>OX371260.1:32587467-33882786 GCA_947311025.1 Lypha dubia | reverse complement strand
GAAATTAAAGCCAAGGATCCATACTTATAGACTATGTAAGTCGGATTTCTCAATTGTATTTGAGAATTTTTCTATAAGATTTGTTTGTCACTTATTTGGACCAATGGGAAATTAAAGCCAAGGATCCATACTTATAGACTATGTAAGTCTGATTTCTCAATTGTATTTGAGAATTTTTCTATAAAATTTTAAAGATTAAAATTGTGTAAATTTTGTTGAGATCTACGGGACTTTGGCTATTTGTGGGCACATTTATGTTTGTCACTCATTTGGACCAATGGGAAATTAAAGCCAAGGATCCATACTTATAGACTATGTAAGTCCGATTTCTCAATTGTATTTGAGAATTTTTCTATAACATTTGTTTGTCACTTATTTGGACCAATGGGAAATTAAAGCCGAGGATCCATACTTATAGACTATGTAAGTCTGATTTCTCAATTGTATTTGAGAATTTTTCTATAACATTTGTTTGTCACTTATTTGGACCAATGGGAAATTAAAGCCAATGATCCATACTTATAGACTATGTAAGTCTGATTTCTCAATTGTATTTGAGAATTTTTCTATAACATTTGTTTGTCACTTATTTGGACCAATGGGAAATTAAAGCCAAGGATCCATACTTATAGACTATGTAAGTCGGATTTCTCAATTGTATTTGAGAATTTTTCTATAAGATTTGTTTGTCACTTATTTGGACCAATGGGAAATTAAAGCCAAGGATCCATACTTATAGACTATGTAAGTCTGATTTCTCAATTGTATTTGAGAATTTTTCTATAAAATTTTAAAGATTAAAATTGTGTAAATTTTGTTGAGATCTACGGGACTTTGGCTATTTGTGGGCACATTTATGTTTGTCACTCATTTGGACCAATGGGAAATTAAAGCCAAGGATCCATACTTATAGACTATGTAAGTCCGATTTCTCAATTGTATTTGAGAATTTTTCTATAACATTTGTTTGTCACTTATTTGGACCAATGGGAAATTAAAGCCGAGGATCCATACTTATAGACTATGTAAGTCTGATTTCTCAATTGTATTTGAGAATTTTTCTATAAAATTTTAAAGATTAAAATTGTGTAAATTTTGTTGAGCTCTACGGGACTTTGGCTATTTGTGGGCACATTTATGTTTGTCACTCATTTGGACCAATGGGAAATTAAAGCCAAGGATCCATACTTATAGACTATGTAAGTCCGATTTCTCAATTGTATTTGAGAATTTTTCTATAACATTTGTTTGTCACTTATTTGGACCAATGGGAAATTAAAGCCAAGGATCCATACTTATAGACTATGTAAGTCTGATTTCTCAATTGTATTTGAGAATTTTTCTATAAAATTTTAAAGATTAAAATTGTGTAAATTTTGTTGAGCTCTACGGCACTTTGGCTATTTGTGGGCACATTTATGTTTGTCACTCATTTGGACCAATGGGAAATTAAAGCCAAGGATCCATACTTATAGACTATGTAAGTCTGATTTCTCAATTGTATTTGAGAATTTTTCTATAAAATTTTAAAGATTAAAATTGTGTAAATTTTGTTGAGCTCTACGGGACTTTGGCTATTTGTGGGCACATTTATGTTTGTCACTCATTTGGACCAATGGGAAATTAAAGCCAAGGATCCATACTTATAGACTATGTAAGTCCGATTTCTCAATTGTATTTGAGAATTTTTCTATAACATTTGTTTGTCACTTATTTGGACCAATGGGAAATTAAAGCCGAGGATCCATACTTATAGACTATGTAAGTCTGATTTCTCAATTGTATTTGAGAATTTTTCTATAAAATTTTAAAGATTAAAATTGTGTAAATTTTTTTGAGCTCTACGGGACTTTGGCTATTTGTGGGCACATTTATGTTTGTCACTCATTTGAACCAATGGGAAATTAAAGCCAAGGATGCATACTTATAGACTATGTAAGTCTTATTTCTCAATTGTATTTGAGAATTTTTCTATAACATTTGTTTGTCACTTATTTGGACCAATGGGAAATTAAAGCCAAGGATCCATACTTATAGACTATGTAAGTCTGATTTCTCAATTGTATTTGAGAATTTTTCTATAAAATTTTAAAGATTAAAATTGTGTAAATTTTGGTGAGCTCTACGGGATTTTGGCTATTTGTGGGCACATTTATGTTTGTCACTCATTTGGACCAATGGGAAATTAAAGCCAAGGATCCATACTTATAGACTATGTAATTCCGATTTCTCAATTGTATTTGAGAATTTTTCTGTAACATTTGTTTGTCACTCATTTGGACCAATGGGAAATTAAAGCCAAGGATCCATACTTATAGACTATGTAATTCCGATTTCTCAATTGTATTTGAGAATTTTTCTATAACATTTGTTTGTCACTCATTTGGACCAATGGGAAATTAAAGCCAAGGATCCATACTTATAGACTATGTAAGTCTGATTTCTCAATTGTATTTGAGAATTTTTCTATAAAATTTTAAAGATTAAAATTGTGTAAATTTTGTTGAGATCTACGGGACTTTGGCTATTTGTGGGCACATTTATGTTTGTCACTCATTTGGACCAATGGGAAATTAAAGTCAAGGATCCATACTTATAGACTATGTAAGTCTGATTTCTCAATTGTATTTGAGAATTTTTCTATAAAATTTTAAAGATTAAAATTGTGTAAATTTTGTTGAGCTCTACGGGACTTTGGCTATTTGTGGGCACATTTATGTTTGTCATTTGGACCAATGGGAAATTAAAGCCAAGGATCCATACTTATAGACTATGTAATTCCGATTTCTCAATTGTATTTGAGAATTTTTCTATAACATTTGTTTGTCACTCATTTGGACCAATGGGAAATTAAAGCCAAGGATCCATACTTATAGACTATGTAAGTCCGATTTCTCAACTGTATTTGAGAATTTTTCTATAACATTTGTTTGTCACTTATTTGGACCAATGGGAAATTAAAGCCAAGGATCCATACTTATAGACTATGTAAGTCTGATTTCTCAATTGTATTTGAGAATTTTTCTATAAAATTTTAAAGATTAAAATAGTGTAAATTTTGTTGAGCTCTACGGGATTTTGGCTATTTGTGGGCACATTTATGTTTGTCACTCATTTGGACCAATGGGAAATTAAAGCCAAGGATCCATACTTATAGACTATGTAAGTCCGATTTCTCAATTGTATTTGAGAATTTTTCTATAACATTTGTTTGTCACTTATTTGGACCAATGGGAAATTAAAGCCAATGATCCATACTTATAGACTATGTAAGTCTGATTTCTCAATTGTATTTGAGAATTTTTCTATAAAATTTTAAAGATTAAAATTGTGTAAATTTTGTTGAGCTCTACGGGATTTTGGCTATTTGTGGGCACATTTATGTTTGTCACTCATTTGGACCAATGGGAAATTAAAGCCAAGGATCCCTACTTATAGACTATGTAAGTCTGATTTCTCAATTGTATTTGAAAATTTTTCTATAACATTTGTTTGTCACTTATTTGGACCAATGGGAAATTAAAGCCAAGGATCCATACTTATAGACTATGTAAGTCTGATTTCTCAATTGTATTTGAGAATTTTTCTATAAAATTTTAAAGATTAAAATTGTGTAAATTTTGTTGAGCTCTACGGGATTTTGGCTATTTGTGGGCACATTTATGTTTGTCACTCATTTGGACCAATGGGAAATTAAAGCCAATGATCCATACTTATAGACTATGTAAGTCTGATTTCTCAATTGTATTTGAGAATTTTTCTATAACATTTGTTTGTCACTTATTTGGACCAATGGGAAATTAAAGCCAATGATCCATACTTATAGACTATGTAAGTCTGATTTCTCAATTGTATTTGAGAATTTTTCTATAAAATTTTAAAGATTAAAATTGTGTAAATTTTGTTGAGCTCTACGGGATTTTGGCTATTTGTGGGCACATTTATGTTTGTCACTCATTTGGACCAATGGGAAATTAAAGCCAAGGATCCCTACTTATAGACTATGTAAGTCTGATTTCTCAATTGTATTTGAAAATTTTTCTATAACATTTGTTTGTCACTTATTTGGACCAATGGGAAATTAAAGCCAATGATCCATACTTATAGACTATGTAAGTCTGATTTCTCAATTGTATTTGAGAATTTTTCTATAAAATTTTAAAGATTAAAATTGTGTAAATTTTGTTGAGCTCTACGGGATTTTGGCTATTTGTGGGCACATTTATGTTTGTCACTCATTTGGACCAATGGGAAATTAAAGCCAAGGATCCCTACTTATAGACTATGTAAGTCTGATTTCTCAATTGTATTTGAAAATTTTTCTATAACATTTGTTTGTCACTTATTTGGACCAATGGGAAATAAAAGCCAATGATCCATACTTATAGACTATGTAAGTCTGATTTCTCAATTGTATTTGAGAATTTTTCTATAACATTTGTTTGTCACTTATTTGGACCAATGGGAAATTAAAGCCAATGATCCATACTTATAGACTATGTAAGTCTGATTTCTCAATTGTATTTGAGAATTTTTCTATAAAATTTTAAAGATTAAAATTGTGTAAATTTTGTTGAGCTCTACGGGATTTTGGCTATTTGTGGGCACATTTATGTTTGTCACTCATTTGGACCAATGGGAAATTAAAGCCAAGGATCCCTACTTATAGACTATGTAAGTCTGATTTCTCAATTGTATTTGAAAATTTTTCTATAACATTTGTTTGTCACTTATTTGGACCAATGGGAAATTAAAGCCAAGGATCCATACTTATAGACTATGTAAGTCTGATTTCTCAATTGTATTTGAGAATTTTTCTATAACATTTTAAAGATTAAAATTGTGTAAATTTTGCTGAGCTCTACGGGATTTTGGCTATTTGTGGGCACATTTATGTTTGTCACTCATTTGGACCAATGGGAAATTAAAGCCAAGGATCCATACTTATAGACTATGTAAGTCTGATTTCTCAATTGTATTTGAGAATTTTTCTATAAAATTTTAAAGATTAAAATTGTGTAAATTTTGTTGAGCTCTACGGGATTTTGGCTATTTGTGGGCACATTTATGTTTGTCACTCATTTGGACCAATGGGAAATTAAAGCCAAGGATCCCTACTTATAGACTATGTAAGTCTGATTTCTCAATTGTATTTGAAAATTTTTCTATAACATTTGTTTGTCACTTATTTGGACCAATGGGAAATTAAAGCCAAGGATCCATACTTATAGACTATGTAAGTCTGATTTCTCAATTGTATTTGAGAATTTTTCTATAAAATTTTAAAGATTAAAATTGTGTAAATTTTGTTGAGCTCTACGGGATTTTGGCTATTTGTGGGCACATTTATGTTTGTCACTCATTTGGACCAATGGGAAATTAAAGCCAATGATCCATACTTATAGACTATGTAAGTCTGATTTCTCAATTGTATTTGAGAATTTTTCTATAACATTTGTTTGTCACTTATTTGGACCAATGGGAAATTAAAGCCAATGATCCATACTTATAGACTATGTAAGTCTGATTTCTCAATTGTATTTGAGAATTTTTCTATAAAATTTTAAAGATTAAAATTGTGTAAATTTTGTTGAGCTCTACGGGATTTTGGCTATTTGTGGGCACATTTATGTTTGTCACTCATTTGGACCAATGGGAAATTAAAGCCAAGGATCCCTACTTATAGACTATGTAAGTCTGATTTCTCAATTGTATTTGAAAATTTTTCTATAACATTTGTTTGTCACTTATTTGGACCAATGGGAAATTAAAGCCAATGATCCATACTTATAGACTATGTAAGTCTGATTTCTCAATTGTATTTGAGAATTTTTCTATAACATTTGTTTGTCACTTATTTGGACCAATGGGAAATTAAAGCCAATGATCCATACTTATAGACTATGTAAGTCTGATTTCTCAATTGTATTTGAGAATTTTTCTATAAAATTTTAAAGATTAAAATTGTGTAAATTTTGTTGAGCTCTACGGGATTTTGGCTATTTGTGGGCACATTTATGTTTGTCACTCATTTGGACCAATGGGAAATTAAAGCCAAGGATCCATACTTATAGACTATGTAATTCCGATTTCTCAATTGTATTTGAGAATTTTTCTATAACATTTGTTTGTCACTCATTTGGACCAATGGGAAATTAAAGCCAAGGATCCATACTTATAGACTATGTAAGTCCGATTTCTCAACTGTATTTGAGAATTTTTCTATAACATTTGTTTGTCACTTATTTGGACCAATGGGAAATTAAAGCCAAGGATCCATACTTATAGACTATGTTAGTCTGATTTCTCAATTGTATTTGAGAATTTTTCTATAAAATTTTAAAGATTAAAATTGTGTAAATTTTGTTGAGCTCTACGGGATTTTGGCTATTTGTGGGCACATTTATGTTTGTCACTCATTTGGACCAATGGGAAATTAAAGCCAAGGATCCATACTTATAGACTATGTAAGTCCGATTTCTCAATTGTATTTGAGAATTTTTCTATAACATTTGTTTGTCACTTATTTGGACCAATGGGAAATTAAAGCCAATGATCCATACTTATAGACTATGTAAGTCTGATTTCTCAATTGTATTTGAGAATTTTTCTATAACATTTGTTTGTCACTTACTTGGACCAATGGGAAATGAAAGCCAAGGATCCCTACTTATAGACTATGTAAGTCTGATTTCTCAATTGTATTTGAGAATTTTTCTATAACATTTGTTTGTCACTTATTTGGACCAATGGGAAATTAAAGCCAAGGATCCATACTTATAGACTATGTAAGTCTGATTTCTCAATTGTTTTTGAGAATTTTTCTATAAAATTTTAAAGATTAAAATTGTGTAAATTTTGTTGAGCTCTACGGGACTTTGGCTATTTGTGGGCACATTTATGTTTGTCACTCATTTGGACCAATGGGAAATTAAAGCCAAGGATCCATACTTATAGACTATGTAAGTCTGATTTCTCAATTGTATTTGAGAATTTTTCTATAACATTTGTTTGTCACTTATTTGGACCAATGGGAAATTAAAGCCAATGATCCATACTTATAGACTATGTAAGTCTGATTTCTCAATTGTATTTGAGAATTTTTCTATAAAATTTTAAAGATTAAAATTGTGTAAATTTTGTTGAGCTCTACGGGACTTTGGCTATTTGTGGGCACATTTATGTTTTTCACTCATTTGGACCAATGGGAAATTAAAGCCAAGGATGCATACTTATAGACTATGTAAGTCTGATTTCTCAATTGTATTTGAGAAGTTTTCTATAACATTTGTTTGTCACTTATTTGGACCAATGGGAAATTAAAGCCAAGGATCCATACTTATAGACTATGTAAGTCTGATTTCTCAATTGTATTTGAGAATTTTTCTATAACATTTGTTTGTCACTCATTTGGACCAATGGGAAATTAAAGCCAAGGATCCATACTTATAGACTATGTAAGTCTGATTTCTCAATTGTATTTGAGAATTTTTCTATAAAATTTTAAAGATTAAAATTGTGTAAATTTTGTTGAGCTCTACGGGACTTTGGCTATTTGTGTGCACATTTATGTTTGTCACTCATTTGGACCAATGGGAAATTAAAGCCAAGGATCCATACTTATAGACTATGTAAGTCTGATTTCTCAATTGTTTTTGAGAATTTTTCTATAACATTTGTTTGTCACTCATTTGGACCAATGGGAAATTAAAGCCAAGGATCCATACTTATAGACTATGTAAGTCTGATTTCTCAATTGTATTTGAGAATTTTTCTATAAAATTTTAAAGATTAAAATTGTGTAAATTTTGTTGAGCTCTACGGGATTTTGGCTATTTGTGGGCACATTTATGTTTGTCACTCATTTGGACCAATGGGAAATTAAAGCCAATGATCCATACTTATAGACTATGTAAGTCTGATTTCTCAATTGTATTTGAGAATTTTTCTATAACATTTGTTTGTCACTTATTTGGACCAATGGGAAATTAAAGCCAATGATCCATACTTATAGACTATGTAAGTCTGATTTCTCAATTGTATTTGAGAATTTTTCTATAAAATTTTAAAGATTAAAATTGTGTAAATTTTGTTGAGCTCTACGGGATTTTGGCTATTTGTGGGCACATTTATGTTTGTCACTCATTTGGACCAATGGGAAATTAAAGCCAAGGATCCCTACTTATAGACTATGTAAGTCTGATTTCTCAATTGTATTTGAAAATTTTTCTATAACATTTGTTTGTCACTTATTTGGACCAATGGGAAATTAAAGCCAATGATCCATACTTATAGACTATGTAAGTCTGATTTCTCAATTGTATTTGAGAATTTTTCTATAACATTTGTTTGTCACTTATTTGGACCAATGGGAAATTAAAGCCAATGATCCATACTTATAGACTATGTAAGTCTGATTTCTCAATTGTATTTGAGAATTTTTCTATAAAATTTTAAAGATTAAAATTGTGTAAATTTTGTTGAGCTCTACGGGATTTTGGCTATTTGTGGGCACATTTAAAGATTAAAATTGTGTAAATTTTGCTGAGCTCTACGGGATTTTGGCGATTTGTGGGCACATTTATGTTTGTCACTCATTTGGACCAATGGGAAATTAAAGCCAAGGATCCATACTTATAGACTATGTAAGTCTGATTTCTCAATTGTATTTGAGAATTTTTCTATAACATTTGTTTGTCACTCATTTGGACCAATGGGAAATTAAAGCCAAGGATCCATACTTATAGACTATGTAAGTCTGATTTCTCAATTGTATTTGAGAATTTTTCTATAACATTTGTTTGTCACTTATTTGGACCAATGGGAAATTAAAACCAAGGATCCATACTTATAGACTATGTAAGTCTGATTTCTCAATTGTTTTTGAGAATTTTTCTATAACATTTGTTTGTCACTTATTTGGACCAATGGGAAATTAAAGCCAAGGATCCATACTTATAGACTATGTAAGTCTGATTTCTCAATTGTATTTGAGAATTTTTCTATAACATTTGTTTGTCACTTATTTGGACCAATGGGAAATTAAAGCCAAGGATCCATACTTATAGACTATGTAAGTCTGATTTCTCAATTGTATTTGAGAATTTTTCTATAACATTTGTTTGTCACTTATTTGGACCAATGGGAAATTAAAGCCAAGGATCCATACTTATAGACTATGTAAGTCTGATTTCTCAATTGTATTTGAGAATTTTTCTATAACATTTGTTTGTCACTCATTTGGACCAATGGGAAATTAAAGCCAAGGATCCATACTTATAGACTATGTAAGTCTGATTTCTCAATTGTATTTGAGAATTTTTCTATAAAATTTTAAAGATTAAAATTGTGTAAATTTTGTTGAGCTCTACGGGACTTTGGCTATTTGTGTGCACATTTATGTTTGTCACTCATTTGGACCAATGGGAAATTAAAGCCAAGGATCCATACTTATAGACTATGTAAGTCTGATTTCTCAATTGTTTTTGAGAATTTTTCTATAACATTTGTTTGTCACTCATTTGGACCAATGGGAAATTAAAGCCAAGGATCCATACTTATAGACTATGTAAGTCTGATTTCTCAATTGTATTTGAGAATTTTTCTATAACATTTGTTTGTCACTTACTTGGACCAATGGGAAATGAAAGCCAAGGATCCCTACTTATAGACTATGTAAGTCTGATTTCTCAATTGTATTTGAGAATTTTTCTATAACATTTGTTTGTCACTTATTTGGACCAATGGGAAATTAAAGCCAAGGATCCATACTTATAGACTATGTAAGTCTGATTTCTCAATTGTTTTTGAGAATTTTTCTATAAAATTTTAAAGATTAAAATTGTGTAAATTTTGTTGAGCTCTACGGGACTTTGGCTATTTGTGGGCACATTTATGTTTGTCACTCATTTGGACCAATGGGAAATTAAAGCCAAGGATCCATACTTATAGACTATGTAAGTCTGATTTCTCAATTGTATTTGAGAATTTTTCTATAACATTTGTTTGTCACTTATTTGGACCAATGGGAAATTAAAGCCAATGATCCATACTTATAGACTATGTAAGTCTGATTTCTCAATTGTATTTGAGAATTTTTCTATAAAATTTTAAAGATTAAAATTGTGTAAATTTTGTTGAGCTCTACGGGACTTTGGCTATTTGTGGGCACATTTATGTTTGTCACTCATTTGGACCAATGGGAAATTAAAGCCAAGGATGCATACTTATAGACTATGTAAGTCTGATTTCTCAATTGTATTTGAGAATTTTTCTATAACATTTGTTTGTCACTTATTTGGACCAATGGGAAATTAAAGCCGAGGATCCATACTTATAGACTATGTAAGTCTGATTTCTCAATTGTATTTGAGAATTTTTCTATAAAATTTTAAAGATTAAAATTGTGTAAATTTTGTTGAGCTCTACGGGACTTTGGCTATTTGTGTGCACATTTATGTTTGTCACTCATTTGGACCAATGGGAAATTAAAGCCAAGGATCCATACTTATAGACTATGTAAGTCTGATTTCTCAATTGTTTTTGAGAATTTTTCTATAACATTTGTTTGTCACTCATTTGGACCAATGGGAAATTAAAGCCAAGGATCCATACTTATAGACTATGTAAGTCTGATTTCTCAATTGTATTTGAGAATTTTTCTATAACATTTGTTTGTCACTTATTTGGACCAATGGGAAATTAAAGCCAAGGATCCATACTTATAGACTATGTAAGTCTGATTTCTCAATTGTATTTGAGAATTTTTCTATAACATTTGTTTGTCACTTATTTGGACCAATGGGAAATTAAAGCCAAGGATCCATACTTATAGACTATGTAAGTCTGATTTCTCAATTGTATTTGAGAATTTTTCTATAAAATTTTAAAGATTAAAATTGTGTAAATTTTGTTGAGCTCTACGGGACTTTGGCTATTTGTGTGCACATTTATGTTTGTCACTCATTTGGACCAATGGGAAATTAAAGCCAAGGATCCATACTTATAGACTATGTAAGTCTGATTTCTCAATTGTTTTTGAGAATTTTTCTATAACATTTGTTTGTCACTCATTTGGACCAATGGGAAATTAAAGCCAAGGATCCATACTTATAGACTATGTAAGTCTGATTTCTCAATTGTATTTGAGAATTTTTCTATAACATTTGTTTGTCACTTATTTGGACCAATGGGAAATTAAAGCCAAGGATCCATACTTATAGACTATGTAAGTCTGATTTCTCAATTGTATTTGAGAATTTTTCTATAACATTTGTTTGTCACTTATTTGGACCAATGGGAAATTAAAGCCAAGGATCCATACTTATAGACTATGTAAGTCTGATTTCTCAATTGTATTTGAGAATTTTTCTATAACATTTGTTTGTCACTTATTTGGACCAATGGGAAATTAAAGCCAAGGATCCATACTTATAGACTATGTAAGTCTGATTTCTCAATTGTATTTGAAAATTTTTCTATAAAATTTTAAAGATTAAAATTGTGTAAATTTTGTTGAGCTCTACGGGACTTTGGCTATTTGTGTGCACATTTATGTTTGTCACTCATTTGGACCAATGGGAAATTAAAGCCAAGGATCCATACTTATAGACTATGTAAGTCTGATTTCTCAATTGTTTTTGAGAATTTTTCTATAACATTTGTTTGTCACTCATTTGGACCAATGGGAAATTAAAGCCAAGGATCCATACTTATAGACTATGTAAGTCTGATTTCTCAATTGTATTTGAGAATTTTTCTATAACATTTGTTTGTCACTTACTTGGACCAATGGGAAATGAAAGCCAAGGATCCCTACTTATAGACTATGTAAGTCTGATTTCTCAATTGTATTTGAGAATTTTTCTATAACATTTGTTTGTCACTTATTTGGACCAATGGGAAATTAAAGCCAAGGATCCATACTTATAGACTATGTAAGTCTGATTTCTCAATTGTTTTTGAGAATTTTTCTATAAAATTTTAAAGATTAAAATTGTGTAAATTTTGTTGAGCTCTACGGGACTTTGGCTATTTGTGGGCACATTTATGTTTGTCACTCATTTGGACCAATGGGAAATTAAAGCCAAGGATCCATACTTATAGACTATGTAAGTCTGATTTCTCAATTGTATTTGAGAATTTTTCTATAACATTTGTTTGTCACTCATTTGGACCAATGGGAAATTAAAGCCAAGGATCCATACTTATAGACTATGTAAGTCTGATTTCTCAATTGTATTTGAGAATTTTTCTATAAAATTTTAAAGATTAAAATTGTGTAAATTTTGTTGAGCTCTACGGGACTTTGGTTATTTGTGTGCACATTTATGTTTGTCACTCATTTGGACCAATGGGAAATTAAAGCCAAGGATCCATACTTATAGACTATGTAAGTCTGATTTCTCAATTGTTTTTGAGAATTTTTCTATAACATTTGTTTGTCACTCATTTGGACCAATGGGAAATTAAAGCCAAGGATCCATACTTATAGACTATGTAAGTCTGATTTCTCAATTGTATTTGAGAATTTTTCTATAAAATTTTAAAGATTAAAATTGTGTAAATTTTGCTGAGCTCTACGGGATTTTGGCGATTTGTGGGCACATTTATGTTTGTCACTCATTTGGACCAATGGGAAATTAAAGCCAAGGATCCATACTTATAGACTATGTAAGTCTGATTTCTCAATTGTATTTGAGAATTTTTCTATAACATTTGTTTGTCACTTATTTGGACCAATGGGAAATTAAAGCCAAGGATCCATACTTATAGACTATGTAAGTCTGATTTCTCAATTGTTTTTGAGAATTTTTCTATAACATTTGTTTGTCACTTATTTGGACCAATGGGAAATTAAAGCCAAGGATCCATACTTATAGACTATGTAAGTCTGATTTCTCAATTGTATTTGAGAATTTTTCTATAACATTTGTTTGTCACTTATTTGGACCAATGGGAAATTAAAGCCAAGGATCCATACTTATAGACTATGTAAGTCTGATTTCTCAATTGTATTTGAGAATTTTTCTATAACATTTGTTTGTCACTTATTTGGACCAATGGGAAATTAAAGCCAAGGATCCATACTTATAGACTATGTAAGTCTGATTTCTCAATTGTATTTGAGAATTTTTCTATAACATTTGTTTGTCACTCATTTGGACCAATGGGAAATTAAAGCCAAGGATCCATACTTATAGACTATGTAAGTCTGATTTCTCAATTGTATTTGAGAATTTTTCTATAAAATTTTAAAGATTAAAATTGTGTAAATTTTGTTGAGCTCTACGGGACTTTGGCTATTTGTGTGCACATTTATGTTTGTCACTCATTTGGACCAATGGGAAATTAAAGCCAAGGATCCATACTTATAGACTATGTAAGTCTGATTTCTCAATTGTTTTTGAGAATTTTTCTATAACATTTGTTTGTCACTCATTTGGACCAATGGGAAATTAAAGCCAAGGATCCATACTTATAGACTATGTAAGTCTGATTTCTCAATTGTATTTGAGAATTTTTCTATAAAATTTTAAAGATTAAAATTGTGTAAATTTTGCTGAGCTCTACGGGATTTTGGCGATTTGTGGGCACATTTATGTTTGTCACTCATTTGGACCAATGGGAAATTAAAGCCAAGGATCCATACTTATAGACTATGTAAGTCTGATTTCTCAATTGTATTTGAGAATTTTTCTATAACATTTGTTTGTCACTCATTTGGACCAATGGGAAATTAAAGCCAAGGATCCATACTTATAGACTATGTAAGTCTGATTTCTCAATTGTATTTGAGAATTTTTCTATAAAATTTTAAAGATTAAAATTGTGTAAATTTTGCTGAGCTCTACGGGATTTTGGCGATTTGTGGGCACATTTATGTTTGTCACTCATTTGGACCAATGGGAAATTAAAGCCAAGGATCCATACTTATAGACTATGTAAGTCTGATTTCTCAATTGTATTTGAGAATTTTTCTATAACATTTGTTTGTCACTTATTTGGACCAATGGGAAATTAAAGCCAAGGATCCATACTTATAGACTATGTAAGTCTGATTTCTCAATTGTATTTGAGAATTTTTCTATAAAATTTTAAAGATTAAAATTGTGTAAATTTTGTTGAGCTCTACGGGACTTTGGCTATTTGTGGGCACATTTATGTTTGTCACTTATTTGGACCAATGGGAAATTAAAGCCAAGGATCCATACTTATAGACTATGTAAGTCTGATTTCTCAATTGTATTTGAGAATTTTTCTATAAAATTTTAAAGATTAAAATTGTGTAAATTTTGCTGAGCTCTACGGGATTTTGGCGATTTGTGGGCACATTTATGTTTGTCACTCATTTGGACCAATGGGAAATTAAAGCCAAGGATCCATACTTATAGACTATGTAAGTCTGATTTCTCAATTGTATTTGAGAATTTTTCTATAAAATTTTAAAGATTAAAATTGTGTAAATTTTGTTGAGCTCTACGGGACTTTGGCTATTTGTGGGCACATTTATGTTTGTCACTCATTTGGACCAATGGGAAATTAAAGCCAAGGATCCATACTTATAGACTATGTAAGTCTGATTTCTCAATTGTTTTTGAGAATTTTTCTATAACATTTGTTTGTCACTTATTTGGACCAATGGGAAATTAAAGCCAAGGATCCATACTTATAGACTATGTAAGTCTGATTTCTCAATTGTATTTGAGAATTTTTCTATAAAATTTTAAAGATTAAAATTGTGTAAATTTTGTTGAGCTCTACGGGACTTTGGCTATTTGTGGGCACATTTATGTTTGTCACTCATTTGGACCAATGGGAAATTAAAGCCAAGGATCCCTACTTATAGACTATGTAAGTCTGATTTCTCAATTGTATTTGAGAATTTTTCTATAACATTTGTTTGTCACTTATTTGGACCAATGGGAAATTAAAGCCAAGGATCCATACTTATATACTATGTAAGTCTGATTTCTCAATTGTATTTGAGAACTTTTCTATAAAATTTTAAAGATTAAAATTGTGTAAATTTTGTTGAGCTCTACGGGACTTTGGCTATTTGTGGGCACATTTATGTTTGTCACTCATTTGGACCAATGGGAAATTAAAGCCAAGGATCCATACTTATAGACTATGTAAGTCTGATTTCTCAATTGTATTTGAGAATTTTTCTATAAAATTTTAAAGATTAAAATTGTGTGAATTTTGTTGAGCTCTACGGGACTTTGGCTATTTGTGTGCACATTTATGTTTGTCACTCATTTGGACCAATGGGAAATTAAAGCCAAGGATCCATACTTATAGACTATGTAAGTCTGATTTCTCAATTGTATTTGAGAATTTTTCTATAAAATTTTAAAGATTAAAATTGTGTAAATTTTGTTGAGCTCTACGGGACTTTGGCTATTTGTGGGCACATTTATGTTTGTCACTCATTTGGACCAATGGGAAATTAAAGCCAAGGATCCATACTTATAGACTATGTAAGTCGGATTTCTCAATTGTATTTGAGAATTTTTCTATAAAATTTTAAAGATTAAAATTGTGTAAATTTTGTTGAGCTACACGGGACTTTGGCTATTTGTGGGCACATTTATGTTTGTCACTCATTTGGACCAATGGGAAATTAAAGCCAAGGATCCCTACTTATAGACTATGTAAGTCTGATTTCTCAATTGTATTTGAGAATTTTTCTATAACATTTGTTTGTCACTCATTTGGACCAATGGGAAATTAAAGCCAAGGATCCATACTTATAGACTATGTAAGTCTGATTTCTCAATTGTATTTGAGAATTTTTCTATAACATTTGTTTGTCACTTATTTGGACCAATGGGAAATTAAAGCCAAGGATCCATACTTATAGACTATGTAAGTCTGATTTCTCAATTGTATTTGAGAATTTTTCTATAACATTTGTTTGTCACTTATTTGGACCAATGGGAAATTAAAGCCAAGGATCCATACTTATAGACTATGTAAGTCTGATTTCTCAATTGTATTTGAGAATTTTTCTATAAAATTTTAAAGATTAAAATTGTGTAAATTTTGTTGAGCTCTACGGGACTTTGGCTATTTGTGGGCACATTTATGTTTGTCACTCATTTGGACCAATGGGAAATTAAAGCCAAGGATGCATACTTATAGACTATGTAAGTCTGATTTCTCAATTGTATTTGAGAATTTTTCTATAACATTTGTTTGTCACTTATTTGGACCAATGGGAAATTAAAGCCAAGGATCCATACTTATAGACTATGTAAGTCTGATTTCTCAATTGTATTTGAGAATTTTTCTATAAAATTTTAAAGATTAAAATTGTGTAAATTTTGTTGATCTCTACGGGACTTTGGCTATTTGTGGGCACATTTATGTTTGTCACTCATTTGGACCAATGGGAAATTAAAGTCAAGGATCCATACTTATAGACTATGTAAGTCTGATTTCTCAATTGTATTTGAGAACTTTTCTATAAAATTTTAAAGATTAAAATTGTGTAAATTTTGTTGAGCTCGACGGGACTTTGGCTATTTGTGGGCACATTTATGTTTGTCACTCATTTGGACCAATGGGAAATTAAAGCCAAGGATCCCTACTTATAGACTATGTAAGTCTGATTTCTCAATTGTATTTGAGAATTTTTCTATAACATTTGTTTGTCACTTATTTGGACCAATGGGAAATTAAAGCCAAGGATCCATACTTATAGACTATGTAAGTCTGATTTCTCAATTGTATTTGAGAACTTTTCTATAAAATTTTAAAGATTAAAATTGTGTAAATTTTGTTGAGCTCTACGGGACTTTGGCTATTTGTGGGCACATTTATGTTTGTCACTTATTTGGACCAATGGGAAATTAAAGCCGAGGATCCATACTTATAGACTATGTAAGTCTGATTTCTCAATTGTATTTGAGAATTTTTCTATAAAATTTTAAAGATTAAAATTGTGTAAATTTTGTTGAGCTCTACGGGACTTTGGCTATTTGTGGGCACATTTATGTTTGTCACTCATTTGGACCAATGGGAAATTTAAGCCAAGGATGCATACTTATAGACTATGTAAGTCTGATTTCTCAATTGTATTTGAGAATTTTTCTATAACATTTGTTTGTCACTTATTTGGACCAATGGGAAATTAAAGCCAAGGATCCATACTTATAGACTATGTAAGTCTGATTTCTCAATTGTATTTGAGAATTTTTCTATAAAATTTTAAATATTAAAATTGTGTAAATTTTGTTGAGCTCTACGGGACTTTGGCTATTTGTGTGCACATTTATGTTTGTCACTCATTTGGACCAATGGGAAATTAAAGCCAAGGATCCATACTTATAGACTATGTAAGTCTGATTTCTCAATTGTATTTGAGAATTTTTCTATAACATTTGTTTGTCACTTATTTGGACCAATGGGAAATTAAAGCCGAGGATCCATACTTATAGACTATGTAAGTCTGATTTCTCAATTGTATTTGAGAATTTTTCTATAAAATTTTAAAGATTAAAATTGTGTAAATTTTGTTGAGCTCTACGGGACTTTGGCTATTTGTGGGCACATTTATGTTTGTCACTCATTTGGACCAATGGGAAATTTAAGCCAAGGATGCATACTTATAGACTATGTAAGTCTGATTTCTCAATTGTATTTGAGAATTTTTCTATAACATTTGTTTGTCACTTATTTGGACCAATGGGAAATTAAAGCCAAGGATCCATACTTATAGACTATGTAAGTCTGATTTCTCAATTGTATTTGAGAATTTTTCTATAAAATTTTAAATATTAAAATTGTGTAAATTTTGTTGAGCTCTACGGGACTTTGGCTATTTGTGTGCACATTTATGTTTGTCACTCATTTGGACCAATGGGAAATTAAAGCCAAGGATCCATACTTATAGACTATGTAAGTCTGATTTCTCAATTGTATTTGAGAATTTTTCTATAAAATTTTAAAGATTAAAATTGTGTAAATTTTGCTGAGCTCTACGGGATTTTGGCTATTTGTGGGCACATTTATGTTTGTCACTCATTTGGACCAATGGGAAATTAAAGCCAAGGATCCATACTTATAGACTATGTAAGTCCGATTTCTCAATTGTATTTGAGAATTTTTCTATAACATTTGTTTGTCACTTATTTGGACCAATGGGAAATTAAAGCCAAGGATCCATACTTATAGACTATGTAAGTCTGATTTCTCAATTGTATTTGAGAATTTTTCTATAAAATTTTAAAGATCAAAATTGTGTAAATTTTGTTGAGCTCTACGGGACTTTGGCTATTTGTGGGCACATTTATGTTTGTCACTCATTTGGACCAATGGGAAATTAAAGCCAAGGATCCATACTTATAGACTATGTAAGTCTGATTTCTCAATTGTATTTGAGAATTTTTCTATAACATTTGTTTGTCACTTATTTGGACCAATGGGAAATTAAAGCCAAGGATCCATACTTATAGACTATGTAAGTCTGATTTCTCAATTGTATTTGAGAATTTTTCTATAAAATTTTAAAGATTAAAATTGTGTAAATTTTGTTGAGCTCTACGGGACTTTGGCTATTTGTGGGCACATTTATGTTTGTCACTCATTTGGACCAATGGGAAATTAAAGCCAAGGATCCATACTTATAGACTATGTAAGTCTGATTTCTCAATTGTATTTGAGAATTTTTCTATAACATTTGTTTGTCACTTATTTGGACCAATGGGAAATTAAAGCCGAGGATCCATACTTATAGACTATGTAAGTCTGATTTCTCAATTGTATTTGAGAATTTTTCTATAAAATTTTAAAGATTAAAATTGTGTAAATTTTGTTGAGCTCTACGGGACTTTGGCTATTTGTGGGCACATTTATGTTTGTCACTCATTTGGACCAATGGGAAATTAAAGCCAAGGATCCATACTTATAGACTATGTAAGTCTGATTTCTCAATTGTATTTGAGAATTTTTCTATAACATTTGTTTGTCACTTATTTGGACCAATGGGAAATTAAAGCCGAGGATCCATACTTATAGACTATGTAAGTCTGATTTCTCAATTGTATTTGAGAATTTTTCTATAAATTTTTAAAGATTAAAATTGTGTAAATTTTGTTGAGCTCTACGGGACTTTGGCTATTTGTGGGCACATTTATGTTTGTCACTCATTTGGACCAATGGGAAATTAAAGCCAAGGATGAATACTTATAGACTATGTAAGTCTGATTTCTCAATTGTATTTGAGAATTTTTCTATAACATTTGTTTGTCACTTATTTGGACCAATGGGAAATTAAAGCCAAGGATCCATACTTATAGACTATGTAAGTCTGATTTCTCAATTGTATTTGAGAATTTTTCTATAAAATTTTAAAGATTAAAATTGTGTAAATTTTGTTGAGCTCTACGGCATTTTGGCTATTTGTTTTATGTTTGTCACTCATTTGGACCAATGGGAAATTAAAGCCAAGGATCCCTACTAAATTTTGTTTGTCACTCATTTGGACCAATGGGAAATTAAAGCCAAGGATCCATACTTATAGACTATGTAAGTCTGATTTCTCAATTGTATTTGAGAATTTTTCTATAAAATTTTAAAGATTAAAATTGTGTAAATTTTGTTGAGCTCTACGGGATTTTGGCTATTTGTGGGCACATTTATGTTTGTCACTCATTTGGACCAATGGGAAATTAAAGCCAAGGATCCATACTTATAGACTATGTAATTCCGATTTCTCAATTGTATTTGAGAATTTTTCTGTAACATTTGTTTGTCACTCATTTGGACCAATGGGAAATTAAAGCCAAGGATCCATACTTATAGACTATGTAATTCCGATTTCTCAATTGTATTTGAGAATTTTTCTATAAAATTTTAAAGATTAAAATTGTGTAAATTTTGTTGAGCTCTACGGGACTTTGGCTATTTGTGGGCACATTTATGTTTGTCACTCATTTGGACCAATGGGAAATTAAAGCCAAGGATCCATACTTATAGACTATGTAAGTCTGATTTCTCAATTGTATTTGAGAATTTTTCTATAAATTTTTAAAGATTAAAATTGTGTAAATTTTGTTGAGCTCTACGGGACTTTGGCTATTTGTGGGCACATTTATGTTTGTCACTCATTTGGACCAATGGGAAATTAAAGCCAAGGATCCATACTTATAGACTATGTAAGTCTGATTTCTCAATTGTATTTGAGAATTTTTCTATAACATTTGTTTGTCACTTATTTGGACCAATGGGAAATTAAAGCCAAGGATCCATACTTATAGACTATGTAAGTCTGATTTCTCAATTGTATTTGAGAATTTTTCTATAAATTTTTAAAGATTAAAATTGTGTAAATTTTGTTGAGCTCTACGGGACTTTGGCTATTTGTGGGCACATTTATGTTTGTCACTCATTTGGACCAATGGGAAATTAAAGCCAAGGATCCATACTTATAGACTATGTAAGTCTGATTTCTCAATTGTATTTGAGAATTTTTCTATAAATTTTTAAAGATTAAAATTGTGTAAATTTTGTTGAGCTCTACGGGACTTTGGCTATTTGTGGGCACATTTATGTTTGTCACTCATTTGGACCAATGGGAAATTAAAGCCAAGGATGAATACTTATAGACTATGTAAGTCTGATTTCTCAATTGTATTTGAGAATTTTTCTATAAAATTTTAAAGATTAAAATTGTGTAAATTTTGTTGAGCTCTACGGGACTTTGGCTATTTGTGGGCACATTTATGTTTGTCACTCATTTGGACCAATGGGAAATTAAAGCCAAGGATCCATACTTATAGACTATGTAAGTCTGATTTCTCAATTGTATTTGAGAATTTTTCTATAACATTTGTTTGTCACTTATTTGGACCAATGGGAAATTAAAGCCGAGGATCCATACTTATAGACTATGTAAGTCTGATTTCTCAATTGTATTTGAGAATTTTTCTATAAATTTTTAAAGATTAAAATTGTGTAAATTTTGTTGAGCTCTACGGGACTTTGGCTATTTGTGGGCACATTTATGTTTGTCACTCATTTGGACCAATGGGAAATTAAAGCCAAGGATGAATACTTATAGACTATGTAAGTCTGATTTCTCAATTGTATTTGAGAATTTTTCTATAACATTTGTTTGTCACTTATTTGGACCAATGGGAAATTAAAGCCAAGGATCCATACTTATAGACTATGTAAGTCTGATTTCTCAATTGTATTTGAGAATTTTTCTATAAAATTTTAAAGATTAAAATTGTGTAAATTTTGTTGAGCTCTACGGCATTTTGGCTATTTGTGGGCACATTTATGTTTGTCACTCATTTGGACCAATGGGAAATTAAAGCCAAGGATGAATACTTATAGACTATGTAAGTCTGATTTCTCAATTGTATTTGAGAATTTTTCTATAAAATTTTAAAGATTAAAATTGTGTAAATTTTGTTGAGCTCTACGGCACTTTGGCTATTTGTTTTATGTTTGTCACTCATTTGGACCAATGGGAAATTAAAGCCAAGGATCCCTACTAAATTTTGTTTGTCACTCATTTGGACCAATGGGAAATTAAAGCCAAGGATCCATACTTATAGACTATGTAAGTCTGATTTCTCAATTGTATTTGAGAATTTTTCTATAAAATTTTAAAGATTAAAATTGTGTAAATTTTGTTGAGCTCTACGGGATTTTGGCTATTTGTGGGCACATTTATGTTTGTCACTCATTTGGACCAATGGGAAATTAAAGCCAAGGATCCATACTTATAGACTATGTAATTCCGATTTCTCAATTGTATTTGAGAATTTTTCTGTAACATTTGTTTGTCACTCATTTGGACCAATGGGAAATTAAAGCCAAGGATCCATACTTATAGACTATGTAATTCCGATTTCTCAATTGTATTTGAGAATTTTTCTATAACATTTGTTTGTCACTCATTTGGACCAATGAGAAATTAAAGCCAAGGATCCATACTTATAGACTATGTAAGTCTGATTTCTCAATTGTATTTGAGAATTTTTCTATAAAATTTTAAAGATTAAAATTGTGTAAATTTTGTTGAGATCTACGGGACTTTGGCTATTTGTGGGCACATTTATGTTTGTCACTCATTTGGACCAATGGGAAATTAAAGTCAAGGATCCATACTTATAGACTATGTAAGTCTGATTTCTCAATTGTATTTGAGAATTTTTCTATAAAATTTTAAAGATTAAAATTGTGTAAATTTTGTTGAGATCTACGGGACTTTGGCTATTTGTGGGCACATTTATGTTTGTCATTCATTTGGACCAATGGGAAATTAAAGCCAAGGATCCATACTTATAGACTATGTAATTCCGATTTCTCAATTGTATTTGAGAATTTTTCTGTAACATTTGTTTGTCACTCATTTGGACCAATGGGAAATTAAAGCCAAGGATCCATACTTATAGACTATGTAATTCCGATTTCTCAATTGTATTTGAGAATTTTTCTATAAAATTTTAAAGATTAAAATTGTGTAAATTTTGTTGAGATCTACGGGACTTTGGCTATTTGTGGGCACATTTATGTTTGTCATTCATTTGGACCAATGGGAAATTAAAGCCAAGGATCCCTACTTATAGACTATGTAAGTCTGATTTCTCAATTGTATTTGAGAATTTTTCTATAACATTTGTTTGTCACTTATTTGGACCAATGGGAAATTAAAGCCAAGGATCCATACTTATAGACTATGTAAGTCTGATTTCTCAATTGTATTTGAGAATTTTTCTATAAAATTTTAAAGATTAAAATTGTGTAAATTTTGTTGAGCTCTACGGGATTTTGGCTATTTGTGGGCACATTTATGTTTGTCACTCATTTGGACCAATGGGAAATTAAAGCCAAGGATCCATACTTATAGACTATGTAAGTCTGATTTCTCAATTGTATTTGAGAATTTTTCTATAACATTTGTTTGTCACTTATTTGGACCAATGGGAAATTAAAGCCAAGGATCCATACTTATAGACTATGTAAGTCTGATTTCTCAATTGTATTTGAGAATTTTTCTATAAAATTTTAAAGATTAAAATTGTGTAAATTTTGTTGAGCTCTACGGGATTTTGGCTATTTGTGGGCACATTTATGTTTGTCACTCATTTGGACCAATGGGAAATTAAAGCCAAGGATCCATACTTATAGACTATGTAATTCCGATTTCTCAATTGTATTTGAGAATTTTTCTGTAACATTTGTTTGTCACTCATTTGGACCAATGGGAAATTAAAGCCAAGGATCCATACTTATAGACTATGTAATTCCGATTTCTCAATTGTATTTGAGAATTTTTCTGTAACATTTGTTTGTCACTCATTTGGACCAATGGGAAATTAAAGCCAAGGATCCATACTTATAGACTATGTAATTCCGATTTCTCAATTGTATTTGAGAATTTTTCTATAACATTTGTTTGTCACTCATTTGGACCAATGGGAAATTAAAGCCAAGGATCCATACTTATAGACTATGTAAGTCTGATTTCTCAATTGTATTTGAGAATTTTTCTATAAAATTTTAAAGATTAAAATTGTGTAAATTTTGTTGAGCTCTACGGGATTTTGGCTATTTGTGGGCACATTTATGTTTGTCACTCATTTGGACCAATGGGAAATTAAAGCCAAGGATCCATACTTATAGACTATGTAAGTCCGATTTCTCAACTGTATTTGAGAATTTTTCTATAACATTTGTTTGTCACTCATTTGGACCAATGGGAAATTAAAGCCAAGGATCCATACTTATAGACTATGTAAGTCCGATTTCTCAACTGTATTTGAGAATTTTTCTATAACATTTGTTTGTCACTTATTTGGACCAATGGGAAATTAAAGCCAAGGATCCATACTTATAGACTATGTAATTCCGATTTCTCAATTGTATTTGAGAATTTTTCTATAACATTTGTTTGTCACTCATTTGGACCAATGGGAAATTAAAGCCAAGGATCCATACTTATAGACTATGTAAGTCCGATTTCTCAACTGTATTTGAGAATTTTTCTATAACATTTGTTTGTCACTTATTTGGACCAATGGGAAATTAAAGCCAAGGATCCATACTTATAGACTATGTTAGTCTGATTTCTCAATTGTATTTGAGAATTTTTCTATAAAATTTTAAAGATTAAAATTGTGTAAATTTTGTTGAGCTCTACGGGATTTTGGCTATTTGTGGGCACATTTATGTTTGTCACTCATTTGGACCAATGGGAAATTAAAGCCAAGGATCCATACTTATAGACTATGTAATTCCGATTTCTCAATTGTATTTGAGAATTTTTCTGTAACATTTGTTTGTCACTCATTTGGACCAATGGGAAATTAAAGCCAAGGATCCATACTTATAGACTATGTAATTCCGATTTCTCAATTGTATTTGAGAATTTTTCTGTAACATTTGTTTGTCACTCATTTGGACCAATGGGAAATTAAAGCCAAGGATCCATACTTATAGACTATGTAATTCCGATTTCTCAATTGTATTTGAGAATTTTTCTATAACATTTGTTTGTCACTCATTTGGACCAATGGGAAATTAAAGCCAAGGATCCATACTTATAGACTATGTAAGTCCGATTTCTCAACTGTATTTGAGAATTTTTCTATAACATTTGTTTGTCACTTATTTGGACCAATGGGAAATTAAAGCCAAGGATCCATACTTATAGACTATGTTAGTCTGATTTCTCAATTGTATTTGAGAATTTTTCTATAAAATTTTAAAGATTAAAATTGTGTAAATTTTGTTGAGCTCTACGGGATTTTGGCTATTTGTGGGCACATTTATGTTTGTCACTCATTTGGACCAATGGGAAATTAAAGCCAAGGATCCATACTTATAGACTATGTAATTCCGATTTCTCAATTGTATTTGAGAATTTTTCTGTAACATTTGTTTGTCACTCATTTGGACCAATGGGAAATTAAAGCCAAGGATCCATACTTATAGACTATGTAATTCCGATTTCTCAATTGTATTTGAGAATTTTTCTGTAACATTTGTTTGTCACTCATTTGGACCAATGGGAAATTAAAGCCAAGGATCCATACTTATAGACTATGTAATTCCGATTTCTCAATTGTATTTGAGAATTTTTCTATAACATTTGTTTGTCACTCATTTGGACCAATGGGAAATTAAAGCCAAGGATCCATACTTATAGACTATGTAAGTCTGATTTCTCAATTGTATTTGAGAATTTTTCTATAAAATTTTAAAGATTAAAATTGTGTAAATTTTGTTGAGCTCTACGGGATTTTGGCTATTTGTGGGCACATTTATGTTTGTCACTCATTTGGACCAATGGGAAATTAAAGCCAAGGATCCATACTTATAGACTATGTAAGTCCGATTTCTCAACTGTATTTGAGAATTTTTCTATAACATTTGTTTGTCACTCATTTGGACCAATGGGAAATTAAAGCCAAGGATCCATACTTATAGACTATGTAAGTCCGATTTCTCAACTGTATTTGAGAATTTTTCTATAACATTTGTTTGTCACTTATTTGGACCAATGGGAAATTAAAGCCAAGGATCCATACTTATAGACTATGTAATTCCGATTTCTCAATTGTATTTGAGAATTTTTCTATAACATTTGTTTGTCACTCATTTGGACCAATGGGAAATTAAAGCCAAGGATCCATACTTATAGACTATGTAAGTCCGATTTCTCAACTGTATTTGAGAATTTTTCTATAACATTTGTTTGTCACTTATTTGGACCAATGGGAAATTAAAGCCAAGGATCCATACTTATAGACTATGTTAGTCTGATTTCTCAATTGTATTTGAGAATTTTTCTATAAAATTTTAAAGATTAAAATTGTGTAAATTTTGTTGAGCTCTACGGGATTTTGGCTATTTGTGGGCACATTTATGTTTGTCACTCATTTGGACCAATGGGAAATTAAAGCCAAGGATCCATACTTATAGACTATGTAAGTCCGATTTCTCAATTGTATTTGAGAATTTTTCTATAACATTTGTTTGTCACTTATTTGGACCAATGGGAAATTAAAGCCAATGATCCATACTTATAGACTATGTAAGTCTGATTTCTCAATTGTATTTGAGAATTTTTCTATAACATTTGTTTGTCACTTACTTGGACCAATGGGAAATGAAAGCCAAGGATCCCTACTTATAGACTATGTAAGTCTGATTTCTCAATTGTATTTGAGAATTTTTCTATAACATTTGTTTGTCACTTATTTGGACCAATGGGAAATTAAAGCCAAGGATCCATACTTATAGACTATGTAAGTCTGATTTCTCAATTGTTTTTGAGAATTTTTCTATAAAATTTTAAAGATTAAAATTGTGTAAATTTTGTTGAGCTCTACGGGACTTTGGCTATTTGTGGGCACATTTATGTTTGTCACTCATTTGGACCAATGGGAAATTAAAGCCAAGGATCCATACTTATAGACTATGTAAGTCTGATTTCTCAATTGTATTTGAGAATTTTTCTATAACATTTGTTTGTCACTTATTTGGACCAATGGGAAATTAAAGCCAATGATCCATACTTATAGACTATGTAAGTCTGATTTCTCAATTGTATTTGAGAATTTTTCTATAAAATTTTAAAGATTAAAATTGTGTAAATTTTGTTGAGCTCTACGGGACTTTGGCTATTTGTGGGCACATTTATGTTTTTCACTCATTTGGACCAATGGGAAATTAAAGCCAAGGATGCATACTTATAGACTATGTAAGTCTGATTTCTCAATTGTATTTGAGAATTTTTCTATAACATTTGTTTGTCACTTATTTGGACCAATGGGAAATTAAAGCCAAGGATCCATACTTATAGACTATGTAAGTCTGATTTCTCAATTGTATTTGAGAATTTTTCTATAACATTTGTTTGTCACTCATTTGGACCAATGGGAAATTAAAGCCAAGGATCCATACTTATAGACTATGTAAGTCTGATTTCTCAATTGTATTTGAGAATTTTTCTATAAAATTTTAAAGATTAAAATTGTGTAAATTTTGTTGAGCTCTACGGGACTTTGGCTATTTGTGTGCACATTTATGTTTGTCACTCATTTGGACCAATGGGAAATTAAAGCCAAGGATCCATACTTATAGACTATGTAAGTCTGATTTCTCAATTGTTTTTGAGAATTTTTCTATAACATTTGTTTGTCACTCATTTGGACCAATGGGAAATTAAAGCCAAGGATCCATACTTATAGACTATGTAAGTCTGATTTCTCAATTGTATTTGAGAATTTTTCTATAAAATTTTAAAGATTAAAATTGTGTAAATTTTGCTGAGCTCTACGGGATTTTGGCGATTTGTGGGCACATTTATGTTTGTCACTCATTTGGACCAATGGGAAATTAAAGCCAAGGATCCATACTTATAGACTATGTAAGTCTGATTTCTCAATTGTATTTGAGAATTTTTCTATAACATTTGTTTGTCACTCATTTGGACCAATGGGAAATTAAAGCCAAGGATCCATACTTATAGACTATGTAAGTCTGATTTCTCAATTGTATTTGAGAATTTTTCTATAACATTTGTTTGTCACTTATTTGGACCAATGGGAAATTAAAGCCAAGGATCCATACTTATAGACTATGTAAGTCTGATTTCTCAATTGTTTTTGAGAATTTTTCTATAACATTTGTTTGTCACTTATTTGGACCAATGGGAAATTAAAGCCAAGGATCCATACTTATAGACTATGTAAGTCTGATTTCTCAATTGTATTTGAGAATTTTTCTATAACATTTGTTTGTCACTTATTTGGACCAATGGGAAATTAAAGCCAAGGATCCATACTTATAGACTATGTAAGTCTGATTTCTCAATTGTATTTGAGAATTTTTCTATAACATTTGTTTGTCACTTATTTGGACCAATGGGAAATTAAAGCCAAGGATCCATACTTATAGACTATGTAAGTCTGATTTCTCAATTGTATTTGAGAATTTTTCTATAACATTTGTTTGTCACTCATTTGGACCAATGGGAAATTAAAGCCAAGGATCCATACTTATAGACTATGTAAGTCTGATTTCTCAATTGTATTTGAGAATTTTTCTATAAAATTTTAAAGATTAAAATTGTGTAAATTTTGTTGAGCTCTACGGGACTTTGGCTATTTGTGTGCACATTTATGTTTGTCACTCATTTGGACCAATGGGAAATTAAAGCCAAGGATCCATACTTATAGACTATGTAAGTCTGATTTCTCAATTGTATTTGAGAATTTTTCTATAACATTTGTTTGTCACTCATTTGGACCAATGGGAAATTAAAGCCAAGGATCCATACTTATAGACTATGTAAGTCTGATTTCTCAATTGTATTTGAGAATTTTTCTATAAAATTTTAAAGATTAAAATTGTGTAAATTTTGTTGAGCTCTACGGGACTTTGGCTATTTGTGTGCACATTTATGTTTGTCACTCATTTGGACCAATGGGAAATTAAAGCCAAGGATCCATACTTATAGACTATGTAAGTCTGATTTCTCAATTGTATTTGAGAATTTTTCTATAACATTTGTTTGTCACTTACTTGGACCAATGGGAAATGAAAGCCAAGGATCCCTACTTATAGACTATGTAAGTCTGATTTCTCAATTGTTTTTGAGAATTTTTCTATAAAATTTTAAAGATTAAAATTGTGTAAATTTTGTTGAGCTCTACGGGACTTTGGCTATTTGTGGGCACATTTATGTTTGTCACTCATTTGGACCAATGGGAAATTAAAGCCAAGGATCCATACTTATAGACTATGTAAGTCTGATTTCTCAATTGTATTTGAGAATTTTTCTATAACATTTGTTTGTCACTTATTTGGACCAATGGGAAATTAAAGCCAATGATCCATACTTATAGACTATGTAAGTCTGATTTCTCAATTGTATTTGAGAATTTTTCTATAAAATTTTAAAGATTAAAATTGTGTAAATTTTGTTGAGCTCTACGGGACTTTGGCTATTTGTGGGCACATTTATGTTTTTCACTCATTTGGACCAATGGGAAATTAAAGCCAAGGATGCATACTTATAGACTATGTAAGTCTGATTTCTCAATTGTATTTGAGAATTTTTCTATAACATTTGTTTGTCACTTATTTGGACCAATGGGAAATTAAAGCCAAGGATCCATACTTATAGACTATGTAAGTCTGATTTCTCAATTGTATTTGAGAATTTTTCTATAACATTTGTTTGTCACTCATTTGGACCAATGGGAAATTAAAGCCAAGGATCCATACTTATAGACTATGTAAGTCTGATTTCTCAATTGTATTTGAGAATTTTTCTATAAAATTTTAAAGATTAAAATTGTGTAAATTTTGTTGAGCTCTACGGGACTTTGGCTATTTGTGTGCACATTTATGTTTGTCACTCATTTGGACCAATGGGAAATTAAAGCCAAGGATCCATACTTATAGACTATGTAAGTCTGATTTCTCAATTGTTTTTGAGAATTTTTCTATAACATTTGTTTGTCACTCATTTGGACCAATGGGAAATTAAAGCCAAGGATCCATACTTATAGACTATGTAAGTCTGATTTCTCAATTGTATTTGAGAATTTTTCTATAACATTTGTTTGTCACTTATTTGGACCAATGGGAAATTAAAGCCAAGGATCCATACTTATAGACTATGTAAGTCTGATTTCTCAATTGTATTTGAGAATTTTTCTATAACATTTGTTTGTCACTTATTTGGACCAATGGGAAATTAAAGCCAAGGATCCATACTTATAGACTATGTAAGTCTGATTTCTCAATTGTATTTGAGAATTTTTCTATAAAATTTTAAAGATTAAAATTGTGTAAATTTTGTTGAGCTCTACGGGACTTTGGCTATTTGTGTGCACATTTATGTTTGTCACTCATTTGGACCAATGGGAAATTAAAGCCAAGGATCCATACTTATAGACTATGTAAGTCTGATTTCTCAATTGTTTTTGAGAATTTTTCTATAACATTTGTTTGTCACTCATTTGGACCAATGGGAAATTAAAGCCAAGGATCCATACTTATAGACTATGTAAGTCTGATTTCTCAATTGTATTTGAGAATTTTTCTATAACATTTGTTTGTCACTTATTTGGACCAATGGGAAATTAAAGCCAAGGATCCATACTTATAGACTATGTAAGTCTGATTTCTCAATTGTATTTGAGAATTTTTCTATAACATTTGTTTGTCACTTATTTGGACCAATGGGAAATTAAAGCCAAGGATCCATACTTATAGACTATGTAAGTCTGATTTCTCAATTGTATTTGAGAATTTTTCTATAACATTTGTTTGTCACTTATTTGGACCAATGGGAAATTAAAGCCAAGGATCCATACTTATAGACTATGTAAGTCTGATTTCTCAATTGTATTTGAGAATTTTTCTATAAAATTTTAAAGATTAAAATTGTGTAAATTTTGTTGAGCTCTACGGGACTTTGGCTATTTGTGTGCACATTTATGTTTGTCACTCATTTGGACCAATGGGAAATTAAAGCCAAGGATCCATACTTATAGACTATGTAAGTCTGATTTCTCAATTGTTTTTGAGAATTTTTCTATAACATTTGTTTGTCACTCATTTGGACCAATGGGAAATTAAAGCCAAGGATCCATACTTATAGACTATGTAAGTCTGATTTCTCAATTGTATTTGAGAATTTTTCTATAACATTTGTTTGTCACTTACTTGGACCAATGGGAAATGAAAGCCAAGGATCCCTACTTATAGACTATGTAAGTCTGATTTCTCAATTGTATTTGAGAATTTTTCTATAACATTTGTTTGTCACTTATTTGGACCAATTGGAAATTAAAGCCAATGATCCATACTTATAGACTATGTAAGTCTGATTTCTCAATTGTTTTTTAGAATTTTTCTATAAAATTTTAAAGATTAAAATTGTGTAAATTTTGTTGAGCTCTACGGGACTTTGGCTATTTGTGGGCACATTTATGTTTGTCACTCATTTGGACCAATGGGAAATTAAAGCCAAGGATCCATACTTATAGACTATGTAAGTCTGATTTCTCAATTGTATTTGAGAATTTTTCTATAACATTTGTTTGTCACTTATTTGGACCAATGGGAAATTAAAGCCAATGATCCATACTTATAGACTATGTAAGTCTGATTTCTCAATTGTATTTGAGAATTTTTCTATAAAATTTTAAAGATTAAAATTGTGTAAATTTTGTTGAGCTCTACGGGACTTTGGCTATTTGTGGGCACATTTATGTTTTTCACTCATTTGGACCAATGGGAAATTAAAGCCAAGGATGCATACTTATAGACTATGTAAGTCTGATTTCTCAATTGTATTTGAGAATTTTTCTATAACATTTGTTTGTCACTTATTTGGACCAATGGGAAATTAAAGCCAAGGATCCATACTTATAGACTATGTAAGTCCGATCTCTCAATTGTATTTGAGAATTTTTCTATAACATTTGTTTGTCACTCATTTGGACCAATGGGAAATTAAAGCCAAGGATCCATACTTATAGACTATGTAAGTCTGATTTCTCAATTGTATTTGAGAATTTTTCTATAAAATTTTAAAGATTAAAATTGTGTAAATTTTGTTGAGCTCTACGGGACTTTGGCTATTTGTGTGCACATTTATGTTTGTCACTCATTTGGACCAATGGGAAATTAAAGCCAAGGATCCATACTTATAGACTATGTAAGTCTGATTTCTCAATTGTTTTTGAGAATTTTTCTATAACATTTGTTTGTCACTCATTTGGACCAATGGGAAATTAAAGCCAAGGATCCATACTTATAGACTATGTAAGTCTGATTTCTCAATTGTATTTGAGAATTTTTCTATAAAATTTTAAAGATTAAAATTGTGTAAATTTTGCTGAGCTCTACGGGATTTTGGCGATTTGTGGGCACATTTATGTTTGTCACTCATTTGGACCAATGGGAAATTAAAGCCAAGGATCCATACTTATAGACTATGTAAGTCTGATTTCTCAATTGTATTTGAGAATTTTTCTATAACATTTGTTTGTCACTTATTTGGACCAATGGGAAATTAAAGCCAAGGATCCATACTTATAGACTATGTAAGTCTGATTTCTCAATTGTTTTTGAGAATTTTTCTATAACATTTGTTTGTCACTTATTTGGACCAATGGGAAATTAAAGCCAAGGATCCATACTTATAGACTATGTAAGTCTGATTTCTCAATTGTATTTGAGAATTTTTCTATAACATTTGTTTGTCACTTATTTGGACCAATGGGAAATTAAAGCCAAGGATCCATACTTATAGACTATGTAAGTCTGATTTCTCAATTGTATTTGAGAATTTTTCTATAACATTTGTTTGTCACTTATTTGGACCAATGGGAAATTAAAGCCAAGGATCCATACTTATAGACTATGTAAGTCTGATTTCTCAATTGTATTTGAGAATTTTTCTATAACATTTGTTTGTCACTCATTTGGACCAATGGGAAATTAAAGCCAAGGATCCATACTTATAGACTATGTAAGTCTGATTTCTCAATTGTATTTGAGAATTTTTCTATAAAATTTTAAAGATTAAAATTGTGTAAATTTTGTTGAGCTCTACGGGACTTTGGCTATTTGTGTGCACATTTATGTTTGTCACTCATTTGGACCAATGGGAAATTAAAGCCAAGGATCCATACTTATAGACTATGTAAGTCTGATTTCTCAATTGTTTTTGAGAATTTTTCTATAACATTTGTTTGTCACTCATTTGGACCAATGGGAAATTAAAGCCAAGGATCCATACTTATAGACTATGTAAGTCTGATTTCTCAATTGTATTTGAGAATTTTTCTATAAAATTTTAAAGATTAAAATTGTGTAAATTTTGCTGAGCTCTACGGGATTTTGGCGATTTGTGGGCACATTTATGTTTGTCACTCATTTGGACCAATGGGAAATTAAAGCCAAGGATCCATACTTATAGACTATGTAAGTCTGATTTCTCAATTGTATTTGAGAATTTTTCTATAACATTTGTTTGTCACTCATTTGGACCAATGGGGAATTAAAGCCAAGGATCCATACTTATAGACTATGTAAGTCTGATTTCTCAATTGTATTTGAGAATTTTTCTATAAAATTTTAAAGATTAAAATTGTGTAAATTTTGCTGAGCTCTACGGGATTTTGGCGATTTGTGGGCACATTTATGTTTGTCACTCATTTGGACCAATGGGAAATTAAAGCCAAGGATCCATACTTATAGACTATGTAAGTCTGATTTCTCAATTGTATTTGAGAATTTTTCTATAACATTTGTTTGTCACTTATTTGGACCAATGGGAAATTAAAGCCAAGGATCCATACTTATAGACTATGTAAGTCTGATTTCTCAATTGTTTTTGAGAATTTTTCTATAACATTTGTTTGTCACTTATTTGGACCAATGGGAAATTAAAGCCAAGGATCCATACTTATAGACTATGTAAGTCTGATTTCTCAATTGTATTTGAGAATTTTTCTATAAAATTTTAAAGATTAAAATTGTGTAAATTTTGTTGAGCTCTACGGGACTTTGGCTATTTGTGGGCACATTTATGTTTGTCACTCATTTGGACCAATGGGAAATTAAAGCCAAGGATGCATACTTATAGACTATGTAAGTCTGATTTCTCAATTGTATTTGAGAATTTTTCTATAACATTTGTTTGTCACTTATTTGGACCAATGGGAAATTAAAGCCAAGGATCCATACTTATAGACTATGTAAGTCTGATTTCTCAATTGTATTTGAGAATTTTTCTATAAAATTTTAAAGATTAAAATTGTGTGAATTTTGTTGAGCTCTACGGGACTTTGGCTATTTGTGTGCACATTTATGTTTGTCACTCATTTGGACCAATGGGAAATTAAAGCCAAGGATCCATACTTATAGACTATGTAAGTCTGATTTCTCAATTGTATTTGAGAATTTTTCTATAAAATTTTAAAGATTAAAATTGTGTAAATTTTGTTGAGCTCTACGGGACTTTGGCTATTTGTGGGCACATTTATGTTTGTCACTCATTTGGACCAATGGGAAATTAAAGCCAAGGATCCATACTTATAGACTATGTAAGTCTGATTTCTCAATTGTATTTGAGAATTTTTCTATAAAATTTTAAAGATTAAAATTGTGTGAATTTTGTTGAGCTCTACGGGACTTTGGCTATTTGTGTGCACATTTATGTTTGTCACTCATTTGGACCAATGGGAAATTAAAGCCAAGGATCCATACTTATAGACTATGTAAGTCTGATTTCTCAATTGTATTTGAGAATTTTTCTATAACATTTGTTTGTCACTTATTTGGACCAATGGGAAATTAAAGCCGAGGATCCATACTTATAGACTATGTAAGTCTGATTTCTCAATTGTATTTGAGAATTTTTCTATAACATTTGTTTGTCACTTATTTGGACCAATGGGAAATTAAAGCCAAGGATCCATACTTATAGACTATGTAAGTCTGATTTCTCAATTGTATTTGAGAATTTTTCTATAACATTTGTTTGTCACTTATTTGGACCAATGGGAAATTAAAGCCAAGGATCCATACTTATAGACTATGTAAGTCTGATTTCTCAATTGTATTTGAGAATTTTTCTATAAAATTTTAAATATTAAAATTGTGTAAATTTTGTTGAGCTCTACGGGACTTTGGCTATTTGTGTGCACATTTATGTTTGTCACTCATTTGGACCAATGGGAAATTAAAGCCAAGGATCCATACTTATAGACTATGTAAGTCTGATTTCTCAATTGTATTTGAGAATTTTTCTATAACATTTGTTTGTCACTTATTTGGACCAATGGGAAATTAAAGCCAAGGATCCATACTTATAGACTATGTAAGTCTGATTTCTCAATTGTATTTGAGAATTTTTCTATAAAATTTTAAATATTAAAATTGTGTAAATTTTGTTGAGCTCTACGGGACTTTGGCTATTTGTGTGCACATTTATGTTTGTCACTCATTTGGACCAATGGGAAATTAAAGCCAAGGATCCATACTTATAGACTATGTAAGTCTGATTTCTCAATTGTATTTGAGAATTTTTCTATAAAATTTTAAAGATTAAAATTGTGTAAATTTTGTTGAGCTCTACGGGACTTTGGCTATTTGTGTGCACATTTATGTTTGTCACTCATTTGGACCAATGGGAAATTAAAGCCAAGGATCCATACTTATAGACTATGTAAGTCTGATTTCTCAATTGTATTTGAGAATTTTTCTATAACATTTGTTTGTCACTTATTTGGACCAATGGGAAATTAAAGCCGAGGATCCATACTTATAGACTATGTAAGTCTGATTTCTCAATTGTATTTGAGAATTTTTCTATAAAATTTTAAAGATTAAAATTGTGTAAATTTTGTTGAGCTCTACGGGACTTTGGCTATTTGTGGGCACATTTATGTTTGTCACTCATTTGGACCAATGGGAAATTTAAGCCAAGGATGCATACTTATAGACTATGTAAGTCTGATTTCTCAATTGTATTTGAGAATTTTTCTATAACATTTGTTTGTCACTTATTTGGACCAATGGGAAATTAAAGCCAAGGATCCATACTTATAGACTATGTAAGTCTGATTTCTCAATTGTATTTGAGAATTTTTCTATAAAATTTTAAATATTAAAATTGTGTAAATTTTGTTGAGCTCTACGGGACTTTGGCTATTTGTGTGCACATTTATGTTTGTCACTCATTTGGACCAATGGGAAATTAAAGCCAAGGATCCATACTTATAGACTATGTAAGTCTGATTTCTCAATTGTATTTGAGAATTTTTCTATAAAATTTTAAAGATTAAAATTGTGTAAATTTTGCTGAGCTCTACGGGATTTTGGCTATTTGTGGGCACATTTATGTTTGTCACTCATTTGGACCAATGGGAAATTAAAGCCAAGGATCCATACTTATAGACTATGTAAGTCCGATTTCTCAATTGTATTTGAGAATTTTTCTATAACATTTGTTTGTCACTTATTTGGACCAATGGGAAATTAAAGCCAAGGATCCATACTTATAGACTATGTAAGTCTGATTTCTCAATTGTATTTGAGAATTTTTCTATAAAATTTTAAAGATCAAAATTGTGTAAATTTTGTTGAGCTCTACGGGACTTTGGCTATTTGTGGGCACATTTATGTTTGTCACTCATTTGGACCAATGGGAAATTAAAGCCAAGGATCCATACTTATAGACTATGTAAGTCTGATTTCTCAATTGTATTTGAGAATTTTTCTATAACATTTGTTTGTCACTTATTTGGACCAATGGGAAATTAAAGCCAAGGATCCATACTTATAGACTATGTAAGTCTGATTTCTCAATTGTATTTGAGAATTTTTCTATAAAATTTTAAAGATTAAAATTGTGTAAATTTTGTTGAGCTCTACGGGACTTTGGCTATTTGTGGGCACATTTATGTTTGTCACTCATTTGGACCAATGGGAAATTAAAGCCAAGGATGCATACTTATAGACTATGTAAGTCTGATTTCTCAATTGTATTTGAGAATTTTTCTATAACATTTGTTTGTCACTTATTTGGACCAATGGGAAATTAAAGCCGAGGATCCATACTTATAGACTATGTAAGTCTGATTTCTCAATTGTATTTGAGAATTTTTCTATAAATTTTTAAAGATTAAAATTGTGTAAATTTTGTTGAGCTCTACGGGACTTTGGCTATTTGTGGGCACATTTATGTTTGTCACTCATTTGGACCAATGGGAAATTAAAGCCAAGGATGAATACTTATAGACTATGTAAGTCTGATTTCTCAATTGTATTTGAGAATTTTTCTATAACATTTGTTTGTCACTTATTTGGACCAATGGGAAATTAAAGCCAAGGATCCATACTTATAGACTATGTAAGTCTGATTTCTCAATTGTATTTGAGAATTTTTCTATAAAATTTTAAAGATTAAAATTGTGTAAATTTTGTTGAGCTCTACGGCATTTTGGCTATTTGTTTTATGTTTGTCACTCATTTGGACCAATGGGAAATTAAAGCCAAGGATCCCTACTAAATTTTGTTTGTCACTCATTTGGACCAATGGGAAATTAAAGCCAAGGATCCATACTTATAGACTATGTAAGTCTGATTTCTCAATTGTATTTGAGAATTTTTCTATAAAATTTTAAAGATTAAAATTGTGTAAATTTTGTTGAGCTCTACGGGATTTTGGCTATTTGTGGGCACATTTATGTTTGTCACTCATTTGGACCAATGGGAAATTAAAGCCAAGGATCCATACTTATAGACTATGTAATTCCGATTTCTCAATTGTATTTGAGAATTTTTCTGTAACATTTGTTTGTCACTCATTTGGACCAATGGGAAATTAAAGCCAAGGATCCATACTTATAGACTATGTAATTCCGATTTCTCAATTGTATTTGAGAATTTTTCTATAAAATTTTAAAGATTAAAATTGTGTAAATTTTGTTGAGCTCTACGGGACTTTGGCTATTTGTGGGCACATTTATGTTTGTCACTCATTTGGACCAATGGGAAATTAAAGCCAAGGATCCATACTTATAGACTATGTAAGTCTGATTTCTCAATTGTATTTGAGAATTTTTCTATAAATTTTTAAAGATTAAAATTGTGTAAATTTTGTTGAGCTCTACGGGACTTTGGCTATTTGTGGGCACATTTATGTTTGTCACTCATTTGGACCAATGGGAAATTAAAGCCAAGGATCCATACTTATAGACTATGTAAGTCTGATTTCTCAATTGTATTTGAGAATTTTTCTATAACATTTGTTTGTCACTTATTTGGACCAATGGGAAATTAAAGCCAAGGATCCATACTTATAGACTATGTAAGTCTGATTTCTCAATTGTATTTGAGAATTTTTCTATAAATTTTTAAAGATTAAAATTGTGTAAATTTTGTTGAGCTCTACGGGACTTTGGCTATTTGTGGGCACATTTATGTTTGTCACTCATTTGGACCAATGGGAAATTAAAGCCAAGGATCCATACTTATAGACTATGTAAGTCTGATTTCTCAATTGTATTTGAGAATTTTTCTATAAATTTTTAAAGATTAAAATTGTGTAAATTTTGTTGAGCTCTACGGGACTTTGGCTATTTGTGGGCACATTTATGTTTGTCACTCATTTGGACCAATGGGAAATTAAAGCCAAGGATGAATACTTATAGACTATGTAAGTCTGATTTCTCAATTGTATTTGAGAATTTTTCTATAAAATTTTAAAGATTAAAATTGTGTAAATTTTGTTGAGCTCTACGGGACTTTGGCTATTTGTGGGCACATTTATGTTTGTCACTCATTTGGACCAATGGGAAATTAAAGCCAAGGATCCATACTTATAGACTATGTAAGTCTGATTTCTCAATTGTATTTGAGAATTTTTCTATAACATTTGTTTGTCACTTATTTGGACCAATGGGAAATTAAAGCCAAGGATCCATACTTATAGACTATGTAAGTCCGATCTCTCAATTGTATTTGAGAATTTTTCTATAACATTTGTTTGTCACTTATTTGGACCAATGGGAAATTAAAGCCAAGGATCCATACTTATAGACTATGTAAGTCTGATTTCTCAATTGTATTTGAGAATTTTTCTATAAAATTTTAAAGATTAAAATTGTGTAAATTTTGTTGAGCTCTACGGGACTTTGGCTATTTGTGGGCACATTTATGTTTGTCACTCATTTGGACCAATGGGAAGTTAAAGCCAAGGATCCATACTTATAGACTATGTAAGTCCGATCTCTCAATTGTATTTGAGAATTTTTCTATAACATTTGTTTGTCACTTATTTGGACCAATGGGAAATTAAAGCCAAGGATCCATACTTATAGACTATGTAAGTCTGATTTCTCAATTGTATTTGAGAATTTTTCTATAAATTTTTAAAGATTAAAATTGTGTAAATTTTGTTGAGCTCTACGGGACTTTGGCTATTTGTGGGCACATTTATGTTTGTCACTCATTTGGACCAATGGGAAATTAAAGCCAAGGATGAATACTTATAGACTATGTAAGTCTGATTTCTCAATTGTATTTGAGAATTTTTCTATAACATTTGTTTGTCACTTATTTGGACCAATGGGAAATTAAAGCCAAGGATCCATACTTATAGACTATGTAAGTCTGATTTCTCAATTGTATTTGAGAATTTTTCTATAAAATTTTAAAGATTAAAATTGTGTAAATTTTGTTGAGCTCTACGGCATTTTGGCTATTTGTTTTATGTTTGTCACTCATTTGGACCAATGGGAAATTAAAGCCAAGGATCCCTACTAAATTTTGTTTGTCACTCATTTGGACCAATGGGAAATTAAAGCCAAGGATCCATACTTATAGACTATGTAAGTCTGATTTCTCAATTGTATTTGAGAATTTTTCTATAAAATTTTAAAGATTAAAATTGTGTAAATTTTGTTGAGCTCTACGGGATTTTGGCTATTTGTGGGCACATTTATGTTTGTCACTCATTTGGACCAATGGGAAATTAAAGCCAAGGATCCATACTTATAGACTATGTAATTCCGATTTCTCAATTGTATTTGAGAATTTTTCTGTAACATTTGTTTGTCACTCATTTGGACCAATGGGAAATTAAAGCCAAGGATCCATACTTATAGACTATGTAATTCCGATTTCTCAATTGTATTTGAGAATTTTTCTATAAATTTTTAAAGATTAAAATTGTGTAAATTTTGTTGAGCTCTACGGGACTTTGGCTATTTGTGGGCACATTTATGTTTGTCACTCATTTGGACCAATGGGAAATTAAAGCCAAGGATCCATACTTATAGACTATGTAAGTCTGATTTCTCAATTGTATTTGAGAATTTTTCTATAAATTTTTAAAGATTAAAATTGTGTAAATTTTGTTGAGCTCTACGGGACTTTGGCTATTTGTGGGCACATTTATGTTTGTCACTCATTTGGACCAATGGGAAATTAAAGCCAAGGATGAATACTTATAGACTATGTAAGTCTGATTTCTCAATTGTATTTGAGAATTTTTCTATAAAATTTTAAAGATTAAAATTGTGTAAATTTTGTTGAGCTCTACGGGATTTTGGCTATTTGTGGGCACATTTATGTTTGTCACTCATTTGGACCAATGGGAAATTAAAGCCAAGGATCCATACTTATAGACTATGTAATTCCGATTTCTCAATTGTATTTGAGAATTTTTCTGTAACATTTGTTTGTCACTCATTTGGACCAATGGGAAATTAAAGCCAAGGATCCATACTTATAGACTATGTAATTCCGATTTCTCAATTGTATTTGAGAATTTTTCTATAACATTTGTTTGTCACTCATTTGGACCAATGAGAAATTAAAGCCAAGGATCCATACTTATAGACTATGTAAGTCTGATTTCTCAATTGTATTTGAGAATTTTTCTATAAAATTTTAAAGATTAAAATTGTGTAAATTTTGTTGAGATCTACGGGACTTTGGCTATTTGTGGGCACATTTATGTTTGTCACTCATTTGGACCAATGGGAAATTAAAGTCAAGGATCCATACTTATAGACTATGTAAGTCTGATTTCTCAATTGTATTTGAGAATTTTTCTATAAAATTTTAAAGATTAAAATTGTGTAAATTTTGTTGAGATCTACGGGACTTTGGCTATTTGTGGGCACATTTATGTTTGTCATTCATTTGGACCAATGGGAAATTAAAGCCAAGGATCCATACTTATAGACTATGTAATTCCGATTTCTCAATTGTATTTGAGAATTTTTCTGTAACATTTGTTTGTCACTCATTTGGACCAATGGGAAATTAAAGCCAAGGATCCATACTTATAGACTATGTAATTCCGATTTCTCAATTGTATTTGAGAATTTTTCTGTAACATTTGTTTGTCACTCATTTGGACCAATGGGAAATTAAAGCCAAGGATCCATACTTATAGACTATGTAATTCCGATTTCTCAATTGTATTTGAGAATTTTTCTATAACATTTGTTTGTCACTCATTTGGACCAATGAGAAATTAAAGCCAAGGATCCATACTTATAGACTATGTAAGTCTGATTTCTCAATTGTATTTGAGAATTTTTCTATAAAATTTTAAAGATTAAAATTGTGTAAATTTTGTTGAGATCTACGGGACTTTGGCTATTTGTGGGCACATTTATGTTTGTCATTCATTTGGACCAATGGGAAATTAAAGCCAAGGATCCCTACTTATAGACTATGTAAGTCTGATTTCTCAATTGTATTTGAGAATTTTTCTATAACATTTGTTTGTCACTTATTTGGACCAATGGGAAATTAAAGCCAAGGATCCATACTTATAGACTATGTAAGTCTGATTTCTCAATTGTATTTGAGAATTTTTCTATAAAATTTTAAAGATTAAAATTGTGTAAATTTTGTTGAGCTCTACGGGATTTTGGCTATTTGTGGGCACATTTATGTTTGTCACTCATTTGGACCAATGGGAAATTAAAGCCAAGGATCCATACTTATAGACTATGTAAGTCTGATTTCTCAATTGTATTTGAGAATTTTTCTATAACATTTGTTTGTCACTTATTTGGACCAATGGGAAATTAAAGCCAAGGATCCATACTTATAGACTATGTAAGTCTGATTTCTCAATTGTATTTGAGAATTTTTCTATAAAATTTTAAAGATTAAAATTGTGTAAATTTTGTTGAGCTCTACGGGATTTTGGCTATTTGTGGGCACATTTATGTTTGTCACTCATTTGGACCAATGGGAAATTAAAGCCAAGGATCCATACTTATAGACTATGTAATTCCGATTTCTCAATTGTATTTGAGAATTTTTCTGTAACATTTGTTTGTCACTCATTTGGACCAATGGGAAATTAAAGCCAAGGATCCATACTTATAGACTATGTAATTCCGATTTCTCAATTGTATTTGAGAATTTTTCTGTAACATTTGTTTGTCACTCATTTGGACCAATGGGAAATTAAAGCCAAGGATCCATACTTATAGACTATGTAATTCCGATTTCTCAATTGTATTTGAGAATTTTTCTATAACATTTGTTTGTCACTCATTTGGACCAATGGGAAATTAAAGCCAAGGATCCATACTTATAGACTATGTAAGTCTGATTTCTCAATTGTATTTGAGAATTTTTCTATAAAATTTTAAAGATTAAAATTGTGTAAATTTTGTTGAGCTCTACGGGACTTTGGCTATTTGTGGGCACATTTATGTTTGTCACTCATTTGGACCAATGGGAAATTAAAGCCAAGGATCCATACTTATAGACTATGTAAGTCTGATTTCTCAATTGTATTTGAGAATTTTTCTATAACATTTGTTTGTCACTTATTTGGACCAATGGGAAATTAAAGCCAAGGATCCATACTTATAGACTATGTAAGTCTGATTTCTCAATTGTATTTGAGAATTTTTCTATAAAATTTTAAAGATTAAAATTGTGTAAATTTTGTTGAGCTCTACGGTTCTTTGGCTATTTGTGGGCACATTTATGTTTGTCATTCATTTGGACCAATGGGAAATTAAAGCCAAGGATCCATACTTATAGACTATGTAATTCCGATTTCTCAATTGTATTTGAGAATTTTTCTATAACATTTGTTTGTCACTCATTTGGACCAATGGGAAATTAAAGCCAAGGATCCATACTTATAGACTATGTAAGTCTGATTTCTCAATTGTATTTGAGAATTTTTCTATAACATTTGTTTGTCACTTATTTGGACCAATGGGAAATTAAAGCCAAGGATCCATACTTATAGACTATGTAAGTCTGATTTCTCAATTGTATTTGAGAATTTTTCTATAACATTTGTTTGTCACTTATTTGGACCAATGGGAAATTAAAGCCAATGATCCATACTTATAGACTATGTAAGTCTGATTTCTCAATTGTATTTGAGAATTTTTCTATAAAATTTTAAAGATTAAAATTGTGTAAATTTTGTTGAGCTCTACGGTTCTTTGGCTATTTGTGGGCACATTTATGTTTGTCACTCATTTGGTCCAATGGGAAATTAAAGCCAAGGATCCATACTTATAGACTATGTAAGTCTGATTTCTCAATTGTATTTGAGAATTTTTCTATAACATTTGTTTGTCACTTATTTGGACCAATGGGAAATTAAAGCCAAGGATCCATACTTATAGACTATGTAAGTCTGATTTCTCAATTGTATTTGAGAATTTTTCTATAAAATTTTAAAGATTAAAATTGTGTAAATTTTGTTGAGCTCTACGGTTCTTTGGCTATTTGTGGGCACATTTATGTTTGTCACTCATTTGGACCAATGGGAAATTAAAGCCAAGGATCCATACTTATAGACTATGTAATTCCGATTTCTCAATTGTATTTGAGAATTTTTCTGTAACATTTGTTTGTCACTCATTTGGACCAATGGGAAATTAAAGCCAAGGATCCATACTTATAGACTATGTAATTCCGATTTCTCAATTGTATTTGAGAATTTTTCTATAAAATTTTAAAGATTAAAATTGTGTAAATTTTGTTGAGCTCTACGGGACTTTGGCTATTTGTGGGCACATTTATGTTTGTCACTCATTTGGACCAATGGGAAATTAAAGACAAGGATCCATACTTATAGACTATGTAATTCCGATTTCTCAATTGTATTTGAGAATTTTTCTATAACATTTGTTTGTCACTTATTTGGACCAATGGGAAATTAAAGCCGAGGATCCATACTTATAGACTATGTAAGTCTGATTTCTCAATTGTATTTGAGAATTTTTCTATAACATTTGTTTGTCACTTATTTGGACCAATGGGAAATTAAAGACAAGGATCCATACTTATAGACTATGTAATTCCGATTTCTCAATTGTATTTGAGAATTTTTCTATAACATTTGTTTGTCACTTATTTGGACCAATGGGAAATTAAAGCCGAGGATCCATACTTATAGACTATGTAAGTCTGATTTCTCAATTGTATTTGAGAATTTTTCTATAACATTTGTTTGTCACTTATTTGGACCAATGGGAAATTAAAGACAAGGATCCATACTTATAGACTATGTAATTCCGATTTCTCAATTGTATTTGAGAATTTTTCTATAACATTTGTTTGTCACTTATTTGGACCAATGGGAAATTAAAGCCAAGGATCCATACTTATAGACTATGTAAGTCTGATTTCTCAATTGTATTTGAGAATTTTTCTATAACATTTGTTTGTCACTTATTTGGACCAATGGGAAATTAAAGCCGAGGATCCATACTTATAGACTATGTAATTCCGATTTCTCAATTGTATTTGAGAATTTTTCTGTAACATTTGTTTGTCACTCATTTGGACCAATGGGAAATTAAAGCCGAGGATCCATACTTATAGACTATGTAATTCCGATATCTCAATTGTATTTGAGAATTTTTCTATAACATTTGTTTGTCGCTTATTTGGACCAATGGGAAATTAAAGCCAAGGATCCATACTTATAGACTATGTAAGTCTGATTTCTCAATTGTATTTGAGAATTTTTCTATAAAATTTTAAAGATTAAAATTGTGTAAATTTTGTTGAGATCTACGGGACTTTGGCTATTTGTGGGCACATTTATGTTTGTCACTCATTTGGACCAATGGGAAATTAACGTCAAGGATCCATACTTATAGACTATGTAAGTCTGATTTCTCAATTGTATTTGAGAATTTTTCTATAAAATTTTAAATATTAAAATTGTGTAAATTTTGTTGAGCTCTACGGGATTTTGGCTATTTGTGGGCACATTTATGTTTGTCACTCATTTGGACCAATGGGAAATTAAAGCCAAGGATCCATACTTATAGACTATGTAATTCCGATTTCTCAATTGTATTTGAGAATTTTTCTATAACATTTGTTTGTCACTCATTTGGACCAATGGGAAGTTAAAGCCAAGGATCCATACTTATAGACTATGTAAGTCCGATCTCTCAATTGTATTTGAGAATTTTTCTATAACATTTGTTTGTCACTTATTTGGACCAATGGGAAATTAAGGCCAAGGATCCATACTTATAGACTATGTAAGTCTGATTTCTCAATTGTATTTGAGAATTTTTCTATAAAATTTTAAAGATTAAAATTGTGTAAATTTTGTTGAGCTCTACGGCACTTTGGCTATTTGTGGGCACATTTATGTTTGTCACTCATTTGGACCAATGGGAAATTAACGTCAAGGATCCATACTTATAGACTATGTAAGTCTGATTTCTCAATTGTATTTGAGAATTTTTCTATAAAATTTTAAAGATTAAAATTGTGTAAATTTTGTTGAGATCTACGGGACTTTGGCTATTTGTGGGCACATTTATGTTTGTCACTCATTTGGACCAATGGGAAATTAACGTCAAGGATCCATACTTATAGACTATGTAAGTCTGATTTCTCAATTGTATTTGAGAATTTTTCTATAAAATTTTAAAGATTAAAATTGTGTAAATTTTGTTGAGCTCTACGGTTCTTTGGCTATTTGTGGGCACATTTATGTTTGTCATTCATTTGGACCAATGGGAAATTAAAGCCAAGGATCCCTACTTATAGACTATGTAAGTCTGATTTCTCAATTGTATTTGAGAATTTTTCTATAACATTTGTTTGTCACTTATTTGGACCAATGGGAAATTAAGGCCAAGGATCCCTACTTATAGACTATGTAAGTCTGATTTCTCAATTGTATTTGAGAATTTTTCTATAACATTTGTTTGTCACTTATTTGGACCAATGGGAAATTAAGGCCAAGGATCCATACTTATAGACTATGTAAGTCTGATTTCTCAATTGTATTTGAGAATTTTTCTATAAAATTTTAAAGATTAAAATTGTGTAAATTTTGTTGAGCTCTACGGTTCTTTGGCTATTTGTGGGCACATTTATGTTTGTCATTCATTTGGACCAATGGGAAATTAAAGCCAAGGATCCCTACTTATAGACTATGTAAGTCTGATTTCTCAATTGTATTTGAGAATTTTTCTATAACATTTGTTTGTCACTCATTTGGACCAATGGGAAGTTAAAGCCAAGGATCCATACTTATAGACTATGTAAGTCCGATCTCTCAATTGTATTTGAGAATTTTTCTATAACATTTGTTTGTCACTTATTTGGACCAATGGGAAATTAAGGCCAAGGATCCATACTTATAGACTATGTAAGTCTGATTTCTCAATTGTATTTGAGAATTTTTCTATAAAATTTTAAAGATTAAAATTGTGTAAATTTTGTTGAGCTCTACGGCACTTTGGCTATTTGTGGGCACATTTATGTTTGTCACTCATTTGGACCAATGGGAAATTAACGTCAAGGATCCATACTTATAGACTATGTAAGTCTGATTTCTCAATTGTATTTGAGAATTTTTCTATAAAATTTTAAAGATTAAAATTGTGTAAATTTTGTTGAGCTCTACGGGATTTTGGCTATTTGTGGGCACATTTATGTTTGTCACTCATTTGGACCAATGGGAAATTAAAGCCAAGGATCCATACTTATAGACTATGTAATTCCGATTTCTCAATTGTATTTGAGAATTTTTCTATAACATTTGTTTGTCACTCATTTGGACCAATGGGAAGTTAAAGCCAAGGATCCATACTTATAGACTATGTAAGTCCGATCTCTCAATTGTATTTGAGAATTTTTCTATAACATTTGTTTGTCACTTATTTGGACCAATGGGAAATTAAGGCCAAGGATCCATACTTATAGACTATGTAAGTCCGATTTCTCAATTGTATTTGAGAATTTTTCTATAACATTTGTTTGTCACTTATTTGGACCAATGGGAAATTAAAGCCAAGGATCCATACTTATAGACTATGCAAGTCTGATTTCTCAATTGTATTTGAGAATTTTTCTATAAAATTTTAAAGATTAAAATTGTGTAAATTTTGTTGAGCTCTACGGCACTTTGGCTATTTGTGGGCACATTTATGTTTGTCACTCATTTGGACCAATGGGAAATTAAAGCCAAGGATCCCTACTTATAGACTATGTAAGTCTGATTTCTCAATTGTATTTGAGAATTTTTCTATAACATTTGTTTGTCACTCATTTGGACCAATGGGAAATTAAAGCCAAGGATCCCTACTTAGAGACTATGTAAGTCTGATTTCTCAATTGTATTTGAGAATTTTTCTATAACATTTGTTTGTCACTTATTTGGACCAATGGGAAATTAAAGCCAAGGATCCATACTTATAGACTATGTAAGTCTGATTTCTCAATTGTATTTGAGAATTTTTCTATAAAATTTTAAATATTAAAATTGTGTAAATTTTGTTGAGCTCTACGGGACTTTGGCTATTTGTGTGCACATTTATGTTTGTCACTCATTTGGACCAATGGGAAATTAAAGCCAAGGATCCATACTTATAGACTATGTAAGTCTGATTTCTCAATTGTATTTGAGAATTTTTCTATAAAATTTTAAAGATTAAAATTGTGTAAATTTTGCTGAGCTCTACGGGATTTTGGCTATTTGTGGGCACATTTATGTTTGTCACTCATTTGGACCAATGGGAAATTAAAGCCAAGGATCCATACTTATAGACTATGTAAGTCCGATTTCTCAATTGTATTTGAGAATTTTTCTATAACATTTGTTTGTCACTTATTTGGACCAATGGGAAATTAAAGCCAAGGATCCATACTTATAGACTATGTAAGTCTGATTTCTCAATTGTATTTGAGAATTTTTCTATAAAATTTTAAAGATTAAAATTGTGTAAATTTTGTTGAGCTCTACGGGACTTTGGCTATTTGTGGGCACATTTATGTTTGTCACTCATTTGGACCAATGGGAAATTAAAGCCAAGGATCCATACTTATAGACTATGTAAGTCTGATTTCTCAATTGTATTTGAGAATTTTTCTATAACATTTGTTTGTCACTTATTTGGACCAATGGGAAATTAAAGCCGAGGATCCATACTTATAGACTATGTAAGTCTGATTTCTCAATTGTATTTGAGAATTTTTCTATAAAATTTTAAAGATTAAAATTGTGTAAATTTTGCTGAGCTCTACGGGATTTTGGCTATTTGTGGGCACATTTATGTTTGTCACTCATTTGGACCAATGGGAAATTAAAGCCAAGGATCCATACTTATAGACTATGTAAGTCCGATTTCTCAATTGTATTTGAGAATTTTTCTATAACATTTGTTTGTCACTCATTTGGACCAATGGGAAATTAAAGCCAAGGATCCATACTTATAGACTATGTAAGTCCGATTTCTCAATTGTATTTGAGAATTTTTCTATAACATTTGTTTGTCACTCATTTGGACCAATGGGAAATTAAAGCCAAGGATCCATACTTATAGACTATGTAAGTCTGATTTCTCAATTGTATTTGAGAATTTTTCTATAAAATTTTAAAGATTAAAATTGTGTAAATTTTGTTCAGCTCTACGGGAATTTGGCTATTTGTGGGCACATTTATGTTTGTCACTCATTTGGACCAATGGGAAATTAAAGCCAAGGATCCATACTTATAGACTATGTAAGTCTGATTTCTCAATTATATTTGAGAATTTTTCTATAAAATTTTAAAGATTAAAATTGTGTAAATTTTGTTCAGCTCTACGGGAATTTGGCTATTTGTGGGCACATTTATGTTTGTCACTCATTTGGACCAATGGGAAATTAAAGCCAAGGATCCATACTTATAGACTATGTAAGTCTGATTTCTCAATTGTATTTGAGAATTTTTCTATAAAATTTTAAAGATTAAAATTGTGTAAATTTTGTTCAGCTCTACGTGAATTTGGCTATTTGTGGGCACATTTATGTTTGTCACTCATTTGGACCAATGGGAAATTAAAGCCAAGGATCCATACTTATAGACTATGTAAGTCTGATTTCTCAATTATATTTGAGAATTTTTCTATAAAATTTTAAAGATTAAAATTGTGTAAATTTTGTTCAGCTCTACGGGAATTTGGCTATTTGTGGGCACATTTATGTTTGTCACTCATTTGGACCAATGGGAAATTAAAGCCAAGGATCCATACTTATAGACTATGTAAGTCTGATTTCTCAATTGTATTTGAGAATTTTTCTATAAAATTTTAAAGATTAAAATTGTGTAAATTTTGTTCAGCTCTACGTGAATTTGGCTATTTGTGGGCACATTTATGTTTGTCACTCATTTGGACCAATGGGAAATTAAAGCCAAGGATCCATACTTATAGACTATGTAAGTCCGATTTCTCAATTGTATTTGAGAATTTTTCTATAACATTTGTTTGTCACTCATTTGGACCAATGGGAAATTAAAGCCAAGGATCCATACTTATAGACTATGTAAGTCCGATTTCTCAATTGTATTTGAGAATTTTTCTATAATACTTGTTTGTCACTCATTTGGAGCAATGGGAAATTAAAGATAAGGATCCATACTTATAGACTATGTAAGTCCGATTTGTCAATTGTATTTGAGAATTTTTCTATAAAATTTTAAAGATTAAAATTGTGTAAATTTTGTTCAGCTCTACGTGAATTTGGCTATTTGTGGGCACATTTATGTTTGTCACTCATTTGGACCAATGGGAAATTAAAGCCAAGGATCCATACTTATAGACTATGTAAGTCCGATTTCTCAATTGTATTTGAGAATTTTTCTATAATACTTGTTTGTCACTCATTTGGAGCAATGGGAAATTAAAGATAAGGATCCATACTTATAGACTATGTAAGTCCGATTTGTCAATTGTATTTGAGAATTTTTCTATAAAATTTTAAAGATTAAAATTGTGTAAATTTTGTTCAGCTCTACGTGAATTTGGCTATTTGTGGGCACATTTATGTTTGTCACTCATTTGGACCAATGGGAAATTAAAGCCAAGAATCCATACTTATAGACTATGTAAGTCCGATTTCTCAATTGTATTTGAGAATTTTTCTATAAAATTTGTTTGTCACTTATTTGGACCAATGGGAAATTAAAGCCAAGGATCCATACTTATAGACTATGTAAGTCTGATTTCTCAATTGTATTTGAGAATTTTTCTATAACATTTGTTTGTCACTCATTTGGACCAATGGGAAATTAAAGCCAAGGATCCATACTTATAGACTATGTAAGTCCGATTTCTCAATTGTATTTGAGAATTTTTCTATAATACTTGTTTGTCACTCATTTGGAGCAATGGGAAATTAAAGATAAGGATCCATACTTATAGACTATGTAAGTCCGATTTGTCAATTGTATTTGAGAATTTTTCTATAAAATTTTAAAGATTAAAATTGTGTAAATTTTGTTGAGCTCTACGGGAATTTGGCTATTTGTGGGCTCATTTATGTTTGTCACTCATTTGGACCAATGGGAAATTAAAGCCAAGGATCCATACTTATAGACTATGTAAGTCCGATTTCTCAATTGTATTTGAGAATTTTTCTATAACATTTGTTTGTCACTCATTTGGACCAATGGGAAATTAAAGCCAAGGATCCATACTTATAGACTATGTAAGTCTGATTTCTCAATTGTATTTGAGAATTTTTCTATAAAATTTTAAAGATTAAAATTGTGTAAATTTTGTTCAGCTCTACGTGAATTTGGCTATTTGTGGGCACATTTATGTTTGTCACTCATTTGGACCAATGGGAAATTAAAGCCAAGGATCCATACTTATAGACTATCTAAGTCCGATTTCTCAATTGTATTTGAGAATTTTTCTATAACATTTGTTTGTCAATCATTTGGACCAATGGGAAATTAAAGCCAAGGATCCATACTTATAGACTATCTAAGTCCGATTTCTCAATTGTATTTGAGAATTTTTCTATAAAATTTTAAAGATTAAAATTGTGTAAATTTTGTTCAGCTCTACGGGAATTTGGCTATTTGTGGGCACATTTATGTTTGTCACTCATTTGGACCAATGGGAAATTAAAGCCAAGGATCCATACTTATAGACTATGTAAGTCTGATTTCTCAATTGTATTTGAGAATTTTTCTATAACATTTGTTTGTCAATCATTTGGACCAATGGGAAATTAAAGCCAAGGATCCATACTTATAGACTATGTAAGTCTGATTTCTCAATTGTATTTGAGAATTTTTCTATAACATTTGTTTGTCAATCATTTGGACCAATGGGAAATTAAAGCCAAGGATCCATACTTATAGACTATGTAAGTCTGATTTCTCAATTGTATTTGAGAATTTTTCTATAAAATTTTAAAGATTAAAATTGTGTAAATTTTGTTCAGCTCTACGGGAATTTGGCTATTTGTGGGCACATTTATGTTTGTCACTCATTTGGACCAATGGGAAATTAAAGCCAAGGATCCATACTTATAGACTATGTAAGTCTGATTTCTCAATTGTATTTGAGAATTTTTCTATAACATTTGTTTGTCAATCATTTGGACCAATGGGAAATTAAAGCCAAGGATCCATACTTATAGACTATGTAAGTCTGATTTCTCAATTGTATTTGAGAATTTTTCTATAACATTTGTTTGTCAATCATTTGGACCAATGGGAAATTAAAGCCAAGGATCCATACTTATAGACTATGTAAGTCTGATTTCTCAATTGTATTTGAGAATTTTTCTATAAAATTTTAAAGATTAAAATTGTGTAAATTTTGTTCAGCTCTACGGGAATTTGGCTATTTGTGGGCACATTTATGTTTGTCACTCATTTGGACCAATGGGAAATTAAAGCCAAGGATCCATACTTATAGACTATGTAAGTCTGATTTCTCAATTGTATTTGAGAATTTTTCTATAACATTTGTTTGTCAATCATTTGGACCAATGGGAAATTAAAGCCAAGGATCCATACTTATAGACTATGTAAGTCTGATTTCTCAATTGTATTTGAGAATTTTTCTATAAAATTTTAAAGATTAAAATTGTGTAAATTTTGTTCAGCTCTACGTGAATTTGGCTATTTGTGGGCACATTTATGTTTGTCACTCATTTGGACCAATGGGAAATTAAAGCCAAGGATCCATACTTATAGACTATGTAAGTCTGATTTCTCAATTGTATTTGAGAATTTTTCTATAAAATTTTAAAGATTAAAATTGTGTAAATTTTGTTCAGCTCTACGGGAATTTGGCTATTTGTGGGCACATTTATTTTTGTCACTCATTTGGACCAATGGGAAATTAAAGCCAAGGATCCATACTTATAGACTATGTAAGTCCGATTTCTCAATTGTATTTGAGAATTTTTCTATAACATTTGTTTGTCACTCATTTGGACCAATGGGAAATTAAAGCCAAGGATCCATACTTATAGACTATGTAAGTCCGATTTCTCAATTGTATTTGAGAATTTTTCTATAACATTTGTTTGTCACTCATTTGGACCAATGGGAAATTAAAGCCAAGGATCCATACTTATAGACTATGTAAGTCTGATTTCTCAATTGTATTTGAGAATTTTTCTATAAAATTTTAAAGATTAAAATTGTGTAAATTTTGTTCAGCTCTACGGGAATTTGGCTATTTGTGGGCACATTTATGTTTGTCACTCATTTGGACCAATGGGAAATTAAAGCCAAGGATCCATACTTATAGACTATGTAAGTCCGATTTCTCAATTGTATTTGAGAATTTTTCTATAACATTTGTTTGTCACTCATTTGGACCAATGGGAAATTAAAGCCAAGGATCCATACTTATAGACTATGTAAGTCTGATTTCTCAATTGTATTTGAGAATTTTTCTATAAAATTTTAAAGATTAAAATTGTGTAAATTTTGTTCAGCTCTACGTGAATTTGGCTATTTGTGGGCACATTTATGTTTGTCACTCATTTGGACCAATGGGAAATTAAAGCCAAGGATCCATACTTATAGACTATCTAAGTCCGATTTCTCAATTGTATTTGAGAATTTTTCTATAAAATTTTAAAGATTAAAATTGTGTAAATTTTGTTCAGCTCTACGGGAATTTGGCTATTTGTGGGCACATTTATGTTTGTCACTCATTTGGACCAATGGGAAATTAAAGCCAAGGATCCATACTTATAGACTATGTAAGTCTGATTTCTCAATTGTATTTGAGAATTTTTCTATAATACTTGTTTGTCACTCATTTGGAGCAATGGGAAATTAAAGATAAGGATCCATACTTATAGACTATGTAAGTCCGATTTGTCAATTGTATTTGAGAATTTTTCTATCAAATTTTAAAGATTAAAATTGTGTAAATTTTGTTCAGCTCTACGGGAATTTGGCTATTTGTGGGCACATTTATGTTTGTCACTCATTTGGACCAATGGGAAATTAAAGCCAAGAATCCATACTTATAGACTATGTAAGTCCGATTTCTCAATTGTATTTGAGAATTTTTCTATAATACTTGTTTGTCACTCATTTGGAGCAATGGGAAATTAAAGATAAGGATCCATACTTATAGACTATGTAAGTCCGATTTGTCAATTGTATTTGAGAATTTTTCTATAAAATTTTAAAGATTAAAATTGTGTAAATTTTGTTGAGCTCTACGGGAATTTGGCTATTTGTGGGCTCATTTATGTTTGTCACTCATTTGGACCAATGGGAAATTAAAGCCAAGGATCCATACTTATAGACTATGTAAGTCCGATTTCTCAATTGTATTTGAGAATTTTTCTATAACATTTGTTTGTCAATCATTTGGACCAATGGGAAATTAAAGCCAAGGATCCATACTTATATACTATGTAAGTCTGATTTCTCAATTGTATTTGAGAATTTTTCTATAACATTTGTTTGTCAATCATTTGGACCAATGGGAAATTAAAGCCAAGGATCCATACTTATAGACTATGTAAGTCTGATTTCTCAATTGTATTTGAGAATTTTTCTATAAAATTTTAAAGATTAAAATTGTGTAAATTTTGTTCAGCTCTACGTGAATTTGGCTATTTGTGGGCACATTTATGTTTGTGACTCATTTGGACCAATGGGAAATTAAAGCCAAGGATCCATACTTATAGACTATGTAAGTCTGATTTCTCAATTGTATTTGAGAATTTTTCTATAACATTTGTTTGTCAATCATTTGGACCAATGGGAAATTAAAGCCAAGGATCCATACTTATAGACTATGTAAGTCTGATTTCTCAATTGTATTTGAGAATTTTTCTATAAAATTTTAAAGATTAAAATTGTGTAAATTTTGTTCAGCTCTACGTGAATTTGGCTATTTGTGGGCACATTTATGTTTGTGACTCATTTGGACCAATGGGAAATTAAAGCCAAGGATCCATACTTATAGACTATGTAAGTCTGATTTCTCAATTGTATTTGAGAATTTTTCTATAACATTTGTTTGTCAATCATTTGGACCAATGGGAAATTAAAGCCAAGGATCCATACTTATAGACTATCTAAGTCCGATTTCTCAATTGTATTTGAAAATTTTTCTATAAAATTTTAAAGATTAAAATTGTGTAAATTTTGTTCAGCTCTACGGGAATTTGGCTATTTGTGGGCACATTTATGTTTGTCACTCATTTGGACCAATGGGAAATTAAAGCCAAGGATCCATACTTATAGACTATGTAAGTCTGATTTCTCAATTGTATTTGAGAATTTTTCTATAACATTTGTTTGTCAATCATTTGGACCAATGGGAAATTAAAGCCAAGGATCCATACTTATAGACTATGTAAGTCTGATTTCTCAATTGTATTTGAGAATTTTTCTATAAAATTTTAAAGATTAAAATTGTGTAAATTTTGTTCAGCTCTACGTGAATTTGGCTATTTGTGGGCACATTTATGTTTGTCACTCATTTGGACCAATGGGAAATTAAAGCCAAGGATCCATACTTATAGACTATGTAAGTCTGATTTCTCAATTGTATTTGAGAATTTTTCTATAACATTTGTTTGTCAATCATTTGGACCAATGGGAAATTAAAGCCAAGGATCCATACTTATAGACTATCTAAGTCCGATTTCTCAATTGTATTTGAGAATTTTTCTATAAAATTTTAAAGATTAAAATTGTGTAAATTTTGTTCAGCTCTACGGGAATTTGGCTATTTATGGGCACATTTATGTTTGTCACTCATTTGGACCAATGGGAAATTAAAGCCAAGGATCCATACTTATAGACTATTTAAGTCTGATTTCTCAATTGTATTTGAGAATTTTTCTATAACATTTGTTTGTCAATCATTTGGACCAATGGGAAATTAAAGCCAAGGACCCATACTTATAGACTATGTAAGTCTGATTTCTCAATTGTATTTGAGAATTTTTCTATAACATTTGTTTGTCAATCATTTGGACCAATGGGAAATTAAAGCCAAGGATCCATACTTATAGACTATGTAAGTCCGATTTCTCAATTGTATTTGAGAATTTTTCTATAAAATTTTAAAGATTAAAATTGTGTAAATTTTGTTCAGCTCTACGGGAAATTGGCTATTTGTATGCACATTTATGTTTGTCACTCATTTGGACCAATGGGAAATTAAAGCCAAGGATCCATACTTATAGACTATGTAAGTCCGATTTCTCAATTGTATTTGAGAATTTTTCTATAAAATTTGTTTGTCACTTATTTGGACCAATGGGAAATTAAAGCCAAGAATCCATACTTATAGACTATGTAAGTCCGATTTGTCAATTGTATTTGAGAATTTTTCTATAAAATTTTAAAGATTAAAATTGTGTAAATTTTGTTCAGCTCTACGGGAGTTTGGCTATTTGTGGGCACATTTATGTTTGTCACTCATTTGGACCAATGGGAAATTAAAGCCAAGGATCCATACTTATAGACTATGTAAGTCCGATTTCTCAATTGTATTTGATAATTTTTCTATAAAATTTGTTTGTCACTTATTTGGACCAATGGGAAATTAAAGCCAAGAATCCATACTTGTAGACTATGTAAGTCCGATTTCTCAATTGTATTTGAGAATTTTTCTATAAAATTTGTTTGTCACTTATTTGGACCAATGGGAAATTAAAGCCAAGGATCCATACTTATAGACTATGTAAGTCCGATTTCTCAATTGTATTTGAGAATTTTTCTATAAAATTTTAAAGATTAAAATTGTGTAAATTTTGTTCAGCTCTACGGGAAATTGGCTATTTGTATGCACATTTATGTTTGTCACTCATTTGGACCAATGGGAAATTAAAGCCAAGGATCCATACTTATAGACTATGTAAGTCCGATTTCTCAATTGTATTTGAGAATTTTTCTATAAAATTTGTTTGTCACTTATTTGGACCAATGGGAAATTAAAGCCAAGAATCCATACTTATAGACTATGTAAGTCTGATTTCTGAATTTTATTTGAGAATTTTTCTATAAAATTTTAAAGATTAAAATTGTGTAAATTTTGTTCAGCTCTACGGGAATTTGGCTATTTGTATGCACATTTATGTTTGTCACTCATTTGGACCAATGGGAAATTAAAGCCAAGGATCCATACTTATAGACTATGTAAGTCTGATTTCTCAATTGTATTTGAGAATTTTTCTATAAAATTTTAAAGATTAAAATTGTGTAAATTTTGTTCAGCTCTACGGGAATTTGGCTATATGTATGCACATTTATGTTTGTCACTCATTTGGACCAATGGGAAATTAAAGCCAAGGATCCATACTTATAGACTATGTAAGTCCAATTTCTCAATTGTACTTGAGAATTTTTCTATAAAATTTTATAGATTAAAATTGTGTAGATTTTGTTCAGCTCTACGTGAATTTGGCTATTTGTGGGCACATTTATGTTTGTCACTCATTTGGAGCAATGGGAAATTAAAGATAAGGATCCATACTTATAGACTATGTAAGTCCGATTTCTCAATTGTATTTGAGAATTTTTCTATAATACTTGTTTGTCACTCATTTGGACCAATGGGAAATTAAAGCCAAGGATCCATACTTATAGACTATGTAAGTCTGATTTCTCAATTGTATTTGAGAATTTTTCTATAAAATTTTAAAGATTAAAATTGTGTAAATTTTGTTGAGCTCTACGGGAATTTGGCAATTTGTGGGCACATTTATGTTTGTCACTCATTTGGACCAATGGGAAATTAAAGCCAAGGATCCATACTTATAGACTATGTAAGTCCGATTTCTCAATTGTATTTGAGAATTTTTCTATAATACTTGTTTGTCACTCATTTGGACCAATGGGAAATTAAAGCCAAGGATCCATACTTATAGACTATGTAAGTCAGATTTCTCAATTGTATTTGAGAATTTTTCTATAATACTTGTTTGTCACTCATTTGGACCAATGGGAAATTAAAGCCAAGGATCCATACTTATAGACTATGTAAGTCTGATTTCTCAATTGTATTTGAGAATTTTTCTATAAAATTTTAAAGATTAAAATTGTGTAGATTTTGTTCAGCTCTACGGGAATTTGGCTATTTGTGGGCACATTTATGTTTGTCACTCATTTGGACCAATGGGATATTAAAGCCAAGGATCCATACTTATAGACTATGTAAGTCCGATTTCTCAATTGTATTTGAGAATTTTTCTATAATACTTGTTTGTCACTCATTTGGACCAATGGGAAATTAAAGCCAAGGATCCATACTTATAGACTATGTAAGTCTGATTTCTCAATTGTATTTGAGAATTTTTCTATAAAATTTTAAAGATTAAAATTGTGTAAATTTTGTTGAGCTCTACGGGAATTTGGCAATTTGTGGGCACATTTATGTTTGTCACTCATTTGGACCAATGGGAAATTAAAGCCAAGGATCCATACTTATAGACTATGCAAGTCCGATTTCTCAATTGTATTTGAGAATTTTTCTATAACATTTGTTTGTCAATCATTTGGACCAATGGGAAATTAAAGCCAAGGATCCATACTTATAGACTATCTAAGTCCGATTTCTCAATTGTATTTGAGAATTTTTCTATAAAATTTTAAAGATTAAAATTGTGTAAATTTTGTTCAGCTCTACGGGAATTTGGCTATTTGTGGGCACATTTATGTTTGTCACTCATTTGGACCAATGGGAAATTAAAGCCAAGGATCCATACTTATAGACTATGTAAGTCCGATTTCTCAATTGTATTTGAGAATTTTCTATAACATTTGTTTGTCACTCATTTGGACCAATGGGAAATTAAAGCCAAGGATCCATACTTATAGACTATGTAAGTCTGATTTCTCAATTGTATTTGAGAATTTTTCTATAAAATTTTAAAGATTAAAATTGTGTAAATTTTGTTCAGCTCTACGGGAATTTGGCTATTTGTGGGCACATTTATGTTTGTCACTTATTTGGACCAATGGGAAATTAAAGCCAAGGATCCATACTTATAGACTATGTAAGTCCGATTTCTCAATTGTATTTGAGAATTTTTCTATAATACTTGTTTGTCACTCATTTGGACCAATGGGAAATTAAAGCCAAGGATCCATACTTATAGACTATGTAAGTCCGATTTCTCAATTGTATTTGAGAATTTTTCTATAAAATTTTAAAGATTAAAATTGTGTAAATTTTGTTGAGCTCTACGGGAATTTGGCTATTTGTGGGCTCATTTATGTTTGTCACTCATTTGGACCAATGGGAAATTAAAGCCAAGGATCCATACTTATAGACTATGTAAGTCCGATTTCTCAATTGTATTTGAGAATTTTTCTATAACATTTGTTTGTCACTCATTTGGACCAATGGGAAATTAAAGCCAAGGATCCATACTTAAAGACTATGTAAGTCTGATTTCTGAATTTTATTTGAGAATTTTTCTATAAAATTTTAAAGATTAAAATTGTGTAAATTTTGTTCAGCTCTACGGGAATTTGGCTATTTGTATGCACATTTATGTTTGTCACTCATTTGGACCAATGGGAAATTAAAGCCAAGGATCCATACTTATAGACTATGTAAGTCTGATTTCTCAATTGTATTTGAGAATTTTTCTATAAAATTTTAAAGATTAAAATTGTGTAAATTTTGTTCAGCTCTACGGGAATTTGGCTATATGTATGCACATTTATGTTTGTCACTCATTTGGACCAATGGGAAATTAAAGCCAAGGATCCATACTTATAGACTATGTAAGTCCAATTTCTCAATTGTACTTGAGAATTTTTCTATAAAATTTTATAGATTAAAATTGTGTAGATTTTGTTCAGCTCTACGGGAATTTGGCTATATGTATGCACATTTATGTTTGTCACTCATTTGGACCAATGGGAAATTAAAGCCAAGGATCCATACTTATAGACTATGTAAGTCCGATTTCTCAATTGTATTTGAGAATTTTTCTATAAAATTTTAAAGATTAAAATTGTGTAAATTTTGTTGAGCTCTACGGGAATTTGGCTATTTGTGGGCACATTTATGTTTGTCACTCATTTGGACCAATGGGAAATTAAAGCCAAGGATCCATACTTATAGACTATGTAAGTCCAATTTCTCAATTGTACTTGAGAATTTTTCTATAAAATTTTATAGATTAAAATTGTGTAGATTTTGTTCAGCTCTACGGGAATTTGGCTATATGTATGCACATTTATGTTTGTCACTCATTTGGACCAATGGGAAATTAAAGCCAAGGATCCATACTTATAGACTATGTAAGTCCGATTTCTCAATTGTATTTGAGAATTTTTCTATAAAATTTTAAAGATTAAAATTGTGTAAATTTTGTTGAGCTCTACGGGAATTTGGCTATTTGTGGGCACATTTATGTTTGTCACTCATTTGGACCAATGGGAAATTAAAGCCAAGGATCCATACTTATAGACTATGTAAGTCCGATTTCTCAATTGTATTTGAAAATTTTTCTATAACATTTGTTTGTCACTCATTTGGACCAATGGGAAATTAAAGCCAAGGATCCATACTTATAGACTATGTAAGTCCGATTTCTCAATTGTATTTGAGAATTTTCTATAACATTTGTTTGTCACTCATTTGGACCAATGGGAAATTAAAGCCAAGGATCCATACTTATAGACTATGAAAGTCCGATTTCTCAATTGTATTTGAGAATTTTTCTATAAAATTTTAAAGATTAAAATTGTGTAAATTTTGTTGAGCTCTACGGGAATTTGGCTATTTGTGGGCACATTTATGTTTGTCACTCATTTGGACCAATGGGAAATTAAAGCCAAGGATCCATACTTATAGACTATGTAAGTCCAATTTCTCAATTGTACTTGAGAATTTTTCTATAAAATTTTATAGATTAAAATTGTGTAGATTTTGTTCAGCTCTACGGGAATTTGGCTATATGTATGCACATTTATGTTTGTCACTCATTTGGACCAATGGGAAATTAAAGCCAAGGATCCATACTTATAGACTATGTAAGTCCGATTTCTCAATTGTATTTGAGAATTTTTCTATAAAATTTTAAAGATTAAAATTGTGTAAATTTTGTTGAGCTCTACGGGAATTTGGCTATTTGTGGGCACATTTATGTTTGTCACTCATTTGGACCAATGGGAAATTAAAGCCAAGGATCCATACTTATAGACTATGTAAGTCCGATTTCTCAATTGTATTTGAAAATTTTTCTATAACATTTGTTTGTCACTCATTTGGACCAATGGGAAATTAAAGCCAAGGATCCATACTTATAGACTATGTAAGTCCGATTTCTCAATTGTATTTGAGAATTTTCTATAACATTTGTTTGTCACTCATTTGGACCAATGGGAAATTAAAGCCAAGGATCCATACTTATAGACTATGAAAGTCTGATTTCTCAATTGTATTTGAGAATTTTTCTATAAAATTTTAAAGATTAAAATTGTGTAAATTTTGTTGAGCTCTACGGGAATTTGGCAATTTGTGGGCACATTTATGTTTGTCACTCATTTGGACCAATGGGAAATTAAAGCCAAGGATCCATAATTATAGACTATGTAAGTCCGATTTCTCAATTGTATTTGAGAATTTTTCTATAACATTTGTTTGTCAATCATTTGGACCAATGGGAAATTAAAGCCAAGGATCCATACTTATAGACTATCTAAGTCCGATTTCTCAATTGTATTTGAGAATTTTTCTATAAAATTTTAAAGATTAAAATTGTGTAAATTTTGTTCAGCTCTACGGGAATTTGGATATTTGTGGGCACATTTATGTTTGTCACTCATTTGGACCAATGGGAAATTAAAGCCAAGGATCCATACTTATAGACTATGTAAGTCCGATTTCTCAATTGTATTTGAGAATTTTTCTATAACATTTGTTTGTCAATCATTTGGACCAATGGGAAATTAAAGCCAAGGATCCATACTTATAGACTATCTAAGTCCGATTTCTCAATTGTATTTGAGAATTTTTCTATAAAATTTTAAAGATTAAAATTGTGTAAATTTTGTTCAGCTCTACGGGAATTTGGATATTTGTGGGCACATTTATGTTTGTCACTCATTTGGACCAATGGGAAATTAAAGCCAAGGATCCATACTTATAGACTATGTAAGTCCGATTTCTCAATTGTATTTGAAAATTTTTCTATAACATTTGTTTGTCACTCATTTGGACCAATGGGAAATTAAAGCCAAGGATCCATACTTATAGACTATGTAAGTCCGATTTCTCAATTGTATTTGAGAATTTTCTATAACATTTGTTTGTCACTCATTTGGACCAATGGGAAATTAAAGCCAAGGATCCATACTTATAGACTATGAAAGTCTGATTTCTCAATTGTATTTGAGAATTTTTCTATAAAATTTTAAAGATTAAAATTGTGTAAATTTTGTTGAGCTCTACGGGAATTTGGCAATTTGTGGGCACATTTATGTTTGTCACTCATTTGGACCAATGGGAAATTAAAGCCAAGGATCCATACTTATAGACTATGTAAGTCCGATTTCTCAATTGTATTTGAGAATTTTTCTATAATATTTGTTTGTCACTCATTTGGACCAATCGGAAATTAAAGCCAAGGATCCATACTTATAGACTATGTAAGTCCAATTTCTCAATTGTACTTGAAAATTTTTCTATAAAATTTTAAAGATTAAAATTGTGTAAATTTTGTTCAGCTCTGCGGGAATTGGGCTATTTGTGGGCACATTTATGTTTGTCACTCATTTGGAGCAATGGGAAATTAAAGATAAGGATCCATACTTATAGACTATGTAAGTCCGATTTCTCAATTGTATTTGAGAATTTTTCTATAATACTTGTTTGTCAATAATTTGGACCAATGGGAAATTAAAGCCAAGGATCCATACTTATAGACTATGTAAGTCTGATTTCTCAATTGTATTTGAGAATTTTTCTATAAAATTTTAAAGATTAAAATTGTGTAAATTTTGTTCAGCTCTACGTGAATTTGGCTATTTGTGGACACATTTATGTTTGTCACTCATTTGGAGCAATGGGAAATTAAAGATAAGGATCCATACTTATAGACTATGTAAGTCCGATTTCTCAATTGTATTTGAGAATTTTTCTATAATACTTGTTTGTCAATAATTTGGACCAATGGGAAATTAAAGCCAAGGATCCATACTTATAGACTATCTAAGTCCGATTTCTCAATTGTATTTGAGAATTTTTCTATAACATTTGTTTGTCACTCATTTGGACCAATGGGAAATTAAAGCCAAGGATCCATACTTATAGACTATGTAAGTCCGATTTCTCAATTGTATTTGAGAATTTTCTATAACATTTGTTTGTCACTCATTTGGACCAATGGGAAATTAAAGCCAGGGATCCATACTTATAGACTATGTAAGTCTGATTTCTCAATTGTATTTGAGAATTTTTCTATAAAATTTTAAAGATTAAAATTGTGTAAATTTTGTTCAGCTCTGCGGGAATTGGGCTATTTGTGGGCACATTTATGTTTGTCACTCATTTGGACCAATGGGAAATTAAAGCCAAGGATCCATACTTATAGACTATGTAAGTCCGATTTCTCAATTGTATTTGAGAATTTTTCTATAAAATTTTAAAGATTAAAATTGTGTAAATTTTGTTCAGCTCTGCGGGAATTGGGCTATTTGTGGGCACATTTATGTTTGTCACTCATTTGGACCAATGGGAAATTAAAGCCAAGGATCCATACTTATAGACTATGTAAGTCTGATTTCTCAATTGTATTTGAGAATTTTTCTATAAAATTTTAAAGATTAAAATTGTGTAAATTTTGTTCAGCTCTGCGGGAATTGGGCTATTTGTGGGCACATTTATGTTTGTCACTCATTTGGACCAATGGGAAATTAAAGCCAAGGATCCATACTTATAGACTATGTAAGTCTGATTTCTCAATTGTATTTGAAAATTTTTCTATAAAATTTTAAAGATTAAAATTGTGTAAATTTTGTTCAGCTCTACGGGAATTTGGCTATTTGTGGACACATTTATGTTTGTCACTCATTTGGAGCAATGGGAAATTAAAGATAAGGATCCATACTTATAGACTATGTAAGTCCGATTTCTCAATTGTATTTGAGAATTTTTCTATAATACTTGGTTGTCGTTCATTTGGACCAATGGGAAATTAAAGCCAAGGATCCATACTTATAGACTATGTAAGTCTGATTTCTCAATTGTATTTGAGAATTTTTCTATAAAATTTTAAAGATTAAAATTGTGTAAATTTTGTTGAGCTCTACGGGAATTTGGCAATTTGTGGGCACATTTATGTTTGTCACTCATTTGGATCAATGGGAAATTAAAGCCAAGGATCCATACTTATAGACTATCTAAGTCCGATTTCTCAATTGTATTTGAGAATTTTTCTATAAAATTTTAAAGATTAAAATTGTGTAAATTTTGTTCAGCTCTACGGGAATTTGGCTATTTGTGGGCACATTTATGTTTGTCACTCATTTGGACCAATGGGAAATTAAAGCCAAGGATCCATACTTATAGACTATGTAAGTCCGATTTCTCAATTGTATTTGAGAATTTTCTATAACATTTGTTTGTCACTCATTTGGACCAATGGGAAATTAAAGCCAAGGATCCATACTTATAGACTATGTAAGTCTGATTTCTCAATTGTATTTGAAAATTTTTCTATAAAATTTTAAAGATTAAAATTGTGTAAATTTTGTTCAGCTCTACGGGAATTGGGCTATTTGTGGGTACATTTATGTTTGTCACTCATTTGGACCAATGGGAAATTAAAGCCAAGGATCCATACTTATAGACTATGTAAGTCTGATTTCTCAATTGTATTTGAAAATTTTTCTATAAAATTTTAAAGATTAAAATTGTGTAAATTTTGTTCAGCTCTACGGGAATTGGGCTATTTGTGGGTACATTTATGTTTGTCACTCATTTGGACCAATGGGAAATTAAAGCCAAGGATCCATACTTATAGACTATGTAAGTCCGATTTCTCAATTGTATTTGAGAATTTTTCTATAACATTTGTTTGTCACTCATTTGGACCAATGGGAAATGAAAGCCAAGGATCCATACTTATAGACTATGTAAGTCTGATTTCTGAATTGTATTTGAGAATTTTTCTATAAAATTTTAAAGATAAAAATTGTGTAAATTTTGTTCAGCTCTACGGGAATTTGGCTATTTGTGGGCACATTTATGTTTGTCACTCATTTGGACCAATGGGAAATTAAAGCCAAGGATCCATACTTATAGACTATGTAAGTCCGATTTCTCAATTGTATTTGTGAATTTTTCTATAATACTTGTTTGTCACTCATTTGGACCAATGGGAAATTAAAGCCAAGGATCCATACTTATAAACTATGTAAGTCCGATTTCTCAATTGTATTTGAGAATTTTTCTATAATACTTGTTTGTCACTCATTTGGACCAATGGGAAATTAAAGCCAAGGATCCATACTTATAGACTATGTAAGTCTGATTTCTCAATTGTATTTGAGAATTTTTCTATAAAATTTTAAAGATTAAAATTGTGTAAATTTTGTTGAGCTCTACGGGAATTTGGCTATTTGTGGGCACATTTATGTTTGTCACTCATTTGGACCAATGGGAAATTAAAGCCAAGGATCCATACTTATAGACTATGTAAGTCCGATTTCTCAATTGTATTTGTGAATTTTTCTATAATACTTGTTTGTCACTCATTTGGACCAATGGGAAATTAAAGCCAAGGATCCATACTTATAAACTATGTAAGTCCGATTTCTCAATTGTATTTGAGAATTTTTCTATAATACTTGTTTGTCACTCATTTGGACCAATGGGAAATTAAAGCCAAGGATCCATACTTATAGACTATGTAAGTCTGATTTCTCAATTGTATTTGAGAATTTTTCTATAAAATTTTAAAGATTAAAATTGTGTAAATTTTGTTGAGCTCTACGGGAATTTGGCAATTTGTGGGCACATTTATGTTTGTCACTCATTTGGACCAATGGGAAATTAAAGCCAAGGATCCATACTTATAAACTATGTAAGTCCGATTTCTCAATTGTATTTGAGAATTTTTCTATAACATTTGTTTGTCAATCATTTGGACCAATGGGAAATTAAAGCCAAGGATCCATACTTATAGACTATCTAAGTCCGATTTCTCAATTGTATTTGAGAATTTTTCTATAAAATTTTAAAGATTAAAATTGTGTAAATTTTGTTCAGCTCTACGGGAATTGGGCTATTTGTGGGTACATTTATGTTTGTCACTCATTTGGACCAATGGGAAATTAAAGCCAAGGATCCATACTTATAGACTATGTAAGTCTGATTTCTCAATTGTATTTGAAAATTTTTCTATAAAATTTTAAAGATAAAAATTGTGTAAATTTTGTTCAGCTCTACGGGAATTTGGCTATTTGTGGGCACATTTATGTTTGTCACTCATTTGGACCAATGGGAAATTAAAGCCAAGGATCCATACTTATAGACTATGTAAGTCCGATTTCTCAATTGTATTTGTGAATTTTTCTATAATACTTGTTTGTCACTCATTTGGACCAATGGGAAATTAAAGCCAAGGATCCATACTTATAAACTATGTAAGTCCGATTTCTCAATTGTATTTGAGAATTTTTCTATAATACTTGTTTGTCACTCATTTGGACCAATGGGAAATTAAAGCCAAGGATCCATACTTATAGACTATGTAAGTCTGATTTCTCAATTGTATTTGAGAATTTTTCTATAAAATTTTAAAGATTAAAATTGTGTAAATTTTGTTGAGCTCTACGGGAATTTGGCAATTTGTGGGCACATTTATGTTTGTCACTCATTTGGACCAATGGGAAATTAAAGCCAAGGATCCATACTTATAAACTATGTAAGTCCGATTTCTCAATTGTATTTGAGAATTTTTCTATAACATTTGTTTGTCAATCATTTGGACCAATGGGAAATTAAAGCCAAGGATCCATACTTATAGACTATCTAAGTCCGATTTCTCAATTGTATTTGAGAATTTTTCTATAAAATTTTAAAGATTAAAATTGTGTAAATTTTGTTCAGCTCTACGGGAATTTGGCTATTTGTGGGCACATTTATGTTTGTCACTCATTTGGACCAATGGGAAATCAAAGCCAAGGATCCATACTTATAGACTATGTAAGTCCGATTTCTCAATTGTATTTGAGAATTTTTCTATAACATTTGTTTGTCAATCATTTGGACCAATGGGAAATTAAAGCCAAGGATCCATACTTATAGACTATCTAAGTCCGATTTCTCAATTGTATTTGAGAATTTTTCTATAAAATTTTAAAGATTAAAATTGTGTAAATTTTGTTCAGCTCTACGGGAATTTGGCTATTTGTGGGCACATTTATGTTTGTCACTCATTTGGATCAATGGGAAATTAAAGCCAAGGATCCATACTTATAGACTATCTAAGTCCGATTTCTCAATTGTATTTGAGAATTTTTCTATAAAATTTTAAAGATTAAAATTGTGTAGATTTTGTTCAGCTCTACGTGAATTTGGCTATTTGTGGGCACATTTATGTTTGTCACTCATTTGGACCAATGGGAAATTAAAGCCAAGGATCCATACTTATAGACTATTTAAGTCCGATTTCTCAATTGTATTTGAGAATTTTTCTATAATACTTGTTTGTCACTCATTTGGACCAATGGGAAATTAAAGCCAAGGATCCATACTTATAGACTATGTAAGTCTGATTTCTCAATTGTATTTGAGAATTTTTCTATAACATTTGTTTGTCACTCATTTGGACCAATGGGAAATTAAAGCCAAGGATCCATACTTATAGACTATGTAAGTCTGATTTCTCAATTGTATTTGAGAATTTTTCTATAACATTTGTTTGTCACTCATTTGGACCAATGGGAAATTAAAGCCAAGGATCCATACTTATAGACTATGTAAGTCTGATTTCTCAATTGTATTTGAGAATTTTTCTATAACATTTGTTTGTCACTCATTTGGACCAATGGGAAATTAAAGCCAAGGATCCATACTTATAGACTATGTAAGTCTGATTTCTCAATTGTATTTGAGAATTTTTCTATAACATTTGTTTGTCACTCATTTGGACCAATGGGAAATTAAAGCCAAGGATCCATACTTATAGACTATTTAAGTCCGATTTCTCAATTGTATTTGAGAATTTTTCTATAATACTTGTTTGTCACTCATTTGGACCAATGGGAAATTAAAGCCAAGGATCCATACTTATAGACTATGTAAGTCTGATTTCTCAATTGTATTTGAGAATTTTTCTATAACATTTGTTTGTCACTCATTTGGACCAATGGGAAATTAAAGCCAAGGATCCATACTTATAGACTATTTAAGTCCGATTTCTCAATTGTATTTGAGAATTTTTCTATAATACTTGTTTGTCACTCATTTGGACCAATGGGAAATTAAAGCCAAGGATCCATACTTATAGACTATGTAAGTCTGATTTCTCAATTGTATTTGAGAATTTTTCTATAACATTTGTTTGTCACTCATTTGGACCAATGGGAAATTAAAGCCAAGGATCCATACTTATAGACTATGTAAGTCCGATTTCTCAATTGTATTTGAGAATTTTTCTATAAAATTTTAAAGATTAAAATTGTGTAAATTTTGTTCAGCTCTACGGGAATTTGGCTATTTGTGGGCACATTTATGTTTGTCACTCATTTGGACCAATGGGAAATTAAAGCCAAGGATCCATACTTATAGACTATGTAAGTCCGATTTCTCAATTGTATTTGTGAATTTTTCTATAATACTTGTTTGTCACTCATTTGGACCAATGGGAAATTAAAGCCAAGGATCCATACTTATAAACTATGTAAGTCCGATTTCTCAATTGTATTTGAGAATTTTTCTATAATACTTGTTTGTCACTCATTTGGACCAATGGGAAATTAAAGCCAAGGATCCATACTTATAGACTATGTAAGTCTGATTTCTCAATTGTATTTGAGAATTTTTCTATAAAATTTTAAAGATTAAAATTGTGTAAATTTTGTTGAGCTCTACGGGAATTTGGCAATTTGTGGGCACATTTATGTTTGTCACTCATTTGGACCAATGGGAAATTAAAGCCAAGGATCCATACTTATAAACTATGTAAGTCCGATTTCTCAATTGTATTTGAGAATTTTTCTATAACATTTGTTTGTCAATCATTTGGACCAATGGGAAATTAAAGCCAAACAAGTATTATAGACTATCTAAGTCCGATTTCTCAATTGTATTTGAGAATTTTTCTATAAAATTTTAAAGATTAAAATTGTGTAAATTTTGTTCAGCTCTACGGGAATTTGGCTATTTGTGGGCACATTTATGTTTGTCACTCATTTGGACCAATGGGAAATCAAAGCCAAGGATCCATACTTATAGACTATGTAAGTCCGATTTCTCAATTGTATTTGAGAATTTTTCTATAACATTTGTTTGTCAATCATTTGGACCAATGGGAAATTAAAGCCAAGGATCCATACTTATAGACTATCTAAGTCCGATTTCTCAATTGTATTTGAGAATTTTTCTATAAAATTTTAAAGATTAAAATTGTGTAAATTTTGTTCAGCTCTACGGGAATTTGGCTATTTGTGGGCACATTTATGTTTGTCACTCATTTGGATCAATGGGAAATTAAAGCCAAGGATCCATACTTATAGACTATCTAAGTCCGATTTCTCAATTGTATTTGAGAATTTTTCTATAAAATTTTAAAGATTAAAATTGTGTAAATTTTGTTGAGCTCTACGGGAATTTGGCAATTTGTGGGCACATTTATGTTTGTCACTCATTTGGACCAATGGGAAATTAAAGCCAAGGATCCATACTTATAGACTATGTAAGTCTGATTTCTCAATTGTATTTGAGAATTTTTCTATAACATTTGTTTGTCACTCATTTGGACCAATGGGAAATTAAAGCCAAGGATCCATACTTATAGACTATTTAAGTCCGATTTCTCAATTGTATTTGAGAATTTTTCTATAATACTTGTTTGTCACTCATTTGGACCAATGGGAAATTAAAGCCAAGGATCCATACTTATAGACTATCTAAGTCCGATTTCTCAATTGTATTAGAGAATTTTTCTATAAAATTTTAAAGATTAAAATTGTGTAAATTTTGTTGAGCTCTACGGGAATTTGGCAATTTGTGGGCACATTTATGTTTGTCACTCATTTGGACCAATGGGAAATTAAAGCCAAGGATCCATACTTATAAACTATGTAAGTCCGATTTCTCAATTGTATTTGAGAATTTTTCTATAACATTTGTTTGTCAATCATTTGGACCAATGGGAAATTAAAGCCAAGGATCCATACTTATAGACTATCTAAGTCCGATTTCTCAATTGTATTTGAGAATTTTTCTATAAAATTTTAAAGATTAAAATTGTGTAAATTTTGTTCAGCTCTACGGGAATTTGGCTATTTGTGGGCACATTTATGTTTGTCACTCATTTGGACCAATGGGAAATCAAAGCCAAGGATCCATACTTATAGACTATGTAAGTCCGATTTCTCAATTGTATTTGAGAATTTTTCTATAACATTTGTTTGTCAATCATTTGGACCAATGGGAAATTAAAGCCAAGGATCCATACTTATAGACTATCTAAGTCCGATTTCTCAATTGTATTTGAGAATTTTTCTATAAAATTTTAAAGATTAAAATTGTGTAAATTTTGTTCAGCTCTACGGGAATTTGGCAATTTGTGGGCACATTTATGTTTGTCACTCATTTGGACCAATGGGAAATTAAAGCCAAGGATCCATACTTATAAACTATGTAAGTCCGATTTCTCAATTGTATTTGAGAATTTTTCTATAACATTTGTTTGTCAATCATTTGGACCAATGGGAAATTAAAGCCAAGGATCCATACTTATAGACTATCTAAGTCCGATTTCTCAATTGTATTTGAGAATTTTTCTATAAAATTTTAAAGATTAAAATTGTGTAAATTTTGTTCAGCTCTACGGGAATTTGGCAATTTGTGGGCACATTTATGTTTGTCACTCATTTGGACCAATGGGAAATTAAAGCCAAGGATCCATACTTATAAACTATGTAAGTCCGATTTCTCAATTGTATTTGAGAATTTTTCTATAACATTTGTTTGTCAATCATTTGGACCAATGGGAAATTAAAGCCAAGGATCCATACTTATAGACTATCTAAGTCCGATTTCTCAATTGTATTTGAGAATTTTTCTATAAAATTTTAAAGATTAAAATTGTGTAAATTTTGTTCAGCTCTACGGGAATTTGGCTATTTGTGGGCACATTTATGTTTGTCACTCATTTGGACCAATGGGAAATCAAAGCCAAGGATCCATACTTATAGACTATGTAAGTCCGATTTCTCAATTGTATTTGAGAATTTTTCTATAACATTTGTTTGTCAATCATTTGGACCAATGGGAAATTAAAGCCAAGGATCCATACTTATAGACTATCTAAGTCCGATTTCTCAATTGTATTTGAGAATTTTTCTATAAAATTTTAAAGATTAAAATTGTGTAAATTTTGTTCAGCTCTACGGGAATTTGGCTATTTGTGGGCACATTTATGTTTGTCACTCATTTGGACCAATGGGAAATTAAAGCCAAGGATCCATACTTATAGACTATGTAAGTCCGATTTCTCAATTGTATTTGAGAATTTTTCTATAAAATTTTAAAGATTAAAATTGTGTAAATTTTGTTCAGCTCTACGGGAATTTGGCTATTTGTGGGCACATTTATGTTTGTCACTCATTTGGACCAATGGGAAATTAAAGCCAAGGATCCATACTTATAGACTATGTAAGTCCGATTTCTCAATTGTATTTGTGAATTTTTCTATAATACTTGTTTGTCACTCATTTGGACCAATGGGAAATTAAAGCCAAGGATCCATACTTATAGACTATGTAAGTCCAATTTCTCAATTGTACTTGAAAATTTTTCTATAAAATTTTAAAGATTAAAATTGTGTAGATTTTGTTCAGCTCTACGTGAATTTGGCTATTTGTGGGCACATTTATGTTTGTCACTCATTTGGACCAATGGGAAATTAAAGCCAAGGATCCATACTTATAGACTATGTAAGTCCGATTTCTCAATTGTATTTGTGAATTTTTCTATAATACTTGTTTGTCACTCATTTGGACCAATGGGAAATTAAAGCCAAGGATCCATACTTATAGACTATGTAAGTCCAATTTCTCAATTGTACTTGAAAATTTTTCTATAAAATTTTAAAGATTAAAATTGTGTAGATTTTGTTCACCTCTACGTGAATTTGGCTATTTGTGGACACATTTATGTTTGTCACTCATTTGGAGCAATGGGAAATTAAAGATAAGGATCCATACTTATAGACTATGTAAGTCCGATTTCTCAATTGTATTTGTGAATTTTTCTATAATACTTGTTTGTCACTCATTTGGACCAATGGGAAATTAAAGCCAAGGATCCATACTTATAGACTATGTAAGTCCAATTTCTCAATTGTACTTGAAAATTTTTCTATAAAATTTTAAAGATTAAAATTGTGTAAATTTTGTTCAGCTCTACGGGAATTTGGCTATTTGTGGACACATTTATGTTTGTCACTCATTTGGACCAATGGGAAATTAAAGCCAAGGATCCATACTTATAAACTATGTAAGTCCGATTTCTCAATTGTATTTGAGAATTTTTCTATAACATTTGTTTGTCAATCATTTGGACCAATGGGAAATTAAAGCCAAGGATCCATACTTATAGACTATCTAAGTCCGATTTCTCAATTGTATTTGAGAATTTTTCTATAAAATTTTAAAGATTAAAATTGTGTAAATTTTGTTCAGCTCTACGGGAATTTGGCTATTTGTGGGCACATTTATGTTTGTCACTCATTTGGACCAATGGGAAATTAAAGCCAAGGATCCATACTTATAAACTATGTAAGTCCGATTTCTCAATTGTATTTGAGAATTTTTCTATAACATTTGTTTGTCACTCATTTGGACCAATGGGAAATTAAAGCCAAGGATCCATACTTATAGACTATGTAAGTCCGATTTCTCAATTGTATTTGAGAATTTTTCTATAACATTTGTTTGTCACTCATTTGGACCAATGGGAAATTAAAGCCAAGGATCCATACTTATAGACTATGTAAGTCTGATTTCTCAATTGTATTTGAGAATTTTTCTATAATACTTGTTTGTCACTCATTTGGAGCAATGGGAAATTAAAGATAAGGATCCATACTTATAGACTATGTAAGTCCGATTTCTCAATTGTATTTGAGAATTTTTCTATAATACTTGTTTGTCACTCATTTGGACCAATGGGAAATTAAAGCCAAGGATCCATACTTATAGACTATGTAAGTCTGATTTCTCAATTGTATTTGAGAATTTTTCTATAAAATTTTAAAGATTAAAATTGTGTAGATTTTGTTCAGCTCTACGTGAATTTGGCTATTTGTGGACACATTTATGTTTGTCACTCATTTGGAGCAATGGGAAATTAAAGATAAGGATCCATACTTATAGACTATGTAAGTTCGATTTCTCAATTGTATTTGAGAATTTTCTATAACATTTGTTTGTCACTCATTTGGACCAATGGGAAATTAAAGCCAAGGATCCATACTTATAGACTATGTAAGTCTGATTTCTCAATTGTATTTGAGAATTTTTCTATAATACTTGTTTGTCACTCATTTGGACCAATGGGAAATTAAAGCCAAGGATCCATACTTATAGACTATGTAAGTCCGATTTCTCAATTGTATTTGAGAATTTTTCTATAATACTTGTTTGTCACTCATTTGGACCAATGGGAAATTAAAGCCAAGGATCCATACTTATAGACTATGTAAGTCTGATTTCTCAATTGTATTTGAGAATTTTCTATAACATTTGTTTGTCACTCATTTGGACCAATGGGAAATTAAAGCCAAGGATCCATACTTATAGACTATGTAAGTCCGATTTCTCAATTGTATTTGAGAATTTTTCTATAATACTTGTTTGTCACTCATTTGGACCAAAGGGAAATTAAAGCCAAGGATCCATACTTATAGACTATGTAAGTCTGATTTCTCAATTGTATTTGAGAATTTTTCTATAAAATTTTAAAGATTAAAATTGTGTAGATTTTGTTCAGCTCTACGTGAATTTGGCTATTTGTGGGCACATTTATGTTTGTCACTCATTTGGACCAATGGGAAATTAAAGCCAAGGATCCATACTTATAGACTATGTAAGTCTGATTTCTCAATTGTATTTGAGAATTTTTCTATAACATTTGTTTGTCACTTATTTGGACCAATGGGAAATTAAAGCCAAGGATCCATACTTATAGACTATGTAAGTCTGATTTCTCAATTGTATTTGAGAATTTTTCTATAAAACTTTAAAGATTAAAATTGTGTAAATTTTGTTCAGCTCTACGGGAATTTGGCTATTTGTGGACACATTTATGTTTGTCACTCATTTGGAGCAATGGGAAATTAAAGATAAGGATCCATACTTATAGACTATGTAAGTCCGATTTCTCAATTGTATTTGAGAATTTTCTATAACATTTGTTTGTCACTCATTTGGACCAATGGGAAATTAAAGCCAAGGATCCATACTTATAGACTATGTAAGTCTGATTTCTCAATTGTATTTGAGAATTTTTCTATAAAATTTTAAAGATTAAAATTGTGTAGATTTTGTTCAGCTCTACGTGAATTTGGCTATTTGTGGACACATTTATGTTTGTCACTCATTTGGACCAATGGGAAATTAAAGCCAAGGATCCATACTTATAGACTATGTAAGTCCAATTTCTCAATTGTACTTGAAAATTTTTCTATAAAATTTTAAAGATTAAAATTGTGTAAATTTTGTTGAGCTCTACGGGAATTTGGCAATTTGTGGGCACATTTATGTTTGTCACTCATTTGGACCAATGGGAAATTAAAGCCAAGGATCCATACTTATAGACTATGTAAGTCCGATTTCTCAATTGTATTTGAGAATTTTTCTATAAAATTTTAAAGATTAAAATTGTGTAAATTTTGTTCAGCTCTACGGGAATTTGGCTATTTGTGGGCACATTTATGTTTGTCACTCATTTGGACCAATGGGAAATTAAAGCCAAGGATCCATACTTATAGACTATGTAAGTCCGATTTCTCAATTGTATTTGAGAATTTTTCTATAATACTTGTTTGTCACTCATTTGGACCAATGGGAAATTAAAGCCAAGGATCCATACTTATAGACTATGTAAGTCCGATTTCTCAATTGTATTTGAGAATTTTTCTATAAAATTTTAAAGATTAAAATTGTGTAGATTTTGTTCAGCTCTACGTGAATTTGGCTATTTGTGGGCACATTTATGTTTGTCACTCATTTGGACCAATGGGAAATTAAAGCCAAGGATCCATACTTATAGACTATGTAAGTCTGATTTCTCAATTGTATTTGAGAATTTTTCTATAAAATTTTAAAGATTAAAATTGTGTAGATTTTGTTCAGCTCTACGTGAATTTGGCTATTTGTGGACACATTTATATTTGTCACTCATTTGGAGCAATGGGAAATTAAAGATAAGGATCCATACTTATAGACTATGTAAGTCCGATTTCTCAATTGTATTTGAGAATTTTCTATAACATTTGTTTGTCACTCATTTGGACCAATGGGAAATTAAAGCCAAGGATCCATACTTATAGACTATGTAAGTCCGATTTCTCAATTGTATTTGAGAATTTTTCTATAAAATTTTAAAGATTAAAATTGTGTAGATTTTGTTCAGCTCTACGTGAATTTGGCTATTTGTGGACACATTGATATTTGTCACTCATTTGGAGCAATGGGAAATTAAAGATAAGGATCCATACTTATAGATTATGTAAGTCCGATTTCTCAATTGTATTTGAGAATTTTCTATAACATTTGTTTGTCACTCATTTGGACCAATGGGAAATTAAAGCCAAGGATCCATACTTATAGACTATGTAAGTCCGATTTCTCAATTGTATTTGAGAATTTTTCTATAAAATTTTAAAGATTAAAATTGTGTAGATTTTGTTCAGCTCTACGTGAATTTGGCTATTTGTGGGCACATTTATGTTTGTCACTCCTTTGGACCAATGGGAAATTAAAGATAAGGATCCATACTTATAGACTATGTAAGTCCGATTTCTCAATTGTATTTGAGAATTTTCTATAACATTTGTTTGTCACTCATTTGGACCAATGGGAAATTAAAGCCAAGGATCCATACTTATAGACTATGTAAGTCTGATTTCTCAATTGTATTTGAGAATTTTTCTATAATACTTGTTTGTCACTCATTTGGACCAATGGGAAATTAAAGCCAAGGATCCATACTTATAGACTATGTAAGTCTGATTTCTCAATTGTATTTGAGAATTTTTCTATAATACTTGTTTGTCACTCATTTGGACCAATGGGAAATTAAAGCCAAGGATCCATACTTATAGACTATGTAAGTCTGATTTCTCAATTGTATTTGAGAATTTTTCTATAATACTTGTTTGTCACTCATTTGGACCAATGGGAAATTAAAGCCAAGGATCCATACTTATAGACTATGTAAGTCTGATTTCTCAATTGTATTTGAGAATTTTTCTATAAAATTTTAAAGATTAAAATTGTGTAGATTTTGTTCAGCTCTACGTGAATTTGGCTATTTGTGGACACATTTATATTTGTCACTCATTTGGAGCAATGGGAAATTAAAGATAAGGATCCATACTTATAGACTATGTAAGTCCGATTTCTCAATTGTATTTGAGAATTTTTCTATAATACTTGTTTGTCACTCATTTGGACCAATGGGAAATTAAAGCCAAGGATCCATACTTATAGACTATGTAAGTCTGATTTCTCAATTGTATTTGAGAATTTTTCTATAAAATTTTAAAGATTAAAATTGTGTAGATTTTGTTCAGCTCTACGTGAATTTGGCTATTTGTGGACACATTTATGTTTGTCACTCATTTGGAGCAATGGGAAATTAAAGATAAGGATCCATACTTATAGACTATGTAAGTCCGATTTCTCAATTGTATTTGAGAATTTTCTATAACATTTGTTTGTCACTCATTTGGACCAATGGGAAATTAAAGCCAAGGATCCATACTTATAGACTATGTAAGTCTGATTTCTCAATTGTATTTGAGAATTTTTCTATAATACTTGTTTGTCACTCATTTGGACCAATGGGAAATTAAAGCCAAGGATCCATACTTATAGACTATGTAAGTCTGATTTCTCAATTGTATTTGAGAATTTTTCTATAATACTTGTTTGTCACTCATTTGGACCAATGGGAAATTAAAGCCAAGGATCCATACTTATAGACTATGTAAGTCTGATTTCTCAATTGTATTTGAGAATTTTTCTATAATACTTGTTTGTCACTCATTTGGACCAATGGGAAATTAAAGCCAAGGATCCATACTTATAGACTATGTAAGTCTGATTTCTCAATTGTATTTGAGAATTTTTCTATAAAATTTTAAAGATTAAAATTGTGTAGATTTTGTTCAGCTCTACGTGAATTTGGCTATTTGTGGACACATTTATATTTGTCACTCATTTGGAGCAATGGGAAATTAAAGATAAGGATCCATACTTATAGACTATGTAAGTCCGATTTCTCAATTGTATTTGAGAATTTTCTATAACATTTGTTTGTCACTCATTTGGACCAATGGGAAATTAAAGCCAAGGATCCATACTTATAGACTATGTAAGTCCGATTTCTCAATTGTATTTGAGAATTTTTCTATAAAATTTTAAAGATTAAAATTGTGTAGATTTTGTTCAGCTCTACGTGAATTTGGCTATTTGTGGGCACATTTATGTTTGTCACTCCTTTGGACCAATGGGAAATTAAAGATAAGGATCCATACTTATAGACTATGTAAGTCCGATTTCTCAATTGTATTTGAGAATTTTCTATAACATTTGTTTGTCACTCATTTGGACCAATGGGAAATTAAAGCCAAGGATCCATACTTATAGACTATGTAAGTCTGATTTCTCAATTGTATTTGAGAATTTTTCTATAATACTTGTTTGTCACTCATTTGGACCAATGGGAAATTAAAGCCAAGGATCCATACTTATAGACTATGTAAGTCTGATTTCTCAATTGTATTTGAGAATTTTTCTATAATACTTGTTTGTCACTCATTTGGACCAATGGGAAATTAAAGCCAAGGATCCATACTTATAGACTATGTAAGTCTGATTTCTCAATTGTATTTGAGAATTTTTCTATAATACTTGTTTGTCACTCATTTGGACCAATGGGAAATTAAAGCCAAGGATCCATACTTATAGACTATGTAAGTCTGATTTCTCAATTGTATTTGAGAATTTTTCTATAAAATTTTAAAGATTAAAATTGTGTAGATTTTGTTCAGCTCTACGTGAATTTGGCTATTTGTGGACACATTTATATTTGTCACTCATTTGGAGCAATGGGAAATTAAAGATAAGGATCCATACTTATAGACTATGTAAGTCCGATTTCTCAATTGTATTTGAGAATTTTCTATAACATTTGTTTGTCACTCATTTGGACCAATGGGAAATTAAAGCCAAGGATCCATACTTATAGACTATGTAAGTCTGATTTCTCAATTGTATTTGAGAATTTTTCTATAATACTTGTTTGTCACTCATTTGGACCAATGGGAAATTAAAGCCAAGGATTCATACTTATAGACTATGTAAGTCTGATTTCTCAATTGTATTTGAGAATTTTTCTATAATACTTGTTTGTCACTCATTTGGACCAATGGGAAATTAAAGCCAAGGATCCATACTTATAGACTATGTAAGTCTGATTTCTCAATTGTATTTGAGAATTTTTCTATAATACTTGTTTGTCACTCATTTGGACCAATGGGAAATTAAAGCCAAGGATCCATACTTATAGACTATGTAAGTCTGATTTCTCAATTGTATTTGAGAATTTTTCTATAAAATTTTAAAGATTAAAATTGTGTAGATTTTGTTCAGCTCTACGTGAATTTGGCTATTTGTGGACACATTTATATTTGTCACTCATTTGGAGCAATGGGAAATTAAAGATAAGGATCCATACTTATAGACTATGTAAGTCCGATTTCTCAATTGTATTTGAGAATTTTTCTATAATACTTGTTTGTCACTCATTTGGACCAATGGGAAATTAAAGCCAAGGATCCATACTTATAGACTATGTAAGTCTGATTTCTCAATTGTATTTGAGAATTTTTCTATAATACTTGTTTGTCACTCATTTGGACCAATGGGAAATTAAAGCCGAGGATCCATACTTATAGACTATGTAAGTCTGATTTCTCAATTGTATTTGAGAATTTTCTATAACATTTGTTTGTCACTCATTTGGACCAATGGGAAATTAAAGCCAAGGATCCATACTTATAGACTATGTAAGTCTGATTTCTCAATTGTATTTGAGAATTTTTCTATAAAATTTTAAAGATTAAAATTGTGTAGATTTTGTTCAGCTCTACGTGAATTTGGCTATTTGTGGACACATTTATATTTGTCACTCATTTGGAGCAATGGGAAATTAAAGATAAGGATCCATACTTATAGACTATGTAAGTCCGATTTCTCAATTGTATTTGAGAATTTTTCTATAACACTTGTTTGTCACTCATTTGGACCAATGGGAAATTAAAGCCAAGGATCCATACTTATAGACTATGTAAGTCTGATTTCTCAATTGTATTTGAGAATTTTTCTATAATACTTGTTTGTCACTCATTTGGACCAATGGGAAATTAAAGCCAAGGATCCATACTTATAGACTATGTAAGTCTGATTTCTCAATTGTATTTGAGAATTTTTCTATAATACTTGTTTGTCACTCATTTGGACCAATGGGAAATTAAAGCCAAGGATCCATACTTATAGACTATGTAAGTCTGATTTCTCAATTGTATTTGAGAATTTTTCTATAAAATTTTAAAGATTAAAATTGTGTAAATTTTGTTCAGCTCTACGGGAATTTGGCTATTTGTGGGCACATTTATGTTTGTCACTCATTTGGACCAATGGGAAATTAAAGCCAAGGATCCATACTTATAGACTATGTAAGTCAGATTTCTCAATTGTATTTGAGAATTTTTCTATAATACTTGTTTGTCACTCATTTGGACCAATGGGAAATTAAAGCCAAGGATCCATACTTATAGACTATGTAAGTCTGATTTCTCAATTGTATTTGAGAATTTTTCTATAAAATTTTAAAGATTAAAATTGTGTAAATTTTGTTCAGCTCTACGGGAATTTGGCTATTTGTGGGCACATTTATGTTTGTCACTCATTTGGACCAATGGGAAATTAAAGCCAAGGATCCATACTTATAGACTATGTAAGTCTGATTTCTCAATTGTATTTGAGAATTTTCTATAACATTTGTTTGTCACTCATTTGGACCAATGGGAAATTAAAGCCAAGGATCCATACTTATAGACTATGTAAGTCTGATTTCTCAATTGTATTTGAAAATTTTTCTATAAAATTTTAAAGATTAAAATTGTGTAAATTTTGTTCAGCTCTACGGGAATTTGGCTATTTGTGGGTACATTTATGTTTGTCACTCATTTGGACCAATGGGAAATTAAAGCCAAGGATCCATACTTATAGACTATCTAAGTCCGATTTCTCAATTGTATTTGAGAATTTTTCTATAAAATTTTAAAGATTAAAATTGTGTAAATTTTGTTCAGCTCTACGGGAATTTGGCTATTTGTGGGCACATTTATGTTTGTCACTCATTTGGACCAATGGGAAATTAAAGCCAAGGATCCATACTTATAGACTATGTAAGTCGGATTTCTCAATTGTATTTGAGAATTTTTCTATAATACTTGTTTGTCACTCATTTGGACCAATGGGAAATTAAAGCCAAGGATCCATACTTATAGACTATGTAAGTCTGATTTCTCAATTGTATTTGAGAATTTTTCTATAATACTTGTTTGTCACTCATTTGGACCAATGGGAAATTAAAGCCAAGGATCCATACTTATAGACTATGTAAGTCAGATTTCTCAATTGTATTTGAGAATTTTTCTATAATACTTGTTTGTCACTCATTTGGACCAATGGGAAATTAAAGCCAAGGATCCATACTTATAGACTATGTAAGTCTGATTTCTCAATTGTATTTGAGAATTTTTCTATAAAATTTTAAAGATTAAAATTGTGTAAATTTTGTTCAGCTCTACGGGAATTTGGCTATTTGTGGGCACATTTATGTTTGTCACTCATTTGGACCAATGGGAAATTAAAGCCAAGGATCCATACTTATAGACTATGTAAGTCGGATTTCTCAATTGTATTTGAGAATTTTCTATAACATTTGTTTGTCACTCATTTGGACCAATGGGAAATTAAAGCCAAGGATCCATACTTATAGACTATGTAAGTCTGATTTCTCAATTGTATTTGAAAATTTTTCTATAAAATTTTAAAGATTAAAATTGTGTAAATTTTGTTCAGCTCTACGGGAATTGGGCTATTTGTGGGTACATTTATGTTTGTCACTCATTTGGACCAATGGGAAATTAAAGCCAAGGATCCATACTTATAGACTATGTAAGTCTGATTTCTCAATTGTATTTGAAAATTTTTCTATAAAATTTTAAAGATTAAAATTGTGTAAATTTTGTTCAGCTCTACGGGAATTGGGCTATTTGTGGGTACATTTATGTTTGTCACTCATTTGGACCAATGGGAAATTAAAGCCAAGGATCCATACTTATAGACTATGTAAGTCCGATTTCTCAATTGTATTTGAGAATTTTTCTATAACATTTGTTTGTCACTCATTTGGACCAATGGGAAATGAAAGCCAAGGATCCATACTTATAGACTATGTAAGTCTGATTTCTGAATTGTATTTGAGAATTTTTCTATAAAATTTTAAAGATTAAAATTGTGTAAATTTTGTTCAGCTCTACGGGAATTTGGCTATTTGTGGGCTCATTTATGTTTGTCACTCATTTGGACCAATGGGAAATTAAAGCCAAGGATCCATACTTATAGACTATTTAAGTCCGATTTCTCAATTGTATTTGAGAATTTTTCTATAATACTTGTTTGTCACTCATTTGGACCAATGGGAAATTAAAGCCAAGGATCCATACTTATAGACTATGTAAGTCCGATTTCTCAATTGTATTTGAGAATTTTTCTATAAAATTTGTTTGTCACTTATTTGGACCAATGGGAAATTAAAGCCAAGAATCCATACTTATAGACTATGTAAGTCCGATTTCTCAATTGTATTTGAGAATTTTCTATAACATTTGTTTGTCACTCATTTGGACCAATGGGAAATTAAAGCCAAGGATCCATACTTATAGACTATGTAAGTCTGATTTCTCAATTGTATTTGAGAATTTTTCTATAAAATTTTAAAGATTAAAATTGTGTAGATTTTGTTCAGCTCTACGTGAATTTGGCTATTTGTGGACACATTTATGTTTGTCACTCATTTGGAGCAATGGGAAATTAAAGCCAAGGATCCATACTTATAGACTATATAAGTCCGATTTCTCAATTGTATTTGAGAATTTTTCTATAATACTTGTTTGTCACTCATTTGGACCAATGGGAAATTAAAGCCAAGGATCCATACTTATAGACTATGTAAGTCTGATTTCTCAATTGTATTTGAAAATTTTTCTATAAAATTTTAAAGATTAAAATTGTGTAGATTTTGTTCAGCTCTACGTGAATTTGGCTATTTGTGGACACATTTATGTTTGTCACTCATTTGGAGCAATGGGAAATTAAAGATAAGGATCCATACTTATAGACTATGTAAGTCCGATTTCTCAATTGTATTTGAGAATTTTCTATAACATTTGTTTGTCACTCATTTGGACCAATGGGAAATTAAAGCCAAGGATCCATACTTATAGACTATCTAAGTCTGATTTCTCAATTGTATTTGAGAATTTTCTATAACATTTGTTTGTCACTCATTTGGACCAATGGGAAATTAAAGCCAATGATCCATACTTATAGACTATGTAAGTCTGCTTTCTCAATTGTATTTGAGAATTTTTCTATAAAATTTTAAAGATTAAAATTGTGTAGATTTTGTTCAGCTCTACGTGAATTTGGCTATTTGTGGACACATTTATGTTTGTCACTCATTTGGAGCAATGGGAAATTAAAGATAAGGATCCATACTTATAGACTATGTAAGTCCGATTTCTCAATTGTATTTGAGAATTTTCTATAACATTTGTTTGTCACTCATTTGGACCAATGGGAAATTAAAGCCAAGGATCCATACTTATAGACTATGTAAGTCTGATTTCTCAATTGTATTTGAGAATTTTTCTATAAAATTTTAAAGATTAAAATTGTGTAGATTTTGTTCAGCTCTACGTGAATTTGGCTATTTGTGGACACATTTATGTTTGTCACTCATTTGGACCAATGGGAAATTAAAGCCAAGGATCCATACTTATAGACTATGTAAGTCTGATTTCTCAATTGTATTTGAGAATTTTTCTATAAAATTTTAAAGATTAAAATTGTGTAGATTTTGTTCAGCTCTACGTGAATTTGGCTATTTGTGGACACATTTATGTTTGTCACTCATTTGGACCAATGGGAAATTAAAGCCAAGGATCCATACTTATAGACTATGTAAGTCCGATTTCTCAATTGTATTTGAGAATTTTTCTATAACATTTGTTTGTCAATCATTTGGACCAATGGGAAATTAAAGCCAAGGATCCATACTTATAGACTATCTAAGTCCGATTTCTCAATTGTATTTGAGAATTTTTCTATAAAATTTTAAAGATTAAAATTGTGTAAATTTTGTTCAGCTCTACGGGAATTTGGCTATTTGTGGGCACATTTATGTTTGTCACTCATTTGGACCAATGGGAAATTAAAGCCAAGGATCCATACTTATAGACTATGTAAGTCGGATTTCTCAATTGTATTTGAGAATTTTCTATAACATTTGTTTGTCACTCATTTGGACCAATGGGAAATTAAAGCCAAGGATCCATACTTATAGACTATGTAAGTCTGATTTCTCAATTGTATTTGAAAATTTTTCTATAAAATTTTAAAGATTAAAATTGTGTAAATTTTGTTCAGCTCTACGGGAATTGGGCTATTTGTGGGTACATTTATGTTTGTCACTCATTTGGACCAATGGGAAATTAAAGCCAAGGATCCATACTTATAGACTATGTAAGTCCGATTTCTCAATTGTATTTGAGAATTTTTCTATAATACTTGTTTGTCACTCATTTGGACCAATGGGAAATTAAAGCCAAGGATCCATACTTATAGACTATGTAAGTCCGATTTCTCAATTGTATTTGAGAATTTTTCTATAAAATTTTAAAGATTAAAATTGTGTAAATTTTGTTGAGCTCTACGGGAATTTGGCTATTTGTGGGCACATTTATGTTTGTCACTCATTTGGACCAATGGGAAATTAAAGCCAAGGATCCATACTTATAGACTATGTAAGTCTGATTTCTCAATTGTATTTGAGAATTTTTCTATAAAATTTTAAAGATTAAAATTGTGTAAATTTTGTTGAGCTCTACGGGAATTTGGCAATTTGTGGGCACATTTATGTTTGTCACTCATTTGGACCAATGGGAAATTAAAGCCAAGGATCCATACTTATAGACTATGTAAGTCCGATTTCTCAATTGTATTTGAGAATTTTTCTATAACATTTGTTTGTCACTCATTTGGACCAATGGGAAATTAAAGCCAAGGATCCATACTTATAGACTATGTAAGTCCGATTTCTCAATTGTATTTGAGAATTTTCTATAACATTTGTTTGTCACTCATTTGGACCAATGGGAAATTAAAGCCAAGGATCCATACTTATAGACTATGTAAGTCTGATTTCTCAATTGTATTTGAGAATTTTTCTATAAAATTTTAAAGATTAAAATTGTGTAAATTTTGTTCAGCTCTACGGGAATTTGGCTATTTGTGGGCACATTTATGTTTGTCACTCATTTGGACCAATGGGAAATTAAAGCCAAGGATCCATACTTATAGACTATGTAAGTCCGATTTCTCAATTGTATTTGAGAATTTTTCTATAAAATTTTAAAGATTAAAATTGTGTAAATTTTGTTCAGCTCTACGGGAATTTGGCTATTTGTGGGCACATTTATGTTTGTCACTCATTTGGACCAATGGGAAATTAAAGCCAAGGATCCATACTTATAGACTATGTAAGTCTGATTTCTCAATTGTATTTGAGAATTTTTCTATAACATTTGTTTGTCACTCATTTGGACCAATGGGAAATTAAAGCCAAGGATCCATACTTATAGACTATGTAAGTCCGATTTCTCAATTGTATTTGAGAATTTTTCTATAAAATTTTAAAGATTAAAATTGTGTAAATTTTGTTCAGCTCTACGGGAATTTGGCTATTTGTGGGCACATTTATGTTTGTCACTCATTTGGACCAATGGGAAATTAAAGATAAGGATCCATACTTATAGACTATGTAAGTCCGATTTCTCAATTGTATTTGAGAATTTTTCTATAATACTTGTTTGTCACTCATTTGGACCAATGGGAAATTAAAGCCAAGGATCCATACTTATAGACTATGTAAGTCTGATTTCTCAATTGTATTTGAGAATTTTTCTATAAAATTTTAAAGATTAAAATTGTGTAAATTTTGTTGAGCTCTACGGGAATTTGGCAATTTGTGGGCACATTTATGTTGGTCACTCATTTGGACCAATGGGAAATTAAAGCCAAGTCCGATTTCTCAATTGTATTTGAGAATTTTTCTATAACATTTGTTTGTCAATCATTTGGACCAATGGGAAATTAAAGCCAAGGATCCATACTTATAGACTATGTAAGTCCGATTTCTCAATTGTATTTGAGAATTTTTCTATAACATTTGTTTGTCACTCATTTGGACCAATGGGAAATTAAAGCCAAGGATCCATACTTATAGACTATGTAAGTCCGATTTCTCAATTGTATTTGAGAATTTTCTATAACATTTGTTTGTCACTCATTTGGACCAATGGGAAATTAAAGCCAAGGATCCATACTTATAGACTATGTAAGTCTGATTTCTCAATTGTATTTGAGAATTTTTCTATAAAATTTTAAAGATTAAAATTGTGTAAATTTTGTTCAGCTCTACGGGAATTTGGCTATTTGTGGGCACATTTATGTTTGTCATTCATTTGGACCAATGGGAAATTAAAGCCAAGGATCCATACTTATAGACTATGTAAGTCCGATTTCTCAATTGTATTTGAGAATTTTTCTATAAAATTTTAAAGATTAAAATTGTGTAAATTTTGTTGAGCTCTATGGGAATTTGGCTATTTGTGGGCACATTTATGTTTGTCACTCATTTGGACCAATGGGAAATTAAAGCCAAGGATCCATACTTATAGAATATGTAAGTCCGATTTCTCAATTGTATTTGAGAATTTTTCTATAACATTTGTTTGTCACTCATTTGGACCAATGGGAAATTAAAGCCAAGGATCCACTCTTATAGACTATGTAAGTCTGATTTCTCAATTGTATTTGAGAATTTTTCTATAACCTTTGATTGTCACTCATTTGGACCAATGGGAAATTAAAGCCAAGGATCCATACTTATAGACTATCTAAGTCCGATTTCTCAATTGTATTTGAGAATATTTCTATAAAATTTTAAAGATTAAAATTGTGTAAATTTTGTTCAGCTCTACGGGAATGTGGCTATTTGTGGGCACGTTTATGTTTATCACTCATTTGGACCAATGGGAAATTAAAGCCAAGGATCCATACTTATAGACTATGTAAGTCCGATAAAGTATTCTTTTCGAATAAATGTTGCAAATCGATTGACTTAAATGTGGAAAAAACACACAATGTTGCGATGTCAATGTTTTTTAATAATTGTAAACATTCGCCTCCTGTCTCTGTTTATTTATTAGTAATAGGCAGGACTGCCAATCTTGCGGCAAAACAATAATAAAAATCCGAAAAAAACCCGTGTGCTTCGCTATCCCCATCGTTATAAAATAAAACTGAAAGTATCTATATAGTCATGTATTTATTATTTCGTAAGAATATCCTATTGTGAAAATTACCTGACGATCGGTCCAGTAGTTAAGACTAAATTACGATTTTTAATTTTCCTAAAAAGGGGCGTCTTCCCACCCAGTTTTCTCCTGGTACGTATTTCTAATTATGCCAATACCATATGTACCAAATATCATCAACGTAGGACAAAAAATGCCCAAAATATGGCGATTTAAATTTTTGGATTATATGAGCGGTGCCACGCCCCTTTGTCCAATTAAAATTTTATATAGTCAAGAATTTATTATTTCGTAAGAATATCCTATTGTGAAAAGTTAATGACGATCGGTTTAGTAGTTGAGACTAAATTACGATTTTAATTTTCCTAAAAAGGGGCGTGCGTAAAAGTAGGCGTAGCAAATTTTTCGTTCGATGAAAACTTAAAATGAATTAATACGAACATTTGAAAGAAGAATTAGTCAAATCGATGGAGCCGTTTTCTGATTTTAGGTAAATCGAAAAAATTGTTTGTCAACAACATTGATACCCCCAGCACACATGCTCTTACTAATATAATCAACGTGCACAAATTTCTAAGACTATGCCTATTATAGTACTGTAGATATATGATATTAAATATTTACTTTGTATGGGAGCTGCCACGCCCATTAGCCCGATCCCGCCCATTTTTTTCACAACTCCTCAGATTAGTTTAATATGTACATGTGCAAAGTTTCAGAACTCTTGCTGTCATAGTACTCCAGATATTATATGTTAAAACTTTGTATGAGATCTACCACGCTCACTTGTCCAATCACGCCCATTTTCACTTCAGCTGCTAATATTATTAATTTATGCACTCCTACAAAGTTTGAAGGCTCTAACTATTATATAACTCTAGATATTTGATATTAAATATTTATTTTATATGATAGCTGCCCACTTGTCCGATCCCGCCCATTTTTGTCCTGATTATCACATGAGTAACATATGTACTATTGCAATGTTTATATACATTGGTATTTAAAAACATGCAATCTATTTACATGTGATTTTATTGTGAATTCTAGTTGAAGTATCTGATCTCTGTATTCAAAAGAATGCTGTTTTATTAATAAGATTTGTTGATTTAAGAGTTTTGTTATGTTTTGCCTCTAAAAAAATATGTTTTGTTGGTAAAAAAGCGGCTTTTTTATTTGACGTTTTTGTGACGATTTCAATAAGCTATATTGACTATAATAACGATTTTTGCCCAAAAATATGACGATATTACCTCTAAAAAATCTGGCAACTATGCTGCTAACACAGCTTAACAAAGTTAATGCGTCTACTTAACACCAGTGGCGCCTCAACACTGCTAAAAAAAATCAACATAACGCGCAAAGCAGAGTTGTAAAAGAGTTAAGCCTTCTAAATTTTCAACCTCTATCTTCTCTACCCTATCCCTATCCCTCTCCCTGAGTTCCGGCACTATGCATTGCATACGTAGGGGTCATCCCCTGAGTGCTTGTCCTAATTAAAAAAAAGAAAAAAAAAAAAAATTTTTTTTCATTCATTACTTTTGTAGTATTTGCACGAATAAATATCAAATTTTTTTTCTTCAAATATTTTTTCAATATGTAAAATTTAAATAAAAAAATGATATTACGATAAAAAATTCTTAAATTCTACTTCTGTTGAAAAGTTGCTTAAAAAGTTAATATTTATTCCCAATTAGTATCTAGCTGAGGAGAGGTGTAGGTAGCGTCCTTGAAATCGGTATACTGGTGCGTTCTGCTACTCCGATTAGATATTCAAATGTTCTAAAAACCCTTAACCCTTTATATTGAATATTCATTAATTCAATGAAAAAAGCTGAACTTAAGCCAAAATTATATTCATTTCTCATATAAAAATTTAAATTTTAAAAAATGCCAGTTATTGCTCGAGCGTTTATCTCTCAAATATTTTTAGGAATCTTCAAAAATTATATTTGCAAAATTGTTTGCTTTGGTCAGCACTGGCATATTTGGTGCCTGAGGTGAAGTGGGTTTACACATGCACACATATACGGTGTTACACACATACATATATAAAAAAGGTTTTATATAAGAAATGTTTTATGTATAAGTAGAGAAACAAAAAATCACTTACTACAACCATATAATTTCATTCATATGTTTTGCTTTACATAAATTTTAATTTGTTACTGATATGACTCAAATACAGGCGGCAACAGCGATACACATTCCTTTTACATTAAAGCAAATTACCTGTCTGTCTGTCGGTCTGTCGGTCTGTCTTCTGTTCGGTTCATTTGTTCGTTCACTTACTTACTTGCCACCCATTATCAGTAATGAGCCATACACAACAAACAGAAGAAACTAAATCGAAAAACTCACAAAAAAAAAAAAAAAAAAAAACACGATATAAAAAAAACATTGTAAAATCTTATGCAATTCTTGTAACTTCATGTAAAATATTTAAATGTTCACTGTGTTTTTTGTAAGTTTTTTTTTTCTTTGAAACTCTTCAAGGTTAACTGAAAGGAAAACAAATCACGTCGTAAATTTTGGTTAAAAATGCATTAATAAACATTTTACCTGTATTTCAAAAAAAGAAGAGACAAAACGGAAAGAAACAAAAAAAAAAAATAAAAAAATTAAAATGAAAGATAATGGTTGATATGTTCATTTAATGATATTAAATATTTCCATGTACGACTAGAGTATTCCTTCATTCATTCAGTCGTATTCGTATGTTTGATAATAAAAACTTTTTGTAAAATTTTGTACTTCAGTTTTGTGTTTTTTTTTTCTTGGTTTTGTTTGTTGCCATTTAATGCGGTTTTTTTTTTGGTTTAGTTCGGTACTCTTGTAAACTAACTTGATTGTATAAATATTTTACCTTTCTTGAGATAAATTTTGAATTTATTACAACAAAAATATATAATCAGAGAATGATTAACGATGTATAGTGATTTATTTGAAAATTGAAAGTAAATAAATATATTTAATGTAAATGTGAAAAGTAACTTTTCTCAGCATCATCAGTGTCCCTTAAATGATGCGACACTGAATCACGTTTCATTATGAAATCACTGAAGTTAGCAGAGAGATCTGTCGCTGCAAATGGATTATCGCATGTATTTTCAATAAATTTTGTTAAATACGATGAAGGGTATTGAAAAATATTTGTTCATATAAAAACGTAATGCACTCTACTTTGGATTGTAGGTTCTCTGGGGTTCGAAAATATATTATTACGTTTAATCTATATAATTAATAGACAATAAGGTTTTTTTGTGATGGACTTTATGTACGCATTATACAATCGATTTTTGCAAAGTTTATAACAAATTAAAAATATTTTTTCACAGAAGCGAACAATATATTTTGGGTTGTTGTCGGTTCAATATTTTGCGACCTTGAAGCATTTAAAATTGCTACTAATACATTTACAAGTATTTGTCATGCATGCAAGTAGGATAGTAGAGTATTCATTTAATCGGTCTTCTAATTTAATCGGTCAATAACTCGATTAATTAGTCGAGATTTTGCTTTAATATGAAATAAGCACAAAACTTGATGTTGATGAAATCTCCAATACAACCTCCTAAAATTAAACTATACATACGGAAAACTATGAAAACAACAACGAAATATGCCTGGTTGCGTAAACGCGTTGCAGAGTGTGTACCTATCCTCGTAGAGAGTAGTGTTGCAGCACCTCTGGTATTAAGTTAAAAAAATTTTTTTTTTAAAACCGATCGACCAAGAAAAGCAGTATAAATTGCTCTCTGAATTGTTTGGTGACCAGTAATGATATGCCTTCATTATTTAAACAGTCTAAAAATAATCAATACAAAAGCACTCTGGGATCGATCATTGGTTCTTAGTTTTAGTTTGCTTTACAGTCAACGCTTCAGATAACAGCATCTTCTAAACTTAGTAGTGGCGTTGCACAAACAAAATTGTTTTGAAATCTAAAAGTTATATTTTAAAGCTTGGAATCTAATTAAATTTCACCTGCAATTTTAAAGTTAAAATCACCAAAAATTTTGAGAATAAATTTTAAAATCTTCCATTAAAAATGTTAATAATTTTGCTGAATATGTACATATTTAGTCTTAGAAAAAATTTGCTCAAGAGAGATCGTAGGGAAAATATGTGTTCCCAAACATATTTTATTTTTTTTTTTTTTTTTTTTTGATAATTTTATTATTTATTGAATCTTCAATAATATTTTGAAACATCAATAAGTTTTTCAAATCTTAATCTAAAAATGTTAAATATATGTTTAGCCAATGCTAAACAAAATTTTTAATATCGACGGTTGATTTTTGTTGATTTACATCTCTCGTGTACGGCTGAGAGTAAGAGTATCCCTCCTTCTCAACCTGGTGTGGCCTCTCTAATTTAGAATATTGCGTGCAAGTGGATTTGGGTGCAACTCAGTTTTTCTATGTATTTTTTCGCGTGTTTTGAAAATACTGTCTTCACCAACGGAACATCAAGATCTTTGTGAATTCGCTGATTTCGGATGTACCAGGGGGCTGCTGTTATTGTACGTAGAATTTTATTCTGTCGCCTTTAAATTTTTTCGACATTTGATGCTGAGGCAGTTCCCCATAACTGGATTCCATAGGACCATATTGGTTTCAGGGTCGCATTGTATAGGAGAAGTTTACAGTCTAGGCTTAGTATAGAGTTCCTTCCAATAAGCCAATTCATTTGGGCTACTTTTAATTTTGTTTATTATAATTTGAAAATATTTTGTTCAAATATGGGTAAATATATTTCAGACAATTATTTTGCCAATTTATCGAATTTCTTTACTGAAATTGATTTTGCCCTTTTGCTGAGTATGTACTGAGTTCTAGTGGCAATTTTAACTGCAACGCCGTGAATATTAAATTATATAATTTTTCAACATAATTTCCATTATGTTGCAACAAACATAATGACACTAATTTACTTTTCGATCTAATTATCTTCTAAAAGCTTATGATTTTTATAATAATTATCACTATTAACAACTTAAAGCTTTAATTAGCAAACGCTTGAAATGCTTTTTTAAATCCATTTGCTGATTAGATTTCATTTAGAGGAAAAATTATTAATTAATTTTACAACAGCTATAAAATCTTTGTTAAAAAGGTCATTAGAAACTCAATAACTAACTTTCAACGTATACACATACATACATACAAACACACACAGGAACATGTAGGTTAGGTTAGTTTAGGTTAGGAAGGGTAGTGTGAAATACACATTCACTCCGAGACCCAATTGGATACATTGTGATTCCCTTCATTTATAATTTATTGACTAATTAGTCTCCTTACTGCTCGAGGAGAAACAAAGAGCCGTTATCATCCATCATTTAGCCACTTAATTCCCATGATAAAGCCCCTGATAACCCCTCAAGTTTGCACTTCGCGATATCACTAATGCCCCCTTGGAAACGTCTGCTCAGCCATCTTTGCCTATGGCGTTGCAGCCTTGGGCAATGACAGATGATATGCGCTATAGCTTCTGGCTCCTCTTCATCCCCACATATCTTACATCTTCCCCACACTTCCCATATACTGGTCTTCGCTCTAACCGAGCAATGGCTAGTCAAGGCGCCTACTAAGACTCTGAAAACCTTTTATTCATACCCAGCAGTAGATCAGATTTATCTGAGTCTAGTTCTGTCCATATTGACCTCGAGACTCTACAATCTTCTCTATTCCTCCAGAAATGGTTGCTTATGCTAATTGCCCAATTACTGAGTTCCCTATAGTAGTAACCGATTGGAGGATTAACCGACCTGTCACTAACTGCCACATCTAATGCTGACCCTATTCTTGCCAGCTCATCAGCGATTCCGTTTCCCTCAATATTGCAATGCCCTGGTACCCAACATAGCCTAACGCTAAATTTGTCCATAAGCAAGTTGAGAGATAGCCTACAACAGCTGACCACTATGCCCCTTCAAAGCTTTCAACGCCGCCTGACTGTCAACGTAGAATGTTACCTCCACGCCTTCAGTTACATGATCTGTCACTAGTTCCGTGGCCCTCAGGATCGCTAGGATCTCAGCCTGAAATACACTACATTCGTTCGGTAGCCTAAAAGACCTACGAATGTCCGTTCCTAAAAAAAAGATACATGTATCATTAGCTAAAATATAATATGAAATATTATTGTAGAAGAAAACAACCCCAATAGAATTCTTCCAGTGACTGAACTAAAGTCTTTTTGGTTTCCTTTTTTTATGAGACACGCGATTTAAGCGGTTTCGAATTTTAGCTGACGATATCAAATAATATTTTATAATTTTGCAAACAAAAAAGAAAAGAAATCAAACTGGGTCAAAAGAAATAACTATTTGGTTTTTTTTTTCAAATCTTTCAGTTATAAAAATTTCTTCTGAATATGCGGCCATGAGTTCCTGGTTGTTTGACTCAACTCTAAATAGTAAAATTTTTCAAGTGTGTGTGTGAAGAGGCCTCCTGCTCTTTATTGATTTGAAATCGTATTATTTGAATTTATTGCTGTCTTCACACAAACTAATCATGCTGTGTGCGTTAAGTAGCAACCATTTGTGTATTGCATTACATTGACTTCACACAGAGCTTTCTGCCGGGCTTGTGGATCGTGTTTGTCAACAACATTGATACCCTCCAGCACACATGCTCTTACTAGTGCGTTTATAGCAACGCTAAATGATCGTTTATTATTTAAATAGTTAAACGAGAACTTCTTTATCTGCATTTGCTATTTAACATTCATATAAATATATTTGTAACACATTGTTTGTTTGGTTGGTTTTCATATCAAACGAAAAGCGTTAACTGGCTGTTGCCTCTGTGAAATACATGAGTGAATTTGAATTCAGACAAGGGAAAACGAAAAACACATTAAAACCAAAAAGAAGATCAAATGAAAATGATGCATTTTGAATTTAAATTCAAAAGACGATGAGTTTGTTCAGTATTTGTTGTTTTATCACATACAAATGTGTTTTATTCCGGAATTGTTTGGGGGGGAAAAAAGAGAGCTAAACACGAGTGCATAGTTTCGTTTAAATTTGACCCAATTAGCTGTGATCTTTTACACATTTATCGAATTGTTAGATCATGCATTTCCATGTTTGTTTGTCGTATTTTGTGTGGCCGTGCCATTCACTTAAGTTTGTTAAGATTTTGTTCAACATAATTAAAAATTGATTGTTTTAATGAAACATTTCAAAAGAAAATTAATGATGAAAAGAAACAAAAATTAAATAAAAACAGGAAAGTTTTGAGTTGTGTTTTTTTATGCTTATTTTAATTTTTGTTTCAATTTCTGTTAAAGCTGTTTGAGAGATTGTTTTACAGCCAATATTTCTTTACAAGATTCAAGATTTTTTTAGGCAATTTCAAAAGGTATCTGCTAAAAAATATTATGTAAGGTCAGCATTTGATTAATTATTTGCATGTCATATTACAAAACAGGAAAAGTAATTTAATGATTATATTTTTGTAATAATTTTTGGTTGCAAATTTTGCTTTCTAAATTTCTTAAATGTTGCATATATTTCTTTGTCAGATAATAGTTTTTTTATATTTAAAAACAAACGAGTAAACTGATGCTTAAAGGATTTTAAAATTTTATATGCCTGTAGTCCCTTAATATTTCTCACATTCTATATTAAAATGTTCTCCTATTTCCGCCTCTTGCATTTCTGATCACCATAAAATGTCAGAACATATTTTTTGTGTTCCAAAAAGACCTCATAAATATAACCTTCGCATAGCACTTACGAGTAAACATCCAGAAAGAAATGTCCAATGTAGTGTAGTAGTTTTTAATAAAAAAAAAATTAAAAAAATTTCTTATTGAAAATTTTGTCTAAGCACCTGAACGCTTTAATCTTATGTTTTCAGAGGCCACAATGGCACCCTCATCGGCACTCAATATGCATTTAATAATTTAATTATATTGCCAGCATAGTATCCTGTTAAGTAGATGCACTTGATTCTTTTAATCCTTCGAAAAAGTAAAATTTTGGAATATTTTTAAAAGTTGTTTAAAAAAAAAACAAATGGCTAGATTTTCTCTTTTAAATTTGTTCCCTTAAGTGATGATAAAGATGTCGATATGTACCTTATCTTTCCAGCAGCAGCAACTATTGATTCATTATGGTTCACAAATAATAAATAAAGTTGTTTTATTCATGTGATTAATAAAAAACTATAAAATAAAACATAGACGCCGAATAATTCTCGAAAAAAAACAGACTTTGGTACAAAAATCCAATCAATCAGATTACAAAATCAATGCATTTATGTGAATGTTTAAAACACGATATAATCAAGTCCTAGTTTATATTTTAATCCTACGAAAGATAAAGGTACCTTTTATAACAAATTAATATCCGATCCATAAATAGCGTATTTATTTGTTAATCAATTTTTTGGGGCGCCACTTAAATTTCTTTGGGATCAAATAGCAATCGTTTACCTCCTAAATCGCTCCATAACTGGTGAAGTCACACGATTAAAAAAAAAGATATCATTTAATCAAACTGCAGCTCTAAAACCCCTTCTAATCTGTTCATAAATATAAAGGGCACTACACATTCGTCAAAATCACATCAAGCATTTAAAGTTGTAACAGTAAAAATTTGTTTGTATGTGTGACACCGACGATGCTTGATGAAAAACCAAAAAATTTAGATTTTGGCTATGCTTGATCTCAAGCACACATACGACGCACGCTTGATGTCAAGTATTTTGGCAGTGTATAGTGCCCTTAAGAGTTCCGCTGAAATCAATATATCGAACGGGCAACTTATACCTTAAAAAAAAACATGTGGAACCGAACTACAAGCACATCTTTTCAAATTAAAAAAGAAAACAATTCAATCGGCCCGGCCCGTAAGAACATATAGAAATCGGTCCATAAGTGTTTATGTGAGATTCAATACCTCCCGAAATGGGGGACAACTTGCCCCTCATATTTTCCAAAAACTTTTAGGAAATAAATGCCACCAAAATAAGCCCATAATTGGAGGTGCTATGTGATATACTCAATATTATTTTTGGGGGGCACAAGTTACCCCCAATTTTTATAATAATTGGAAAATCGGTCAATAAATGGATTATTTATGTGATACGCAGTATTTAGAGCTAAAAACTTTCCCTGGTTAAAAAAAAAATTGATGACAAAACAGCAAACAAATTCTTTCAATGTAAGAAATTAATTAAAATTTTTTATTAAATAACAAGGTTAAGGTCAACAATAAACAATTTTAAATTAACGTTCAACGAAGCTGCCTAACAAGTAGTGAAAGCATTTGCACATGAATACTGACGAGGTTTAGTGGCTTTTACCGAAAACAGGGATGTATAAATATTACATTTTTCCTTTGTTGCTCGAAATATGTTAACAATGTCTACATAATATTTCTCTGATTAAAACCTTTACAAACTTTAGCCTGTATAAATATTAACAAATTTTAAATTAAATTTTCGAAAATTATTTGCTAAAAATGCTATATCGGAATTTTATTTTATAACGAGGGGGTAGCGAAGCGCACCGTTTATTATATCTAGTATTAGAATAATCACGTAAAAAATTTATTGTAAAAGTAAGTTAATACACAAAAAAAAAAACACAAAAATTTAATTGCTTCTCCTTTTTTGGAACCGTTTAAATGCTTCCAGTCGTTTTCGTTGTTCTATTTTTGTTTCTATTAATTTCTATAGATCTAAAGTGCCGCTGTTGCTGAGTGATTACGCTGCTAGTAGGTCAGTCCACAGGTCGCGGGTTCGATTTTCATGTATTTCATGCAGGGAAATTAACATTAATTCATTGGGTCTCCGACTAGAAGTGTGTTTTATACTACCCTTCTTAAACGATCCTATTCAGGCCTTTCATCGTTATCAAATCGAAATGATATGCAACAACTCTGCAGGTCTTACTAATGTTTAATCCAACCGATATTCAACAAACTTAAAAAAAAAATTTCCAAAACTAAACGATTGCATGCCAATTTAATTGATCTAAATACAAGTTTTTTTCTATTTTCATTTTTTTTTCAATTAAATAAAAAACATTTTACCAACTTGAATTCAAATTTAATCCACATTTTCTCTCTAAACATGAATGAATACAATAAATTTAGCTAAATTATATTTTGATTTTCGCTTATTTTCAATTACCCGTAATTTTCTTTAACCAAATTACAATAATTATGCGGAAACTAAATATTAAAATGAATTTAGGAATAAAACGACAAGAAAAACAACAAACAAAAATCCTGCAATTCACTTTAAAAATTGTATTGTTTTTAAATTATGCTCAAAAAAATATTTATTTCTTTGTACTTTAATTTTTTTTTTTGCTTCTTTTGTATTAATGTTGCAATTTTAGCTGGCAGCCAAATGTTGTCAATTCAATTTGCAACATTACAAATGTACAAAATATACAATTGAAATTTTCTTATTTAATGTTTTTCATTCACTGCCAAGACGCGAAAAATTAAAAAAAAATAGAAAAAAATCAAGAAAAAAGAAACGAAACTAATCATGAATTAAGTTGGTAAATCAGCATTAAACCGTAGATTAAGTAACATATTGTGGGTGCAAAATGCCAAGAGGATAATTGCAACAAACCAACTGCCACTAACAGCAGCACCACCATCACCACCAACAGCGAGCCATGCAAGTCAGCCCGAAACAGTTGATTAAATAAAAATATGTTTGATTTAACAATCAAAACGTCTGTGTTCTGGCGTTTTTCTTTTTTTTTTTTTTTTTTTTTTGTAGAAAATGAACTCAAATTGTGAAATTGTGCGCATAAAAATGAAATTGTAATTTTTGATTTTGGCATAATTACTCAATTAAATGGGTTACAGCGGACGGAGTTGCAGTTGGAGTTGATATGAAAATGAAAGTTATACGTGAAAAATATTTGACTTGCATGAGGAAAAAGAGGTGGTTGTAAATTATGCACAACAAATATGAAGTGAATTTTGAGTATACGTCCGTCCGTCTAGTACAGAAAGCCAATACCACACCACATGCAGCTTTATTATATTTTGATTCGAACATCAAACCAACATATGTTTTTAAAGTGTAAAATACGAGTATAATTTGTATATTTTGAACAAATACTCATTTGTGTTTGAATATATTATGCCATCATGACACCACATTGAGTCTACAGTTTTGGCATAAATGCACACATTGCGTCAATCAAGTTTTTGTTTAAGTTTGCCATTTCTATTAATTACATAAATCTTAGAAGCTTTTAGTCCTTAGACTATTAAATGTGGTACATAACAAATATGTGGAGAAATTTCAGCCCTCAATTAGTTAGCTGAAATGCTGTATGATGCGGTAATCAGGAAAACTGCAAATATGCAATTGCATTTTTTTCCTGTGCTATAAATGTAGAGCAAATTGAAATATTTATACGTTTTAGTAATTTTTAAGAATTCGTGCAAAAATTTTTTAGTGCATATTTTTGCCTATTTTGCATATTTTTGCATATTTTATTGCTTACATCATAATTTTGTTCATTCCAACTGTAACACATTTGTGGGACCTTTTTCAACTTTTTTAGGAATATTTGCTTGCTTTTGCTGCATATATTGTCTTTAAATGCTAATATTAAACAAAAAAAAAAAAAAACAAGTACGATTATATCAGTTTTTCAATACAACAATTTGGAAATATTTTAAAATTACATACATACATATGTATGTATGTTCATGCATAAGCTATAACTGTTTCTTTTTCAGCCCAATTACGAATAATAATTCCGTGGGAATTTTTTAGCTTTTCCCATTCCTCCTATTATGAATATAAATTCCGCATGAGATTTTTCACTTTCCCTTTTATTTACATATAAAAATTTATAATTGGGGAAATTTTTTCTCGAGAAAAATATTTTTCGTGGGAGAGAAATTCCTAGGGAATATTCGTAATTGGTCTGTTTAAGTTTTAATATAAACTTAACGATTAATGATATTAAAGTAACAAACTTTATTTTATAATATTTTAATGTATAATTTTTTTTAAATTTTATTTATTTGTTGCAGGTTAGCAATATCTAAATATATATGTATTTCGTTGGTAGCCATACCAACTCATCAGTAGATCGTTTACCCTTTATGTTTAAAAAGATTCAAAGATCATCTATTTATACATAAACTCACAAACAGATTTGTGAACAATAGTCTTTCAAAAGATGTGTTTACTTTTCTACACCTACGGACTGCATAAAAATAGGCAAACATTTCCATCATAGAATTTAAATACTTTTAAGATTTAGTCCTTAAACTCTTTAGAATCCGTTTTTTTCATATATCGATTTTATGGTGAAGCTTTTTATTAACATGGAATACTTACGCTAAAAATATTTATCAAAAGCTCCTAAAATCATGCAATTATTTTTAGTCCTTATTGCAAATGAAGTTAGTAGAAAAAGTAAGACTGTATTTTAAAAGAGATTTGATTATAAGGAAAATTTTCTTCTTCATAATTGTTGCAAAAGAAGCAAATGCCTTTGATCGGATTTGTATTCTGTAACACTGTCTTGCCAACCAATAGGAAAGATGGCTTTACTAAAAATCATAAAAATTTAATTAAAAACATAGGCTTTTGTCAGTCAACAATTATTCATTCATCACATTTATGGAAAAGAAATATAGAAAAAATATAAATTTCTCTTCCGCAAATATTACAAAATAAAGTTTAAAAAATAAGAAAAATAAGAGTTATTGATATTAAAAAAAAAAAAAACAATTTGTTTTTTTCTATTTTTCTGATTATTTTAATAGTCAGTCTGTGTGTATATTTTATAAATTTCTTTGTCGACACTTGGGAGTGGTTTCAATATCCAATTCGATATTCAATATTGTTTAATGCGAAAAGTTAATTTTCTATTTCTTCTTCTACTGCCAACTCTAAAGATTTTTATAAATTTTTTCACATAAAGGTTTCATTGCATTATTTTTAGTTGATGTTGTTGTTGTACTGTTGCATGTTTATATAAATTTTTATATTTTGTTCAGTCTTAGATTAAATATGACATCTTAACAGTTGTGGCTTAAAAGAAATTCAAAATATTGAATATCCAATAAAAATGTTTGATGATGTGATCGTTAAAAAATGGAGTATTTGTGTTAGTTTTGTTTAGAGAAAAAAAAAAAAGCATTTATATATTTGTGGCCTCGACTGTTTACTACCATGCATTTTCATAGTGTCAGGAAAGTGATTGAGTAATTTTTTTGATTGTCTTGTGGCAGAAGTTAATCAAAATCATGTTTGATGACATGCTCTACACTAGAGCGGTATTAGCTGTTGATGTTTAATAACATTTTATGACCAAATAAACGGACCGAGCCGACCGACTGACCAGACAATCAACCAAACGACAGCCAACTTGTCATACATTGTTGAGTTTGGTTTCCATAAAACACTAAAATTTAATAACAAAACAGACAGACAGTTGGGTTGGATGGATGGATGGATGTATGAATAGATTGATGGACGGACGGCAAAGTGGACAGACAAAAAAAAAATAAAATCAACAGACCAGTTAAGATCATTTATTTTTTATATTATACTCGTATTATATATTATTATTTTATCTCTTAGAAGAAACAAAATGTAATAAAAAAAAATTATTATAAAATATTGAAGAAAATTAAGAAAAAAATATGAAATAAACATTTGAAGTATCTCCTCCTGGTTGTATAATAACTTTCGTTAGAGACACGTTACATTGAGGAGTGTTCGAAAATCAGTTGCTTATTTAATGTAGTTTTTATTTTGTTGCTGTTGTTGCTGTTGTATGCTAGTGCACAAACATGAGTAAGTGCATCTACCCAGCTTATTTATTCCATTTAAATTGTACTCTGTTTACGTCAAGTCAAGTCTGTCCTTTATTTTTATCTCTTGTATGAAAGAAAGCAACAACAATAACAACAAAAAAAACATATCAAGCGAATAATATATTTTCCGCGTACTCCACGAAACAACTAAAACATCGTAAGAAATGAACAAAAAAAAAAAAAGACAACAACAACTAACCAGAAAATGAAATAAAAATTACATTAAATTTTAATTTTTCATTAAATTACTATCAAGTCAATCAATCTTTTGGGAAGTAAAACCATTTTTTTTCTTATTTCATTTTCTGAATACATTTCGACATAATCGTTGTGGTGGGGTTTGTTTTAATGTCAGCGTTGCAACTACTGCTGCCTACTACTAGAAGAAAAAAAAATTTAAAATTTTTTATTACAAAAAAAAAAAAAAAAATAACAAAATCAAAAATAACAATTTCCCAAAAACTGAACCTAATTCACTTACACACAAGTACACAACTAGGAATTGCTGCCATACATTACGTTTTTGCAATAAAAGTTCCCAGTGGAAGATATTTTTTTCCATGTTGCTGAATACATTTGCAGACCCACCTTAGAGCGTACATACAAACATACATACGTTTACTTGTAAAACATTAGAAATAATTCAAGTTGGGTGGGTCTGATTATGTAATACTCCTTTTTTAGAATTGCACACAGTAAACTCTAGAAATTTGGTCATTATTATTTAATGTATGCGATGATGCAAGGGAATTTGTTGTCATGTTGCAACATTCCGCATGAATTAAGTTAAAATATTTTTTATATTTTATTTTCGAAAAATCTTATGTTGCAAATTAGCAATTGAAGGAGTACAAATTAAAACAATTATTTCAATAAGATCTAAATGTTTTTCAATATAAAAATGTAAAAGTTTGTAAAGAAGGTTCGTATGTATCAGCCAGGTCACGGAATACTGTTCCGATTGAAAAGGGTTTCAATTATGGAAGATGCTTCTGCAGAAAACAAAGAACCGACAAGTTTTTTTTTGTTATCAAACTATTTTTAATATTCTAAACGGAATTGACAAAAAATTTATCTACTTACTTCATTTGCAGTAAATACTAAAAAAAATTGCATACTTTAAGGAACGTTAGATAAATACCATCCAATAAACTTCCAATAAAATGCTTAATGAGAGCTTTGCTAGTAAAAACAATTTAAACTAACGTCTGATACATAAAAATATGTTAACACTTTAAAATCGAAAATAAATAAAATAAGCAGAATATGAACATTTTCCTCAAAAGATTAAAATGATGACAACCAGAGCGTATCATAAAGCTGTTGACTAAAAATTAAAAATAATCAGAAAAAATTATAAAAACTTATTTATTTTACAGTCGAATTATGTTCAGTTTAACCGTGCTTTTTGAAAGCTCTGGTTCCTTTTCTATAAATAAGCTACCACGCTTGATTAGTCGGGGTCTAAATTGTCAAATTTAAAATTTTTAAACAAACTTGGTTTGTGCCGCTTTTAAAGGATTTAAACATCCCGAAAGTATGCTTTAAAATTTTCATATTAAAATTGTTAAATGAAAATAAAATGTAATATGTATATTTCATACCTTATTGCTATGATTTCTAATTTGTAGCCTATTATCCTATTAAAGAGCGATAATGAGCGTAGCCTAAAGCTACAAATGACACAACATTTAATGGCTAGTAGTTTTAGAAGAAATTGTTTTTTTTTAATTATGACCAGCACTCTGGGGATGACCCCAACGTATGCAGTGCCTTGTGCCGAAACTCGGGGAGAGGGTTAGGGTAAAAAAGATTGATGTTGAAAATTTAGAAGGCTTAACTCGTTTGCAACTCTGCTTTTCGCGTTATGTTAATTTTTATAGCAGTATTGCGGCGCCTCTGGTGTTAAGGAGACGCATTAACTTTGTGAAGCTGTATTATAATTTTATTAATTGTTTTACTTCGCCGATGTTTCTGCTAACCGACGAAGGAGGGCGATGTTGTGTACATTAGCTTGGGACAGTATCAATCGCTGTCGGAACAGTTTTTTAGTGAACAGTGCTATGCTTTCATCCCTTACTTAGTACGACAACAACAAATACATTGTCTAATTAATGTACATTAGAGAAATTAATGATGTTGATTGACTTGCTCTGCTCAGGGTTTTAACCCAGGCCCCAAGAATTGTTTGCTAATTGGTCATCGCGCTAACCACTTCAGCCAACAACACCCTCATTCCTGATTAGACGAGTAAAATTTTTTAGTTTTCGATACAATTGTGCAATACGATATGATAAATTCTTCGGCTCTTGATTGCCGAAATACATTTAGTGAGTTGTTATCAATAATATCATTTTGCGGGTGGGATAATTGTAAGGCGGAACCCGGCCTCTCTGTGGCTTGGTTGATACTTAATTTTTTTTTTTATTTGGTAGTGTGTCGGTAAACTAGATTTAAGCAGTAAATTAATACACTGAACTAGAAGTCGAAATTTCTAGCGAACCCAATATATAATCCGATTGTACCAAAATTTTGTATGAACACTTCTTTTGATGAATGGACAGACAAAAAAAAAATCATCTCAAGAGCCGAACTCCAAAGTCGCTGCAACACTGCTCTTAAATTTAAAAAAAAAATAGAAAACGAGCAATAGAAGAGCTGAAAAAGAATTAAGCTACCTTCTACACCATCTATCTTTTCAGCCCTATCCCTTTCTCCCACATTGCATTAAAAAATTATGTGTCCTACACAATAAAATACTATTGTGTGACACGTTTTCACCTTTAATTTAAAAAAATCCGTACTATTAAATGGATCGCCTGCCTTAAAGGCACAACACATGATTTTTTCGGTGTAGAATTTAAAAGTTTTCTGAAAGATGCAAATTAGTAAAATCGCTATACGACTAACCCCGCCATTAATTTGTTTTTAATTAAAAGCATTTTATTTTAGAGTAAAAAATGACGCCCAAACTAATTACTAATTTTTCGTTGTTATAACAAATAAGTCGCAGTATATTTTTATTGCTTTATTTTAATTGTTTTGCAAATCGAATTTGTTACTTATTTCGCAATTGAAGCAAACCCTGACAAAAAGCTCATTGTCATTTTTTCCATCCAAGAAAATCATAAATATTTGTATTTGTTCTGTTAAAGCAGTTTTTGCCTAATTACCTTTAATGCTGTCGAAAATCTTTTAATGCCAAATATTTTGTTAATTTTTAATATTGGCAAATTTGCAATAAATGACAAGCGTTTAAAATACATTAAAATGTAACCCAAAACACACAATCACGTCGAGTTGACTTGAGTCACTCATCATCATCATGATGACCATCATAATCCGTATGGACAACGTAGTCATAACCACAACAACACAAATAAATTAATAAAAATTTACTCATATTTTAAACTTCAATCATATTTAAAAGTTCAGAGTTAAGAAAAACAATTTACCAGCAATAAAAAACTAAAAGTCGGATAGAAAAAAGCAAACAAGAAGCTTAACAAAAATAAATAATAAGAAAACATTAAAAAAAAAAAACTATACAGCCGCCATATGTTCAAATCATAAAATGAAAACTTAAGCTGCTGTTTCCATAAGAAGCACGAATGTATGAAAAGCACTAAGATTTTTGAGTGATTTCTATAAAAATTTTACAATAAATTCATTCGTTCGTCATGTGGAAATAGAAACTAAGAGAAAAGCAACAAAAACTTAAAATCAAATAAATATTTACATGAATGAAGATGGACGTAAAGATGGATGATTTTGGTGGGATGATTGTAAATATTTTCAAATGGCCATACACGTTTATGATTTATAAAAAAAATAAAATTGATTGTATTATTAAGGATACGACTACGTATACTCGTATATTAGACAATTTATGCTAAGTCTTTTTTGTCGCTGTTGTTGTTGTTGTTGCTGTGTTACTACAAAGCATCTCCTTAAGCGAATTTAACATTAGCTGTGGCATATCAAATGATTGATGATTTAAGTGATTGGGCCAGAAGGTGTTAAAAAATTTATTGTTAATCTGCTTGCTATTTTTTAACTGGTTGGTTTTTGTATATCGTAATTTGCATTTTCCATCACAACTTGTATATTTGGGTTAATTTGTGTCAAAGTTTATTGAAGTTTTTATTTCTTATATGAGAATATTCAATATATGGCATACGCATGCATACAGCTATACATACAGTAAAATAGTGGCTCAAAAACGAAGAAATAAAATAAAAAAAAATAATATAAAAAATGTTTTAAACAGCCATTAAATGATAATATTTTTAAATGTGTTAAAGGCTACATGAAAGCATTCTGCCAATGAAAGTGTTAAGCTGGTATTAATTATCCGGTATTGAGAACGTAAATAATTGAAAATGTTTTTTTTTTTTTTTTTGGTTTATTAGAAAATTTGTCATTTGATAACTTTCCATTTTTCAATGAGAATAAACATAGTTGCAGGAACCATTATATTATTGTACAGTTGTGGTCTCCAATAATACAGCTATCAATAAAAATCTCTTCTTTCCATATTTTAAATAACAAAGTTTTGCATTCCAAAATATAAAACACTAGCCTATCCCGGTGTGCTTCGCTACCCCCCTTCTTTATAAAATAAAATTAAAAGTATTTATATATCCTATTGTGAAAATTTAATGAAGATTGGTCGAGTAGTTAAGACTATATTGCGATTTTTAATTTTCCTAAAACGGGGCGTGGTCCCACCCACTTTTCCCTTGGTACGTATTCCAAATTATGCCAACACCATATGTACCAAATATCATCGACGTAGGTGAAAAAATGCCCAAAATATGGCGAAGTTTTTTGATAATCAATTATTGTGGCGTGCCATTTGCAACGCCCTACCGCCCCCCACCCCCCCGTTCGACCCAACAAACAATTTCTAAAAACAAAAAAATATTCTGGACCTTTTCCATATGCAAAAATAATTTTGAAAATTGGCTCAAAAATGGCGAAATTATTTGATAAACAATTATTGTGGCGGGCCATTTGCGACACCCTGCCCCTACGCACAATTTTCAAAAACAAATAAATTTAATGCACATTTTCCATATGCTGAAAGAATTTTGAAAATTGATCCACAAATGGCGAAGTTATGCTCACTTTACATTATAAAATCTGTTAAAAACTACGTGGTAGGAGTAAAATAATTTAAAAATGTGGGCGTAAAAGTGGGTGTGGTTGAAAAAATAATAGCCTATAATTCATCCGAGAGTTCCAGTTAAATACTGTGAAAATTTCCTATAAGGAACAAACAAAAAAACAAATAAACAGACACACATTCGGTTTTATATATATAGATAACATGCTGTGCCCGATCTTACGAGTATATACCCTTCACCAAGCCGTAAATTTATAATTCATTGAATATAATACAGGATTTCCCTTCTTATATAAGTATGTAAATACGAGTGTATCTATACACATACATATATACATATGTACTATACATACTTACATATAATTAGAATGAATTACATACACACATATGTAAAAAAATATAAACTGTTTAAAATATTTTACAATTTTCCATCCATCACTGAACAAAAAGGAGTTTGTACGAAAAAATGCATAAATTTATTATTAAAGTAATATACACATAACACTACGAGTAACAAGCCTCAGTAGCATATTCAATACTGCGGCACCTAATTTATTTATAAATCTATTCCTGAATTGTTATATCGCTCCTTTATTGCAACGTTTAAAGTTTTCAAAGCGTAAGCATTTATATGGACGGCTTGAGCATGTAAGCGGTTATAACTTGGGTTTAGATAGAGATATGTTTGTGCAAATTTTTTTACAAATAAAGAAGGTATTGAGAAACTCTTTTTCGTCAGTAACTGAAAAATTTTGTTTTTTGAGATATGACTATGGTGCAATAAAGGAGCGATATATAAATCTTCATTTATTTGTATTTATAATCCAATATTTTATTTTTGCTGATTTTCAATACGAATCATTCAAAAAAAAATCTTTACATTTCAGTCCAAGACCCTAGTCTGTAGCTCATCTAATATCTTCGGAAAATCGATTTCACGTACAGACAGACGGACAGACGGATAGACGGACAGACGGGCAGACGTATATAAGTATAAGGATTCAATATATATATATACTATATTGACCTCATATAAATATTGTGCAAATTACACACGTAGTGACAAACCCATAAATACCCTTACCATTTTTGGTGAAGGGTATAAAAATATGGTTGCTGCAACCATTCTATATGAGTACCATTTAATGTTTGCTCCATATAGTTGTGGACAAATGACACTGCTATTATATATTCAAAGCTCTTCTTTTCATTTCTAATTGAGGCAAACTTTCCATTCCATTTATAAAACATAGCAAGTAATAAAGAAACCATGGTCGTAGCAACCACTATATATTAGACCTGCATGTAATGTTTGAGCTGCACAGTTGTGATCCAATCATACTGCTATGAAAGGTTTACTAAATGTTTAATTTCTTGCAATTTAACATTAGTATTATGACACTATTTTGTAGCTTATCAAATATATGCTTTTCTCTTGTCTTATTATAATGAAAGAAATGTAGAATTTCCCATAAAAAATTTCTATTATCCTCTCACAATAAATTTTTATTAGCACTAATAATAAATAACTATAATTGAGCATACGATTTCAAGCTAGTTTATTTGCAATCATGTTATGGATAGAAAGCAGTTATGATTATCATGTCGTATTATTAAACAAACAAGTTAAAAAGTTATATACATACACTAGATGAGCCGGCAAACGTTGTTTTGCCATACAAAATATTTCTAGTACATACATATTTTGGGTGTTATATAAAAAAAGAGAATGTATTGTAAATGTGTGACGATGACCCCCGATGAAAAAAATACCAAACAATAATTTTGTTCTGTTTGAAATACGAACGACGACGATTCTCATATATGAGGCGAACATACCACCATTTGTCATTCAACAACAAAAGTAATTATGAGGCGGACATAGCGCCATCTGTTGGGTTAATAGTTTAGTAACCCTAGCGATTTAAAATATACTTTAGAATCAATTCTCATGCCTACCAAAAATGCATAAAAAATTTCATTAAAATCGGTCGAGCCGTTTCGGAGGAGTTCGATAACAAACATCGTGACACGAGAATTTTATATATTAAATGTAAATTTAGTTACAAAAATATAAACAAACTCATAAATTTGTAGCTGCTGAAAAAATTAGGTGACAAAATATTTTTTTTCTATATTTTTTTTTTCTTTTAATTAGGACCAACACTCAAGGGATGACCCCTACGTATGCAGTGCATTGTGCCGAAACTCAGGGAGAAGGATAGAGTAGAGAAAATAGATTTTGAAAATTTAGAAGGCTTAACTCTTTTGCAACTCTGCTTTGCGCGTTATTTTAATTTGTATAGCAGTGTTGAGGTGCCTCCGGTTTAGGTAAACGCATTAACTTTGTTAAGATGTATTGGCAGGCATTCTATTAAATATTTTACTTCTAGGATGTTTCTGCTAACCGACGAAGGAGGGCGATGTTGTGTACATCAGCTTGGAACAGCATAAATCGCTGTCGGAACAGTTTTTTTAGTGACCAGTGTTCTGCCTTTATCACTTATATAGTCCGACAATAATTAATACAATGCCACAATAAAGTACATTAGAGAAATAAATGATATTGAATGACTTGTTCTGGTTGTTCGGAAACATAATATTTTTTTAGTTTCAACCATATATTATTACCAAGTAAACAAAATTTTCAACTTATTCGAGATATTCTTTGTTGCGGGTTAGCTTTCATTCGTCGATCTTCAAACATGAAAATTTTTCAAAAGTGGTTCAAGATCTTCTACTGAATTGAGAAAATGCAGGCTAGAAATTTTAGTTAATGTCTCTTTTTGATCGTTAATTCTTCGCTTAAATAACTATTTGAATATTCAATTATTTTTGTGTTAATTTTAACTCATTTATCTAAATATTTTTCTAATGAAAATAATATTTTCTTTTTCTATTTTTAAGCTTATTTCTCTTGTACTCTCATTCCATGTTTATTTTTCGCTTTTTCATTATACTCGTCATATGAATATGTTTATTTTAAACAATTTTTCGCATGTATTTTGTACATATTTTTAAACAGACATACTACATACATACATACATACAATTTCTTATGTCAATTTACTTTGCAAACATTTACTTAATTTTCTTAAGTTTCTAGCAGATATTGTTTTTTGTCCACACACGTTGTTTGTTGGTTAGTCGTGTTTGTTAAAATGTGATTTTTTTTTTTTTACTTTTGTGTTTAATAATTTCCTTAAGACTGGCGCTTGTAGGCCATGTTTATGTTGTTGCTGCTGCTGCATGTTTAGACTTGACCAACATTAATCAACAAATCGCGGAAATCGGTTTTCATTTCTTTTCTGTCTGTTTGGTATTTTCTATTTTTTTTTTTCTTTTTATTTTTGCACTGTTGGTAATCTTGGACAACTGTTGCAAAATTTATATCTGCATACACAACAATATTTTGACGTTAAAAGTCAAAAGTTTTTTCTTTTTTTCTAACATAATTTCATTTTCTTCTCTACTTAACAGTGGAGCCAAGATTGTGAAATAATTGATAGATATGTGAAGTATCAAAATTAAGAAAAGAAATAGTAGAAATCCTAATTTCTCTTTATTAAAATTTCTTTTTGATTTTAGTTTTTCGATTAGCGAATAACAACTCTACTAAAAAGCATAGTGAAGTTTTTAAAGTAAAAACCAATCTGAGTCCATGAGCGATCAGTTACGATCAGTATTGATCTGTGACAGCACAAGAGAGAAATTTTTTTTTTTTGTTTGGTTTAGAAATGCCGAAATTTAAAAATATCTTAGCCGGAAGTTTAGTATTTGCGTTTTTTTTTTGTATCACTTACAATACGATCGTGTCCACTGTGTATTTCTAACTTCAATACGAATTAAAAACTAAGGTGTTGGATTGGGTGAGATGGAAGAAATAAATTTTCAGCAGAAATGAAGAAAAATTATTGTGTCTAAGCTTTAAGGAATTAAAAAAAAGAAACAAGTTAAATGGCCACAAATGGTTAAATGTGACACTAAAATACCCTTCAATTAACATTGAAATTATGGTGCCAAATTGTTTATACAAAAGTTGAATTTGCATATTTTAGTAGCAACCGAAAATTTAAAAATAACTAAGAATCAAAATCGCCAATTTTATTGTCATATTAATTTTTCAATTTTTGCTCTTTATGATCTGTAAGCTTATGAGTCAGAAAGTTTTGAAAAAACAATTTAAAGATCATTTCAAAATTTTTGAGAAAAGCACGAATGGGTTTTGTCAAAAATTCTTTTTGCTTATAAGGACATATTTACTAAATATTCAAGAGCAATAAAAATTATTTATTTCTTATATTTCTTAAAAAAATATCTCTCAAACTTAATTGAGATATTTTTATTGCTTTCTAATGCTTTAACAAAAAGCCAAACACACTTTGAAGTCTCTTGAAATATAACACAAATCTGCCGGTCTGTTGCACGATTCTTATCTTTTAATCTTTAAGTTCGTTGGACTTGTAAGTAGTGTGATCGCTGAGCTGACAACATTTTGCCAAATGGGAGATCAGATAGAGATTGAGAGAGAGAGAGAGAGATCATTTCCAATCATTGATTGCTGTTATGTTAATTTTCTACTAATTAAAAATATACACATGGGAAGCTGGAAACTAAAATTGTTGTAAAATGTCCACTTGATCTTGCTTAGCACATCACTTAGCAGATGATCATATGTGATAAAAGCAAATTAATTTGAATTTTTTCAACGGTTACACATTCAGTCAAACTGTTTAAAAAGTCTATGAATATAATGTAGCGTTGTTTAAACATAAAAAAAATTTAAGAAATATTTTTGCCAGACATTATTTGATGACCGACCATAAACGCATAACACATGACTTCATGTTCAATGGAAATGTTAACATTAAAATGTAAATAATGTAAAAAATTTGTTAACCACTAGATATCGTTTTTCAAAAAAATGGAATAACAAATGCAAAAATAACAACAACTAACAAACTATTATAGCAACAAGAACATTTATCTCAATAAAAAGGATGTTGTTTTATTTTTATTATTAAAGAACATAACGATTAAAGAGGTCCTTTTAAATATTGTTGTTGTGTTTTGTAATGAAATTATGTCTTATGATGATATTTTTAATGTTGGGGGGTTTGATAAGAAACCAATTATTTATGTGTATTTTTGTTTAAGTGTGTGGTTAGTGTGACATAGGGCCCGATTTGGTTTACAACATCAAATATTTTAGTGTTGTTAAATAAAAATTGCGATTACGGTTTACAACACCTAGCTTTAGTATTGTAAGTTCAGTTGTCTATGTTCATTTACTGCGATTATGGTTCACAACATGTGTTCTTAAGTGTTCTTACAACTGTGAAAATCTTACAACTGCTCATTAGCTGTTGTCTTAGTGTCGTTGCAAGTTGAAAAATTAAAATGAAGAAAAATTTGTAAGTATACATATAAAATTTCCGTTTTCGGCAGAGCGTTTATAGCTGCATTAGTATTTATTAGAAAAGTATCAAATAAAAAACATATAGAAAAACTGGTGGAGATGGTGAAAACAAATCCCTTTTCTCTTAAAATGCTGCAAACTGTTGGTTGTGAAACTCCAATATTAAAATCATTACCGCTACTTCTTTGATAGCTACCATCAGCAAAAAATCTTAATGAAATAGAAGGAATGGCAGAACACCGATTTAAAGGTTTTAAAAAAATGCTCAAGAATAAGCACCAATCCTTGTTTATGCGGAAAAATTTTATAAAACTGAAAAATTTGTATTTATGTACATTCATGTTCTGCATTAAAAATATATAACTTACTCAGTACTTGGTAGTTCCAAAGGGTTCGAACTATCCCGAAATCTTTTCCATATACGTGCCATGTGCGTTTTAGCTGTGCCGTCATCCCAATCATCAACAAATAAATCAACATTAACATCCGTAATTATTTATACTTTATTTCACTTATTTGTAACGCAATAAAAATGTGTATGCATCTTTTAACAGTTTTTATATATTTATTTTTCAACTTGACCGCTTTTTGCAAACATCGTTAGAATTTCACAGATATGTGTGCTACTACAGCTAGCTGTTGTAAACCATAATCGAAAAACAGATTAATGTTGTGTTGTAGCTGAGACAACACAACATTCTAGTGTTGTAAATCATAATCGGGGCCATAAACAGAATTATTGCTAAAGTGGGCAAGGATTTGAAGCAACATTTTTATATAGAATGAGTTACCGTTGCTATAATATAATATGATCGAAAAAGTGCCTAAAACCATGCCCATGCAAAGTAAATTTCGCATTTAATTAATTCTACTTAAAAGTTTTTGATGAAAGTTCGTACAAAAATTTACTTCTCCTGAAAATACTGAATTATAATTAAAAAAGTGAACAGTGCGGTTTCTAAAATACAAACAATTGATTTGAGTAGAAAATTTGTATAAAAACCACTCAGTTTGTTTCTAATGATTTCCATAAAAAATTTCTACACAAGTTATTTGTCTGTATTGTGGAAACAGAACTTAAATATTCAACAGATTCTTATAAAACTTCTCATATAAATTTAGTTGTCATTAAACTGCAGAAGTTTATGAAATTTTTTTATGATTAATTAGTTTATAGCGTAAATAAAAAAATCTGTAAATATTTTATAATTCTTACAACGATAATATAGTAAAAGGAAAAATATTGCATTTAATCGCACATTATGAATGTCAACACTTTCTACAGCAGCGTAGGCTTTTTAAAGATAAAAACATATTTTTTTTTTTAATTTTTTCTCATTTCTCTTGTTATTTTTCTCAACTAAGGAAAGTACACAAATCAAGGATGATAATTGCACTAAGTACCCAAAACGAAGCAAATGCTTAAGTAAATCTTACCATAAAAATTATTAATGTCTTTTTTAAAAAAGAGTTTTTTTGCATGATTTGGACAGAAACGAATGAATGATTATAAACACAACGTGGGGTCTCCTAAAGAAATGTTAAGGAAATCAGTTAAAGTTTCATGTGAATTTTTCTTTTATTATTGTAATATTTTTATTGAATGGTGGTGCTTTCGCAAAATATTAAACTATTGACATATCATTGGAAACATTATCCGAAAATGTAAGCCATGATGGTGAAAATAATTTATTATTATGCTTTAAAGAGTTGTCTTTTAAAGAGTTGCCTTAAGTTGTTGTTGTTATTATTGGCATGATAGCCGCGGTCTGCTGTGTACTTGACCGTGGTGTTGTGTCTACTTAAAATTAAATAAATAGTAATGTACCATCATTTAATAATAGTTTAGTTAATTTTATCATCAGTCAGTGTACGTACAGCTAGTGGAGATCATAAGCAAATATAAACTTGATTAAAATTTATTTCTTTTAAATGATATTGAAATGCGTTGGAAAAAATATACTGGGAAATTTTTTCAAGTTCATTTTGAGATTTTAAGGAAACATTAAATTCAAAAAAATTATTTATAGCAAACCATCTGGCTAAGAATCAGTGTAAAATAATAAATTTTAATAAAAAAAATCAAGTGTGCTTTCCACCATCTATACAACTATTTTGAGTTAAAAGATTCTATAGAAATTAGAAGATCTTTTTTATATTCGTTTAAAAACAGCAAATAAAAATTTTTGGTCTACAAATGTTTCAGAAAAACTGATTTTGTATGAAAATTAGTTTTATAAAACCATTAAAATTTTCTGAATCAGACAGTTAGTGATAAAAACTAGAGATGTGCAAATGTCGTGAATTTTTCGTGTCACGCGTGAATCACGTGATTGGTGATTACAAATTGAAAAAATCACGCGTGCGTGCGTGATCGTGATTTAAAAATATAATACCGTGCGTGATCGTGCGTGATTTTTTATATATTATAGTTTATCCTTTGTATTGTAATTTTTCTACCTTTTCCTCAATTGTTTTTTTAATTGATGATCTTGAAGTAAATAAAGAAATTAATTACAAAATAAAATTTTTTAACATATGCTAAATCTTTTATTGCAAAATTTGTATTTCACCGTGAGCGTGCGTGCGAAATTATTCCCGTCGTGCGTGAAAGTACGTGATTAAACATATTGCGTTCGTGAGCGTGCGTGATCGTGAAAGTTTTAAATCATGCCGTGCGTGAGCGTGCGTGAAAAATATTTGTGTTTCGTGATCGTGAGCGTTATTTTACTCACGCGCACATCTCTAATAAAAACTCAAATGTTTATTATTTTAATGCATGATTTCCAAATAAAAGGTTTTCCAATAAGAGTGATATGATTTCTTTAACAAAAGAACACACATAAAAATATAATATTTGTAATATACATATATCTAAATTGTATTGTTTACTTACTCAGTTCAATTACAAATTTATTTTTGTCTATTCTTGTTATTGAACATAATGTCAAATGTTTTTAACAAAATCGCCTTAAACAATTCAGCCAAATAAAACCAAAGAAAAAAAAAATAAATATTATATTGTATGTATATGTTCATTTCTAGAGGCAGCTTAAAAAGTGTTTAATCCCTTTTGGAACTGATACAAGTACATTTGGGATTAAAATTTTCAATCACAACTCGAACTCAAAGTGATCCTCAAACACTTGAAATTATTTAATACCACTTTTTTTGGTTGTGTACTTGTATCGGAGACTATAAATGTTTATTTATAATCTGTACTTATATAAATGGTTTTACAATAAGAGTGATATGATTTTAAAATTCTACATTTATTTGAGCATGTACTAAAGTATTTATGTTTTAAATTTTATTTATTTGTTGCGGGTTAGCAATATCTAAATATATATTTCGTTGGTAGCCATACCAACTCATCAGTAGATGTTTTACCCTTTATGTTTAAAAAATTTTAAAGCTCATCTATTTATAAAAAAACTCACAAATATGATTTCTTAAAAAACACACACTTTCTGTTAAGGAAATTCAAAAGTTTTTTATTTCTTGTGAAGTACAATCGATACAATTAAGTTCTAAATAAAACGTCATTCAAATGGCTTCCACGACTTCTTCTGCATGAACGTATTCGATGAACCCAATTTTCGAACATTTTTTCCACTAAATCAAGTTGTATGTCATGAATGGCACGTTCAATATTGACTTGTAAAGCTTGAAGAGAGTCTGGTTTATTTCGAAAGACCAATGACTTCAAAAACACCCCACAGGAAATAGTCTAATGGTGTTAAATTGCAAGTTCTTAGAGTCCATTCTTGATTATTTCTTGAAATAATCGAATGTCCATACTTTTCTCGCAATACTTCAATTGTTGCATTTGCTGTGTGGCACGTAGCCCCATCTTGTTATCCAATGGCTTCAGTTCTTGAGTGAGAACAATTGTATACGGATGCAATTCGAAATACTTTCTCAAAATCCGCCAGGTTGTGGTTTGAGACAGTCCCAAATGTTCAGAACGTCTTGGAATCGACAAATTGCGGTCTTCAGCAACACTTGCCCGAACGCCAGCAATATTTGCATTACTTCGAGCCGTTCTTTGTCTTATTGGCACTTGAACATTATTTAAAGAAAATGTTATCTCAATATTTTCAACAATTCGACGAATAGCGAGCACATTTGGACGATTATTACGACCATAAAATGGCAAAAGCGCACGAAAAGTTGCAATTGGATAACGATTATTTTGATAATAAAACTGAATAATTTGTACACGTTGTTCTTGCGTATGCTCGTATCTCTCCATGATGAAATTGTAAACACTATTGAATACAATGAAAAAAAAAAAAAAAATTACAGAACATGACATATTACAAATGGCCGAAACGTCACTTTAAAATCATTTCATTCCTATTGGAAAACCTATACATTTTAAAATTTATATAAAAAAAAAAAAAAATTAAATATATTTTTGTCTTTCATACAGCAATTAGGTCACCTTTTGAACCGGAACGGCTAATAAAAACTCACTCAAATTCAGTTCGACCGTTTAAAAACTATGAATAGAAATACTGGCACAGGAATGCAGAGAAACACATGGCAAACTTATTGTACTACATTTAGGTTTTTTTTTTCCTTTTTTTTATGGGTTTATTTGGTGAGACTACCTGTCCATGAAAATTTTAAAAACAAAATTTCTGTGCACTTGATAAGATACAATTAAGGTTGCTAAATTTTATGGCCGAAATAAATGCCGGAAATACAGGAAATGAAAAAAAAAAATTGTATTTACGAAATTTTTAGCCATTAATTAGTAAAACCAATTAAGTCCTGTTTATATTTTCTAATGACTCAATACAATTTTTGACATGTCTATTGAAAAAAAAGAAAACAATTGCCTTTTACTTTTTATTATTAGAGCCCGTGGTAAAAGTGTTGGTTGCTCTGGCCTAGACGGCAGACTCTGCACATGAATGCGAAATATTAAATAAATTTATTATGGATTTTCTTTCACTATGGATTAATTTCACATTTTTCTTAATTAATTTTTATTGCAGATGTGTGTGTGTGTGTGTGTAAAACTTAAAGAGTTGTTAATTTTTATTACTATTTTATTATTTCTAATAATCATAATTATGCTGGTACAAGCCCAAGCGAGTATAACAGCTGCTATATTTTATTTATATTTTTTCATATGTTTTTTTTTTACAAAAATGAAGGAAGTTTGTGTTATTTTTTTTTTTTTTTGTAAAATTTTTTATTCTTCTTGTATATAATTTTCCAATTATGAGTGCACACCAATAGTGTTGCACTAGTTTTCTTTAATTAAGTGTTATAAATATTTGTTGTTGTAGAAATTTCTGTTGCTTTGTTAGTGTTAATCGTAAAGCAGCATTTTTCTTCAAAGGGGTTTAACTTTTTCAAATAACTAATTTTGTTGGAGTTATAAAACAATAATGTTGACTTTCAAATTATGTTGTTTTTATATTGAACTTTCTCTCTTTATTTTCTATTTTTCTTAGTGTATAAATTAATGGCTCATGGAAATGCTACTTGTGTTTTTAATAAATAGATTAGTGGTGAGGAGATTACTAATGTAAGTGACAATTTTGTTCTTTAGAAAATATAAAGATTAATTTTGTGTCTTTCCTAGAAAACAAGATGGAATGCTATTATTTTTTTTTTTTTTTTTTTGGTTTAATTTATAAACTATTCAACGTAATTTTCTTTTGACGCTTTGACTCTATACAACAACCACTTTGACTTGAAATTAATTAAAATTTCTAAAATATTAGCTAAAATTTTTTAGTATATTTTGCCATTAATTTCAATACTTGAATTAATGTAAATTCAAATTCTTAACAAGAAAATTAAATTAAAAAAAAAATTCTCCAATTCTATTTCTGTTGAAAAGTTTGTCCAATAGTTGGCATTCTCACCCAATTAGTATTCTCTTTCAAACGATCACGGATGAGAGTTATATCGGCCTTGAAATCTTTAAAATGAAACGTTCTGCTATGAAATATTCTAATCTAAAGTATTGAACTTAGCCGGCATTTAGAATATGCAAATTTATTCCATGCAATTCTTCTTTAAGTGATAATAAATTTTATATTTCTTCTCTCTTTTTCTCACTGACATAAAAGACAGTTGCATGCAACAAACTTGCGTAGTGTAAATGCAGTCTTAAGCATTTTTTTCTGGTGCTTCTAAAATTTTCATAGTTTTTATATTTTTATAAATGATTTGATTTAATCAAGAGTGCTCTTGCTCTTGCTGCTTGTGAATAATATTGGCGGGTTTTATAATTAAAAACTTAATAAATTTAATTACTCATAAAAAGACCTGTACGAGCTTTTTTATAGCACTTGGGTACGGAAGGCAAGTTTTTTAGGATTCCGTACACCAAACTTGAATAGGGCCCTATTGTTTGATTTACGGAATCCATCTATATGTCCGTCTGTCCGTCTGTCTTTAAAAGACATGTATGCTTGAGAACCATAAAATCTATAAATCTTAAATTTTCACAGAATTTCTGTAACTTAGGCCGATACCACAAACTTAAGCGGATCGTTAAAGCGACCAACGCTTCATGTTGAAATTGTGTAAAACGTATTCAGAATCTTAATACACAGCAGAATCTCTGAAACTCGACCACTTGGACTGTAAGCGGGTCTTTAGCCGGGTTTATCTGTAACCGGTTTTTAACCGGGTTTCTTAGACAAAAATATATATGTATTGTGTATAAAAATTTTGCATTTCCAAAATAATTTTCATATACATACAAACGTTAACAATAGATACTAAATATAAAATAAAATAAAAATTAAAGGCTTTTTCATCAGGTAGTGTAAATTTGCCGAAACGATTTCGTTAGTGAATTCTATCTTGGAAAAACGTAAAACTCCGAATAATTTCACAGCTAGTGCAATTTTTTAAAGACAACACTAAAATAATACAAAATAAGTAGAATACTAATTAAAGGGTATTCTATCAAGTAATGTTATTTTAATATAAAGCTGTGTCTGATGAAATTGTAATACAAAATTGAACATATGAATTTTTTTGCAATTAGATTATCATTATCAATTAAAGATAATAAGAAAATTGTTAAATAGAAGAAAAAAAGAATACCAAAAAAAAAAAATGCGTAAAAAAATTACTAAAAGGATAAAAGTGGAGAAAAACTTGCCAAAACTGAAAAACTTGAGAAAAATGATAAAAACTTCTATATATTTTAATCATTAATTTTTATGAGAATCTCGTAATAATTAAAGAAACAAAGAAAATTTTATGTGCGTGCAAGTTTGAACATGATGTTTCGAGACCAATCACGTTCTCATCGTCATTGTTGTTGTTTACTTAGACATCACTGCCAATCATTACTGCTGCAATTTGGATGTTAAATATCCTTTATCATTAATTAATTCTGCTAAATCGTACATATCAGATTAATGGTTTAGAAATTCGCTATTTTGCTTTCTATTATTAAATTGAGGTTATTTTCTTTTGTAGCTAAGAGACAACTATATATTTCTTTATTTTTACTTAATTCCTATACTAATCTCAATAGATTCAATTGCGTCTCCGAGTGGATGTATGCTTCACACTACCTTCCTAACCTAATTCCTATACTAATTTTCATGATATTGAAGGTTTTTATTTGTACAAAATATTGTTTCCTCACACAACAGACTTATGAAACATTCATGCAATTTTCTTTTAAATCCAAATAAATCAATTACTAACATTTCAAAATAAATAAAAACGTAGCATCCGATAAATGATTAATGCTCTTAATAATGCAATCGTTAATATTAAAAACGACTTCAATCTATGATTATCCCAAATACATAAAAAAATATAAATAATTAGAAAATATTAACAAAAAAAAAAAATTAAATAATAAATTGTTTGTAGCGTGGCATCAATGGGATGGATGTGTTTGAAGTACACTTTTTAACTTCCTAGTTAGCCAAGCATAGAAAAAAATATATATTAAGCTTTTTAAAAGTTCATTTGCCTCAGCATTTGCCAGCCAACGACGTTCTTGTCTTAAATCCTTTATTGCATAATTAATTTTTCTCAAACATTCTGCGTCATATAAGATTTTTCCTTTTTTTTTCTTAAATAATCACTTCCTGAACTTCAAGTCTATCCTGTAATATAATACAGCATGTAAAGAACAACAACAACAACACACATAAGTATATCTTTATTTTGTATATTTAAGATTTTTTTAGCATTAATTTCTCTTTTTATAATCTATGAGTTGCATCAACTGCTGCGAAACACCACCTCCTCTTAAGAAGATCTTTATTAAAACATTAAAAACAAACAATCAATAATCATGAGAAAATGAAAAATATAAAGATGCAATTTTAGTCTCTCTCTCTCTTTCTTTCTCTTGTTGTGTATTTAAGTCCTGTAGAAAAATGCATTTAAGTCTATAACATGGATTAGTTGTAGTCCAAGCCACGTTCTACAACTGCCTGCTGTTACAGCGAACATGTTTAAACAAACAAAAAATCATAATAAATAAATAAAAACATTTATTAAAACGAACAACAAAAACAATCAACTACATATATTTTGTTGCTGTTGTTGATGCTGTTGTTTCTTTTTCTAATCAAACTCAACATTAATCTTTTATTTGCAGAAAAAAGAAGAAAAAAAGTGGCCCGAAAGTAAGATGCGCCACGTTCGCCAAAGCAAAAGAAGACGACGCAAAACTAAACTATTTCATGGGTGAGTTTTTCATCTATAATTTTTAACTTTATTTCTTGCATTAATGTTGTTCATTTTATATACAAGATGTACAAGAAATTGTTTGCTTTAAGAAAAGAAAAACAAAAACTGCTGAACATCCTTTTGCTTTTTATTAATAAAGTTTTTTTGTTTTTTTTTCATCTCTTTTCGATTTCATTGTGCTCTCATATGACGACTGCCTGAGTTTAACGAGGAGTTTTAGAATTTTTTTTTATCTACTTTAGGCGGCTTTTGAAACTTCTTCATTTTATGTTGCTCAAAGTGATTAATGAGTTTTTGTGGCAACAAGTGTTGCTTTTACTTTATTATATGTTATGTTGGTTGGCCTGCTGCCTTCAGTCGTTAGCAGTACATACGAGTACATACATATTTGTACGACTTTACAATACATACATAGATTTTTTGCTTTCCATGTGGACAAAAGAGTTTCTGTTCTAAACAAAACAAAAAATTGTTGCTTATAATTTTTCCAGTAGCTTACATTTTTATACTTCATGTTTAACACTTTTTCTATAAAATTTTTTTATTTATTTATTTTCGGCCTGCAAACATATCAGTGCCATCTTGTCTCTTTGATATTATGTTGGTTAGGTGAACAAGTATTTTCGTTGTTTATAAAAGCTCAAACTGTTTTCTATTGCTTTTACATTGCACCGTATATCAAACTCAAAAAGATCTAATGAGTGTAGAGGTAATCTTATAAGACGAAGCAACATAATTGTTATCATTAATTGATATAGGAAATATTGTGATTCGAGGAAAGTTTTAAAAGATTATTTTAACTCCGTAACTCCTTGCTGTAAGACTCTTTTGGTCATTTTGGAAAAAAAGCGAAAAAATCTTTCTCTTTAGTGGCGTTGACGCTGACTTTTTTTCTCAATTTTACAAAAGTCATAGGCTCTTGTTGTATACGATTTCTTTCTTCTTTTCTGTTAATCCTCTTGGCAGCAAAGGACTTTCTACAAAGCATTGGTTTCGCTTTTTTTCAGGTTCATTTTTTACTGTTTTGGTTTTGTAGTTGCGCAAGCCTTGATGCTTCGCCAAGGGCACTTAAACATTTCATTGAGAATTACACGTCCTGTTTCGTGTTCCGATGTTTGTTTCCGTGATTTCCTGTTCGTTTGTTTTGTTTTTGTCTTTCTTTCGTTAATTTTTAATATTCAAGAAAAAGTTGATGATGCAAAGGACATCTGCCAGTGTCCTCCTGTACCATCACCTTCGTATAATTGTGTAGTGGTGCAGAGCCTTGTTTTGTAGAATGGAGGATCTGTTTTAGATTTTTTTTTTTTTTTTAAATTAGAACCAGCGCTCGGGAGATAACTCTCCGTATGCAGTGCGTTGTGCCGGAACTCAGGGGGATGGGTAGAGAAAATATATGTTGAAAATTTAAAATGCTTAACTCTGCTGTGCGCGTTATGTTAATTTTTTTAGCCGTTTTGAATGACTTACTCTGGCCAGGGTTTGAACCCAGGCCCCAAGTCATTGTTTGCTTAGTAGCCAACGCGCTAACCACTTCAGCCAACAGCACAGCACTTATTGTTTGCCATATTTTCGCGTTTCCTAAACATCATGCATCTAATCTATTTTCTTATGACGGTAGGAGGAGAGCGATGGAACATACGGGGATCGCTTTTTTCCTTGAATTTTTGTCTAGAGGAAATGGTTGAAAACTTCTTAATTAAAGCGCGAATGCTGCATTGAAATTTTTATTCCTTCAGTTTTAAAGATTGACAGTCACACCACCTATAGAACATTTTAGTATAAGTTGCGAATGTAGTATACGAATTTTGCTTTTAAACACACTAAAAGTCTATATAACCGCTCTGAGGGCAGTTAATGGTCCTTTTTAAAGAAAGGCACGAAATGACATTGCGTAGGTTAGGTTAGGTTGGGAAGGGTGGTGTGAAACACACTTCCACACACACAATTGGATCCATTGTGATTCCCTTCATTTTTAATTAATTAACTAATTAGTCTCCTTACTGCCCAAGGAAAAACGAGGAGCCTTTATCATCCATCATTTAGCCCACTTAATTCCAATGATAACGCCCCTGATATAATCAAGTTTGCACTTCGCGATATCACTAATGCCCTCATGGAAACGTCTGCTCAGCCATCTTTGCAGCCTTGGGCAATGGCAGATGATATACTCTATAGTTTCTGGCTCCTCTTCATCCCCACACATCCTCCAGAAATCCGGAGTGCCATTTTTCCATATGCTGGTCCTCGCTCTAACTGAGCAATGGCCACTCAACGCGCCTACTAAGACTCTCAAAACCTTTCTATTCATACCCAGCAGTAGATCAGATTTACCTGCGTCTAGTTCTGTCCATATGAACCTACAATCTTCTCTATTCCTCCAGGAATGATTGATTCTGCTAATTACCCAATTACTGAGATCCCTGTAGTAGTAACCGATTGGAGGTTCAACCGACCTGTCACTAACTGCCACATCTAATGCTGACCCTATTCTTGCCAGCTCATCAGCGATTTCGTTTCCCTCAATATTGCAATGTCCTGGTACCCAACATAGTCTAACGCTAAATTTGTCCATAGGCAAGTTGAGAGATAGCCTACACTTGCGAACCAGGTTCGATTTGACACTATGCCCCTTCAAAGCTTTCAGCTTGCGAAGAAGTAAGTAATAAATAAATATGTACCGTATTGTCTTTTATACAAAAGATTTCTTATGTCGATCCCTTATTAAATGCGTAAAAAGAAAAAGAAAGAGTGAAGGAGATCTTTAACTATCCTAAAATGGATCTCAACCACCAAGCACTCGCTTCTTAGTAGCCAGTGTGCTGAGTATAAAACTAAACAAGATATTTTAAAATACTATTGAGTAATTTCTTTTCCAAGTTCATGTTGTTGCATTACAAAGTAACTAATAAAGTGCTGAATAGGTGCTTCCAAATAATGTAGACAGTATGAAGTAGTAGTTAAAAAATAACCAATATAAGTAATGAAAATATTTTTACGATAACTTTTTGACTCACATCAGTTTTTGATGGATTGTTGTTCCTCTAATCACATGTTTTTTTTTGTGTATTTTTCATTTTTGCGAATTACTCCTTACCTTCTGTTTGTATTTCTTGTTTAGTAGGAATATCGAGCCTTTGCTATAATACAGTCATAAGTGCAAAAACTTGATTTTTGACCTGATAATGCAGCATTGATTATCATATCGTTCTTTATAATTTGTAAAAATTTCATTTAAATATATTTTTAATTGAACTTTAAGGAGAAAGATTAAAATTTTCTTATACTATTAAATTGTTAGCGGCTTTCAAAACCTTAAACTCGTTTTCTACAAAAAACCACTTTTTTTGAGTTATATCTTTATTGCAGCAAAAGGGTCGTTATATTCTTGTATTAAGATGATGAGTATGATGTTTTTATGTTCATTTGCTAAAAGAAATATTCTAGAAAAAAATTGCGAAAAAAACTTAGAGAAACGCCGTCATTGGCAAGTTGCAGTATTTAAAAAAAGTAATAAATATACACATCTCTTTTTTTTACTACAAACCAGGTTAATAGTATTTCGATTTCAAAGAGCCAAAGTCTGTTTTAAATTTACACTGGAACTATAAGCCAAAGTGTGGCTTGGGTCGCACTTTATGGTTTTTTTATCAGTCAGCATTAAGTTTGTTCAGGTGCAGCTTTTTGAATGTTTTGTTGGTGTTGGTAGATCTGTCACTTCTTTTCTTAACTTTTTGTATACAACTTTTTTAAGACTTTAAGATTTTTCTTTTTTTTTTCTTTGCTACCAACATTCCGTTTGGCAATTAACTTAACATGACACCTGTTTTGCACACCTCTTTAGTTTGCCAGTTTTTTTTATTGTTTTCAACAGCTTCGTATTTTTTCCGTCTCTTATTTCATCCAACTTCACGAGTTTGTAAGTGTGTTTCACATTTTTATGCATATCAGTTTATTTGTTAGTTTTTTTTTTTTTATACGAGCAAATTTGTTCTTTTTTGTTGTTATTATTGTTGCTGCTGTTTATTTCTATCTCAGAATCACTCTCACTGTGAAAATCTTTTTAGTTTTTAGTGTTATTTTACTTTGGAAAACTGAAAAGTTCTTCTGTAATTCTGACATACTTTCTGTGAGGATTTGCTGCTGTCTTTGCTTCTGGTTGTTTTTGTAGTTTTCATTTAAAAAATTTAAATTCTTGCTTAGTTTGATATATAGAGTGTACTCTACATCAATATGGATCGATTGTGTTTTAGAGAGAATCAATATAACGTTTCTAACACAAATGAAAAAGAGTAGACCGAACAGTCCACGTTTTCTTGGTATACAATTTGTGTACCCTCAGAAATTAATAAGCAGCTTTGGATTAACTACAGAGTTAGATTTCAGCATGATGAATGCGTAAATTGAAATAGTTTGTAGGGAGCAATCGTAGCAGGGCAAAACGATCAGAGTTTTCAGTAGCCGAAACAGAAGGTATTCATCCATTACATTGTTTTGTTTTACGATTTACAATGAAAAAACTTCAATTAATACATTTAATTAAATCCTAAAACTAGTTTTAATTAATTTCGTAATTAAATCAATTATTGGTGTGATCGAAAATAAAACAAATTTTTACTGTTCTCGGAACTTTAACAACAAAATTAATTGAAATCGTATTGTTTTTAAAATTCATTGAAATTTCAAAGGTTTTTAAATCGACCATTAACAGCTTTCGTGTTTCTTGTCTTAGTTTTAGTTTTTTTTTTTGCCCAATAGAAAAGGCTTTTGTAGCTTTCGTAACTTGCTCAAATTCGTGTCAATTAACTTTATAATTTATGGGCCTTGAACTCTCTTTAATTATTCTTTTATAATATATATAATTTTTTAGAACATACATAAATTCTGATGCAGTTGTTTCACATGAAGCCAGCCAGTCCGTCATATTAACTACGATTTTAAGTTGCAACTAATTTTGGAAAATTTTATTCTTGTTTTTTGTATGCTTTCAGACATGCCCACTTTCAGTTTATGCAAAAAAAAAAAAAAAAAAAAAGAAACAAAAAAAAGTGGCCTGGTGTTTTTAAGATCAAACAGGTCATTAATCATTTGACTAGAAAGCTACTACTGCCACTACTAGAGTCACATCAGAGTTAGTTAGCGAATTAAACGTAGAAAAAAAAAACCGAAATAAAATCTCTTGTTCTTCCTTTCTAAGCTAAGAAATGTTTTCCATTTCCATTTATCAAAATACGTGTAGTATTGACTAAAATTGTAAAAAAAACAAATAAAATCCTATAAATCATAGTTACAATCTGAAATGTCAGTTAAGATATAAATAATAGTCATTACAGTGTAAATAGTTTAATTTCAATTTTAGCTTGCCAACTTGTTTGCAAGGACCATATTCTATAAAACTAAAATAAGTTGTAAAAAATCCTTTAATATAGAAATTACATGTGGCTGTCTGACTGTTAAGATTACACAGGAACTGATTGGAGACAAATTGTTTATTTTGCTTCATGTCAATTTGCCTGCAAATGATTAGCCTAAAAAAAAGTGTAAATAAAACCAAATCCAAAATAAATAAATTACAGACATACGTAGTTTTTCCAACTATTCGTTTAAGTTTAATTTAATAATTATTTGAAAATATTAATTGAGATAAAAATATATAATAAATGTTAGATCACTAATTGCCACACTTATCAGTACACATAATCAAATAAAATACTTCCTTATTTCCTTCAAATCTCAACAGCATCGTTTCCCGAAATAATAAAGCTGCAACAACAAATGGAAAAAGAAACAACGTAAGAGATCATGTCATAAGTTATTAGTGTCTTCAACACTCTAAACCGTATTTATCAGCAATAATTTTTTTTTAACAATGTTTGCCATTATGCTCATACACTTTATTATTAAGTATTTCTAACAACAACAACAACGACGAAATAAACTGAGACAAAAAAAAATACATTATTAACACACATTATCATTAAATGAAATCATTACTTGTTAATAGACAATTGTTTGGCTGCAGTAGAAAAGACTTTCAGAATGAAAGACTATGATTGAATCTGTTTGCGTCATGAGTCATGAAAAAACTAAAATTAACAACAGTAATAACAAGTCAGAGTGCTATATCCTGGGATTGGGCCGAATATTTTATATCCTTCACCACGTCATATATAATTATTTTTATGACAATTTTTTTCTGATTTTGAATACGAATCTTCTTAAGAGAATTCCAGACACATTTCTCAAAGACTCAAGGCTTTAACTCATCTGGTTGTTAAGGAAAACCTATTTCACATACAGACAGACAGACGGACAGACGGACATTTTACATTCAATTTATCTATCTTTAGAAATCCAAAATAAATATACTTAATGGATCTCAATATAAATATTTTAGAAAATAGACATGCACTCACAAGCCTTCAAATATGTTTACCATTCAGCAGTATGAAAAAAGGCACGCATTATGAGACACACAGATATTTAAGGAGAGTTAGTCTATTGCATTAATTATACTTAATTTAATATAGAAAAAATGTCTATCTCTGTCTAGATCACTATTCAAAGGATCTTTTTGACCAAAATAGATTAACGGCCTGTTTGACAATGTCGACAAGTCGATGTCGTTCTCTTATTTATATTGAAAACAAAAACAAAATATTTAAATTTGTTTTTGTTTTTAATATAAATAAGAGAACGACATCGACTTGTCGACATTGTGAAACAGGCCTTAAGGCTGTTTGTTGCAACATTGTATACTTTACTTGGAGTCATTAGGATTCCTCTTAATAAACAATGGTACAGAATTTTCTATCTCTGCACGCCTTAAGATTTTAATGTAGCCGACAATCCTCAACGTTTCTAACGTTTGCTGCTGTATACTTGAATTGGAGTCATTAAGATTCCTCTGAAAAATGCAGATAGTAAAAGATGCTAATGATTTTTCCATCTCTGCATTTTAGAAGGATTTCAATGTATTCTACAATTCTCAACGATTTTGGTAATATTCTCAAACGTTTCTAAAGTTTGCTACTGAATAACTGACTTGGAGTCATTAGGAGTCCTCTGAGGAATTTTCTATTCCTGCACCGCAAACGATTCCAATGTATCCTCTCAATGATTCTCAATGATCTTTGTTAATACTTGTAGACGTTTCTTACGTTTTCTAGCTCTGCGAGTCTAACTATTTTAATGTATTCGACAATTCTCAACATATCTAATGTTTGCTGCTGTATACTTAAATTGGAGTCATTAAGATTCCTCTGAAGACTGCATATATTCATATATGGTATTGAATTTTCCATCTCTGCATCTCATGCAATATCATTGTGTCCGACAATTCTCAATGATCTTTGCTAATACTAACGTTTTTAATGTTTACTACGGGGTATTTTACTCGGATTCTTTAGGAGTCCTTTGAGAAATGAAGATAGCACTGAATTTGCCATCTATACACGCGTAACGATTTCAATTTATTCCATAATTCTCAACGATCTTTTGCTGTAGTTGCAGGCTTAAACATTCCGACAGTTATTTATTTAACTAAATGAAATAAAAATATATAAATTTTTTGGTTTAACGCTTTAAAATGCAGTTAAACTGCTACTGAGCATTTTCACAACTGCTGCTTCATTGATAGCGCAGGCTCTGAACATAACATTTTAATTAATGGATTCTTTTAAGCGCCTGTGTTATCAGTAACTATAACAATTTTTTTAATGTGTTTGTTAATAATTTTCTTTTTCGTCTTTTAATTTTTTTTTTATTTGTTTGTGCTCTTCACAGTATTAAGCAGCATCCAACTAGCGAACACCCACACACTCACGTACATAAAATAATCATTAAAATCCAAACGTAGGAAAGAGGGAGGGGGGGGGGGGCGGTTCACAGAAAATGTTGCAGTTATTTCATTTCATTTATTTTTTATCATCAGTAAATGAATAAATGACTTGTCTGTCCGCAACTGAAAACATCTTTCATTGCTGTGTACGCTGTGTTGTACAACAACTTTACAATTGCCAAGATAAAAAGAGTCGCAAAAAAGTTAAATGGGGTTAAAAGCTTTAACTGCACGTTTATTTTAACTTCTTTTTTTTTTTCTCTTAATATTTTTATTTGTTTTCTTTTATTCATTTTTTTTGGCTGCATCATTTGAGTCGTATTTTGGTTTGTTTTGTTTTCTGATTTAAATGGCATCATTAGTTTTATTGCATATTAGATGTTTGTAGTTGTAGCTGTTGCTTGTTGTATTGAAATTAATTTATGATAGTTTTTCATTTGATGCTCATCTTAAAAGTAAATCATTGCTGCTCTTTGGCTGCTTTTCTTAAGTCTTTTTTTTTCTCTCATTTTTTTTTTGCAACAATTAAATGAGCATAATTTATAATTGTTAGTTTTAATGTTAGATATAAGAACCGGAGAAAAAAAAAGGCTGTGCTTGTTGTTGTTGTTGTTGCTGTTGCTGCTGAAAGGAGCTTAAACATAACATTTATCGTATTTGTGTATGTTGCAGATGGTTTTATTTTACTTAACTAAGCTACCGTACGGCATTTGAAATCTAATTTATGACATGAATATGTTCCTTGTTTGACCTACAAAGAAAAATATGGGTTAATTACACAGGATAAGGCAATTACAAAATTATGATACACATAGTAAGGATTATGCTATATCCTATGCTATAAATCGTTTATTTTCAATTGATTCGATATCTCTAAAATGGGTCATCAGCATTGTGAGTTGCTAAATTCTAACACAATTGTTGGAAGAGCTCGTTCTTTTTCAGTCTTACTTTTGTATGCATAAAAATATAATATTTTTAATATACATATATCTAAATTAAATTGTTTACTTACTCATTTCAATTTCAAATTTATTTTTGTCCATTCTTGTTATTGAACATAGAGTCAAATATTTGTAACAAAATCGCCTTAAACAATTCAGCCAAATAAAAGCCAAGAAAAAAAATAAATATTATATTGTATGTATATGTTCATTTCTAGAGGCAGCTTAAAAAGTGTTTAATCCCTTTTGGAACTGATACCAGAAAATTTGGGATTAAAATTTTCAATCACAACTCGAACTCAAAGTGATACTCAAACACTTGAATTTATTTAATACCACTTTTTTTGTGTGTGTACTTGTATCGGAGACTATAAATGTTTATTTATAATCTGTACTTATATAAAGGGTTTTACAATAAGAGTGATATGATTTCTTAAAAAAAAAACACACTCTTTGTTAAGGAAATTCAATTTTTTTTTTATTTAATGTGAAGTACAATCGATACAATTAAGTTCTAAATAAAACGTCATTCAAATGGCCTCCACGACTTCTTCTGCATGAACGAATTCGATGAACCCAATTTTCGAACATTTTTTCCACTAAATCAAGTTGTATGTCATGAATGGCACGTTCAATATTGACTTGTAAAGCTTGAAGAGAGTCTGGTTTATTTCGAAAGACCAAGGACTTCGAAAACACCCCACAGGATATAGTCTAATGATGTTAAATCAAAACTTCTTTAAGGCCATTCAATATCACAATTTCTTGAAATAATCGAATCTCCAAACTTTTCTCGCAATAATTCAATTGTTGCATTTGCTGTGTGGCACGTAGCCCCGTCTTGTTGGCACCAAATGTTATCAAGATCAACTTCTTCAATTTCGGCCATAAAAAGTTGGTTATCAACGATCTATACCGCTCTTTATTGACAGTAACGGTGTTACCAGCTTCATTTCGAGAGAAGTACGGACCGATGATTCCATCAGACCTAAAACCACACCAAATTGTCAATAATAAAATAATTAGTGGATTTTCTTCGCACCAGAATCGACGAATAGCTTGCACACTTGGTCGATTATTGCGACCATAAAGTGGCAAAAGCGCAAGAAAAGTTGCAATTGGGTAACGATTATTTTGATAATAAAACTGAATAATTTGTAAATGTTGTTCTTGCGTATACTCGTATCTTTCCATGAGGGTGGTGTTGACTGAAGTGGTTTGCGCGTTGACTACTTAGCAAACAATGACTTGGGGCCTGGGTTCAAACCCTGGCCAGAGCAAGTCAATTAACATCATTAATTTTTCTAATGTACATTGGTGTGGCATTGTATTAATTGTTGTCCGACTATTTAAGTGATGAAGGCACTGCTCGCTAAAAAAACTGTTCCGACAGCGATTGATGCTAGCCAAGCTAATGTACACAAACAACATTGCCCTCCTTCTTCGGTTAGCAGAAACATCGGCGAAGAAAAACAATTAATAAAATGCCTGCTAATACAGCTTAATAAAGTTAATGCGTTTACTTAACACCAGAGGCGCCTCAACACTGCTACAAAAGTCAACATAACGCGCAAAGCAGAGTTGTAAAAGAGTTAAGCCTTCTAAATTTTCAACCTCTATCTTCCCTACCCTATCCCTCTCCCTGAGTTCCGGCACAATGCATTGCAGACTTTGGGGTCATCCCCTGAGTGTGTGCTGGTCGTAATTAAAAAAAAATTATGAAATTGTAAACACTACTGAATACAATGAAAAACAAATGACAGATCATGACATATTACAAATGGCCGAAACGTCACTTCAAAATCATATCATCCTTATTGGAAAACCTACATACATACATACATACATAGGAGTACATATGTATTTAGATTCCATCTATATTCAGTGATCGTATTTACTTTGCTAAATTCAAAATCTTTCAATTGCTTTTATTCTCAATAAATGCATTTAAACCACTGAATACAATTTTTGTTCCCCCATAAATAAGATTTTCCTAAAAAGTATAATAAAATCAAATATTTATTTTCAACTATTTGCCCGCATTCAAGACAATATTTTAAGAAAACTCTATCGGCGACAATCGATATGTTTGTATTAAACAACACATACATACATATAAGGAAACTTTTTAAGTCAAAGACCCCAAACCCTCTTTGGGTTAGTTGACTGACTACACATGCCACAGTCATATATGAAAGATAAATTGAAACACAAAAATATCTATAAAATTTTAAATTCATAAATATCTTGAAGCCCGCATGCGCGCGTGCCCATGCAATATGAATGAATGCGTTTATGCGTGTGTGCATAATTACCATTGAATTGAACAAAAAAAAAAGGAGAATTTATTCATATTGCAACAACTCTGTTCATACTTACATACATACGAGTACATACCACATGGTTGAATGCATCTATTGAAATTTTGTAAATTACCGCAGAACCTAAAAGAGTGTTGGACAAACAAATTTGGTTGAGTTTTAATGAAAGATAAAATTATAATATTTTAACTAACATGAGATCAGTGAACTTTAAAGTATTTTGCTAAATGAAAGCAGTAAGAATAGTAAAATATACAAATTTCTCGGGTAATACCCCTTAAGATTAAAGGATGTGGCATATAAGAACCTCTTGTAACAACCAAATTAAAAGACATATAGTTTTCAACAGATCTTTAGGATTTTGGAAATTTTTAGAAATTCAATTGTTTATTTGTTGAGAAGGAGAAAAATCCATAACTATGATAACTGTTGGTACTATTTTGCAATTGGGTACTTTTTAGAAAAGCGAAAGACCCCTTAAATTGTGAACAAATAATCAGGACGTGCTTAAAAATGCAAAATATTTCCTTAATGAGTTTTCTAATAAAAGCTAGACATTTTGCAAAGAGGCGTCTCGAGATCTCACTGCACAATGGGGCAAAATAGAACGAAAATAGGTTTGAAAATAAATCAATAATTTTTAATTAATGCATCTGATCAATATAACATGAACTTTTGGGAATTTTTTTAAAGGTTTTGCATAGAAAGTTCACGTTTGGACTAAAGTCGATAAAGTTCTGAAGCTAACAAGTTAATAAATCGGGAATGTTTGGCAAATGCGAAATGCTCCAAGGCTAGCGCAAATGATTAAGTGGACTAAATTTGTTATTAGTTTGGTATTTTTTTACTCAACCTCATTATTTGTTTTATATGATGAAACAATACACTCTCATTACGAGTAGACGACTTTACTCAAAAATTTCCTGAAGAAGAACACCGAATGTGCTTAGAAATATTGAAAAAATAAAATAAAAATAAAAAATAAAAATAAAACTTAATAATATAAAATAAAATATTTTTTTAAAAGTATCAAGGGTGATTAAATTTATCTTTAACCGACTTCAAAAAAGAAGGAGGTGATCAATTCGGGCGACAATTTTTTATGTTTGGACACTCATAATTCTCACACTCATAATTCTATCATTTAAAAACCGAGTTTCAAAAATATAACATCGGTGTTTACGGACGGATTTTTAAAATGTTTGATCTTTTGGTGAAAAAAGGTTTGCTTACAGCTCGGGCGCATATACAGTGAACTCGCAGAAACGTGAACTAATTTTTACCAAAGTTTTTCACGTTTTCGATTTTGTTCACGTTTTTTGATTGTATTTTTTATCACTTTTTTCAGTCTATTTTGTCGTTTATTTTATATTAAAATAAAAGTACGTGGTTTTTTTTAGCTATGAAAAATTTTTTGATTCTACTTTCTAAAGCTTACAGTACGCGGCATGTCAAAAGCCACATTCGCATGTGGCTCTGACGTAATTTTGACGTACCATGAAGCTAAATTGGCAACATGTCATGTACTTCCACTTTTTTTGACACTCACATGCGGCACACATTGATATGTGTGCCACATGTTCCTTTTTAGAGATATGCAAACATCCGTACATTAGATATGTCGTGTACTAGCTTGGTACATGTGGCAGCAAACATTTTTGAAACATCATTTTTCAATAGTATGTAGCCAATGGCACTGTTGGCTAAGAAAAATAAATCTTTTTTTCTAAATAAAAAAGGGTCTGTTAAAATTATTCCATTCAAAGGCTTTATATAACATATTAAAAATGGTTTTAGTGGAGGGATATTCACTTCAAAAATTTTTCATCGGGGAACCCCATAATTTTTAATTAGGCTGACAAAATTAAATTTAAGCGTTTGAAAAAACAAGTTCACGTTTTAGAGTAGTCAATGTAAAAAAACACTATTCATGTTTTTTGGTAGTTCATGTTACTGGATGTTGACGTTTCTGGGAGTTCACTGTATATATTTTTTTGTTTATGAAAATCGGGAGTAAATTCGTCCTTTTGGAAAAAGTTGATTATCTCATAACTCCTTCATTTACGAACCGATTTTTAAAATTCTTTGTTTTTTTTGTTGTTTGGTTTGGGTTTGGTATTATTATTATTTACCGCCAGATTTCTAAAAGTTTTCTTGTTAAAAGGATTATGCATGTATGTATTTTAATGGCATGTTTTTTCGAAAATTAGATGGGCACGTTGTCACTCTATATATTGGTTTTCACGTAACTCCGACACATTTTTAAATTTGAAAAGGTTTTCTTGTGGTTTTTTTCATATAATTTTTTTTTTTTTTACTTCGGAGGGTCAAACTGCTTGACCTTAAGGTGACCGATCTCGAAAATGCAAGCTTGCAGTTTGTTCTCTTAATATATTTATTCCTAAATAAATATGGATCGATTTTAATTTTTTCTTATTTAAGAAGCTGCCTTGATGTTCCGTGCGAGTAAAATATAAAGTAGACATGTTGGTTGGTTGGTTGGTTTACGTGGCTGCCTGCTACGCGCAAGCATTCAAGTAGAATCAATGAGATTCCGTTTTGACAGACCACTCCACTCGTCAGTGTCAACCTGATTTAGGTCCGAATCCAGGCCTCAGATTCGAAGTAAGATTCTAGATCCATCCCGTCGAATTAAGGTATCTAATGAGGTCACCTATACCTATCCCTGATACCTCCGAGAGATCGTCTATTATGCTGTTGCCTAGAAATTTGAGTCTCGAATGGTGTAAGGCCGGGCATTCGCAAAGAAAGTGGAAGACTGTTTCCTCTTTGCTTTGATCCCGGCAACTACGGCAGAACGCATTGTAGGAAAGGCCCATCCTGTTAGCGTGTCTCCCGATAACCCAGTGCCCCGTCAATACTGCGACGAGCCTCGAGATGTCCCTACGGTTTCTGTTAGTCAGTTGTGTTGTGCGCTTAACGTTGTAGCAAGGCCACATTTTCTTAGCCACCTTGCACGTGCTCAACCTGCGCCACCTGTCTTCAGCTTTCTGCCTGAAATGGTTGAGAATGAGATTTCTAATACTGCCAAATGGCATGTCTACCGATTCAGCAATGGAGACGTCCATGGCAGATCCAGCCCTGGCCAGTTCATCCGCCTGTTCGTTGCCTTGGAAGTTGCTATGTGCGGGAACCCAGATGAGGGTAACGTCAGTCTGACTACCTAGTCTGGATAACGCGTCCTTGCACTGGCTAACTAAGGTAGAAAAAGTAGTGTGTGACCTTAGAGACAGAAGTGCCGCTTGGCTATCGACAAAGATGCCGACTCTTCCTTGGACACCCCTGTCCAGGATGACTCCTAGATATTTTGCATTGTCCGATAGAGACAGTTCCAGATTATGTAGCCGAGGGAGTCTAAAGCTCTGGACTTTGGTCTTAGTAGTAAAAAGTACCAGCTCCGTCTTGCTAGGGTTCACACTTAGACCACAACCTGTAGCCCATTTGCTGAGTGTACCCAAGGCACTGGACATGATATCGCTTATCACGTCCGTGAACATCCCTGATACCATTATTACTACATCGTCCGCGTAGGCCACAGCTTTCACTCCCGCAGTGTCCAGTCTGAGAAGAATTGTGTTAACAACGAGAAGCCATAGCAGTGGAGAGATCACCCCGCCCTGTGGTGTTCCTCTGCATGCCCATTTTGACATCTCGCTGTTTCCTAGTTTTGCGGTGACGTTTCTTGCTTTCAACATGGTGATAATCTAGATGCTGATGTATTCTTCTACATCGGCATCCTGGAGAGACTGTTGAATGGCTGTCACTGATACATTGTTAAAGGCGCCTTCTATGTCTAGGAAGGCAGCCAAAGTGTATTGTTTATTTTTAAGGGATCTCTCTATGAACCTTACCACCTCATGTAGTGCTGTTTCAGTAGAGCGTCCCTTAAGGTAGGCATGCTGACTTTCTGAGAGAGTTGACGACCCAACAAGTCGATGTCTAATGTGAGAATCTATTAATCTTTCCAGCGTCTTGACCAAGAAAGATGAAAGGCTGATTGGCCTGAAGTCTTTTGCATTCTCGTGACTTCTCTTGCCAATCTTGGGAATGAAAACTACTCTGACCTTCCTCCAGCTGGTTGGAACGTAGCTTAGAGAGAGACAAAGTTTGTAGAACCTAAAAAGCCAGGGTATGATAGAGCTTTTCGCGCTCTGTAACATCTTTGGCGTAATGCCATCAGGACCCGGCGATTTAAATGGAGAAAAACTGTCGATTGCCCATGAGATTCTCTCCGGGGATAAAATATTCTCATTGACAGCATATTGTTGCCCACTATATGAACTGTCTGACCTAGTCGTGTCCGTACAGCCCAGGAAGTGGGTGTTAAGGAGGATATCTAGTGACTCTGCAGAGGAGTCTGACCAGGAGCCGTCCGCCCTTTTGACGAAGGTTGGACAGGAATGGCTCATGGACAGAGCCCTACTAAGCCTTGCAGAGTCTCTAGTGTTATCTATTGACTCACAGAAATTCCTCCATGACTTTCTTTTGGCGATTTTTATAGCTTTTTTATACGCTGCTAGCCTTTCACGATATGGTTGCCAGATTTTGTTCTCGTAGCAAGTGTTGAAGGCTCTACGTACCTCCTTGCGTAGCTTAGAGAGTTCCGAGCTCCACCATGGAGGGTAACTCTTCTTAGCTTTCGTTAAGGGGCAGGAAATCTCGAAGGCTTTGCTAATAGCCTTGTTGAAGACCTCCACATTGTGTTCAAGTCCAATCGTATTGTCGATTTCTGGAACTCTTTTTAGTTTTTGTTTCAAAATCCCGTTGAACCTGTTCCAATCGGTTCTCCTCGGGTTTCTAAAGCATTGTTTTTCTCTGTTTTGTAATATGACCTCAAAGAGTATCCAATTGTGATCGGAAAAGGATCTCTTATTGGATACCCTCCCCTTGTCAATTGAAAGCTTGAATTTGTCATTAATGAGAGTAATGTCGAGAACCTCTTCCCACCCACTAAATCGATCCGAACTCGGAAAGATAAAAGTCGGCGAAGTGCCGGAATTACATATAGTTAGTTTATTAAGGTTAATGAAATCTAAGATATGCTCACCTCTGTCATTGATCTCACTGCTACCCCATATTGTATGCCTGGCATTGGCATCACAACAGATGATGTCTTCATTGGCGCCAATGGATGACACGACAGCTTTCGCTTCGGCTGGCGGTGCTTCTTTGTCGTGTGCCATATAGCATGATGCGATAAGGAAGCTCTTACCATCTGACAACTCGACCCTCGCAACTGTAAGGTCCTCTGAGCTAAACTGAGTACAAAGAAAAATGTTAATATGTTTTTTGGCTATTAGACATGATCTTAGCTTACCATTTCCTTTAGCATATAGTACGTTGTACAGGGACCTCGGGAACCCCTTAACCTCGGAGTTTGCTACCCACGGCTCCTGTACCGCGCAGATATCGAGGTTCTCTTCGGCTAGGAGAACCTTTAGGTTGTCTGTTGCACACTTCGAGTGCTTGAGGTTTATTTGAACAACCTTTATCGCCATTGCGGAGTGTTCTTCGTTATCTTTATTTCGGTTCTGACAGCTGCATTTCAACCAGAAGTTTGTTTGCAGCCTCGACAGCGTCGGCATCAGAACCGCTTGGGCGCAACACCTTGACCTTGGCGTCTCTCACCCCGAAGAAATATTTGGAGCCCGCTTTCTCTAGCGCCACTGCTCCTTGCTCCGTTTTGGACAGCATTAGGCAAGTACCACTGCTGCCGTGGTCCTCGGTGCGGATAACTGACCAGTCATCCATTGGAATGCTGGGGTTCTGAAGCTTCAGACACTCCAGCATTCTGCCACCGTTCTTGCCCAATTGAGGTAACCAAACTCTTGCTCGCGGTTTCATCGGAATTTCCTCCGCAGGGATAAGCTTAAGGCTTAGCCCATCCCAAGTGTCACTAATCTTAGCGATACTAACGCTGAGGAACTCCTTTGAGAACGCGTCCAAGCACTTGATTACCCTGTAACCCCGGTGTATCTTACTGGAGTCGAAGCGAGGTGCCGGCTTATCCTTATTGGTGAGGACGTAGTCCATTACGAGCTCAGCCAATTTGGATTCGACGGCACCCCACTCCGTTGTTACAGGGATTAATCTGCCGTTTTTATGGTTTGCCAGAGCCATCAGAAGTTGATCCTTAACTACCTCGTTAAAGGGTCTTCGGATGGATGACGACGTAAGTTGTTGAGGAGGGGACCCCTTTGGTGCGACCTTCCTTTTTTTGGGTGACTGACCGCTTTCTGTCTGAGAGCGGTTTCTTTTGGAGCTTTTTACTTCTTGCTGGGAGAGCGGTGCCTTTTTGGACGTACTTGGTAGCGAATCCATAAACTTATGGTATTCGTCTACCACGGCCTGGTACCTCACCTTGTCCCCAGCATCAAGCTCATGCGTAACTCCATTCGCTTCATTCTTGGCAATCTTGTCTAGAATGAAGACGGCTTTGGAGTAACGGGACTTAAGGAGGTCTTTCTGACTCCTTTTCTTAGGTTTGCCCTTTGGCCGGTTGTCAGGCTCGACTACCGGTGTTGGGCTTTTGAGGGTTTTTGTGTTTTCTTGTGCAGATAGAGGGGTACTTTGGATTTTACCCTCACCATCCGAGAGGCCGACTACTGTCTCCTGGCTGGAGGCAAGAAGGTCGTCCTCTGAAGAGATGTCTTCCCTTCTCTGTTGTTTTTTGTTTTTTTTGTTGTTAAGTGTTGTTGAGTACATATGTTGGTCCCACGAGTAGGCCAGTAAGGGGAGAGACCATCCACGCAGTGACGGCGTGCGTGAACTAGACACGTGTCCTGGCACCGGAGGGGAGTTGTTAGGGACTAGTCCTCTTTAACCACTAACTAGCCATTCAGGTCCTCGGCACAGCTACCTTCCACCTTGACCTTACAAGTGGGGGAGTGAAGGGATAATTGGGAGAGGGATAGAGGTTGATGAAGGAGATTATCAGGAAATGGGAAGGAGGAGTGGTTAACCTTTAGTTATGAAGGCCTTTTTATTTCCATATTCCAAGACAGGTCCTGTTTGTGCAGAAGCATGGACAGAGCCTGGATTGGAATAGAAAACACAGCCGACACTTAAGCCACCACATCGCGACAAGATAGTTAACCAGGTGGCGGAAAGTAGACATGTACTTTGCAGAAAGAGCGGAGGCAATTTATTATGGCTCATGCTCCGCACTATTAGTTTGTTTGACTGCACGGAAAAGAATTTGCGGTGTTTTTCATTTTTTATTTATTTATTTTTTCTACTCCGCACTTTGTTTATTGACGCTTTTTCGGCGCACTTAGGAAGTGCAGAGTGCGCAATGAGCAAAGAGAAAACTTATGAAAGATCTAGTGATATGTTGGCATTATCAGGCAACGAAATGCTGCATAAAGATTAGCATATAAATAAAATTTTTGAAAACGTTATTGATTTAATTAAAATAAATTTTTTACTGATTAATTACTATTTTGAAAAATTAAGCAACAAATTTTTGTTTAAGTTTCTAGAAAGTTTTTTTTATCGAATTCTACATAAATTTTCTATAGAAATCCAGCATTTGGAATATGAAATTAGCAGTTTAAAATATAAAATAAAAATTAGTTTTTATTTTAATTTATTTGTCATTTCAAGCGAAGCAGAACGTCTGTCATTCACTCGTTGCAGTAATTTTCATAATTAAATTCAACGAGAATCGTTTGTTAAAATAATGTTTTTATAAGTTAACAAAATGCAATTTTGTTAAAGAAAATAAAACAAAAAATAAAAAAAACTAACGACAAAACAGACAAATTAACTGCAACATTGTTGTTGCATTTTAATTTCTTAACGCTTCAATGCATCATAAACTTCAAACCAAATGAAAATAAAATGTTAATTGTTTTTTTTTTTATAACTTATTTTCAAATAAAAATGAGAAATAAATTATAAAAGTTTTAAAACATTCGCTGATAGTATATTTGACCTTAGTTTCATTTATATTAATTGACCATTTGAAATGTGTTTTTTTTTCAACATTTAATGCGACAATTTAAAATATAATGATTGATTTGCTAAAAGTGAAAAAAAAAAAAACGATAAATCCTTGGAATTGGGTCACTACGAGGTTAGAGATTTAGTTAAATTTATTATCTACATTTAATCTTTCAGTTGTTTAGTTTAACCTAATCTCTAATCTTGTTCTTAAAAACCTCTCTTCAGTTAATAAGATTATAACTAAGATTAGATTTTTATAGTACGAATTTATGACCAAGAAAATTCTTCTGAAGTGATTTAGGGCTAATAAATCATTTGATTTGAAATGTATTTAATCAGAAAATTTAACAAACGGTTTAAATTTAAATGCTTAAAGTTGCACGTTTAAGCTATCGACGAAGACCATACGTTTTTCAACTTGACCCTCCGAACTAAGAGGGTGGTGTTGGCTGAAGTGGTTAGCGCGTTGACTACTAATGGTCGTGCTTCACTATCCTACACAATCGTACGATTCATTCACAGGAAAATCTTGCAAAAATCTGACCGACTTTAAAAAATCGTTTCAAAATGGTGTTGTTGGTGCCACACAATCATACAAATCTGATGCCAAAAACATCTGGTTGACAATAAATACTCCTCTGATCGCATAAAAACTATCATTTTGTGAAAATTTTCATAAAATTTTACAAATCGCACGACTTGCCTAAAAATCTGTCACACAGTTGCATTTTTAGTCTACCATACATTTTTAGCACACATGTTATATTTTGCAAATCGCGCGACTGTGTAGGATAGTGCGTCACGGCCTTAAGCAAACAATGACTTGGGGCCTGGGTTCAAACGCTGGCAGAGCAAGTCAATCAACATCATTTATTTATCTAATGTACATTAGTGAGACATTGTATTAATTGGTGTCGGACTATTTAAGTGATGAAGGCATAGCAGTGGTCACTAAGAAACTGTTCGGACAGCGGTTTATGCTGTTCCAAGCTAATGTACACAACATCGCCTTCCTGCGGCGGTTAGCAGAAACATCGCTGAAGTAAAACAAGTAATAAAATGCCTGCTAATACAGCTGAACAAAGTTAATGCGTCTACTTAACACCGGAGGCGCCTCAACACTGCATTAAAAATTAACATAACGCGCAAAGCAGAGCTGTGAAAGAGTTAATTAAGTCTTCTAAATTTTCAACATCTATCTTCTCTACCCTATCCCTCTCCCTGAATTCCGGCACAGTGCACTGCATACGTAGGGGTCATTCCCTGAGTGCTGGTCCTAATTAAAAAAAAAAAAACAAAAAGACTTAGAATATATGAGATAAACTGTATGCAAAACTTTACTCTAAACTTCTTCTTGTCGCATTCCCATTCACAGATTTTAACAGAAAATAAAAAAAATAAGAATAATTTTATTTAATTGAATTTAAGTTTGGATTCTTTACACTGTTTTATTTTATAATTTTCCTGAATTCGTATGAATGAATATAAATAATTATTTGCATTGGACTGTGTGGTTATGTTTATTAAAAGGAAATTTTAGTTCATTCAAGTACGATGATGTGACTTGCGGTTGAACGTCCAAGCAGCCAAACAACACCACCATCATTCAAGAACATCATTATTTATGTATGTAATTTACTACTTACCGACCGACCGATACACAGTTACAAGCAAAGTACTTTTATTTATAAATGCATTAAAATAGTGTATTTATTTTTATTTTAAATTGCATTGCATTTCAACATTATCTTAAAAATTACAAAATGTACACAAAAATAAAGCTCGTCATATCAGTAAAATATTGACTGAAAGGAAGTAATTAAAGTCAATAAATATATTTTACAATTTTTTTTCTTTGCGCGTGAATATGGCAGCGACCTTGTGCGATACCTGCTACATTTTATTGATAAAGTCTGCTAATAATGCGGTATAATTTAATTTTAGTAACTAGTAATAATTTTTGTATTAAACAGAAACAGTGTTGCATTTATTTTCGCAGTTTTTAATTTAAATGAGAAATTGGCTGGTCGTCTGAGAAGCTTGCAGTACATACATTGATGGTTCCAAAGCTCACTATCAGCTACAGAGCGTTAAAAGTGCCCACGTCGGGTGTCTCGTAACCTGATCATACATTGAATGATTTTAATAAATTTGAATATTTTCAAGGGTTTAGAAGTTCATTTAAGAAAAATCAGTTTAAAGCTTCAACAAACTTTTAATTTGTCACAAGATACTTGGGATTCATTTTGTGTAATGGACCTTGAATATTTGTGCATAGAGTTCGCATTTAAGTGCTTTACTTTTACGCATTGTAGAATACTTACATGTGCCTTAAAAAATACGCAATTGAGCAAAGAGTAGAGCGTAAAACAGCGCCATTGTTTGCGCAGTGCCAAGCATTTTTATTTTAACGGCGCTGCTCTTTGCGTCGTGAGAATTTCATTTTTTGTCTTGCGTTATGTTCAGCACATTGAGCTTAATAACAACGCGCATGCTCTTTTGCTCTGGTTAAAAATGACACACTACGTTTTATATGAAAATCAAATTCATTTTAATTTTGACTATTTTTCGTAAAAAAAAAAAACATACACACATGCAAAAATTTAACAAACCGCAGCAATTAAAATTTAATTGATTTTCTTTCGATCACAATGAAAACATATTAGCTTTTTTGAACTTTTTTCGTTTGCCTCATTGACTTTCACATGTTTTTGAGAACTGAAAAATTAAAAGTTTTCTCTTTGAGGATTTTAATATTTAAACATTTCCTTGTTAAATGAACTCAGCACTTAACCTTTTTGTATTTCCAAAGAAAATTAACGAAAAAAAAAAATTTCACACCACGACCTGACATTTTCCACTAAACAAATGAACGAGAAAAAAAACACATACTAATGCCCCTAAAAAAAAAATTACAAACCAAAATGTTAGCAATCAAGGAAATGAGGAACATTAAACAAAATTTTCACTTTAAACAATTAGAGGTTGGAGAAAAAAACCTACAGCAACACAAAAACAAACAAAAAAGAAAAAAAAAAACGCAGTTAAGGAAAATCAAAACTGCGTGGTTGTTACATACGAATGATTTGTGTTCGAACGATGTGAAAAACTAAACCTTTTAACACTCCAATCTACGGTACACAATAATACCGAAAACACAGAAAAATTTAAATACACAATAAAGAAAATACTTTCGTCATTTACTTTCATTATGAGACACAATGTTTGCTTAATTAATCGACATACACAGAGACGAGACATCCACACGATACATGGAAAAGTTTATGCACAGATACATACATTTTTTTTTTAGTTATTGAAAATGTGAAAAATCCTCTTACAGCAAATCGAAAATTTCAATATTGTTTAAGGGTAAATAAATTTTCTCTTAATAAATTTTGCTAATTCTTTTAATTTGAATATTGCACTACTGATTGGTTCAAATATTTTATTGTAAGACCTGTGTGCGATTTTTAGCCCAACTAATTTAATTTGGATAATCCTTCGATCGTGTATTTTCTCTTCAATACTAATTGAGAATATTGTGAACGGAATTATTTTCTTATTTCATATTGAAATATATCCTGAAAAAGAAACTAATGTTTTGTATTGAGTGTTATTTTTTTTCTCAAGTGATCTTTGCTTTCTGAAAAGAAACATGATCACTTAATCATTTTAATAATTTCCAAGGTCAACTCGAAATTTCTCTTTGAGTTTTCTTTTGCTATAAAACTGGTTTGTAAAGCATGTTGGAAAACTTTTGCTTATTTTGTACTGACCTTCATGCACCTATTAGGCAACCAATTTTGACCAAGTTAAAGTTTTTTTTCACAGAAGTGAACGAGGTATTGTGGGTTTTTGTTAGTTCAGTATTTTGGGAGCTATAACCGTTTAAAGTGGCCACAACTACATTCACGTATTACTCACACAAACAACACATACATACGTGTGTTTTGTACATTTGAAGAAAAATAACACGACATCTATACATCCCAGGGGCGAATTTTTCGATAACAGAAGCAATGATCTGATGCACACGTGTAAGACGGTAACGCACACCATCTAAATTACAACCTAGTATACTTTTTCGAATGCATTGCCGCATTTCTGGAGTGAACGCCTACCACTTGCACACAATGTAAGCAGGATAGTGAAGTGTTCACTCATTATATATAAAAACTCATTACTGTTTCACATGCTTTGTAAGTAGGCAGTAGACAGTCTATACACAATCTAGATTACTTCGTGGGAAAGTAGAAAGCGCATTGTCCACTACTTCACACACATTGTAAGCTAGAATTCATTGAATACGAAGTTTGACAAACTTCATTGAAGAGATGTGATGTGGTATGCAAATTTCGCCGCTGGGCATATTAAGATGTGGGAGAATTATAGGAAAAAAGATGAGTATTGAGTAAGTTGATTTAACGCAATGGAAGGTATTTTGTTTTTGAATTTAACCGTTCCTTGTTTTATTTCAATTTTTGTGAATTCATACAAATGTTTCATTAAATAATTGTAGTTTTGGTTGTTATATGACTGTTTTATAAGAGATTTTTTATGAGTTTTCTTTTTATGACTAGAACACGGTCGATTGGGTCGACCGTTGGTACACACTAGTTTCAATTATTATCTATGCCATTTTGTTTGGGTGGCTTCTCCCGGTTTAAGGCAGGCCAAATCATTGATACAGCCATTCTCATACAGTGGCATCCTGAATTTCAACAGGATTGACTGCTTTACTTGCCGGTCATTATGGACTCAACTACCATGTGTGAATGTATAGTCTTATGTAATAATAGAAGGCGTGTTTTTCTTTCTGAATTTGTGTGTTCGGATGATATTAGGATGGCTTTTCCAAGCTCTGTGCTGACTTTCATAAGGAGAGTCATTCAGAGCTTGGGTTAATTTAGAGATCCATGGCACAAAAGATCCAATAGGTGTCGCAGTGTCGTTTCTTGCACCAGATCTAATCACTTTTTCTATTCTATTCTCTGTATGCCATTCACGAAAAAAGGTAAGAATATTTTTAGGTTTTTACATTTCGCGTGTAATTTCCAATATATTCATATAAGACCTATAAAATGTATATATATATATATGGTGGCTGCCAACTTAAACGAGTACTTGTTGTCAAAGATTTAGGCGTAATATTCGACAAAAAGTTAAGTTTTAATAAACATATAGACTTTATTATTTCTAAGGCTTATAATATGCTTGGTTTCATTAGGAGGAATTCTAAAGATTTTAAGGACGCATATACTCTTAAATCTATTTACATTTCTTTAGTTCGAAGTATTTTGGAATATTGTTGTGTTATCTGGAATCCTTATCAAGTTGGATTATCCAATCGTATTGAGCGCATTCAAAAAATATTTACAAAAACTGCTTTAAAGTTAATATGGACTTTTGAAACACCATCTTATGATGTTAGGAGGAAGTTTCGTGGTTTGCAATCTTTAAGCGATCGTAGAACTTGTTCTTCATTAATTCTTGCTTATAATATATTATCTGATAATATTAATTGTCTAGAAATTAAAAATTATTTTACCATATACAACCCTCCTAAAGATTTTAGAAATAACCGTATGTTCGAGGAACGCATTCTTAGAACAAACTAGGGAAATAATGAACCAATTGCCAGATGCTTACATTTATGTAATAGCTTTACTCCGCTTTTAAATTTTAATATAAGTTATAATATGTTCAAGTTATTGTTATTTAAATATTATAATTAACCAAGATAAGTAATCTGTAAGAATATGATTCTGTAGATGAATAAATAAATAAATAAATAAATATATATATATATATATATATATATATATATATATATTCAGTATTCTTATAGATATGGAAGTCGAGTGAGTCATGTCCGTCTGCATGTCGTGAAATTGAGTTTGCAAAGCCTCTGGAAGAGTTGGTGGCTTGGGTTTTAGATTGATCAGTCAGGAATTGTTTTTAGATACCTCGTATTAAAAATCAAGAAAATTAAAAAAAAAATTATCATATATGGGCATTTCTGCAGAAAAGTCCACTGTTTCTATTGTAAAGGCAACAGTCAATTAATATTGTATTTCAATTTTACCTTAAGAAACAATTGTTACTTTTCTGCGGAAATGCCCATGTTTTATAGATAAACGAGTATTATAATATACAATACTTGACGAATTGTATAAAAGATTAAAGCACTCTTACTTGATTTTATTTGAGCAAGGAATTTTATAAATCCAAATTTAATTAAAAAAAAAACAGTATGAAATTCTTTACTTGTTTGTGTGGTTAGAGACGAACTTAACACCATGATATTTTCAATCACGATCAATCATCGTATATCTTCAGCAAGTACCGCTTGTAAAGTAAAAAAAAAGCGACCAACTTTAAATAAGTTAGCCTAGAGTTTTTTTATTGTTTTTTTACCGACTTACTTAAGCCTATTTGGTAGCCGAATGGATTTTAAATATTTAGTTCTTGCCTTAAATAACAATCACTATAATAAATTTGTTCCTCTTCTCTCAAGATTAAATTGGGAGAATATCGAAATTTTTTAATGAAAGAATTTTCTTTATTAAATTTGTTAAATTTCGGCAGTAACTTAGACAGACATTTTTTTAGAATCTAACAAAATCACATTCCTTTAAAATTATTTTAAAGAAAATTATATATATTTTTACAAAATATCCTCATAATAATTTCTACTTAACCTAATGAAATTATTTATTCCAAAATTTTTTTTCAAATGGTGTCATTAACTTGGAGAATATAAATTTTATCTTAGCTAAAGAAAAAACTTTTTCTCCCAGCTAATCACTTACATATCCAATTTTCCCAAAAATTGCTTTTAGCACCCAACATTTTCCAGCAATTATACGGAAAAGGTCATAAAACTAAGCAAATAAAACGAGATGAGGGGCTGGTTCATTCGAACAAAGGAATTGTGCATTATCATCATTCGAAGTAAATACAGAGATAAAGAAAAAAAAAAACTCATAAATTAATTAACCATATCAACAGCCAAATAAACATACAGGTTCTCAATTTAAGTGCATGTGGCATAGAAGAGTTTTGTGTAAAATTAATATCAATGCAACATGTGAGCAACAACTTCCTGTAAACTTTTATAACTTCAACAACCAGAAATAAATTTAGCCCCTCTTAATAAATAGCTACAATAATATTGATATTTGCAGTTAATGGGAATATTTCTGAAATATATGATACATATACGTTCATACAACATAAAAGAAGAAAAATAAATTAAACCTTAAAAGTTGTTGAGTTGTTAAAACTATTGTTTTCATTGCTTCATTTCGATCAGCCGAACAAACCAAACAACCATCCAGCTCTCCAGCCAGCTATCCATCCCTTTTATATAAATACAATTGTATGGGATTTGATGAATACAACAACAAAAAAAACAAAAACTATTCAATATTGCACTTTATCATAGATCGAATTGTTTTTGTTGTTAATTGTCAAAACAATACCAACAATGAATTGTGATTCATTTTAGATTTTGTAGAAAAATTTGTTGCTTTGATGTTCAAGTTGTTGCCATTGTGGCAGTGTGCTGCATGTTGTCTGTGTTTGTGTGTGTGCCTATGTGTATTTTTTTGGCTGAGTGTTGTTTTGTGCTGGCGGAAATCAATCTACCACCAACCAACCTCAACTTAGTCGCAGTTAAACCCATGCCATTCCAAACCATGTACGAGTACTTTTAACATACGATTCAATCAATATGATTCCACAAAATGTGTGTGGGTGCTATTTTGAAGTATTTAAAGTCAATTAAGCATAACCTATGACGACGATGTCGCAGATGATGGAAACCAAAAAAAAAAAAAAAATACAAAACCAATACCCAAAATATCCCTTCACCACCGAACTCCGCAATAGATTTATATGAATCCTGTTCACAAATCGTTTGTTGAGATTCATTAAAATGTAAAATGAATTGTTTTTTCTTTTCCTAGAACCCGCCAGTTACAAATGAATCTTGGGGAAAAAAACCTTTAATCAACAATTAAATTGTTGGCTTTAGCAAATTCGTAAAATAAAACTAAAGATATTTTGTTTACTTTTTTTTTTGTTGCTAAACAACATGAAAATGTCTTTTGTAATCAAAAATTGTGCATCTCTTTTTTTCCTTTGAGACTATTCCCAGTGTTATGTTAAAGAAATGAAAATTAAGGCAACTGTTATTTTCCACTTCAATTGCAATTAACCCAAGACAACTTCTTCCAGTTTAGTAGAGGAGTTTTTTTCTTTCTTTCCTTCTTAGTTTTGTTGTCTGTCTGTGTTTCTGTCTTGTTTAATTTCACAAGAAATTGATAGGTGGCCTCTTAATAAATAAGGGGGGCCGCCTGGTTTAAACAAAATTAAGAAAATTGAAATAATAAGTTTTAAGTCAGCAGGAATTGAATGAAATTCCAAGAAAAATGGAAAACTTTTCTTGAAAACTGCCTCTTCTACAATTCTATTTGCAAAACAAACTTCAAATTTGGGAGCTTGGTTCGATTCCTGGTCAGGGCAAGTCAAACAACATCATTAATTTTAATAATGAACTTAAGTGTGGGGCATAGTATTAATTTTGATGGGACTGTTCAATTTTTCGATTAATAAAATAATCGATATTAAGGTTTTTGAAATTACTCCAACAAGCGAGTAAAACTTTTCTTTCGTTCATGTTAATCGATTATTTTTTTTTACAATTAAAAGTTATTCGATTAATTTTTGAAATTCACTTGGGATTTTTTTTTTAATATTTTTTGCTTAAAAACGTATAAAAGAAAAAACTTTTAGTTATATGAGTTAGGGCCTTTCTACATGAGACCACCGATATTTTGCTTTTTAAGAAAGACATTTGCCGAAGAAAATACGTCATATGCATTAATTGAAAATTGATAAACCAGTTAAATGAAAAATGCTTACAACATCCTGCGGGCCAGCTATTGACCCTCACTGTCACACATACTGATATTTTATTTCTTGCTTTTATATGTGTTTTTTTCTTCTTCTTTGAGTAGATGCAACATGATTTTTCATTGATTTTTTATTTATTTTTTTTTTGTGGCTTTTGCTGCCTCTAACAAGAGTTATGTTTTATGGCACAGTAACAACCAGGGTAAAAAATTGTTTTCCTTAACTAGAGAAACACTAAAAACAACTCAAGGTGGGGTCTGTCAAATCGAAATCTATCGATCTTTTAAAAAAAAAAAAAACATTAAGGCAACTTAATCATTTCTTGGCGCAGGATAAAAACAAAACTAAACAAAATTAGGAGATGAGCAAACAATTTAACTGAGTGCAATTTAATATTCAATTACTGGCATAAAGCAGAAGTTGTTCGGGAAGATGCAATGTTAAAAACAAAACACAATTAATTTGAAACAGTTAAAAAAAAGAATAAAGTTTATTATCAGCCAGTTTTTAAAATACAAGTTTGAGTTGAATAACTTTAATATGAAATTAAGATTCATTTTGTTGTTGGTTAAAAATTTTAATTGCTTTTCAAGATAACAAATATGTATGTATAATAGTGTTGTTGTAAATCATCTCAACACTCCTGCTAATATAGTTGGTGTGATCATATCATGTTTATGTGTTTGTGTCTGGGGATTGATAGTTTTACAATTTTAATTTGCTAAATTTGCAGACTTAATTTGAATAGAAATTCGTTTTGATAACTTTTTTTTATATTTTTAATACTTGCTTTTGGTTTTCTGTTCTGCTGTGTGTGGTGGCACAGACCACACAACTTAAAACTTTATTAAAGTTTGATGATTAACAATAACTAAAAGTGAAAACTTTTTCACAATTAATATTAATGCAATTAATATGAACAATTATAATTGAATTAGAATAAAACTTAAATATTTACGGTAGCTTTAGAAAGGAAAGTTTGTTTTCTTGGAAATTGGAACTAAATTTCTTGCACGATTTGATTTTGTGCAAATGATTATGCTTTTTTCATAATATCTTCATTATCAAAAGATGGACATTATTAAAAATTAGTGTCGCTAATTTATTAATAGGCCACATGGTCACACTTGATTTTTTCAACTTTTAGTTCACTGAACTTTCAGAAATTTATATAAACAACTTTAACATTAATCTGCATTTAGAAAAATAAAAAACATTTTGCTGATTAAAATAATAAAGTGCAAAAAAAAATTATGGCAACCACACAATATTAAATTGAAACTAAAAACAATAACAAACACAGCTATTATTGATAGTGATGCGAATAGACAAGTGTGCAGGCACATAGAAGCTCAGGCATGTGTAGAGATAATAAACGCAGCTCATATAAAAATGAAAAACTATTAAGATGAAAAATACTTCCTTAAAAATCAAATAAAAATTTAAGTTGATTGAAAATATTAAATGAATATGAATTGTAATTTTTCTTTAAATGACTACGAACTGTTTATTATTAATATTTGTTAATATTTATACAGGCTAAAGTTCGTAAATGTTTATAATCCGAGAAATATTGGGTAGACATTGTTAACATATTTCGAGCAACAAAGGAACAATTGTGTGCTAATTATATGTTCAAAATGAACATTAATCAAAAATATACTTAAGTTTAAAAATCAAACCAAAAAAGTTTGTCTTAATAGAACAAAAAATCAGGAGATTTTAAATTGTAGGATATAATTCGCGAACAGCACTGTAATGTTTAATATATGATAATAAATAAAAACAAAAATTCCCCAGCTAGCATTCATTAGTAGAGATCAGTCGCGTATTCTATTTGAATTTGTAATTGTGTATAACAAGCTACCTATTGTGTATAACAAGCTACCTAACAAGTAGTAAAACCATTTGTACACGAATACTGACGAGTTTAAGTGGCTTCTAACGAAAACAACGTTTGTTCTATTCAGCCAGTGCTGTTCTACAAAAGGGATGTATAAATATTAAAATTTTCCTTTGTTACTCGAAATATGTTAACAATATCTACCTAATATTTCTCTGTTTCTGTTTGTTTCGTCCCAATTGTGTTCCCAGCATCAATTGGTGTTTCTTTTTTGACAGCTGAAAAATAAAAATTGTTTTTATTTTATTTGTTAAAATTTTTTTTTTTTTTTTTAATTAGGACCAGCACTTAGGGGATGACCCCTACGTATGCAGTGCACTGTGCCCGAACTCAGGGAGAGGGATAGGGTAGAGATGATTGATGTTGAAAATTTAGAAGACTTAACTCTTTCACAACTCTGCTTTGCGCGCGTTATGTTATATAGACGCGTTAACTTTGTTAAGCTGTATTAGCATCAATCGCTGTTCGAACAGTTTATTAGTGACCAGTGCTATGCCTTCATCACTTAAATAGTCCGACAACAATTAATATAATGTCTCACTTATGTACATTAGATAAATTAATGATGTTGATTGACTTGCTCTGGCCAGGGTTTGAACGCAGGCCCCTAGTCATTGTTTGCTTAGTAGTCAACGCGCTAACCACTTTAGCCAACACCACCCTCAAATAAATTTATAGAGATATAAAAAATGGATATAAATTCTATTTTAAAAGACATTTTATTATGTTTTAATAGAAATGTCGAAATCTTGCAGAGCGTGTGATCGGGGGTTGAGTGTAAAATAGCATTTCTTAAAAAAAGGAAGTAATAATTTGATATTTCTACAAAATTTTTTAGTTTTGTTTTTATCTCATTTCACTTGTAATTTTACCAAATTTGTTCTTCCATTGAACATACTTTTCAGTAAATATACCTTTGGACAAGGGTTGTATTTCGTATTTTACGCAATTAGTAATATAATTTAGTACTAATTGAGGCCTTGTATGGTAAATTGAGCATAATTAAGACCTAAATTGAATAAATTTCTTAATCGTACAATAAAAGCGTGTGTCTGAACATGGTATTTTGTTCGAATAATTTAATTTTTATTTAACATAATTTTATATTACAAAGGAGAACTCCAGAATTGAACAGCAAAAAGAAAATTTAGCCTGAACAAATCCAGAAGCTTAAACTGACATCATGATGTTTCGAGACTAAGCACGGTCTCATCATCTCAGTTGTTTACAGCTTAGATTACGACAGATGCAATCAAGTACTTCAATACGCTTTATTATTAATTTAATTCAATTAACAGTCTCTTTCTTTCATGAATGGTAAGGAAGTTCACTATTTTGTTGTCGTATTATTCGATTCAATTTTATATTCCTCCGTTCCATGCTTTTCATGGCGACCACCGGTTACCGATACACAAGGTGTGAGTGTGTGTGAATGTTTGTGTTTATTCTTTACAAATTTATTGAAGATTTATTCTTACCTATGTGCCTTTAATGTTTAACAATTAACATGAATTTTAGTCAAACTGGATGATATTTAATCCCAAGAAATTTTAATTATTCAGGCTTAAGTTTGTATAACTAAAATTTTAATTAAATTCGTTTTTAGTCTCACTCATACATATTCACACATATTGACCCAAAATTTAACAAAATCAGCAAATGGACTCTTTAGCTTAGTTCACTAACATTGAGTAGATCGCTCTTACATTGACTCCATTGCGTGGAACTCAGTCATTAATCTAATGGCATAATCAGTAAATCGTGTCATAAATTTAAGAAAGCATATATGTAACAGAGCTATAAATTTCCATGCAAAAAATACAAAATGTCTAGTGATGAAGTATAAAGCCGTGTGTAAGGCGTTAACGAGCTGGTGTATGCATATTTTTTTCTTCAATTCATTGTGAGCGCAAAAGAGTTGCAAAAATTCATGCAAGCTTAAAATCTAGTAAAATCTGTATGCCGGTCATTGGTTTACTTCCAATTTCTCTCATGTATCTCTTTTTCAAAATATATCTTTTTAAGTGTTAAATTTTATAGTATAAAAATTTTTTTTTAAAAAAATCTGGTTAAGAGTTAACGATGTTCTTAAAAAACTTTTATTTATGCCATGGGTTGGATTTATACGCTTCATTGTAATTGTTGCTCATACCAAGTCATCAGTAGAACTCATTTGCTTATACACAGCTCCCAAGTTTAAACTAAGAACTACAAAAGCAAAAACACAATAGTTTTTAAAATATCATACAAGCAATACAACAAACAATTTTATGTGATCTTGTGATCAAAACAAATTAAATGTTTCAAAACATAAATTCTTGAGAATTAATTACTCGAATAAATTTTATTGTATATTTTGTTTTTAAATTTATAAGATTTTTATTGTGACGCATCTTAATAAAACATTTTGCACCACATAGTCCCACTGTGGCAAAGGTGCATTAAACATTTGTCCCAAATGTGTTTCACATTCCGAAATTTTGAGTTTTTTTTTTCTTTTGTTTTATGATTTGATACGCCAAACTGCCGACAGCTTAATTTAGGGGGAAAAATACATGGATCACAATATGCAACAGCAGCAAGCAGATATAACTGCGGTTGGTAAAATGGTTTAATAACATTTTACCAACACGTTTAGATCAAGTTATTACAACAACAACCATTGTAAATGTAGAGTAAAAACAATAAACAGTTTTATAAATCAGCTTCTTTGTTTAAAAAGTTACAAAATCAGTCGATGTCATCGCAAAAGTTCGTTCGAGTATTTGTTTAAAATGAAACTTATCATAACCAACCGCAAATATTTTTCTCGTGCGATTACGTTGTACAGAAGATGTCGGTGGCAGAGGATGGAGAGGGTGGTGTAAACGCTACAGCAAGCCAGCTTGTTTTTTTTTTTTTTTCTTATTATTGATTTAAACAGGCGTTAACTGATGTTACTTGCGGCTTTTTAGAGTAGCTTTTTTGGTCTACTCTCGTATCTTGCAGACGTACATAAGATTTTTTTTATATGCCTGTACTAATGGTACATTTAGGTTTGACCCATATTTCACAGAATATTTATGGTTTAATCTGTTGTTTTTTGTTTTTTTAAATCGATTTAATAATGCAAAATAAATAAATAAAAAATAAAGAAAAAAATCTTGGACAGTCAGTTCCATGTTGAGTCGTGTCGTATCGTGATCGTCAGTCAGCTTCATATTTGTTAAATACATAATTTTCAAGTTGTAAAATAAGTAGTAGTTTTCATCACTAACTACCTGATACGTATTACATTTCAAAAATCGTCTTTTATGAATGAAAAGATCATTGATCTTTGCGGTTGGTAGTATAATAGTATGCATCTAGTGTGTGAATAAAATTCTTGAAAACTTTGTGAATATTTTTTATTCAACACCCTTTTCATTTATTACCATTTCAAACCATAAATTATTGAGGATTGCATTCAGATTTTTGTTGTTTTGTTTTGTTTTGTTTTGTGTTTAACTTCCACACACATGTCACCCATTTTTATAGCTGTCAGTCTGTCAATTACTATTTTTATTTTATGAAATCTATATGCATTCAGACAATATCGCATGCTATTTTATGATAATTCTACGTGCAAAATGTCTTTATATTCATTTACGTCTTTTCTATATGGATGTACTCGTATGTCTTTATGTGTTTATGTGCATAACATGGGAATTAGAATAATCTAGTGTCTTGCATCAGCTATACATGCGTATGTATGTATGTATGAATGTCATCCTGTACAGAAAATGTTATAAAAAAAAAATTAAAACTAACCTTACCTTAATAAACCTACACTTGATGCTTTAAATGTTGAACAATTTTCATTATGTACCCTACATGTGGTGACCAATTAATTATATAAATAATATGCCAGAACAAAGAAACTAAAAATGTATTGGAAGCTACGCTGCCGCAGTCAATCGAGATACGACAGAGGTCCTGGGAATCATTCTTTTTAATTGGCTTTTAATCAAAGGAATTGAGTAAAAATATTATTTGTTTTTCTACTTATTCGAGTAATTTTGGCAACTGAAAAGTAAGTTAATTGTTTTACTTTGCCGACGATTATGTGGTGGGAGTTGTTAGCTGAAGTTGTTAACGCGTTGACTACTAAGGGCAAAAATGACTTAGGTCCTGGGTTCAAAATCTGGTCAGAGTAAGTTAATCATATCAACATCATAAATTTCTCTAATGTACATTAGTGTGGCATTGCACTACTTGTTGGTCGGACTATTTAATTGATGAAGGCATATCACTGGTCACTAAAACATGTTGCGTCAATGAATGCCTTAATTAGGGGTCACCCTTTGAGTGGTGATTCTAAAAAAAAGAAAAAATCCTAATGCATACTTGATTAGGGATTGTTTACTCTCATTTCGTATAATTAAATTTTTTATAATATTACTTTTTTTTTATTAGAAAAGAAAACTTCAGAAGTTCGTAATAATTAAACAGACAAAGAAAATTTAGATCACACGGAAGGAAGGTTGAACTGACATCATGATGTTTCGAGACAAGGCACACTCAAAAATAAAAATGAATTAAAATTAAGGAAATTTGACTTAATTTGTGTTCGAATTGGCTGTCGTATGGCGTCAATGCCGTTTTTTTCTACAAAAACTCAGAAAAATATTTACTAAAGACGAGTTTAGTGTTTATCCCAAAATTAGTAAAAATTTCTTGTTGCGCATTTTCAATTTCCTTGTTTTATCTTCTTCTGAACCGGCTTTCTGCTACAAGGAAGTTTTTGATGTCATCAGAGCGCTGAACATCCGGAATGCTTATTTACAATATGTACTTATATTATCTGAAATGAGGGGTGCTGAAAACATGTTTATAAGAAACTCGCGGTTTTTTGGGATTCGAACCAAGAAACTTCGGTTTCGTAGGCTGGCACTGTGACCACTCCACTACTAAAGGGTGTTTATTATACAGTGTCACAACTCATTATATGTCGACTTACACCAGAGCAACGCGTGCAAATTGTTGAAATTTTTAATCAAATTAATTGTTATATTCGTCAAACTCTTCATGCGCTACAATTGATTTACTCAAAGAAACTTTTGATGAAAAAATAATTTCGCGTAATGGCCCAATTAATTGGCCAAAATGATCGTGTGATTTAACCCCATTAGATTATTTTCTTTGGGGTGATGTTAAGTTACTTGTCTACGTCGATAAACCACAAACACTTCAACATCTGGAAATCAACATTCGAAGAGTTATCGGCGAAATACGTCCGCAAATGCTGCGAAAAGTTGTTGAAAATTCTACGCGCCAGCCCTGGCGGCAACATGGCAGAAATCATATTTAAACATTAATTTCATAAAATTTTCTTTTCAATGAAGACCGTTTCATTAATATTAAAAATATATTTCCTTGTTTTATTATGATTTAGACTTGTGTCACTCTATAAAAAACACCCTTTACAAGGTAAATTATAGGTACAGCTAATACATATTCGAAATTTTTTACATTCACAAGTATAGTTTTTTGAAATCAGTAAGTCATGAACTAAAAATAATTTAAAGAATTATTTTCTTAAAATTGTTAAAAAATTTTTAATATCAGAAAAAAATATGAACTTAAATTGGGTATTTCCGTTTTGAAGTACTCAAATTTTTATGAACATTTCAGCTGATATTATTGAACTGTCACCAGTCGTCTCTTTACCAGAAATACCGCTAAAATTTAATATTGTGGAGATTGAAAAGACTAATACAAGTCTAAACACCAAAAAAGCCCCAGGTGTCGACAAAATAAGCAACAAAATACTTCAAGAATTGCCTTATGTTGCAAAAAGAATAATACTATTCACTTTCAATGGTATTTTACGGCTGCAATACTATTTGGCAGAATGGAAGGTTTCGCTAATTACTATGATACCAAAGCCCAGCAAGGATCATACGAAGGTTGAATCCTATCGGCCTATTAGTTTATTGCCCAACATTTCAAAACTATTTGAATAGCTATATACATATGAGCAAGCTGATGCCTATAGTGACTAGATCATCCAGATCATCAATTCGGTTTTTGCAGACAACATAGCACTATTGAATAAACACACAGACTTGTTAGAGACACTTTTGAAAAAAAAAGAAATATTGCTCTGCGCTCTTTACAGATGTCGCACAAGCTTTCGATAAAGTATGGCACAAAGGTCTTATCAACAAATTAACACAAAATCTACCAGCAAACATCGTCAAGCTTTTAAAAAGCTATTTAATGGAACGTAAATTTGTAGTTAGGGAAGGCATATTTTAACCCCTCCCCAAGGCAGCATCTTCGGTCCCTTGCTGTACTTAATTAATATATGCCTCTGACTTACCGTTAAGCAATAACATTCATACATCAACATTTGCCGATGATACATCTTTTCTAAGCGTTCACGAAAATCCTGTTGAAGCTTCCCGCAACTTACAAGGGTATATATCCAAAGTGGAAAAATTGCTCAAACAATGGCGTATAAAAGTAAACGAGCAGAAATGTGTACACGTCACTTTTACGTTGCGCAGGGAAACATGCCCGCCTATACAAATCAACACCGAGATCATACCGCAACACACTTTAGTAAAATATCTAGGCGTTCATCTTGATCGTCGTTTAACATGGCAATCGCATATTGACGCAAAGTTAACACAAATGAAATTAAAAACAGCCCAAATGAATTGGCTTATTGGAAGAAATTCTATACTAAACCTTGACTGTAAACTTCTCTTATACAACGCGATCCTGAAACCAATATGGTTCTATGGAATCTAGTTATGGGGCACTGCCTCAGCATCAAATGTCGAAAAAATTCAAAGGCGACAGAATAAAATTCTACGTACAATGACAGCAGCCTCCTGGTATATCCGAAACCAGCGAATTCACAAACACCTTGATGTTCCGTTGGTGAAGACAGTATTTACAAAACACGCTAAAAAATATATAAAAAACTTGAGTTGCAGCCAAATGTACTTGCACGCAAAATTCTACATTATAGAGGCCACACCCGGCTGAAAAGGAGGGATACTCTTTTTCTCAGCCGAACATGAGAGATGTAAAACTACAAAAATTAACCGCTGAAACTAAAAAATTTTGTTTAGCATTGGCTAAACATGTATTAAACTTTATTTGTATTTTTTAGATTTAAGATTTGAACAACTTATTGATGTTTTAATTTATAATTGAAGATTAAAAAAAAAAAAAAAAAAAAAAAAAGAATGTTTTTTATTAATGGTGTAAAAATTCACTACTTTATTTCGATATTATTCAATTGATCTTTTTATTGTTTATTTTTCATACCCAGGTGGTGTCTACCAATTTTTTTTTAGTATTCTTAAAACGTTTATCTTGTTTTCAAATGCAGTTGCAGGGTAAAAGTTTGTGTACTCGTAGTGTACACTGTAAACTTTGATAAACTCAAGTCTAGGACAAAATTATCATGCAAACGTTAGTGGGTTTGCGACAATAATAAAACGTAAAATGATGTTATGCTCTAGTGCCATTACATTTAAACTTATTTCTTTTCAATATATGTAAATATTTAATCTATATTTTCTATGTGAGTTTGTGCGTAACTCACGAATTGTATGTCCGTATTCCTTGAACATAAATATTATTGTGTAGGTTTGTGGCTAAGATGACTTCTTTAAAAGAGACTGTTCCTTTTTTTCTATAAATTTTATTTTTTACTTTCGTCTTTTGCGCTACAAGGGATATGTTGTACACATACACACTCACACACACACACAGCTATTTTGTTAGTTACTTTGGCCGAGACGACTGCATGAAAATCGATATCCCATTGATTTAGTGTTATTTACTTAACACTTCTTGATATTCAGCATATTGAATATCTAATATATGAGTTTATATTGTCAACTTGGTGCCATAATATGATGAACTAAAGATATGCGTTCACTTACAATGAAAATTAAATGCAATGGAAATTAAGCGAAGAACGCAATAATAAAAACCTGTAGCAATTAAAAAAAAAATTTTCTTATATTTTTATGCAAAGTGAAAAATAAAAAATAGCTACTTTGAGAACGTGGTAGAGTTTTCATTTAAAACTCAATTTTATGTAAAAATAGTTTTTGATAAAAAACCAAAAATAAAGAAGAGGATTTTTCTCATCGAGCAGCTGATTTGTTACGTAGAAGCATATACGAGTATGTATTAGTGATGTTACGAATACTCGTATTCGTATTCGACTATTCGCCTATTTTAAGATATTCGTATTCGCCAAATTCAAGCGAATATTTCTCGAATAATTTGCACATACATTTTACGATTCATTTAATGCTATTAAAATTTTATTCTTAAACCAACTCTTGGATTATTTATATGCTCATGAAATTACGAACTTTAAGCTTTATTCAATGAATTCTTTTTCCAACGAATCAATGGTGGAATCTTTAGTAAACATTACAAATGTGTAGAATTTCATTTTGAGACTCGGCCGTAAATGCACAGCGTTGATGCGCCAGACTTCTCCTCTCTTTAGGTTGCCAGAAAGCTTGGTACACTTTGGAACAAATATGGGACCACTTGGTGCTTGTTGATGGTGTTGCAGGACTTTTCCTGTTTTTCTAAATCGCTAGAAAAGCGTAAAACCCCTTAGAAATTCTGATACCACTAAGGGTGCGTTGGCACCAACATAGGAACTCTTGAAGCGTATTGCCGGATTTCTTGAAAAAACGTTAATGCTTTTTACAGTATTACCATACTTTTTATTTTTGTGGTGTTTCCAGATATGCGTGAAAATGCCAAAAAGTAATTTGAATCGTTGCAACCACTAAGAGCTCGTTGCGGCTTCACAAGGAACCACTTAAATATATAAAAAAAATTTCCAGTGTTACTTGACTTCTCTCTTATGTTCTTTTTGCCAAAAAGGCGTGAAAATGCCTTAATATTTGTGTTTTGTTTACATTATTTAACTTAAAAAAATTGGAAAATTTCGAGTAGAAATAAGACAAGGCGTTGATGAAATTTTATAAAAAAAAAAACATTTCAAACATTTTAAGATCTGGCGTGATCAAAGAACTTTCATATTTCTCAAATGCAGCGCCCGTTTTGGTTCAATTTTTTTTCTTGTTTTACAGTTGTAAGAATGCAACATATTTCTTTCTGCTTCATTTAATATTTTCAGAAGATCGTGATTTTCGTCCTTGCATACATTTCTTTACTATTCAGTTTCTCACACATCATATTTCTGAATATTACAGAGTGAGACAGTCTTTAAGTGTAGAAAAGTTTTCAAAATCACAGAAACGAAAACAAAATTAAACATTTGTTATTGCGAATAATCGGTAATAAGTCTGTTAAGCATTTAATAAAAATCTTATTTGCCGCTCCGTGATAAAGGAAGGGGTGGAGTATATATTGTTTCATACTTGTCAAACTTCGATCATAAAAAATTTTGTCGGTGTCATAACTTTTTGAAATATTAATCGATTTGTATGAAATTATAAAATTACAAAGGTTATGACCGCCTAAAGAAAATATAATTTGTTTTGTTGAAATATTGTTGATATTTTCAAAGATATAAAGCATTGAAAATTGGAAATGATTTTTTTTTTTTTGGCTTTTTTGGTGTATTTTGTAAATATCTCCGCTTACAAGCAATGATAATAAAATAACAAAATAATAAAAATTTCAATCAACTTAATTCAAAGCCAAGACTAAGAAATGAGATTAAATAATATCTTTGTTTTTTCAATATTATTTATATGCCCTTTAATTAAATCAGATGTGGCCTTCGTGATATATGCCAATCTAGGTCGTGCAACCTCTTTATGATGCAAAGTGAAGCAAATTAATTAAACTATGCTCTAGTGTGGCAAACTATCATGTTTAAATTTCAATCTCTTATCAAAAACATAATTTATTTCTAAACAATAAATCTTACACCAATAAAAAATAAAAAAAAAACAACAAAAAACTTATTCATTGATAATCTAATCAATTTTTAAACATCAATTTCAACACCACGTTAGAAAAATTTGAGAGAAAAAACATATTCCAAGTCATTTGATTAAGCTGTAAAAACGTTTGCTACATGCAACAAAAACAAGCAATGTACAGCATAATGCTACACACATTAGTCTCCATCATCATTTGCATCTCAAAATATACAAAAAAAGAAAAAAAAAAAAAAAAATAGAGAAAAAAAATTTATAAAGAAACCAAAGAAAAGTGAGTATCACCAAAACAACAAAAAACAAATCCGTATAAGAAAAAATTTGGAAAACGTTATACAATCGATGATGCCTCAGAGTCTGGCATCAAAATGTAGTAAAACATGGCAAGAAACACATACTTTAAGTAACACACATACATAAACAGGTACATAGAAATTCATAGACAAATAATAAACTCATAATGCCAACACATAAAAACAAACATACATACAAACATTCCAATACGATAAATATTTGTAAAGAAAATAAATAAAAAAAATATCTTTGATTATCATCGTCATGATCATCGTGATAAAGCAAAACAATTACCAATACACATGCAGGCGATCTTGTATTATAAGAAAATTTGGGAAAGTTTTTTTTCTTCGTACTTCTTTTTCTGACAAAGTGTTTGGTTTTATGGCTCATGCATCATAATGTTTACATTACAAAAACAACAACAACAAAAAAGGAAACATTTGAAAAACGTATGTGCAACATTCAACTACAAATGTTTTGGTTTTTCTCTCTATCTCTGATGCATCATACCACACCTATTTGCACGTTTGCGTATTTAGCAAATCAACTTTATCAAACAACAAAAATCGAAAAGAAAATAAAAAGCTAAACAAATCATATGAAATCTCTTAGATACACTAAAGATAAGGCTGAGGAGTCAGTCCACCTCAAGTATCATTAGATATTGGCCAGATTTTTTTTTTTTGTCTCGCCTTGTGTCGCCTTACCTTCATAGTGAACATTATGAAAATCTAGTTAAATAATTGACATTTGTCAAGTGCTGTTGTTTTATTCGTATGCAAATGACTTGTATAATATTTTCTTCTTCTCCTTCTTCTACTTCGCTTTTCTCTCTTTAAATGTATTTTTATTCGATTATTTATTTATTTTAATCTAGAGACAATTTTTGTTTTTTTTTTCATATATAAACTAAATAAAATATTTTTACAGATAATTACGGAGGAAGTCAGTTTGTAAAAGTTTGAAATCATTTGAAAAAGATTTTATAAATTTATTAACAAGCTGTTGTGTGATTTATCATTAGATTCGTTAACGTGAATAGATTAAAAAATATATATGGGTGTGTGTGTTTGAGGTGTTGTGTCTTTCCCACTGGTGCTATAGATTTTTAAAATTTACATTGAAATCCTTAATGAAGTCTAGTTTTTCTAATTTTTCAGGAAAAAAATATGTGCGATAGATATATGTTTTCTAATATTTCAACTGGGCGTGGCACTTCCCATACAAAGTGACTAATGTAGTTAAAAACTTAGTTTAACACACAAAAAACACAAATGTGAAAATAAGGCCAAGTTCCTATACAAAATATTTCGGTCGTAAAAAGTACTGAGATCAAAATGAGGACCAAGTTCTTGATAGGTACAATTACATCTCATTTCTAGGCAACCTATAAGCTTGGCAATATTTTTCCAAGAATTCTTTCCCATATTAGAAACGCCAAAAAATTTTGCCAAGCTTACAGGTTGCCTAGAAATGAGATGTAATTGTACCTATCAAGAACTTGGTCCTTATTTTGAGATCAGTACTTTTTACGACCGAAATATTTTGGATAGGAACTTGGCCTCGTTTTCACATTTGTGTTTTTGTGCGGATCTCACTTATTTTTTCTAAGTTGTTTTTGTATAAATATTCATATGTATTGCTTATTTGGGCCTACCTACCAGCTTTCTAGCTATACTGGAAGTGCCCTATACAAAGAAAGGGAACCCTAGACCCCAGGTGAAAATTGGCCGTTAAAAAATTATTTTTGGTAATTTCTCATCAGGACCAACCTGCTTACCAAATTTCAGCTTTCTAGCTAAACTGGAAGTGCCCCATACAAACAAGGGGCATGATACTCCCCCGATGAAAAGTGCCGGTTTAAAAATCATTTTCGTTAATTTCTCAACAAGACCTACCTGTGTACCGAGTTTTAGCCCTCTTCCTATACTGGAAGTGCGCAATAATATTGATGAGTAAGTCAGTGAGTCAGAGAATATGTACTAAAATGTGGACTTTTCACACCTTCATATCTCGGGAAGCTTTTACGGTAGAACTTTCAAAATTATCCTGTGAGGTCGCCTCTGTGGGGAGACCTTATGTTTTAAGTGTCATTATATTATGATCAATATATTCGTTAAAATATACACACTGTGTGGCCGAACTTGGCCTGGCGCACTCCCGTGCGCCTAGAATCGCCCTGGCTCCCAATATCGCTGGATTTCAAGACGTAAAAATTTTATTGCCGTGAATTACCGATTTTATTTTACTTATTATTTCTCTATATTTCATTATATTACGATCAAGAGGAGCAAAGTTATAAGGGGGTAAAAACAGCTCGAATGGTTTCGTGTAAATATACACACTGTGTGGCCGAACTTGGTTTGGCGCACTACTGTGCGCCTAGATATCACAATAGTTTTTACATTTCACTAAGTAAATTATGATTTAATTTCTTGACAACTCTGTCAGATGTATAAAAAGATTTACGAAAAAATCAATATTATTTTGCTTGATTTTGTTAATTCCGAAAGTGTTACCACTTAAAAATTGACAAGAAACATGTGAATAAATAAAATATCTCAATGCATAGTTTCTTACTGATCGTTTCTTAAGTTGATCGTTTTTTATTTTGTAACTAAAAAATAATCAATAATCTAAAAACAGTTTAAAGCTCTTTAAATACCAAAAAAAATAAAAAATAACACATTCACACTCTCACGGTGCGCACTAATTGTTTACATTTAAGATAATAACTTTTTTCTTTGTTAAATTAAGGAAAGCATATTTGAAATAAATAGAAAAAAAAACGATTAGGAAAATACAACAAAGTAATATGAACAAAATATCAATAAAGAAAGTTGAATTTTTTTCTTCATCTGTTGATCGTATTATTTTAATAAAAATTAACTTTACTCAGTTCATGTTTGTAGTGTTCTAAACGTAACAAGGCAAGCATACGTATGTATGCACGTACATACGTCCTGTGGTGTTTTACTGTTGGAATGACGTTAACAAAAATTAATTATTCTATAGTTAAAACTTAATGACGACAGTGTGAGTTTAAGGAGGGAAAAAGAAAATAAATAAATTTTAATTTCTTTAAGAAGAAGTTGTTATGTTCAATTGTCTTTAAATAATAAGTTACACATTTTTTACAAATTGTTACTGAGTGAAAGTTTAGAAATATTTTATCTCATTTTCTCTAATTAAAAGAAATCTCATGCAAAAGAAAGTTAAATTAACATAAAATTTATTCGACTATTTTGATTTCTTGTAGGATTATTGCATCTATTTGTGGTGAACTGCAAATCTGATTTAGTGCCTTTAGTCCTCTCCTACCCCAATAGAAATGCCGTCTTTGGTGTTGCATGCTGCAAAGGGTCTTGCAAAAGAGCAAATATAAAAAATCGTGCTTTTTTAAATAAATCTATATGCAACTCTGTGTGTTTTGCTTTTTGTATTTTACAAAAGAGCTACGATTTCTTGCAGTTGCTCCTTTGCAAGACCATTTGCACAAAATACTGAATACCGATAATTTTGTTCTAGTAACTGCATATAAATGTGTTTGCAAACTTTATTCTAAAATTTATACATTGAGTAAAACCTTTGATAAAAACGTAAGAATCAAACAACATGTCATGAGTTCAATACTCAGCAGAAACATTTCATATTATTTACGACGTTTACTTTTTTCTCTGTCATCTATACGAAAAACGTGTTATGTTGTTCAGCACTTTTAAATCTTTTCTGAATCGTTAAAGGCGTTTCAACTTCTCATTTTTTTTTGAAGTTTTAAAATAAAACTCTTAGAATCAAAAAAAAAATGACACGAGTTCAATACTCAGCAGAGACATTGAAGTTTTTTATATCAGGTTTTGTCTGTTAACAGTTTTATGTTGTTCAGCACTCTGTTCAATTTTTTACGACTCTTTAATCAAATAACCTGCCCTGAGATCAGTACTTTATGAAAATCTTATTCTACAATTTAATTACATGTTTTTTTAATTATTTATTTATTTGTTAACGTTATACAGTGTTCGTATAGAACAAAATATTTGTAAGGTACAGTGTCAACAAAACGATCAATTTCATGTAGAAGTCTGTTACATTTCCTCAACGTTGTTTATATTAAACTGTGGAACTTGGAAAAAAGAACTACAAGACAAATATGACTTCTTTAATACTTTTAAAGAAAAATTAACTCACGTTTTTGTAATCGTTTTACATTTTAAAAACTAATCTAATGACTCCCTCTCTATTGCCAACTAGAAAAAGTTACTCTCTTCACCACAATTATTTTATGTACAATTTCATTTATTTTCTTTCCTAAATTACAAGATTTGATCCATTTAATGTTTTAACTCCTACAACCCTATTCGGTTATTAATTATCACGGTACTTTACAACAATGTTGCCAAATACAATTTGAACATAACGTACCATATGCCAACAACAAATAACATTCAAACAATAACAATCGTTCAAAGATTTTTCAAAGAAACTCATAAATAACTATTAAATAATAAAAGAAAAAAGTAGCCAAAACAAAATAATCATAAATTTTCAGTGTTTTCCCATTAGATTTTGCTACAACAACAACCAAAACAAAAACGAGAAATACAATAAAATGCAATATGTATCAATGTGAATGTCTGTGAAAGAGCAACGAGTGAAAAATTTTGGGGAAACAATTTTAAAACAAAATACAATAAATACCAGCCAGCATATTCATGAATGGTGGCGGTTTGATTATAATGATGTTGAATGCAACAAATAAATAGAGTTAAACATGCATAAATATGACGCCATTTAGTCTGGTGATGATGTGATGTGACTCGTATGATAAAACCCACTAAGTGTTGGAAAAAAAGTTAAAAAAAAAGTGGAGAAAATAAAATACCACTAGATTCACAGATATAAATTGATATATGTTTTTTGTTGTATCGAAAATATATTTTTGTATTGCTTCTAGTTTTTTCTTTTTCACCAATATGTAGATATGCAGTTGTGTACAATTTTAACTATATGGCAGGATAAAGAGCAATACATTTAAAAATTCTACAGAAGGGTAAAAAATTTAAAAAAATAAATACTGATTTCTGGAAATTTTGTGCGCTTCAAAACTTTTATAAATATTATACGATTTACATTAATATCATTTCATTACCAAATTAATCGAAGAAACAAAGAGATACCAAAAGTACCAAATTTTCTACCCTACAATGTGCACAGTATGTTAATACAAAATAAAAATTGTAAAATAACAAAAAGTAACCAAACTACTAGGTTTTCCTTATTTGTTTCCAAAAAAAAAATGTTATGTAAAAAAAATTGTAAAAAAATATAAAGTACAAAAAGTACTAATTTGTCCCCGTTTCTAGACCTTAAAACGTAACCAATATTTTAATCTGGGTCACATGCTATCCGTCTACAAAATTTTATGCAATCCGATTAAGAGAATTTTTTCAACAGAAAAGTACCAAAGAAATAAGCACCGAAGTAATAAAGTACCACAAGTACCAGGTTTTTCTTATTTCAGCCCCAAGAAAGTGTGTTACTTCATAAAATATTTATAAAATATTACAAAAAAAACAAAAGGTACAAAAACTACCAATTTGCCCCTTTTTTACCCCTTAAATAGTAACGGATATGTTAATCTAGGTCATATGCTAACCTTCTCTCAAATTGTATGCAAATCCATTAAAATAAGTTTTTAAAGAAAAAGTACCAGAAATCAAAAAGCACCAAAATTTAATATAAACCATTACTAAAGAAGTACAAAAAGTACCAGCTTATTATTATTTCAGTTCCAAGAAAATAACTTATTTCATAAACTATTAGTACAAAAACAAAAAGTATTAAAACAAATTCTTCCCGTTTCTGGACTTAAAAAAGTACCAAATATTTTAATCTGGGTAACATGATATCCTCCTAAAAATTTCATTTCCCATTAAGAGAATTTTCTCAAGACAAAAAATATCAAATTTAAAAATTTACCGAATGTAATAAAGTACCATAAGCAAAATAATACCAAAAGGACCAGGTTTTTCCTTGTTTTAGCCCCAAGAAAATATGTTAGCTTATAAAAAATGTTTAAAAAATATTAGTACAAAAATAAAGAGTACCAAAACTATCAATTCGTCGCTTTAAAAAGTACTCTATATATTATTCTGAGACACAAATTTTATTCTACTCCAATAAGAGAATTTCCTAAAGAAAAAAGTCCCAAAAGTAAAAAAAGTACCGAAAGGAAGAAAGTGCCATGAGTAAAGAAGTACCAAAAATAGCAATTTGATAATTTTTATCCATATAAATCTGAGACACATGCTATCCGTCGAAATAGAAATCTATTGACCTGTTTTCGCGATACAGCGGCCCAAAAATTAATGTATAAAAAATTTCACATTTTTCAAAATATTTTCGAAATCTATATATATATATATAAATCTCGTGTCACGATGTTTGTTATCGAACTCCTCCGAAACGGCTATACCGATTTTAATTAAATTTGTTATGCATATTTAGTATGTATGAGATTAGGTTTCAAAGTATATTTTAAACCGCTAGTGGCACGAGGAGCAATTCCTGTTCCAGAACAAAATTATTTTTGTTGTTGAAGGACAACAAGGTGCTACGTCCGCCTATCAAAATTGGAAAAATTGGTTGATGAGTGGGGAGAATGGTTCCCCCATATAAGAAAATAGCTTCCGGGCGAAGCCGGTCCAATTATCTAGTTGTTTTTTTATAGATTGTTACTCTTATTATTTTTAAATTTGCCAAAGGAAAACTTTATGCCTGAATGCTAATAAAATTTTAAATTGATTAAGCCACATAAACGCCATATCCAGAAATAAAAGAAAATAAAAAAACTTTTCTATGAAATTCCAAATTAATCGCTTAAAGAAATTAAAATTCTCGTTTATATTTAAAAATTTCCTTACAAAATACATTAGATGTACAGATTTCATAAAACTTTTCTGCCATTAAAATTCAATTTAACCAAAATAAGTATCATTTATTAACCTCGCCACTAGTATATAATATTTATATATACACGTCTATATGTGTATATGTGTATGTAAATACATATATGTATAATTAATTTGAAATAAAGTATCCACAAAACAGATATATTGGGATTATAATTTGGTAACTCTATGTACGCAGTACACGCGTCTACTCAATCTACGTATACGTAATGCGTATACGTACTGTGTGCTTATAGTAAAGACACTAATGGTGTTTTCTTTTCTACATACAAAATGGCACCTTATTGAGAGGTACATATATAAAATGTCTTGCCAACCCTGTAATAATGCAACTTGTTATTTCACTAGAAAAAACACAACTTATGAAAAAGTGGAACGCCCTGTTTTTAACACGTGACAGCTAAGTTTTCAAGGGCACTATCAACACTGTCAATTTTTACGGGGCAAAAAGTGCAATGACTTCCACCCTTAGTGAGGGCGATTTTTTTTATAATCAAACACACTGCCCTTTTAGAGAGCAAAACATTTGTAAGAAACGAACACCAAAGTACATTTTCTGCATGGAGATGTACCATTTTTTTGTAGAAAAGAAAACACCATAAGATGGGCTTTATTTCTTAAATAATTAATTTAAAATTACGTAGAATGATGGATTTAAGCGATGCAAAACTTTTATGACCAATCTATTTTTATAAATATTAGAGATATATATGGGGTGTTCACACTGTTGTCATATCAGTCATATTGTCATAATGTCTTATTATTATAATAAGACATTTTGAGGTATGTTTATGGTTTGTCATAAAATAAGAGTAGAAATCTTAGTCGAGCAGCTGCAACTCCTTATTCGATCCGGCGTAAATATTTACAAGCCGCCGCTACTTTTAAATAACACAAGAATAAAAACAAGGCAAATTAATTACCAGGTATATGCACGATCAAGGCGAATTAATTATAAAGTGGATGCAGTGGCGAATTCACGCGAATTTCTACCATACCTATACTGTCAAATTTGTTACATATTTTTTCGCTCCATTTTAATGTATTTTTTTATGCATGGAGAATTTTGAAAGCATAGGTAATGAATTCGCCGTTTACACAAACAAAATGCCTGTTGTTTGCTTTGTTGTTGAATTATTGTAGTCGTAATGAATTTGCCTTTTGCACGAAAATTACATTAAAATGACGCCGGAAAATATGTAACAAATTTGACAGTGTAGGTAATGTATAAATTCTCTTGAATTTGCCACTGCATCCACCTTAGAATTAATTCGCCTTGAATGAAAATATTTGTTTGCGTAAGTGATCTGCCTGTCAGCTTGTGAACGTTTTTCCACTTGTCGCCGTCCAAAAAAATAGTTCAGCTCATGTTACCAGCAACAGATGCTTTGGATTATATTTATTTCAGCAAGTTCGTATAGATAAAAAAAAATTTAAAATTTTAATTGATAATGGACATTTTAGAAAATTTACAGGAAATTTATTGTTTTCTTTATTAACAATTAAAAACCATTTACATTTAAGCAAAAATGCAAACCTATGCGCAATAATCCGACTAAAAATGGAGTGTTGTTAAATGTATATCAGCTGGCACAATTGTGACATAGCACACTTATTTATTACGGGGTTTTTACACTTGTCATATTTTGGTGTGCTATTATTTTATGACATATGACTTATGACTACAGTGTGAATACCCCAATTATTTTAAAACTTTTTGAAAGAAAAATGTCAAAACATTTAATCCATTTTCTAGTAAAAATTAAGCTTTCATATCATATTACTCAGGTCAGAATTTTTTTATTGAGAATCCTTGCACTTCTTTTAAATTCCGCAAAATATTTTTTCGTTTCGTTAAAGTTATTAAAACTATCAAATTTATAATAAACAAAAATCGTTATATATAATATTTTTCTACCAAAAGTTAGTTTTTAAAAATATCGAGAATTGATATTCTGAAAACTCAAAATATATCACACCACGTTGCCACGATCTCTATAGATGGACCCACACTCTCCTATATGCTGTTTATATTTTATTTTGCATTTATTGTAACAATTGTTTGCTTTGATCACAATAAATCTACTGCTCCATATTTTCTTTATAAATAGAAAACAAAATACTGCAAAAATACATGGACATTCATACGAGTATGTCCGCTTAATAATAATAAGACAACAAACAGCAGCAAACAACAAGACGAAAGAAAACATATTAAAATACTAACAACAATAATAAAAAAATTGTGTATAAAAATCTAAAAAACCAGTACAAAACATGTGGTAACACCTTTCAGCAATTATAGATCTATAAAATACATAAATTTGCTGGAGGTCTTATTTTTACTCTCCTGGAAAAGAAGAAATAATTAACCAACAACACGATACAACTTGTACAATTTTACTTAATAGTTTTTGCTTTCTTCATTTGTTTGTGTGTTGTCTGATATATATTTTTATTTATCATTTGTTATGTGCCAACACCTTTTTCTTTCTGCTGTTGTTGTTGTTGTTTAGCTGTTTTCAGTTTTAGCTGTTTTCCATTTCAGTAGAAGTGTTAGAGAGAAATTATGTTTTTGCTTTTTTTTTTGCAGCATTCACAGCTTTTGTTTCTTGTGTGTTTTCTAAAGTCTATTTGTGGTGTTGATTTACATGAAACATTTTAGTTTCTTATTATTTTTGAAAATTTTTTAAAAGGATTTTGGTTTTTGATAACTTCCTTGAAGCGAAATTTTGAAAATATAGATGCTAAATGAGGTAATAAAGTACGTTTTCGTGTTTAAATAGAAATATATTAGATAGTTAGTTGTTGCTTTGATGAGGGAAAATACAAAATAAAATTAATTTATCGCCTTTAAGGTTTTAGCTGTTATTCATTTCAAAAGTATTTTCGTGTAGCCTTCATTGTCTGTCTCTATTAGCGAAATTAAAGTGTAATTTTTACATTTCTTATAATTGAAGATAGTTGGGGCTAGAAAGTAAAATTTACAGTCATTAGTTTATTTTAGTCAATTTAATATTGAATTTGCTTGCGGCATTAGAAATAAATTTTTGTACGATATTTTATGTTCTCAATTAGAGCAAAAGAAACTGAAATATGAATTAAAGGAAAGCAAAATGCAATTTGTTTTGGAATGAAAATTTCTTTTATCTATAAATATGGCGAAGAACTGAGCAGTCAAGCCATCGATCCTTTATATTCTATTGAATATGAATACATTTTTAATGGGTCTTTTAAAGACTACTTAGTATCAAATTTCTCTCTTTTTTAAAAAGTCCAAAAAAAAAATTTTCCATTAGATTAAGATCCGGAGATTATGGAGTCCAATTTAAAAGTTGTACAAGTTTATTGCGAATCCATTGTTTTACTAGACTGACCGATTGCAGTTGGAACATACATAGTTATTGTGCCTGTGTCCACGGTATGAGTGGAAATTACTTTCTGCATATTTTAATATTCGTTTGTATGATGCTCCAAAAATTTTTTTCCGTGATACCCCCCATATGAGTAACTTCACTTCCCTGTAGTGTCTTTTACAAAAAAAAAATCTTTCTTTCTGAAGTCATGGAAATAAGAGATAACCATCTGGTCAATCGACATAATTTTTTTTTCTCACTGTAGTCTCGGTGAAGAATAGGGGGCGCTGACAACGACCTAACTGTTCAAAACTTTTGAACTAACTCTGCTTTTCTTGTGAATTTTCACCACGTACCTGCAATGAATTAGGGAAAATCTGAAGTACATTTACCCACAAAATTCTTCGTATCACGTTGTCTATGGCCTCAATTAATTAAAAATAATAATATTTGTTATTGAAATATTGGTGCCGTCTTTCATATTTTTGCCAAACGGTATCAAGAGTTTGTTGCAAACGGTCTTGCGAAAGAGCAAATATAAATCATCGTGTTTTTTTTAAAGAAATCTAATTGCAACTCTGTGTTTTGCTTTTTGTATTTTACAAAAAAGATACGATTTCTTGCAGTTCCTCCTTTGCAAGACCATTTGCACAAAATATTGAATACCGCTAATGTTGTTCTAGTAACTGCATATAAATGTATATGCAACGTTTAAAGTTTTTCTAAAATGTTAAGAGCTTTTCAACGCCATTTTTTTTGAATTTTTAAAATAAAAGTATTTATACAGTGAGTAAAATATTTGATAAAAACGCAAGCATCAAATAACCTGACATGAGTTCAATACTCAGGAGAAACATTTATTTCTTTTAACATTTTCTTTATTCTCTGTCATTTAAACATAAAACGTTTTATGGTGTTCAGCTCTTTTAAATCTTTTCTGAATCGTTAAAGGCTTTTCAACTTCTCCGTTTTTGCAGTTTTAAAATAAAACTTTGAGAATCAAATAACATGACATGAGTTCAATACTCAGCAGAGACAGTTATATTTTTTTTATATCAGGGTTTGTTTACTCCATGTCTTTTAACAGTTTTATGTTGTTCTGCACTCTGTTCAATTTTTTATGAATCGTTATTAAACTAACCTGACCTGAGTTCAGTACTCAGAAGAGACATTTAATTTTTTTATAACGTTTGCCTTTCACCTAAAATTTTAAAGTTTTATTTTGTTCTGTCCTTTTCTGTATTCGAGGCCAAATAAAATTGTTGATATTGCTAAAGTTACTACAAACTAATATTTAGAAGAAAATTGGAATAAAAATTCCGAACATTTTCCTTCTGCGTTTAAAACAGAACACGACTTATAATGTGCAAGCAAAGGAGCCAAATACATGCCTCTAATGACATAACCGTTTTAAAGTAATTTTTCCCAATGCCAAAATAAAAAATAAAGAAGGAAATTTTTATTACTTTTAAACTTATTTATTTGCCTCTGAAATGTTTACAAAAGTGTTAGCAAAAAGTTGTTTAATAAGACAAGAGACTGCAATAACTTTAGAGAGAATATATAATCAACAAAATTAGTGAAATAACGTTGTTTCATCAATTTTAATTAAATTTTCATAAAACGAAATGACGCATTTTTTTTTGGCAATGTTATGATGTTAAAATTGAAAATTTTAGTTGCTGCATTGCAATTTACAAACAAGAAAATATATTAAAACATTTAACATGCCACCGAAAAAAAGTTGATGTGTTTTTCTGTTTCCAGACGTAAAAAATATGAATTAATACAAATACATTTGTTACGTATACCAAACAACCATAAATTAACCCAATGAAATATTTGCCGATACATTAACCCATTTCCCACTTTTCATTTTGTGCAAATAATTTAAACGTTTGTAAATATTTATTTATTTAAACGCACACTGTCTCACAGAGCCAACACTCAGTATGTCAGTCGTCAGTAACTGTATAGTGTGAGAAATGCATCCCATTTAAACTAATGATTTCAACACTAGTAGTCATAATAATTGTCCAAAGTAGGTTTTAACTAAACAAAAACTACAACATCAAATAAATATTTATAACAAATGTATGAAATAATAATTGAGTAGACATAAATGTAAGAAACACACCTTTTTTTTCTTACTAAATACTTGTAGTGTTGTGGGGTTTCAAATTTTGCGGTCGATAATTTATTTTTTTTTTTTGTGAAAAAGTAGTAGACTACATGTCAAAAGCATCTTAAATTTTTTAAACAATTATCTATAGTTGAAAATCTTTAAATGTTTATAATAAATTTTATTATAACGAGTATTATTTATTTTACAAGGTAATTTAACTCAAAAAGCACGTTAATCTACATGCTGCAGCTCGATCAGTTCAAGTGATTATTTACCAATGTGCCAAAAACGAATTAACTTATAGAAATAGAAATAGAAATAAAAATAAAAGAATTCAAATTGCATTTACATATGTGTTTTTATTTTAATTATTCAATATATTTTCCACATTTGATGGAAACTTAAGAATCACCATGTTTTTATAAATCAATTAATTTTCTATCATGGTTTTATCATCTGTCGGTTTTGCACTTTTGGTTTTGGTGTTCATTTCAAATCTAATAAATAAACGAGAAATACCAAAAAAAAACCTCCTACCACAAAGCACATTGAACTCGGTTCGATTTACTTATATCTTCACCCATACAACGTTATTGTTTGCACTATGGGGAGAGAAATTGTGGCTATTATATATATACACTGCGTGCGGTTAGTAAAATATGAAAACCAGTTTAACATTTTTTAAATTTAAATACCAAATACATTTTTTGAATAATTTCTAGCGTTTATCTCAATTTTTTTTTAAATTGTTTGTTGAAAATAAGTAAGCTATTCCATTAAGTATGATTCCAGTACCCAAACTATGGTTGTAAAAAATTCTTTTTTCAACTTTGTTTGAATTTCTTGTTTTCTTATTTTGCAAAATAAATGGAAAAACGGAAGAACAACAAACAAAATTAATTTTATGACCACAACATGTGTCAAACAGAATATGGTTGTGAAAATTAACAATACCATAAAAAATTATATATTAAGGGACTAACCGGTCCAATAACTTTATTTTAAAAGTTTTAGCTAACTTTTAATACCTTAAAAAAAAAAAAAAAAAAAAAAAATGGTTAAGAACAACTTGTATACGGTTATATGCAATATAATATGATCGTTGTAAATAATCATAAGTTTTCATGCAACCATATTATTGTTAACAAAGACAACAATGTTATTGTTAGATTTACTTTAAAGATAATATTATTATATTTATAATTACAATCATTTTATATTAAAATCGAACATTGAAATTGTAAGAAATCATATTATTGTTATAAAAATTATAATATGATTGTTTTAAATAAAATTATGTTTACATACCCAACTAATCATTAGTTTGTATAATGTCATATCTAACAATGTTATTGTTAGATTTACTTAAAAGATAATATTATTATAATTATAATTAAAATCATATTATGTTTACAAATCGAAGTAATCATAAGTATGAAATCATAGTATTGTTACAAAAGCAAACAATCTTTAGAATAGATTTAATTTTATAATTATACGAGTTGATTTAAATTGTTCAATTCAACAATACTATGGTGGTTTTAGATTATGTTTTGCTTTAATTTTTTTTTTAGGTGGTGTTGTTTCAAGTGGTTAGAGCGTTGACTTCTAAGCAAACAATGACTTGGGGCCTGTGTTCAAACCCTCGCCCAGAGCATGTCAATCAACATCATTAATTTCTCTAATGTACATTAGTGAGACATTGTATTTGTTGTTGTCGTACTATTTAAGTGATGAAGGCATAGCACTGGTCACACTAAAAAACTTTTCCGACAACAGTTGATGCTATCCAAGCTAATGTAAACAACGTTTCCCTCCTTCGGCGGTTAAGAGAAACATTGCCGAAGTAAAACAATTTATAAAATGCCTGCTAATACAGCTTGAGAAAGTTAATGCGTCTACTTAAAACCGGAGGCGCCTCATCACTGCTATAAAAATTAACATAACGCACAAAGCAGAGTTGTAAAAGAGTTACCCCCTCTCCCTGAGTTCCGGCACAATGCATTGCATACGTAGGGGTCATCCCCTGAGTGCTGGTCCTAAATACAAAAAAAAAAAAAAAAAAAATATTTGCTGAAAATTTTTTAAATGAATTGAATACTATTTTACTCGTATAACAACAACAACTTGACTTTCAATTCCATATTTTTTAGAAATTTCATATTACAAAATATTGCTTTCTTCTGCCCCATTGTGCATTTTGTATGCAAACTATGAGTAATAGTGATCAGCATTTTAGATGTATTCGTACATGTTTGAGCAGTTTGTACGTGCGTACGTGTACAGATAAATCAATATGTTAAATTGGTGTTTATGCATTTTGACAGCTAATGTAACATTAGATGCTGTTGCATATATATTGTTTTATTATCAGTAGATTCAGCAATTACGAGAGCATTATTAAGATATTCATATTTTATATTGCCAAAAACAGTCTTTAAACTAAAAGTTGTTCGAACACTAAAAATAGCTGTATGTGATGAAACACAAATATTTTGTGTAACAATTTGTCCTGGCAAAAAATTTACCATGTTTCTTATTTAACTTTTAACTGCCAGATTTATTTATACTGGCTGATGTTAATGTTGCTGCGACTGCTGCTGCCAAAAATGTTGCTAAAAATGCTGCTGGTGAAGATCATTAAAAATGACAAATGTTTCCACTTTATTTGTTAGTTTATTTTTTGGGTATTTTTGTTTAGATCTTTCCTTTGGCTTTAAATGGACCTAAAAAATATAATTTGTATATTTTTGGGAAAGCAATTGGTTTATGATTTTTAATTTTATTGCCCCCACCAAATATATGGTCTAAATATAAAAATCACACATCAGAATTAATATTCAATTTGTTAATTCGATTTTTTTTTGGAAATCTTAAATGAATGGAGAGAAATGAATTGAAGTTTGTCCCTGTTTGGTGATATCAAAACTGCAACGTGACAAAAATCTTGCACTTAGTTTTGAGGAAAAATTAGCTTAAACGATTTCTTATTGTAATTTTAAATTGAAATAAACTTTGAAATATCAAAAGAATATCTCTAAAGTTGCCAATGCAAACAATCACAATGTCTGCACATTTTTAAATTATCTAAAATCTTACTTAATTTAATACTATTTGATGATCAAATCTTAATTATTTTTCTTTAAATATTATTATTTTTGAAAAACACTAATCGTTAAATTAAACGAGTATAACAACCACACCACAAGGCTAAATTTAGTTAAAGCAAATAATAATTGCAAAACAAATCCAAAATCATTCATTCATGTTTTGATTAACAAAAAACACGATCAAGATGCAACAGCACTGAACCAACAAATTTATATGGAAAAAAAAATTGCTTTATTTTGTGTTTCATGCTCTGCCGTGCAACTGCATGAAAATTAAAGTTTTAGTTTTTATGAATTTTTAATATAAAATATTTATTAGTTTTTGAAAGGCAAAAACCAAAACCAAAAAAAAAAAAAAGAACACAAAAATAATAAAGCAACAACTATGAAAATATGAAATATATAAAAAGTGAAGGTATGCATAAATTTGCATTTTTAAAATCGCAAAATCTTAAAAAAGAACTACAACAATTATTTTAAATGTATAATTTTCAAAGAATGACTCATATTTTGAAGGTAAAACCAAAAATTTTTTGTTATTGTTCAAATCTTTTACTACACGAAATACTAAAAGAGCTTTTGAAAATATTTAGTAAGAATATCAATCAAATGGATTGTTTTTAGTTAAGTGTTGGGTTAATTATAGTAACTAGTAGAGCCAACGAACGACACAATCGTTCATATTCTAGATGCGAATAACGAAACTATCCAAACGTCATTAGAAATCTCTTATACTTCAAAGACTTAATGGTAGATTTCCCTGAATTCCCGTAGCTTAAAAGCAAAACCAGTTAAGTGCAAAAACAAAACACCTTAAAGTCCGTATATTCTTTTTTGTTACCATACCATTCCTACAACTCTTCCACGTCAAAAGCATAAAAAATATACTTGTAAGTCTTATTCTTGTTATTTTATGTGTAAAATCAATTAGACAAAAATACGCTTCATATTAACTTCATCTTCATCTTCATTTAACAGAATTTTTGTAACCCATATTAAACCCGATTTACATGATGACTTGTGCGTCGTCGCTTTTTCGACGTCCCTTTTTGCTTGTTAGTGAGCGGTGTAAGGAAGAAAGAGGGGTAAACAAAAAGTCTTGATTTGTGTTTTTAAAGACTTTTCTTCCATTTCTCTTTATTACTTTTCACTATTTTTCTTACTTTTGTTATTTATCTTTGTTACTTACATTATTTCAAAACAAAAATGGGAAAAAAGACATGAAACTAAAAGACATCGCCTGAACACACAAAGATTTTGGTAGCAACTTCAAAAGGGAATTCAGTAAAAACGACGTCGCAAAAGTCATCATGTGAATTGGGTGTTAGTCCACTTTAAATGGGGCACACTTGTCAAGGACGCATGACAGTACACTGTCATTAAAACGATGGGGCAACTAGTCCCCCCAAGCGCCGAACATCACAAATCTCCTCCATTTAAAGGCTGATTTACAATATTAATTTTTTGTTTGCCATGTGGCTCAAAAATTTCTTACAGCCGTTTTATCCGAGGGAAAAGCTTCTCCTCTTAAAACTATAATTGAAGTTTGTCGCACTACTCACCCTTTTGTGAACCGATTTCCATTATTAGTTTTTTGTTTGTAAGCGTTTGTTTGCAGTTAAGGCGCATAACTTTTATCGGAGGGGCAACCTTTTCCCCTTCCCCCTTTATTATATTGATTATTGCAAATTCACCAGTTTGAGGACTAATGCTCAATTTATTTATTAAATTAAATTGTATGTACTAAAAAAATTTCAGTTTTTTTTTAATTGAAGGGGCTACCCATCCCCCACTACTTCCTCATTTGTGGACCGATTTTCAAAATTAGTTTTTGAATTGCTTGAATTGTTTTGTTTGCACCCTAGACACATATTTTGTTTGCAGAAATCGGAGGGGCATGTTGCCTCCTCCGTTTGTCGACTGATTCAAACTGATCGCATTAGTTTTTAATTCATCGACTGATTTTCAAAATTCCTTTCTTTTTAATGGGTTTGTTTGCAATTTGGTATCGTAATTTTTTTCAGAGTAGCAAAGTTGGCCGCCAAATATATCAATTGTCGCTTATCCCATTTGTGGACCGATGTCGGAAGTGTACGTCTGCTGTTTGGTTTCATAGAAATATAAGTGCGAACCTGACGACGTACGACTTGGCCTTCTAAAATGTTCATTATAAAACAACTCTGATATTTATGGAACGATTTTATACATTTAGTTCATTTTTATCACCTGCAGTCATGTGAGTTTCTAAGGAATCGGATTTGACCCACTTTAAAGGTTCAGATTAATTAAAAATTTTGCACACTTGTCAAGGACGGATGACAATACACTAATTCATTAGGTTTGTTCCACTAGCTTAATAAATATTTACTGCTATTAAATATTAAATAAAATTAATGCCATTGTAAAAAACACTCCTTATAAATATTTTGAATTTGGTGTAAGTTTTGACAAAATCGCTTGTATTGGTTTTGTGAATTTTCAAATCAATTGAAAAGGGCTGAATTTTTGGTTGTGCATACTTTTTTTCCGCTTTAAAAACAATTTAAGAAGTCACCGACCTGCTTTAATAATTTTCACTCTACACTAATGGTGGAAGTCCATTCATATCAATAATCAAAATTTCAATAGACTTAATTCTTTAATTTAAATCAATTCAACGTGTCACACAGCTGTATTATATGAAATTTTTGGCAATTCAAAAAAAAAATAAAATTATACAAGATATATTTCTGCATCAAAAAAGAAAACATGAAAATTTTAAGCAAACATTTTTGCGAAAAAAACACACAACCACAATAACAATAAAAATAATAATAATAATGATGTTGAGAATATGAGACTGATATGAAGGCAATACAACAATAACAACCAACAACACTCACATCAATTTTCATTACAAATTGAGTCATTTAATTTATTTATGACCGATGAAAGAACAATTTCCAATTTTAGCTTAAACTTCCGCATTTATAAAGATCAACTTACTTACAAGAAGGAATTGACTCCACAGAGTACATAAATACAACACCAACTTATCCATACATACGAGTACATACAACCCGATAAAACAAAAAAACAGTTACAACTACAAACGAATGCATATTTAAATAAGGCAACATATTTTTAAGAAATTATTGCATAAATGTTAAATTGGGTCAACAAATGTGCAGCGAGCGACGACGACAACATTCGCAATAATTTTTGCCCCGTTTTTATTTTTGCGTGCACGACCAAACAAGAAATAAAATTACATCGTAAGCAAAAACAAAGAATTTTTACTTATAAAAAGATCATAAATTATAGCTATAATTGCTTTTTTTCATAATGCAAAAACAAAAAAAAAAAAACAAAACAACAGCAAAAGAAATTGAACATAAATTATAAAAGTTGGAGTTTTGTTTTTTTTTTTATTGAAGGGAAAATGTAAATTTTTCATCATAAAGGAGGTTGCCTAAAAAATATTGGAACTGTCTAAAATTTAATACTTTTTTTTTGGAATTTTTTTGGAGACAAATTTTTTATTTTTTTGCAAACATAAATAAAAAATTTCCTGTGAGTAACACTTTCATTAATATTTAACAACAAAAAAAAAAAAAAAAATATCAAATCTTATGGCCCATTTTATTATTTCATGTTAATAATTTTTTTTATTCGCTCCTTGTCCCTGCTTATTGCTTGCTCAGCCCGCGTGTGTGTGCAATTTTATCTTTTGATTAAAATCAATTTTTCCAATTAAAGTGTATTGAACGTTTTGTACGCATTCGGTGACAATATAATGGGCATTACGAGATTTACATACTTTTTTCCTTTTATTGTGATAAGCACATGCTAATAAGCCTTTGTGCCTTTGCGTTGCATAGTCGGTTTTTTCCAGCCTTATTGGGATTATTTGCAACAAGTACTGTGAATGTGTACCAAAGTTCCATGCATTTTAAAGTTACATGCAACTCAATAGACGAGTTGAAAGAAGAAGGATCAACAATATTATATAATTGGGGAATTTAAGATTTTATAACAGGATGTCAACAAAAATACTAAAGATATGTATGTTAGTGTATTATTTGTATGTATGAATTGCTTTCTTTAGATCTGCTGGAATGTCTTTGAAAAGCATTACTGCCATGTAAGATTTTATAATAAGTTATCGTTTGATTAATTCATCAACGTATTGATTTAATCGATTAATATGGCATTATACGATTAATTTTATAAAAATTTATCGATTGATTAATTTTTCAAAGTGTTGACTTAATCGATTAATATGGCATTAAACGATTAATCGATTAAAAATAATTATTGTTATATTAAATAATTTGAATAATTAAATAAAAAATAAACAAAATTTTTAATTTTCAACGGTTGATTTTTGTTGTTTTACATCTCACGTGTACGGCTGAGAGAAAAAGTATCCCTCATTTTCAGTCGGGTGTGGCCTCTACAATGTAGAATATTGCGCACAAGTAGGTTTGGGGTCAAGTTTATTAATATATTTTCTCGCGTGTTTTGAAAATGCTGTCTTCACCAACGGAACGGCGTATTAAAGTTAACGAGCAGAATTGTGTACACGTTACATTTACGTTGCGCATTGAAACATGCCCGCCTAAACAAATCAACACCGAGACTACACCGCAACAGATTGAAGTCAAATATGTAGGCGTTCATCTTGATCGTCGTTTAACATGGAAATCGCACATAGACGCACATTCGTGTGTATTTTTTTTTTAATTTTTGGTCAGGCATAACTCTTAACCCTTTGTGAAGCGATTTTCAAAATTTATTTTTCGTTTGCTTGCAGTTAGATTCCATTTAAAAATCAACAGGCAAACTTTTTCCCCTAAAATAATGATTATCGAATAACTCCTCTATTAAGAGACCGATTTTTAATATTCTGATTTCGTTTGCTTACAAAAGGTTGGTGGAGTTTGATCCTTTCCATTGTTTTTCGAAATCGGCTTCAAGGTGTCGAAACATCACGATGTCAGTTCAACCCTGCGCGCAGTCTAATTTTTTTTTGTCTGTTCAATTATTACGAGCTTCTAGATTTTTCTTTCTAATAAAAATAATAATTTATTTTATAAAAAAAATTAAATTTAGAGAAAACGAACTTACGCCTGACAAATTAAAATTTCTTTGATTAATTATTGTAAATGTTAAATTTTGTATCCCATTATTATTTTATTAAAAATAACACAACTATTCCACGCACATTGTTGTTTTTATTTAAACTGCAAAATTTAACTTTTTAAAAAAAATTTCCTACAAACACCATAAATCCACTTAGCATTTGTTTTCTATGAAATTGCATTTAAATTATTGCAAGAAAGCTGCCACATTTGAATTGATATGCATCTGCTTTGTTTTTATTCTTTAGTTTATAAAATGCGAATTTTTTTCTTCCTTTTTTATAGTTGTTTTGAATTAAAGATAATGAATGGCAAATTCAACTTTAGACCAACGCACTTTTGTTTATTTTGTTGTATTTCAATTTGCAAAAGTTTTATTTTTGATTTTGTTGTTCTTTTCTCTTCTTCTCCTTTAACAAATTCAAAGGCCAAACGTATTTATTTAAAAAAATAAGCAAAAAACTAAAAAAAAGATGACGATAACGACTCATATGATGAGGACGAGTATGGTTTTCTTATCTATGATTACATATAAATACAATATATATTTGTGTACATACATACATACACACACAAGAGTATGTACATATATAATCACTGAGTAGCAGTTCAATTGAAGTACATTCGTAATGATCTTAAAAATATGAAAATTTTTCCTTTAATACACTTGTAAGAACGAACAACTTTGTCTGTCTGTCTTACATCTAGGCAGCAGTTAGTAAAAATAGAGAGACTTCAATTTAAATAAAAAAAAAAACAACAACAAAGAAACAAAAAAAAAATAAAAGAAACTGCAACAAAACTTAACATTTTATTGTGATTTTTCAAAATGATTCAAGTCGTCTTTATCGCATAGACAACGTCTGGCTAATTGTACGCAGAGTTGTTTCTTTTATTTTCACAGACTTTACTACTGGACATGTACCAACAGACAGCCAGACGGATAGATGGACGTATGGATGGATCGATGTAAATAAGTATTTATGGACAGACGACATGCGGTCAGTGGCATTTTTAATTAGTTTGTTTTTATAAAGTTTATTATTTTATTATTGTTTTAGAGTGGCTTCTTTGTCCGCCCATTTGTCTGTCCTCACATTTCTAGTCTGATGTTAATTTTATGAATAATTGAGGCGGGAATTGTTCTGTAGCAAAATAATGGGTAATTTGAGACAATTGATCTCTTTGACAGTTACAAAATTTTTAAGCTATTGCATAGCTTCTATCGCGGGCTTCAAGGCGACCGAATCGAGAAATTTTTAAACGTTTGCTTCTTAGGTCTTTTGTTTTTGAAACGAAAAAACCTGACACTAAGTTTGTTTCTTAAGTCTTTTGTTTAAATCGCCCAATGTATGATAACCCCTAAAGTATGCTATTGATTTTGATTTCATTAACATACAGTATTGCCAGAATAACAACGGAGTTATTAAACAGAACGTAATAATATAATTGCATACGTTGATAAAAAATGCTATGCAATGGCTTTACCGCGGCAGTCCCCGAGTGCCACATGTCTTTTTTTAGTAGTTTCGAGTTACGAGTGTTTCTGTAGGCTTTCACTTAAATAAAGCTTGTGTAAAAAGAAAATACAATCAATTATTCGGGGGTTTTAATAAATCATTTAGTAAAAAATTATTAAGTTTTTGGAAAAACTTGAATTGTTTCGCGCTTTCGGGATGCAAAGTTTTTTTTTCAAAATATACAAATGAATGTGGTTGTAAGGAAAAATACCAGATGCGCCACAAAAAAGCGTCAAAACATAAATTTCTTTAAAAATGGTTATATAAAAAAAAAAACGGAAACGAGACCTAAAAAACGTAAGAAAATACCCGAAAAACACCAAAAAGGCAACACCGATTTTTGTGCCACTTTTAAGCTGGTCGGCTTTCATATTTAGATGGCATTTACAGTATGAATCTCTGTTGCATGCAATTTTTATTTGATGTGAGAGTGTTGAAATATAACACATTTTATTTCTTCTCTATCTTTCTCACTGAAAAAATAGAGTTGCATGCAACAAAGTTACTTAGTGTAAATGCCGTGTAGTAAAGACGAATATTAAGATATGAATGCGAGAAAATTAAGCTTTTATTTAGAAGCTTTCTCTTTCTCTCTCTCTCTCTCTCTCTCTCTTTCATTTGATCAGATTTGTGTATATGGGCCTACAGAAAAATTATGTAGTCGACACAGTCAAATGAAGACAACATTCAATTGTTATTGAATTATTTTGGACGAGCGCAGAAAAGACAGGACCTTTTACGTATTTTAGATGCTTCAAAAATAAGGTGTAGTCAAGGTTAATCACCAGAATTTTTTGAGATCAATTAGAAGTTTTAGGCGCTTAGATTTTAGTACAAATTCCGGTAGTTGCTGCCAAATAATTGAGTGATCTGTAATCAATTCTTTTGACATCCTAAAAAGTTGTGATTTTTCTTCTCTTGTTTAATGAAAGTTTTTCCATTTCTTTTATTCTTACTGGAAAAATGTTTTTCTTGTTCGGCGAGAAAAATTGCTCGCACTGAATATTAGGTTCGAATTTTTATTGATAATAAAAATTATGCATACTTTCTAATAGCGCCTTCTAATGTCGTTTTATTTAATTATTTTTATTTCTAGTTTCTTAAAATACATATTAATAAAAAAAATTAAAAATATAATAAAGAAGTCACAGAAGTCAATCATTTTTTTTGTAGTCTTTAATCAGTATGACTTGCATGCGTATCAATTTAGTTTTTGGTTTATTTAATGGATTTTGTATTTTACTTTGGAACTTGCGTTTCTTTTTTTCTCTCTCCTTTTTTTCTCAAGTGATCTTCTTCTGTATGAATATTTCTTATGCTTTATTTATTGTTTACATTTCATCTTGTAGGAAATTCTGTCTACAGATTTTTATTATTTGTTCAAAATAATTATTTTGAAAATACTGGTCAATCAAGCACTAGGTTAAATTGATAAGTTTCAATTTAGATGAATCTTTTGAAGTGAACAAGAAATCGCTATAAAAAGTTTAAAAAAAATTTACAGGAAAACAAATTTAGTATTCTTCCTCATGATTAGTAGTTGAGATAATTTTTTGTGATGCAATTATTGATTACATTATATACAAAACAGTGATAAATTTTATACCATTTTAAAGATATTTATTTGCAGATGTGTACATTCTATATATCGTTAAAATCGGTTCAGTATTTTAAGATTTATAAACGTTTAAACCATACACGCTCGAGGGGGGATGGGGGTTTACGATTTGTTACGGATTAGAAATTTTGCCCTGAAAAATTAGTCAAAAGTGTTACGAAGGGGGGGTATAAAAACACTGAAAACAGCGTTACGTAATATGTGCACAGCCCCTTATGCATAGATTTACTCAAAATTGAAAAAAATTACAAACATGTACATTTAGATATTGTTTTTGCAGAGATAAAACTATCACATTTTCTTCTCTTTTAAACAGAAAGAGAGGTTAATAAACAGCATTAGATCATTTAAGGGGATTTTGTTTTTGTTTAAATTTACCGATCAGTAATCATTAATTAATTATGTGTGTTTCCATTAAGTGTGTGTATGTATGTGAATATTTATTGTGTGACATATTTTAAGACCCATAGGAAATTTTTCTATAAATATTAATTAAATTATTTACATCTTGAATTTGGAGCAATTATTTGGGCATTTTCCAGATTTGATTCGAAATGAAAAAAATGTGAATGTAATTAAAAATTCTTGTTATAAATTTTTTGCTTTAAATTTTTTGCTATAAATTAACGGCTTTAAAATTGACAATACTTTACATTCGATTAAAATACAGAATAGGCTGCTATCAGGCGTTTTTTGTATTTCATGCGGAATTATAATGTAACAAATTCCAAAATACCTACGTTTGTTAATTATGACACCAATATTTAATATCTAAAAATGATTATTAACAGTCGTCCATTGTGCAGTTTTGAAAGTATTTGTTTTTTATTTTTGTTTATTGAAAATTATGAAGAAAACTGAAGCTAGACATCGCCTTGCCTTGTCTTGTCTTTGGAATTAATACATCTTTAGTTTAAAGAGTTTTCATTTTATTTTAAAGACCACTTTAAGCCGCCACAACTCTTTGTCGACCGACTACTAAACTTTAAATTGTTTTAACTAAATCTTTTGACTAAATATCATGCATTTCACTTTCATGTTAAAACGCAGTAAATGTCATCATACAATTATTGTTTTCATAGTTTCTTAACTTCATAAAGAAAAGATGAAAAATAAGAAAAATGAAAAAAAAAAAACTATAATAAATATTGACTCATGTATTTTAGAAAATTTCATCACATATTTCCTTTTGAAAATCTATACACAAAATCACTTTCAGTTATTGCGAAAATACGAGTATGAGTCTGTGACTGCCAATTTTTATTTCAACATTTTCACACAAAATGTCGCCTTTCTATTATAAATGACCGAATTGTGTGTTATTAAGAAAGGAAAAAACATGCAGAAAACTATAAAATTATAAGACAAAAAACTTGTTAAAATTTTTATGACCAAAAGTTAAGAAATGATGAGTTTTTACTGTCCGCAAAAATCCCTGCTAAATTGCTGAACAAAGAAAAAAAACCAACAACAAAACTAATAACAAAAAACGAACTGAAATTTCAAATCTCACAAATATCAGTGGACATAACAATAATACTTGAAATGTCATATTGCAATAAAGTGGCAGCCAACTGCAACAGCAACAACAATTTTATGAAGGAAAAAAAGCAGCATCAATGTAATAACAAAGCAGCGAACAATATGAGCCGCAATAAACAGCAACAAGCTTCAACAAGTCACTTTCATTTGAAAATATTTTGCAAGTTACAGCAGCAGCAGCAGCAGCAGTAAACACCAACAAATTTTTTAGAAAAAGAAATATATGATTTTCTATGTGACTCTATTTAAAAGTAAAAACTACTACTAGTTTTTTTTTTTTTAGAAATTTTCGTAAATATTAAAGAAAAACAAATTTACAGGCAGAGAGTGGAATATGTCGATCAAATATTTTGAGGACTACTTATGTAATCAGGTGAAAGCTTTATTTATGTACTTTAAACAACCTCTACTACTTCTTCTTTGGCATTTTAAAAAATTATTTTAAAATGTCAAAAATTTGCTAATTTGGATAATAAATAATAATTCAAAAATGTTGAAGCCCTTGAAGACACAATATATAATAAAAACTCTATGTTTCTTGAACTTTTCTTCGACACTGTTCTACAGCACAACTATTTTATTCTGAGCTTAAAGGTTGTTTTGAAAAAAATCGCACACTGTCAAAAAATCCAAATAAAAATTTTTATTCGACTGTTTAAAGGAGAAAATCCGTATATTTAACAATAGTAGTTGTATGGGATTTAATCCAAAATCAAATGTAATTAATAGATTTCCTGGTACTTTTTACAAGCATACTTATTATAAATTAAATTAAAAATACCAACAGTTTTCTAAGACTATTTTAAAACTGTTTCACAAGAGAATAATTAATTTAAAATAATAGTTGCTAAACTCTTGTGTTAGATAATATTTTAACAAATGCGATTGCAAAAGACTTATTCTCGTAATAGTTTTATAAGTGTTTGGACATATGGCAGAATTTTATTTTAACAAATATATAATATATATTATATTTTATTTTCTAGTGTTTTTTTCGGAGAGTAAATTTTTCTCATTAAGTGAGAACGCGAAGAGAGTCAGTTCAGATAAACCTATAGGATAAAGAAAAAAGTATGTATTTTATTTAATCTATTCAATGAGTACTCCTGAACTTTTCTATTTATTTTTATAATTTGGTTCTACTCCTAAGCTTACAAAAGAATTACAGATGTAAGCTTTTCATAATTATATTTTTTAGCTTATTCTATAATGAAACTATTTGGGATATTGTATAATACAGATAAGTAATATTATTCGAAGCATTCATATTTCATTATTAAATTATTTTTCATAAACTTTTTGCAATATTATTCACAACACTTTTCAAAGTTTAAGGCTCATGTTGGTAAGCTTTTTCCAAGTGATAATTTTTATATCGTTTTGGTTTGTTTCAGTGCTGGCAAGGCACCATCGAGTCCAATCAAATTTAATATCTTCAAAACTTTTATCGTCAAAAAGAGCTGCTGCAAACATCTTAAAATTAACAGTTCCAAAAACTAGGAAAATTATAATTTGCCTCATTTCGTTACACCCTGACCACAAAAGATCTGAGTGTGATTTTTTCTCTTTTTTTATGTCATTCATTAAATAAAATGCGGTGATATAAATGTTGCATGCAGCATGACAATACATCAAGAAAAAAGCTTATGAAAATATTACAACGGCATTATGAATACAGCAGCCGAAAAAAGCGCTGAACGCAAAAGAAAACAGTAACTAAAACTTTGCTATTTTGTTTTTTCTTTAACTGTCACAAAAAAAAAAAATTGACGCATTGTCAACTGGGGAATATACGCGTACTTTAAGCTGCAGTTTATTTCTTTAGCCTCAGATTTTAGAGGTAAATAAAATTCGATTTCAAAGGCAAAAAGTGACAGTACAATGAGTACAATACAGCATCAGCTAAACAACATACAAATGATGACTCTGATGACGCAGCAGCTATTCAAGCTGACGAAAAAGAAATTGACTAATACCACATAGGAAAAATAAACAAAAAAAAAGCAAACAAAAAAAACAAACTCCCAACTGCAGCCAACAAACTATTAAAGCGTTTTTGGAAAAGTTTTAGATACGGCTTTTTTTTTAATTTTATTCCGAGGTAATGACTGAAACTGACACCAAAAGTAAAAATCAAACGTTACAAAATCAACCCGCACACACCAAACTTGGCTAAAGTTAAGTTTTTGCCAGTGTTTTTGGGCTTAAAAAAAGGAGATTCAAACAAAACACCATAAAAAATCTCTACATGCAACATATTAAAATGGTTACCATTAACAGTTATGGTATATAATAATATATGTTGCAAGCATCAACAACAACAGAGAAAAAACTTAATTGCAATTATGATCTTGTTTTGCTTAACTTGTTTGCAAAGTCCGTCCGTCCGTCCGTCCGTCTATCTGTCTGTCCACCGCATGTCACAATGTCTCTTTCATTATGAAGTCTGCCTTTTTGTCTGCCAACTTTTCTAAAATGGTTTAAAGATAAATTTAATTTAAAAGAGTTTGCTCTAAAGTCTTTTATTTTCAAATATTTTTGCTTGCAATTTATTTATATGCACGTAAGTGTAGGAGTTTTGTGTGAAAAATTTCTTTAAATAAATTAAATTATTTAAACTGCAAACTTTTTACAAAGAAAGTTTACTCAGCTGTCAAAATAAAGAATTATAAATAAAAATTAATTAAAACTGATTTGAAACTGGTCAAAATAAATGAAAAACAAATTGAACAAACACATTTTGTGACAAACAAAATTTAAACTTTTATACTTTTACTTTTATAGCCACGACAGGATTTAAATATGAATTTCCTGAAAATTAGCAACGGATTTTTTTTTATACCCCTCGCTCTTGTTATACATTTGTTTGAAGCTTAGCTTAAGTATGCGTGTATGCGTATGTTTTTGGTCCGGTATACCCAAAAATTTTCCTTAAAAGGGTTATTTTTCCCTCCACATTTATATTGAATCATTAATTATGAAATATCACTCATATTTTCCTTTTCTTTAACACTTTCCTCATACATTTTTTCATTGAATATTTCATCATAAATAACTTATTGTATTGTAAGTTTTTGTTTTCGGTCTGTCTGCGCTGTTTGCTTCAATAATAATTGGTTGATACAGTACGAAACTCCTTTCATCGTTTTTTTATAATATTTTTTCTGCGTGCTGAAGTAACAATTGATGTTTGATAGATGGCTGCGTATGAAATGTACGAAATGGAAAACGTTTATGGTTTCATTTAACTTTCTTTAAGCCATATACGAGAAAAAAAATTGTTGTACTTTAAACAACATTGTATTTTCGTTGCATATGAGTTTGTTCACAACTTTATCATAAATATTTTGTGGGCGTTGAAAACGAAATGAAAAAAAAAAACACCATACAACTATTGATTCGTTGCACCATTCATCAATAGATTTATGCATATGAGCAGCGATATGTTGGTTAAGATTTGTTTATTTAAAAACTCAGTCCAATTGTATGGTTATTCGATGCACAGTGGTCTCAACTACAAAACAGCTATGAATACAACAAATTGATGATAGATTTTGGATAATGTCTAATACTTTCCTCTTATCTTTCAGTGACATGATCGGGAAGTGTCAAGTGGCCTTGTTTTTCGAATACCGGAGAAAATATTATGTGTTGATTTCGTTAAGTGAGCATCTTTGCCACAAAGTACTTTCTCAAAAAGTACCGTTTTTAAAAGAGTACATTATTCTCAAAGTACAACTTATGAAACTCTTTAAAAAAGTACATTTTTTAAAAAGTATCGTGTTTAACTTATGTAAATATTTACAAAAAAGTACCTTGTGAAAATGAGCTGGCTCTAAATTACCTATTTTAAAATACTAATTACATCTGAAAAAAACGTTATTCGTAAAGTATTTTTTCAAATATTTTCTTATGAAACAAATTTATTTACAAAACGTTTTTTTTTTTTCTTGAAAAAGTGAACATTTCAAGAAGAAAATTTTCTATGTAAGAACCTTATATATTAGCGGCATCACAAAAAACCTATATTATGTTTTTAAAAAAGTTTTTTACTAAAAAACATTTTGCCAAAAGGAAATATTTTTCCCGCAAAAAAAATTTTTTTTCCCAAAAGTGCTTTGAACAAAAATAGCATTTCCGAAAAGTACCATTTTAAAGTATCGAGGGGTATTATTTTTCTCACTTTCACAACATAAAATTAAATTTAGTTAAAAAAGTACTTTTCAAAAATAAGTTACCTTTAAAATGGGTACTTTTTTCCAACTGGATATTTCGTAAATAAGTACATTTTGCGGACAAACGAAAAAAAAAATTTTTCAAACTATACGTGTTTCACAGAGTTATAGAACAAATTTCCAAAAAAAAAAACTTACTTTTTCTCAGGTACTTTTTCAAAAAGTACCACAACAAAAAAGTACCTAAATCAAATATATTTTTAACAAAAATTTAAATCTCCAAACAACAAAATATATACATATTTCAACAATTCATATTTTGGATAAATTTTTTTTTTTTTAATTTAATTAAAAAGTACCGCTGCTTAACGATATTTTTCAAAATTACAATTTTAAAGAAGTTTTCTTCGAAATAAAGTTTAACTAATCACTTACTCTATTATTCCTTTAAGACCATGTACTAAATATATGTCTCCAATAGTTTTGAAAGTAGGGAGTTTTTCGGCATTTTCACTTTTCGGTTCATTTTTGTTTGTTTTATTCAAAAACTAAAATGGTTTTAAAATAATTAGGTTTTGATTGCAAGAAGCTGATATTAACAACATTTAGTATATCTAAGACCACTTAAAAAACTATATGTTTAAAAGCTACAAAAATGTGCACTAACTTTTGCTCGTATATAGGCGATCTTCCGAAAAGTACCAAAAGGTAGTTGAGTACTTCCCAAGGGGAGAAAAGTACAATGCAAATTTTACTTCCAACTTTTGGGTACACAAAAAAAAAGAACAAATAAAATTATATATAGATTTCCCTAATTTTTACCCCGAATATGCACAATATTCAATAATGTACCAAGTGGCTAATAAACTCTTATTTTCTTATTTAATATATATTTTTTTTTGGTAGACGGTGATAGAAACTAAACAAATTCTTAATTATTTTTTTATTCTTTTTAAATTGTAAAAAAAATCTAGTTTTACCTAAAAAATATCCTCATAGTAAATCTTATTTAAAGTTTTTAAATAAATCATGAGCTCCATCAAATTAAAGGGGGCAGAAGTCCGTGTGTCGATAACATTTTAGAAATAATAAAATATTTTTCATGACCTCAAATAACTGTCGCATGACAATTATTTTTTTAATTAACAGTTTTTTTATTGCCTCTCAACTGGCTGGCGCTTAATAAAACTGGGATAGTCGATTTCGAATGCATAAAACGCAAACAAACAAACAAACAAACAATCAAACAAACGTTAAAAGTGTGTTCGTTGCTTAAGTCTTTCGTTTAAGCAACAACTATTATTAAATCACAATTAGCTTAAAGTTTAGCGTTAAAAGAGAAACACATTATACACATACAAACACAAACATCTTAATTAAAACTATTCTATAAAACGTGAAATAAAAATTAATTATGTTTTTATTTACGGGGAAAAATGGCTGGAAATATTGGAATTGTATTTCAATTTAATGAAATAAAAATAAATAGACTCGATTCGTCATGAATTTTGCAATTATCATACGATTTAACGATTTAACGATTTTACTCATGTGTAAGTGAGTTAGTGCCTCTATCGCTGTCATTTAATTTTCACAGTATGTCTGTCTGTATGTCTTGCTGCTAGACAGTTTGCCATATATTTGTTATTGATTGCGCCCTTTTTGTGTGTGTGTGTGTGTGTGCGTGTATTTCACAAAAACTTATTTTAAATGATGGCTGTAACCGTAAAAAACGTCAACAAAAAAGGAGGTGGAGGTGATGAAGCAACAAAAACAAAGAAACAGCGCTTGGCAAAAAAAAAAAAAAAAAACTAATCGTGGTATTGCAACAGTCTTATGCATTAAGAAGTGGTGGCATCCTACGCAAGAAAATAAACAACGATAAGATTGCCAAATTGCGATAAAAAAGAACCAAATCACATTTGGTGGTACGTTACGAAGCATGTAAGAGTTTTTTTTTTTTTGTTCCTTTTTTGTTTTCACAATACAAACTGTGCCATAGTAGTCATGATGGCTGATGAACTTTTTTTCTTTCGTTTTTCGTTTTGTTTCCTTCACATTAAGCGGGTTGTTTTCGCATGGATTTTTATTTTATTCAAATAAAAATATGTATATAAACACATTAAAATAAATTATATATGATTGAAAATGCATTAAGTATGATTCAATATACCATAATGTTGACTCAATATTTGTACTCTGATGTGAATTTTTCACTGAATTCATTGTCTCTTAGTGAACTGACCACAACCAGCCAGCCAGCCAACCAGCGATTGCATTTGAATCCCCTTTCAAATAAATTTTATTCTTTTGTTCAATTTTTGTTTTGTTGAAGTTGAAATCTGTGAGAATTACTGTAATTATTAAATATTGATTTTGTAGGCTGTTTGTATGTGTATGCCTGGGTTTGGTTTCGTTTCGTTTTCCTTTGGTCCCCCCCCCCCCCCATCTGGTAAAGTATGATTTGATTTGGTAGAAACTAAATAAAATCTGATCATATTTTTATATGTGCAGTGCATGGCATGTGAATGTGAATGTGAATGTAAGGATCTGTTGAATTACTAAAGTCAGTTGGAGATGAACTAAAATGATATAGATGAATAGGAGCTCTAAGGCCACACATGTTTCTTGCGTTTTCTTAATAACATTCATAAATGTATTAGTCGAAATACAGTCGTTGTATTTTTTGATTAAGTTTTCATTTCATTTTCATTTTTAAACTTTAGACAGTGACGTATTTAAATAGAAGGAGCTGTCGCAGGTATAAAACTTGGTGAGTATGTTTGTAATTATTTTGTTATTTCTGTTCTTAGTTTTGCTCGAGAACAGCGAAATTTTATAAAGTAATAACTTCTTTACATGTAAGCGATTACATGATCCTATTGGTGGTATTCGTTATATGGACAAATTTACTAGATAACAACGTAAATTCTAATCGGCATTATTAGAATGAAAGACTTCATTAAAACTCAGCAATATTCGCATTTCGATGGATTAACAAAACAAGTTTTATTAAAAAATTATTTTATCATATATGTATATACATTGATTCAATGTAATAATTTCACCAATTCTAAAACAAGTATTTCATTATTTGCACATAACTATTAAATCGTGTTAAAGAATTTATTTTATTACTACTACGAACCTCTTCATTACTTTTATGAATTTTTTCATTTTATTAATGAATTTTTTCATTTTATTAATAAATTTGTTCATTGATTTCATGAACTTTTTGGTTATGTTCATTTGACTCTGTTAATTTTGATGTGAGATTATTTCAAAGATTAAATGAAAATATTTAATAAATTTAATAAAATGATTGAATTGATTTAATTTAATTTTAGCGCTAATAGCGGGAAGCTCATTATTTAAACTGTTTAATGGACTTTAAATGTCATAAATTTTTTTTTTTATAAAAACCTACGACAACAGCACACTAAAAAAAATTCTTTTTTTGATATTATAATAAAAATACCCAGTACGACAATAATCATATGAACGATCATACCTTAAAAAAACACTTAAATAATTTGCTATTATCAGAACATTTACTGTACTTTTTTAACTAAAAATTTATAAAAATTATAAACATTTTTCCAACGTGCGAGCATCGATATTCAATTGCTGTCGAAATAAATAAAGTAGTACTTATATAAAGAAAAATTTATGAGTGATTTAATTCGCAGGTTCATATTTCATAAATCAATGAAAGTTTTCATCAAATCTATGCAAAACGTTTAATTAAAAATTTAATGTTGAACATTTTTCATTTTTAAGAACAAATTTTTCAAGCTCTTAAGTATCTATTAAAAAGTTTGATCAATAATTTTGCTGCCATAAATGTAATGAGAAATTTTATGAAAATCTTTTTTAAAGTAAAATTATTTCACAATATTCGTATTTTACAGCCACACGAAATGCCTTTACTAACTTCACACTTGTTTATGATTCATTGACTTTCAAATAAAACTTCTTGTTTTTGTACTTTAATTATTATTCAAGACTTTATTGTGCAATTTTATTTCTCCGCCCTTGTATTTTATTCAATTTCGATTTCTCTGTCAATTTATTTCTCAAAGTTTTGTTTCTTGGCTTTTTATGTGCCTTAAAGTAAATGAAAACAAAATGTTAAGATGTTAAAAAAAAGACTTGTATGTACTGGTGGTTGGTGGCATCCTTAAGTTATGCTGGTACAAGTAAATATTTACATTTATTGAATTATCTTAGCGTAACGATCAAAACGATTTAAATCGCTTTTATTTCGGACATTTTTTTGTTTGTTGTCCATTTTGCATTTATTGTTTAACATTTTGTGAATGTGTGCTTTTAAATGCGTGGCGGTGTAAGGTTTTTACACATTTAAGATTAAGAAAAAAAAAAACACAACAAATCCAAAAGTTGATCAAAAAGGAGAAGCTTCATTTGCCACTTAATTTTTGGCATTTCCTTTTCTTTCATTTATTTATAAACGGCAACTTTTTTTTTATTGTATTTATTGTTGAGAATGTTAAAGATGTTAAAGATGTTGATGATGATGATGTTGTTGATACCTTAACCTTAGCAAGTGCATTGGGTCATTGTGTTATTGGGTGTTTTCTTAGCATGTCGCTCATAATTCTTTTTCCTTCGAGATCTCTTTATGGTTGAAAAGAAAAGTGAAATTCTTGAAATGTTACTTGTGGCATCGACTTGTTTCTGGTCATCGTTTTGTATATATTAAGCGTATGTGTATGTGTACTAGCTCGCAGGAACATCTTCAATTGCTGTTGTGCTTCATGACTGTAGCATCATTAATTTTAGTCAGAAGAATAAATTATGTCCATTGTTAACGCAAACGTTAAAGAAAAAGAAGAAACTAAATTGATGTTGCAATAAAAATTTAATCCTTTTTCTTCGGCAAGATGCTGCAAGTATAGTCAGTAACAAGTGTAGATAAATACATTTTGATATAAACTATTTTAAGACCTTAACAAAAAAAAACAAAGAAAAATTGTATGAGAAAATTTTTATGAGCAAGAAATTTTAATACTTTTTCAATTCAAAATAATGACATGTCCGTATAATTTTTGGCACCCACTGTACCGCTAGTGCTTGTTTAACATGTGTCACTTAGTTTATGCTATTTTTCACCTCTATTCTTCTGTGTGTGTGTATGTGTGTGTGTGTTATTAGTGGGAGATTAGGTGAAAATCCGACTGCAAAACGAAAAAAATTCACTTACAAAAAAAAAAAAAAGACTTCATTTATTTTAATACGATTTTTATGCGATTTTCGATCATAAAATTTTATTTTTTTTTCTGTGTTAACCAAACTTGACTTTTATTAGCGTCTCAAGTAAAAGTAGTCAATAAATGGCATTTACAGTTAATAAATTTTCACACACCAAGAAATAAGAAAAGAAAACGAGACAAAATTAATAAGACCATTATTGTAATAAATAAAATTATTATAAAAATTATTGCTCTTGACATTTTCGTTATTAACACGAATTATTGTTAAAATATTTGTCAATAATAATTCAGAATATTAAATGCTCTTGTAGAGGATTTTATTTACTAAATTTATACTGATTTATGATTTATTTTTGGTTTTTATTTCTTTTCTTATTACTTCCGTGTGAGATGTTTATTTACATTTTAGATCCATTTAAAGTGACTTTGTGCGATGATGAGATGTTAATTGCTTGCTGGGTTTTCTGGTACGGTGGCAAGTGTTCATTAAACTCATTATTTTCTTATTGAAATTATTACTTAACCGAAAATTCCGCGAATAATTTTATCAAATTTGGAAATACTACTTTTAAGTCTAACACACCAACTCCCTTTAACTTTATCGTTCAAATAAAAGGATGTTTAATCAAGATCAAGACAATTTATTATTTCAAAATAGACAGTTTAAGTAAATTTCAAAAGCACCTCAATTTGCTATGAAAATTATCTACACAGAGAAAACAGTGCCTAATAAATACCTAATAAAATAGAACAAAATTAATAAGATATCTCTATGGTTTTTTTCAAGAAGGAAGTCTTATTATTTTAATAAGGAAAACCTTACTGAAAAAATCAAGAAGGAAACTTATGGTTTTTATTAGGTGTTCTTATTGTTTTTTTCAATAAGGTTTTCTTCTTGATTTTATTAGGTATTCTTATTGTTTTTTTCAATAAGGTTTTCTTCTTGATTTTATTAGGTATTCTTATTGATTTTTTCAAAAAGGTTTTCCTTATTAAAATAATAAGACTTCCTTCTTGAAAAAAATTCGTAGAGATATCTTATTAATTTTGTTCTATTTTATTAGGTATTTATTAGGCACTGTTTTCTCAGTTGTGATGTTAGGAAATAGAAATTTGATGTCATCAGAACGTCATGGTACGTCCGGAATGCTTATTTACAACATGTATTTGTATTATCTGGATGGAGGGATGATGAAAACATTTTTATAAAACTTACGTATTCATCGAGTTGAACCAAGGAACTTCGGTTTAGTAGATTGGCACTATAACCACCTCACTACTACACCTTACTATATAATACATGTTAGCAGCCAGTTTAAGAAGATGATTTATTGTAGCACAAAAAATTATGAAAAAAATGATCCTTTGTTGATTTATATGTATGAAATAACAAGCAAGCTAATGAAATCAAGAATATATTCTTGTCAAAAATAATTAAGAAGATGATTTACACATGATCATACAGGAACCTAATAAAATCAAGAAGAAAACCTTATTGAAAAAAACAATAAGACGACCTAATGAAATCAATAAGAAATCCCTTTTATTTACAATTCAGATGAAAACCTAATAGAATCAAGAAGTTTTTCTCTATGGATTGTTTTTTGGTGCCAAAAATAACGGAAATTGGATAAAAAAATTGTAAATAACAAGTTTTCTTCTTGATTTTATGCGGTTTCCTTATTGAAAAAATTAATAAGATTTACCACATAAAAACAATAAGGAATCTCTTCGAAAAAATCTTCACTTCTTTCTGCTGGGATACCCCTTAGCCTAAAAGCGTTTCATAGAGAAATCTTCTTGATTCTATTAGGCAGTTTTGGCTCTGTGTACTTTTGATGTCACAAAATATACCGAACAATGTCTCAACAAAGAATTTGATAAAACAACTGGATCACATAAGCAAGAGGCAAGAATGTGGAGACTACCAGTTATGAATGTGCCTTGATATCTTGAGTATATACAAAAATAAATTTTCCATTCATTTTCCACGCCTAATATATCAGGAAAAAATTTTAATTAAATGGTTTCATTTTCCATCCCTGGAGAAAAATAGGAAGTTTGAACGAAAAAAAAAGATAATTTATGGCAAGGTCCATACATATGTACATTAATTCAATGATTTAATAATTCCAATATTCTGTTCTGGCTTCTTTTCGTTACGAATATTCTTGCGACTGATTCCTACCAGTCAGTCTAACAGCGACGTCTTTTACTATACTGGGTGCTTAGCAAAATTGATTTGATCTTCAAGTATACGGATAGATGGACAGATGTACAGACTTGCAGACTGACAGACAATTTGCTTATCTGTAAGGATCCGGTATATTTCGGATCCAGAAGTCACAAACGGAATGACTGGCTTACTTATTTATTTTTGGTGTAGGGTATAGAAAATGATTTCCAATAAACTTTTCCAGATTTTGTTACGTATTAAATGCAGTACGCATATAATCTTCATGAATTTCAGTTGTATGTTGGATATTTTATTGCCAATTCTGACTTGGTATTAATTACACTGCTCAGCAGAAAAATCCTCTTTTAAATAAAACTATGTGGACTAAATGGATGTTGATGTCCTAAACTCATATCCGTTTTCGCTTTTTCTCCATCACGTACGGTTTTGTTTTATGGGCGTGGCAATTTTTCCCCCTAAATTAGACAGGTACGAAGACATATGTATTTCAGCCTAACTCGAGAACGGTTCATCCGATTTTCATAACCAAAAGATACGTAACAAAATTATATTTAATTTAATTCAATATAGTTTTTTTTATTTTTTATCGTTTTGAAGTACACATCCTTGTCTTACGCCCTTGTTGAAGGTCAAGCTGGAACTGTCTTAGCGAACTCTACACAGTGCGTCACGATACAGTTCTTTGATTAGGGCTATTATCAATATTTTTGTACCCAGTTTCCTCAGGCAGAACCAAATTGCATTTCTATTGAGTGTCTCAAAAGCTCTTTTGAAATCGACGAAAAGTAGAAATAGTGGCGAATTCCATTCTGCTGATTGCTCTACGATTATTCTTATTGAGTTTATGTGATCACTACAACTACTACAACGACGCAGGGCTTTTTCGACTACTGGCGAGATGCGGTTCAGTATTATAAAAGCCATTATCTTCTGTAAGGTGTTGAGTAACGTCATGCCTCTCCAGATGCTGCACTTACTAAGGTTGCCTTTTTTTGGGTATGGGGACAATGACGCCATCATTCCATTCAGAAGGGAGTACGCATGTCGAGCAAGCGCTCTGTATTAAAGGCAGAAGCGCTACCGACATGGTGTTTGTTGCCTTGAGTAGTTCCGTTGGAATATTATCGAGTCCAGCGTCTTTGTTGTTCTTTAGTTGGCCGATTGTAGTATTTACTTCTCCCAGTGTGGGCATCGTTGTTTGAATGGACCTGCTTGGGTTGCGCCTTTCGTGTGCATCGAAGGATTGAAAGAGTGTTTTATTTCCACAGCTCTCGAAAAACTGCTTCCATCTGTTGAGTTGCCCATCGATTGAAGTTAATGGGTGGCCGATGCTATCCTTTATGCTGGGTGCTGTCAGAACCTTTTCCGGATTTATTTTCTTGATTGCATTATACAGACCCCTTATATTTCCTCTGGTATCGGCATACTCTGCCTCTTCTGCAATTTCATCATAGAATTGACGTCGATCTTAGCGAACCATCTTCTTCACCTGTTTTTCTAGCCTTTTGTATTGGTTTCTTACTACACTACGGATTGTATTCGTAACAGCTGCTTGTAGCTGCTGTTTTGCATTTCGCCGCTGCTCAATTATGGACCAGGTAGCTTCAGTTATCCATTTAGCACGATGATGTTTTACAAAGCCAAGAGTTTCTCTTGCGCTGCTCAGACATGAAGCTTTTATTCCAGACGAACTCTGGGTGTTAGTTACGTTTGTGCATAGATTTTATTCGAAAGCTTGCGCAGTAGATGGATCTTTGAGCCGATGGGTGTTAATTTTTTTTGGCAATTTCGGTTGATGACAGTTGGCAAAAGGGCGTAGTTTCACAATGCCAACTAAGAGTTGGTGGTCACTGTATATATCAGCACATGTCATCGTCTTTACGTCCATTAGTGACCCCAGAAACCGTCTACTTATAACAAAATGGTCGATTTGATTACGTGTGTTACCATCAGATGATTCCCATGTATATTTGCGAATATCTCGGTGAATGAATTTTGTCCCACTAATAAAAAGTTAGTTTGTGGAACACAAATCTATCAGCCTTTCCCTTTCATTACATTGGGATCTTAGACCCTGATTTCCCATAATTGATCTTATGTTTGAGTTGTCAGAACCTACTTTGGCATTAAAGTCTCCAATTATCATCTTGATATCGCTTTTCCTCGTCTGGGCGATCGTTGCGTTTAGTTCTTCATAAAAATTGTTTTTCACGTCAGCATCATCTGGTTCTGTTGGCACATAACACTGAATGATTGAGATGTTACGAAATTTTGTGCGGAAACGCGCAAGTATTATACGATCTGATACTGGAGTGAACTCAATTAATGCATTTTTGGTTTTGGGGGTAAGAAGAAAGCCTACGCCGTTTGTGTGAATACCGTTGTTTTCACTGTATAGTAGGAAGTAACCGGATGTTGATCTTGTTTCACCATGACCTTTTCTGCGTACTTCGCTTAAACCTAGAATGTCTAAGTGGTAACGATTCATTTCTTTGCACGCTTGTTCAAGCCTAGATGGCTCGGCGAGTGTTCGTACGTTCCATGTTCCTATTCCTATCCTTGTTCGAAAGCCAATGGGTTGTGCCGTTAAATCCGTTTTATTTATTCTGTATGTTGTTTCGTTGATAGCTAATTTTTTACATTTCGACTTTTCAAGCCTTCAAATAAAACCCAATGATGTTGGAGGACCACATTTTGGACAGGTCTTAGCTTCAGTACTCACCTTCGACCTTACCGGCAAGGGAGACCCTACCAGTAGCTTTGCTACCGCCGGCATCACTCTCAGGATCCTTGCACCTACTGAGTGCCCCCATCGCGATATGATGCTAATCCACGAGGGCCAAAACACCAAAACATTCAGAATTAATAAAAATGCTAAAATATTTTGCACTTACACGTTTTGCAAGGCCCTTTGCACCAAACACTGAATAACACCATTGTAATTGTTTTTTTTTTTCTTCCTAATATTGTTGTAAAGATTCATTTTTTTACTTAAGTTATTCGATTAATCCACCGATATTTCTCGAATAAATTTTAACAGAAAATAGGAAATTTTCGATTAAACGAAGATTCGGAATGACTTCTAAATTGATTATTATCGAGTAATTCTTACTCGTACGAATAGTAATTGGGAAAATAGCATAGAATAATACTTATAATTATTGAATACTGAATTTCAGAATACGAGTCTTAAATAAAAAAAAAGATTTTAGTAAACTTTAGTTAAAAATACCAAAAAACAAAGAAAATAATTACTCATCTTTTACAAAATACCACATTTGAAAATTATCTTTGTTGTCCCATTTTTTTGCAATTCAACAAAATCATCCGTTTTGTTTTAACACACTTTTCGCCCAATTTTCATTTACGGTAATTGTACTCGTAGTGCTCTAATGGAAGTACGCACGTACACACAGTACCATTCTAACAGAATTGGGTTTTCAGTTCAAATTCTTGTTGCCAAAATGAAATTCAAATCAAAAAAAAAAAAAAAAGAAAACAACAAAAAATATATAAAAATATTTCTTAGTAATCTTGTCCAAGAAAATTGACTTGCTAATACATGATTGCTACTTTGTTACCGATTTGCTACAAAACGAATCTAACAACATTGTGTGTTGTTCAGGAACAATCAAGAACAACAAAAATACCACGAACTTTCTGCAGCACAACACAATAATATAATAGTTTTTAACTAGAAAGAAAAGCAGATTCATATGTACATATACGAGTATATGTATGTGTTTATGTGTGTGCTGTTGTTGTTGCATCTGTACTCTTGAATGGTATCTCTGGTGTGCATAATCAATGAATTTTTATGCATAACAAATGTTCTCTTTAAAACAAGGTTTGCCTTTACGTTTTGTCCAATATTTTTTGGTTTCTTTCTTTCTTTTTTTTTTGTAGATTTATCATGGTGATTTTAGTTTTTGGCAGCAAAACACCTTCCAGAAAATCTTAAAAACCAAAAAAAAAAAAAAAAAACAACGTTTATAAAAAATTTTCTTTAAAATTTTATATAAAATGAATGCCAATATCATATCATATGTTTGTTTGTATGTGTGGATTAGTATAAAAATGTTTAAAAAAAAATTCCCCATTAAATTGATGTTGCTGTTGTTTTGTGTTAAGAAGGTGTTTTTGCTGGTACTCGTTTAACTATTTCTTTTTTTTTTGTTGTTGTTGTTGGTATTGTAACTTAACGAACATCCGTTAGAATAACGATTTGTGATATTCACACTATCAAATTTAACAACTTAAAGATTGTTTCGTTCTAATAGCAGAGTGTGGCAACGTGTTGATCTACTGTATTTCAGTTGCATTTCAAATCATTAGACGTGCAAAAAAAAGAAAATAAAGAAAATAAAGAAAAAAAGAAATCTGAAAGAAAGAAACGTGAGCAATAAAAAATTATCACACTGAAAGCTACAACAACCAAAAATAAAAAAGTTTAACATTAAAATGGCACAACAAAAAAAAAAAAAAAAAAAAAAATTAAATAAAGGAGGTCTATTAAAAAAGATAATATTTTGGTCGTTATTAAGAGTTGCATATCAGTATTTTATATTGCGGGTAAATTTAAGAAGAAAAAACTTTGTCGAAGTAAATGAATTTTATTAACCTACATTGTACATTTTATAAAAACAAATCAAACATTTTGGTGAAAAAAAAGAGATATTTTGATTTAAATATTGTTGATTTTGTTACTTGTTTTAAATTTCGGAAAAATATTCAAGAACATTCATTATTTTATATGAAAAGGTTTTAATAACAAAATACAAATTTATTAAATTTTCTGGCTGGAAGAATTCTTTCTTTAAAAATTTCGTTTTTATTTAAAATCTAATTGTAGGTGATTAAGTAAAGTGATTAACCAGTTTCCGATCACTTGGATCATGAATTAATCCTTGTTTATAAAGTGCAAAAAACCAGAGAGAGGAGAAATTTGAATGGATTGAGACAAAATCATAGAGTATATAGTCTAGAAAAAGAGAGGAGAACAGGTCATGTCCTTTATGTGGCGAAAAAACATGTGTTAGAGGGCTGAAGCCAACCACTGCTCCTGATAAAGGAACTCGTGAGATTAACTAGCGAATAATTTGGTAGCCAGTATTCATTCGATTTTGGTATTCCACTATAGAATAGAAGCACGAAAGTTGAAAAGTTTTTTCGTTCTCGCTGCTTCTGCAGAAATCGTGTGAAGTCATTGCGCAAATTTGCAGAATTTCAATAATGATGTCCTTCAGATGCATCTTCTGGAGTCTCAACAGATTCCTGATGTGCGTTGTTTCTATTCATATGGCTCATATTAGTCTAGAAATTCTGCACTTAGATTCCATAAAGAACTTGGTAGGACCTAAGAACAGCAATCAATTTTTATTGTACAATTTTCTGCCACCACATAAGATGTCAATGTGTGACTTTGTTAGTATGCTTCCTTATTCTTTGGAAGCTTATCAGCGATGCTGTTACCTTAACTGATGCTGCATCTTTGTACGAGTACACATGTAAGTGTCTCGCAATTATGTTCAGGGATGTCTAATATTCATAAATCTGATTAGATATTGTGTATACTCCTGTGTAAAGTCCGTACTTCACTATCCTTCACAATCGTACGATTCATTCACAAGAAAATCTTACGAAAATCAGACCGACTTAAAAAAAAACGTTTTAAAATGGTGTTGTAGGTGCCACATTATCATACAAAACTGATGCCAAAACATCTAGATGTTTTGTGCAATCATTTATTTTGTGAAATTATTTATATAAGAAAAAAAAATTACATCCCTTTCGTTGTATAAAACCGAAAAGAATAAAGTATAACGAATAAAGACAAAGTTAATATTTAATTATTTTATGAAAATTTTCATAAATTTTTACAAATCGCACGACTTGCCTTCAAAATCTGTCACACAGTTGCATTTTTAGTTCACACTACCATACTTTTTAGCACCCTATTCTTTGATACCAAAGCCAGTTTGCTGCTCTTTTGATGCCAAAATTTTGACTTTTGGAGTTTCGAAGTTTCTTTTTTCAATTTTCTCTTTTCTCTGGTCGCAGTTGCAGTTTCTAGAGAATAAGAGACTCAGAGTGGTGTAGTCTATGTGTTTGGACGTATTATGCTAAGAATCGTTGATCCTTGAATGTTACATCCTTTATGATGCCATCAATTTGTAGCGTGCAAGATGTACTTCAGCAGATCTACTGGCAGCAACCAGTAGATCCCAAGTTAAAAGAGACTTTTTGGACACAGAACAAACATAGAGGATCTGCAATTAAAACAGCCATTGTGTGAATCATTTATTCCATGGCTGGTCATCTGATGAGGAGTGTGTCAAGTGGATACTACAGTTGCTACCTAAAACGTAGCAATACACCTATTTGTTTTAAATGTATGCCAAGAAAAACTGAACATCACTTCTATTTTCAAAGTACATTTGTATTTCATTTAAGCCCATCTGTTGTCTAATTCAAACAAATGTCACACATTTTTGAGGCATCGGAGGTTTTATAAGTTAATAGATTAAAATTTTAATAAAATAATATATGAACATAAAAATAAGAAATAACCTTTTGAACTTCTGGCAAAAAAACGCGAATTTTTTTACATTTTTCTAAAATTTTTCTCCAATTCGAAGTTCATTAAACTTTGGAAAAATTCCATATTAAAAATTCCAATTTCGATTTCATAATATTAAACATAAAAGTTGACAGCAACATGAAAACAATTTTGTTTTCCATGCCAAAAAATATTTTCGACAAAAGCAACTGCGCCAAAAGCAGAACAACCACCACCACCACCACTAACAAATACAACAGGAACGGCAATGGCAGCAGCAACAATATTGAAAATTGCGGCAACACAAAAAAAAAAAAAAAAAAATACATCTTATTTGGTGCGAATATTCACACATGTGTGTTGTAATTAAAACAAATGTTACAATTTGTGTGAGAAATTATACGCAAACGAAAAAAAATCTAAACTAGGAAAATAACATTTAAACCAAAACTGAGTTATAAACATTTTTTTTTTTTTAATATTTTGTAATAATTTACTTAACGGCTCAATAGAGATAAAATAAAAAAATAAAAATCAAACAACATGCAATTTTTCTTGTTTTTTTTTTTAACAAAATACTAAAAACCATGTGACATACTAAATGAATAAACAACTACAACGACAAAAAACTTAAATCCAGAAATGGGCTAACGCATTTTTTTGCGCAATACCAACAATTTTAGGCAGAAAAAAATAAACTGAGAAAAGATATTTTAGAGATTAAAAGAAATACTGCGCTTTATTTCAAACTGACACTGAGCAAGATGTATTATCGTACAGCCAGAATGATAAACGATAACTATCGACAATTGAAATGTTGCATTATCAATTGTACTTTCTTTGAATCAAAGTTACAAATAAAAAGAAAACTTAAAATGAGATAAAAATAAATAAGAAAAAGTCTTAAAAGATTTGTTTTGTTCAATCTGAGCACTCTGTTTTATATTTTTTTTTGCTTCACTTTGCAACTGCAAAGATTTTCAAGATGATCATGCAATTGAAGGAATGTTTGAAAGAATGATTTTATTCCCTTGTCGCTGTCATTGTCGGGAGTTGACATTAAAAATTAAGAAATTTTATCAATATATTAAATTTTATGATCCTGTGCCGGATTTTTAAAAGTGTTCACATGAGATGCTATTCCACCACCTTCTCTTCAATCAATGTTAAAGTGAATCATCATAAAAAACTCCTAACATTTCCGGTATAAAATATATTAACTATTTCTATGTAAAACATTACAAAAAACATTTTTAACCGCCTAACTATTTGTAATAGGGGTCTCTTAGACCCCTCAAGATCAAGTGTTCAAGATGAGAGTCTGTGAAATTAAACAAATCCTTAAACTCAATGAAAGAAATAACTCAAAACTTAGCATGTGTTTGAAGGTTAATTATGTTAAATAATTTACATCAGCTTTAGTATTAAAATATTCTACAAGCGAAGATCTCACAGGAGTATGTTTTTTTTTTTTTTTTTACTACAAATAAGTTTTATAAAATTCGGTTTTTGTGAAATATTTAAGTACCAAATGTAAGTAATTGGTCATTTTATTAGTCCTTTGCCCTTCAATACATTTTAAGTTTCTAAAAATTTCAATCTTTAAGCTTAGAGCCTTAGTGTCTCCGATGTAGACTTGTGTCCATGTTCACACAGAAAAAAACACCAATGTAAATTTAACATGAAAAAATGTTAATTACAAATCATGTTAAATTTCTTAAAATACATTGACTGAAATTTGATTTAACCTTGTTTCATTTTGAATCAATAGCTTAAATTGTTAATATTATTTTAAGGATAGTTGATTTAACATTTTTCATGTTGAAATAACATGGTACAAAGTTAAATCAACCTTTCATAGAGTTAAAACAACATTTTGTAACATTGAATTTAAGAAATTACTTTGTCCATATAAAATTAACATTGCATCTAATAAAAACAACATTGACCATTGTTAAATCAACATTATATTTATAATAAAATTAACATTACACCATGTTGAAACAAAATTTGTAATCTATTAATTTGTAAACATGTTAAATCAACATTAAAAAACTATTAAAATAAAATTGTTTACTTACTTAGGTTGGAAGAACTTTATGGACTTTTGAAATAACATGAAAACATGTTGAAATAAAATTATACCATGTTGAATTAAAAAAAAAGTCAAAAGTGCCGCTATTTTGGAACATTAAAATATTTTTAGTATATTTTTAGTAAGAATCGTGTGTGGTGGCAAAAAATCGAGGTTTTCTAGTAAGTGAAATTAATTTTTTAAAATAAAAATATAATTATGTCTGCGGACAACAGCAGCAATATAAACAATTTAAATAATGAGAAAGAAGTACTTGCAATTGAAGAAAATTTTAGTTCGATAACTAACGCAGAAGGTAACCTTATATGCAACATTCCAGTTGTTCAATATAATAGCGAAAACTCCCAGTTGGACGAGCTGTTGAAAACTTTTAATTTAATTGAAGTAAAGCCTTATTTGACAAGTAAGTATTATTATCAACAATTTTTTCTATGTAAATAAATTAATGAAATGTATGCATTTAGAAGCCGAAAATACATTTGAAAGGAATTTGGAGGACATAAAGGCAGTTATACCACCTATTGGACTTCGTGCTTGTTTTCGGGAAAAATTGTTTAGTTGGAGAAAAACTGAGGTATTAACAAAAAGTTTAATTTTAGTTGATTTATGTATTAATATATATTTAAGAAATGAATGTTTATAATCAAAAAGATATATACTGAATTAAATGTGCTTATAAACAAATAAATAAAAGAATACAAAAATAAATTTTGTTTTTTAATTAAATTAACAGAAGAGTAGTAGAGAAATCATATCAGAATTTTCATTGAAAATCTATTTAATTCAATAGGAATTGCAATGATAATTCAATATTAAAATCATGTCAATTCAACATGAAATGCATATTGTTTTTACGTAAAATAATTTGGATTCAAAGGGAATCGTAGTTTATTTCAACATGATAATCATTTTCATTCAACACTCATCGCAATGTTAATTCAACATGATTTACAGTTAGTTTTAAGTGATACAAAGTTGGTATCGTGTTATTAAAAAACCATGTTGAAATAACACGAAAAAACAATAGTGCAAAATCATAACTGAAAAATGTTGAATTAAGCTTGTTTTAATTGATTTTACAATGAAATTTTTCTGTGTGTTCAAACCCTTGTTTAAGCCTCAAAACAATGATCATATCATATTTAAATTAAATAGATTTGATCAGTAAATTGTAGCTCCAACGAGCTTTGACACAACTCTACTTTGAGGTTTTAGTAGTAATCATCATCATGATTTTTAGCACTACAACCTGGGGTGGGTCTTGGCTGCCTCCAATTTTACTCTAAACAGGTCACGATCAATATTATTGAAATCGCTTTCAATACCGTCGCACCATCTAAGCTTTGGTCTTTCTCTGCTTCTTCTTCCCTCTGGCACCATTTCCATTAGCTTTTTCGTCGGGTTTGAATTATCGAGTCTATGTACATGTCCACCCCATCGCATACGTAATATTTTAATTCGTTTAACCACGCTTATATCTTGGTAGAGTCTTTTGAGTTCATGATTGTATCTGACTCTCCGGACACCATTTTCACATACGGTCCATATATTTTGCGTAAAACTTTACGCTCAAATGCTTCCAGTTTAATTTCAGCTTTCTTTGTTAGGGCCCAGGTTTCACTAGCATATAATAGGACAGTTAGTATGAGGGTTTTATAGAGTCTCGTTTTCGTGGTTCTCGACAGTGATTTTGAAGTTAAATGTCTTCAACCATAAAAACGCCTACTGGCTGTTATTATTCGTTCGCCTATTTCTTCACTACACGGAAAGTTTGTGATGCTTACCTTCGACCCTAAATATGCGAAACTATTTGTCACCTTGTAGTTTTTATCGCCTATCCTTATACTTCCACCAAGTTGTTGCCTGCGACTGTTATTTGGTTCACAAATCTCTAATATGATCAGTATTGTCACTTGTTCGGGATCCTTTGTTAAAATGAAAATTCAAATTTCATATGATTGTCTGTCCGTCTTTCCGTCTGTCGGCTGACAATTGCTAGAACTTTTAAGACACTATATAATTATTAATATGCGTAGAGTAAAATTTCAAAATTGTTAACCCTGGACACGAACCTTTAGTTTTAACAGAGCGCTGTTAATAGTTTTCCTTACCACTGTTAGACATTTAAAAAATATAGCGATTTGTCAAAAACCATATTTGAAATCTCAAAACAGACACAGGTCCTGCCAAATTTTTGCTTGGCAAGAATAACTGGAAACATCTTAATGAATATTCTGTAAGTATTTTGCATTTTGTTTAAAACAACAACAATTCTTATTGATCTATTTAATGCCAAGATCTACAATTTACTCTATCAAATCTCTGACCCTGAAGAGATCTTTACTGTTAATGAAAAATTGTAACAAAAAAAATTAAGAAAATAAAAAAAAACACATACCAGAAACTTTCTTTATTGTAATCATTGTTAAAGATTGCCATCTACGTCAAACAGAACACACACGCAATTTGATTAAACTGCAGAAAAAATATTGCGAGGAAAAAAAAACAGAAAAAGAAGATCATCCAACAATTGCGAAGAAAAAAAAACAAAGAAAAAGAAAAATTATAAACAGAAATAAAGAGTGAAATTGATTTTTATCAAGGCACACACTGAAGATACCGAAGAAGCAGCAGTAGAAGAAATTGCATTGCAGCAGCAGCAGCAGCATTGTGGCAACAAGTTTTGAACGGATATTTTATTTTATTTAATCTGTTGTCTCTGTTGCATTTTATCATTTAACATTTTCGCTTCTCTGCAGCACTTATTAATAAACAAATTTAAATTAATTAAAATAAGTAAAATGCCAAGGCAGGCTTCAATATGAAAAATCAATTTTAATTGGTTTTAAAAAACAAATTAAAACAAAACAAAAACAAAAACCAATATATTTATTATGATGAAGAAAATCGCATTGAAACAATCATCAGCTTAGTTGGCGGTCTTTTAATGGTCAAATCCCGTTCACAATATCTGTACTCGAACACGTACTACGGCGCACTGCAGATAAAAAATAGTCTTATTCGCGTTTTTTTTTTTTCTTTCTTTCTTTCTTGCATTTCAATCAATTGGAAATCGTTTGCTGCCGCTGCTGCTTGTGTTCAACATCTCAAACATTGATTGTGAAATTCAATATGAATTTAGTTGTTTTTTCGATTTTCGATTCTTTAAATGAATTATTGTTTCTAAACATGCAAATGTAAAACAATCAAATAACATTTTAGCTCGAGCTGCAATAATATTTTTTATTTAGTCTGTAGTTTTTCAACGAACGTTCGGCCAATGCCACACTCTGTCGCGTTAATAATGGGCCAAATGCTGCAACAACATTTTTCTATAGTAAAATTGTACGATGCGAAATTTATAGAATAGTTCTGCTTTTACTTAGCGAACTTTTCTTTCCTATACCGTAGAGATGATGATGATAATGATAACCAAGCTTATGATGATGATGTTTTTGCTTTTGATGCTGATGCTGATGCAGTTGAGTATTTTTATTATTGCATTTTTTTTATTTTCTTCAATTTTCATAAAACATAAATTATGTTGCATGCTTATGACATGGCTGGTATTGAAATCTTTTTAAACACAACAAAATGTAACGAATCCTGCTACAAAGTTATGATATATTTATTTGACAATGATAGATGCTCATTAGCCGGAAGCCAAATAATGTTGTTGCTGTTGTTTGAGGAAAAAACTGCATCAGAATTATTATTAGAGCATTTTCGTTTATTTTGTGTTTTTCTTGAACGATTGTTTACCTTTAAATTAGTTGTCTTTCTACAACAACTCAAAGGATCAGCTTGTGGCATTTGTGTACTTTGTTGTAAGATATGTTTTAGTCGCTGTTATTTATGTATTTCTTTCTAGTCTTAGATCTTTTTTTTTTAAATTTCTTTAACTATTTCGTGACAAATATAATGAATTGCCTTAAGAGCATGAATGGTGAAATACGAAGTATCTTCAAATGTTTTGTGAAAATATTTTGTTACGATGGTCTCAAATTTAAATGATTTTTTTTGTCAAGCCCTTAGAAAATTTTACTAAAATTTTTGGGCTTACGTTGACATAATTAAAATTAGTGACATATCGTTAAATTGTGCTATAAACTATAATCAGATGAATTCAGCGCAGGCATACATAATTCAGCTTAGCTGAATAAGAGCAATGCCAAATTCAGCTATGCGGTATTACAGCTGTACTTAACTCAGCTCAGCTGAATAAAAGTAATTATAAATTCAGGTCAGCTGAATTACAGCTATACTTAACTCAGTTTAGCTGAATAAGAGCAATACTTAATTCAACTTGGCTGAATAACAATAAAACTAAATGCGGCTCAGCTGAATTACAGCTGTACTTAACTCAGCTTAGCTGAATAATGGATGTACATACTTAACTCAGCTTAGCTGAATAAACTCAATACTAAATTCAGCTCAGCTGAATAAGCGCAAAGAACATCCAGCTAAACCAAATTAGAGAGAAAGTATTTTCAGCTTTGCTACATTATTACAAAAGTAAATTCAGCTAACCTGTATAAGAGCATCAGTAGATTCAACTTAAATTTATTGATTCTTAGGAGAATTGTGTGCTTAAATTTATTGGTTCTTGTGTGTACTGAGTTGCTTTTAAAGTCACTTATTTTTAGCTAAAACAAACAATTTATTCTAAACTAAATTTAAGTTGAAAAAGTTGAGTAATCTCTATTCAGCTAAGCTGAATTTGTATATTTGTATAGAAAGCTCCGATTAAGTGATGTTTAGTTATAAACATTACTATTTAAAAGTAATTCAGCTAAGCTGAATTTGTAGAAAAGCGGATTTGGTTCAAATTCAGGGATGAATAAACACTAGCCTGACATCTAAAACGCTATTCAGCTCACCTGAATACATTGAAACTGTAAAAAATCTTATATAACTTTGTAGGAAAAAATCGTGCACCTGTTTGATAAATGAAATTTCAATTTGCTGAATTTCATTAAGCGAAGAAAGTTATGAAAAAATTTATTTTAAAAACACGTTGCTGTATGTTTGAATTAGTTTAGCGGCGCCCTGCTCCTTTTAGGCTGTCAAACATTCACTGCAATCAGGAAAAAGATTTCCATATATTGCAAAAGTCTGAAGCTTCATTTGGAATAGTTACAACTATCTCTAATAAACCATGTCTTTTTTTTTTTGAATGTAACAACAACATATTGAAAAAATCATCATTAGCAAGAGAATCATGCAAAATTCAACTTAACTGTTAATTTCACTTGCAGAAAGCTTAAAGTTTTACTATTTACAAATAATAACTTGTGAAAATTTTTATAATACTCGTATAGGAAAAGTCTTATGAATAAATAATGACTCTGCTTAAACTATTTTTCAAACTCTAATTTCTTGTTTAAAATTTGAATTTTTAATTTTCACCCTTTTTTATTTTACGGTTCACAAAATGTCTCACACATTTCAAAAACTATATATTGATATAACGGTTACGAAATTTCATTTGTAGTTAAATGTTCTACATCAATAACGAGTCTACTACCAACAGCGATCTCGTTCCCACTCATACTTTTGTTGTCACAGTTACAAGTTTACGATCGTGATGATGGTGATAACTGATGTCAGGTGTGAAATTACTTAACTTAATTAGTTTCAGAGCGAGGCAGCACACTTTACGTTAACGACCGTACTTGTAAAGGAAATAACGAAATGAATTTTGTACAAAAACGAATGAAAAATCTTACAAACCCTATTCACACTTTCTTGCAAATATTTGTTTGTCATTTTACAATTGCTTTTATGCAAGACTATTTGTTCAAGCGAGTGAATAGGGCTATAATTAGGTTTTATAACTCCAAATGTGCTTGTGTGTGCGTGTATGTTTAATTTATTTTAATTTTGTTTTAAAGAATTTATAGTGTTTTTTTTTTTTTTTTTGCGCTCTAAACGGTTTTTGTCGGTCATGATCTTTCTAATGCCTGTTAATCATGGGCATATTCATAATGATCATATACAACAAATTATGCCAAGACAACCTACGCAACAATAATAAAAAACTGTATTTACATTTCAACAAAAATACCCTATAGGCTGTCATTTTAGTGTTCTCTTAAATACGTAATTGTATAAAATAATTTAACTGCAGAAAAGCTTCTTGAAAGTTTCTTGATAAAATTGTGGAAAATATATTATTTTCAATTAAGAAAATTTATCATCTGTAGCATGTGCATATTTTACTGCTGAATGTCTGTACTTTTCAGAAGAGCGTCAAGCCAAAAAGAATTGAGAGAGAGAGAGAGCATAAGTTTTAAAAATATTTTCAACCAAGTTTTCAATTGTCTTTGAGAATGTCGTCCATATTTTGTAGCAAACCATGTCGTATTCAATTAAGGAAGAAATTAAGGAGCTTGAACACGATCTGACATCAATAAAAATATTTGTATTTTAAGTCCAAGAGTTTTTCTGCAATTTGTTGTAGCACTTCCCTTGAATTCATATTTTTTGTTTTTATTTCTCACTCTTCTAACATTTTATTTAACATTTTTTTTTTTCAAATGTTATTTTACCGCAGGACACACACACACACACAGCAAGATGACAGAAGAATAGAAAAAAATGTGAAATATATTTTTTTTTGTCTTCCATACCAAACATTTATATTTAATATTACAACAATACGTAGATTTTGCATTGTGCATAAAGTGCATTTTGTATTTCGCATATGCAACATAAAACTCTTGAACTCGTTGCTGTACAATGATGATCAAGTCTTAGAGAACCAACCACCCATGCTGACAGAACTTAAAGAAAAGAAAAAAAAATTCTGTCGGCTTGTTTTATTTTTCTTAATAATTTTCTTAGGCCATCTGAAAATCAACAACAACAAACAGGAAATGAGATCTAAATAACTAACATCTGAATGAGTTTTCCTCGGTCAAAGAAATCTTTAAGACCAACTGATTATTGAATTGGAAATATGTATGTATTCGTATGTATGTTTTTAGGATTATAAAAAACATAAAACTAAAAAAAATATCAAGAGCTTAGTGACCTAGATTAGAAATTGGATTTGTGGAATAAAAATTTTTTCTTAACTACAAATTTAGAATGACAGGTTAAATATTAAATATGACGTACATTTTATATCAATTAAGTCAGTACAAATTTATGTATTATAATTTTTATGTTAACTTGTGTATGAGACACAGGCAGTTGAGATTAAATGATTTTTCTAGTTAGGAAAAAAAAATGTAACTGAAAGTGGTTGATAATAAGAATTTTAGGGAATTGACTAGAAAACTTGCTTAACTCAAAAACCCAAAATACGAGTATATAAAAAAAATATTTAACTTTTTTATATATTTTTTTCAATTGTTATTTTAAATGAATCAACAATTATTTTAATTGATTTAATTTTCTTTTAAATTAATGGCCTCACCGAAAAATGGCTCCAAAGCAAATACCAAAAATAGCCCTAAATTTTAAATGGAAAACAACAACAAAAACTTTAAGGCTATTTCCCCTTTTTTGGGGCCATTTTTTCCTATTTTTTTACAAATTTTTTTATGTTAAAGTTTGGGGCCAGTTTAGTATTTTTATGTTTGGGGCCATTTTTCATATTTTGAAAAAGGTAAAATGGCTGCATAATTTTGTAGTGAAAACAACAACACAAACTTTAAGGCCATTTCCTCTTTTTTGGGACAATTTTTCATTTTTAAGTTTGGAGCTTATCAATAGAATAGAAATCGGCACACCATAAACGGTCAAGTCACTCGTTCCCATCGGACCGTTTTCAATTTCCTAATTATATTCCGATTGATTTACAGTCTTCAGATTCGGATTATTTCATATTTAAATTTTACCATGATAAACTCTTTTATATGCATAGGCGCTGGATTAAATTCATTTTACCAGCAAAGCTCACGTTAAGCTTTTCTTATGAACATGCAAAACGTATTTTAAGGATGCTCCTAAAAATATACATGTTTTTATACCCTTTACCAAAAATGGTAAGGGTATATATAGGTTTGTCACTACGTGTGTAATTTCCACAATATTTATACGAGGTGCATATGGTATGTATATTCTGAATCCTTATAGATATGGAAATTGAATGAGCCATGTCCGTCTGTCTGTCTGTCTGTCAGTCTTTACGTGAAATCGATTTTCCGATGGAACTAGAAGAGCTAGAAACTTGGGCCTTGGACTGAAATGTAAGGATTTGTCTTAACATGATTCGTATTGAAAATCAGCAAAAATAAAATATCGGTTCTGATATTGGAATATATGTGTATAGAAATAAATGAAGATATATACCTTTCAGAAACAAATTTATAAATACATGAGTTGCCCCAGTATTGAATGTGGAATCTTTCGATTATAATTCAACGCACGAACCATCGTGCTACTGAGGCTTGTTAATGTTACCTTAATAATAAATTTATGTATTTTTTCGTACAAACCCCCTTTTTGTTCAGTGATGGATGGAAAATTGTAAAATATATTAAAAAGTCTGTATATGTTGTTCAAATGTATTTATCGAAAAGTGTGTATGTAATCCATTCTAATTATATGTGAGTATGTATGCTAGAGTGGGTCAATTTGTTCGGGACATCAGGACATCTGAAAATAATGCTATTTTTTTGGAAATATTCATTGAAATTCATTGCAATTGGTGAATAGTTGGCCTGAAGCGCTGGAAGAGGGCTTATTTTAAAGGAAATTTTCTCAGCTTTCTATATCTGTCCTCATTTATAGAAAATTATTTACCCAAATAATGGTTTTGGAGGTTTATGTTAAAATAACAATAGTCCTGAGCACCAAAATTTCTCTTAAAAACCGGAAGCTCGATTTTGATTTTAGAACCATGGTTTCTTTGGGAAAAGTTCTTAGAATTTCCCGTAGATTACGATTTTACTATACGCTTAGTAGGCAAAAAAATTGACCTACCCTAATGTATACTGCATACGTATGTGTGTATGTATATAAATATAAAGGGTCCGCCATTTAACGTTTTTTTTTTTTTTTTTTTTGAAACTGCTATAAACTACTGAATTTTTTCTCAAATTTCTTTTTTTATTTGAAAGTACAATCCTTCCGGTTAATAATGAAAAATAATTTCATTCAAATGGCTGCCTCGGCTGGCCATGCAGTAGCCTACACGATCGGTCCAATTTTTAAGCACATTATCGATTGTGTGCAGCTGTATTTCACCAATGGCTTCACGAATATTGTCCTTTAAAGCGTCAATTGTCTCTGGCTTGTCGGCGGAACACTTATCTTTGACGGCACCCCACAAATAATAGTCCAACGGTGTCAAATCGCAGCTCCGAGGTGGCCAAACGACATCAGCTCTGCGGCTGATAATGGGATCTTCAAAAACAGGGCGCAAAACATCGAGTGTAGCTTCGGCTGTGTGGCACGTAGCACCGTCTTGTTGAAACCAAATGTTGCCAATATCCTCCTCTTCAATTTTTGTGAACAAAAATTCGTTCAACATGGCCCGATAACGATCGCCATCGACTGTACCGGCCACTCCTTGCTCATTTTCGAAGAAAAATGGCCCAATTATGCCTCTGGACCAAAATCCGCACCAAACAGTGACTCGTTTAGGGTGCGTCGGATTTTCAATGTATGCGTGCGGGTTTTCTGTGCCGCAAATGCGACAATTTTGCTTGTTTACATACCCGCCAAAATCGGCATCTTCTGTAAGTCGATCGCAGGCCCACTTAGCGAAGCGTTGTTCAAGCGTATACACCCATATTCGTTCAGCGGAAGGATAAAACTAATTATCTGTCAAATCAGACATAGCTAAGTGTTACCATTCACGAAATAAGCTTTCGAAATTATCGAAGTGGTTACTTTCGAACGGATTTTTGAAATATAGACAAATCCTGCGTTACGAACGCTACATTCGTACGCGTTTTCGGATTTAAATATAACAATTTTTTGGTCTTTCAAAAGACATACTTTCAAGTTATACACAGTGTTTAGTGGAATTTGAGTGTACTTTCGAATGTCATCAAAATATTATTTTAAACAGGTATAAGTTCCGAAAAATTTGATCTCAAAGTATTGTTACGCACGCTACAAAAAATGGAAGTAGGTTTGAAGGTTAAGGTATGTTTTCGTAATTTTTAGCAAATTTTGCATAATAAATCAGAAAAATTAAATACCTAAAAGAAAGATGAATATAAGAGAATTCTAAAATAACTTATATACAGCCAAAAAATGTTGTAGTTTTTTATTAATGGCCGTGTACCCAACGATACGCACGCTACGTTACGCACGCTACATTTTTTCCAGTAGTACATAAATAAATCGTTTTTACATCTTCGTCAACCGTATTTTTTGTTTGAGCTACCTCCTCCTCTTTCAAATATCAAAATAAATTTTTTTTATTTATAGAGAGATGTAAATCAACAAAAATTAACCGTTGAAATTAAAAATTTTGTTTAGCATTGGCTAAACTTACATTTAATATTTTTTAGATTTAAGATTTTAAAAACTTATTGATAATTTAATTTATAATTAAAGATTCAATAAATAATAAAATTATCAAAAAAAAAAAAAAAAAAAAAAATTTAATTATATATCAAGTCTAATATTCCATAAAAAAAAAAAACATAAAAAATAAGTGGGATAAATTTCAAAAAATTTTGATTGGAGGACTTTTTCTGAGATTTGCCCATATTTCAATTATATTTATTAAAGATAAACGATTTTAGTTAATTGGAAAAATCACTGTATATTGTTAATTAATTCTGGTAAATTAATACATACTACGATTTAGGTGATTAGTTTTTTTAATTGATTCCTGCTGTAAATTTGTTTTCTCTGTGTGTTAGCAATTCCGTGTATATGTATGTATGTGCGTAAGGACATTTATAAAGGAAAATAGTATAATTTTTTATAGACTTTCATGAAAAACTCTTTGCTATTGGCAAGCACAAAATTAATCTTTTGTGACAAAGTTTAAAATCTTTGCATGCTAGCTTGCTTTTCAGTAAGCAGGAACTGTAAGCACACTAATTACGATAGTGCTTACAAAAAGCCTTCCGTTCGAGTGCTTGGCGAAAAAATCACAATTCTTATTGGTGTTTTATTTATAGTAACCAGAAATCAATATGAGTACATTCTATTGATTTATTTCTGCTTAATAAATATTTATAACAACTTTCAAGTTCTTAGAATATTTTAAAAATATTAACTTTATAAATAAATTTATTTAGCAAATAATGTCATGTTTTTTTCAATTGAAATAATTATATATAATTGCTTAGAGTTATTGATTGTCATTGTTAACATCAGATTATTTTTTATAAATGTGCATATAAATGAAATTTCTTGACATTTTTCCGCAAAACTGTTTACAAGGAAATTTCTATAGATTTTTGTGTTCTAGATCATACAGCAAATGACATTACATCAGCTGGCATATACAATTTTTTTGAAAAGCAAACAAAATTCTAGACAAATTAAAGTAGAAAATAATCTCTCTTACAATATAACTTTAGAAACGAGAATGTTTTGAATTAAAATTTTAAAAAAAGTTTGCTGAAATAAAAAAGTTAAACAAATCAATGTTTTTTGTTGCGCACAATTTAAAAAAAATGGCAGTTAAATTCATAACCTCAACCACAATTACTTTAAGAGGTTGAGTCTGCCTCCGCATTCGTTGCGCTCCGTTTCAACTCTTAATTTAAAAAGCAATGAGATAAATGGTAACACGTTGACTTTTAACAAAACACTTTTTACAGTGTTTATTTATAGTCCTGCCCTTTTTTAATTTTTTTTTTTTAAATACTCTTATTTATGAGTAGGTAATAAAAATCGTATTTAAGTACACACAATGGCTCCTTAAAAAGTTATTGCGTGCTGTAGCAATGCGTGGGTGAAATAATAATCGTAAAAATTTTGTTTTCCAAAAACTAATAATAATCGGCTTAAAGGTCAACATATTAATGCAGCAGCAAAGTAACAAGTTCAAGGCGAAAAACCTTGTAAGAACCAAATATCTGTTTTGTTTAGTCGTTAAACTAGACATGTATGTAAAGCGAAAATGTATAACAAAATTCTAAACGGAAGCGATCTTTTCGTATCATTAAACAAAAGAAAATTTGTCTACGTGCTTAAATATAAATAAAGATGTCAACATAATTTGATTTGTTGTCTCTTTCTCTCTTTCTCTCCCTCTCTCTCTCTCTCTCTCTCTTATTAATGCATATTTCCTGCTTTTTTGTAATTCTTTTTGTCCAGAAACTTGGATATTTTTTCTTAAGAAAATAATTTACAAAAGAAAACAAAAAAACTTAAGCAACAAACTTGGTAAATGTAACGGCAGCAGTGAAAAATTACCAAAATGGATTTTTCTTCTAAATTCAATACAATTTCTTAAATGTTAAATTTAATTGTTACAACAACAACACCAAAAAAACAAACTGATGTTATATTTTCTTGTAAAATTTAAATTTGAAATCACGATTTTCTCACAACTACAAATGTTGGAGAGCAGAAAAAAAATTTAAAAAAAAATTAAAACAAACACACTAACGAATTTGTGTGTTAAAATTCCTAAAAAAAAGAGTAAACTTTTCTTACATCCAACACAAACCAAACACTCTGTAACAGAATTCTTGAACTGGTATTTAAATTTGAATTACTTCTTTTATTTTTCAATTTTCTATTTGGCAAAAAAAACGTTTTTTCTTTTTACCTTCAAAAGAACAATGTCAATGTTGACAGGGTTGTTAATTAAAATCGTGATCTTTTAAATACATTTTGATTTAGAAGTTTTTGTACTAAAAAATACTTAAACCGTTTTGTTGTGTATAATAAAATATACACAGAGATTGTTGTTGTGCCTTTAGAATACATTGTCGTTTCTTTCGAACAACATCATCTGCAATGAATGGATCATGATGGAAAATTTTTCAATTATTATTTTTGTTAGCGCATAACTCAAGCTTAGAATTCATGTTGTATTTGTTCAATTTGAAATAAAAGAGTAATTGCGCAAATCAATCATTTGTTTAAAATAAGAAAAGAATGAATGAATGATAGGTTAGGTTAGGTTAGCAGGCTGCTGGTAAAGGGAAGATTAGATTCCAGCTCACTTGGATCCTGATGTGGTCCCATTGTGCTACCTGTAGTGAAGGAGAGTGATAGAGGAAAGAAGATTAGAAGATTCGGAAGAAGAGTAGATGAGGAAAGGCCATAGAAGAACAAGATAAGAGCAGAGCAGGTGGGAAAAAACTGAAGCAAGAGATAAGTCTTGCAGAACAGTCAGGATGTTAAGCCCCCTATTGGGCGAACCATCCACTGCTCCTGATGAAGGAGCTAAGACAACCGAGTTCCGCATCTGAGAGCTCGGAGAGGGTACTGAAGGATCTGCTGCCTAGAAAGCGGAGGCGGTGATCCTCCATAGCTGGGCAGAGGCATAGAAGGTGTGCGATGCTTTCTTCTTCTTCCTCGTCATTGCAGCATTCATTGTATGGTAGACCCATGCATCTGGCATGGGTTCCGAAGGGGCAGTGTCCCGTGACCGTGGCCACAAGATTGCGCAATTGCATTTTTGGAAAGTTCAGCAGATTTTTGGTTCTGTTGACATCTATGCAAGGTCATGGGGTCCTCGCTGTGGTGCAGGATGGTTCATTAAACCATCTTGTTTGTGCTTTTCGCATAAGGGCTTCCTTGATTCGCTTCCAGGAGGCCAAGAGCGGAACACCACAGAAGTTGTCAATTTCAGCTGCCTCTAACTCTGTACCTCTCCTGGCCAGATTGTCAGCGATGACGTTGCCCGTATTTTCTCCGTGTCCCCGCATCCATATAAGGGTAACACTAGAAAAATTAGCCACTGTATTAAGTGATTTCCTACATTCCAGGGTAAGGAGGGATGTTGTGTTGTGTACACCCCGATAGTGCTATTATTGCAGGTTTTCTGTCGGTTGTGATTTGAATAACTCTGTTTGTTATTCGATAGTACCGTGAATGAATGATACTAAAAGAAAAATTCAACTTTTTAAAAAATTACTTTTTCAAAATATCAAACAAAAAAATATATTTTCAAAATATTGAATAGTTACATTAACGGCTTGTTGAACCTTAAAGTAAATATGTTGTTGTTGTTGTAAATGGTATACACTATTTTTAAGTAATTCGCGTTATAATTCTCATTTCCTTTGTATTAAAATTAGCGTAAACATTTGTTAAGTTTTTTTGTTCCTTTTAAAAAGTGCAACAATATTTCTTACTAAAGCACATCGCAGAATCTTATGATGTTAACGGAATTGCCCTGACCAGGGATCGAACCCAGGTCCTAAGTTATAGTTTGCTTTGTAGTCAACACCACCTTCACTAGACAACAAAATACGAGTATTTTTATGAACACTGATGCATGTGTCACAAGATATTTTGTTTTCTTTTCTTTTTAATCTTCATTTAAATTTTATTTATCATAAAGTATAATTTAGAAGTTTAAGTGGCAGCAACAGTTTTACGCCTTAGATTTTGCTTAAGATTTTCTTTGGCAAATAATCATTAAGCATAATTAATCTGAACTTTTGCAACTTGTGTGATTATGTTGATGTTTCAGGCAAATGATGGCCTTAACAGCAACTTAAACACGGCTTGATTAACGACAAAACAAAATCTTAAAACGATCTTTATTAAAACAGCATTCTTAGAAAATACAAAACATAAACATTAAAACGTCACCTCATTTGAGAAGGCCAAGTTTGCTGACTTATTTTTAATTACATATTAATTAAGTTTTTTTGTTTGTTTTTAAATAACGAATACAGAAATAAATTTTAAGATTCACAACACGTTTTATGCCACACACACACACAGAGACAACTGGGTTGCCATCCATTAATGTTGCAAATATTTTCATAAAATTTTATTTTTCTATTTTTCTTTTAGCTCAAGTCTTTTTTTTTTTTTGTCTCATTAAATATCCGCCGACATTTACATTTCACTTACAATTTTTTTTACACAATCATCTAATTGGCCAATTTAATTATCTTGAACAAAAAATCAACTATTTAACTGTCAATGATTGTCTGTATTTTACGTGATTTTACTTCAAACAGATTAATGTTGTTGCTGGTTAGTTGTTGGTGTTGCTTTATCTCTCCATATGAGCATTTAAATTTTGTGAAAAAAACGAAAAATTCAGAAAAATACAAAAAAACCGAGTAGTAAATTTTAAATGATTTGAAATAAAGGAAACAGACTGCCAAAGAGATGGATGGCTAGGATGAGTACAAGTCGACTTTAAGTAGCCACAAAGTGTGAACAAGCAGTGAATTTATATTTTCTTGTTCTTGGTAGAAAGAATAAATAAAATTATCCATAAATATTATGGCGTCAATAATTTAAAAAAAAAAAAAAAATGGCCAATATTATATTACTCTAGAGAATTGGATTAATGACAAATTAAAACACTTGGGGTGTTCACACTGTAGTCATATTAGTCATTTTGTCATAATGTCTTATTATTTTGCAATAGTTTAAAAAAATTGTTATTGTGCTTCAAGCAAAAAAGTCATATAATAATAAGACTTTTTAAGGTATGTTTATGGTTTGTCATAAAATAACAGTAGAAATCTTAGTCGAGCAGCTGAAACTCTTCAGTCGAGCTGGCGATAAAATTTACAAGCCGCCGCTACTTATAAATAACACAAGAATAAAAATATCTGTTTGTGTAAGTGATCTGAATGGCAGCTTGTGAACGTTTTTCCACTTGCCGCCGTCCATAAAAATAGTTCAGGTCATGTTACCGACAACAGCTGCTTTTGATTATATTTATTTCATCAAGTTCGTATAGATAAAAAACAATTTGAAAATTTTTAATTGATAATGGATATTTTAGAAGATTTACAAAAAATTTATTGTTTTCTTTATTAACAAGTCGGACTGAAATAAAAAACATTCACATTTAAGCCAAAATGTAAACGTGTGCGCAATAATGCGACTAAAAACTGGAATGTTGTTAAATGTTTATCAGCTGGCACAATTGTGACATAGCACACTAATTTATGACAGGGTGTTCACACTTGTCATATTTTGGTGTGCTATTATTTTATGACATATGACTTATGACTACAGTGCGGATACCCCAACTATTTCGTAGATCAAATGTTGTAATACTCTGCTCAGCTTCGTCTCTGTTTGCAAACTTATTTGGAATTTTCTTGTTTTAATTTTTCTACATGCATGTCTCAAGTCTAAGGACAAGCTAAATAATCATACATTTTCTCATAGATCCTTATGAAAAATAACATGCAGCTAGCAAAAAAAAAAAAAAACCCAAACACCAAACACCAAAAAAGTTTAACTAATAACAGATTTCCTTGATTAGTTGATTAAATGTTGAGTGACGTTCGATAGTTTCAATAAAAAAAAAAAAAAATTTACAAAAAAAAAAAAACAGAAACATAAAAATAAACAACACACAAAATAAGAAAGTGCATTACATATTAAAAAAAAAAACATAAACCATAAAACTTTAAACGGTCACATACGAAAAAAATTTTGTTACTTGTAAGAAAATTTTGTGGAATTTTTTGTACAAAAATTTTTTTTTTTTTTTTTTTTAATATCTGAGTGTTAAAAAAAATATTGCAATCAGCGTTAGTTGTTTTGTGTAATACTACACTTCACAAATCCTGATTGTTTTTCAAATATGATTTGTTAATTTTTAATCGATTTTACTACACTTGTTTATTTTCCCAGCTGAGATCAGTTCGTATCCAAGGTCTGCTTCCTTTGAATTAAAATACGTAGTATATTGTCTAAATGTTTAAAGGCATGGAAAAAAGCTTTATTTAAACGAAACTTAAGCCACTTAAGATTAAATTAATACTATAAAGTTCATGGGGTATTAGATCGGATAACGACGATCGCTGCGCTGGTGTGAGCAACAACGATCAGTCGTTGTAGTTTGGGTATCTGGTAAAAATACTTAAATTCTCTGTTAAACTGATAGGCGGCAGTATTTACGAACTTAAGAGGTATTTGGGCCCATTAACAGCGGTTACTGTTAAATATATTTAGAATGAATGTAATAGTATTCGGAAGCCCCTACAATCGCCAAACAAAAGCAATCGCTATGTGAAATTTATAAAGGAATGAGAATCGGTTAAGCTCTCGGACGATATTTCAAGTGGCCGACATGTAAGTTCAGTCATACAATATTCGAAAATGCTTAATCGAATCTCTGGAATGTCTGGAAGTTATAACTGCGTGCATATTGTTTTGTTTTGTATTGTTGTCTTTATTGGATGCTTCACTCTACAGGGTGGTACGTCTTTGTTACTACGTTTGTAATTGTATAGTAAATGATTTTTTTTAAAGAGTGTCACAACTTTGAGTTGGCAACACTGCTTTATTTGAACACCCATTTAACAGCTGATAGTTGCTTTTTGTTTAGTTTGCTTTGTAGTATCATTATTACTCACTCGACTTACACCAGAGCAACGCGTGCAAATTGTTGAAATTTTTAATCAAACTAATTTTTCTATTCGTCAAACTTATCGTGCAGCGGGCGCTACAATTGATTTCCTCAAAGAAACTTTTGATGAAAAAAACATAATTTCACGTAATCGCCCAATTAATTGGTCACCAAGATCGTGTGATTTAACTCCAATCCGCTATTTTCTTTGGGGTTATGTTAAGTCACTTTTCTACGTCGGTAAACCTCAAACAATTGAACACCTGGAAATCAAAATTCGAAGAGTTATCGGCGAAATACGGCCGCAAATGCTGCGAAAAGTTGTTGAAAATTTGTGTTACAGATTGCGCCTTCTACGCGCCGGCCGTGGCTACCACATGGCAGAAATCATATTTAAACTTTAATTTCACTAAAGCCTGTCTCATTGATATTAAAAATATATTTCCTTGATTTATTATTATTTAAACATGTGTCACTCTAAAAGACACACCATTTACCCTTACGCGAAAGTTTTTTTTTAATGCACTCGAAAATAATAAAATAAAATTTTGGAAATTTTACTTAATTTGATTTCAAATTGGTTGTCATATGGCGCCAATGTCGTTTTTTACAGAAACTCTGTAAAATTTTCCTTAATGTTAGGAAATGCAAATTTCGTCTTTGACAGGAAATTTTTACTAAAAACTAGAAAAATATTTTTTGAAAAATAGATCAATGTTTATCCCAAAATTAGCAAAAATATCGTTATGTGGAACACATTTGCCATATGGCTGCGCATTTTTCATTTCCTTGTTTTACCCTTCTTCTGAACCGGCCCATCTGCCATAATGAAGGTTTCGATGTCATCAGAGCGCTGGAACGTCTGGAATGCTTATTTACAAACATGGTGTTGTATTATCTGGGAATCGAACTAAGTAACTTCTGTTTCGAGGTACATTACAGGTACAGCCAACTACACATATGTAAGTACTACATTCGATACTACAATATTGTTTTTCTTTCTCTGTGTATTACTTGCAAGACAATAATTTCAATTTTATTGCTCTAAAATCTATTTCCCAATTTTATTTTTTTAATGAGTCATTCGATACAACACCGTTTTGGCAAATCTCTCCCACATCTGTGATTGTCTCTTTGATCATGTCTCCATCAATCTGAGTTAGTTTTGTTAATGTTGATGTCTATTATTAGAGTTGTTGGTAGTGCTGCAGTTATTATTTAAAGTAAACATCAATGTACAACAATCAACAGATAATAAATGTGATGCAATTTTATAATTTTTATCTGTTTTATTTTTGTTTTTTTATTTTTTATTTTTTGATATTTTCGTTAAACTTTTTCTTTTAGTCATTTCAACTCCATCGAAGTGTAAAATTATTACAACATTTGTTGTATGTTTCTTTTTTTCTATAACAATTTTACTTTTAACAAACAGCAGCAGCTATAAGACAACACCAAAAACATAATCATAATAAAGTGTAAAAAAAAGTATACAATTTAAAAGTGCATTTTCTACCTCCATGCAATAGACAAAAAACAGCAACAGCCACAGCCACAGCAACACCAACAGCAGCAGCAGTAATGAAAGCCCAGTCAGTTTGTAGAGATGACAGTAGATGTGTAGATACAGCTTATTTTCAGATTCATTTTCATTGAAAAATGAAAAACAAAATCCAAATATAAAATCATGTTGATCATTGTAGTTGCGCTGTTGTATTTTAAAGTTTCTTGTTTGTTGCACTGTGCTTTTGATGTTGTAAATTTAAGCATTTGCTTCGAATTAAAAAGCATTATAAAATGAGGTGTTCATAAGTATGCATTTTTACTTGCTACCTTTTTGAAATATAGTATATAATTTTACATACACTTGCACCCTTCATTATAAACTTAAGCTTGATATTCTGTTTGTAAAAGTCACAACTATTTTATGAGACCTCAATACTACATACAAAATTGCTTTGAAAATTGAAATGTAGCTTAAAGAACTAAAGCTAGAAGGATAAAAGGAAAGTGAACTTTTCATATATGCCATTTACAAAGGCGATCGTGTTTTGTGGCGCATTTTGCGTTCACATCATACAAGTAATTTGGACAAACTCCATGTCATTTAAAAGATATATTTTCACTAAGGTGCACAATATATATTTGGTTAAAATCGTTTCAGTATTTTTAGAGCTTTTAGACGTTTAAAATCATAAAGATTTTATAGAGATAAAAAAAAAACATAAATTTGTCCTAAGTTGTATTGATATTAAAAGACATTTTTTTAGCTTAGCATCGATATCAAAAACGTTTGACAAATCAAAAATTTTGCTGTTTTTATTTATGCATAATTTTTTTTTTTGATTCCCTACAACCGATTGTACTGCTCTTACTGTATGCTTTTCTTGTTATTTCAATTCCATCTATTTAGTTTCGTGTTCATATTTATAAATTGAAAAAATCACGCAAATAATTCGCGTGACTCAATATTATAACAATTGATAGAAATCAACAATATTAAATTTATCATATTTGATAGTTGAATATTGGTTATTATAAATAAAACTGCCATACTATAGTTGGGTAGGAGAAAGAGGTATTTCTTAAATAACCGCCATCATCATCTCTCTTCTATACCTTATTCTTTTCTGCCTAGTTCTTGCGCAATTCATTGAATTAGTAGAGAGCATCCCCTAAGTCAACGGTTCTCAAATGGTGGTCCGTGGACCCCTTGGGGGTCCGTAGCAACCATCCAAGGGGTCTGCGTGAAGAGCCAAAAAAAGTGTTTTCAAAAATATTATAAGTTTTTATTTTAGATTTTGTTTTTTTTTTTTTTTTTTTTGATACGTACATACTCGTACATATGTATGTATGAATTTATGTTTTAAAATCCTCGAACTAATACAACAAAATATTAGTGCAATCGCTTACTCTTCACTTTTTAATATACAGTACCCCAGACTCTGCACTAATTGTTATTGCCATCACTATCAAATAACAGCTGATATTGTTTTTATGGCGATTAAATTTATTTTGAAAGAAAAGAAAATATTGTGAAGACTATTTAAATTTTAGCTTTACATATTTAAATAAAAACGGTGAAGTTTACAGTACGTTGTTATATGCCACAACACTATTTCTAACGATGCGAAGAAACCATCTAAAATGGAGAGGCATCTTTTAGCAAATCATCCGACTTTGAAATTAAAATCAATTTTTTTGTTCTCTACTTTTTTGCGTTTTCAATTCAACCTAAAAAAAACCTGCGCTGCAAAGGGGGTCGCGAAAAAAAATTTTTTGCAAGGGGTCCTTGACCAGGAATTTAGTGAGAACCCCTGCCCTAAGTGCAAGTAAAAAGAATTAATGATATTCTATCACAGCTACTTAGTTATTATTTGTGGTAAAAGACATCAACCTTTTGACTAAATTTTTATCGGAACATAAGCGTATATATAATTACAAAGAATTTATATGGTTGATAATGATTATTATCTAGCAGCCACATACAATGGTTAAAATACATTTATGGCTAGAATCAAATTATACTATTGTGATAAGTAATATTGTCTTATGTAACATTAATATTATAGTAATATGATTCAAACTAATCATAGTATATCTCTTTATAAAAACAAATTGGTTCCCTTTAACTAAATACGCATATATATGTTATTTTAACAGCCATATTATAGCAGAAAAAAACACGACAGCTGAAAAAAATTTTGTTTTTGAAATAAAATAAGAAACATTTTTGACTTGTGGATTCTGAAATGACAATTAAAATTTTTTCTGTATACTTCTTATTTTTACATACATACATACACATATAGATGAACATGTATGTGCACGTATGCATGTGTTATCTATGTTATTTATTATATGCCTTTGTATTTTGTTTTGCTTTTAATTTCTTCAAAACAAACGAATACAAAAAGTGGTAAAATATTTAACCATACTATTGTTACCTTTTTAAATACCCCATGATTGTAGTCTGCAATATTTCCATAATTTTACGTGTTAAATACAACAAGCTGTTTTAAAAAATACGAATGACACGATGATAAATAACAACAATTTTAAGTAGCAATAATTAATTTTTTCGAAACATGTTTAAATTATTGCGCTAACTATGATATTATTGGGGCAACCATGTAATAATGATTGGCTCATATGTTCATATCTTTTAAAGTTTGACAGTTAATAAGCATACAACAGCGTCGTTTATTTTATAATAATTTTTAATAAGTATGCAATTTATTTTTAAACTCATATGTTGCCTTTTGCTTTTCTTGCAGTGAAATTTAATTTTAAGGTTTGGAAAACTTTCAAAGATTAGAAAACTTTGTAATATATTTTTAATCCTACTATGTTTTCTTAAATTTGGGTTATAAAGAAAAGAAACAATCAGTTTCACTCTATAGCATTGATTGTAGTCTTGAGTTTCAATTCGCTAATTGCGAAGTGCCATGCCAGCCTTTCAAAAGGTGCTGCGCAGGGAAACAGCAAATATGCAATTGTTTGTATTTTTATGTGTCATAGTCGTTGGGCCAAATAAAATATTTACAAGTTTTAAAAATGTTATGAAATTTGGCATACATTTTTTGATGCATATTTTTGCATATATACTTTTTATTGCTTAGTTTTGCATATATCTGACTACAATACTTATTGAGTGGATTTTTTAAAATTATGTGACATAAATTTTATTTATTTGTTGCGAGTTAGCAATATCTAAATATATATTTCGTTGGTAGCCATACCAACTCATCAGTAGATGTTTTACCCTTTATGTTTAAAAAGTTTTAAAGCTCATCTATTTATACAAAAACTCACAAATATATTTTTGTGAATTACAATGCATAAAAACAGCTTTCAAAGTTGTTTAAATACATACAACAAATAATTTTCCATTATGAATGTGTTTACTTTTCTACACCTATACAATTAGACAAAATTTAAAACATAAATACTTGAGTACAAGCTCAAATAAATGTACAATTAAGTGACATATTTTGACTTTATTTTAAATACTAATATGTAATTTTACAACAAATTATCGAAAAAATTAGGTTTTGGGTCAATAATTTTGTTTTCTAATTTAAAAAAGCATATATTAAGCGATTCTAAATTCACTTTTATAAATTTTGTGTTAATTTTATATAATACTAGCTGATCCCGGTGTACTTCGCTACCCCCCTCGTTATAAAATAAAATTAAAAGTATTTATATATCCTATTGTGACGATCGGTCCAGTAGTTAAGACTATATTACGATTTGTAATTTTAATAAAAAGGAGCGTGGTCCCATCCACTTTTCTCCCGGTACGTATTCCATATTATGGCAATACCATCTTCAAATCTCCATAAGAAGTGATATTACCAACTTTGGCGCAAAAAAAAATTTTTCAAAAAATTTATCAAAAAAATGCATAATTTTGACCCCAAAAAACCGGTTTTTTGGATATATCTCCGCTACCCGTGAACCGATATTGCTGAATTTCAATAGCAAACACATGACCGATATTTATAATAGATTGGCGAAAAAAAAAGTTTCTAAGTCAAGCAGTTTTCAGTGTGTAGAAGTTTATCTACAGCGCCACCTAGCGGAGAGTTACGGAAAAATTGATAGTCCAAAAATTTATTCTATGAAAAATTACTTATACATGCCAAGTTTCAACACGATCGGATGAGCAATGTAGGAGTTTATCGCTTACCAACCAACCAACCAACAAACATTCATTTTTATATATATAGATTCCTAATTTGTTTAGAATTTAAAAAAATATTTGGTTCACATTAGCGATATAATTTTAGTGCATATTTTTGCATATTTCACTGCTTAGAGCATAATTTTGGTTATTTACTTTTTTATCTAATTTCGCGAATATATAAACTATTTATAAAATTTTGTTCATTTAGAGGCAAAAATTTAAGAAAAAATATGTGTGACGTATTTATAAAAATTTAACTCCAGAAATTTTTTTTTGGTCTCTTTTCTATACGGATAGATGAGGAAATCAGGCTGCTTAATTGACTCTTATGACCATAACGAGCCAAAGTGGTCTTAAAAGTGTATATTATGAAAATTCAAGGGACATTATTAGTATGCCCTTTTAAGAGCATATATTTTTTAAATTTCATATTATAGCTTAAATGCTTATTTCCAGTTTCCCTTGTGATGATACATTTAGCTAAACATAAGCACTAATGATGAAGCGTGCAGACTACCGGGAATAATTTTAAATAAAATTGCGTTTGACATTTTTCGAAAATATTACAAATTAAGTAAAACTATTGCTGACGAAATGCTTTTCGCCCCTTTCCAAATATGTTTTCAGTATTTTCAGACTGCCAGACTATTAAACTTGTTTGGAAACACTAGTAGGCCACTGAACATTTGTCGGCCTTAAATGACGATTGATTTCATTGATGATTTTTGTTAACAAACACAAGCATACACTTTGCCAAATAGAAATTAAATAAAAGTTGCAAAATTTATCTTTCATTTGATCATAGAAAAACATGATTCATATTGAATTATTGCCAACAAATCTGAAAATCTGAAAATGATATTTATTAAGAAAAAAAAAATATTTTTGTTCTAATTTATTTATTTAAATTATTTTTGCAAAAAAGCCGAAATAAAATCATTGACAAAAACTTAATAAAACAAACATATGGTGCCAACAATTGCAACAAATGAATAGAAATAAAAACAGAAAAAATGCAGCCGAAAACTTTTAGTTTGAATATGATTCAATATTTTCTCTGCATTAAGATTAAAATATCATCATACTTATTTGTCTATTAACATAAATAATAAATACAAATGATTCACTTTGTTATAAATTCTCTTAAAAAATTATTTTTAATAATTTTTCTTTATCTCTTGCAGTCAATAACCCCTTGAGTTTTTTGTACAAAAGCGAAATAAAGCTGCTGCATTGCAGCCAACGTATTAAACAATATATAATCGTGTAATAAAGATCATCTTTTAGATCTCTTTTTTTTTTGTACGCTTAATACCGTGATGTTGTAATTTTTAGTGTTTGCAAATGAAATGCTTTAATATTTTTTTTTTTTCAAATACAAGTCAGTCACTCAAGTTTTTTGACAGTCGCTGCTTGTCAGATAAAGATCATAAATGCCGGTATTTTGTATTTTCTTCGATTAACACGAACTCATGCGATCATAAAGAAAAGTGATTTGTATGTAATGAAAAGAAATTCACTCAGTTGTTATGGAAAATTGTAAAAACTACAGCATACTGTTTTGCAGCAAACAGGTGCATTTAATTCAATTGCAAATTAAGTGGACTTATTGCTTGCAGTAATGCAACACATGATGTAAGAAATTTTTGTCTTAATTCAGTATAAAGAATATTAGAAACTTAACACCGAAGCTATGAAGTATTGTGATAATCTCGATTATATTAAGTTGAATTTAGTGGCTGTATAAGAAATTAAATATTCTTCTCTTTTTTTTTTTTTGTTTGTTAATCCTGTAACTAAAAAACATGCCTCCTTTTATCAAAAGCTCAACATGATTAAAGTGTTAAATATCAAGTGTTACTTTGAATCAACGAAACATCCATTCATTGTCTTTTCAGCTTGAAAACGTCAAAGGCGAACAAAAGCTTAAGAACAATAAAAAACAGTAACAGAAGAAACAAAAAAAAAAATAAGGGCCTTAAAAAGAAATTTTCATTACAATAAAAAAAAAGTTCACTAAACTTTTTATTACAATCGGAATATCCTTTTATGTAGCTGTTTCTGTTTTTTATTTATACTAATTTTTTTACGGAAATATTTATATTAATTCCAACAATGCATTCAATCGATCGGTTCAATCGCAAGTTAAGCACTTAACAATGAACAATATCTCAAGTAAATAAAAAAAAGCAAGCAAATCCACGTTTGCGAACTAAAAATGTTAAATTAAATCCAACACAGAATCGAAAGAGATTAAAGATGTCAACTCGGGAATAAAAATGTCAAGACAAATGTAATCGATAGCGATAAAACTTTTTGAGGCACAATTAAAAAATAAAAAATATATAGAATCTTTTACATCTTAACTAATCCTACCAGTAAACTCATAGTTTTTGATAAAAAAAAACTAATTCACTTTCCGTTCAATTGATCTTCTCATGACGGAGACATTTCCCAGGGGCGAATTTTTCGATTACAGATGTGGTGCACACGTGTAAGACGGTAACGCACACCATCTCAATTACAAGCTAGTATACTTTTTCGAATGCATTGCCGCAATCCTAGGGTGAACGCCTACCACTTGCACACAATGTAAGCAGGATAGTGAAGTGTTCATTCACTAAATATAAAAACTCATTACTGTTTCACATATTTTGTAAGTAGGCAGTAGACACTCTATTCACAATCTCGTTTACTTCGTGGGAAAGTAGAAAGCACATTGCCCACAACTTCACACACATTGTTAGCTAGAATTCATTGAAAACAAAGTGTGACAAACTTCATCGGAGAGATGTGATGTGGTTTGATCTTCTTGCCTTAAATATTTGTATACATATTCTCTGTTTTCTATTTAGTTAAAATCTTTATGCCACCATTTTTCATGATCATAAATATCGTCAGCACATCCACATCCTTTATCTAGAGCCGCGGTGCCCACAAGTTCCTTATGGAAGAGCAAACACCCATACATTTAATGAAAAACAAATTTTTATTCAAAATTTTTTGTTGTAAAAACAAATACATGCAAAGAAAACACAAAAAATATATTTCATATATTTATTTCATATCATACGTTAAACAAAAACAAAATGTACATTGCTGATGGCTGTCGTCAATGTTTACCAGCAAAACATACGAAAGTGTTGTTGCTTTGCTCTGGCGTGTATACAGTGAAGAACGGCAAAGAAAAACTAATAAGACAAAGTTGTTTGTGTATTTCGCATTGAGGTTGCTGAGTGCTGTATGAGTATATTAAAACACACAGCCTATAGCTAAGAGTATTACAAAAACAAATGAGCATGAAGAGCATATGGCCTGGGCATATGCGGCATATGAGGTTTATATATCAAATTTAATTGAAAAAAATCCCTGCCTTTGCGTTAGTAACTATAAATGAAAAAAAAATTTAGTGATTTAACATTATTATTGCATTATGCGATGCCGAATTTGAAAACCTCTACAGAACATTTTTTAATTATTTTACTTACATACTTTCAGATTTCGTTTTTCTTACTCTGCGTGAAATACAATGGGTTTTTTTAATGAAAATTAATATATTTTTTTACATTTTATGTACTTTTTTTAAACTTTTTTTGAAAAATGTATGGGAAAATTATTCGAAAAATATTCGCTTGAATTTGGCGAATACGAATACGAATATCTTAAAACAGGCGAATAGTCGAATATTCGAATACGAATACGAGTATTCGTAACATCACTACTGGGCACCAATGATCTAGAGTATAAAGCATGTAGATATAATTTAAACCTTAAAGTAAAGTAATGGCAAGCAAGTAAAGTAAATTCATAAACTATGGCTTTTTTATTATTATGCTGTGCAGCTTCTTTAGGGTCATAACTTGCATGAAAATCATAAACTAAACTTCATGACGGACGTGGTGGCAAAATTGTCTAACTATTCCCTCATGTTAGAACATGTATAGGAATGAATGGGAATTGTTGGAGCAACAAAAATAAAACATTAGTATTTTATGACCAAGATTTTTGACACAGAGGGAAGGAACAACTAAAACATTTTGTACGAGTCTTGTTGTTCGACACCAACAACAACGAAAATACTAAAATTAATGTTAATTCTCACGATCTTTTTTAAAAATATTCAATTCGTTTGTGGTTACGAAAAGAAATTAACCCTTTGAAAATAGAGAGAGAGTGAGAGGAGACAGATAAATTAAAATTAGGAATATTCTGTTGGAATAAAAAAATTATTTATTTAATTTTAATAAAATTAATTATCTATTACTTTTAAGCTCTTAAGAAGTTGTTTATTTTGAAAGTGGTTGTCAATCGATTCGCGACGTTTTCTTGTTTGGGTTCAGTTTTTACAATAAAATATGACAAAATTATTATTACAAACTGTAGCATTTTATTCAATTTATTCTCAAGAATTTATGTTTTCAAAAATTTACTTTATGTGGGTTAGCTAATCTATTTGCTGTACATCATTGTCTGCTAATACCAACACACTTGGAGATCTATAATATTAAATTTTAAACTCATTTGAAAACTTTTTAAAAAAACTTTTCAAGCATATTTAAAGATCTACTGATGAGTTGGCATTAGCTGCCAATGAAAAACAGCAAATCGTTAGCTTAATATAGAAAAGCCTTAAATCATTTTTTTTTTTCAAATCGAGTATTGTTTTCGTTAGATGGCTGAGTACTGAAATAAGACAAATACGCGATGTGGAAAAAATATTGAGTTAGGGCCTTTCAATATTAAGGTAACGATATAGATTAGCTGACCTGTGGTGTCCCCCGGGGGTAGATAGTCTCATCTTGTTGATTCTCAACAACAAGATGTAACACGTCCCGGGGAAAGGGTAATCTGACTCTTATAGACATAACCTTTTGTCAGTTACCCATAAAAACTTATATGCACGGAACAATCTCTGAATTAACAGAGCACCGGTAAGTGTATATATTTTATAATGAAGGAAGTGGCTTGGCACGTAAGTCTATATATAGATGGTGTAAGGGTAGCTAAGGTCTAGCCCATGAGCAAAACCAATAGAAGGCTAATCCCTCGGGATTTACTTTCGAAACTGCGCCTGTAGTTTAAACTGTCCTACGGAGACCGGCAGCCCACATGGGAGATTGTTTTAATACCGGGAAGTAGAGTGATCTACTTTTTCCGGTGTATTGATCCCGTGGCCGGTCTTTGATTGAGGGCTCCTTCGAGAGTTCACGTAGTGGTTGTGGTTGTTACCAAAAGCTGGGAGAGGTGTTGATTTAAAGACTGATGCTTGCTGTTGCGGACTTCGTGTCTACCAACGCGAAGCCTCTATATGCTGTTGTGAATCAACAGATTCCAGAGTTTAGGTAGCTCGCACACTTTAGCAAGTTGTTTGGGCATGACAGGCCTTGGTCATGCCTGAGAAGTTGCTACCTGTTGTTGTCCCCTCGGGGATGACTTCAGGTTATCACCGGGAGGCCGACTCGGGGGCGATGGTGGACGCTTAATAAGCACCAGTGTTTTAGTACACCGTCAGATGAACCGTAAGGTGGGTGCTGACGTAAACTTCTAACACAATCTGACCTGTGGTGTTGACTGAAGTGGTTAGCGCGTTGACTACTTAGCAAACAATGACTTGGGGCCTTGCTTCAAACCCTGGCCAGAGCAAGTCAATCAACATCATTAATTTCTCTAATGTACATTAGTGAGACATTGTATTAATTGTGGTCGGACTATTTAAGTGATGAAGGCATAGCACTGGTCACTAAAAAACTGTTCCGACAGCGATTGACGCTGTTCCAAGCTACTGTACACAACATCGCCCTCCTTCGTCGGTCAGCAGAAACATCGTCGAAGCAAAACAATTAATGAAATGCCTGCTAATTCAGCTTAACATAGTTAAAACGTCTACTTAACACCTGAGGCGCCTCAACTCTGCTATAAAAATTAACATAACGCGCAAAGCAGAGTTGTAAAAGAGTTAAGCCTTCTAAATTTTCAACATCTATCTTCTCTACACTATCCCTCTCCTTGAATTCCGGCACAATGCAGTGCTTTCGTAGGGGTCATCCCCTGAGTGCTAGTCCTTATTAAAAAAAAAAAAAATAAATAAATAATGAAAATTAACAAAAACTTATTTTTCTCAAATAGTCCGAGGATTTTTTTTTTGTAGCCATGATGGACTCTTTGATGCGATCTTGAACAGTTAACAAAAAAAGTCAAACTTAAGAGTACGAGTTTACCAAGTTTTATAAAAAACGGACACTTCTTTTAAGATTTCAAAATTTTTTTTTCCCGCTTTCGGGTTAAAGTCAAACATTATTATTCGTTTCGTCACTCATCGATGTACTCGTATTGCATTATATTTCCAGCATTTGCAGCAACCTTTTCTCATTGGCAAAAAAAAAAAATTGTAATTTATTTCATTTCTTCTGTTGCGATTTATTGGCATTTCTTTTGTTTCTTCTTGTTTTATGAGAACATGCAGCAACAGCTTGCTTTGCATACGAATGTGTGAATGAATGATTGAATGATTTTTTAAGTTTCTAATTCTTTTGCTAACAAAATGCATATAATTTTCTGTGGAGGTGAGAAAGAATTTTCCAAAAAAAATTACAATTTTCCAAACAATAATTTATGCTTAAGTTTGTAAACGTATTTGTTACAAAAGATTCAAAATAATAAGCGGAAAAAAGATTTCCTCTAAAATGCAAGGGCTTGACGACACAATGATTTTTTTTTCCAAAATATAATTTTTTAACATTTTCCAGAAGCACCAAGAAAGTTGGCACTCAGGTGTTTGGGAATTATTTACAAAATATTTAAACAATTTTCTTTTAGCCTGGATTAGTGTATTCTGATCTCTCACTTGGAATAAAGGAAACGAAAGAAGAGTGAGTCCAACATCAGCAGGAACAAACACTAACACTTCCACGTTTAAGTAATCGACTCCTTTAAGACTGTCGTAGTCCAATGGGATTTACCACTGGCTTACCTGCTAAAATTTTTATAAAGATAGCCTCCTGGGTGAAGCTATTTATTTCTCTGGGCAAAAATTGTGTCCGAGTGTACTCGGTTATTTTTTAGTTTGTTTTTATTTAATTTCCCATACAAAATCATCATTGGGGGCCGCCGTGGCTGATAGGTAGCAATGTTAGTCTAGTAGTCCGGATGTTGTCGGTTCGATTCCGGCCAGAGATCTTGGTTATTTTCTGAACACTAAGGTAATCACTTTGCGGGTGTGTTTAAAAAAAAAAAATAAGCCACATCACAAAACTCAATTCTGATCGAAAGTGCTTTCAATTCCAAACGCAGAGTCTTTACAAAATAAAAATTTTCTCAATAATCGAACCACTTTTAAAATTAAAAATGAAAATGAATTTTTACGCTAATTTAATTTTTAGTAAGCAATTAAAATCCTGCATACTTTTAGGAGCGTCCGTAAAATTACCTTTGCATGTTAATAAAAAAAGCTTATTGTGAGCTTTTCTAGTAAAAACAACTTAAACAATCGCCTTCTGGCTATAGAAACGATTTATCATGGTAAAATTGAAATACAAAATAAACGGAATCAGGAGACTGTAATTCAAAAATGATCGGAATAAAGTTGAGGTATTAAAACCATTTCGATCGCAATGTCAGTTTTACCCGAACATCTATTCCTCCACCAAAAACATTTGATATCATATCAGTCTACTTATATTGAACTAAAACATAAACCACTGTTAGGCGTGTGTCCTTGGTGTTTGGTGGTTGAACACACTCTAAGGTGAGTGCCTGAACTATTCTATTGCTGTAAAGTTTGATAGTTTTGTTTTTAAAAATTCGAAAATTTAATTAATTCGATTAAAATTGTTAAAATATATTTTAACTACAAATTTTATTTCTTATCACTTTTTAGAACTGCAACACGTCTTATAAAAAAGAAACAAGAATATCTTCCATAGATTGCAAAATTTATCTTTGGTTCAATTTCAATATGTTAAACTTTACTAAAAATAATTAAAACAAAACTAAATAAACAGATTTAAAAAAAAAATAGGTCACAACTAATCAGGCATATCACAAATGTCAACAAAACGTATCATGAAAATTGTCTATACTCGTATACTCTGAAACTGAATGTTGCGACTCCATTTATTTATGCTTGACTAAGTGTTGGCAACAAAAAAGAAGAGGGACAAAAAAAAATCAACTCATATATTCAAATACGTAACTGTGTAATCTGAGTCGGTCAGTCAGTCAGTCACTCAGTCAGTCACTCAGTCAGTCAGTCAAGTAAAACCAAATGTGAAGTGAATAAAACTTGAGGATGCGTGATTACATTTTTTTTTTCTATAACAAAAGAAGAGATAATGAAAAATACCGTAATGTTTGATTTGTAGAATTTAAGAAGATTTTATTGTCAACCCCACTTTATTCTTAGTAACCACCTTCATGGTGTGGCACTTATCTATAGATCATTTAATATGTAAAATTGGTTAACGCTTTTCCTCTTCATTGAAACTTATTAAACATTTTCTTGTGAAATGTGTTGAACCGATAAAAAAGAGCAACTCTTTCAAAATGTTTTAAAACCGTTTTTGTATGTATCTTGTTTACTCGTATTTATAATTTATTGAATTGAATGTGAAAAGCTTCCATATTTGGTTAAAATCGTTTAAATTCTATTGAAGTATTTTTGTGTAGTATTTGTTTTTTTTTTCTTTTCAAATCCAACAAATAAATGTGCGTTTCTGTGTGCGTGTGCGGCATTATTTTTTGGTTACAACAGAAAAAACACTATGTTGCAATTTAATATCAATATTAGTTTTGTTATTCGATAGACGAGTAGACAGATAAAATTAATTTAATTTATAAATTTTATTATAAGATTAATAGAATTTTGTGAGACAGCACCTTAATTTATGGCAACTAAAATTTTCGTTGTGTGGCATATAAATAAATAGATTTTAGGTGACTTTTTTTTCTAATAAAATTTTACATAAATCTGTGCATGCCTGAATTGTTAATAAAAAATAAAAAAAATAAAATTTTCTCAATCAAATGACTTTTTTTTATTTACAGGTAAGCAACAAAAATCTACTTTACTTGCGATCATGATGAAGGTAACATATCTTTTTTTCTAACATTTACGACTATAAAAGTTTTGTAATTAAAAGTTTTTAATAAAAATTTGTATAGAAATTCGGTTTATCACCCTTTTATGACTCCAGTTTTTTTTCTTAAGTAATACTTTTAAAATTTAAATTAATATTATTTAGTATCCACGTGATATTAATTTATTTAGGAGCAGCTATCTTAAAGGCATGACTAAGAAAATGTAACACCTTTCGGTGTTAAAAATTTGCCATACAAAACTATAAATATTTTGGGAAATTTTTTCTGAATACACAGAAAAAGTTGTTCCTCAAAAAAAAATGTAAATTAAAATGCCTAATTAACATGCAAAACAAGTGTCAATTAATTTGGTAATTGAATCAATTAATCATTTGAACAAGAAAACAAAAATATTTAAAATCTTGTACAAATTTTAAGCAACAGAAAATTTAAGTAGTTGAATAAATAATTTGCGTCGTACGTTAAACTTCAATTAAGAAGTTAATTGAAACTGGAGTTTTCGTAAACAAAATTTGCTTTTGAATACGAACTGGCTAAATAGTTCCCCTAGTATAATACAACAGGAGTAACGGAATAGAATGAAAAAAAGTGTAAGACCAGAAACATAGAGAAAATAAGTTCTGAAACGTTTTCAATTGATGCAATTAATCAAATATTGAATTTGGTCTCAATTAATTAATTATTTTTTTTTTTAATTTTACAACTTTTAGTAAATTGAAAGTTTAAAGTTTCATTAAATGAATATACAATTTGCTGCCTAGTCTCAGCTTCAACAAAGAAATTAATTGAATCGAAATATTTTCGTAATTGAAACTTTATTTTAGATTTTCCTGTGTAATTTTTAAACTGTCACGAAAGAAAGCGTAAGAATATTATCAACTTGACAATAATTCATATAAATCCAGCGTGTCAATTGTAAAATTTTGGAAAAAATTAAATACACTGGACAACAATATTATAGACAAATACTCACTTTTAAAGGCATTGTGACAAAATATGTCGCATTGAAAACTTTATCGTAAGAGGTAACCTGGTGAGTTTTAGCAAGTGAAAAATTCCAATCACTTCCATGGTATACTAATAACAGGTAAAGTCTTCCTACCTGCTATAGAAGAATATTTTTGTTTTACAAAAGTCAAATTGTATGTAGCAGAGCAACAAGTTAATTAAATTTATTTCAACCCTCCGGTGAAGTATAAAATTTTATTTGGAAATTTTATAGTTTAAATAAAAAAAAAAGCTGTGAAGAAAAGTCTAATCACATTAATAAACTTAAACCTAACAATGCATTTTTAAGAGTCGAAATACCTGTAAAAGCAGTAAAAACCCGATGTGCTTGGCAGCGGTCGAATTGACAAAAGCGGTGATGAATGGCTTCAAAGCGATCGGCTTGTTTCTCTGATTTTGACACATAGAAAATATTTTACACTAACAAAATGCCTGTTGTTTTTGTGACGTTGTATTTGTTTTAGGGACAAGACTGCCTTATTTATTATCCCATATCACTTTTCATTAAAAAATTTATATTTTTGCTTTAAAACAAATCAAAGCCATTTAGAAATCACAGCCATAGCGGGCCCCAATGATGATTTTGTATGGGAAATTAAATAAAAACAAACTAAAAATAACCGAGTACACTCGGACACAATTGTTATCCAGAGAAATAAATAGCTGCACCCTGGAGGCTATCTTTATAAAAATGTTAGCAGGAAAGCCAGTGGTACATCCCAGAGAATACTCAAGTCTAAAGGAGTTGATTGCTTAGACGCTAAATTTTTTCTTCTTGCAGACGATGGTCTCACTCTTCTTTCGTTTCGTTTATTCCAAGTGAGATTTTTCCAAGTGTATGGAGTAGCTTTTGATCAGAATTCACTAATCCAGGTTAAAAGAAAATTTTTTATATATTTTGTTAATGCTAATTCCGCAACATATGAGTGCCATCTTTCTTGGTGCTTCTGGAAAATGTTAAAAAAATATAGCAGTTTTGCAGCACCTCTGGTATTAATAGACGCATTAAATTTCGTAAGCTTTGTGAGCAGTAATTTTATTAATTGTTTTAATTCGCCAACGTTTCTGATGTTGATTGACTTGCTCCTACAAGGGTTTAATTTTTAGCTTCTAACAGATTCGTATTCTCCCACTCTATTCAAAATTGCAGCCTAAGCAAAATAATTTATATGGATATATGATAAATGATACATTTCTTCCGATAGCTCTAACTAAAATCAGGTTCTGCGCACTTTATTCTCTTTAAAGCCCCTTTTGAAAACATTCAAATTTTGGAAAAAAAATACAATAAGACTGAAAATGTTTACAATTAATACAAAAATTCAAGCATGCACCAAAAATACTTACAAAAATATAGCGATTATAAGTCATTTGCAATTATGTTTGTTAAACTATTATCTAAACTAAGTGTTCAGCAAGTATTATTGAAAAAGTATTGTTGTGTGAATAATAAGTATGCTTATAAAAAGTTGTAGGAAATCTTTTATGATAAGCTTATTGCACAATTTATTTTTAATGTACATATAAAAAGTAATATTATCAGGCTCAAGTTCAGTTTTATTGAATTAATGAAAATTCAAAATTACTAAGAGTTTTTTTATGTTGAAAAATATTATTATTTATATCCAATCAGTTTTTAGCAGAACGTATCAGTACTGATTTCAAGGCCGCTACACCTCTCATCAGCGTTCAATTGTCCATCTTTACAATTTTCGTAAAGTGGATACTAATTGAGAAGAATATCAACTATTTAACCAAGTTTTTAACAGAAATAGAATACGAGAATTAATTTAATTCATTTTTTATTATATCTTGAAACAATGCTGGTTAGTACGAAATTCCTTCATCACTGTTTGGAATACTTTGATGATAACGGACTATGAGTTTGTGTTGATTATTAGTAATTTCCAAACAGTGATGAGGGAATTTCGTACTAACCAGCACTGTTTCATCGTAGAATAAAAAATGAATTAAATTAATTCTCGTATTCTATTTCTGTTAAAAACTTGGTTAAATAGTTGATATTCTTCTCAATTAGTATCCACTTTACGAAAATTGTAAAGATGGACAATTGAACGCTGATGAGAGGTGTAGCGGCCTTGAAATCAGGGGGGTTACTCTCTATTGCGATGCGACAGCAAATGCGATACGAAAGCAATCTTATTTACATTGTTTTCGCATCGCATTTGCTTTCGCATCGCAATAGAGAGTAACCCCCCAGTACTGATACGTTCTGCTAAAAACTGTTTGTATGCACATGCTAATATTTTCCAACATAAAAAACTCTTAGTAATTTTGAATTTTCATTAATTCAATAAAACTAAACTTGAGCCTGATCATATTACTTTTCATATGTACATCAATATATGTTCGAATAATAATTACTTTTTTTCGTAATAATAATAATATAAAAATATTTATTTTTAATTTTTTTATAAAATCATTTCAATCAAAGTAAGATTTTTTTGTTGTTGTTGTTGTTTGATGTTTCTTTTCAAGACTTTTTAATTGGTTTTGTCACTTACCAATCATTGTCATTCAATCCATCAGATCTAGTATTATAGGGTAGCCCTCAGATGTTTCAAGAAGAGCAAACTAGTATCAAAATTCTAGTCCTCTTTAGCAAGAATTAACAAAAAATCTGTGATTACTTAAGAATAAATTTAAAATCCATGGACGGCTGTCAAGTATTAACAAAATCTGGTTCTCTAAGGGCCAACTTAATTATTATATTTACATCTGTACGTGTTTTATATTTGTGTGTACTGGTATGTGTGTATGTAATTACACTTCGTTCTCTTTTTTTTTAGAATTCATTAGATAGAATATCTATGCTGTCAGCATAGCGTAGATTTAAAATCTATGTTAAAATAATAAAATCTCAATTGCTGACACAGATCATTTACTTTGCCACAAATTGTTGCCCATTAAGGGCGACGAACAAAAAACAAAAATTAACATGACATACAAACTAATGTTTATCGAATATAGAAATATTTTATCGCAGACATACATATGCATGCTTGAAATTGCTATAACTATTTTTTTCTTGTTTTCGTTTTTATTTCCAAATGTCATTAATGTCAAAATTAATAATAAAAAAAACTAGAATAATATGAAGTAACTAAAAGCAAGAAATATAAACAATTAAGATTTTGTATATGAAATTATGAAAATTTAATGAAGCATTTCAAATGAAATTTTACAAATCAACATGTAACGATTAGTCGGTCTTGTCGAATTTTTTTATACTACACGAAAATGATAGAAGACTGACGTTACCAGTTGCTCATCCGAAATGTTAGATTTATATGGAGTTTCTAAGAAAACAACAATTGTATTTGCTACTGCATGCTCATAGTTTTCATTAGAAATTGCAGGCAGCCGAACTCGGCTGGTGAGATTGGCTGCCTGTTCCGATTTTCAAAAATTCTTTTTAATTAAGAACATTTTTTTTTGCCCAGAAAAAGTTATTTTTTCTATATGTTTTGCAATTAAATGTTTCTTCGTAATGAAATTTATTTCTAATTAATATTTTAATTGAATCAACAACAATTTTAATTGATTCTAGTTTCTTTCGAAATAATATTATCAAGGCACCGTAATATTTAAAAAAATTGCTACAAACGAATTGCTTTGGATTTTTTTTTATACTTCTGCATAACTCTGAACCGTTTGTAAAAAAAATTTTTCCTCATAAAGGCTTTGCTTGCAGTTGGCTTCCGTTGAAGTTCTTTTTCCCGTTATATTTATTAGAATACAACTTCTTCATTTATGTACCGGTTTTCGATATAATTTTCTTTTATTTGAACAGGTTTGCCTGCAGTTTGATCCTATTATTATTTTTTTTTTTTTTTTTTTTTTTTTTAAATCGGACATGTTTGTTATTGCGCAAGTCGTTCAAATCGATATTCAATAATAATTGTATTTTCTTTCAATGGGGTTTGCTTCTAAATTATTCTCGAAAACAAGAGAGGGGCAAGTTGCCCTGGTCATATTAATTTTCACTTAACTTCTACATTTAAGGACCGATTTTCAAATTTTCATTTGTGTTTGACAATGTTTGCTTGCTGGTTGCGTTTTATTTTGGGAAATCGAAGGGGCTATTACCTCCGACAGATAAACTGTTAACCCTGTGGTATAAAGAAATTCAAAGATCACCACCAACTTCAGAAGTTGAAAAACATTCACAGTTTTTTAAGTTTCAACGTCTGGTTGCAATATGTGTATTACAAACTCACACACACATACACGCACACACATATGCATGTAGTCAGCCAGTTTAGTCATCTAGTCACAATGTTCTTAATGTTGTGCTGCTTTTATATTTATTTTTAATATACAAATATTTTTTTGTTAGTTTTGAGGTCAAATAATAATTTGTGTCATTAAACAAATGCTTTATAAATGAATTAAAAAAAACAAAAAATTAAATAAAAAGTTGAAAAACACATGTTGAATTAAAGCTCACATACATATGTTCTTTTTTAAAACTGCCACACACGCACAGACACATTAATAATGCTACTGCAAAGATTTTCATATTCTAAAATATTCATTCGTTCAAACAGACATTCTCATTCCTACTGAATAAAGATACAAAGATAGACATTTAGATACGAGCAGAGACACATTCATTTCCATACTTTAGCTGTATCATTTTGTAAAGAAATACATACAAATTTTTATTATTTATATGTATGAAATTATGCAAAACATGCATATTTTTCTTTAAAAAAACAAAAACAAAACGCAAAATAAATTATACACTTTTTTTTTGTATGCGCGGCGACAAACGATAATAAGTTACCAACATTCTTGGGGAAATGTTACTCACAGGCTGGCTGCCTTTCCCGTTCATTCTAAAGCAAATAAATATGTACGTTTCGTAGCTATTTCTTTATATTTTTGTTCAATTTAATTGCTTGTCGTCTGTCATAAAAATTATATTTATTTAACCAAGACATTCATCATCGTTTGGTTTCATTAAAATAAAGTTGTTTTCTACATTTTTTTTTCTCTATTTTTCCTTTTTAAGAGAAAATCGTATTTCTTTGGCTGTAGAATAAAGGAGACACATGTTTGTTATTTTTAGCTCTTTTAAGTACGATTCGATTCGCGACAAGTACACACACCCTGTTTATGCGATAAATTGTAAGTCGCATATAATTGTGGTAAAAGTTTACAAAAGTATTTAACTTATTTAGAGAAAAGCAAAGCAACCAACCTAATAGACGATTATTTCAAGTTTAGTATTTCAATAGATTTAATTTATATTTTATGTCGTTCACATGTGGTGGAAGAAAAGTGTAAATACATTTTCATATAACTTTATATACTCTTCTGATTATTGGAAACAACTGATTTTATTTAGAGAAAATTCTAAAAAGATTGTTTCTATAATTCCGAACGATTCGTTTATTGGACTGCAAATATGTATTTTTCTCTCTCTCTCTCTCTCTCTCTCTCGTTTAGATTAATGGTGTTTTCTTTTCTACACACAAAATGGCACCTTATTGAAAGGTACATATATAAAATGTCTTGCCAACCTTGTAATAATGTAGCTTGTTATTTCACTAGAACTGAACACAACTTATAAAAAAGTGGAACGCCCTGTTTTCAACAGCTGACAGATAAGTTTTACAGGGCATTATCAACACTGTCAATTTTTACGGGGCAAAAAATGCAATGCCTTCCACCCTTAGTGAGGGCGATTTTTTTAGAATCAAACACACTGCCCTTTTAGAGAGCAAAACATTTTTAAGAAACGAACACCAAAGTACATTTTTTGCATGGAGATGTACCATTTTTTTGAAGAAAAGAAAACACCATAAGATCAACTCAACAATACTATTTTTGTATTCTAAATTCTAAAAAGATTGGTCTCACAAATCTTTATGATTCGTTTATAGGGCTACACTATAATGGTACTGCATCTATATAATTCTCTAGGTTTCTCTCTCTCTCTCTCCCACCCACTCTTCAGGCTGTAGTCACCTCAACAATGCTATTTTTATATAGAATTAATTTTCTTTCTACATAGAAATTTTGTTTCTTGGGAATAAGTTGGTATCGTTAAAGTTAAAATATATGTGTTGTTCAATAATAAAAGATTATTTTTAATAGATTAGATTATGGTCACCTCAACCATACTATGTTTGTATACATTTTCATTTTCATTCTACATAGAAATTGAGTTTGTTGGGAATAAGTTGGTTTCGTAAAAGGTAAAATATCTGTTGTTTTAGAATTCAAGATTATTTTAAATAGATTAGATTATGGTCACCTCAACCATACTATGTTTGTATATAACATTTCTATTCTAGATATAAATTGAGGTGGCTGGAAATAAGTTGGTTTCGTTAAAGGTAAAATATCTGTTGTTCTAGAACTACAGATTATTTTTAATAGATTAGATTATAGTCAGCTCAACCATACTATTTTTGTATACATTTTTAAATTCATTCTACATAGAAATTTAGTTAGTTGGGAATAAGTTGGAATAAGTTGGTTTCGTTAAAGAAAAATATCTGTTGTTGTAGAATTAAAGATTTTTTTCAATAGATTAGATTATGGTCACCTCAACCATACTATTTTTGTATGAATTTTATTTCCTTTCTACATAGAAAATGAGTTTGCTGGAAATAAATTGGTTTCGTTAAAGGTAAAATATCTGTTGTTTTAGAATTCAAGATTATTTTAAATAGATTAGATTATGGTCACCTCAACCATACTATGTTTGTATATAACATTTCTATTCTAGATATAAATTGAGGTGGCTGGAAATAAGTTGGTTTCGTTAAAGGTAAAATATCTGTTGTTCTAGAACTACAGATTATTTTTAATAGATTAGATTATAGTCAGCTCAACCATACTATTTTTGTATACATTTTTATTTTCATTCTACATAGAAATTTAGTTAGTTGGGAATAAGTTGGAATAAGTTGGTTTCGTTAAAGGTAAAATATCTGTTGTTCTAGAACTAAAGATTATTTTAAATAGATTAGATTATGGTCACCTCAACCATACTATGTTTGTATACATTTTCATTTTCATTCTACATAGAAATTGAGTTTGTTGGGAATAAGTTGGTTTCGTAAAAGGTAAAATATCTGTTGTTTTAGAATTCAAGATTATTTTAAATAGATTAGATTATGGTCACCTCAACCATACTATGTTTGTATATAACATTTCTATTCTAGATATAAATTGAGGTGGCTGGAAATAAGTTGGTTTCGTTAAAGGTAAAATATCTGTTGTTCTAGAACTACAGATTATTTTTAATAGATTAGATTATAGTCAGCTCGACCATACTATTTTTGTATACATTTTTATTTTCATTCTACATAGAAATTTAGTTAGTTGGGAATAAGTTGGAATAAGTTGGTTTCGTTAAAGAAAAATATCTGTTGTTGTAGAATTAAAGATTTTTTTCAATAGATTAGATTATGGTCACCTCAACCATACTATTTTTGTATGAATTTTATTTCCTTTCTACATAGAAAATGAGTTTGCTGGAAATAAATTGGTTTCGTTAAAGGTAAAATATCTGTTGTTCTAGAACTTAGGATTATTTTCAATAGATTAGATTGTGGTCACCGCACTCATACTATTTTTGTATAGATTTTGTTTCCTTTCTACATAAAAATTGAGTTTGTTGGAAATAAGTTGCATACTATTTTTGTGTAGATTTTATTACGTTTCTACATATACTAAATTGAATACAAGTTGGTTTCGTTAAAGGTAAAATATCTGCTGTTCTAGACTAAAAGATTATATTCAATAGAAATAAAAAGCTGCAAAGTGTTGTTTGCAAAGAAAATTAATAGATTTTCCTTACATCAGCACTCCATACAAATTTGATATTTATTTTCTCCTAAAACTCTCTCTCTCGCTCTCTCTTTCTCGTCTGTATTTCGATTATAAATTTGTAAACCTGTTGTGTTATAATTTATCTGACTACTTTGTTATGTTCATATCAATTTCTTTTTTTTTTTGCTTTTTACAAATTCACAAAAGAAAATATTTTTCCAAGTGTCTTGTATCTTTTTCATATTCCAGCAGCACAGTAGAAAAAAAATAAAAGCAAAAAAAAAAAAGAAATAAAGTAAAAATATCTACTGGCTGACTGGGTGAGAGCAAATATTTTTCACACTTTTTGCAACACAAACAAACAAACAAATAAAAGCTACAATGGAAATTGTTACAATTTTTTTTTCCTAAATCACAACAATTAGACGAATTAGGCCACACGCTGTTTATTTATGGCAGCATGGATTATATTTTATACGAATTTGAATCGGAGTTTTTGTTTTTTTCATCAATACTCTGGTAAAAAGGAATTTCAATAAATGCATGAATGGAAATTGAATTGTGGCCGACTGTTTTGCCTGGCTAATTTCAACACTCTGCAGATAGAAAGACACAAAAAATTAAAATTTCTTTAAATTGCTTTTGTGCTGTTTTATGATTATGATGGAGTAATAAAATTTTAATATGAATATAAAAATGCTAACATTAGGAAGCTATAAATTTTTCGCAAAACATTATGAATAATCGCAATCATAAATATTAATAATGAAAAATGAAAGCAAATTATTACAAGCTGAGGTAAAATAAAAAATCAAAAAAGCCAGCAAGGCACAAGATAGACAGACGCTTAGATACGGACGGACTGTGCAAAAAATCAAATCAATGTTAATCAAAATGTGTAATTTATCTAATCGAACAATTTTCTAGTAATTGTAAAAGAAAATAAAATTGAGCATAAAGTAGATGTGATTTTTTCTACTTTGATTGGAAAATAAAAAATTTCAATTTTTATGTAAAACTGGCTGATTCTTGGTAAGTTGCAAGGAAAGTAATATTTAAAATTTCACTTATCTGAATATCAACACATCATCATTTGATAGAAAAACGTTGGCAGTAATTGCTTTCGTTCTGTCATCATTGAAGTAATTAGATTGCAGGGAAATATTTTGAGTTAAATGCTAGTGAATTTTATTTTATTGTGATTATTTCGTGACAACTGGCATTGAGAGATTAAATTACTATTTTAATTTGCAATAGACTGTTGAAAGCTTGAAACTAATGGAATGATCTTTTCAGAATCTCTCAATAATAACATGGACCAAAATAGTGCATATCCAGATTTCTAGATCTGTCAAGATCCTACACTAAAATAATTTTCTTCATAAGTTTTAAAAACTTTATCTCTTGTCAATAAAATTTTTTGTCAATATGACAGGTCACCAAAATTAATAAGTGACATTAATAGAATTTCTCCTACACGAAAATTTGTTTTCTTCATAAATTCTATTGATAAATTCTATGATTTTCTTAATTAATCCAGTAAAAAAATCATTAAAATTAAGATTACGTTACTCTTATCGGTATGACCAAAACGCAAGGTAGTAATAAGTCACATTATTATAATATGATTGTTTCAGGATCTGTCATGACACTACAATAAAATTGTTTTCTTCATAATAATTTTAAATTTCCTAATTAAGCCAGTGAAAAAACATCAATAAAGATAATTTAACGTCACTCTAATCGGCATGGATAAGTCGCCAAGAAATAATAAGTCACTCTAATAAAATTTTACAAAGTCAGAATATGTCATGTCACCACACTAAAATAGTTTTCTTCATAAATTTTATAATGAATTTGATGAAAGAAAACATTTAAATTCAAGAATCGTTGTTTATATATGCATGACTAAATCAGCAGTGTGTAATAAGTCGCATTAACCGAACTTTTCAGTGAAACAATTTATTCGTAAAAATTTATAGAAAAACTAAAACTAAATTTGTGTTTTTATCAATTTACAGCAGTCGTAAAATTCATGTGTCCTTATGATTTACGTTGCGGTAAAACAAGTTTATGATTGTAGCGTGAAGCAATTGATCGAACATAAAAATACTACTTTAGAAAGACTGACTCAATGGTACAGATATTTTTAGATTAAACAAATATTTAATTAATTAACAAAAAATTTGCTTTAGTTTTTTGGGGAGCATTTCAGAAATTTTTCCGCTTTCCATTCTGATCAGATAAATCTGATAGCTGATGTCAGAGTTCATTTTCTTAAATTAAATTTTTATAAAAATATCAATTTTAAGATAATTGATGTGCGTTATAAAGACCAGTAAATTCTAATGGCTCCAATTAAAAATGTTGCCAATTCAAAATGGCCGCTATTAAAAATGGCCTCAAGCTAAAAAATGGCGCCAAACTAAAAACTAAATATGGCATCAAAGTTTTGTATTTTTAAGATTAGGGATTAAAAATGGCTTCAATGATAAATGGTCCCCAAATTAAATTTAAAATTGCACCAATTTCCATTGAAAACAACAGAAAATATTTTTGGCCCATATTTCATTTTTCAATTGGGAACCATTTATCATTTGGGACATTTTTCCTCCTCAATCTTAAAAATACAAAACATTGAGGCCATATTTCATTTTTGGTTTGGGGCCTTTTTTCATAGAGCCAATTCCTAATTGGTCTTATTTTTAAATGAGACTATTAAAAAGTTGCCTTCATTCATTTTTCAACCAAAACGCAATTTACTACAATCCACACACATACATACATACATACATACATACAAACACATATTTCATAAGATCTTTATACATATATGTATATCAAAATTTGCATATTTCAAAAACTGAAACCTTTATTTTGCTATAGAAAGTTGTAATATGATTTTAACTACATAAGTTTGTAATAAATTTGTTGTCTGTCTACAACATTGACATTAAACTATTTGAACTTGGAATATATGAACACACACACATATATTTACAAAACAAATGTTGTTTGCAATGGCAAAAATATAGCAATTAATGCTTTATGAATTAAAATTTCAAGAAACTAAAAAAAACAAACCAAAAAAAAAAAATATCATATTGAAAGTGCCAAAAAGTGAAGTGAAGTGCAACATTTGCTTTTTTTTTAATTTGTAAAATAAAAACCTACAATACATTTTAGCTCTTTTTGTTGAATTTAGTTTCGAACATATTTACAAGCAACATCAGCAGTAAAATAGCAAAAATAACATAACATATCCTTAATATGTTGAATCAACGACTGTGAATGACTTACAACTGTCACTTTTGGTTTTTTTCTTTTGTTTTTTGGCAGTAGGAGTTTGCAATTTGTGATGGTTGACGTTGTTGTTGCTTTATGTTGTAAGCATTATTCGAAAAATTGCCAACAAATAAAACGAATCGAAATCACCACAAACAACATTTAGTCAGAGTTTAACATAAATTTTTTGCATTGTGTAAATGTTTGTTGCTCTAGATGAATGTTTGTTTCAGAGATTTGACAGCGTGTGTATGTGTATGTATATATATGTGTCTTTTTGTATTCAAAATTTTTTTTACAACATTTTGTAACAAACATCAACATTGAATAATAAACAACAATATTAGGGAATAAACATTTTTGTTTTTTCTTCTTTCTTTCATCTGTTTGTTTGTCATGGATGAATTTGCTTAAATACACTCAAAAAATATTGAAAAAATTAATTAAAATATAAAATATATGAATGCAAATTGCTTAATAGATATGAGACTTTTATTTAGAAAGTTCTTGCTTTTACCAACAAGGGATGATATAAAAAAAACTTTGATTAAGTGGTGAGAAATAAATGCTTCGATCGACACTATATTCTGTGGAGAATAACCCAACTTAAGCAGATTATTGACTTCTGTAGAGGTTTATATGTTTACTGTTATATATGTGTATGTATGTATGTATGTAGATATATTTGTATAGGGTGTTTTTTATAGAGTGACACAAATTTAAATCACAATAAATATCAAAGAATATCAATGAAGCGGGCTTACGTGGAAAGAAAATTTTATGAAATTAATTTTTAAATATGATATCTGCCATGTGGCCGCAACGGCTGAATGTTAAATTACATATTTATATAATGTGTGTTTGTATATTGTTTTAAAACAACAATTTTATTCTTAGCATAACAAACGTGCTACGATTGAGCAACTGACTTTTATCTATTTCGTTAACTTACCGATATCGAATATCATTAAAAGTGTTACTGAATACCAAATTCGACAAATTATCGCTATATTAGTTTTAACAATACGATTACTGAATCTCACCACAGGTGTTCAATTGTTAGTGATTTATTGACGTAGACAAGTGACTTAACATAACCCCAAAGAAAATAATCGAATAGGGTTAAATCACACCATCTTGGTGGCCAACTAATTGCGCCATTACGTAAAATTATTTTTTCATCAAAAATTTCTTTGAGTAAATCAATTGTAGCGCCCGCTGCACGATGAGTTTTACGAGTAGAAGAATTATTTTGATTAATAATTTCAAAGATTTGCACGCGTTGCTCTGGTGTAAGTCGATTCATAATGAAATTTCAAAGCAAACTAAACAAAAAGCAACTATCAGCTTTTAAATAGGTGCTCAAATAAAGCAGTGATGCCAACTTAAAGTTATAAAAAACACCCTTTGAGTTTTTCTTATGGCAATGTTTTAATGTTTTAATACATTTTTTAATACGGAAGTATTTAGTTTTACTGATCCAAGTCCACTCAATTTCATGTTTAACCGATCTCAAAAATGGAGGAACTTTCCAATTCGTGCTAATTTTCTTAATTTTTTTACCCACGTATTGAATTTTTTATTCAGGTGCAAGTTGTTCTCTCAGAAATATTGATTATCGCATAAATCCCCTATTAATGGACGGATTTTCAAAATAAAAGTTGTTACCCCCACCCCGATTAATTTAACTTATAATTACTTGATTTGGGAGCAGTATCATTGGCTGCCGCAATAGTTTTTAATGGCCAGTGCTATGTCTTCATCACTTAAAAAGTCCAACAACAATTAATGTAGTGCCACACTTATAATGTTTATGATGGTGATTGACTTGCTCTGATCAGGGTTTGAACCCAGGTCATGAGTTATAGTTTGCTTTAAACTTAACACGCTAACAACTCCAGCCGTGTGGGCACCCAGTTTAGTTTCTCAATATCAGTTTTCTTGTGCCCTTATAATTCGCTACCAATTGCAGTAGTTGTATTCGAGTAGTTAAACCGTTTTCTACACTAGATTTTTCTATATAATTTTACCAATTTTTCTTTCTATGGCTATTTTGTCTTAAGGTCGTTTTTATGTTTTTTTTTTCTTTTCTATGTTGAAAATGTTGTTTAGCTGTCAGTTATTTCTTCTTATTTCTGTCTGTTGTTTTCTTCTCGTTTTGATGCAAAACTTTTAGAAAACTTTTAGTTACAGCAATTGCTACTACCGATTTTCCATTTTGACAATGCTTTAGTTTTATTAAAAAGAAAAAAGAAAATTCCATTCGTTCCTCATGACATTTTTGTTTCATGTAGTTGTTACAATTAAGTTAAAATATTTCATTTTTCCTTTAGACACATTTAATGGTAGGTGACAATTTTCATTTTAACTACAAGACAATTTACACTTTCAAACGTATGTGTGTTTGTTGCTCAAGTCTTAAATTTTCATTTGTTAAGGAAAAAGAAATGAAAATTTGTTTCGGCCAAAAACATAAATTACATTTTTTCAATTAATTAAGACATGTTGGCAGGAGCAGACGACGACTGACTGGAAAAGACAAAAACTTAAAATGAAGCAATAAATAACATGAATAACAAAAAAAAATAAATAAATAAAAAAAAGAAACATGAATGCAAAATAAAACATTAAACATGAAAATGCTGTTTGTTGGACACTGGTCTACTCAACAACAAGAGGAAAGTGTGAAAAATTGTAAGAAAGTTGTAAACATTTTTATCTTAAATCTTGACATTTGCTAAAATATTCAATGATAATTTTGTATGACCTTGACCTTTGCATTGATTTAATTAAAGCAAACTTTATCCTTATTTAAGCCGTTTCAGAATTGCGTTTATGTTTTTTTTTTTCTACTTAAAATATCACTGACCTTCACTTGTTCATGCGTTTTGGCAACCAGTTTTTTTTAGTGTCTTTAATAATGTAATTTATTTATTTTTAATTCCAAAAACGTGTCACGTTATTGTTGATTATATGTTTTTTTTTGTGCTCTTACGTTGCGTTTTCAGGTTTAGATGTTTTTTTTTTCTTGTGAAATTTACACACAAACTTATGAACTTGTTGCTGTGAAGGTGTTAACTGCCATATTTATGCATATTAATTGCTTTCAAGGTTCAATGAACAAAAGAAACGTTCAAAATACCCTGAAAATCTTACCTTAATGTGGGAGAAAAAATTACTTTAGAAAAAAAAAACAAAGAAACAGTTTAAAATTTTAAACTTCTATACCATTAATCATCTGTACTTATGTTTTTGAACACGCAAAATATTGTAAAAAAGAAAAGAAAAATCAAAATCTTCTAGGCTTCACCACAAAAACACCTGCAGTCTATCCAAAACCTCCGCCCCTTTCCTCATGCAGCAAACTCTTTCCAAAACTGATAGAATATTGAAAATACGTGAAATAAATTCAATTTGAAATGTCATCACTTTGAATTGAAACAAAGTCATAATGAATAAAAGATTCCGTATTCACGAAACAAAAGAGTTAAGAAACGAACCTGTTTTATAATTTAAGTGACACATAAAATTAATTAAAATTATTGCACAGTTTTTCTTATAAATTAAATTCAAAAAATGCATTTCCATTCTAAAATACATATTGAAATTCCACAATGATTTTATCATGACGCCAAATCAATTGGCTGTTAAGAAAAAAACAAACGATAAGAAATTAAACAGCTTTTATTTATATTCAGACAATATTCTCTGAAATTATCTAACAAATGTCAATCATATAAAAATGTTATTTATAAGAAATCGTAAAATGACAACTTAAAAAATTATTTAATTGCAATTCATTTTCAATATTGAATCACATCATTAGAAGGACACATTTTATTTTCGAAATTTATATCAACTTTTAATAAATTAAATATTTGAGATTAGCCGTCAATTTTACTTTAAAAATCTTTTAAGTTGTTGCATGTTTAGTCAGTCTCTATGCCTGCACTTCATTATGATGTGGTACAATTATGTGTGAAATGTAGGCCCACAAACTAATAAAGGCTTTTTGTAGAAAAGTGCTTGATAAAAATCCCTGTGAACTTTGCACAGTGATATTAAAAGAAAAATTATAAAAAAGTGCGTTTAGTTATCTAAGAAAGAATGTCACAAAATTGGTAAAACATATATTTCATTCTTAAACAAAGCTTTCTGAATCATACACCTAAAATTTAGTATGTGGGAGGTGCCTCGCCTTCTTGTTCAATTTTTAATACCTTTTCTTTAAAACAAATATAGTTAGTTATTAAAATATATAAAAGTTAAGATGTGACAGGTGCCTCGTCCACTTTCCCTTAATATATATAATGGGTAACTCAAACAAATTTTTAAGTTCTTATCTGTATTAGTTCCCTAAATATCATCAAATAAAAATGTTCCACTAAATTGTTTTTCATTCCACATACATTAAAAAAACCCATTATTGAGATTTTCTAAATTTGCTTGGAAATTCGCTGGGTTTTCAAAGGCAATAACTACACCATTTACTTTAAGAATTTAAAACACCCTCACACACCAAAATACTCCAAATGATTAAGCACTTTTTAGTTAAATATTTTATTTTAATTGATTCGTCTTGACTTTAATTTAAGTGCCAAATTTCCAAACATTTGCCCTGAAATACTACATCTAGCAGTATCCATATGGAAAATCAATAAAATTCAAAATTTGACAAATTTAAACGAAATTTTTGTTAGACTGGATTTTGGGAAAACCCTCCACTTCAATTAAAAGAAAAAAAAAAACATGACAAATTAAAAAACTACATTTCGCCAAGGCGGTTTTTCTTTCTTATAAAAAAAAACTTTCGATTTTGTTACATGAGTTGTGTGTGAAGACAGACGAGCACACTATACATGAAAAAGTTGAGATACTAATAAAAAAAAAGCTACAAGAAATAATTAAAATAAATTGTGTAAAGAAAAAACTGATGTAAAATATTTCAAACTGAATTACTGTGAAGCAAATGTAACACGAAAATCAGCAGTAGCAGAAACAGCATCAGCAGCACCACTTGTTCGTTTAGATGTAGCCGCAAAGTACATATACTTATTTAAATTAGATACTTAAAATGATTTTGGACTACACAAATTAATTAATGGCTGACCTTGTAAACTAAAATGAAAAATTGTTCAAAATGATTAGTTAAGACAAATAACAAATGATGTGTTATTAGTTTTAATTAAAAATAATAATTTTTATTTAGTTATTTTTTTTGTTTTCGTTTTTTATGAAAATTTAAATTTACATAAAAATTTGTCTGGAACAACATTATAACATTTTGAGAGCCACACACACAAACAATCGTGTTAGTAGTAAAAGTGTCTCAGTTGTTGTTGATCCCATTGCTGCTTCTTGTTATTGTTGCCAGTGTAAGTGTGTGTGTGTGAGTGTGTGAGTGTGTGCGTGGTTAAGTCTGTGTTTTAGTTAAACCAACATACTAATTAAACAAATTTTATGTTTAGATCTTAAGAGAAATGGTGTCTGGTGTATTACACACTCGTAATTATCCAAAAAGGAGATCACTCACTACTACTGTTGGTTGTATGCGCAAGACTGCGATGAAGAAAAAAAAACACACACACAAAAACTACAAATTAACTTGCAACTCGATGCGGTGTAATTTTAAGCATTGGAAAGTTGTTAAACTAAAAATTAAAAACAAAACAGAAAAAAAAAAATCTAGAAAAAACGTTGACATATTTGTAGTGTCATGTCTTTTTCGTTTTCTATAGTCTACGATTTTTCATTTATTTTTAATGCGAAAAAAAATATATGTAATTGTAGTCGATTTTATTGCACTACATAAAAGATTTTTTATATCTCTTTTAAATACGCCACTATTTTCACAAATTTATCGCCACAATTAAAGTCCAAAAAAAAAAAAAAATCGCTGGCGGTAAAAAGCAAAAAAAAAAAAACCATCACCAGTTATATCGCAAATTTCCTTAGAAATAATTGTAGGTCACATAATGATATGTTTATTTATACCAGCGGAATTGTGAAATTATTTGGCGCCTGGAGAAAAAAGTTAATTATTTTGTCATTTTAAAATGCGAAATACCTAGAAAATTTGAAAGTGATCAGAGGGAAGGACTTAATAGAACCGAAAATTACTTCAAGGTGAAAAAAGAGCTTGAGTTTATTTATTTAAAAAAAATTACCACATACTGTATTTCTCGTAAATTAAATGTAAATTAACTGTCTGGCCCACGATGTGGAGCGATATCGATCGCTGGATTTTTAGACATGAAAAAAAAACTTACATGCATTTTACTAATTATTTCGTTACTGGCAAAAAATCTAAGCAATTATATAAAATGGATGGTTAGAAGATTGCAAATCAGTTCTTTTTCGTTTAAAATTTCAACATTATTGATTAATAGACATCGTGGTGTGGGCCGTAATTGTGTATGTGATGGAATTTAAGCTTATTTTTCTACAATAAAACTTCTTCAAGGCTTGGTAAAATACACCTACTAGCGAAAATAAGTTTCGGAAGGTATTTCACATTGATTTTTGACATGCGAAAAAGAAAGAAGATAATAAAGTTAATTTTTTGTTTTATACGAAACTCTAATCAAGCACACTATACCCAGCAAAAACTACTGCTTCAACCGAAGCAGGTTTGTAAGCGGGAGATGCTTGTTGTTGTTGTGCCTCCTGCTGCGAAAAGCGCTCCGAACATGCATGATTTTTGTTCGCGATGTCCCACTTTGGAGCTCTTGTTTTTTACATAAAAGAGCGCTTTTTTCTAACCATCCAAAATGCGCTAAAATCATGTTTGAATTATCTGAATTATGCCTTCGTTTTACTGCGTCATCTACTCACATACATAATTCATCTGTAGGCAAATACACAAGTTTAATTAAATAAGAGAGAGAGGCAGAGAGCATCTAACTGAAATTTTATCTTCCATTCGCTGTTTGCTGTTATTTGTGTCAATTAAATGTAAATAGCCGATCAACTTCCACGCGCTTAAAAATAAGTTGAGCGATCTCTCTGCCTTCTTTTTGTGCAGCCTCGGAAGCGCTTAAAAACTGCGCATCAAGAAAGCATGAAATTTTGTTACTGCTTCAAGAAACATAATAATTTTTTGCTGGGTAACTGCTGGCTTCTCTATCAAAACATTCTGAAAACGAAAAAAAGCTTTCAAATAGAAAACTACCTTCGAAACTAATCGCGCTTAAGAACTTCTGCGACAAACACCATTATTATCATTGGGAAAACCAATCATGATGACCAGTTAACAAGTGATGTTATAAATATCAATTTTCAGTATTAGCGAATACGAATGCGAAAACGAATATTTGAAACAATATTCGCCGAATACGAATACGAATATTATTTTTAAGACTTAGAGGCATATACTATTTCAAATTTAATTGGAAGAAATCCCTTCCTTTGGGTCACTAACATAAAATTAAAAAAAAACTATCACTTTACTTTAGGTATATATCATTATTATGACATTGAGATGCCGAATTTGAAGACTACTACTGAACATTTTTAAATTATTTTACCTACATGCATACATACTTTGAGATTTCGTTTTTCCTACACTGGCTTCGCTTTTAGTTAGTAATTCAGTGTTGTTTGGGAGAACATATTTTCGCAGATTGTGCAGCCACATGTCTCTGTGGAATTTCATATATTAAATTTCAGTTCTTCTATTTTTGAAGTCCAACATTCCTCTACTGAGAATTATTACTGAGATTACTAACTCAACATGATATGAATTTACATATAAGACTTTAACTTTTAAAAGATTGTAACGAAATATAATTTTCGTTTGTTTTTTAAGAAGATTATGATCTTGCGTCAAAGATGAAGGGCTTTCTTTCTTTAAATAAAAATTATTATAAATTAATTAATTTTTGTACATTTTATGTACTTTTTTAAACTTTTTGTATGATATTTTTTTTTTTTTGGGAAAATGTATGTGCAAATTATTCGAGAAATATTCGCTTAAATTAGGCGAATACGAAACGGATACGAATAACTTTAAATATGCGAATAGTCGAATAATCGAATCCGAATACGAGTATTCGTAACATCACTACAGTTGACACCTTTAATTGAAAATATTTCGTGAAGACAGTTAAAAGTTGTACTTGACATTTCAACGTTATACGGAAAACAACAAAAAAGGAGTCTCATCTTAAAAAAGAAAGGATCTGGAAGGACCACATAGAGTATCACCCACATAGAAAAGTTAATAAGTTTTGGAAATTGAAATAAATCGATGAGCTTTTCCTCCTTTCTGCCAATGATCTTCATGGTTCTTTTTTAAAGCTTTTTTCTAGTGGAGTAACTACTCTATTGTACTTCGCGCTTATAATGAAATAAATGCTTTTACAACTGATAAGAGCATTCTACTCCAAAAATATGGTGTTCTATTAGCGTTTCATTTTGTGAATTTTATATTTCGGTCAGCCTTCAGATACATAGTCAACTACTTCCCTTTAAGACTTTGTATTTTTTTTTGTAATGTTTTACTACAATTAATGGGAAAATATTAAAATTTTGAGCATCAAATTCAACCACCGTGCCAATGTGTCAGGAACTTGGCAACTGATATGATTTTAATATAACTGCCGATCTTTGAAGACTGTGTAAAATCTCATTTAAGTTTTTGGAAATATTTTAAGGGTTTCTTCCATAAACTTTTAAGTAAACACCTACACAATACCACATTACAATTATCCATATAATTTTATTTCATAATTTTTACTAAAGCTTAAGCTTCATTAAAAAACACTTTACTTTACTGAATTCGTAATTATATTTTCCTTTATCGATAGCCTAACAGCCATGTTTCTTAAAATCTTGTATTTCTGAAAGAAATTAAATAAATGACAGTAACATATTTCATCATGAATTGATAACACCCTCCATTTTTTCTTAGATAATATCCTGAACAACTTTTTTCCCCCCTTAACTCCCAGACGAACTACTAATTGCTTTGTATGTTTGTATGTATTAAATATTTGTTGTCACTTTTCATATGTTGTTGCTGTAGTTTTTTTTTTCTTCAATTTTATATGAATATCTATTTTTCAATTTTGTTTATATGCTGTTGATATTGAAATACAATTAACCTGATTAGTTGTTAAAAAGCGGAAAACCTCTTCAAAATAATAAGTGCATGAAAAACGTTCGAAAGCGACAGATCGACAGACAAAAGTGATTAAAAATTATACAACGAGAAGAAAGTACGTATGTATGTATGTGTATGCTATGACGATCTTACAATGATGGTGTTTAGCTAGCGGTGAGTTATATCTCTGGGTAGAGTCATGCGTATCAACATCACTCATATATAACACTTTTTCCTTCATCAAAGTCTAGCTGATGTTTTATTTTAGACATTTTATGAAATCAGTTTTAATAACATGACGCATGCTAACACTATTGACAGACCGACATACAATTTTCTACAATTATTTAGATTTTATTTTAATAATTTCTTTTATTTTTTTCATATGTATGTGATATGTTGTTGCTTGACTGTTAGGAGTTTGTCTTTGCTGTCGTCTTGGAAAACTGTCACGTTATAACGACAAGTGCGTGTTTTACTACAGTTTTCATTTTAATTTAATTTTTCTTTTTCGTTTTTTTCTTTTCTTCAATCAAAACATGTTGTTTTATTTTGTACTCTCTTCTTCTGTGTCTCACAAAGTTTTTCTTTCTGTAGCATGTAACCAGCAACCGGCAGCGTATATGGAGTTTTTTTTTTTTTTTTTTGTAAAAAATTGTATTATGGAAAATTTTATTAACTTTAATTGACAAATCTACGAGGAGAAATTTTCCCACAAACGAAAAAAAACACGAATTAAAAATTATATCAAATTGAGTGTAAACTTAAAAATCAAGTTTCTGTCTTAAGTCTTTTGTTTTTCTAATCGAAATTGCTTTGGACTAAATAAATAGAGGTGAAGAAATTAAATGAATTTTCCTGCTTGTGTTAATTATTTAAAGTTATTGGGTTAACAAAAGGCAGTTCTAGACTTTAATTAGCAAAGTGATTTTGGTCACATGATCAAATATATTTTTTTAATAAATCTGGCTGGCAATAATTCTTACACTGTCTATTTGTTTATACAACTTCTCATGAAATTGTTTAAGTGCTTGATATTAATTAAAAAACTTTATTTCAATAAACTTTCATTTCTCTTTGTTACTACAAAAGTGCATTTTGCCTTTTTTCATGTTTTCTTAAATTTAATTAATTTTCTTTAATTAACTTACACGTGTAGCTGCCACCCACACACATACACACTCTGAAATGCACAAAATCATTTAATATAAAATGTGTTTCTTTACTTTTATCCAAACATTAATTTTGTATGCATCTTTCTGGTAAGTGTTTGCTTAGTTTGTTACGAGTGTTACTGTTGCATTGAAAAAAAAAGAAAAGAAATCTTATCAGCTCGACAGCATCATGATTATTTAATGAACAAATCAACAACATTTAATAATTTAAGATTTTGGTGTACTTTTTTCTTTATTTTATTTCATCATTTTCAACATTGTTCATTGTGCATTATATGACTGGGTCTACCTTAATCTTTTAAGTAACACCTACACATGAGATTTAAAATAAAGAAAAAAAAGACGGTAGATGTACATACTTACCGGCCGACATCAGATTCAAGTGTAGAAAATGTAAAAGATATCCGAACAATACAAAATAACAAAAGCAAAAAAAAAAAATGTTTAATAAAGTTTATCAAAATACAGGAAGAAACTAAAAAAAAGGAAAACAAAGTATTGTTGACAAGCAAAAAGAGGTTTCTTTGCAAATGATTTCAACAAGAGGTGGCACAATGTTGGTGGTATTTTTGTGTTTATTATAGATTTTGTCTTAGGTGTTATTTCAGTATGATAGAACAGAGCAAAGTGGTAGTAAATTCATTTAAACACTCTACATATTTGTTTTATATTATATGTGTTGTGCAGAGACCGCAGTGTCCTAAAACTGTTCCAAAACTGGTTTTCGCACCCTTTTCGGAGTATGAGAGACAGTTAATGACTCTTTTCAAAATTACTCTTACCGATTAGAAATTTCTTATTTCTTTTAAGGAATTTTTAGTGTTTCCCCTTCTCAGGCCGATGTATGATATGATATCTTTCTTCCCAAAACCTCTGGTTTAAGAAATTTGTGAAAATTTATAGCATTTCCTTATTTAATGAATGCAATAGTTATTTCTTGGAGAAGCAATACCAACTCAGCCAATGAAGATCACTAGTTATTCACAAACAGACCGATTTCTTAAATTTCATAAAAATTTGCCTCCAGAGTGGTACTTCTGGGGGTGAATGCCAAGCCTCTTTAGTTTCTTCATAACATATTTAAATTATTAGGGAACTATTAAAATATGTATATGCAATTAGTTTTGTGTTCAGTTTTCTAAATGTGGTGGTGTGTGTATGTAGATCAATGCCCCACAGGGATGGTAAATTCAGTGCAATTATACTTTATTTAAGTAAGATTCACTTCAAAAGTATATATACTTGAATTAAAGACCGAACAGAAATTTAAAAAATTCAATTATCAAAACTGCTAAAAAGGACAAAAATGAGGCAACAAAAATAATTAGAAAAACTAATTATTTAAAGTTGTGAAACCATGTTATTTCGATTTACAACATGATCATTTGTAACAGTCTTGTATTTAAAAAGTAAAAATTTATTTAAAAAATTTATATTATTTATAAGAAAAATTTACTCAACTTCAAGGTGTACCAGCCTTTGAAAGGCATTTTTTTCACATATTCACAACGTTCACAGAACAATAAACAGAAGTCGTGAAATACTGGAAAAAATGTTCGTTTGTGTCATGGTAATTCGGCAACACGCCCCAAGTGGCCTCATATTGGTTCCAAGGCGTCCCTAGTGATTCCGGCTTTTCAAAGTGTTTTTTTTTTTGTTACATTTTTACACCTTTCTGGCAACACAGTAAAGTTATAATAAGTTGTGAATAACTTAACCATGTATTGGCATGCGGCCTGGTAACCCAGAAATATGCTTCATAGTGTCCGCTGTCGATCCCAACGCAGTCTTTCAACGAGATTTGTTTTACATATTCACCACTTTCTGGCAACACTGAAAAAAAAATAATTGTCCATTAATAAAGGAAGAAGTATAAGCTTATATGTTGGAAACTTTACAAGAGGTCCCAAGTGGTTTCATTTTGATCCCATCGAGGCCCTAGTGGTCCCAAGCCTCTCAAAAGAACTTTTTTCGTATTTCTACGACTTTCTGGCCACACAACAAAATATGAGAAGTCTACGAACACTATAAAATGCTTTGATGTATACGGTAGGTACTCGGCAATACATTCTTAGTGGTTTCATGTTGGTCAAAACGAGTCCCTAGTTGTACCCGCCTCAAATGAACTTGTTTTGCAATTTCACACCTTTCTGGCAACCCAGAAAATTATGAGAAGTCCACCAAGACGTCATTTAAAATATGCACCTTTGTTGCATGCTATTTTTTTTTATGTGAGAGTGCTGAAATAGAAATTTATACATTTTATATTTCATCGCTATCTTTCTCACTTGAAAAAGAGAATTGCATGCAACAAACTTCCTTGGTGTAAATGCCGTCTAACAAAAAGCGTTGACATGTTGTCTTTTAACCCGAAAACACCCCTCCAAGTTATTTTAAATTCATCCTAATGTGTCCCTGGTGATCCCGCCCTTTCAAAAGAAAATTTATATATTTGAATTTCCTCGCCTTCTGGCATTTGTTCGATATGGAACTGAAGCTAATCCAAAGCGAACCACGTTGCAAGTCATACGAAAATTATTTTCCCTACATCCCGCCTGGTCTGTTTTTTTCCCTTTTTTTTGTAATCACTCAAAATTAACTCATTTTACTTGCAAACGCAAAAATTTAAGTTTTAGGAGGTAATTCTTTTCATTTTTTTTTTTTATTTTTAATACATTATTTGATACTTTAAAGGCAAATGAACCGAAAAACTGAAAATCCTTTAAGAAAAAACATTAAACAAAAAATTAGGTCACCCACCACAGTTTAAATTTTCGTTTTAGGTCTTAAGTGTGTGCTAAAATGAAGACACTTACATATGTGTGTCACTTTCATGTTATTATGTTGCATTTATTCTTTGTTGTTGTTCAAAACTTAAACTAAACGAAACAAATAAATGGGGGACGACATGCACACATGTTCAATGGTTTGTTCAATATAATTTTAAAATGATTTAATTATAAGGCCTCTGTTTTGTCAGACCTAAAGATTGAATTTGAGTCATATGTAGTTGTTTTTGTATCAAAATAAATCAAATTGAACTGTTAAATGTATACTCAAATTAGAAAATTTTTTATGAGGATGATCTTATAATTTTTCGGGACTTTGATTTGGCAACCTTTAGAAAATTTTGTGGAATTAAAATTTTTGTGCTCATGAGGCCTTTCTAAGGGCGTATTTGAATCTTAATGTTAGTGAGGGTTTTAACCAAGTTTGATTGTATGTTTATGTTACTACCCAGCAAACATTTTTGTCAAAGTAAAGTCGGATGTGAGAAAACAATTTATGACTCCAAGAGAATAGCCGACATATGTACTAGTGATGTTACGAACATTAATTTTTATTATTCGCGTATACGAATGCGAAAACGAATATTTGAAAAAATATTCGCCGAATACGAATATTATTTTTAAGGTTTAGAGCCACTTAATATTTCAAATTTATTTGGAAAAAAAATCCTTCCCTTTGTGTGAGTAACAATAAATTAAAAAAAAAAAACTGTCACACTACTTAAGATATATATCATTATTATGACTTTGAGATGCCGAATTTGAAGACCTCTACTGAACAATTTTTAAATAATTTATTATTCAGATTTCGTTTTTATTACTCTGTTTGGGCTTTTAGTTAGTAATTCAGTGCTGTTTGGGAGAAAATATTATCGCAGATGGCGCAGCCACTTTCGTCGGTGTACTTCCACATAATAAATTTTAGTTCTTCCGTTTTTAAGTCCAACATTCCTCTACTGAGGATTGTTTACTAACTTAATATAATACTTTAATACTTTAGCTTTTAAATGCTAGTTGCAAAATATATATTTTTGTGTCTGTTTTTGAAGACGGTTATTATCTTGTGTCAAAGATAAAAGGTTTTCTTTAAACAAAAATTATTAAAAATTAATAAATTTTTGTACATTTTATGTACTTTTTTAAACTTGAATTATTCGAGAAATTTTCGCTTAAATTTGTCTAATACGAATACGAGTATTCGTAAGATCACTAATATGTACACGCCTGTATATGGTACTTAAGAAAAGGAACTTAAATTTCATTTAAGGAGCTTAGTAAGTTAAGCAAGTTAGTTTTTAATTATCCTAATAATTCTTATTTATTTCCTTTTTTTTTTTTTGCTTAGACCAGCACTTAGGGGATGACCTCTATTTCTGCAATGCATTGTGTCAGGACTTAAGGAAAGGGATATGGTAGGGAAGGTAGATTTTATGTATGTACGAGGGTAAATTCTTTTTCATCTCTGCATTTTGCTAATTTTTATAGCATTGTTGCAGTACCTCAGGCGTTTAATAGATGCATTAACTTTCTTATTAATTGTTTTACGTCACCCACGGTTAAGTTAACCGATAAAAGAGGGCGCTTTGGTGTATTCTAGCTTGGAATAGTATCAATCGCTGCCAAGTCAATATTTTAGTTACCAGTGCTATGCCTTTATCACTTTAAACAGTCTAACAACAATAAATACAATGTCACACAAATGCACATTTTATTAATTCTTGATGTCAATGACTTGCCCTGACCAGAGATCGAAGCCTAAGGCATAGTTTGCTTAGTAGTCAACGCGCTAACAACCCTACCCTCTGTAGAGTGTCTGATGAACTTCCACTAGCTTGAAAAAAATTCATGGTACTAAAAAAATAAAATAAAATAATTTTAAAATTGCAGTATATATTTTATATTCGTCAAGTCGTCAATATTATAAGAAAACTAGATGATCGTACCGGCTTCGCCCGGAAGATATTTTCTTATATGGGGTAACAATTCTCCCCAGTCATCAACCCTCTATTTTATGCTTGACTATTTGAAATCTATCTAATCAGTCATTCAACAGCAAAAATTATTTTGTTCTGTTTGAAATACGAATTGGGTTAATAGTTTAGTAAATACAGGTATTGCCCCCTCCCTAATCTCATACCTACCAAATATGCGTAAAAAATTTCACTAAAATCGGTCGGGCCGTTTATGAGGAGTTCGATTACAAACATCGTGACACATATTAGACATATATATATTAGACATATTTCCGCCAACCAAGTTGATTTTATTTTTATAATTTATTACAGAAACTTTCTATAGAATTCGTATTGGACAAGTTTTTTAAATATCTTTTTAAAAAGAGTTTCAGTTAATTTTTTTAACCATTCATATGCTGCATTTTAGATGCATTTAATGACCAACTTTATTTAAGGTTTCGCTTATTTGTAAAGAAAAAAATAAAAAACAATTAACAAAATGTTCGCTGGGATGTATGTATGTGTGTTTGACTACCCAGCTGACTGCATTAGTTCATATTTCGTTGACTATACACTTCAGTGATTAATTTTTTTTTTGCTGTAGTTTTAAAGAAAATGCGCAATTGCTTTAGCAATTATAAATAAATGCAACATTTTGATATGCGTTTTAAAGTACCGACTCTAAATATAGGGACGTCTTTTTTGAAATGTGTCCCAAAAAAAATTAAGAGTTTCACTTCTCCCCCTTTGTGTCCTTCTCATACAGGCTAAAGTAATAATGCGTAATTGAAAAACAGCATGTAACAGACACAAGTAAGCATTGACTGTTTTGTATGACAGAAAACGGAAAAGTTTCGTGTTAAGTAACACGAGAAATGAGTCACACAAGGCCGACCGTTGAATTCCGTACATTAAAGAAAATTCTCAAATAAAGTATTTTATTTTTGGTCACTTATCTGTTCAAACGTACCCAAAGTGCATTATAACACAGGAAGTGAAAATAGAAACAAATTATTGTCATTCGGTATTTGCCTTACACGTATGTACATACATACATCCATACGTAGCCACATGTACTTAAGTAAGTCAAAATATCGAAACTTAGTTGAGTTGAAACATTTAATTAAATCTATTTTTATTACATTTTTCAGCTGTTAAATATAATTGAATAAACTTGAAGAGACAATCAAACCTTTAAACTTCTTTAAATTGATTAAAACTTAATATGGCCCTGTATTAATTTTTAATTTTTTTTTTTTTTTTGATACACCAAAAATCAACACAAATCTCATTCACAGTAACCTCCCCGAATTTCTAAATTTTGCATCGTTGCAAAATAAAACACACACACACACAAAAACATCAAGATTGCGTGTGGGTGGCAATATGACACATACTGTCATTATAAGCAACAACTACAACATTTAGAAGATAAAGAAAAATTAAAATAAAAGCAAAAGAAAAGCAAACAAACAAAAAAGCAAAATAGCAGGAACAAAAACAACTACAAAACTTTTAAAAGGTATAATCAGCGTATTAAACGTTGCAAAGAGGTGGCTCAGTTTTCCCCATTTAAAATCCAAATCATTTGTGTCTGTGAGTGTAAGTTTTTTGCAGTATTTTGTTAACGATTTCCTTGGACAATTTATGACAGTATTTTAACCAACTTATAACAGGAAATTTAACAAAAAATATAAAAAAATTCAAAGAAACTAATATGTATGAACTCGTACATACGTAAGTCTGTATGTATGTTTGCACTCGTATATTGTAAAGGCGTATTAAGAAGTTATTTATGACTTTTGCAACTTCAATCATACCACCAGCTAACCATCAACTTTTTTAAACTACCTGCATTGTATTGCCACTGCCACCGCCACCGCCACAACTCAATGCCATCAAATCATGTGTTATTTTCAATCAGTTTTACCAACAACAACCTAAAATATACGTACATACATATACATATGTACATAAATTATGTAAAGAAATCAGCAACAACAACATAAATGAAAAATCAAAAAGTTTATGGATTTAACCATGATAGGAAGTAATTAAGCAGAAACAAGTATGAAATAATCGAAACAATTTATAGCGAACGTAAAGTACTCTACACGAAAGTACTCTACATCAAAACGTAAATAAGAACTAAAGTAATTGATTTGAGACACGATTACATCTGTCTGGAATAGGGTGTTCATTATAATCGAATTTATTTCGATTGGTCTAGTGATCAAGTAATCGTTACTGCAGTCATTGAATTAGTCAATTAATCGAGTAATACTTTTGTTTTGTTCATGATATTCGATTAATTTTCACTATTGCAAATTGTTCGATTTTCTCGCTGTACATTTTATTTAATTCTTCTGGTGGGTCCATCAAGCGATTTCAGAATTTCGATCACTTAATACTTCAATTAACTGCTAAATTTCATACAATTTGTAAACTTGTCAGTTTTAATTAAAATCTCTAATATAGTTATTGTATAAATTATATATATTTTCTTTTTGTTAATCAGATTTCTACAAAAATCCATTTAAATAAGAGTTTTTTGAGCGAATTAGTCGAATTATTAGACATGAATTTTTAATCGAAACATCCTTTTTTGTATTTGTCGAATTTAATTGATATTTTTTATTACGATTTATCTGCAAAACTGTATTCGAATAAAAACTGACTAAAATTATACGAATACATTTTTATTCGACATTGAAAATTTTCTGTTCATGTCAAACATTAGCTTACTTGATTTTTTCGATTATTGGTATTTGTGGAAATGCAATCTTTTGTGTAAGTTATTCGATTAATTTGCTTAAATTATTCGAATAAATTTTTAATCTAAACCAGGAATTTAATATTTTCAGAGATTAGATTGACCCGAATCTTCTATTGCGAGATATGTTCGCAAATTTATTTCAAAAGAAACTTTTGGACTGAGTTGTTCGCTTAATCGACGTAAATTATTCCAATAAATTTTAAAACGAAACTTGTATTCATTTTCTATGTGGAACAATAGTTAATAAGCTGTTTTTGGGTTATCAGATATCTGCAAAAATTAAATTTAATAAATATTTTTTGAGACATTTAGACGACTAATCGATATTGATTTTTAATCGAAACTATTTTATTTGTCGATCACTAGTTTACTTCATATTTTTTATTATAAGATTTTTGCAAAAAATGTTTTCGAAAAAAAGTATTCTTAATTTTTAATTAATCAACGTATTCGAATAAGTTTTTAATCGTAACTAAGAATTTGTTACTGTCGTACACAAGTTTTCCTGATTATTATATTATTTGATAATTTCAAAAATGAATTTTAATACAATATTTTTGAGCGAGTTATTCGATTATTAGTCATAATTTATACAAATAACTTTTACGGGAAGTTGGGGTTTGTTTTGGCGGTCGGACATTAGCTTATTTGACTTTTTTATGAAATGTTTGTAGAAATGTTTTGGAAAAAAATTTTTTTGAGTGAGTTATTCGATTAGTCGTCTTAAATGAATCGAATACATTTTTACATGAAATCGGATTTTTTTTTTCGTCAAATATTAATTGATATTAATTTTTCAGTTAATCGAGAAAAAACTATGGATTTTGATCAAGTTACTTCTGAACTATTGCATTGTACGAGTTGTAAGTTAAAATTTATCTACTAATTCAAACATGATTTTAGCGCATTTTGGATGATTAGAAAAAAGCGCTCTTTTATGTAAAAAACAATAGCTCTAAAGTGAAACATCGCGAAAAAAAATCATGCATGATCGAAGCGCTTTTCGCAGCAGGAGACTCAACAACAACAAGCATCTCTCCCTTACAAACCTGCTTCCGCCGAAGCAGTAGTTTTTGCTGCGTGGTCATTCATCATCGAAATAAAAAGCTATTCTGAACCAGTGTGTTCTATTTAATAAAGTCTATTTCCTAATTGTGAAAACTTAAGGACCTTGTAAGCTCTCATCAATATTTTCATGCATCCCGAAAGTGGATGGTGGCATGATGGACTTTACTGCAACTTCTGTTAATTCTTCTAAGAATGTTTTTTTGAATTTTTATATAAAATTATTTTGTTTGAATCAGCCAGCAGCAGCGCCTCGCTTAGACTTTGACGATGAGCGAAAATCGAAGCGAATAAAATTTTAAAATAAAGTTAATAAACAAAATTTAATGCAAACAAATTATGTATTTTGTTGATGGTTATTTTAATTAAAAAATATTAACGTTTATTTTTTCTTTCGAAACGAAATCAATTTGATAATTGAAAAAACAAAAATAGAAAATTAAATTGAAACACCTACAAAACAACTTTCATTTGTTTAGTTTCGGTTGTCGTCTGTTTCGGCTGTGCGCAGCGAATTTATTTATAATTTTTCCTTTTTTTTCGTTGTTTTTTCTCTTGTCTGATTTAATGTTTTACGGTGAATTTGTTGGTAAAAAAAAGGTAATTACAAATGTTTAAATTAAATTGTTTAAAATAGAAAATGAAAAAAGTAGCAATGAAAAACAAAAGACAAACAATTTTGCAGGCCCAAAAAAAAACTTTAGATGGTTTACTGAACGTGGTGTTGTTTATTGTTTTGTTTGTTTGTTTAGTGAAATCCGTATAAATTGCAATTAACATAAAGTTGACAATATTTTCATTACAACGTTTTCTAGGTATTTGTGATTCATTAAATGCAATTGCTTGTTTTGCTTTAATTGCAACTTCAAAAAAATGAAAACAACATACACAGTTGCAGCCACATGTTGCAACCTGGACTGATGGCGTTTTTTTAACTTCTCTTTTCCTTTTTTCATACAAACTACGCAACATTAGTGGCTCATTGAACTCGTATTCATTTTAGTTTTTTTTTATAACTTTTTTTTACTCATTGTTTTTTCTCTATTTTTCAATTTAAGTGACAAATTTTATCTTTTACAAGACTAATTATTAGTTTATTTTCTGTAATTCACAGTGGGGTCGATTTTGTGTTGCTTCAACTAACTGAGATCGTGACGGGAGCATCTTCGATGGAGTTCCCTATAGATCTCTAGACGTTTTATTCACTTAAAACTATAAGTGTTGACACATTCAATCCAACCATTTTAAAGAACTGCTATTTTTAACTCGTAAAAAATGGCCTGCTATATATAATCAGTTTTAAAATATATGATGTAATTATTTTGCCATCTGCTCCACAGTTCCAACTAAATTCGCTTACTTTCTTTTATTTGCTTTTAGTTTTCTGCCATTTTTCACTACAAAAAGGTGTATAATTTTTGCAGTGACAATTAAAATGTCATTGATATCTAATGGGAATTTATTTCACGTTTTTTTTTTTTTGTTGTTTGTTGTTTTATTGACTTTTCAATCCAAGGAAAGTTGTGTTTTAGTGTGCATTAAATTTGGCATGCTTTTTTTTTTTTTTTTTTGTGGAAAACCTTTCACATTTCGTAAATTTTTAAAGATGTTGTAAAGGTTGTTCATGTGAGATATTATTAGACAGAATTAACAGAAATTGTGGTAACAAGCGAATAGTTTTGTGAACTTAATAGTAACAATTGCTGCGAATATATAAAAAAAAAACATGTCTTGGTGTTCTTTTCAAGAAGTCACAATAAAGAAAAGTCCGTCAGAAGTTTGACCAGATCAGAGTACTTCACGAACATATTTTAACATCTCGACAAAATTTTCTCCCGGTAGGCGAACAGAAAAACAGTATTAATAGTTTTCCTTGTAGAAAAGACCAACGAACAAAACCATAATTTTAATGTGATAATTTTGAACTTTGAAATATCTCAACACGATCAAAATTCTAAGGAACAAATATTTCAAATCTCAATAAATATTACTCTAATGCTTCATATGTAGACGTGTTATTCTTTTACAACAGTTACAACAGATGTTTATATCCTTTTGAGGTTGGCATACTGCATTGAGTTCACAATACACAATTAATTGTCATATCGTTCTTCAAAATATATTAAACATGTTTTAAAAAAATAGCATTTTCTTTTACCATTAAATTGTCAGAACTTTTAAGTCGTTTTCTGCAAAACTACTTTTTTCGAGTTATGACTCTATTGCAGCAAAGGCTCGATATGGGGCAGCAACTTTTAATAAGCACTGCTAATCGATTCATGGTGAAAATGGTTAATTTTTTAAAATATAATCATTATATTTTAGAAGCCCTTAACAAAATCAATCCACTAAAAAATTATTTAAACGTTGACTGACGTCTCATAAAAAAAAATCAAGAGACACATGCACGGCGATCTTTTTAATTCGTGTTGATTAAAGGCAATTTTTCTAATGCTGCATCTTAATTCATCAGCGCATGTCATGTTCATACGTCACAATGATTAATTTGGTGAAACCCTAAAACTAAAAATAAAAAAAATTCCTCTGGCCATTGAATGGAAAAAAGATAGAACTTCTAAAACCAAAAAAACCAAAACCCAACCAAACTCACCATCCGTAAGAATAAATTTAACAAACTTTTGTCTCTGCACACATTTAAAGGTCGATTCATTCTTTTCCAAAATAAATAAAAAAAAATGTGAATATTCTAAGACAATCTAAGGCATCTTCTTTTGATGTTCATTTGGTTTTGTTTTCGGAGAACAAAAAAAAATGTACATGATCCTCACACACAGGCACACACACATATTGATCATGTTATATTCGTTGTTGTCATTATGATGATGCTCATGCTATTTATGGGAGTTTGTTTATACGTTTTTTTCTCTTCTTTTACTGTTTCATTGATACTTCAAATAACATTGTGTTTAGTTTGTTATCTCCTGCATCATATCCTTCCTTCATATTTTTTTTTTTAATATTTTTCAAAACATTTTTTTTTTTTTTTTTTTGGAAGGGTTCTTGCATTTATAACACCACGGTCGACATACGCTCATATCGATTTCAAAGCAAGAATGTGCGCTTTTTGATTGAAGTATGATGGAGTATATTGGGTGTGATGGAAACCCTGGATAATGTTTCAAAGGCACACATTACACACACGCACACACATTGTTAGAACAGGCTTGGCTTAGTTCTCGATTAAATTCCATTTCGAAAATTTAAATGATGAATGGTTGAATGAACCACTTGAATTTTGATCCTAACGAGATCTGCAGTTGTTTTTAGTACCTACCTACTTCTTCGTATGTATTATGCAAGACGTTGTAGAATTCATCTCGCAGACGTGAATGGGATTTGCTTATTCAAGTTCTTTATATTCATAAAATTTTGTACAAAATTCGATTTAAAAACGTTTTATTGAAATTTTAATTTTTAGTGAACAAACTTTGTTTACAAAAAACAATAACAACAATAACATCACAAAGTGTACAATAGACTAATTCATACAAATTGAAATAAGAAAATAAAAAATAAAAATATAGAAGATAATATTATTGTTAATTCCAGTATGTTTTAAAAGTAAAATTTTTCTATTTCTATTGAAAACTTAATTAAATAGTTGATTTTCTTTCCCAATTAGTATTCACTGTTTTTTTTTTTTTTTTTAATTAGGCCCAGCACTCAGGGGATGACCCCAACGTATGCAGTGCATTGTGCCGGAACTCAGAGAGAGGGATAGAGTAGAGAAGATAGATGTTGAAAATGTAGAAGGCTTAACTCCTTTACAACTCTGCTTTGCGCGTTATGTTAATTTTTATAGCAGTGTTGAGGCGCCTCCGGTGTTAGGTAGACGCATTAACCTTGTTAAGCTGTATTGGCAGGCATTTTATTATTTGTTTTACTTCGCCGTAAAAATTGACGATCGAACGCTGATGAAAGGATGTGTGTGTTAAGTTAAATTTTAAAATATAAAACCCTAGACATGAACCACAGAATTTAGCAGAGCTCTGTTCGTAGGTTAACAATGCTCTGTAGCCATATAAAAATAACGAGTACACTAATAACTTATTTTTTTAAGAAGGAGTCAACGTAGGCGGAAAAAAAATCATTGGGTTTTGTGGAGGAAGTGGTCCTCTACAAGCCCCTATATTTGGTATATCTAATAGTTTGTGTTTTACCGAGATATATTCGATTTACAAAAATTTTAGAAATATGGATTTTTCTAAGGGACGACCAAGTTTTTTAGGAATGAGTCAACGTGGGCGGGAAAAAATCAACGTACAAAGAAAATCTCCAGTAAAAAAACTTATAAGTCAATGTTTAGTAAATAGTAGGCGTCATCTACACTTTTTCGTTTTACACAATGTTTACGCAGTCGGGTCAGCTAGTCTGCATATGTGAATATATATTTATGAATGTATTTGGAAATATTCATGGATATCTGTATTCATGGATTTCTTTCGGGTAATATGCTGATATATTTATACATATTTGATATTTCTCATCTATTCATACATGACTGTAATCTGATCAAAATTTTACGCATATCGCATCCTAAATACAAAAGGGTCACAACTCAAAATACTAAAATTTTCAGGAGAGACAAAAAACTGTTTTCGTGCAGAAGCAACACATTTAACATAAAAATAGACATAACTGTATTTTTCCAGTTGAAGAAGATAGTGATGTGAAAGAAATTTTTGCAGTAGTTAGAGATGTGTACTCTGAATTAATTTATGGAAAAAAGTCAGTTTTGGAAAATTTTGAGTTGTGACCCTTTTGTATTTAGGGTGCGATATACATATCTATGCAATACATATGTATATTTAAATGGAATACTTATACTGAAAATTTCGGATCCAAATATTCCAAAATATGTAAATATTCCATATATGACTGCATATATGATAAAATATTGAAATAAATATGCGTCATTTTGAGTCCAAAAATATGTGTTTCATTACAGTGAGATCGCAGTAATGTGAACTTATAAAAACCAAGGTTCACTTTATTGAATTTGTTCGCATTTTCGATTGCAATCATTTTACCACATTCTTAGCTTATTTAGTATAATAGAAAATCCCACAAAGAAAAGAAAGACCAGCTTGGTAAAATAACAAAATTTATTTCAAACTTATAAATTTTCATATATTCACTTTTAGTAATGGGCGATCAAAAAAAACTAGGAAAAAACTAACCTGAAGATTTTATAAAACATTTGATAGTAACACATAGTAACAAAAATATTTGTTTTAAAACGCCTGTCTGTGTTACAAGAGCTTATTTAACTGCTGCGAGTTGGTTTTCTGCAAAACACTGTCGTTCACTATTTAGAGCCATCACACTTTGTTCGCAATTTGGAGAGTTCATATAAGACAATTAGTGTTTAAATTAGTCGATAGTTCACTATTGTGGAAGTCCACATTATCGCGAGTTCACTGTATAACGCTTCTAGCTGGATTGATATAATTTTTTTTTAATATTTAAAGAAATGGTACTAATTTTGTACTTTGGCCTAATTTCTCTTGAAATTTGTTTTTCTTAATACTGGTAGGTTCCTCATATCAGTGGCAGCATGAAATAAAAATCTATCCAATTTGAAATATTTTAACAGCTGACTTTAATGGAGAAGGGCATGCATTATATATCAAATAATATTGATATTCTGCTACCTTAATTACACACTTTGTAAGAAAACATACAACGGCTATCGATAGTGAAACTTTATACCATTAAGACCAATCATCCCCCTTTTCAGTACAATCAAAGCATTTGTAATCCGTTTTGAAAAACTCCAACTGATAAAATCACTCAAATATTTCTAATCTTTTTTAGAATAATTTTTTTTTTTTGTAATTGAAGTTTTAATGTTATTTAGTTCATTATTTTATTTGTGTTAATAAAAATGAAAATGTAACTTGGAATTTTTTTTCTATTTAACAGCCCTTGAAACTAAATATTTAGTTTTCGTTTAATGTTAGCATATTTTGGTAATCTAGTTTGGAAGTTTTTTTCTATTTAATATTCAGACAAACTGTGTAAATACTGTGTTTAGACATATTATTATTATTTTTTGTTTTTGTATGTTTCTTTATTACATACGAGTACATATTTATTTAAGTACAAATTCTATTTGTTTGTAGTGTGGAAACAAAAAAATAAAAGTAAAGAGACCATTGAGTTTCACATTTTCCTGTGTTGTTTTAAGCATTATTTGTTTTTAGTTTCCGAAGTACGTGCTAAACTCTGCACAATGGGGCCGAATGTGCTAAATATCCCAAAAAAGAGACAAAATTCAGAAATGTCTTCAGCTTGAACTCTACAAGTAGTGCATATTTATAAATTGTCGTATATATCGGGTGTTTTTTTAGCTGCAGGAGAACCTAAAAACAAACAAAAATATAAGTATGTATATTATTACAGCTTCAGTCCTTTCCAGCGGCGGAGCAAGGTAATTATTTTAGCGGGGCCCCAGAGATTAAAAAAAACAGTCTTTAATAAAAAAAAGTAAGAGATTAGCTTTAAAACCCGGGAAGGTGGCCCGAAATTTCCCTGGTGGTTGCTTAGTCCACTTCAGACCGCTGTCTTCTACCACTAGGTTCCTCCTTTATTGTTGTTATAAGTTTTAAATAAATCTGTATATTGTGGTTTAATATATATTTTTGTTAATATAAACAAATAATTTGCAATACACCCCAGTGTGCATTGTATATATTTTTAGGGAAGGTCACCGTTTTGCTTCTGATGAAAGTAAGATTTTACTTAATTATTTTACATTGTGAGTATTACTAGTCTCAAGGACACAATTTTCTTTCAATTCAACAAAATAAGAAACCACTATACTCAAAAGAAGTGGTCCTGTGAAATTTAATTTATGTTATTTCATTTCAACCTGGTCATAAACTGAAAGGTATCATGGAATTATTAAGTTGAATAGCCAGCAAAAGGAGAAACGACTTAATAATTTGCATTTTTCACTTGATATGAAACGTTTTTCTCTAGTTTTTTTTCACAAAGCTTGTGGTAAAAGTTAGAATTTCTTTGGTAATAAACCTCTATCGAAAATACCCTCCCCAATTTTATATGAATTACTTAAAAAAAAAAATTATAAGTTTAAGCGATTAGCTTTTGTCGGCAGAAAACATGTTGATCCTATGGCCGGAATCGAACCAGCAACCTCCAGACTAATATACGAAACATTTCCGCTTATCACGCACTGTGGCACCAAAACTTTAAACAAATACTCTTTCTGCTTAACATGATCACATCTCCTTTTTTGTCGAAGATTAAAACAATTTCAAGAAGAGAATAAACAGCAAAACATTAAGTGAACAAAATTTATAATAAAAACTAATCGCTGCCACTTAGGATACTTTCCTTTTAGTCTTAAAAGTTTCACATCAATTGGCCACCTTATTGTTAAGACAATTTTTATTTTTCATTTAAATTTTATTAAATTTTATCTTTACTTTTCTTTTTTACATACTCGTATTAAATTCTTATGTATTTAATCTGTGTTCTATTTGCTGGAAAAACATCTAAACATGTTTTTGTTTTTTAACACTTCAAACTTCTTCCTGTGGTGGCACAGTGTGTCCGTGTGTCTGTTTGTATTTATTTAGTTTAAAATATTTAATTTCTTTTATTTACTCGCATTTTTAATTTATTCTTTGTTAATAGTTTGTTTATTTTAGTTTGTTATAAATACAAATTAGAATTCTTAGAATTTCTCTAGAGAGTTGATAAAATTTTTTAAAATCATTTAAATCACAACAATGATGTTGGGTTTGTCTTCGTGGAGATTAAAATAATAAATTTACGATGCTAAAGATTTTTTAGTTTAATATTTTCTTTGTAAATATTTTTATTGTTATTGTAATGAGTATTTGGTTAAAGTATAAAATACTTAAATAAATACATATTTTGTCATAATTTTGTTGCATATAAATATCTTAGATAAGAACAACTACTTATAGATTTATAAGAAATAATAAAAAAAAGGTGTTATTTCCTTAAATAAAACTCGCTAAAGATGATGCAACTGCGAGTTTAAAAGAAGTTTTTGCTTTATTGATATGTACATATGTATGTACATACATACTTCGAAATGTATCAACATCGTTCAGAGGAGGAGAAGCAATACTTTGACTAACCAACCTGCTTGAAGAATGCTTCAACGATGATTTATTTGGCAGAGTGAGAACTTTGTAAACCTCTGTTCGGCTTCCGTATTAAAAACATTTGTTTTGAGTGGAAAATGTTTAATGAAAAGAAATTTCGTTTCGCCTGATTCCCATAAAAACTGTCTACTTAATCTATTCTTCCGCGTTTTGGAAATAACACCTTAATATTTCGGTGAGCACCTTTAGAGTTTAAAAATTTGATGGATATGGTTGTTTTTAGTAGTAAATGTTTAAGAATAGGGTCCAACCAACCCATCAAACCAAAGACATAGAGGTGTTCTGTATTACATGCGTAAATAAAATGCGGACAACAGAACAACCCCGAAAGATTATTATACAACATCCTAATGTAATGCTTCAACTTGTATTTCTGAGTACATGCTTGAGTTATCATCATTATAGCATCTTTGTATATACAGATGTTGAAGGGAAATACATATTTATATGGACTAATTTTCACAAGCACAACCACTGTAAAATTGTCTTGTTAGGACGTACACCTTCCAACAAAGAAATTCATTCATAAATATTTATCATACGTTTAGTATATGTACGTCTACCTAACACACTCACATACGCTCACACATCTTGTTCTAAAATACAAAAATGGGTATAAGCCAAAGAAAACAACAGTAACGTGGTAATAAAAACACAAAAGGCAATAACATCAAAATTGCTGTAAGTCTGAAAACCAAAAGACGTACGTACACATGCTTTTACTAAAAAGTTATCAACGATTTTGTTTTGATTACAATATTCGCAAACAAAGCATAGTCAAAAGCAAAACCTCAAAAGAATTAAAAATAATTAGCCAAGTTGTAACATGTTCGGTAGCTAAGAAATGCTCAAACCTGGCATGATCAAACAGTTGCAAGCTATTTGTTTTGAGTGTTTTTCGCTGAATTGTTGCTGGAAAAACAGATGTTCGAAACAAATGATCATTTAGTCGGCAAACGTATGCCAATGAGTGAAGTTGTTAATGACGGGTGAAAAGGCAGTTTATTTAATGTGCGCGCGCGTTCGTAATTAAAACTAAAATTAATGAATAATAAAAACCAAAATACAATTGAGAAAAAGTGTACATGTGTGTTTTTCTTTTTTTTCGGTTTCTAAAGACTTTTAATCTTTGAAACAACAACAAAATTGTTTTGTTTTTAATGAAAAAGAAAGAGAAAAATATGTACAAACAAAAGTGAAGATAGAAAGAAAACGAAACAACAACGAGCGACTTATAAAATTAAATAATAATAATTAAACAACCAGCTACAAAATAAATTGAAAAAAGTACATATTTTAAGTTATTGTTGCAATATTTATTCAAGCAAAACAAAATTTAGTGAAAAAGTATAATTTTTCAAAAAGAATAAGAAACGTGTGTTTTTTTTAAATACAAGTGTTATAATATTTTTTTTAGAAATACCTACATACATATGTAAATACAATAAAACGAAAATTTAAATTTTAAAGTGTTACGAAGAGAATGAAAGAATTGAAAAAATAAATGTAGTGCGTAAATAATTAATTACAAAAAATATATTAAATTAAATTAAAAAACCCGCATCATAGCAAACAAAAAAAAATAAGCGTTTGATATCAATATTATGCCTGTAGTAATTCTCAAATCTTTTTTGAACCTACAGCGTGTCTCGAATTTTTATTTTGCTTTAACTATTAAAGAGAATTTATTACTCCACTTAACAAATTCAAATTTCATTTTAACGTTTCTAACTAAAGTAACGAAAAGAATATTTCCACAACAACTTCCACAAAATAAATTGTGTGTTTGCTGGGATATTTAAAAAGTTTTTGATAAAGTGTTTATTTTGTTCCAAAGAATAACATTTGAAATTTTGAAAATTTAATGAAACAAAAACAAAATTATATTATTTTCTACGAAAGAAAAACATTAGAATGTCATTTGCATAAAAATATTACAAAAATTTTTTTCGGTGATTCAAGTGGGCAGAATTAAAGTAAATGCGAATAAATTTCAAACTAAAAGAAATTCTATTAGAAATTTTATTTTGTCATAAACCCCAAATTGTGTAAAATTTATTCTCAAACATAAAGTGAAAATATATACTCGTATACAAAAAACTTTGTAGAAAAACTGCGGAGAAGAAAAAAAAAGAATTGAAAAAGTGAACAAGTGAACAAGTGAAAGAACCTGAAAAAGAAAAATTATTCGAAGAAAGTACTTTAATCAATTCTGAAAAGACAGAAATACATAAAAATATTTTTTAATATATTTTTTTGATCAAAAAGCACGTGTGGTTTCAAACATTTTCATTCATTCATTCATTCTTGTGCGTGGTTTGTGATTATAATAAAAGAAATATTATAATTTATATAAATATATTTTTTATTACCATAAAACATAAAAAATCGGTGAGTTGATTTTTCTTTTTGAATTTCTTATTTTGATTTTGTCTTTGTAAAAAAACAAACTTTATAAACAATGAATGAAAATTACAAGAACAAAAAACAACAAATTAATAAACAAACAATGTTTTAGGTCATACCGGTTCAATAGCTTAATTTTTTTTTTTCAGGAAAATTAAAAGAGCAACATTTTTGAATAAATTAGGGCCGTTCATTGTCATTTCGTAATTAAACGCTTTTTTTCTTATCTTTAAAATTTGAATAATTAAAAAAAAAAAAAAACTTATTTAATTGTGTGAACCCCCATTTATCCAGTCCAGTAATCTCCTGTGGTTTACAGAAAAATTGTTGCAAGTCTTTATTAGAAGTTCATATAGATATTTAAAAATCCCCAAGCTTTTTTTCAGCTTCAAAAGCTTGTTACACACATGATCCCTGCTGAAGTGTTAAATCTACAATCAATCTGGTACAAATTTAATTACATCGATTAAATTTTATAGAAATAAAATTCTTATTTAAGTGATTTGCAGTGTATAACTATTAAAAGAAAAGGTGACAGACATTACTTTAAATAACAAGAAAAATTAGCGTTATCGTTGAGAAATTTTAAGAAATTTTCAGCAGAAGATTGTGTTCTCTTATATTAAAATATTCAAGTAATATAATATACGTACGGCACAATTGTCCGTATTCTAGATGGAAATAACATTAAAAATTATATTAAATCTCGTAAATTTACATGAGTTCTCATATATTAAAAATAAAAATCAGTTAAATATAAAAGCACAACAACTTTTAATAAGATAATTAAATTTATTATTTTCTCTGTTGTTTCTTTACCAGTGATATTCAAAATTCAAACTGTGAACATATTATGGATACATTACAATTAGTGAGTTGGAAAAGTTAACCAGCAAATGTTTGTTGTTGGTCGTTTTTGTTTCTTCCATATTTAATTAATTCATATTTTAATATGAAAATTATCAAAATTGCTTTTTAGAAAAATTTTTCCTCAAACAGATGTTTGGAATATTGGCCAAAAGAATTTACCATTAATTTAGTTCTTTCACATCAAAAATAATATTCTTTATTTCGTTGTTACTTTCCTTGCAAAGTCAATTGGATAAAAAATCATACAGGAGTAAAATGTGTGCATGGATTAAAAATTTCAGATCGAAAGTTTTTTGGGATAATATTTATAACTCCAGAAAATATCTGAATAGTTTTCATGAAAACCTGGGCCCAAATCACGGCATACGCTATCGATCAACATATATCGAAGTTTTTCATTTTGGTATTATCGCAAAAGATATCGAATGAATTGTATCGTAATTTGACGCATAGTATGCCGTAATTTGCTTATTCGACACGTATCGTAATGTTCTTCGATACGACAGTTGATTCGATATCGTAAGTGGTGATTAGAATCCTGATTTTCACGTCCAGACTGCCCCGAAATAGATCATTGCTTAATGCCACAAACACTTAACTATAGTTTTCTTTATAGAAGAATTACATTCTCTTTTAATTTGCGTGTAGACAAAAGGTCTTAAAAACTGTACAAAAGGAATACATATTTAAGAATTTGAGGGTGGTGTTGGCTGAAGTGGTTAGCGCGTTGACTACTAAGCAAAAAATTACTTGGCGCCTGTGTTCAAACCCTGGCCAGAGCAAGTCAATCAACATCATTAATTTCTCGAATGTACATTAGTGAGACATTATATTAATTGTTGTCGGACTATTTAAGTGATGAAGGCATAGCACTGGTCACTAAAACCTGTTCCGACTGCAATTGATGCTGTTTCCAACTAATGTACACAACATCGCCCTCCTTCGTCGGTTAGCAGAAACATCGGCGAAGTAAAACATTTAATAAAATTCCTGCTAATAACACAGCTAACAAAGTTAATGCGTCTACTTAACACCGGAGGTGCCTCAACACTGTCTGAAAAATTAACATAACGCGCAAGGCAGAGTTGTGAAAGAGTTAAGTCTTCTAAATTTTCAACCTCTGTCTTCGCTACCCTATCCCTCTCCCTGAGTTCCGGCACTATGCACTGCATACGTAGGGGTCATCCCCTGAGTGCTGGTCCTATTAAAAAAAAAAAAAAAAAAAAAGAAAAAGCTCCATAGCAAGTGGCTTGCGCAAGTTACCACTTTAGTATCACAATGGTAACGTTGATCACAATCACATCACCAAAAAACAAATAACACTTTAGTTGTATTTACATACATATGTACATACACATTTCTAGTAAACTAAAAACCGGTGTATAATATTATATCTTTTATTTTATAAATATACTTAATAATAATGAACTAATCTTAAATAATATAAAAAACATAAAGAAACATGAATGTTCTTGGTGTTTTTTTGTTTGTTTTTTTTGGTTGTTGTTTTAGTCCAGTGAACGTTAAACTTTCAAAGACATCGAACTCCTTTGACATATAAAAACATACATATGTATGTTGGTAACAGGAATATAATTAAATGTTTACGAAACTTTTTCATTATACCAAGTTTTCGATATTTATGTATGTACTTTCCAAAAAGACTGAAACAAACAAATTTTAAAAAGCACCTTATGTTGTAGTGTGGTTTACAATAGACGCGTTCAGCAGAAAAACCTGCTACTGTTTAGTAGCAGGTGTAGCAGCTTTTGATTTGATTAAGTTTTCTGAACGAATCGCTCACTTGTTTGTCAAAAATATCAAAAAATTTGACTTTTCAATTACAATTATTGAATTTTATTTTGTAAAAAGATTTCATAACATTTATTTGTGAATTTAAATGAATTAAAATTTAAAAATACATACGAGTATATTATGAAATTTGGTTCAAAAATCAAAATGAACTGAAATATCGTAATTTGATGAAATGTATCGTACTTTTTCTTTGCTACCAAAAACAGAAAGCGCTCACTCAACATGTTCGCTCATCGCTCAGTAATCAAAGCGTTCAGCAGATTTTTGAGCAACAGTTGTGTAGCAAACTGTGTCTGCTGAACGCCTCCAATGCTTTTTTAATATCATTGGAGTAAATGATAATTATAACAGTCATATCACAGGTGAAACATAAAATGTGATGAACTTTTGTGGTAATGTCTGTCGTCAATTTGATGACAGTTTTCTGATGACAAAGTGTCAGACAAAAATTTTTATGACACTTTTCATTTTAAAAAGTATGGTCGTTTTGACACATTTCACACTCACATATAAAAGTGTCCTAATGTCTATTCTCGAGATAAAAGGCACTACTTCATACATATGTATATATATGTTTATGTAGGAATTAATTATGTATGTATGTATATGTATGTATATGTACATATGTATATACATATATCGCACCCTAAATAGAAAAGGGTCACAACTCAAAATACTAAAATTTTCAGGAGAGACAAAAAACTGTTTTCGTGCAGAAGCAACACACTTAACATAAAAATAGACATAACTGTATTTTTCCAGTTAAAGAAGATAGTGATGTGAAAGAAATTTTTGCAGTAGTTAGAGATGTGTACTCTGAATTAATTTATGGAAAAAAGTCAGTTTTGGAAAATTTTGAGTTTTGACCCTTTTGTATTTAGGGTGCAATATGTATAGTATATAACCATAAAGTCTACAACACATTTTTAATACCATTCAAATATTCAAGGCTATCTTATCTATTGGCTTCCATATGACCATAAGTGCTGAATCATTTTCCTAATATAAATGTATGTATGTATGTACATACACACATATGAACATATGTGTGAATGTTCTCATGTATGTACATGATTCTACATACATACATATATGAGCCGTTTATTTTAAAAGTGGCATAAGTCACTTTTTCAAAAAAATCGAGTTAATGGCAGTACTAAATACGGTATCTGTTTATTTGTAAAAAAATTGCAATAAAAAAATAGTGACTTATGCCACTTTCAAAATAAACGGCTCATGTATCGATTACTTTTGGAACACTGCCTTTTTAGTCATTGCCATTGTGACTACTATTATTGTCACCACAATTATGTGTTTGCTGTATCTTCTATATATTTTTTTTATTTTTTAAACTGATAACCCACGATAACCTATTTCAGACGTTATGCGTTCTGAGAAGAACGCAGCAAATGTTACAACGAAATGCAATAAAACATGAAATAAATGATAGAGAGAAAAAACATAACTGTTAATACACTAAACTCTGCCAGTGTTACCACGAAAAATATTAAGCTAATAAAGAAAAAATAGTTAAAAAAAGATGTAAGTTAAAACATATGTATGTAGGTATGTATTAGAATAGTTAAAAGTGTTATGTACATATGTATAACATATTTAGATAGTAGAATTAATAGTCTATTGTAGAAGTTGCAACTTGTACAAATGTTGTTGTTGAAGTCCATATGAAGTTTTCTTAGCAACATACAGTATATATGTATGTATATGTATTTGAAAATCATCAAAAAAATGTAGGTATGCAATATATGTATGTAGGTAAAAATTAGAGTTGTCAACCGATTAAGAATAATTCGATTAATCGATCAAACAGAACGAAACTCTTGTTTGAAAAATTTTAAAATGCCGATTTTCGAATAACGAACAAACTTTTTTCAGTTTGAAATGCATACATAAAAATTTTTTAAATTTGTAATTTTGAATGTTTGTAGTTGTTGTCGAACTCGCATACCTAGTAGTCGTTTGAAATTTATTCAACTTTTATTTGTAAAAGATTATTTCTTAAGAACAACCCAAATTATCTGATTTAACAAAAAAAAAAATCATTTGATATTTTTTTACTGAATGAAGCATGTTTATAAATATATATAAATAGTTTTTTTATGTATTATTTTATTAATAAAAATATTAACTACTTTATTTTTAAGTTTTTTGTATGAAATGTTTATTTTTTGTCAATAAATTTTTTTAAATCAATTTTTATTCGTTGTTCTCATTGATTAATCGAATAATTTTTCAGCTTTAATCGTTTGATCGAACGAACAAAAACAATTATTTTAAATATTCGAATAAAGTTGAAAGGCGAATAATTGACAACTCTAGTAAAAATCCTACAAGCGGTTACAAATAAGTTGATACTTGCTTGCTTAGAACTACACAAAAATTGGTTAAAAAATGTAAAATAATGGCAACGCTTAAATAATGCAATCAATGCTCTTATCAATGATTTTTAACGATTTTTATTGTTTTAGTTTTCGATATTATTTTCTCTCCTCTTATCTTAAAGTACTTTTATTGTATAATTCTCCTAATATTTAATTGGATTTTCATTAGATTTCTTTTCCCCTTTAAGGCGATTTATTGTTGTGATTGATTGCAATATTTATGATACATATTTTATTTTTGCTTTTGATAATTCGTTTTATTTATGTTTATTTCTTTGAAAATGTGAAGAGTGACAATGGTTTTAATCAGTTTTTACTCACACTTATTATAGTTTAATGTTTCCTTGTGTAGGTAGTATTTGTTTTCGGATTTGTGATTCATATTGTAAATCAATTTCTTTTCTTTTGTTTAGTTCGTATTTTTGCCCAAAATATTCTCTTAAAATTTATTGTTGTTTATTGATACTGTTTGTTTTTGCAGTAGCCGTTTTGTTGTTACTCATATTGCATTTATTTCTGTTTGTGGTTTATTTTTTATCGATTTATCATGTTTCATATACATACATAAGTAAATACAAACATAAATATATACATTCATATTACACTTCTTGGAAAATATTTTTGGAAACTAATCCTACAAAAAATTAGTGTACTCTATACTTGCGTGTATGGACTACCCCACAATGGAGTATGAGTACTCCAAATGTAGCCAAAAAAAACAAGGTCCGATTTACATTGCGATGTCCTAGGGCTGGACCACGTAACCCAAAAACTACTCATGTTACTAATCCAAGGGGTACCCACAGGGATTAGTTTCGAAACTACTCTATTTTGCTATTTCATGGAGTACCCACAGGGGAGCTCCGGTAAAAATGTATACATACTAGTGATGTTACGAATACTCGTATTCGTATTCGACTATTCGACTATTCGCCTGTTTTAAGATATTCGTATTCGTATTCGCCAAATTCAAGCGAATATTTTTCGAATAATTTTCCCATACATTTTCCAAAAAAAAATCATACAAAAGTTTAAAAAAAGTACATAAAATGTAAAAAAATATATTAATTTTTATTAAAAAAACCCATTGTATTTCACGCAAAGTAATAACCTTCTTAAAAAACAAACAAAAATATATATAAATTATAATTTAAGTTGTCTCAAATGTATTAATAAAATTAAGAATGCTTTCGCAGCTGTGAATTGAACAAAGTACATCATCTATCGGCAATAAATTGGAATATACTCGTATAACTTAAATGCATGATATTTAAAGAAACTCGGTGAGATGTTTTGATTCTGTTTATATGTAAATGTATAAGGGTGGGGACCTACAGGAATCAAACTAAAACTTTTTATATATGAAATTCCACTGACACAGGTGGAAGCGCCTTCTGCAAAAATATGTTCGCTAAACAGCACTGAATTATTAATTAAAAACCCAAACAGAGTAAGAAAAACGAAATCTGAAAGTATGTAAGTAAAATAATTAAAAAATGTTCTGTAGAGGTTTTCAAATTCGGCATCTTAATGCAATAATAATGTTAAATCACTATTTTTTTTTCATTTATAGTTACTAACGCAAAGGCAGGGATTTTTTCCAATTAAATTTGAAATATAAACCTCAAAAGAAATATTCGTATTCGTATTCGTATTCGGCGAATACTGTTTTAAATATTCGTATTCGTATTCGTATTCGCGAATACTAAAAATTGATATTCGTAACATCACTAATACATACATACATATCTCTGTCACTAATATAATTGAATGATATTTTAAGTACATACAAATGTGTGAATTCAGCTCTTCCATTACATTATATAAAAATACAAAATAAAATTCAGAAATTGAAAAAAGACGAGCTACCTTGTGTTTCTTTAAGCTTCCATGAATATGTTTTAATTTTAACAGGGGAGCTGCCACATTTTCAATAAAACTCAAATGAAATGAAAATACTCCTTTTATCTAAAATGGACCATGTACTCCAATAATTTTTGTAGGGAAAGCCTAAAATATTATTTTACAAATGTAAATAATAATAACATATCGTTATATTAATATAGAAAGGCCTTAACTCCTTTTTTTAACACGCATACGTACGAGTATTTATCGTTTTAAGCTATTGCATAGCTTCTATCGCGAGCTTTGAGGCGACTGAATCAAGAAATTTTGAAACGTTTGTTTCTTAAGTCTTTTGTTTTTGAAACGAAAAAACCTGACGCTAAGTTTGTTTCTTAAGTCTTTTGTTTTTTAAGTATTTAAATCGCCCAATGTATGTTAACCCCTAAAGTATGCTATTGATTGTGATTTCATTAACATACAGGATTTGCAGAAAAACAACGGAGTTCTTAAACAAAACGTAATAATATATGTATGTAATTGCATAAGTTGATAAAAAAAATGCTATGCAATAGCTTTACCGCGGCAGTCCCCAAATGCCAAATTTTTTTTTTTTTTTTGTTAGGTAACCCTCTAAGCTATCAAAATTAACAAAAAAAAATCTAAATTGTCAAAAAACATGAGCTAGAGTCTTTCTATTTCAAGGTAACGATATGTAAGAGAATGCAAAAAAAAATATTCTCATTATCACATTGAAAAAACAACTACCAATTTGGGTTAAAATTAATCAAAAACGGCAGCACTGTCAAGTCAATATATACATATGTAATTTCAGCATTATTATTGTCCACATTAATGTAATAAACTCATTAAAATTTCTATAGTAACTACGTTCTAAAACCTCTCAATAATAATGAATAAATAAAAAAAATTCTCCCAAATTGTCTCTTTAATGTAATTATGCAAGTATGTATGTATGTATGTACATACTTACTTACGCATTCGTTTTACTCACGTGTATAGTTTTAACCGGCTTTTTGTTTGATGCGGTTCGGTTTGGTTCGTGTGTGCAGTTTAAAGTTTTGTATTGAAATTAATTTTTTAAATAATTAAGCAAAATGTGTTATTAATGATGTGTTTTTGTTAAAATGTTTAAATTATAAAAGTTTTTAGGTATGTAGTTGTTCAAGTAAAGTTCTACGTTAAGAAAATATACATACATACTTATGTATGTATGTATGTATATTTAAGTGTGTATGTAAATCTATTGCATTCTATGGGAAAATAAAAATGTGCTTGTTCTTTCCGCTTCTTAAAGTGTGTATGTAAGTAGGTATGTAGATGTACATATGTATGTATGCTCTATTTGCTTTCGTGTTTTTTTCTGTTTTTCGAAGTGCTCTTTGAAAAAATACAAGTACATGCATGTCCAATGCGTTTGCAAAAGGTAATATTTTTTATTTGCTTTTAATTTTGGATGTGCATATGTGCATACATACTTACATATGTACGTGTTTATGTTCATTTATATAGAATAGGTTAAGTAAAAAGGTGTTAAATTGAATACCTACATAAGTAATTAACAACCAAAAATGTTTTTTATTGCCATACATACTACTACATGCTTACATACATACATACATACATACATACATACATACATACATACATACATACATACATACATACATACATACATACATACATACATACATACATAGTGTATATATATATAATCCTTGAAATTCCTATAAGGAACATAGGGCCTCAACACATACATAGTGTGTATGTTAGTAATTAATTTATCTGCAACATACACCTGTACATACATACATACATACATATGCACATATCTAAACATTATTATTACCACACAAAAAAAATAACCCAACCGTACATATAATTAATTCTATGACTTTAATAACAAATTATGAATAAATTTTCAAATGAACTTTGTTCAGTTGTTTGTTGTCTAATTAGTTTTTTTTTCTCCACTTCTATAACAAACTTTAGATATTCAATGGAAAGAAAAGACACAAATGAGCAGAATAAAAAGGGGGTTAAGTAGAAACATCAACACTTACATACATATTGAACTCTGATCTCTATTTATAGAACAACACGCAAAGCATTACATCATAAAAAGATACAGAGAAGAACCTCAAATAGTAAAACTTTGAATTCAAACAAAAAAGTACTTGAAAATCAATAAAAACTCATTTTTGCTCGAACACATTTACACACACAAAAAAACATTTAGTTAACTTAGAAAAAATTAACTACATATCGTTAGCAGAAAAGCAAAATTACGTAGCTAACAAACAGTTCGAAATCATATTATTTAATTATATCTTAGGATTTACACCTCGTAATCAGCCAAATTAAAATCGAAAACAAACAGACTTTAATATTTGTTGATATTTATACAGGCTGAAGTTCGTTAAGAGAAATATTAAACATTATTAACATATTTCCAGCAACAAAGGAAAAGGTTAACTAAACATGACTTTAGATTTCATATATAAATTGATGGTGACTTTTAATATTTTTTACCATATAGGTATTAAACATTGCACTGCTGCCAATGAATTATATCTTACAATTATAATTGGTAAAAATGAGAAATTATTATTATTAGGCTTAAGTTCAGTTTTATTGAATTGATGAATATTCAAATTACTTAAGAGTTTTTATTTTGAAAAACATACGCAGACTAGCAGAACGTATCAGTATACCGATTTCAAGGCCGCTACATCTCTCAGCAGCGTTCGTTCGTCCATTTTTACAATTTATGTAAAGTGGATACTAATTGGGAAAGAATATCTGTCAACTATTTAACCAAGTTTTAACAGAAATAGAATACGAGAATTATTATAATTCATTTTTATTCCATTTTACATTTTGAAACCATATTTAGTTAGTACGAAATTCCCCGATTTTTTTAGATGTTTCGCAATTTATTTGAACTTTATTGCAAACATATTCTTGACATACATATCTACAGTGTGTACATATGTAAGTACATACAAAAATTTTGTATTATCAAATATCTTCATATCTATTTACATATAAGTACGTGCAGTATGTTAATAGTATTATTTTCTACTCGTAATCATATTGTTGTTTTAGAAAAAAAAACAAAAATCATTTAAAAAAATCATAAAACTACTGCAACAACTGGATTTTTGTAAAGTGCTCAAAATAAAAACAAAAATAAACAAAAAAAATTTAAGTGTAAGAAATTACAAAAGATTAACAATACAAAAAGAAGAAAAAAAAAATAAGAAGTACTCGTACAGTAAGTTGGATAATTATAAATATAGAGAAAATTATCTGGAAAACATTTGTACATAAAAGTGTAGATTGTGTAGAACAAAACAAAATTAAATATAAAAAAAAAAACACATACATTGTGCATATGTATGTATGTATGTGTATACTGGATTATACAAAGTACATATTGCTACTTTAGTGCATATCTCGAAAAAGAAAAACAAAAATTTACAAGTTATAAGGCTATACACTACACTACGCAATATCGTTTTGATTGAAGAAAAATATTTATATGTATGTATGTATGTATGTTTAAAAAAACCAACACCACAGGAATTTATACCCACAAAAAGCAGATACCAGCCATACATATCGAGCCTTTGCTGCAATACAGTCATAAATCAAAAAATTTAATTTTGAATTACCAATACAGCATTAATTAATAGTCACATATTTCTTTCTAATTTCTAAAAATATCATCCAAATATTTTTTGTACTAAACTTTCGAGAGAAAAATAAAATTTTCAATTACCATTAAGTTGTTAGCGAATTTAAAACTTTAAACTGGGTTTCTGCAAAACTTCTTTTTCCGAGCTATGACTCTATTGCCGCAAACGCTTAATGTACTCCTGTATCTGGTAATAGTCTTAAAACTTTAAAAATATTTTGTCAAGCTTAAAAATGTTTGAGATAAAATTACGTTGGAATGAAGGATAATATATTGATCCTTGTAATCATTTGTTTAGAAAAATTTAATTTCGATCGATGTCGAATGTTATCAGAAAGGCTTACTTCCAAAAGGGTCGTATACTAAGTTTGTATACAGTATTGCTACTGTATTTAAATCACATAGGGGCTGTTCGGAAATGCATTACTGTGCTGCATCTGATGCGCATATGTGATTAGTTTGCTCAGCTGATACAAAACAGCATATACAGTCTTACCAGCAGTTGATTTTCAGAACGTACAACGCATCAGATGTGGCGTAGTGATGAATTTCCGAACAAGCCTATACATATGCAAAGTTCCAAAACAATGATGCCTTGTTTGCTTTCTTACTGCGTTAAAAATACTTGGCGGAGGCGTTACATTATTCATTGTATAGTTATTGTACTGCGCCGCTATAAAATGTTATGCTTTATTAAAACACAAATCAATTGACGTTTTGGAAGTCAGCCTAAATTTGCATTGGGTGTAACCATCATGAGATTTAGAGAATATCATTATGGTGGTCGTTTCTGATTTAGGATAAGTTAATACTTTGTATGGGGGCTACACATTTTATGATATTCGTCGTATCTTAATTGCAATTGCAATTCAATTGATGAGAAATAAAAATAAAAACTGATTTTTTTATGTATGCGCATAAAATTTTAACTCCATCGGACGAGACGATAAAAGAACGTGAACCTTACTTCCTCCATGTTAACTGTGACAAGAACGCAATGAATAAATTTTTAAATATTGTCTTAAAAAAATCCCAATTGCCAGGAATTTTAATTAAAATTAAACTTAAAAAAACGAAAGATCTTTTATTGTATTGTTTTCCACATAAAAAGATATAAAAAAAAAACATCTTTCTAATATTCACAACATGACATATAAAATGTAATTCCATAGAAACTTTTATAGCTGAATATAAAAATATATTAGATGAGACTACTGATTGGCTTTTCTATAATTACAACAATCAATTGCCAACAGAAAAAATTCAAATAAAACCAGAAGTGGTGCTACTCAATGATCGCTTCGAATATAAAACTATGTTTTTTTTTGTTGTTTTATTAAAAAAAAAGAAAACAATATTTTTTTCAAATGATTACACAGATTGTTTGCAATTCTATTTTATTTAGTGGCATATCAAATCATCATTCTTCATTCATTCACAGATGAAAAATATTTCATAGAACAGGAACACGAACACGAACAACAACCAACAACATCAGCATTATCATCATCTGATATTTCTACTAGATGCCACTGGTTATGTTATAATAACCCACAACAACAACAACTTAGAATATGATTTTCTTTTATAACTCACCATTTGTAATTCTCTTTAACATGATATGACTTCTTACTACTATTACAGGCTTTTATAGTTTACCACGTTCAAGTCCATTCATAAAAAAATCACACAAATATCTTAAGAAAAAAATTTTTTCTTAAAAAGAAAAATATCTTCGAAATGACAGACATCAAAAAGAGTTGTTAACACACATCGAATAAGAAAACAGGCAACGGTAATAATACAAAATAAATATCTACTGAAAATAAAAAGAAAATTGAAATAAAGTTTTTTTTTTACTTTTTATATAAAATTTTCTCTAATCTCTCAGATCTCCTCTATTCGTATTACACTGTAGAAAAAAAATCAAACTCGATTTCTCAAACTTATATTCTATCAGTCCAGTTTAATCGATTTTATGGAAAATTATGCAGTTCTGAAAAAAATTACAAATTTTGAAAATCTATTTGAGATACTCTCAAAATACCTTAATATAGACTTTAAAGCATTAAGGTTGACAATATACCAATGTCCTGTGTTTATAATATAAGCTCTCAAAGCAAAAATGACAACTACAATAATTATCAAACAACACACGCAAATACACTCCACAACAAATAAAAACCACTTAGAAATCACTTGTACAAAGCTTACTAATATAAGCCTTAAGCTTAGAAAAGTGTTACTAATTATAACTGAATCCTTGCGAAAATAGTGCTTGGGTTTTGTGGACAATAAAACAAAACGCTCCTTTATTGCAACATATGTAGTCATATATCCATTAAAAGTAAAACAACATTTTATTGTAACTAAAGAAAACGTTCATATTGGTAAAAAAATTTTTAATATACATATTATTTGAATTATGATCAAAAATATAACTATGGTGACAAAAGCTTACATGTGTAACATTTTAATAAGTTAAGGAATATTAGCAAATAATAAACACAATTTTATAAATTTATTTAAAAAAATACATGGATTTAAAAATTAATTTATTTTTCTTGCCGGACTTTTGTCAATTTTTGGCGAACTCGAACAATGATTATCTGCTTTTAACGAATTCGTCCTCTAGCACTCCAATAAAAATTGAAGGAGTAGCTGACCAACACTCAGGGGCTGACCCCTACTTATGCATGTATTGTGCCAGTACTTAGGGAAAGGGATAGGATAGAGAAGATATACATGTGTTGAAAATGAAGAAAGCTTAATTCTTTTACGACGCTGCTGTTGTGTGTTTTGTTAGCTTTTTAGAGCAGTGTTGCAGCGCCCACATTTCTGCTAACCGACGAAGGTTCCGTAGACTTTCTTCTTTTCTTTAAAAACATTCCACTCTTCACAAAAAAAAAAAAAATAAACAAATTGACTGAAAGTGTTAAAAATTATAAAAAAATTCTGGCATGCACCAAGAACACTTACAAAACTATTACGATTATAAATCATACGCAATCATAGTTGTTAAATTGATATATAAACTAAGTGTATAGAAAGCATTATATCTAGTAAAGAGTAACCACACAAAAACATAAATGTGAAAGTAAGGCTAAGTTCGTAATCAAAAAGTTTCGGCCGTAAAAAGTACTGAGATCAAAATAAGGACCAAGTTCTTGATATGTAGGTACAATTCCATCTCATTTCTAGGCAATCTGTAAGCTTGGCAAAATTTGTTTGCCTTTCTAATATGGGAAAGAATTCTTGGAAAAATATTTCCAAGCTTATAGGTTGCCTAGAAATAAGATGGAACTGTACCTATCAAGAACTTGGTCCTTATTTTGATCTCAGTACTTTTTACGGCCGAAACTTTTTGGATACGAACTTGGCCTTATTTTCACATTTATGTTTTTGTGTGGATCTCACTTCTTTTTTCTAAGTTGTTTTTGTATAAATATTTGTATGTATTGCTTATCTGGACTTACCTGCGTAGAAAATTTCAGCTTTCTAGCTATACTAGAAGTGCCCTATACAAAGAAGTGGCATCTTAGTCGTACCAGATGAAAAGTGTCGGTTTAAAAATCATTTTCGTTAATTTCTTATCAGGACCTACCTTTGTACCAAATTTCAGCTTTCTAGCTATACTGAAAATGCCCCATACAAATAAGGAAACCCTAGTCCCCCCAGGTGAAAAGTGCCCGTTTAAAAATTATTTTTGTTAATTTCTCATCAGGACCTACATGTGTACGAAATTTAAGCTTTCTAGCTCAACTAGAAGTGTCCCATACAAAAAAGGGGCATGATTGTCCGCCCAGGTGAAAAGTGCCCGTTAAAAAATAATTTTCGGTAATTTCTCATCACTACCTGCCTGTGTACCAAATTTCAGCTTTCTAGCTGTACTGGAAGTACCCAATAATATAGATGAGTCAGTGAATATGTACTAAAATATGGACTTTTCACACCTTAATATCTCGGGAAGCTTTTATTTAACCTGTGAGGTCACCTCTGTGGGGAGACCTTATGTTTCAAGTTTCATTATATTATGATCGGGGGGAGCAAAGTTATGAGGGGGGTAAAAACAGCTCGAATGGTTTCGTGTGTGGCCGAACTTGGCCTGGCGCACTACCGTGCGCATAGATTTTAGTGAAAGTATTGAAACATGTTTGAAATTTTATTTAAAAATTGTTTACATATTGTACTTAAAGAAGCTTTTAAAAAGTGTGTTTATAAACAGTTGTAGGAAATCTAGTAAGATAAGCTTGTTATACAATTTAGTAATATTTTACTTCTGGAATGGTTTGTTGCGTCGTGAAACTTTATAAAAAATATTCGTTTGAAAATTTACTGCTTTACCCTGTTCTCAAATGATTTTTGAAAGTTGGCGTGTTGGGCTGAGTGGATGTTTTGTAACTTTTTTAAGAAAATCTACTGATGTTTAATTATAGACACGTTTGGCTTAAAATAAATGAATTTGCTAAATATTTATGATCTTTCATAGCAGGTTATTTTCTTTACAGCTCCGTTTAAAAATTTTTTTTATATAAAAAAAAAAAAATTCTCAGTTAACATTTTTTTTCTCTCATTTAAAAAAGCCGGCTTTGAAAATTAGTATCTCTCTCGTTTTTTCTGATGTTTCTTCATAAATTATATTAAAAATGTATTTAGTAAAGTGTATCTACCATTTAAAATGATTAGCCATCTATTAACTTTAATTATCACTTCACATATTTTAGAGCTTTTTATGTTGTGTTTTTTTTTCGTAACCAATTTCTTTGCTTCAAATGAAAAAAAGAAAAAAAATATTAGTTAATATGGTTATAAAAACCGTACCCTTCCCACGTTGTTTAAGTGACACTTTGTTTGGTATTTTTTTTTTTTTATAAAAATAGTGCCTGTGAATTGCCGGTATTTTTGTTTAACGAAAAATAAGAAATTCCTACAGATACCAAATAAATTAGGGAATAAATTTATTTATAAACATGCACATATTTCAAAATAAATACGCACACACTTCCATGCCTAAATTAAAATGCACTAATACTCCAACATTAACATATCTGTGTGCATTGTTAATCATATAAAAGCCAATAGAGGTTCTAAGCTTCATTGATTTTATCTGACTTATGAAAATGTGTTTGAAAGCACATACGAGTCAGTAGAAAATAAATTTATGTATGTTCAGAAAAAAAGTAAGTCCAAACTTTTTGTTGACATTAAAGATAAATTCATTAAAAATGCAAATTATGTCTAATCAAAAAAAAAAAAAAAAAGTAGAAAATAAACGTAGAAATTAAACACGGAAGTATGTATGTATGTGTGTTGAAAAGCTTTCATACATATGGGAACATTTTACAGTACATAGCAGCGATAGCTTGGGATGTCTTTTTTTAAATTAAAAACAAATTAATTATGGCTTAGAAGTCATTACTATTAATCATGAGATAATAGTTGGAAACACAAGCTAATAAACTTAAAATAGATTCGACAACTAAAAATTTTTTTGAACAAAAAAACAACTCCCAGTCAAAATAACACTGATGGCTTTAAAAATTCCCATTATCAAACATTTAAATAGTATTACGGCCCTAAAAGAAATAACAACTCACACATAACTTGTCATGAGAATGATTCTTTTTGGAGATAACGATCGCTTCACATTTTACATGATTGATCACGATTACTTTAGAATAGCTCTGCCGTAAGACAAAAAGCTTTATTGTTTGCTGATAGTTACTGAAAAAATTCTGAAGTGATTAGCTGATTTATGAAAACTCTTTATTTATTTAGATGAACATCTGCTGTTTTCCAATAGCGGCTGAGCAAATATTACGTAACGCTGTTTTCAGAGATTTTATACCCCCCTCCCCCCACCCACACCGTAACGCTTTTTAATAATTTTTCAGTGCAAAATTTCCAACCCGTAGCAAATCTTTAACCCCCGCCCCCGAAGCGTTACGTAGTATGTGCACAGCCCCATAATACTTGAGTCATTAAGATCCGAACTTGTTCTTGATCCAGATCGTTTTACTATTCCCTTTCTAAAATATCTATTTTTATATTCATATTAAAACGACTTTATAATTAAGCTTTACCAAAACAAAAAAAAAAAAAAAAAGATTTCTTTAACTTGTCTGTTTCTGTAAAACGTGTGAATAAATTTAATTAATTTTATTTCTTTTCTATTTTGTTTTCCTTACAGATTTTTTGTGCCTTAATTTGAATAATATTCAATTCCGAAAACCTGTTAAAAGTTTTAATTTGTATAAAAGTTAAAATTCTCTTTATAAAATAAAGAAATTAAATTTTGTAATAAAAGTGTTTCGGTGTGTGTGCCTGTGAGTGAGCCGCCAAAATATTGGATTACTAATTATTCTAGACTGCTGTTTCAAAGGTTTTTCGAATACCGCTACGAACGATACAATTGAGGTGAGTTTTTTTTTTTTTTTAATTTAAAAACTTTTGATTAAAAATTATTCTTATTGCAATTAACTTGAAAATATTTTCAATTGACGTAAATTATTGGAAAATCAGTTATTTATCTGTCGCACATTTAAACATAGAAAAAGAATTAATATTGTTACTTTCTTTTGATTTTTAACTTCACATGCATGAGCCTTAAGCTCTCAAAATACTAAACCCACAGTACCTCTATGTAGCTTGTTCACTTCTGTTAATAATTATATTTAATTTGGTTTAGATTTTGACAAATTCGGTTGAATAATGTGACCATAGAATCCATCACAAATAGTGATCTTGCATTTTAATTGTATAGAATTGTAATTCTTATAACAAAATAGTTTGTAGTAATAGTATAATTATTTCATCCCTTAAGTTTGAAATAAATACGAAGTCTGTACCACTTTTTAACCCTTTAAGGGGATAACCGAAGTTCTTTACACTCTTTTTGTGTACGATTATATGAGAAATTAGAGATTATATCTTAATTTTTTAATTCAAAAGCAAAAAAAAAAAAAAAAACATGATAATAAATTATTTATTTCAAAAACTTGATAACATTTAAAGTGCCACAAAATAAAAAACAATTTTTTTAAAACCAAACCCATTTTGCGCTCTAAAATAACGAAATTTGTTAATGATTATTTCTAAGAAACACAAATGTATTGACATACATTTTTTTGCCAATGAGAATGAACTTAAGTACAACATGTTTACTCTAATCTAATCTTACAAGGTCAATAAAATTTATTTTCAGACACTTTATCTATAGAAAATAAAAAGAAAAAACGAAATAAAAAAAAACCGAGAATTAATTTTAAAATTTTTTTGTATCACAAAAACAAATTCATATTATGAATATTTTTAAAAGACTTTTCAATATATCTTCGACTTTTTTGTTGCTGTTGTTGTTAAGTTTTGTTTAGTGCCAAACAATAACAACAAAAACTAAATACTATCTTTTTAAATTAAAATCTCAAAATAAATCATCAGTAAAACGAATGCATTCATTAACTCACGCTGTCAAGTATTATCGGCCTTTCTGCGGCCAAAATAGTTGACAACAAAACCAAAAATTACACAGTACGACAAGATGATTTAATCAAAATGAGAAAATCGTTACATCGTTACACCTTAAAGCCGATGATTTAGATTAAGAATACGTTTAAAGTTTTTGGTTTTGCGTATTCGTTTCCATTCTAAAGATTTTCAATTCTAAACTACCAGAATGCTTTTTGCAAACTGTCTGTCTGTACAAAATAGTTTGATGAATCCGCTTAATTATTCAACTGTCGCACTGTGTAAAAAATGAAAATTATTTTCTAATTTCGTAATAATTAGTAAATGCAAAATTAACATAAATACTCGTAAGCAAACAAAAATCAATTCATACAAAAATCGATTTTTATTTCAAAAGATTTGAAATTTGTTTTATATGAATAAAAGGAAAGAAATCAATATTTGTCTGGCATTGATTAAATGATGTTTACATAATTTTAACACATTTCTAAATAAATATTGAAGTCAACAAATCAACAAATCAACAATGAAATGAAACCTACAATAGAATTATAACGAAAATTTCTTAAAACAAAGACTTAAAACGCACAGTTCGAAAGCTGGTCGGTCATTGAGTAGAGGCCTGAAAAAACAAATAATGATTGTAAAAGAAAAAAAAATTCATTTACATACTTTAGTATTGAAAAAGCTGTAGAAGACATTTTAAAGTTATCGCTGCACACATTATTTACAAAATGCCCTAGAAAACAAAGAATTGTTTAACTTGGGAAAGTAAATAAAAGTAAAAGTTTCAACGATTTTTATCAAATCTATAGTAAATTGAATGATAATGTCTGAACAGAAATATCAGTATAATCAATTTATAAAATTTTGAGAAAAGCTTTTTAAGCAAAAAAAAAAAGTCATTTTAATTTAAACTTCTTTTTTAAGTCAATTAAAAATTTCTTGTTTCTAATTTTTCCATAACTCTTGTGTAAAACAGTGACCAAAAAATAAAGTTCAATATTCTTGTGACAGGAGAAAATCTGATATATTTGTTTTTGGGCTTTTATAATTCTCGTATTGTTTGTAAATGATGCTGAATATCCACTGTTGTCAATATCTTACAAAAACCTAAGTTTGGTATACGAGTATAATTTTTTTAAAACCATGTATTTTTATACAAAACTCATTATGAAAGCTTTATGATCAAGTAAAATTTTATAAGAAAACTACCTAAGACCCGGCGTGCTTCGCTACACCACAAACTTTTTGTTTTGTTATGAAGAACTATATTCATTGATTTTCCTCCAGGAGAGCACGTGAATAAAATGTGGAAGGCACTATGTCCAATACGTGTGCTTTTTTCTGGGAAGCATTAGACACAATTTTAAGTTTCCTACTTAATTGGCCACAAATATATTTCAGTATTATTTTTCATTGGATGTAGAAGGTGTTTAGAGCACTCATATAATCCTTATTTTTTGTAAGAATAGTGCACTGAATCAACGGATTAACTCTTAAAAAATAAAAGGGCATTTACTTCATTAGTTCCCAAGATAATGTATGGGATGTGTTACGCCCACTTGTCCAATTTTTAATAATACATATTTCTGTACGACAATAGGCAAAGCGCCCAAAATTCCGAGTTCTTAGCTTCATTAGTACCCCAAATAGACTCAAGTTAGCACTTAATTTAAGTGGGAAGTGCCACGACCACTAACTTTGTTTCATTATATTTCTCTAGAATAATTATTGCAGGAGCTACTTCCTACAAAATTTTAGGGCATTTACTTTATTAATTCCCAAGATATATTAAAATTATTGTCTGGGACGTGCCACGCCCATTTTAAAAATTTTTAATACTTCTAATTCTATGCTGCTTTAGATTCCTTAATGTCATCGAATTAAAAGTTCCTCAATTTGAGGAGTGCACGCCTAACAAATATATATAAATAAAAAATAACTACCCTTATATCCCTTCCTGATCATCGCAAATATTCTGGGAAAGTTTCTGTAAGATCGGTTTAAGCGTCCATAGCTTTCACTGTTACCAGTTACAAAAACTACGCGAACTGTGCATAGAGCGCGAACTAAACGTTCGTACAAATAATATCCATTGCAATAATTGTATTCATAAACCATTTTTAAGCGAATACAAGTGCTGCACACTCTGCATATCAGTAGGCATTTACTTATATATGTCTGTTGTTGTAATTATCGTTTTTGTTTTAATTTATTAGAATTATATCAATCATCAGAATTATAATGCAACACCTTCACTGTAGGGTATTATTGATTTTTCTCTGCCATGACGAAACGGAAAGTTGAGTATATTTTAATTTTCTTGTAATTTTTTATTTGTTGAATGAATTTGTTTTGAATATATTGGCCTTTCTTTTTTTGTTGTTGTCTCGTGGCCCACCATTTTAGTTGGCTTCGGTTTTAATTTGAAATTGAATAATATTCCAATAATGTTCTGAATTAAAAAACCGTATATGTTTGTAAAATCACTTAAAAGTTCTGTAGGGTTTATTAAATTTTCGGCGATTTTAAAATTTTGAGTTAAATCGATTCGAGCATTTTAACAAATAAAAATTTCAAAAAATATATATTTCATATTCAAATATACTTTTAAGCCACTGTTCATGCGTAGCGAAATACTATTAAGCTTTTAGTTTAAAAAAGAAATTAACGTTGATTGGCGAAAGCTTTAATAAGATAATTTGATTTGTTCGCGAAATAATATTTTGGAATTCATTTTACTAAAAATGTTCATGTGAAATCGATTTGCTAGATTCTGTTAATTTGTGTAAAATTTCGAACACCAAAAATCAGAAGGGAAACTCATGGACAAAGTTCTGACCTAATGCATAAGTGTGTGAAATCCATAAAGTGATAAATTAATTTTGTTAAAAAAAAAATGCTTTCAATAAAGCGTTTTACATAGAATTTCAGAAAATATTTTAATTGAAACAACGTATGACTTCCTTGAAACAACGTAGTTTTAAAAGAAATTCTTTAATCAGCATCAATGAAAGTCATACATGGAAATTATGTAAAATAAGGTTTTCAGCATTTTGGAACATCAGATTTCGCTGGACAATAAATTTAAAAAAACTCCATTTGTTTTTTCAAAATTGTTCATATATTTTAAATTTCCGAATGAAATTTACAGTAATAAACATAGGGCTTTTAAGCTTAAAAATTAATTTTTAATAAGATTTATAAACACACGACATCTACGTTAAGGCAAACTCTCAAGAATGACTAACTAAGTTCTGAGTGATTTAAACATGTGCACACACTTACACAAACATAAGGGCAGGTGGCCATTATCGCAAAAATAATCAGAATATATTGTTTAGACCTCGTCAAAGCATCAGCAAATGATAAAAATTCATTTTGTGAAAATCGGCCTGAGATCAGTAATTTTGCGTTTCCGCTTTGCGAAAAAATTTCTTTGCAAACTAAAGTTATCATGGCAAAAATCATGACCCTAAAAATTAATTTTTAATAAATATAATTGTCCAAACATGGTTGGAGAAAATGGGCATCTACTAGGCAACACTAAAATTGTGTCATATTGATATATACTAAAACTGCTTATTATACTGAAGTAAAATTGTGAAAGAACTTGGGAGTACTACCCTAAAAAATGAGCGACAAATGTAATGTCGCTACATATTAAAATGTATCTTTGTAAAATTTATAATTGAACTTACCACTTAACTCTGAAATATTGTCGAAACAACAACGTTACCCTTTTCAAATTATTACACAAATTTATATAACATATAAAGAAAATTAAATACATACCTCAAACGGATTGAATTCAACTTTGAAAACACTTACCTGGTTTTATTGGTTGGAAACACTTACTGGCCTGGTTTGTATTGGCAATCCTAAAACAAAAGGTAAAATCCAAAATACAATTAAATATTATATGGATTAAGAGAAGTTGATAACTTCACTTATTCCCCCTTAACCCCTACAAATTGTAAATGCTAACAAAAGCATTTATAACTTGAATCACATTTATAGATTTATATCCCATACAAAAGATCTTCCTAAATCTATAAAGGAGATTACTAATAATAATTCAAATTATTACAATAATTTATTGCAAATTTTGTATTACTTAATAAATTGGTCAGACAATTATTAATCCTTAAAATGCAAGATTTATTTTTGGGAGTGTAAGCAAGTGTGTCAACTGACTTTTGCGGTATGGTGCACAAAGGCAGCCAGCTGAAAATACAATTGACAACATGCACAGTCAAACGGAATCTGCGATTTATGATCAGTGGTTGGTAAAACACAAAAAGGCAAATGCATTTCATTAGTATTTTGCAAATACACTTTGTAGTTCAACATTTTGTTTTTAACAAATTGTTATAAAGCAAAATATTAGAACTTTTTAAAAAAACTTATATTTGAAAGTACATATTTGTTTTCCAAACCAAGTTTTGTCAGTTAGCCTTTTGTTACTGAAAATGTGCTGTATGCTTAACTTTACAAACATATTTCACATTTTTGGTTTAATGTGATCTAAAACACTTGCATATTTCGCAAACATGCTCGGAATTTTTATGATTTTTTTTTGGTGCCAAAAAAAAAAAAATGACAACACCACAGGGAGCGAGTGTATGAGGAAAACATAAAAAATAATGCAATATTGAATTATAAAAAGTTATTAGCTTTATTGACATATTTTTTCAGACAATAAGAAATTCATAAAAAAGTCTCATTTAATTGAAAAGTTGCTTAATAAAATTGTAAGCGGTTTCCATAAAAATTTGTTTAATATTTTTCATTGTACTTTTTTTAAGTAACACAAGTGTGAAAGTATAATAAATTGTGTGGCCTGCATAAATTATTCGATATTCAAGAACCGAAAGTGCCTACAAAATATGCAGACGTTTAAAAATCTTATAAAAGGTTGCAAAGGATGCAGCGACTGCCAAAATCAACTTATTTCTAATTTGAAATGTTAACTTTAATTAATTCAAGTCTCCATCCAACAACATCTAATTTAGTAATTTTCCATTTATTTTGCTCATATAATTTTTGTAAAAATTTTTTCATCTGTTTTTTTAATGTAATTTTACTTTTTTTGTTCAACATTCAAAATAAGTTTTGAATTCATATTTATTCCGTTTCACTTGAAATAATTGCTGTCATTATAACAAGAAACTTTGTTTCAAATTATGTCATTTTACACTATGAATTCAGTCATATGATTTCATGTTGTATTGTGTGAAAATTTTTCAATTTTTAAAATGTGTAATTACGATTACATATTCGTATATACAAACATTAATTTCATTAGTTGCTTTTGTAGAAATAAATAAATCCCACATAAATGATATAAAATTATTCAACTTAACATTTGTTTCGCCTTTAAGTCATACATACTAAATAATTATCTTTGTTTTTTATCTCAATTTAAATTGTTTTTGCAAAAAATGTTGCTATTTGCTTTTTGAAATCACAAAACAAAGATACAAAAAAGAAAAACAAGTCTGGAATTAAATGAGTTACAGGAAATGAAAAATTATTGAGGTTTTTAGCTTTTTTTGCTTATTTTTTTTTGATATTTAATTACACATTTTCAAAAGTATTACAAATGTAAAGCTTATATATTTTCTACCTTGTTCATACGTAGTAAGTCTTTTTTTTTAAATATTTTTATACACAAACAATTTGCTGAACAAATTGTAAAACAATAATTAAAATATAGTACAGCTGGTAGATATGAAATTATTTGCATATTGAGAAAAAATATTTATTGCAATAGACATTTTGGCAACAGAAAATTAATGGACTTAAACGCAAAGAGAACGTGTTGTTTAAAGCTTTAGTATTCGGAAAAGCTTTTCAGAAATAAGACTAGAAATGAATGGAATTGTTATATTGAAATATTTAATACATACTCACAACAGAAAACAAGATCCAATTACAATATTAACATCGTCAATTTAATTAAAATAATTATAAAATGTAATCATAACGTGAAAAAAACTGAAATACTATTTAAATGACTATTAATTAAGCTTTAATTAATAGCTTTTGTTGTTGAACCTCAACCCAAAAAACCTCAATTAAAAAAGCATTAATTATTTTCATTTAAATCAAATTTATTAAAATTTATCCAAAAGTTTTGTGTCTCATCGCTGGACTTAAAAGTAACTGCTTCTATTATGAAATTAATTAAAATAATTTTAGTAATTAATTAAATGGTTTAATTCATAATGGCTAAGCAATGAAATTTGTTTGTTGTTTTTGGAGTCGTAAGTAATTGCTTCAATTAAGAAATAAATTAATACGAGTTATAATTTTAAATTAATAATTGAAAAGTTCTTAGGCTTTTCCTTTTTTTTTTTTTTTTGCTTAAACAATAAAATTTAAAGGTTTAAATCGCGAGTTTTAATGAATAATTGACATGTGCTTTTAAAAAAATTCTCAGTTAAAAATTTAATTGTATTGAAACTTTTGTAAGAAATCAATTAAATGAAATTTTTTACAAGAATCTATTAAGAAAATAGTTGAACCATTTGGAAAAAAGTCAATTAACAATTATTTGATTTAGTTTTGAAGAATCTATTAAGAAAATAATTGAAAATTTAGACGAAATTAATTAACAAGTAATTGATTTAGTTTTGAAGAATCTATTAAGAAAGTAATTGAACTAATTGAGAAATTAATGGAAACATTAAGATAAAATCAATTAACAATTAATTGATTTAGTTTTGAAGAATCTATTAAGAAATTAGTCGAACTAATTGAGAAATTAGTGAAAACATTTGGACGAAATCAATTAAAAATAATTGATTTAGTCTTGAAGAATCTATTAAGAAAGTAATTGAACTAATTGAGAAATTAATGGAAACATTAAGACAAAATCAATTAACAATTAATTGATTTAGTTTTGAAGAATCTATTAAGAAATTAAATCAACTAATTAAGAAATTAATGGAAACATTTAGACGAAATCAATAAAAAATTATTTGATTAAGTTTTTAAGGATCTATTAAGAAATTAATTGAAACATTTGGAAATACTCAGTAATTAATTAACAAAATTTCGTATCAGCAATCTGGAATAAAAGCATTTATTAAACAATTTATTTGAAGAAAAATCAATTAACAATTAACTTTTGTGAAAAATCTATGAAGAAATTTATTGAAATATTTCTAGGAATCAGTTTACAATTAACAGAAATAGTTGGGAATATTCCTGTTTTCCAGGTCTGTTCATGGGTGTGGTTACGCCGGTATTTAAATGGTGGCTATAACGAATATTTAACTTTGAGCAAAAGCCACATATGTTAATGCTAGACTTTTTCATTAAAAAAAAAATGTAAAATTCAAGTATAAAAATTATTTGCAATACAAAACGTTGCAAAATCGCCAATAAAAGCATCCAAGCTTTTCATGAAATAATTGAAAAAATTTTGCAAGAAATATTTAAGGATCAGCAATTATTATTTAAATATTTTAAATAGTTCGGTACAAAGTTGGCGTTGATGGTCTCGCGTTGACTATTCGCGAGTTAGTTCTCATGCTGTGTCTGTGAGATATTACATAGCTCCGGCACCTGATCAAATATTTTCGAATGCTCTAATGCAGCTGTGTGCAAGATCTTAATTTCTTAAATTGGCATAATATAACCTTTCAACAGATATGTTTCATTTAATATCAATTAATATTCAAATAATCCTTCCTCTCTAATAAATAAATTTAAACAAAAAAAAAATCGATTTTTCTAACATGAAATCTAAATTCTCTTTATTTTGTTGTTGCTATTATTTTTAAAACGAACATGTAAATGGATTTTGTAAAAACTCAATACAAGTAGGAAAAGAAATGTGAACAAATTGAAACATTATTAAAAAAAAAACAAACAACAACAAAAACCTTTAAAACCAAACCTAAACCACAAAAGTGCATTAAACTCATTTCACCTTTTTTTCTTTCTTTATTGTCTCACTCTCTAATACTACAAAACAGAGACGGCACTAAAATACAAACTTTATATGAGACAAATCAATAAAAAAATACTATAGTTTTAGTCATTGCTGCAACATATCAATACATAAATATATTTTTTGCCGTTTTAGTTGGTGTTGTATGCAAATATTAGTTGTCTTAAAATCAGAAATATATAGTTTTTTAAAGGGCCTAGTATAAAGGGTTAGCACAAAACTGTTTTAGGATGATAACCAAATTAAATAGAGATGAAAATGAGTTACAGGAACTTTTCTCACAATTATTAAAAGAGTCTTCAAAATGAAAATCTAGATGATTCTAATATATTAAATTTTACAAAATCTAGAGATTCTCTTTTCAAATTTCATGCAGTTTTATTGCCAGATTGATGAGTATGTGAAATACAACTCTGCACTTGACTGCTTACGAGTAAAAGGCGGCTCACTTTCGCTGTCCAATTATTTCCCCCTTTTTTAAGTGTAGTTCGGTTTTAAACATATTTAGGGCCTGGCCTGACTAAACATGTCTTGCATATAAATTTTACTATTTATTTGAACTCTACTCATTCATGCATTCAAACATATTGCCATGGCCTCAGATTATGGCTGGTAACACTCTACAATAACGTTTTTCGAAAGAAAAAGAGAAAAAACTTGAAAAAAAACACAAAACAGAAAAAAATATGTGGTAGAAAAACAAAAAGCGACCATATTTTAAGACCTCGTACGTGAGCTGCCTGCCTACGCACACACACATATCGTCGTATTATGTTAAGGTTTGCTTAGATTTTTTTTTTCTTCTTCTTCTTAAGCTTGATTTGAATGTTAAATAATTAATAACGAAAATATTTCAAATAAATATTCAATGAAAATAAATGAAAAGAAAATAAATTCGTATGATACTTGAAAGTATTATGGATGTAAAAACTAAACGACTAAACGGAAGTTAATATAAATTTTATTCGTGAAATGAAAATTGTTTAATAGGTTTGGATATATTAAAAATGTTTTTATACTTGCAAGCATTTTTATTGTTCTTAACATTTGAATGTTGCGGAGCTACTCGAAAATTTTAACTCAGTTTTGAAAGAGTTGTAGCATTTTACACCATATGACTCAATTAAAGTCACACAGGAAATGGTGTAACGTTGAAGCAGTAAAGGAACTGCGTTAAAAAATATTTAACTGACATTCAGACAATTAATGCGCCTATCACGTAAATTTGTTTTTTTATAGATCTTACATCGTTAGATACGAATTGTGTGTATATAACCTTCTATATATTCACGCAGAAATGAAGGGAAATACTCAAAACGTGCTTAAATAAATCCCAAACGTTATCAAAAGTACAGTATGTACAAATTTTCTTGAATAATATGCGCATTAGTTAATCCATAAATAATTAATTCGATCCCAAAACCCCCCAGTTCAAGAAAGTGTCTGACTTTTATAATTGCGTAAATGAATGGCTCTTGATCGTATGCATGAATCCACATCCAACATCATCACGGATCGCATACTTGAATTAACACCTATTCGAGATTATCTCACCTAATTTTTTCTTGAAACACAATTGAATTTATATATTTTAATGCTTAACTAAATTAAATTGTTTTACTTACTCCTTTCAATTACAAATTTATTCTTGTCCATATTGTTGGTATTAAACATAGAGTAAACATTAGACAAATTAGACTTAGACAACTCAGCTACATCAATATCTTAAAATCGAAAACTAAGAGTCAAGAAAAAAGAATTTTATTCTCCTTTTAACAACTTTATTTAATTGTTGTGGCCAACTCATAAGCAGTGCTTGTACCATTTTTGAAAAGCGTTCAAATTTGTTTGCTTATGAACAAAGTCTCAATCATGAAATGAGAGTTGCAAAAGCAATAGCACAATAGCTTTGCAAGACTTAAACACACAACACAACCAACAATATTTTTTCGATATGAATCTGTTTATTTTCATTAAAAAATTTATAAAGCATATGTATAATAGTGCTGGAAACGTATTTAGTAGAGATGTGCAAATGTCGTGATTTTTTCGTGTCACGCGTGAATCACGTGATTCGTGATTACAAATTGATAAAATCACGCGTGCGTGCGTGATCGTGATTCAAAAATATAATACCGTGCGTGATCATACGTGATTTTTTAATACAATTTTCAAGCACTCAAAATAGTTCTCTATGTTAAGCTTTTTCTTCTTTTGAATTTTTTGATCTTTGCTAAAATTACATCCATTCATACATACATATGTAATTACGTATATATGTACATATGTATGTATGATTGTGGCTTCATACATTAAAATCCCCGTTACAAATGCAGATATTCATCAACATACTTACATACACCTTTGGAAATCTTGCATTAACCTAAACCTATTCCTTTTCAATTCCTTTACAAATAAGTGATAAATTTAAATAACCTGCCTTGGCAGACAGTGCTAGAATTTTTATATTAAGTTTATCCCCTGTAATGCTAATTTTTCGGGCATTTCCTAAATTTTTTTTTAATTTAATTAATGATCGTGAAGTAAATAAAAAAATTAATTAATAAATAAAATTTTTTAGCATATGCTAAATCTTTTATTGCAAAATTTGTATTTCATCGAGAGCGTGCGTGCAAAATTATTCCCGTCGTGATTAAACATATTGCATTCGTGAGCGTGCGTGATCGTCAAAGTTTTAAATCGTGCCGTGCGTGAGCGTGCGTGAAAAATATTTATGGTTCGTGATCGTGCGTGTTCGTGAGCGTAAATTTACTCACGCGCACATCTCTAGTATTTAGTACTGAGAACCAAGTGTAGGTGTAATTTAATCTCTTTTCTGTGAAATTACGTGATTCAACATATTGCATTCGTGAGCGGGCGTGATCGTCAAAGTTTTAAATCATGCCGTGCGTGAGCGTGCGTGAAAAATATTTATGGTTCGTGATCGTGCGTGATCGTGAGCGTAAATTTAGTCACGCGCACATCTCTAGTATTTAGTACTGAGTACCAAGTGTGGGTGTATTTTATACTCTTTTCGGGCAGTCAATACCCAAAAGTAGTTATTTTCAGAGTTGTATCTTTAGAACTAAGTCCAGGGATAATTTAAGAGTCAATATGCATCCTTTTAATCTACAGTTTATAGCTCGATTATGAATTGCAACTGAACTTCAGTTGCGTTGCCAGCCGGAAATCGAAAATTTGCAGTTGGCGGAAAGGCACTAAATCGCAAATGAAACTAGCAGCTCTCAGTTGCCGTTTGACATCCATAATACAATTTTCAGCAATTGGCAACTCAACTGGGGTTCGGTTACCGTCCATAAATGACCCATTAGCCTAAAATTATCGAGTAGTATGTATTGAGTAATCAAAAGTAGCAGACATTTTCAGCATTTCGAATAAATTGTTATATACTAGTGATGTTACGAATACTCGTATTCGTATTCGACTATTCGACTATTCGCCTGTTTTAAGATATTCGTATTCGTATTCGCCAAATTCAAGCGAATATTTTTCGAATAATTTTCCCATACATTTCCCAAAAAAAAATCATACAAAAGTTTAAAAAAAGTACATAAAATGTAAAAAAATATATTAATTTTTATTAAAAAAACCCATTGTATTTCACGCAAAGTAATAACCTTCTTAAAAAACAAACAAAAATATATATAAATTATAATTTAAGTTGTCTCAAATGTATTAATAAAATTAAAAATGCTTTCGCAGCAGTGAATTGAACAAAGTACTCGTACATCATCTATCGGCAATAAATTGGAATATACTCGTATAACTTAAATGCATGATATTTAAAGAAACTCGGTGAGATGTTTTGATTCTGTTTATATGTAAATGTATAAGGGTGGGAAGCTACAGGAATCAAACTAAAACTTTATATATGAAATTCCACTGACACAGGTGGATGCGCCTTTTGCAAAAATATGTTCGCTAAACAGCACTGAATTATTAATTAAAAACCCAAACAGAGTAAGAAAAACGAAATCTGAAAGTATGTAAGTAAAATAATTAAATATTAAATTTTAGTTCCTCCATTTTTATAGTCCAAGATTCCTCTACTGAGAATAGATTACTAACTTACCATGAATGATATGAATTAACATATAAGACTTTAACTTTTAAATGATAGTTACGAAATATGATTTTCGTTTGTTTTTTAAGAAGATTATTACCTTGCGTCAAAGATAAAGGGCTTTCTTTCTTTAAATAAAAAAATATTATAAATTAATTGCCCAATTCACAAGCCTAGTTGTATCGCGTATTATTGTATATGAAAAGACAATTTCAAACAAAATTTCTCAAAACAAAAACTATTTTAGAACAATTTATTTTTGTTGACAGAATTTTTGTTTAAATATATATATATATATATATATATATTTAAATATATGTATATATATATATATACAACTAGGCTTGTGAATTGGGCAAATATAGTTTTGTACATTTTATGTACTTTTTTTAAATTTTTGTATTATTTTTTTTGGGAAAATGTATTTGCAAATTATTCGAGAAATATTCGCTTGAATTCGGCGAATACGAATATCTTAAAATAGGCGAATAGTCGAATAATAGAATACGAATACGAGTATTCGTAGCATCACTACGTAGCATCGAAATATTTCGTGAAGGCAATTAAAAGTTGTAGTTGACATTTCAACGTTCGCTTGAGTTCGGCGAATACGAATATCTTAAAATAGGTGAATAGTCGAATAATAGAATACGAATACGAGTATTCGAGCAAATACTAAAGAATTAATAATATCACATTTTTAATGTTCTCGCTAAGCTCTTTGCCTTTTTAAAATTTCAATTTAGGTACAGTTTCCATAAAACACACGAATAATTTTAGAGTAAAATTTGTATGGAAATCACTAAAAAAACGGAGTACTTTTTATACATATGTACATATTTTTCAATTAAATTTTTCGTCCGTTTTGTGGAAACAGCACCTTAATATTGTTTATTTTCTCTAATTGAGTGAAAAACATATGTGTATATGTATGTAGGGCTGGGTGTAAATATAATAAAATTTAAAAATAAATATTGAGGCGACCTTGATATTTACCTAAGTTTTCAAAAATCTTGTTTATTTTTCTCATTTGTATAAATAATTAAATAGATTCTATTAATATCACATCAATGACTGACTACAGATAGTACTGCTTGCTGAACGTTCCAAATGTGTATATTTTTGGTATAACAAAACCAGATTTTGAATTTTAAGTGACACTTGTCTCTGTAGAAATTTAAAAAAAAGCACATAAAAATTAAAGGCCTTAAATTTTCGAAAAGACTCCATAGGCACCAAAACAATGTATAGGGAATAGTTTCTTTATGTTTAAAAATTTTAGATTTTCGTTTATTACAAACAGATTGAAGATTCCAAAATTTGTAGAAATTTTTTTTTGACGACAGAAGTTTTTTATTCATGTAAAGAAGCATAAAAATGAATTTTTGAAATTTTTCCGTAATTTTATTGTTTTACAAATAAATTCTCACCTTGTGTTGTGGTTCTGAAAATTAAATACTTAATGGATCAGAGAAAATTCAATTAACTGGTGTTGTTAGTAACACAGCTGAGGTTCTTTTTCTTTCATAATAGAGCTGGAAATGTCAAAATTTGTACATGTATTTGCTGTTGGTTTATTTTATTAATATTTTGCTCTGACTCAAAAACAATAAACAATTGTATGAAATTTTTTTTTTTTTTTTTGCTTTTTGCTAAAAGTAATAGAGTATTTTAAAAGCGAAACATATTAAAAAAATTGTTTATGACATTTTAAAAGAGCAGATGAAGTAGTTATTGTCTAAATAAAACTACCAAAAATATTTTAATATTCTCAGTCCAACAAGTTCGCCTACTCATGTTGTTGGTTTTGTGATTATAAAAAAAAACCACCGAAATCTCATCATCTAATTTTTATATTAATTAAGTAGAGGTGTTTTTGTGTTTGCGGGCAGACTCTTAAGCAAATTATTAGGAAGTTGGATTAAACGTTAAAAAAAAAAGGTGGAAGTTGTAATAAAAAGTTTTAGCTGGAACTCGTAACAAATTTATCTTATTTTATTTTCTAAAACTATAAAAATACACAATCTAAACGCAGATTACTTTTGATTAATGTTTTAAAATTACAAAATATTATATCTAACATTTAAAAGTGTTTCAGCTTAATTTTCCGTTTAAAAAACCAATGTAGCTTTTGTTGTAGTTTATTAAGGTTACATCACATATCAGTATTTCTAAGAAACGGTTGGTTTTTATAACCATAAATAATAGATTTCTTTGAGGCCAGTTTGCAGCCTCCAAAATCAGAAACTTTTGCAAGATTTTACATTTTTTTTTTAAATTAAATGTGACTAATTTTTCTTTTTTTTCAATTTTATTATTTATTGAATCTTCAATTGTAAATTGAAACATCAATAAGTTGTTCAATTCTTAAATCTAAAAAAATAAAAATAATGTTAAATATAGATATAATTAACCAATACTAAACAAAATTTTTAATTTCAACGGTTGATTTTTGTTGATTTACATCTCTCGTGTACGGCTGAGAGAAAGAGTATCCCTCCTTCTCAGCCGGGTGTGTTACCACTATAATTTAGAACATTGCGCGCAAGTGGATTTGAGTGTAACTCAAGTTTTTTTTAAATATATTTTCTTGCGATCTTTATGATCTCGCTGATTTCGGATATACCAGGGGGCTGCTGTTATTGTACGTAGAATTTTGTTTTGTCGCCTTTGAATTTTTTCTACATTCGATGCTGAGACAGTGCCCCATAACTGGATTCCATAAGACCATATTGGTTTCAGGATCGCGTTGTATAATAAAAGTTTGCAGTCAATATGCCAATTCATTTGGGCTGCTTTTAATTCAATTTGTGTCAACTTTGCGTCTATGTATATGCGATATCCACGACAAACGACGATCAAGATGAACGCCCAGATATTTGACTACAGTCAGTTGTGGTATAGTCTCGGTGTTGATTTGTATAGGCTGGCATGTTTCCCTGCGCAATGTAAAAGTGACGCGTACACATTTCTGCTCATTAACTTTTATCCGCCATTGTTTTAGCCATGTTTCCAGTTTTGATGCGTACCATTGCGAATTCCGGGATGCTTCTACAGGATTTTCATGAACGCTTAGAAAAGCTGTATCATCAGCAAATGTTGGAGTGTGAATGTTACTGCTTAACGGTAAGTCAGAGGAATATATTAAATAAAGTAAAGGAGCGAAGATGCTGTCTTGAGGGACTCCGGCTTCGATTGACTGCGGAGGTCTTAATAAGTTGCCTTCTCGAATAATGAATTTTCGTTCCATTAAATAGCCTTTTAAAAGCTTGACGATGATTGCGGGTAGATTTTGTGTTAATTTGTGTATAAGACCTTCGTGCCATACTTTATCGAAAGCTTGAGAAACATCTATGTATAAAGAGCGCAGAACAATATTTCTTTTTTCCAAAAGAGTCTCTAGCAAAATTTACAAGTATTTGAGTTTGTTCAATAGTGCTATGTTGTCTGCGAAAACCAAATTGATGATCTGGAATGCATCCATTACTAGTCACTATAGGCATCAGCATGCTCATATACAGGTTTTCAAATAGTTTTGAATTGTTGGGCAATAAACTAATAGGCCGATAGGATTTAACCTTCGTATGATCCTTGCGGGGTTTGGTATCATAGTAATTAGCGAAACCTTCCATTCTTTAGGATAGTGTTCTAGGCGTAAAATACCATTAAAAATGAATAGTATTATTCTTTTTGCAACATAAGGCAATTATTGAAGCATTTTCTTGCTTGTTTTGTCGACACCTGGGGCTTTTTTGGTGTTAAGACTATTAATGGCCTTTTAAATCTCCACAATGTTGAATTTTACCGATATTTCTGGTAAACAGACGACTGGTAGCAGTTCAACAATATCAGCACAAATATTCGGGGTAAATACTTTTCTAAGTGTTTAACAAAAAGAGCAATTTTTTCAGCATCAGTTCTTCAATGTAACTCATGAATTTAAATAATTGCATTAGGGATGCCTTAAACGAGAAACTTTCATTCCTTATCAGCAACCATAATCAAAACAATATTATTTACAATAATTTTTTATAATACGTTTTGTTTGTAACTGAAAAACATAAAAACAAAAAAAAAAAAAATCATTTCCGTTCTAAATTTTTTTTTCTACATTCTTTTCATTATCGTTGTCGTTGTCGTCATTATTGTGTATCCAATTATGCAGTTTGTAAATATGCCAAACGCATATTGGATATTTTGAAATGAGATACGACTGAAAAAAAATATATGTAACAAAATTAATACAATTTACATTTTACAAGATTTATTCAAGAACCATATAAAACTGACATTTAATAGATTATTTGCAAAAAATTAAAATATTTCATATTGTTTTTAAGAACACTTGTGAGTTCAAATATAGAAAATACTTGCATATGTATTTCTGAATAAAGATAAGACTTTGAGAAATATTTTGATTTGCATTGAATTAATAGTTTTTTTTTTCTAAAATTATAAAAATCATATAAACGTAGTTGTACGTACGAGTATGTAGAAAAAAAGTTTTTAGTTTTTTCTTTAAATAAAAAAAAAAGAGGCACAAGAATGCTGACTGACGCCCGTTTTATTTCTTTAAATATAAAAACTACATAATTCTTTGTTTGTTTTCCTTATTTTGAACATTATATTTAATTTATAAGAACAAAGACTTTTTAGAATAAAATTTAATAATGAAACAGTGAGCAAAATATTGCGCCGCTGGTGGAAAATTAAATAAATATTAAATTACAAAGTTTTATCAATAATTTGAAAAACTAATGGTTTTTTCTTTTCTACACACAAAATGGCACCTTGATGAAAGGTACATATATAAAATGTCTTCCCAACTCTGTAATAATGCAGCTTGTTATTTCACTAGAACAAAACACAATTTATGAAAAAGTGGAACGCCCTGTTTTTAACAGCTGACAGCTAAGTTTTACAGGGCACTATCAACATTGTCGATTTTAACTGGGCATAAAGTGCAATGCTTTCCATGATTAGTGAGGGCGATTTTTTTGAATCAAACACACTGCCCTTTTACATAGCAAAACATTTTTAAGAAACGAATACCAAAGTACATTTTCTGCATGATGTACCATGTTTTTTGTTGAAAAGAAAATAACCATAAGTGTTGAAAAAAATACATTGTTTACCAAAATCACACACACAAATTTAAAATACTTTTAAAATCTCTCTGAGTTCCGGCACAATGCACTGCATACGTAAGGATCATCGCCTGAGTGCTGGTCCTAATTAAAAAAAAAAAAAAAAAAAAAAAAATTAGCTTGCTGTCAGATAGAATTTTTTTGTTTTCCGTTGTCCTAAGGTTACATTGCACTAAGAAAAATTAAGAATTTTAATGTATGCTTTTCTTAAAAACACATACTTTTGGGCTACTTTAGATGTATACAGATGTAATTATATTAAATTCTAAAGTTTGTTTTATAGATAAAAATGGCTCAAGATATGCTGTTTTGGTATTGATCAGTTCTGATCGTAATACGAATCCGCACAAAAACAAAAATGTGAAAATAATCTTAAGTTCCTATCCAAAATATTTTGGCCGTTAAAAGAACTGAGATCAAAATAAGGACCAAGTGCTTGAAAGGTACAATTCCATATCATTTCTAGGAAACCTATAAGCTTGGCAATATTTTTCCAAGAATTCTTACAGGTTGCCAAGAAATGAGATGGAATTGTACCTATCAAGAACTTTGTCCTTATTTTGATCTCAGGAGTTTTTACGGCAGAAATATTTTGGATAGGAACTTGGCCTTATTTTCACATTTATGTTTTTGTGCGGATCTCACTTCTTTTTTCTAAGTTGTTTTTGTATAAATATTTATATGTTTTGCTTATCTGTGCCTACCTGGTACGAAATTTCAGCTTTCTAGCTCTACAAAGAAGGGGCACCATAGCCGCCCCAGATGAAAAAAGCACGTTTAAAAATCATTTTCGTTAATTTCTTATCAAGACCTACCTGTGAACCAAATTTAAGCTTTCTAGCTCTACTGGAAGTGCCCCATACAAAGAAGGGGCACCCTAGTCCCCCCGGTGGAAAGTGCGCGTTTTCAGATTTTTCTGGTTAATTTCTCACGAAGACCTACCTGTGTACCGAGTTTCAGCTCTCTAGCTAAACTTAAAGTGCCCAATAATATTGATGAGTGAGTCAGTGAATAGAACTTTCAAATTAACCCTGTGAGGTCAACTCACAGGTCTCCCCACTTCTCCGCACTTTCCACCCGGGGGACTAGGGTGCCCCTTCTTTGTACGGGGCACTTCCAGTAGTTTCATTATATTATGATCAAGAGGAGCAAAGTTATGAGGGGTTAAAAACAGCTCGAATAGTTTCGTGTAAATATACACACTGTGTGGCCGAACTTGGCCTGGCGCACTACCGTGCGCCTAGATATTTTTATTCTATAATCTTTTATTCGAGTAATACACAAGAATTTGTATATAAAAAAAATTATTTCTTTGCTAAAAAGAAGGTTGTAAGAAAAATGAACATGATGATGATAAAAAATTGCATGTTGTATTTTCGAAACAGAAATTTTATTATTCTTAAAATTTTTCCTCAAAATAGACATCGTGTGATTACAATTCATAGGAAACTTTGAATAGGTATGGAATCACTGCGATAACATTATAACATTATCATGGATGAAGTGGGCGTGCCACTTCCATTACAATTTAATAATATTCTTGGACTATTTCTGTCTAACCATTTTATATATAGAAAAATTTCTCGCACTTTAAGTTGATCGGAAAATGCAATTTAGTTATTCGAAAAAATTAATAGAGCCACGCCCATAAAAATTAATTAAGTATGTATGTTAATTTTACGGAATTTTAATTAACTTTGATCGTAAAAACCATTATCTAGTATGCAATTTTTTATCAAACTTCTTGTAGAAATGCCAGCTGCGCCACGCCCACCAAACATAAACCTTTTAAATAAGTAGGCAATACAAACTTTTAAGTATTTTATTATTGTCTACTAATATGGATGAAATAAATATGGTAAAAAGGATATTATTATCTAGATATAAATAAACCCGGTTACGTATAAATCCGGGTACAATTAAACCCGGTTACTAATAAACCCGACGATAATCTTTGTAAATTATTTTAAAATTATATATTAAGTAAAGAAGTCATTTAGCAATTAAAATTAAATTTTGAGAATTCATAGAGTTTCTCATGGAGGGCCACGCCCACACAAAGTCAATATATTATATCGGCATTTGTTGAACAGGCAGAGATTGCTGTATAACTGATACTAAATTCAATATCATCAATTCAAAATTATTCTTTCTCATCCCTAAGAAAATAATAACGATCTTTATAAAATAAATTGAAAAAATGATCAAACCTTTCTCTAATCCACTAACAAACCATCAACAATCATATTTAAATTCCGATTTTCTTATTGTGCCTGACTTTTATAAGACGGGGTTGAAAGGAACCGCATGTTCTAAAATAAGTTTAACAAGGGTTGCAAATTCGAAATGTAAAAGAATATGAAACTGCATACAAATACTGCCAAATTGTTGATAATAATCAATATAAAAATTTAAAAAGTTTCATATTTCTTTTCAATAGCAACAGCATTATCTATTATTAGTTATTTGAAATTAAATACCGTACGATATACGATATACAATTAATTAAAACTACATACATACATATGTTTAACTATAAGTACATATTTATTATATTGCACAGTGGGTATCTATGATTGGAAAATCGATGGTTATTAATGTTTACCTCTACTAACAACCCTGGACTAATAAAACGTTTGTAGTTTTGAAGCCTAAAGCATAGAAATTATTTTGCTACTGGTTCCACTGTGCCATATTGCGTTTGCTTGATATTTAATACAATTTTTTTATATATACATATTTTTTAAAAAAGTGCTCAGTTGATTACAGCCTGTATTTATATATTCTTTTATACGAGAGTTCATTGTTGGTGATATTTTTAATAAAGTTTATTGCAATTTGAAATCATATTTTATACGTAAGATTTGTTTTTTTTGTTGTTCATAAAACAACATTTTCCAACGGATACGCTCTGTTTGTAATAAACAATGAAAGCAAATGTTGTTTTTAGTTTTCTATTTTTTTTTTTTTTTTTTTTTTTAATTTAGTTTAGTGCTGATGGAATATTTTTTTGTTTTTTCTGCTTCTGTTGCTTCTTTTGTATTTATGTATAGTTTTTGGAATTTTATTATAGATTTCAATTTGTTTTCTTCATTATTGTTAATGTTCTTCTCGTTATATATTTTTTTTTTTTTTTGCAAAACAAAATGGTTTGATCTTTTGTTGCATTTAATGGAGTGACCATTACTAAAATCGCTAAAGGACTGTGTTCACTCAGTTTACACACATACACGCACATATTCTAGCATTGTTGATTGCATTACAGCACATTAGCTGGTTGCAACAAATAACAAACAACAGCAGCAGCAGCAGCTAGTAACCAAACCAATTGATAGTAAAGTGGACAACATCACTTTTAGTTGTATGTTGACGTTTTTTTATTATTCTTTCATCTGCCCATTTTACAGTAAACAATGTGGACAAAAAAAAAACACTACAAAAACGTTTGATATTTTTAAAATGCATTTGGCTTTTAAGTTTTTAGAAGCAGGAACGTAAGAAAAATTTAATTTAGAAAAAATAAATGAGAAAGGAATATACTCTAGATATGATCGAATTGAAGTTGTTACAGCTAATTATGTAATCACCAGGGCAACCGCAAAAAATATGCCATTGCATGTGTTTTCCTGTGCGCTTAATGTGGACCCAACTTTTTAAACTTTTTAAGAATTTTTGACATAAATTTATTTTGTGCATATACATATTTCTTTCCTGTTTCAGCGTTTAGTGCGTAATTTTTAATATATCACATATTTTTGCATGTTGTCTTAATTTCCTTAATATTTTTACATATTTTTCTTAATTTCAATACATATCTTTTAAATTAGCTTTTTGATTAAATAATTTTGAAATATGTATTTCAGTAATTTTTAAAAAATTTTATATCTAAACTGCCCATATTTCTTTGATTTTTATATATTAATTGATTTTAAAAATCGCCTGTTTACTCTGCATATTGATTGATTGCAATTTATTTTCTTAAAATGTTAATATTAAAAAAAAAAAACACAGTTTGATAAAAAAATATTGAATATTTCCAATAATTTTTCAAAATTTAGAAATTATTTTATTAACAATTTAAAACTTTTTTTCTATTTTTTCTGTAATTTTGAATATACCTATTTAAGGATTTTTTTTTTTTGCATATTTTTCCATATTTCGGACCTTACCGAATATTTATGATAATTTCTTCATGGTTTCTATGGTGCATTTAAGCGGGTTTCTTGCATAGTTTGAAATATTTTTTCAATTTTCATATTCGCTTTTACAAAAAACCATAAAATCGTTGATTATCAATTTTTCCGCATTTAAAATACTTTTCTTACCGATAAATTTAAAATTGAAATAAGATTTTTCCAGAATTTTTTAAAAATTGTTCACATTTTTTGAATTTATTTCGAAATTATTAATTTATATTATTTATTTTAAAATTTTAAATTCATTTTAGGGAACTATTTTTTAGTGCATATTTTATGTTTTGCTGCATTATTTTGCTTAATTCGATGTGCAGCGTATATTTAGGGGCTTTTTTTGATAATATTATAATCAAGTGAAAGGACTTAAGAGTTCAAAAGCTGACATTGCCACAGTTGGTCTAAATAGAAATTTTTATATGGAAATTTTAGAACTTGAATATTTATTGAACCCACATTTTTGGAATTAAGCTGATTTTGCAAACAACAGGCCTGAATTTTTTTCCTCGTCATCCTTATAACATTAAGATTGTCTACCACTCTGTTATAACCAATAGTTTTTCAGCAACATTTGTCGGCTTTTAGTTAGATTTAGTTTAAACTTTAAAGCTAAAAAAAATTAAGTAGTGTGATGGTGTCGCTGTTGATTATTCTTACAAAACTTGCTAATGGCTACTGATAGTCGTCGTCTTTGTCTACGTCGCCATTGCCATCATCATTCTGAGCGTTCACATCCTCGTCGCTTTGGTCATCATCATCGTCGTCAACAAGATCATCATGATCATCAATGGGAGAGTGAATGTTTTACTTATTTACGATCAAATACTTTAATTTGTCTCTAGTTTTTCTTTTCTTTTTTTTTTGGTTTTCATTAAACAATTTCCAAGACAAACCCCAAACGCTGCAGCTGTTTTCTGTTGTGTTAATGATCAAATGTGAGCAATATTAAGAAAGACAAAAAGAAAAAATACAGAAAAGCTTTTCAGCCATCAACACATCAAACATACTAAAGCAAAACAGTTTCACATAGAAAAAAAAGGTTCTTGCAGGCTTCTTTTAATCTTTCACTTTGAAAGTAAACTTTTCTTTGTAATTGTATTTGTCTGTCTGTCTGTATGTCTGTCTTGCCTCCTTTTGCTTATATTGGCCAGTCAGGCAGCCAGACGGCCTGTGGTTTAAGCCGCCTTAACATATGTTGGGTGTTATTATCTTTTCTATTAAGGAAATATATTAAAGCAGAGAAAAAAAAAGAAAAGTGAACAACTAAATATTTGCGGCAAATATGCACTCGCAATTAAACCAAAACAAAAAAAAAAAAGACGTGAATGTAAAAATATTAAGATTAGAATTTTAAAAGAAATTATACAAAAAAACAAATCTCTGATAGTCTAAAACAAACAAACACTCTACATATTTGCAATACTTAAATAAAAATTAAATTATAGAAAAGAATTTTAAAAGAAAACCAACTAAATGGCTGCAGTAAAACTTGAACCCGGATGGATATATAGAATCTAATAAAATATATTTTAATTAAAATAATTAACATGTGAAAATAATTTTTATTACCATTAAAAAAGTAAACAGAAATTAACATTAACAATATTTATCATATCGTTAGTTGGAATGCAAAGTCATGTAACCACAATTTTTTACAATTTTACAGGAGAGTGACACAAAAACTAAAAAAAAAAAAAAATTCTTCATGTGGCTGAATTAGAGCAATTTTTGTTTTGATTTGGAAATTCGCTGAAGTTTATGATGAATGTTTGCAATTTTGTAGGGAGACGTGGTTCGGTGCAACTCGCAATTATTAACCTAAAATGTGCTTTACTATGTTTTGTTAGTTACGTGGTTGGGCATTTCTGCTAAAGATATATTAAATTTTTTATATGATTTATAAGATCTTACCTCTAAGATTGTCTATCTCTCTCTCTCGATCTATTTGCAACATTTGCTTAGAAATTCTAGTTACTTGTGCACGTTCCTTATAAATTACATCACATTCCATAACTTTTTTAATGTTATGCTGGCAAAAAAAAAAAAAAAGAAAAGCTCAATTGTGTTCAAAAAAAAAAGCGACAAACAAAAAAATATATATTTTTTTCTCTATCTTCAAGTTTCAGATGGCAGTACATGCTCACATGTACGAGTATTCAGCATTAGATTAGTTGACTTAACAGCTTAAAAACCCCTACAACATTTTTTTTTTTTGTGTGTCGCTCTTGTTACAAATGCTTTATACGGTTTTATTTCAATTACTTAAAATAGTTTTATTGGACACATGTTGCACTCGCCTTTGTATTTTATACATAATACTTGTAAATACTTGTTCCATAAACACTTGTCTATGGCTGACGTTTTGAATGATTGTCTTGTGTGTGGTTTTTTTTTTCTAGCAACTATTTACACTGAGAGCATTTATGGCAGAGTTATTACAAGTTTATTGCAGTTTGAAAATGCATTTAATTACTTGAATAATTATTTTTTTCAGTTGTTAAAAACTTGAATAAATTTAAGGAAGTGTAAAATGTTAAATATTTTTTGCGGAGTGGAAATATTGTATGAGGTTGGTGTTGGCTGAAGTAGTTAGAGCGTTAACTACTAAGCAAGCAATGACTTACAACCCAGGTTCAATCTCTGGTCAGGACTAGCCATCAACATCGGAACATCAGGGAATTTTTTTATGTACTCGTACATTAGTGTAGCATTATATTAATTTTTGTTGGACTGCTTAAATTTCCGCAAACAACACGTTGGCTGCAATTCAAAATGAGCTTCATACTCTTAACGACACAGTCAGAACATTCATGTTACCACAAAACAGCAAGTGAAGAAAACTGAATGTTTGAAACGAACGGTTGCGTAAACAAGTGTTTTTTGCTTTTGAACAAAAATGATTTGATCATAAAAATCAATGTGCATAATCAAGTATGCCCGAAAATTGACCACTTGTTGCTGATCTCTGATGTATACCAAGCGCCCTCCTTTGTCGGTTAACAGAACCGTCAGCGAAGTAAAACAATTAATAAAATGCCAGCTCAGGCAGCTTAAGCATCTTAAGCCTACTTAACACCAGAGGCGCAATTAATACAATACTACAATTATTTACATTAGAGAACTTTTATGTTGTTGATGTTGAAAAATAAAGAAATAATTTCCACGTTACAATTTTCTTCTTTTTTTTTCAAAACACAGAGCGAATATTTTTACATCATCAATCATTTCTGAAAATCCCTTAGATTTCTTAAAACATACCCCGAAACAAAATTGCATTCAAATAATTTGCCAATAATGAAATATGGCGAGGATAAGTTTTGAATGTGAAAATTAAAATATTTAAGAATTTTGTAAACAATTAAGTTATGAATTTTCATTCGAAATGAGTGTGGTTTAATCAAAGATATTTTAATTTGTCAGGCTTAAGTTCGTTTTCTCTATATTTAATTTTTTTATAAATTAAATTATTATTTTTATTAGAAAGAAAAATTTAGAAGCTCGTAATAATTGAACACTCAAAGCATAATTAAACAGCGCAGAGGGTTGAACTGAGATCATGATGATTCGACATCATCATCATCATCAGAGTTGTTGTTTTCCGCTTAGACCTCACTGCCACCACGGTAGCTGCAATCAGTAACGCTCATTACCTGTCCGAAATAACTTCCAATATTTGCCAAACATTCACTATAATTATATAAAAGTTTTCAATTTCTAATTATATACAAACAAATTTCTATTTCGAAAACATATATATTTTTGAGTAACATTCAATACAACGTTTAAGCTACGATCATTGATCAAAAACCTTATCCAATTAGTTTTTAGTAACAGGTTTTACACTGTCATACAAGCATATTTTATAAATAATGTTGATAAAAATGCAGCTCTGAATTGAGAATTACAAATAACTTCTTTTTATGACAAAAGTTTTAATATATTTATTTTTGTATTAAAGGGACTTAAATAACACTGATAAAGTTGTTGCACTACTGATAGTGAATTAGGCAAGAGTAACGTTCAATACAAAATAATAAATTAGAGCAAATTAAAATCTAAATACTATATAGAGGATTTATAATTAATTTGTAAAGTACAGCAGGGCAATCTGTCTTCGACATTTATTTAGTTGTATTTAATACTTTTATTATTTTTTATTTGTGTCAGCTGTTAAGTAACTCTCTCTATATATTTTTTATGACTATTTATGCAAGACAAGTGTTTGTCTATGTCTAAATATGTTACCTGTTGTTTTTTTTTCTCAATTTTGCTAATGCTGTCTGTTATTTAAGTGTTCTTTTTATTTATTGTATCTTTTTATTTTGCTTTTCGGATAAATTAAAAACATAATGAAAAAATAAAATCTACTTATTCTACACATAACTTTCATAAAAACGAGCGCAAAAAAATCCACTTGAAACTAAAATTATCATACAACAAGTTGTAGAACAAGTTTATGTTTTAATTTTTATTTTTTTAAATTTTATTTTTGTTGTTGGTGGTGTTGCTGCTGCTGCTGCTATTTTTCATTTACGGTTTTTGGTTTCTAATGAATTTATTTAAATTACCTCAAATATTTATTGCACAATATACACGAATGCCACCAAATAACAACAACAAAAAATTCAAAATAGTAAAAATAACAAAAATAAAAAAAATCTCCTTAAAAAATGTGTGTTCAGTCAGAGATTTAAATATAAAATACAAAATATATTTGTTTGAAAAAAAAAATCCATTAGTTGTTTTTTTTTTTTTAATTTTTTCTAAACAAGTCTTAATTACCATGTTTTAGTATGAGTTTACATTCTTGCTTGGAATATTTTACGACTTATTTATCTTTTTGTTTTATTTCATTTTTGTTTCATTATTAATGAGCATGACGCATGTGAGTTGAAGAAAAAATGGAAAATAAAATCATACTTTATGCGAGTAAAACTGTAGTTCAGGTGTTTAACGTGATCCACGTGTGATCACGGCTGTTCCTATATTCTGTTTTTCACAATGCACGTGGGAATGTAAGTGCACGTGTATAGTTGTGCTCAACGCTGGCTTCAATGTTTTAATGCTCATTCTCCTGTTTTATTAGATTTTTACTTGATCATTAAGTACATCAGTACACACTGCAATTTTGCCACGTAATCTTCACTAATTTGTAAGCTTTCGATCAAATCGAAACTTTCTACACACACTTCCTTGTGCATTTTTACTCTTATAATAATTAAATATGATATGTTAGCTTTTATAAACGCCATTTTCTTAACGCCCTCCTTAAGTTCTTCTTACAATGCAAAACTGAGCAGTGCCACGCCCTTCCAAGTAAATATTTTCAATTATTTCTATTAAAGCATTTCTTGTAAAATGTTTTCATTAACAATGATTTCTGCTCTTAATGCAAATGTAATAAATCTTTCTAGAAGTAGGCAGAGCCACGCACATAAAATTAATTTAAATGTAAATTTATAACTGCCTCGATTTAACCGATTCTTAATAATCCTTTAATACGCATGTAGTTCCCCCTACTCTTAAAAGTAGCCACTGTAAAAGTGGGCGTTGTCACAGCCATTAAAAACAAATCTATGTTTGCAACCCAAGCAATACTTATTAATCCAGGCATACTCGTTAGATTTTCCTGACAAGAGAATTTTTCAATGTAAAAATTGGTTAGTGCCACGCCCATAATGTTTAAATATATTCCTTTAACTAAATAATTTTACTCAACCGATTCTTATAAAAATTTGCAAACATATTAAATTAAGCGGACAATGTAAAATAATGATAATTACGTCATGGAAATATTTCATTAAAAAACAATAAATATATGAATTAATGACTTAAGCTCGACTTAATAGCTTCTAAGAGATACTAGCTTATAAACTTGTAGTTCCCAAAATTATATTTAAATAATTAAGCTAAATATTTTATTAATAATAAAACATAATTTTTTTTTCTTTCCTTTTCAGGTGAGTTTCAATGCAATAACAAATTTTAAACTTTTTGGAGAGTTGAAAGCTTTGTATATGATCTCAGTTTAAATGTTATTTTAATAACTGAAGGTAAATCAATCAATCAATAGTTTGTTTTAATTTGTTTAGCACATACGAGGGTTACTTACTTTGTGGAAATAGTAGTATAGAGACATTAATTTGTAATTGCGAATATCGTTCGTACCAAGCCCAATTATTGGAATTTGCAAAAATCTTTTGTTAGATGCATCTCCTTGGCCACTTAGTGGATACGAGTCGTCTTCTTGCAATATATGAAATGGTATTTTAAATTCGAAATTTTAAGAAATTGTACTTTTAGGAATGCAAAGATATGGCGTACTTCATAACTAACGGGCTTTTCGATTCTACCAAAACTGTACCGATTTTGACATCACATGGATTATATTTATCTTTTCTTGTTTTCAAGGTTAAAGCAATTTGCATCATATTCCTACATTCTGCTTCTTGCATTTAGTTTAGAATTCACAGATAATTATTCATAAAATTTCAAACAAAAGCGGATAACTAACTTATCAATTCGATCTTTATACTGCTCTGTTATAAGAGCCGATATTTTTTCTCATGTTATGTGACAACTTTTATTTTAAAACATATATTTACACTTTAGTTATTTAAAAATTCTATCTACACCGTTTACAACAAAGTTTATAAAAATTTATTCAGATTTTGTTAAAAAACTCCATTAAAAGCAAAATAGCTAGAGCATAAACATTACAGCAAATACACACACCTTGTACCGCTTGGAACTTTTCTGTGGAAATCCGATGGGGAAGTTTACCCTCCCCGCTCTTCCCACAATATTTGCTTCTATGGGAGGATTTTCGAAATTCTTTATGTTTATATTTATATTTATATTTTAATAAAGGCGCCATTGTAATGAGTTTTTAGTGATAATTGAGAATGTTTTTTTGCCAAACAAGCGCCTCTATTAATTCTTAAAATAGACAATTTTTTACTGTTTTCTTTACAATTTGTTTTCTTATTAAATTTTGCTGATATATTTTTTTTTGTTATTCAATTTATAACCATAAAATTTAATTATTATTGTTCATTTTTATTAATTGTTCTGTTTTTTACTATTTTGCATCTCTTAATTTAATTTATTATCTGTGTAAAAAAATTGGCTGCTTTATTTTTTGTTCTTAAAAATTGTTATTGTTTATTATTTTTTTTTTTTTTTTAATATTTGTCTTTTCTTTGTAAATATGTATAATAAAAGGTATTAATTAAAAATATTTTGTTTGCATTAAAGCAAACAACAACATTTAGAATAACACAATCTTGGGCTTGGTTTCATTAGTACGAGACTAATATCTCGCTGCTACGCCTACATGTCAATAATTCAGCGTTTGTAGTTTTGTTATTTTTGTCAAACGTTTATTTCATTAATTTTTTGTCTTTATTAAAGTTTTTTTGAAAATTAAAGCACGTAAATTAATTTTCAAATTGTCAGCGATAAATTAGAAGACAGGGGCGGAAAATGCTGCAGCGTACAGTGGGGTGGAAACGAAATGTTTTGCCAATACATCAACAATTCCTAAACGGATTAATGTGATAATTTTAAAATTTTGAATTGCAAAGAAAAATAATTCTATGTAAACGGCGTATCGTAGGCTTAATGTAGAACTGATGTATTTTGATACTATTTTCGAAATCATCTTTTTAATATTTTCTAGCAGAAATCTTCTAAATATGCGTTCATTAAAATATTAGGGGGGTGTTGGCTAAAGTGTTTCGAATATTGACTACTAAGCAAACACTGACTTAGAACCTGGGATCGATCTCTGGTCAGGGCAAGTCGTCAACATGATGAGTTTTCGAATGTCTGTACATTAGTGTTGGGATTGAATTCATTGTTGTTGGAATGTTTGATGTAAAACTATTCATAAAATGACTGATTATAAAACTTAAGAAAGTCCATGCTCCTACTTAACACCAGAGGCGTTGCAGCGCTTTAAAATTGTACAAGCCTGCTATTGCAAATTGCATATTGAATTTATAAATAATTTTGTTGACATTTTTTTACAAAATACAATTAAGAGTAACCTTCTTTTAAATTTATAAGGAATAACCCATTACGACATTGTCTGTCTGTACATATAAATTTGTAATCAATTTTTATTTTTCTTTAAACTGGTTTTTTTCTTCTTACGACTAATTTCATTAAAAATTCGTATTTCATATGAAATGCCCCTTAAATACAAACCGTGTGGATTCAACTGAAAAGATAAATTTATATTTATAAAAAAAAAAAACGACTTTACCTTAAACGAGTATGAATGCAATTTGATTCATTCATTTATTCGTACGTTCATGCCTTTTACAGACACACATACGTATCTTACACTTACTTACATTCTAACAGCAACCATATATCTCTCCGATCTCATCTGCATATTACTTTGACAGCAAATAATTTGTTTTTAAACAAAATTCAGATTTAATAAAAAAAAATAATATTAAAAGTTGACTGTCTGTCATGTCTGTTAAATATCTACGTTGAAAAAATGTAAATAATTAGATTTGCAAAAATAAAATAAATTAGTCATCATTAATAAAACGTAAAAATCAATATCCGGTGTAGAAAAAAAATTAAACAATAAAACCTTTTAAATTATGAAAAAGATTACAAAATTTTGTAACAAAACAAAGAACTTAAAAATTTTGCATTTAAATGTTGTGGTTAAGCAAAAAAAAATATTTTATTACGGTGTAATAATCTTATTTATTTTGAAACAGTAGCCTGTGCTACTTTTGCCACAGAAGGGAATCCATGAAGCGGTAATTTATATTGCATCAAAATTTACAAAAATATTTTAAAATTATTTTTCAGATTTCGACATTTTGAGGTTCTATGAAATGTGCTAAAAATTCTTTAATGCAGAGGAGGACCACGTTGTAAATAGACATAATACTACCATATCAATTTAGTGCAACCTGCTAACTTGGCAAAACTCACTATAAGTAACACAAATAACTTTTATAAAAAATGTTTCATGCACTCTGGCGACTCGGAATTCAGTAGCGCTGTTCAGTGTTCGGTGCAAATCGCTTTGCAAAAGTGCAAATGCAAAATATCGTAGTCTTTTGATAAAATCCAACAACAAACCACAACAAGTTGTCGTTAGAGTTCATAATAAAGCTACAATAATTTGTAACTAGAATGGCGCAAGACAATTTGCTCCCATCAGTGCATACCGCCATTGCAGTAAAGTATGACTTTGAGACGCACTGGAAAGCTTACGTACAGATGCTAATGACGTTTTATTTTGTAAAATACTTATATATTTTGTTTTCCTTTTTATAGAAAAATTCGAATTTAGGGCTCTTTTACTCTTTTATTTCTAATTCACTGTGTTAGTTTTAATAAAAAAAAAAAAATGCAAAACGGCATAAGTATTTAAGAATATACGTCCACGCCTCTTAGTTTTGATAAAATGATCGCTTCGACGCTTTTTTTCACTTAGCAATATAATTGTTTTGTCTTAAGAATATTTTATTTTGCCTTGTTGGCATATAATTTTTTTCCTTTTTTGCTGATTTTGTTTACGTTTTGCTGTCATATTTTATTTCTGCCGATTTTTTTTGTTATTTCGATATCGTTTCAGCGTCGTTTTGGTTTTGGTGATTGTGGCGTTTTTTTTTTTTTGTTTCTATTTTTGGTCATATTTTGTTTCAGCGTTTTTTTTTTTTTAGTTTTTCTAGACATGTACATTTTTCAAAATATCGAATTTTTGACGCGAAGTGTTAACTTCGTCGATTTTTTTTTAATTATTTACGTTTTTATTTCTTTTTAATTTTGAAACTTTTTAATTGTAGTATTAGTTTTGTTTCAGGCATTTTCTTGGGAATTGTTTCGTTTTAGTAATTTCGTACGTTTTAGAGATTCGTTATTGTTTTTGCAAAGCTTTTTTTACCTATAGAATTTTTTCCATTTTGTCGTTTATTTCGGTTTGGCTATAATCGTTAAGAATTTGGTGATTTTTACTGGTACATATATGATTTTTTCAGCTTTTTTCTAGAGACTTCTTGCCTGTTAGTTATTTTTTCGTTTTGGCGATTTTTTCGATTTGCCGATATTTTTGGTTTTTTTTTTTTTTTTTTTTTTTTGTATTAGATAAGCGTTTTCTATTCCATTTTCACTTCTTTTGTTGTTTTAGTGTCGTTTTTAAGTTTTGCCTGTAATTTATTTAAAATTTTATGCTTTAATTTTATTTTGGCGTTTGTTTTTATTTTCAGCGTTTTTCTTGCGATCTTCTTTTTCTTGGTTTAGTGATTTTTGTTTGCTATTTTTTCTAGCTTTTTTCAGTTTGAAGATGTTTTTCTTTTCAGTGATGCATACATTTATTTAGCGTTTTTTTTGTGGCATTTTAATTTTGATTTTCTCTTAGTATATTTTTCAACGTTATATCGTCTGAATTGGGTTACACGTGTATGTACATATGTATGGCTTTTGTCCAAAGCTATTGTAAACCCTGTGCTAATATCTGGAAATAAAATTCTATGTTTGCCAGTGTAAACCATGGCATTATTTTTGCATAATTGTAAAATAAATTAAGTATTAACCAAAATACTCATTAAAATTATCTGCTGTTAATTACAAAATATGTTAAAAATGATTGATTTATGTGCAAAAATGTCAAAATATTATCAAATAAAATACAAAACAAGTTCTTATCAAAAATAAAAAGTCAATATTTAAATGGCAGTTTTGAAAAAATTAAGAAAAAAAACGCAAAAAAATGAACATACACTCCTTTAGCACAAAAAAACGCAAATGGCAGCAATTATTATATATTATATTATTGTTGCTGTTGTTGTTGTCGTATACACGTACGTCTAGATACTATGTAAATTCATACATATGTATGTATGCATGTATGTATCGTATGTATGTAGTATATGACTAATGATAAGAAAATTGGTAGTATAACCACCGAATCGTACAAACAATATTACAGTGATTTACCACTATTTGTCATAATTCTGCGTACACCCCAGCACCTTGAAGTCATTTATTTTAGCCAAACTGTTAAAGATTGTTTGAATATATTTATTTGTTTTGGTAGATGTCTACATACATACATACATGCATTCACATATATTTCGATTTTGAGGTGGGGTAAAGAAAAAAACACACAAACCTTAAAGTAAAATGACGCATTTTTTAAAGTTAAAAAAAATGCGTTGCATTTAATCTGCAAACAAGAAAGAAAAACGCAAGCCGCTGAGTTATTTGTTCAACCTTCAATTTATTAATGTAAACATACATATGTTTTTTTTGCATATATACATCTGATCATGTACTCGTATGTATGTATTTATAAAAGAAAAGTTCAGCAGAGTTCATTAATATCATTCTTTTAACACTCCCACCGCATTTCTTTATTCAGCAGGTATATTTCTTGCTCCGAATGATTCCTCTTGATGACATTTTACACTTTTTTCACAAGGCCAACAACAGTAAGAAAAACATGTTTCTGAATGATTAAAAACAAAGCTGTCGAACCAGGAATTAAAAATAACAAAAGTTCAATATTATTTCAATTAAAACACTCTACTTTTTATAATTGAAAAATGAGTCCAAAGTTTTATTTGAAATTCATCAGACAAGAGATAATATGTAATTCTTGCTGCAACAATGTTTATTTGTTAGACCGTAAAAGAATGGAATGAAATGGATTTTTTCGTAGTGAAAAAAAAAACTTGCATCTGCATTTGCTTCGTGTGTTGTAATACGAGGTTGATTCAAGGAGTTTTTAGCTCGTTGCTCTTCAATTCAGTTTAGCGTAGAACTGGTCACATGGGAATTTTTTCTCTTTTACTCACACAAGTATGTACTCGCATGTAATCCCTTTCTTTGGGTTAAAGTTTTTATACTTTTGTATATGAATTTTGACAGAAGAGTAAAGACAGCTGATTATCACCTACCCAGGGTTACCATGCGGCAAGGGTATTCAAGCAAATATTATTGTTTTAGGACTAGGGGATGACACCTATTTATGCAATGCATTGCGCTTAGGAAAACGGCTAGGGTTGAGAAATTTGCTGTTGAAGGTTTACCTCTTCTCCACATCTGCTATTACGCGTTGTATGAAAAAAGCTAGAGAGCACTTTACCGCGTCTTGCTACCAATGTCACTCTCACAGCCAGACAACCCTCGTTCATGAATCTCTAAGAAATTTTAGTTTAAAATTTTAGTTTTTCATTTTGAAACAACTAACTTTCTGCGAATACTACAATACCAATTATGCATACGTACTCGTAAATAAACAAACATAGAAAAGAAAAAATGTTTATAGTCAGCCAACCGTTCATTCATCCACTTGAAAATACAGTGGAAATAATACAAAATTCCTTTATTGGCATTAAGAACAAAAAAAAGAAAAAATATTGGCGGCGGCGGTAGTGATGGAAACGGCGACAGTCACAGTTGTTGTACACAATGAATGTGACGACCATCTTACATAAACATTCACATAAACACATTACGTATGCACATACATATGTACACGTATTTGTATGTATTAAGAACAATAACTATGACAACGCTAAAAAACATTTATAGTTGGATGAAAAACACTCCTAATAATGGATTTCATTGAACCATGTACACCAAACAACTTGGTGTTTATAAATACCAAGACCAAGAAATACTAAAACAGCAAATAAGTACATCTCATGAGTTTGTTGTTCTTTTAAATAATTGGAAATGATCGATAGTGTGAAGGAGTAAATTCTGTTTTAAATATTTATGTACGTTGAATAACACGAGTAGTTTCCCCGGATAACTTATTGTAAATCGGCTCGATGTAGTGGGAGCCCCGACGCTGCCTAAGGTTACAGATCTTGGCCATTGGGAATAAGAGGATGATATTTATAAAAGTGAAGCCGTGCCGTGATTGCAATCAGTCTATCATGTTTTAAGCAGAAAGAAAAATCGATAAAATACACTCAGGCAGCCGGTCTTAATGAAAGATCACAATAGCATAATATGTAGAAGTTTTTCTCTAGCACTCTCTTGTGATTCTCGAATTTTGGAATAATTTGTTCAAAATAGAGTTCAAAATATTGTGCTCATTTTCAGCTTTATTCAGTTTGTTCAAAAAACAAAACAATAAATTATCATGCATAGACATTGGCTTAGTTTTAGTTCATCTTCGCCTTCACTTATGCCCACTTAATCAGAGACGATCATTAAAGTTAGTTTTTGCGTATTTAACCCTCCGTTACTATCGTATATTTCACTTACTTCGTTACTATCGATGGGTGTTATCCACCCATGCCTTTTAAGTATCTGCGTTTCTTAACAGTCAAATTCAAATATACAAACAATGTAATTTTTTAAAGTAATAGGCACTAAAATACCGAATAAATTTAGTTTTATTCGTATATCTATTATTTTATTTCAAATTCTATGTTGTTTATTTACATTTCATTTAAAAAAAAGAAATAAAAAGTAATATTGAATGTATTATGTAAAACTAGTGATAATTAAGAAAATTTTTAAGGCAATCCTCTACGGCTTACTGATTCGGAAAGCTGACAAACTATAGAAAAAAAAGTTATATAATAATATTTTTTTAAACAAAGTAAAAATTTACGTAAAAATTTAAATTAATGTCATCATGGTTTTCGTAATTTTTTGCCAATGCTGAGTTCTTAGAGTGATAGCAATTAGTACATAGTGGGTGGCTGTGACTTTTGCAAATAAAAATTTCGCATTTGTAGCATGTTGTTGTTGTTTTTCGGTCCTTTTTATTACCGCATAACTGACAACGACTCTGTTTAGATCTTTTGGCTGGTAGTGATATTTTTTCTATATGATTCTGATTTCTGCAAAGTTGTTTAGTAAATTTGAGGCAGCTTGTTTTGATATTATTTGGCAATGTCATAATTCAAATCTTTGTATTTTACTTGCACCTTTAAAATATATACATATGTTTGTATATTCCACAACTAGACCCAGAAGTTGAAAAAAGTTCCCAACTTTAAAATGGCGTTGTAACTTTTTCTAAAGCAGCTGCTAACTTTGGAACACTTGCGAATATATTTTCAGCCGGTGTTCGCGTTCTTAGAAATGGATCTTTTCGCCATGTAGTTCCATCTTTTCCGATGTATTAAATTTAATGATTTCTTTCGTCTTCTTCAAGTTCCTGCTCTGAAACTGACTAAGGATTGCTCACTATTTCTTGGTCACTTTCATCACTACTTTCATCTCCTATACTCAAGTTAATATCTGGAGGGTAACTCTGTATTTCGAATCGAAAGTAAAAGCGTTCGAATTGCAATGTAAATAAGATACAAATTAGAACAGTTTTCTCTTCGAATAGAAATACAGAGTAACCCACCTGATAAAAGCGACATCAGTCGCCCCTGCTCTCTTTCGTTAGAACTCATTTTTTATCTTTTTAACACTATGTGATGCACTTTTATACTGTAGTTGTAGTTTTGTAAGTAAAAAAATCACAAAAAGAAACTGTTCATAAATTTATGTATATGATGCCCATGGAATAACGGTATATTTATTTGTGATCTCACACGTAATCACACAAAATGTGTTGTGCAAGGTTACTATGGATGGGTATAAAACACCCAAAAAAATTAAACGTTAACACTATCGCGGGTGTAAACCACCCAAGCTCTTTTTAAAACAAATTTTATGTTAATATAATAACGGATTAATGTTGTAGAATGTACTTATAAACATAAACAACCATTCAAAGGTGGATTACATTAGAATAAAAGGACGATTTTCATGAAAAATTATATAGTTTACTTAAAAGTTCAGCCTTCTGGGTGGAATCCACCCAGACGATAGTAACGCAGGGTTAAGCAAAGTTTTCTAAAAACCTCCAATTTTAGATAAACTGACGTTCTTGCAACATCTTTTAGCTCTTTTATTGTTCTGCTTAATTCCTATATATGCAGCTAGAAATAAGATATTATAAAATAGCCATGGCGTGCATATTTTTAGCGTTATTGCAGTTTTATGTCTGTAAAAGAAAAAATTAAACAGAAAAATAAACAAAGTTGTAAATATTTCATTTCAACAGAGAATAAGAATAAAATTTATACTCGCATGTACATACGTTTGTGTAGATTTATACCATTCTGTGTAATTGTTAGTGGTGTCGTATCAGTGATCAGTGATCTTTGGTTATAAGAAATAAATGTGTATGAAATAAATGAGAGTTACAGGAATTAATGAAAAGCCTGTCTCTGGGATTTACTAGAAATAATGATTGATATCCCGTCTTATTGTAATTAGAAAATACTACCTTAGTTGTAAATATACTAAAACATTTTTACAAAAAATATGTAGAGATTAACCTTAAAATGCACCGGGTAATTGGCAGAATTTTCAAGCAATAATTTCATCAAATCGATTTGCTCGCAGTGTAAATGATCCCTAATAACAGCACATTTTTCTTAGTCGATCACTCATTTGAACACACATATTAGCTCCCTATAAGAGAATAAGATCGGATAACTGGTGCATATTTATAATTTCCTTCTATCTGCGTCATCCCACCAACTGTTTGACTTTGAATATGTTAAACGCGTTTTATACTCGTATTTTAGTTCAACATCTGCTTCCTGGTTTGAAAGCAACCTAAAAAAATAATGTTCTTAAGTTTCCCCTCTGTGGATTTAACAAATGTCTAAGTATATTTATTAAACGTGTATAAAATATGTTTAAATTCTACTAACACAACTACTTAAAAATAAAAGAACAACAACACCACAAAAACTGACTAACTGAAGGAAAGCAAAAACCAAAAAAAGGAATAAAATTAATATATAAGAACTAAATAAATGATCACTTTTAATGGGATGTGTTTAAAGTCAGGAACATAGAATAGATGGATGGGATGGTTGATTTGTAATGGTTTATTTTGGCATGTGCTCGCCAATGCTAAAACAACTAACTACACGATCAACCAGCCGTACCAGCAACCAAAGAACAACTAACAAAGAAATACTATGGCAGCAATAATCAAATGATCATGGGCCACATGCTTTTTACACAATTACTATTTATTTATTTGAAATGGCTATAGAACTAAAAACAAATAAAATGAATAAAAGTTGATGGAATCTCATGCTGTTAATTGCCTGGATAGTATTACTTATCAAACAGACAGACAGACATACAGACGTAGACACACATACAAATAGATTTCATTATCAAAACAAGATTTAAAATTTAAATTTTAAATGTATTTTATAGCAAACAAATGCTAAAAATCAATTAAGGGAAGCAGGCAAAAAAAAACAAAACTCTTTTCATGAACAACATCCAGGGAAAATAAATTAATAAAAAAAGAAACCCGACACACATACACACACGTATAAATAAATGAAATTAGAAATTGCTTAGAAAAATTTAGTCATGATGCAAATAATAAAATGCCAAAATAAAATATCAAGCCGCTCGATGGGAAGTCCCGTCATCTCTTCGAAATTATAAAAGAAATATGCCAAAAAATCTTAACATTTTTATAAACATTGATGTAGGTAAAGTTCTTTAAATGTTTACGAGAATCAACATAATTTCTTATTTTATTTTATTCCCATAGTAAATGGGAGTGGTCGATCTTATGGCATTTATTGTATATTTATTTAGGATTTGTGGATTGTGTTTAAAGAAAACATTCCTATTTTTTTTTTTTTTTTTTTTTTTTGTTTTCTTCAAATAAACACATCACTGTTTTATTAATTTCAAGGGTATGAGAAAATTATCGAATGTTTTTGTAAAAGAATTTCTTTATTGGAATTAGCGAGCATTAGCAAAACACTTTTATGGGTTCGATTTTAATCAAATAAATTGTGGGAAAGAGGAACATTAGAAAAGAACTCGTAAGTGGCAAAATTAGTTAGGATTATGTTTATGTAATTGTTGTGGTTTTTTTTATATGGATAAATCATGTTGTCATGAAGGCGCCAGAATTATTCGGAGCTCTTTAGATAATAAATTCTTTAATAAGTCACACAACAGGAACCAACATGTCGCCTTTAATTGCAATAAATCCACCACTAGAGTGTATTTTGTTGGCCAGCTGGAGTTTGGCTAACGGTTGGGACTGAGCCGCAAGTTAACCCAGTCAAAGAAAATAATAGTTGTGAAAATCGGAGCAATGGAAGAGCTGTGCGTTATATATCAATATATCGATGGAGGAATGCTGGAAACTTGCCTCAGTATTAAGAAAAATATCTGTAGATGTATATGCGGTCAAACTGCAAGCAAACCTACACAAATTACATTTTTTTTAATTCAGTTCCTAAATCAAAGAAGTTGAATGAATTAATGAATTGTTAGAATTACAGGAAACAGGACACTGCGATTGAAGAAGATCTATTGTATGGCATGCTCGGTGCAAGAGCATCTTATCTAAACTTGATTTCCTGAAGAATCTGAAGTTTGCAAATGGTTCTAGTGTTAGCAGTTCCCAATCCACCAATAGGTGCATGTTCAATTGGCTGTGTCTTCTGTGGAATAGAGCTTCGCAGTCCTTCATAATGTACTCAGCAGTTTCACCATCATAATAATCACAAATCTGTTTCTCTCAATGCCAAGCCTGTTGAGGTGTTTTCTCAGTCTGCAATGGCTTGTTAGGAGCTGTAATGAGCATTTTTAGATTGTAAAAGAAGTTATGAGGTAATCAATTTTTCGGGGATATTAACTTGTTGGCCCGTTTAAAACAATTTATTGCACCAAACTTCAAGTAAACCCCATCAAAGAAAAAAAAAAAAGAATTTTGAAATTCAGCTCATAAATAGAGGAGTACGGCAAGCACCAACAACTCGAGGAGAACACCTTTGCCTTTAAATAAAAAAAAAATTGTATACAAACAAACGGCATGCAACGCTTTAAAAACAAAAATATTTTGAAAATCGGTTCCCAATTGATAAAGTTATGCGGATACACACACTTAAAAAAAGTAAAACTTTAGTTGAAAATCAGCATTATTGGAAATGGTGAAATCGTGATGTCGCGATTTTCATATCACATAACAAAAATTCAAGGGTCGCTGGACCTGGAGCAGTGATGGCCAAGAAGAGAATATAGAGAGTATTAGTTTTTTGAGTGAGTATTAGTCTAACTACAGTTAACAAAATGCTTGACCGTAATACCGACATTGAATTTGTTTTGCATAAATATTAAGATAAATGAACAAATTTCTAAGTTCATAAATACATCAAACAGCTTTTTCATCAGAATCAATATAAAAATATTGAAACCTAAAAAGACTTCAACGTTGTATGAATATAAGAAGCCGAATGATTTTGGGTACACTGGTGCCCAAATGGCCTTCGCTGATCTTGATCTAGAAGGTCTTTCTTTAAACATACCTCGATTTATTCGTACAAAATTAGAGCTTAAACTTGCAAAATTTATTCCCTTTTATGGGACTCGTAATTTAGAAAAATTAGCTAAAATCGCTTAATGATTTCACATGACCTCACTAATCGGCCCACTTTAAACCTGGCCACTAAAACCATGCATGTAGTTATTGTTTTGCTTTTATTAGACCGGATGCCGTCGTTAAGTTATCTCTGAAATCTGTTCCTCTTTCAAATGTTCGAGAGATAATCTATTTACACTTTCATCAAGGGTGTTTTTTGTATTGATCGCATTTTTGTTGCTAATTCCAATCTCGGTAATGAGTTGCAATTACCAAACGATATACTTTTCATCACAAAACTTCATACTTAATGTCAGCATTAATAAACAATTTCGTTCTCTTATTGGAGCAGCACACCCAGAAAAAAGATTGGTTGGAAATCGGTTATGTCAATAGAATATCGGTTACCGCTACCAAAATTCTATGGATCCAACAAACATTCAATTATCATAAACATAATATCACAATTGTAACCAACATATGGTTGAGACAATTCTTAAATTAATTAGGTCAACCGAATTGATGTTGCTACAATTCGGATGGCAGCAAATTTTTTCTTTGTGTTTTTTTTTTTTTTATTTAGAGTTTTTTATATTAAAATATTTTTGTAATTTAACATCAATATTTATACATTGTGTACCCATTTTCCCAACGAATGGTCTTGTGAAACAATTAATATCAAAGTGAATTTTTTTTTATATAACAAAAGATCTCAAGTTTGAAATTTAAAAATCATTAATTTAACAAAATATTTGTTCAGCCGACCAGCCAAAATATGAACATAGTATGCAATTCCTGGTCTTAGACCACAACCTACCATTATTACCGTCGGATCTATTATCTTGTAAAATCATGTACTCTGGATGGATTTTGATGTCTACAGGAGCACCTATTCAATTCATCATCAAGAAAAAGTTTTGTTTTACCACTAATTAGTTCTTAGCTGTTACTCAAGTCATATTTCTACACATACATACCCACATACTGGTATTAAACTTAAAGTTCATAGTTCCACTCAAGCCAAGAAAACGTCAATCAAACGCTACAATTATTTTGAGACGTTAAAAAAATTTAACTCGATTTTACAATAATTGTGCAAGTGGAGTATTGATTAAAAAATTTATCTGTGTGTGTGTATGAAATGTTATTGTATTGGTTTTTGATGATGACTCTAGAATGGCATAAATTGTATCTAAAAAGTCGTTAACCTTATTTTGTTGTTGTAAGTAATACATCATCAGTAATAATAACAACAATAAAGAAGCAAAACAAAAAAAACAAACTATAAAAATAAATAAATGACAAACTGACTGACTGACATACACAGACATAAAACGCATACAAATATGCACACAAATACACACTTGTACAACTAATAAACTGAAATTTACTACAAAACTTCAGTTACTAAAGTCAAGTAGTGACGGGGGACGCAAAGTGTCGCCGATCGTGGCGTGTTGTTGTTGGTCTGAATCGAGTTGTGTGCTCAGCTAGTTTGACGCTATCTAGAATTATTATCAATATACATTTTCATGTGCACATACTGCAACGTCATTATCTTTTAATGCCATGTGGTAAAATAATAAAAATTTGAAAATAAATTATTTAAAATTTTTGAAGGCAAAATTTCATATATATTATTTTTGTAACCATAATTGAAGCGACAAAGTGAAAAAATAAAAAGATATTTGTTCATCATACATGTGTAATTGAATTTAAAGATAATGCAAGAAAAAACTAAAAAGCTAGAATGTGTTAAAAAATATGTTTGGGGTTATTTTCCCTGTTAACCGGAAACGGTTAGTTGGTACATCTGTTGACTTTAAGGCAGCATACAAATCTAGAATATCTTTTCTTTTTCAAAAGTAATTAATTTACCAAACATTATGTCGTCTAAATTGTGAATCATCTAAGAAAAAAAAAAAAACAAAAAACAAATATGTCTGCAGTTATTCAACGTAATTCGACGTAATCGTACATAATATTGAATACATATTTATCTCTGTGTGTATGATGCCACAATAATAAAAACTAAACTATCAAGTAGATCTTCCAGATAGTTTATACATCAGCTATGACATCATGCTGCAGTAAATAATGTTAGCTGTTGTATTGAAAATTGTTTGATTAAATAAAAAATATAAAAAAAAAGGAAATTGTAGATGTTGATGTTGTACCTCCAACAATCAGCCACCAACGCATCTTCTGTGTAAAATAAAATGATATTTTTTTATAATAAAATCCTAAACATGAGTTAGTTGGGTTGGTTGGTTGTTTCATTTTACAATAAAACTAAAATGAAACCAAGAGATTGAATTTTAATCGCAGGTATTGAAGGAAAATCAATTTAGCGCAAACAAAAACTTAAAGCAATTATTTTTTAAGAATTATTCAAATCTTAACTTTGAAATTTGTGAATTATAAGTTTGGCCACACTTCTATACAATAAACAAACTAAAGCGTGTTTTTTTTTTATAAAAGTATAGAACTTTGAAATGGAATAAAACAAAGAAGATTTTTTTTTCGAATTGACATAAAATTTACTTTATTCGAAAGATAATCTTCTGGCATTATAATTTAAATATAACTTGTGGCATATGACCATCGCGGCTAGCTTAGACGTAGTCTAATCTGGAGTTGCAATTTTCGATGACTTTTTCCAACATATGTCGCCGTATATCGCCAAGTGCTCAATCGTCTCGGAATTATCGACGAAGACTAGCGACTTCACGGATCCCCACAGGAAATGGTCTAGCGGAGTTAAATCTCACGATCTGGGAGACCAATTCACGTGTCGGAAACGTGATACTATGCGGTTACCAAACGTTTCATTTCATAAATCAATTGTGGTACTAGCTGTGTGACATGTTGCGCCGTGTTGTTGAAACCACAGCTCCTGCACATCATGGTTGTTCAATTGATGAACGAAAACGTCATTATTCAAGGCTCTTTAGCGGTCACCATTGACTATATTGATCTCAAAAACATCGTTTTTATGGAAGTACGGACCAGTGATTCCACCAGCCCATAAAGTACACAAAACAGTTAAATGGTCTGGATGTAACGCTGTGTCAACATACACTTGACAACAATCATCACTCCAAATACGGCAGTTTTGCTTATTAACGCATCTATTTGAACAAAATTCGCTTATGAATATCGAGATGAACGGCAATCTTGTTTTGCACAAATTTCCCAAAAATTTGAAAGCGTTGTTCAGGCATCAGTCTCTTCATGTCGAAATGCCAAACCAAACTAAACATAAGTCACTTGATAGCTGATAAAATGGCCGCCACTTAAAAAAGTGTAGCTAACTTAAAGTTCTATACCTCTATGAAAAACACCCTTTATTTGTACTTGTACTTTTGCTGGTATGTTTCTCCTTTCCTCTACTAATCCCACTGTGCATGAAATCAGTCGATCGCTTCTAACACTTTAAGGTTCGTTATTTTCATAAATAAATCAAAGTAAAAACTTGCCTGCACTTTTCAGTTTCCCTTTTTAATCCTGTTTCGCTTACAAACACTGATAAATATTCTTTACAATATTTTTAATAAATTTTTAATAATTGACAGATAATCATTTGTAACTCTTAACGTCATGAGAATTAAAAATCAAACCTCTATTCTTTTCTTTTTTATTTCGAATCAAGGAAAACAAAAAAAAAATTTAACAAACTATAAGACGTACTCGTCGTATTAAAGAGGAAATTTCAAGGCTCGTTAGTCCCCCACCCAACACAATCTTCCGAATACAACACATCCGTTCTATTGTTAAAGTGAGTTTTATATCTTTTCGTATCCAGTGATTTCTTTGTGAAAATGCCTCTGTATGTTGTGTGTTGCATGCATGCATGTGAGCATTATTGTTGTATAAATACTTTTATTGAAAATGTAAAATCCAAAAAAATCTTTTAAGTATAATCAGATTTTTTATAACAGATAATGGTTAGGACACATACACATACATGTGTTTCTTAAGCATGTGTGGTAGTACTCGTATGTATGTATGTAAAATCTATAAAAGTTCTAGCAATTGTATAACGAAATATTTATGCAAACCTTGTCTAGATGTTTTTTTTATTTTTTTGTATTTCTCTACCATAGACGACATCAATGTTGCTGGTTACTTACTGCAGCATGTTTTATTTTTCAAATTTGCTGCCAGAGTATTCTATTGTTTGGCAGACATGAAAAAAATAAATAATGTTTGGGTACAAATACAACATACAACAAACACCCGCGTCAAACCATTATCGTATCAAACAATTGGTAGAATGTTGAAAAATAAGATGGAATTTACAGGAAGATTGTTGTGAAGACAACAACAAAAACAACACAACACATAAAGAACGTGTTAACTAATCTGTTGTGTTGTACATATTAAAAAACAAAAAAAAAAGAAGGAAAAATTATTCCTATTAAAGATTTTTATTCTTGAGAAAAACAATTGTAAGTTTTTCTGTGATTTTTCTGTTTCGTTTCTTGTTATTTTGTCTAGATTCTATTGTTTGAATTATATCCTCGTCTCAGGGTTAAATCTTGTTGCACATAGTTTTTTCTTTCTCACTGCTCATTTTCAGTTTAAAACGTTTCAAAATCTGTGAAGGAACCAAAAAAAAAAAAAAAAACACACACAAAAAAAGTTATTACAAGCGTGACTTTAAGGTTTTGTTTTCCGTCGATAGTTGGTTGTACTTTGAAAATAAAATGTATTTTTAAAGAGGTATGTATGTATTTACTAAATTGTTGTTGGTGAAAAATAAGTGCTAGAAGCGATATGAAAATATATAATTATAATTTTCTTTAGGGTGTGAAAGGACTTGCAGCATTTCTTTGAAGATTTTGATCTTTCCTCGCCTGTGTGGGCATATTTACCTACTGGGCGTGTACAACATTACAATTATGAAAGTGGTCAGTGAGTGTCACTTTGAAACTCAGTAAATTTGATATGTATCCGGTTTATAAGAAAATTTTTCACTCACATTTAAATCTCGAAACAATGCAATTTAATAATCCGAAAAGTGGGCTGTACCACGCCTAAATGAAATAAATATATTCTTTCATTAACTTAGCAGATTTGGTAGACACTGTAGGTTTAAATGTTTGGATCTTTGTTTCACTATAACTAGAAAACCGCTTAATGTAAGTTTTTTTAAAGGGCAAGAACCGAACAAATTGGTACTTTCTGTTTTTTTTAATGTTTTTACATTAAAATATAGTGTACTTTTTGAGGGGTAAAATAACGAAAATCTGGTACTTTTTGTTAAATTGGTATACGGACAGTTTATGACTTAATTAACATGTGACAACGTCTGTGATTTGTTCCCCTTATGAAACTTTACATTTTTGCAGAAAATAACTAATTACAAACAAGTTCATACATGAGTAGTTTTAGTCCAAGCATATCTGAGTGAGTTGTTCTTTCGTTAAAATGTTTCAAATCAATTAATTTTATTAAGTCAGGAATTTTGTTTAAAATAAATAATTTTGTTTTCGAGATCAATCACGATCTTGTTATCAAAGCTCTGCTTATTGCTTTCCAGAACTAACTGCTAGAGTCTAGGGTTACTCATGACTTACGTTTTAGCATATTTAGTTGTGAAGTTAAATAAAAGGTTTTCCAATAAGAGTGATATGATTTTTAAAAAAAAAAAACACACACTTATTGTTAAGGAAATTCAAAAGTTTTTTTAATTAATGTGAAGTACAATCGATACAATTAATTAAATAAAACGTCATTCAAATGGCCTCAACGACTTCTTCTGCAGAAACGAATTCGATGAACCCAATTTTCGAGCACTTTTTTCACTAAATCAAGTCGTATGTCATGAATGGCACGTTCAATATTGACTTTTAAAGCTTGAAGAGAGTCTGGTTTATTTTAAAAGACCAATGACTTCAAATAACCCCACAAGAAATAGTCTAATGGTGTTAAATCACAACTTCTTGGAGGCCATTCAATATCACAATTTCTTGAAATAATCGAATCTCCAAACTTTTCTCGCAATAATTCAAGTTATTCCAAGGCAAAATCAACAAATTCACGACGTTTGCGGTGATGCAATGGCTTCAGTTCAGTGAGAACAATTTTATACGGATGCAAATCCAAATCCTTTCTCAAAATCCGCCTGGTCATTGTGTGAGACAGTCCCAATTGTTAAGAACGTCTTGGAATTGACAAATTGCGGTCTTCAGCAACACGTGCCTGAACGGCAGCAATATTTGCATTACTTCGAGCGGTTCTTTGTCTTATTGGCAGTTGAACATTATTAACAGAAAATGAAAGCTGATTGCATATAAATAATAATATTTTCCAACATAAAAAAACTCTTAGTAATTTTGAATTTTCATTAGTTCATTAAAACTGAACTTGAGCCTGATAATATTACTTTTCTTATATATATTAAATTTTATTTAATTACACTGTGATAGTTTTTGACCCGAAAAACAATTAACTTCGATGAATCCTTTTCGAATTATTAGGGGGAGTCCCCTGAGTGCGAAAGTACATTTGGAAGTGTCAGATTGGCTCCAGTTTTTGAGAAATCGGTATATATTCATGAAAAATGGTAAAAGAAATAGTGTAATCTTTGTTTAAATTTTGTTTTTAAATTTAGTGATTTAAAGAAATATAATGCAATATTTTTATTTTATTTTGCTACAGTGACAGGCAGCAACTTTTTATAGCTCCACCGTAATCAATTTTCCCAAAAAAAAAACAGCAGTTTGACAAATCCCATAAAAATTTCAAAAACATCAATACGATCTTTTATTAATCGATTATAAGCTGCCAGTCGAAACTTAAAAATCCTAGTTGTGATAATTTGACTAAATAGCAACTGAAACTGGCAGATCTGATCTCAGTTGCTTAGTGGAAACTTAAATGTGGTTTGGTTGCCATCCAAAATTTATTTATTAAAAATTAAGGAAATTGTCAATTTCATTGAACAACTTATAAACTTTAATATAATCCTACAGAGACTTGGAATACGAAATTGTATGAGAAAAATTCTTTAGGACATAATAAATTTTCAGTACTTTATTGCTTTAAATATTTATTTATTAATTAATGACTTTTTTATTTGCTTATTTATAAAATAACCTCATTTATGACTTTTTTTTATTGAAATTCCAATAATTTAAATGATATTTAGCAATAGAAACAACCGCAAAAGTAACAACGATTACTTGAAAATATATTACAATGATGTCCATTGAATATTGAGTTCCAATAAAAATTTAAATTCGAAATTAAATACAGGCCACAACACAATAATCTATTTTTAAGAGCAGCAAAAACAAAAAAAACTACAAGCGACACAAATTTAAGCAGCATAAAACCATTAGCAGTAACAGTAAAAAAATCCTCTATGAATTAAGAAAAAGAAAAAAACAAACTATCCACCGCCAACAACAGCCAAATCAAGACTTGTTGTCACATAAAAATGTTAAGTTTATGGGACAATTTTAACGATTAAAATATGCACTAATGTTATTGTTGTTGTAATAAATGTACATATTTGATTATTGTAAATTTTTGAAATCCTAAATACCGGCCAACCATCGATAATCCAATTGAAAACCCCCCCACCACCACCAACTTCATTAACAACATCGGCAACGTTGCCACCGTCATTTCACCACCTTCACAACCAAAAAAGATAGTAATAAATAAATAAAAATTAATTTAAAACCAGTGTGTTAACAAATAACAAAAACAATATATTTTTTTTGCCTAAATCCCATGCAAATGAACTGAAAAAAACATACATAATGTTTTACTTATAAATTAATAATAGTTTATTTAACCGTTTTGTTAGATAAGAAGGAAAAAAAATCATAATGTGAAATTTCAAAATTTATTTAAATCATTTAAACAAATGCAACAGCAGCAGCAGCAGCAGCGATATAAATATTCAACTAAATGACAGTTAAATTAAAAACATTTTAAAGACGACAACAAACAAAGACAGAATGAAAGAGACAGAGAGAAAAAAGGCAAAATCGATATAAATTACTTTGATTATTTAAATAAATAATCGAACAATAATCACAAACAAACAAACAAACAGTCTCTTACACTTGTTAATAATAAATTGAAATTTTTATTTTATATTTCTTTCTTGCTGCCCAGTGAAAGTGTTTGTGATTCAAATTTATTTATCTAATAATTTTTTTGATTATTTTTAATTAGAAGAGTTAGCGTGAAATCAGTTTCACTGAGCCCGTAATTTACAATTCATAATAAATTTTAACCAAGATCACAACTTGAATTTGTAAACAAAGTAAATATTTACCACAATCGTAATCTTTAGATGGGAAGAAATTGAAAAAAAAAATTGAAATTATTTTATTATTAAGTTTTCTTTAAAAATCAAAATCAGTGGCGAAATTATAGGAAAACATCAGTTTATTTGAAACAATATTTGGAAAAGTTACAAAACTCTCTTTGCTTATGCACAAATTATTAGCAATCATTTGAGAATTACCTACTAATAAACATAAATGATTTGGTAACTTACAATAATAACAGGTACACTCATCCATGCAACTCTGCGGCTCTCTGCCTTTTTATTCTGCTGACTCCGACTTTATTCTGGTGATTTGTCAAAAAATCAAACGCACAAACATGTATGTTTTCAAAGCCTAGAACATCAACAGTTCATGCCAGATGTCAAAATATAACACACACACAAACTGAAACCAGCTGACGAGCAAATCTGCTGATGCGCGTACCTGTTATTATTGTACCATGACCCACAGAATTTAACAGAGCTCTCTCTGTTCGCAGGTTAACGGTTAGATATGCTAAATATAGGGGTTTGTAGAGAGCCACTTTGTCCACAAAACCCAATGATTTTTTTCCGCCCACGTTGACTCCTTCCTAAAAAAAAACATGTTTTTAGTGCACCCGCTATGATTTTTATATGTCTACAGAGCACTGTTACCATGCCAACAGAGCTTTGTTAAATTCTGTGGTTCATGTCTAGGGTTTTATATATTAAAATTTTACTTCACACAGATTAATGTAAAATACTTATGGCGTTTTCTTTTCTAAAAATAATATGTTACATATATGTTACATGTGATTTGGCAACATTTTTAAATGTTCCCACGACTTTTAGGAAGTGTTGCATATTTTAAGTTTACAAAAGAACATAAATGTTAGCAATAATCAATAAAGTAAAGAAACAATAACAAAACCAGCTGTTAATATAATGCTGCACTTATGCCCCTTTAATTAAAATGAGTGTTGAACATGTAACATTTTTTTTCTTTTTAAGGGTACCATCATGAGAAAAGAACTCGTTACACTTTTAAAATAGAATAAATGCAACATATTACTCAGAAAAGAAAACACCATTAGGGTTTCTAGAGTTTTTAGCACAATTTTACCAATAAAAGACGTCAACAACATGGTTTTCTGATCAACTGATATCCACATCAGATGACGATGATTTGTTCAGCAACTCTTCATTTAAATTTGTTTTTAGTTTTCTTATTAACTTTTTATCAAAAAAAAATTTTTTTTTTACTTGTAAAAAAGGTACCGGGAAAAGAAGTAAAAAGCGCCCTTATCTTATATAAAATATGGCAGTTATTCGAGCAAATATTCAAGAATTTATGTTTTTTGGTAGGAAAGTAAACTAATGAATGAAGAAAATTGTTTGTTTTGATGTTTTTAAAGTTTTTTGAAAAGCTATTTTGCTTGTGCTTAGTAATTCGCAAAATGTATTTGCGAGTTTATGTATGAGTAAAGGAGTTTTGGAACATTTCAAACATAAATGGTAAAGATCTACTGATGAGTTGGTATTTAGCAACCAACGAAATGCATATATGTAGATTTGCTAATTTATGTTTTAAATGAAGTAGATTTTATTCAGTGAAAATCGATTGATAAATGTTGGTATTATTTAGAATAAGATCCAGCCACCTGATTCTTTCGAAAATTTCAAAAATTGTAGAATAATTTGAGAACAACAATTCAACATATGATTACAGCTGGGCTGCATCCCGTACTAAATTCCATAAATTTATACAAATAAATTGATCTATAGAATTTTATATTTCGACGTAGCAGATAAGGACAATCTTTGTTAGCTCTTTCTTGTTTCATGTCGTAATTACTCACCCTGTAATAATTTTTAATACATCAACTTAGAACAGTGTCGCGCTCGTTGTAAAAATTTATTTCTAAAAGTAAAATTTTATGACTTTAATAATTGTAAAAAAAATGGCCTTTTCATATGGAAGCTTGATTGATTGTCTAATTGATTTATTACCAAAAATTCTACATAAAACTGAAATTTTAATTGAAATACAAAAGAGCCGTGTTGTTTTCGTTCTTGTTGTTGTTGTTGTTTTGTAATAAAAATGACAGCAATTATCGTAAATATATTTTTATGTTGTAAAAAAGCTGATCATTTTCTTGTGATCTCTTAAATTGAGAATGTAAATTCTTTTGTATTGTTATTGTAATTTATTAGTTGCTATAAAAAAATACGGGTTTTTACATTTATTTTTTTTATTTTAACCCCATATTTAATGGATCAATTAAGTAAACATGTAATACAATACATGAACAAAGAAAGTACAAGTAAATTAAGGGCCCTGAGGAGGGATCATTTATATAAAAATTGTTGTAAACGCACTAGTCAGTCAGTCAGTCATATGACTTGTTAAAGAGTAGCAGTCATGGGAAGGATGGCAAGAGAAGAAAATTTTTATTTTCTAATCCTTTCAAACTCTGCCATTGTTACTTCATGTTTTAGAATATTTGTAGACCATTTATTTCCATATTATCATCGCCAAATTGACAAACTAATAAACAAATTTTCTTCAGCTTAAACGTTAACAATCGTATTAAACTTCTCCAGCACAGAAGACAGTTGAGAAGATGGGAAAAAAGTCAAATGCAAAAAAAAAAAAACACCAACAAAAAAGAAACGTTTACTCTTCATGTTCTAAATGTCGTTTTAAGACTTTAAAATGTGAATTTATTGACCAGCTGTTAATGTTTTTAGATAAAAACTTAACAAACCAACAACTACACAATCGTTAAGTTTTAAGCTGGGATTACTCTTAGTACGGCCATTAGTTTAGAGTAAGATTGTTTTATTAGTTTTCCGATGATTTTTTTGTTGCATTTATTTTTTATATTTTCATTTGTGCAATTTCAACAACTAAATTGAGCTGCTAACCTCATTGCCAACGACGAAGTCATTTGTTAGAGTTTTACAAAGATTTATATAAGAAGAAAAAAAAAATAAGTTTTTAGTGTGTCGTTGTTTGATAATGTAATAAATATATAAACACAGTGGAGCAAGAAATATATTAAAATAAATATTGAGTTTTTTTATCTTATAAATTATTCTTGATGATGCTGATGTTCCGCCATTCTCCAATTTGCGAGCAAACGGCCTCAATTAGCCAATTCCATTTGAGCAGCATCGTTCCATTCTAATTGTGACGAGAATAGTTTTTTTTAACGTTAATATGCACCAAATAAGGTTGACGCCCTCGTCGACTGGCACCTTGTCGGTTATACGTCAGAGCCGCCTTTGCGATGGTGTCTGTTGTCCTATCCATCCGAATTTTCGCCTTACTTATCGTTGTCCTAGTGCACATAAGAAAATACATTTCAATTAATTGTTTAATTGATTTTATAACAGTGTTTCACTTAAGAAAATTTGCAATATCTAATGGGTTTTCGTTCGGAATGGTGTTCAAACGACTTGAGTTTTAAAAATTTTATGGTGTTTTATTTTGGGCTCACAAAAAGGGGTGCCACTAGCAAAAAAAAAAAAAAAGATTCCTTAATAAATTCAATCGAAAATTTGCCAAAACTTACCTTAAGAAAATATTGTGTGAACTTAATTTACAACAAACTGCCATTTACCAAATCTAAAATTTTTTGTCTGATCAGACTCGTTGGAGAGTAAATTATGTGTGCTAGCGAACATGTTTGATGTTTTTTACCCTCTGAATTCCTCCACACAAGACAAGTTGTCTTTTATAAGTTTTCGGGAAGTTTATTTTTATAACAGACCAAACTAAATTACGACGCAAAGCGCAATGTAATTTAGCGCTAAGCTTTTACGCTGAAATGAGTAATCTAAATTAGAGCGTTAACGTTGCGCCAAAAACAATAATGTTTACTCACTTTATTTAATGAAAAACTCTAAATAAAAATAAGAAAAATAGATGAAGACGCTAAATTGAGCTGAAAGTACCTAAAGTGACATTACCTAACAAAAACAACAGTACTTTCACAGCCAACTTCACTTCTTGACGCGCTGTCAAAATTGAATTTTCCAATTGCAAAGCGTTGACGCCGCGTTATTTCGGTTGGTTTCATACATTTTGTATGGGCATGAGAAATTTTGACAGCCAGACAACGCTTTGCGTTGTAATTTAGGTTGTTCTGTAAGAGCTGTTAAAACACCTTCACGCGCTCCTTTTTGACCCAAACCAATGTTCAAACTCATGTATTTTAAATGGGTTTGGTCATTGGTTTGTGCCAAAAACGAGCATTTGAACGTGTTTTACACAGCTCTAATTTGTATGTATTTGAAGATAAATTTAATAAGCTAAGATGCAAATTAAAAATTTTAACCGACACAATTTTAAACTTGACAGATCATTGTTAAACATTTTTTAAGTTTTAAGCAATAGCACTCAAGGGATGACCTAAACAGATACGAAACATTAGATGGTGAACATGTAGAAGAAAGCTTAATTCTTTTACAACTCTGCTATTCCGCGTTTTTTTTTTTTTTTTTTTTTTTTTGTTTGTGAATACAGAGCCTCTAATATTCAGTAGACGAAATCAATTTCTTAAGCTGTCTGAGCAGGCTTTTTATTTACTATTTTACTTAGAAGACGGTTCTGCTAAACGACGATGGAGAGCGGTGTTGTGTACAATAGCTTGAGGAAGTACAAGTCGAATTCGTGGCAGTTCCAGTGCTATGCCTTCACCTCTAAAAAAGTTCAACTACAATAGTTCGGGTACTTAAAAAAATGAGTTATAAAATTTTCATAAAAAAAAAAACTGTGGAGAATGGACCATATAATCTTCATTCTAAATGAGTTTCATCAAGTTTTACAGCGACTGTTAAAAGTTTAACATAGATCTGTTAACTAATGAAATGTATTGAGAAAAAATTTGGGTTTGCATCCTTGCTAGTAAATTTAAATATCTGTTAGGAAAAAAATAATTTAAGTGTATATGTATTAGTGATGTTACGAATATCAATTTTTAGTATTCGCGAATACGAATACGAATACGAATATTTAAAACAGTATTCGCCGAATACGAATACGAATACGAATATTTCTTTTGAGGTTTATATTTTAAATTTAATTGGAAAAAATCCCTGCCTTTGCGTTAGTAACTATAAATGAGAGACATGATGACTTTACTCATGGATACAAGTGACAGTGATTGTGAAAATGGAGATGAAATTTCTCAACTTAGTTTCCCAGATTCCATTCATCATTTACTTAGAAAAACTATCGCGGAATATATATCGGAAAAACGGGCGGCAAATGACGTTAACCCACTGATATGGTGGAAAGTAAATAAGGAAAAATACGAGCTTCTTTTACCTATAGTCAGGCAATATTTAGTGACACCACCAACGAGTGTTCCAAGCGAGCGAATGTTTAGTGGTGCGGGGCTTATTAATACACCGCATCGGCTTGATGGAGAAAAGGCTTCAAAACTTCTATTTTTGAAATTCAACATTCCTCTACTGAGGTTTGATTACTAATTTAACATGATATAAAACTTTAATTTTTGAATACTAGTTGCAAAATACATATATATTTTTGTTTGTTTTTTAAGAAGGTTATTACTTTGCGTGAAATACAATGGGTTTTTTTAATAAAAATTAATATATTTTTTTACATTTTATGTACTTTTTTTAAACTTTTGTATGATTTTTTTTTGGAAAATGTATGGGAAAATTATTCGAAAAATATTCGCTTGAATTTGGCGAATACGAATACGAATATCTTAAAACAGGCGAATAGTCGAATACGAATACGAGTATTCGTAACATAACTAATATGTATATCGTTTCCACTGTGTGCAGAATGTTGGCATACTGCTTATGCATGGGACACAAGTGTAATTTACTTGTTACCTGTTGTAAAATTGTTTACTGTGTGTTTTTGGTGGTTTTCTTACATGTTGTAATCAACGTTTTTCTAACTACTAGACAGCAGTATTTTAAACGAATTCATCACACGAGTTCACAAGGGACGAAATATAGATCGAAGTAGTTTTGCTGCATTAAATATTGCTTAAGTTAAAGGCATGATCAAAAGCTCTAAAGTCAAATCAGGACCTCTATCTTAACATTTATTAAATGAAATCTGATTTTTCTTGTACGTCCGCAATTAATTGCTCAATTAATTGATTAAAAATTGTGATGCAGGGTATTTAAAATTCGGTGACCAATTTTGTACCAATATTACATGATATTTTCTTGTCTTAAGTAAGTAAAATATGTAAGTAGTTGTTGTATTACTTGTACTCATATATTCCATTAGCAAATACTGCTTTTGCTGTCTGTGTGTGTGTATTTTTTTTTTTCTCATTTTCAATAATATTTTGTTTACTATAATATATTTTTTCTTCTATGTATGCAATTGACATCGTGTTGACATTTACAAATTGATGTTTTTTCTGGTGTTTATATATATTTTTTTTCAATCTCTTTCTTAAATTTAATTTAGTAAATGTGTATTTAGTTGTAAGTGTTTTGCATGTAAACGTAAAATAATTTACAAGTTGAATTTATTTCGCAAACACAACTCTAAATACTTTTAGATTAAACAAATAAATAAATATTTGCGTGTTTTTTTTTTTTTTTTGCAAATATTGACACAAAATCTTAAAAAAAAAATTATTTAAATTTTAAATATTTTTGTTGGATATAAAATATAAGAAAATTTAAAAATTTAGCTTAATCGCAACTCGATGATATCAAGTGAATTTGTATGATAAAAATTTCAGTTGATGTGACCAACATGTACAACAATCAAAATTGAAAAAAACAACTGGTTATTGGGGAATAATTTTTCAAGTGTTAACTGTTGATTAACATGTTTTGTTTACAAAAAGATTTACTTGCAATTGTATGAGATGTTGAAAACATCTGGACTTCTCCCTGAATGGCTAAACGCCAACTCGTTTAATTGTTCGTTTTAAATACAAATCAATTATGAAAATCTTGTAATTTAAATTGGTTTGTTTTTAAAACTAACAACTGAACAAGTTCGATAAAAGTCTAGTATAAAACATTTCTTAACAAACATGTATGATATCAATTTAATTCTAGAAAAAGTTTCAGAGCCACGCCCCCGAACAAACTAACTGTTCTCGTTTTTAACTAATTCATATGAAACATATGTAATAGAAAAAATAAGTTCTCTTAGAACAGTAATTGTGTTTTCTTTTCTAAAAAAAATGGTATATCTACATGCAGAAAATGTACTTCGATGTTCGTTACATAAAAATGTTTTGCTATCTAAAAGGGCAGTGTGTTTGATTCTAAAAGAATCGCCCTCACTAATAGTGGAAGGCATTGTAGTTTATGACCCGTCAAAATTGACATTGTTGATAGTGCCTTGTAAAACTTAGCTGCCAGCTGTTAAAAACATGGCGTTCCATTTTTTCATAAGTTGTGTTTTGTTCTAGTGAAATGACAAGCTGCATTATTACAGGGTTAGCAAGACATTTTATACATGTACCTTTCATCAAGGTGCCATTTTGTGAGACGTGAGACAAACAGTTTTTGTGACTAATACGACAACCGAACATTAGTTCTTACGATCCCCGTCGAAAATCAAGCGCAAAACTGTATGTTTGATTGAATGTTCCATAACATGGATTGTAGAAAACTATACAACATTCGCCCCTAACGTAATATAAAACAAGCTGAAACGAACCTCGTTGGACATAATTGAGTGCTTTCTTATGTTGTTGCACATACCACTTAAGATAAGTAAAAAAATGCCGATTGCCTTTTAAGACAAAAACTTGCTGTAATTCATTTTTGGTTTGAGTTAGCTTCAAACTAAGGTCTTTAATTTAAAAGTCAAAAACGTTTTGTCTTTTGTTGGTGTGAGTGGGTTCACCATAAGTTAATTTAGTACAGTGATGGAAAAATGAAAAATTGAAATGGTACTGTCCGACAACAACAAGAGTACTTTTTTCAACATTGTGGTACTTTTTGTGAAACATATATTTTTATTCAAAAATAAAATTAAAAATCCATGTTATAATAAAAAAATATTAAATGAAGAAAACAATGCAGCTTGGTTTGCATAATTTTTCAACCAGGTTCAACTCCGCATTAGCAGAACAAAACCAATACATGTACATTAAAAAAAACAAATGTGTGCAAAATACCCTAATAAACACATATATGTATATTTTTACAATTTTATGCCAGATTATTTAGTCTCGTGTGTTTTCGAAAGAACAAAATTTATGAGAACTAAAAATTAATTCCGTGTAAATTGGACCAATAACATTAAAGGGCACTATACATTCGCCAAAATCACATTAAGCATTTAAAGTTGTATTAGTAAAAATTTGATTGTATGTGTGGCACTGCCGACGCTTGATGAAAAATCAAAAAATTTAGTTATTGGGTATGCTTGATATCAAGCATACGTACACGCGCTTGATGTCAATGACAGTGTATAGTGCCCTTAACAACTTTTGCAAAAAACACACACTAACAACAACATGAATAACGAATTTGTGCATTCCTTAGTTCTTGTTTTGAAGCCAATGTTATCAATGATTATAAAAATAACGCAGATTTCTAAACAGGGAACAAAGCAAAACAAATAAAATAGTACTAAATTTGACGTGGGGGTACTGTGGTATTTTTGTTGTGAAAAAGTACTGAAAATAGTACAAAAGTACTGCATTTAGTATAAACAGCAAAAGTGTGAATGTGCATGTCGAACTACAACCATGCAATTTAAACGGTTTGATCATTGGTTTGTGTCTAAAACTACCAACTGAACAAGTTCGACACTAGTATAGAATTCATTAAGAAATTATTGAACATAAAACTTAGTTGGTCTGTTGTTTATATATATTTTTAATAGGAATATCAAAATAACACTGGACCATATAAAAAATGTTGCATCAAAGTACGACTGCATAGAAAGCATATAAATCTCATTGCTACATTTCAATAAAAAATATATTTCTAGCAAAAAATAGATCCAGCTGTGATAAAAACAACACAGCCGCTTTAGTTTACACTTCCTAAGTAGATTTTTTTTCTCGTTACCAAAAACTTATTCAAATCAATGTAAATCTTTCGCAACACATCATCAGAATGTAAAATCAATACATATATTGCAATTTCGTAACAACTATAAAATAAATGTTTAACAGACACGCATTGAGACAAATAAAAACGAAGCTCAAAAGGAAAAAAACTTAAATTTGTCTAAATGTTATTTAGTACTTACGGCCATTTTTGTATTTGCAAACTTTAAACAAATTTGTTTAGATTTTTTTTTTCGTATAAACAACAGTGGGGTGTGCCACTTAATGAACCAAAAATAGAAATATTGTTTGTTTCTTATTCTTTTGTTTTTGTTTTAACTACACATATTTTTACTTATTCTACTATAAAGTATAGTGTATAAATGTTTTACGATAAACTATAACAATCCAATACATGTTTCTGGTCATTAGTTGCTAAATTTAAGGCGAAAAGTTAGTTACAACAAGTTTCAAGATTTATACGATCCTAGCGGTCATATTTATTTGGACAACGTTTTTGTAACTTTATGGAAAATAGTTAAAGAATGCAATGCGCTTTCAATGTTCTTTTTATGACAAATCAAGGCTCTGATGTAGAAACAAGTGATCACAAATCGCAATTTTAAATTGAATAATTGAAAAGTCTTCTTTGATCCTTTTATTGTCTGAAAATTGTCGAAAAAAACATTATAAATTTATCTTGTATAGCTCGGACTTATATTAGGCAGTGTTAATTGACTTAAGACAGTTAAAATATTTTCTTCTTTGTAGGACAAGCACTTAGGGGATGACACCTACTTATGAAAGTCATTGTGCCAGAACGTTGGGAAGGGATAGAGTAGGGAAGATAGATGGTGAAAATGTAAAATGTTTAATTATTTTATAGCTCTGCTATTGCGAGTTTTTGTTTAATTTTTAAAGCAGTCTTGCAGCGCCTCTGGTGTTAAATAGACGCATGAATTGTCACATATGTATATAAAATGTCTTAACAATCCTTTACACTTATTAGCTCAGAAGCTTGAATAGCGTTCAAAGTTTACAAAATACATCTCCAATCTGTACAAGAAATATAAAACATTCTCAAAATTAGGTTATAAGCAGCGAAATGGCAAATATGCAATTGCATGTTTTTTCCCTGGCGATAAATTTAGATCGGAACAAAATATTTATTCGTTTCAGAACATTTTAAGAATTTTTGCATCAATTTTTTAGTGGATCATTTTGCATATTTGTGCATATTTTTGCATAATTTTGCATATTTTAGTATTTACTGTATAATTTGGATTATTATTATGACATATTTACTTGTTTTTCCTGCATATTTTGGCTGCGACACATATTGAGGGCATGGTTTGCAACATTTTTTGTATTATTAGTTGTTTATATTTAGATGTAGCACCAGCTGTTAGATACATATTTGCTATTGTGAATAATTCAAATGAGTAAAACCCACATCATTTGGATAGTTCTGATCCCAAGTACTGCGATCACACTCGAATAACAGGCAATACAATTTTTCAAATTATGATGTAATAATCAGGACGATGGCATAAAAAATTTATTAAGTTCTTATAAATATAAATGTGGGTATCGATGGTTTTATGTAAAAAACGGAAAAAGCAAATATTCGATTTGAAAAAAATCTAATTACGCCTTTTTTCCGTTAGGCAACCGATGTGTATTTTGTGTAGCTTTCGTTTCGGCTTAACCATTTATATATTTTATGCTTGTATACATGTTGTATACATGGAATAAGTTTAAAAATAAAAATCTAATTACCATATAATGGCGATAAAGACTAAAAACAATTTTTAATGATTTCATAAGAAACCCAAATTGGGCAATAAAACTTTGTAGTTAAAAGCTTAACAACTCCTAATTAAACATGTAAATTAAGACTTAGAGTTCAGAGTTTATAACAACATGAATGATTGCAAACATTAACAACAGATCATTAAAACTAAACAATTTTAAAAATAAATTTAAAGTAATTTTAATTTTCATTTCTGTTTCTTTTTTTTTTGCAGGGTAAGAAAATTCTTAAATTCCTTTAACAACCAAAATGCCAGAAATTTCCTTTAATAGCTAAAAGTCTAAACTACTCGTATTACATTAAATTATGTAAGTAGAAATATATTTTTAATAAACCGTTACTGGTAATTTAACCCCCAACTAAAAAACTAAACCAACAAATAAAACTCGAAATAGAGGTGTGTTTTAAATGAAAATTAAAAAATGTAATGTTTACTTGTATGTAATCGCAGGCAAAATGAAAAAACAAGGGAAATAACGCAATGCACACTGGAGTCGATTGCGAAATAAGTGATAATAAATGTGTAGCTTTCGAAGTCTATTAGTCAGATTTTCGTACCACATTAATAGAGAAAGATTAACTAAGGCTTCCTTATTACTTCCTATAAAGTACACTTTATCGCCAAACGACTATAGTACAGTTAAAAGTATTTCTCACAAGCTTACAAGTTTTTTGGGTTGGAGCAACTGAAAATTATTTCTTATGCAATTTAATGTGCACCTTTCAAAACTGCATTCGGGGTATACAATGGATTTGCACAAGAAATGTCAACTACCAAAAAAATCTATATTCCTCAACCATATATTTTAAACCTGTGCCACAGAAATTTTGCGATAGTAAAGAAGTGGGCCACCTTGTCACACAATTTAAAAAAAAATCATAAGACCAAACTGCAAGGAAATCTGTATGAAAGATGCAAAACTTTGTAAATGGAATATTTATTCGATATTCACATTTTAGGGGAACAACTTGAACACGATTTAAAAATAAAAAAAAAACGGACACAACCGCAAGCAAACCCTTAACAATAAAAAAAGAATTTTGAAAATCGGTTCATAAGTAATAAACTTATAAGCATGCAAACATAAAAAACACCTGTTGAATTGATTACTTCCTACTTATTTTGAAGTCATACTTGAGTAAAATTTGTATGTGCGAAGAAGCAAAAAAAAACAAAACATGGTTGTTTTCCTAACTCAATTTTTGTTAGAATTATAACTTTTTAAATAAAATTTAAAATTTGCTACTTTTCAACATGTTTTTGTGTGTGTGTACACCTTTTGAGGATCATTTAAAACAATAACATCGTTCCCACAACCATAAACTATATATTTCCAAACATAAAATTGCTGACACAATCATGAAAAATATACACTTTTATAAGTTCCCATCTCTTAATTGGGAATAAACTCAAAACTTGTGAAGCGATCAAAATGAAATATGGCTTATTTTGTTTGAAACCCACCATTCTATCCTAAGAATCCTAATTAACGCACACCTTTATTTTGTAATGTTGCCGATTTCAAAATTACAAACTATTAACTTATATATGATATTTTTATTTTCGATCTACAACACTGTGCAACGCCATAATAAAAGTATTTAATACCCACATGACAAAATTCACTATTTGCTTGGATGGTTGGTTGATTTTACTCGAAATACTTAACAATAAAACCCCAGATCCCATTACAACAAACAAAAAAAAAAAAGAAGAAAAAACTAAAAACAGAAGAATAGCTTGCAAATGAATTAAATAAAAACGATGTCTAATGTTTATCGGATGTAATTCAAAACCATTTCGTTACATTAACAGAAAAAAAGTATAACAATACAAAATTCACATAAAAAAAAAAAACGTACAAAGAAAGATAAATAACTATCAAGTAAATTAAATATATGAATAATAAACCTTGACTTAATTATTGCAAAATAGTTTAAATAAATTTCATTTACACTGAGAAGATAGTTCAACCTAAACCAGCTGGAAAAATTTATGACACTATTCGTCTGAAAAAAAAAAAATTATTTTTAATAATTTATTTCTTCTAAACATCATTTTGTATGATAAAATGAAAAAAGTCATGCAAAAAGAAAATCAAGAAATCTCATTTAGATGCAACGGATTAATTTTTCTATAAAAAAAAATCATCATAATCAATTTGATTGAAGGCATATGAAATAATGTGCGTCAATACTTCAAACTTTTCGATATCATACAACCTTGTGCCATAAATCAGCTTGGTTTTATTTTCAACGATCAGTATTTACACTATACTAAATAATAAGTAATTACATACATTAAATAAATATGTGCCACTATGAAAATAATTGTTTATCTGTAAAACTTTAAAGCTTTTATTGTACTTCAATACAAATGTTCATAGCAAAGAAATCTATGAATGTACATCGATGGCTTAGTGCCAAATGATCGTAAGCACCAAAATCTAAAAAAAAAATCGATTTTTAAATCCTGAAGCTTATTGTTTATGATAAAATTGCTTAGCTAAAATGCTAGCATGATTTGTAATAAACATGTAAGTGATATTAAATTTTTATATATATTAAACCCTAGACAAAAAGCCTTGAATTTAACAGAGATCTGTTGACACTTTAAAACTGCTCCAAATGCAGTTATAAGCTCTTGTAGAGGACTACCTCCTCCACAAATCCCCATTATCTTCTCCCCATTATCAAACAAATTTCTAGTGCATTCTCTGTTTTTTATGTGTCAACAGAGCAATGTTAACCTATACACAGAGCTCTGTTAAAATAAATGGTTCCTGTCTATGGTATAAATTGAAATTTAAATTAAAAATTGAAGTCAATAAGTAAAATTAAATCAGCGAAAATGTCTTATGTTTTAATTTGGCTGCTAGAAGTCTTAAATCTATAAATAAATTTTCACATAACCAAAACAAACTCTTCATTAATTGTTTGACTAGTTATCATTTGCACTGTAAATATTGTAAAATTTCAAGTGTATACTACTCAAAAACAAAAGTGAAGTGTTAACAGCCTAAAAAGTTGTTTTGCTTTAAATTCTCTATAACAATATTATTGTTTTTTTTTTTCTTAATTCATATCTTATCTAAGAACAGAAAAAACTTGCAGTGAGTCATTTACAGAAACAGTATTTTATTCTATTGAAAATTTAGCTTCCGTTTAACATCATATACTTCCTTAATAAAATTCAATCTGCCGCTAATTTTTATAAGTGTTTTGTATTCAATGCGATTTGTTAATTGTATTGTGAGACATGAACTAACAGTCTATAAAATCTTGATAATTCAATTTTTTCGAATTCCATCAATTTTGCTAATGCGAACTTAATCAACATCTGGAAAAAGTTTTTATACGAACAAGCATTTTTTAGTGACATCTCTTTTCTTTTTGTGAGAAACAAAGAATTTTGTCCAAATAACTCTCATTTAGTTTATCTCTCGTTTAGCTCTAGTTTAATTTTATATTCTCTCCGTACAAACTTGAACTGCCTGCCTCTAAATTTAAGTTTTTCCTGCAAAGTAAAACTGGTGCTGACAAAAAATCTATAGATTATGCCTAAATTTTAAACGATTTACGACCATTTACGACGGTTGCAACCATCCGTTTTAGTACCAGTAAAGAAATAATAAAGTTAAATAAAATCGGTAATTAGCGGCAATAAAATTTTTACGTCTAGAAATTCAACGATCGCTATCGTTCGATATTGTGAGACAGGCCGAATATATTTTTAAAGCAAATTCTTAAATAGTAGCATTAATTTTCGGGAAATAAAAAACGAAGAATTGATTCTGCAGAAAACTCAGAAAATATAAAATAAACGGAATTTGAAGACTGCAGGTTATGGTTAGGTTAGGAAGGGTAGTGTGAAGCACACATCCACTCGGAGACCCAATTGGATCCATTGTAATTCCCTTCATTTTAATATATTGACTAATTAATTAGTGTCCTCACTGCCCGAGGAGAAACAAAGAGCCGTTAACATCCATCATTCAGCCATTTAATTCCCATAATAACGCCCCTGATAACCCCTCAAGTTTGCACTTCGCCATATCACTAATGCCCCCTTGGAAACGTCTGCTCAGCCATCTTTGCCTATGGCGTTGCAGCCTTGGGCAATGACAGATGATATGCTCTATAGTTTCTGGCTCCTCTTCATCCCCACACATCTTACATCTTCCCCACACTTCCCATATACTGGTCCTCTCTCTAACCGAGCAATGGCCAGTCAAGGCGCCTACTAAGACTCTCAAAACCTTTCTATTCATACCCAGCAGTAGATCAGATTTATCTGAGTCTAGTTCAGTCCATATGGACCTCGAGACTCTACAATCTTCTCTATTCCTCCAGGAATGGTTGCTTATGCTAATTGCCCAATTACTGAGTTCCCTATAGTAGTAACCGATTGGAGGTTTAACCGACCTGTCACTAACTGCCACATCTAATGCCGACCCTATTCTTGCCAGCTCATCAGCGATTTCGTTTCCCTCAATATTGCAATGCCCTGGTACCCAACATAGCCTAACGCTAAATTTGTCCATAAGCAAGTTGAGCCTACACTTGCTGACCAGCTTCGATTTGACACTATGCCCCTTAAAAGCTTTCAGCGCCGCCTGACTTTCAACGTAGAATGTTACTTCCTCGCCTTTAGTTACGTGTTCTGTCACTAGTTTCGTGGCCCTGAGGATCGCTAGGATCTCAGCGTGAAATACACTACATTCGTTCGGTAGCATAAAAGACCTACCGTTCCTAGAAAATAGACGCCAGTACCCGTGTATATTTAAATTTTCGATCCATCTATAAAGACCGCGCACGCATCGTACAGTCCATCAGATTTGACCCAAAGATCCCTATCCGGAATGACTAGTGAAGGCGTTCTAATAAAATTAGTATCAACAACATTGGAGTCTGTAAACCCAGGGGATATAGTCTCCCGCTTCCGTAAGCCTGAGCAAACTCCTTGCCGCCGTTCTCAACACAATTTTTTCAATGGGAAGTAGGTGAAGGATGACGTCCAAGGCAGCCTCAGGGGTGCTCCTCTGTGCCCCAGTAATACCCAGCGAAGCACACATCCATAAGAAATCAACGGCCTGACAACCGATGTATAAAGCCAATTTACCACCTTCGGTTGCAGACTGTAGATCATAAACGATCGGTATAGAGTTACGGAATTGATTGTTTAAATATACATATAATTGAAATATTTAAAATAATCAGTTAATTTTCTTAACACATTTCGCATACTCAGAAGAATATAAGAAATTCACATGTGGAAATGTTGGAAATTTTTCAGGGATTTGATATCAAATCTATTCATATCATTGTTTTAAATAAACAAAAATCTATTAAAATAATTGTTTGTTCAATTAAAATGTTATTTGAAAATACATATTTTTCTGTTTAATTGGAAAAAATTAAATAATAATTTCTTTTTCGTGCGATAAAATTTCTGAACTTCCAATTTCTATTTCTATTTTTCATGTTACATTCTGGAAAGCACAAAGGCACGTTTATTAATAAGAAAAAATAAGTCCTGTTATATAAGTCATAAAATTATATTTTCAACAATATTGTTTATTTCTTCAAACGATCTTTTTTCTTTTTCTTTTAATTTTTTTTTTTTTTTTTTTTGTATTACCCCAGCAAGTAAAAGAGCAAGTGTTGTAAACATTTCAAAGTAAAAAAGAAAAATCTGCACAAACTATACAAAATTAATGTTTGATTATCATGCAATCGGTACATTAACATCTAGTATAGTTTTAATTTTACTGCAGTTGCCGGTTGCATTTTGCTTAATAATTTTCGTATTAATAAAATTTTGTTTATAAGTCTATTTTGAAAATTTAATGTGCTTTCAACTCTTTAATAATTCATTACGAAAGTAAAAAAAAAATTTAAAAAATTAAGTATAAACCAAAAAAAAGTGCATGTTTTTACAGGTGCTGTTAGAAAGCGGTGAATGAAAATGAATTCCTCGTAAAGGAGGAGGTGGGCTCATTAGTAATTAAGCTTTTTTAAACGTATTTATTTATTGATTAATTATGTTATAAAATGTAAAATGTTTTCACTGTTTAGTTATCAAATTTTCTTTTACTTTAAATCTTTTGCGTGAGTTAATTTTGTAAATTACATTTGATCACTTTGATGAGCAGTCATTTTAAATTACTGTATGTTACGTATGCTAAAGCATAACATACGATATTTTCACGCAAAGGGATCGTTATAGTATTTACCATTTTACATGGGATAATTTAAAAATAAAGCCCTAGAGGTCAGTAATTCAAGCAAAATTCTGTCAAATTACATGTTGAAAATCTTTGCGTTAATAGTTTGTGTAAAAGGCCTAGTGTTAGGTTTTCTTGCGAAGAAACATATAAAATGTTTCCATCAACATTATAACAAAGCTACGAAATAAAACAAATGGGCAGTATTTCATATAGAATTTTGACAGTACCAATATAATTAATATACTTTAAAACAATTAAAACATTACAATCTCTACAAATCGCTAGATATAAATTACATTGTATATGACATATTTTTCCAAATGAAATAAACAAATGTGGAGCAACATTTCCGACAAATTGGAACAGACTGCTTGCTATACTCAGGGCTGGGCAGTATTTGAAATACATGTATTTGAAATACGTATTTAAAATACAAATACGTATTTTGTATTTGTATTTTAAATACATAACCTGGAAGTATTTTGTATTTTGTATTTTAAATACATGTCCTGCAAGTATTTTGTATTTTGTATTTTAAATACATACAATAAATAGAAGTAGTTTGTATTTTGTATTTTAAATACATACAAAAAATGGCAGTATTTTGTATTTTAAAAACATAGTTAACAAAATATATTTTGTCAGTTTAAGGCCGTGCTTCACTATCCTACACAATCGTACGATTCATTCACAGGAAAATCTTGCAAAAATCTGACCGACTTTAAAAAATCGTTTCAAAGTGGTGTTGTAGGTGCCACACTATCATAGAAATCTGATGCCAAAACATCTGGTTGACAATAAATACTCCTCTGATCGCATGAAAACTATCATTTTATAAAAATTTTCATAAAATTTTACAAATCGCACGACTTGCCAAAAAATCTGTCACACAGTTGCATTTTTATGACGTTTTCTTTTCTGAAAAAAGTGTTGCATTTATGCTACATTCTTTAATTTTCGTGATCCATTCTAAAAAATATGTAACATATTTAAAAGCGATTTCGTTCCTTTCTAATTATGTTGCACCAATAAATGGCAAAATATGCAACATATTTTGCCCTCTACTATCAAGTCGGGGTGATATACTGCCCATTTTTAACACTTTGTTTAGTATATTTTTGTCATTCTACTTACTTAAGCGAAAAAACTTATAATTAAAACGATAATTAATTAATTAATGTTAAAGTAATGTTAAGCCTCAAATATTTTGTACCATTGTGGCAATAAAAAATGTACCACTTTTTAAAGGTAGGTGCAAACTGTAAAAAGTGTTACACATTGAAAGGTCGACATTTTTGTTCAGAAAAGAAAACACCATTAGTCCACACTACTATACATTTTTAGCACACATGTCATATTTTGCAAATCGCGCGACTGTGTAGGATAGTGCGGTGATGGTTGTTTGCATTTTGATCTATTTATAATAAGGGTAATCACGATGGTGATTGTGCAAATATGCATTTTGCAAATTTGCTGTGCATATTAGTGTACTTCGTGAGCGTACTTTTAAATTTATTGCATTTTTGTGAAGAGCATGTAATTTTGTTCACAAAAATGTGGCAGCCCATCAAAAATTCTGGCAACACTGACCTCAGATGTCAAGTTACAAATGCATAAATTTATTATTTACTAATAAATTAAAAAAAGAAGACTAAAACTTTTTAAATTAAATTAAAATTAGTTACAAAATTAAATTTTCTTTTTCTAAACATAAAAATATGATAGTCTGTATGTCACAAGTTATTGTTTATTTTCGTTTGCAATTGATAAAATATGCACTACTCGTACTATCTTTGCTCATGGTTTTTTTAGTCCAAACGAAGCAAAATTAAGCAAATTGCAAATACATACATTTTGTTGTTATGTTGTGCAAATGTGTGTATATTTGCACACATTTGCATCGTTTGCACACTTTGCACTACCCATCGTGATTATCCTTAATGTATCATGCGTCAAACCAATAACCAAAAACTAGAATCGCTAAAAAACGTAACTATACAAATTCTTAGAGTTGGCATCAACGCAATTCAGCTGTCAACTCCAAAGCATTTTTTCACAATGCGATTTTATTTTGCAGGTAGTACTGTTACGACAACAAGTTTAACAATAAAAAAAAATAGCATGGTTCTTTTTGCATTGGGAGTGAACATAAGGGCGAACAATTTTCAATGTATGTACGTGCCTCTCACTAGCAAGAATTGTGTGAGCCTGTGTTAGTAACACCACCTGTAAAGTGAATACATCTTCAGCGTTGGGCAGTATTTGAAATACATGTATTTGAAATACATGTATTTGAAATACGTATTTGAAATACGTATTTGAAATACAAATACGTATTTTGTATTTTGTATTTAAATACATACATGACGTGGAAGTATTTTGTATTTTGTATTTTAAATACATAACCTGAAAGTATTTTGTATTTTGTATTTTAAATACATGATCAGCAAGTATTTTGTATTTTGTATTTTAAATACCGCAAACCATGTATTTTGCCCAACTCTGGCTATACTTAACTAGACAAATTTTACATGAATTGTTCAAGAAAAAATGTTGAGAAATTGTGAAGAACACATAAATCATATTTTGAGCAAATTAATTCAGGACAAATTCTGTGAAATCACGGAACAATTATATAAATTACACTTCAATGTTGCTCAACATTTTTCACAAAATTTGTATGGAAATAATTCACATGTCATTTATCTGTATTTTGGAAACAGCATCTAAGAAGAGTACTTAACACGATACATTTCTTTTCAAAATTCACTTGTTTCATTAATGTTTCGAAGCATATGTGTTGCAAAGAAACCATTTCAAAATGTAAAAAAAGCTATTATGTAATACTATATTTTTAAAGAAATCTTGTGTTGATAGGTAAATGTTGCTGGTGATATGTTGCTAACAATCTATATAGGGGCTGTGCACATCCCTACAAAAATTATTCGACTACATGGTCCATTTTAGATAAAAGGAGTAGTTTTTGGACTACTCCTATGTAATGCAGCCGTGGACCATTTCATTTGTACACACATTTATAGTTAAATACCATTTGGCAACACTAAAAATGATTGGGTTTTATTGAAAATGTGGCAGCTTCCCTGTTAAAATTAAAACAAATTCATGGAAGCTCAAAGAAACACAAGTTAGCTCGTGTTTTTTCAATTTCTGAATTTTATTTTGTATTTTTATATAATGGGCCGCGTGAATAAAAAGGTAGCTAAAGCTAGTATGTTCTAGGAAATTTTAAGTCTAAACTAGATTTGAGGTGAATAAAAATTTAAGTTAATGCTAGTACTTTTTGCAGTCTAGCACAAGCTAGTTTTTCCAGCGTTTGCTGAAAATATGTGTGATTAAAAACTAGTAAGTACTTAAAATTACTAGTTTTAACTTGAATTTTTGTAAGCATGTCATTGAGGTGCTGGAAATAAGTTTATTGTTAGTTTATTCGTCAAAAAGTGCATTGACGTTTGTTTTTATTTAAATATGATGGCTGCCTTAATGAATTATGATCATTCCTCATGTTTTGAATTTGTCTTTTCAATTGACCAATTGTAATTTTCTGGCCAAACTGTTCTAAATACTCATGGAGTGAAAACAGGGCATTATTTTTTGCCACTTTCACTGACGGCTCTTGCGAATTTTAAAATATAATTTTATGCTTTTGGATCATATCAAAAAATTTCGCGCTATTTTTGTCGCCCATCGTGATAATAAATAATCAAAACATACTTAGAGTGTTGCCAAAATGTTTTACCACAATTTTTGCTTAGAACTTATAAGAAAAATAGTTTTTTTTTAAACAGAGGCAACTCTTTTTTCAGCCGCATATGTTTTAATTTTCCAGTACGAGTACTAGCTATCACTTTTCAGTACTAGCTACGTAGTACTAGAAAAGATTTATTCACACTTTTTGTAGTTTATACTTTTCAACATAGCTAGTACTGAAAAGTTAAAGCTAGTGCTAGTACTTAGTACTATGTAGTATAAACTACCTTTTTATTCACGCGGCCCAATGTAATGGAAGTGCTGAATTCACACATTTGTATGTACTTAAAATATCATTCAATGATATTAGCGACAGAGATATGTACATAGATATGTATGTATGTACATATACATTTTTACCGGAGTTCCCCTGTGGGTACTCCATGGAATAGCAAAATAGAGTAGTTTCGAAACTAGTCCCTGTGGGTACTCCTTGGTTTAGTAACATGGAGTAGTTTTTGGATTATATGGTCCAGTCCTAGGACATCGCAATGTAAATTGGACCATGTTTTTTTCATACACTTTGGCTACATTTGGAGTACTCATACTCCATTGTGGAGTAGTCCATACACGCATGTATAGAGTACACTCATTTTTTGTAGGGATGTTACGTAACGCTGTTTTCAGAGATTTTATACCCCCCCCCCCCCCCCCCCTTCGTAACACCTTTTCATAATTTTGCGGTGCAAAATTTCCAATCCGTAACAAATCTTTAACCCCCCTGGGAGCGTTACGTAATATGTGCACAGCCCCATATATAAAAAATTGTTGCAAGTGTGTTGTCGCTTTATAACTCACGAACGGTCAAACCGAATTCGATTAAAGTTTTTAGGCTTTGTTCGTATGGTCGTGTAGATGGTTTATCTAAAGTTTGCACGAAAGCGGTTCGCGAGTTATGACTTTTCGTGAAAGTCGTGATGTGCTTTGATTAGGTAAATCGAAATTCATAAAAGTAAATAGCTTCCGTGCGAAGCCGGGGCGCGCAGATAGTATTTATATAAAAATAAAATTTCCCAATTTGTTCTTTGCTGTTCTGTTCGACTGACAATTAAAATAGTTTAAATTAACTTTTATTATGAATTATATGATGTTACTTTGAATTTATCTAACAATTTAAATTGCATCAAAATTAGTTTTCCTTGATTTAATATGAATACCATTTTTTCTTGCTTCTTCTTCTTTATTTTATCATACATTGCTATTCATGTCATTAAGCATGTTTTTCTGATTAACAAAAAAAAAAGCCCCCATTGCAGAAAACGTAAAAAAACTCTATATGTTTAACATTTTCTACTACCATCATTGCAAAGTGGCAATAAATTTCAGCCCAAAAACAGCAGTTATCGTTAACAATTTTTGCTTTGTGTTTTTTGTGTGGTTTTTTTTCCCCAATTTCGTCTACTTTTAACAAATTTTTTGTGTAGCAATTACGTTTTATTTTGTTTATTAGTCTTATTTTCCAGTATATTTTCCCCGCCGTAGAAGTTGTCGTCATTCTGCAATTATTCGCTTACGAGAGATGCAAGAGGCAACGAAATGTCTGATAAACTTCTATAAAATTGTATTCTCAACTACTATTATTCGTGTAACGAAAACTACTTCAATTAGTTCTTTTACTATCAAAAGTACCACTACCAAAACAGTTACCAACTGGAACGTATACATACTATGGAGCGATTCGTTATGCTTGAAATTAAAATTATATTTGTTTAGTTTGAAGGGAGGTGTGAAAAGTTTTAGTTTTGTTGGTTATTTAAAAATTAGCAAATAAATACATAATTTTCTAGTTCACCACTTAAAAAAATACTTTTAGAAAATTTTGACAAAAAAAGTTACAATATCTGATTTCATTCACTTTTACATTTTGAAACAATTATGTATTCCTAAAAATAAGAAAAACGTAGAAGCAAATCGCGACGCCATATCCAGAACATGTTAAATATCATGATTTCCAGGTGAAATAATCAATGCTGCTCAATAGTCTTCTCATTTGAGAACTGAATGTTAATCATTACTATTAAGCCTAGCCTACTACTGTTCGAATTTGTGAAAAATGTTAAATAACATTGATTAATGGCGTTTTCTTTAAAAAATATTCCATATGTGTTACATTTGATTTGACAACATTTTTAAATGTTTCCTTTAAGGAATTGTTGCATATTTTACGTTTACAAAAGAACACGAATGTTAGCATACCCTTTTAATTAAAGTGAGTGTTGAGCATGTAACATTTTTTTTATTAATTTTAAGAGTAACATTATTAAACTTTTAAAATAACACATATTTTGCTGGAATGAACAGATATATAGTGTAGAAGGCAGAATAAATGCAACGCCATTAGACTCTTTTCACCTTAACGTTTTCAAATATGACAGTTCGAATAATAATTTTTTAAAAAGATGACGAAAAACTGGGATTTAAAAAACCACAAAAACTCTGTAGTTAAAAGTTAAAAATTAAAATCAAAATTAAAACTTCCAGTATTTTGGGAAAGGGAATTCCCCGTTTTGCATGAAATATAGAATAGTCTTCCAAACTATACAATTAACTTCAATATTATTATATACTCGTATTAAATAACTTTTCTCTCGACCTTCCTAGGAATTATTTAATGCGACAACTTCAACGTAACCAATTCTTGACTGAATGAAAAATAAAAAAAACGATATAAATACATAAAAATTTACAAACATGTAACAAGTTGATGTTGCCTTACTGGCTGTCAAGTTAAAAGCACATAAAACGAAAGAATCTTATAAAACTGGTTCGTTTGGCTTAATTTGTTTGATTATTTGTTATTAAAATTAATGAGAAGTGAAAAAAAAACACAAACATACATATAATTTTGATACATAATTTACTTAATACGTTTTAGTTTGATTCAATCAAATTTTATATTGGAAATCAAAAATTATGGAAGAAACGAAAAAAATGTTGATCAAACAGAATTTAAGTGTCAACATTTTAATGTGTCAAATGGCCTTAAGTGGATCGAGAGAAAAACAAAATACGGATACTGGCTGTGTGATAACAGAAATTTATTTTATTTGAAAATTTAAAAAAAATTTTATTTATTGCGATATATTTGAAGATTTTTAATTTATGGCATTTGCCACATGTCATTAAGCATTTTTTTAATTTTGAAATATGTATTAAATTTACTTTACCTTTTAACTTGCTTATTTTTAATTTTCTCAAAAAAATTTTAAAACTTAAATATTCAAACCGCTTTAATAAAAGTCCACCAAATTTTATTTCTGAAATGTTGCCGACCTTGTAAATAAGAAATAATCCGATATGTCATATTATTGATATCAATGTTTAGACATATTTACATAAATGCATGTATGTATGTGTGTATGTTAAATTTTATATTCACAATTTGAATAGAAAAACTACGAGCTAACAAGTGAATTTAACCAATTGGATTTTGAAGGTGCTGAATTTGACCCAATATTTAAACGAACACAAACGGGTTTTTCTCTATTTTTAATCTTATTACCCCAGATTTATTAAGGTTTTAGTTTATTGCATTCAATTTAAGTGTTCCTGTTAATAGACTTAATGATTTGTTTAAATCAAAGAAATTAGCGGCATCCGCTTGAAATTGTGATAATTCCATTTAAAGAATTTAACATATAAAAAAAAAAAAAATTGTGACCAGTTATAAAGTGACACATGCAAGCTACACATTTAATAAAATATTCACTGAATATAATTATAATTAATGAAATATTTTTAAAACGAGTTTATTGCTGGTGTTCTTATTCACAATTTCTTTGTATATATATTTTTTTAATTTTAAGCCAGTAAGAGGCTTAACAAAGATTTTGGGTTCAATAGAAACAACGTTTTAGTATTGCAGCATGTCTTGAGATGATTAAAGTATTCCCAGTAGATCAATAAATCGCAATCCTAATGGAAGGACTTCTGTATATGTTAGATATTTTTAAACTAGAAAAAAAATGCGATTTTCTTAATGATACAAGTCGTCGGTCACAGGTTGACAACTCTTAACATGTTTTTTGTACTTTTCAGGAAACAAAAAAAAAAACGTTTTTACTCCGTTACTAAACCGTGTTGGAAGTAAATAAAAAACCAAAATTAGTAGGAGATATTTATTATTATTATTTTTAAAAATATAAATATGGTCCTATGGAATCCAGCTATGGGGCACTGCCTCAGCATCGAATGTAGAAAAAATTCAAAGGCGACAAAATAAAATAATACGTACAATAACAGCAGCCCCCTGGTATGTCAAAAATCATCAAATTCATAATGATCTATACGTTCCGTTGGTGAAGACAGTATTTTTGAAACACGCGAAAAAATACATTAAAAAACTTGAGTTGCGAGTTAAAAGTTGTCAACCTGTGACCGACGAAGTATTACATTTTTTTGTTAGGACTAGCACTAAGGGGTTTACCCCTATTTATGCAGTGCTTTGTAGCGGAACTAGGAAAGTTGGTTGACGAAGTAGTGTTTGTAGACATTCGATATAAACTTTACCATACTAAAGGCGACTAGAAAGACCTCTTAGGGGAGTAAATTCCAGAAACGAACGGTTGGGCTAAAGTACGAATTTTCTTTGTAATGCGTAGTGCGATTCACTGGCAAACTATAAACGAATGTTCACTTAATGAAGGGCATGCTATACGTTTAAAAAATGTGGTGTTTCGGGAACAAGTTCTATGATTTCATTACAACACATACCGTTGTAGTAACGATAGAACTGTGAAACACACCCGACAGTCAATAGAGTTGATTACCCTCCAATCGTCGATTACCTTCTTCGCACTCTGCTATACGCGTTCCAGTAACTTAAAAATATACTTAGAAGCACAGGCCCATACACGATAGATGTATTATATTTTCAGTAGAATATAAATAATATAAATATTAAGGAGATCAGATAAAGTGCAATATGTCTTATGTCTGAGGAAACCAAGACACTTGGAGACATGAAGTATGTTATCAGTCCAACGAACATCACACAAAATTTTCAAGGCAAGAATATCAATTTATTCTATACCATTCACACTTACTTACATGTTTGTCGTTCCCCATGTGCGTAATCAAGGCGCGTTGAAAGCAATCCTACTGGTAGAATAATTTTTTATGAAATTAATATTATCTGATTTATTCTTTAGTTGACAAAATGACTGTCATTGCGCATTGTGCACTTCTTATATGTTTCTAAAAAAAAATGTAAAAAGAGTGAGCAATAGTACAGCCTCTTTTTAATGGCACCGCTTTTTTCGTAGTGAACATTTTTTTGTCCAGTAATTTGCTCCGCGCATTGAGCAAGTTGTTGAGTAGCGCATACTCTTTTCATACTAACAATAATTGGTTTATGTTATCTTATGTTGCACAGATCACGAGTTCAACAATTTAAAGCTGGCCCACTTTGGTCCTAATGATCCCTTTATGTAATCTGAGGAGGAGAGTGTGATAATATGTATTTCCCGTTTAACTTGTCCCAGCCAACTCAATTGTATTGCAATAAATTTTTATATCATTTTTTATCATCTTTTTTTTCTCTCAAATTTAACATTTTGAGCTAATACTGCTTGCTTCGGATATTAAACTAATCAAAAAGTAATTTATCTAAAAAAAAAATGCTACAACAAAAATGTCAAAATTATTTTAAGTTTTGTTGAAAAAAAAAAGAAAACAAACACATGTGATGGTCATGATGACTTTGCACACGCCAGTCTTTGGAGGAAACCAGTTTTCACCTGTACAATTTTTTTTTTAAATTTTTGCAAGACCGCAACACTAAAAAGAGTGTGACCAAATGATTTTTGCAAAAACGTTATAATAAAAATCCAATAACTAACACCAAATAGATGTAACTAAAAGGAAGTTATGCTAAACTAAAATTAAAAAAATCTGAAGTAAACTTTAGCTCTACTGAATTTGCAGGCCAATCAGCACACTCTTGGAAAACACTTTAAAAGAATTTAAACACAGTTCAAGGGCACTATACTCTGTCAAAATGCTTGACATCAAGCGTGTGTACTTGTGCTTCACATCAAGCATACCCAATATCTAAATTTTTTTGTTTTGTCATCAATCGTCGTCGGTGTCCCACATACAAGAAAATTTTAACTCATACTATAACCATACTGGGCAAGCATTTTGATCGTGTCTGAAGCCCTTTAGACTCGGTTAAAGCAACTCCTCGATAATCGCAACATCAAAATGCTTATTTTTTTTCAATTTAAGTACATACTTTTTTTTATTATATTAAAATAAATGCATTTATTTCAAAAGTTAACAAATTTCTTTCTAATTCTAAATAAACGTTTTTTTGGTTTGTAAAAAGCTCGAAAAATTTGTCATATAAATTTTTTAATCAATTGGCGCTACAACTCAGTTTTCGCAATAGACCAAAATTTCTATTGGTTTCATTTAACGAGGTTACACTGTACAGTTTATATATACAACATACATGTACATATATTTTTTAAATATTTTTTAATTCATTTTGTGTGATCAATAGTGGTTCTGTAACTTATTTTTTCTTTCTACTTTAACGTGTTTCTTTTATATTCAAGCTGTCAGTTTCTATTATTTTTAACACTTTTTACTCTAAACATTTAATTTCTTGCCTTAATGTTATTTATTAACCACAACAGTCCTTGACCTTAACGGTTGTTATTAGTTAACCACTATCGTCATCATCACCATCGTCATCATCAGCCACCATTAAGATAATGTACTCATATGTTCGTTCTAGTACACAAAAACACATACAATGTATACATACATACGAGTATATAAAGATGCAAGTGCACACTCGTTATTTTACTCGTTCATGCTTCGATTTCTGTACAGACAAAACTAAAAAAGTGTGTTTTAGACAAATTAATTTTAAATTATAATTGAGGCTCCATGAAAAATGGCCCCAAAGAACAATTGCCGCAAAATAAAAAATGAAAAATTGATTCAAACTAAAATTTTAAAAATCTCCCCCTTAAACTAAAAAGGGAAAATGGTGCCAAAATATTTCCATTAAAAAGAAAAACTAAATCTTTTTGTGCAATTTTTCTTATTTTGCGGTAATTTTAAATTTTTCATTTCATTAAAAATGGGCCCAAACTTAAAAATTAAAATCCTTCTAAACAAAAATGGCTCGAAACAAAAAAAAAAAAAAAAAAATAAAAGTGGCTCCAAATCGAAAATTTAAAAATGTTCCCAAACCAGAAATGAAAAATAGACCCAAAATATTTCCACTAGAAAAAAAATTTCGGTGGAATTTTTCGTATTTTGGGTCCATTTTTTATGTTTTTTAATTTGAAGCCATTTTTTATTTAAGGGAAATAAAATTTATTAAAATTTATCAATAATATCAAAAAACTTGACTGCTCACTAAAGATTATCTGCCGGCCTTTGGCCTGTCTCAAGGATTCTTTTCTGCATTGCTTTGCATTGATGGGTCAAAATAAACTAAGTACCTAATGGAAGGCAGTAAATCTTTAGTAAGTATCGCCGCGGCGGGAAATACCATGGTGGGTGGAGAACATCATATTTTTAGGGCCTCTTCTCATTTTTCAATTTGTGGTAATTTTTAATATTATGAAAAATGTACCCAACATTTGGGAATTACTTAAAAATAATAAATTAAAATTGCCCAATAAGAAACATGGCACCAAAGTTAGTGCTGTTGTTTTCAATACAAAACTTTGGGGCCATTTTTCATAGTGCCGGTAACTGGCGATGTCGTTTTGGGTTTAAATTAGCGAAGCGTTATTTTTAAAATCCCACTATTTGGTATTTCGAAATAGAATTCTGAACCGGCATCCCGAGATTTCCTAATCCTAATTACTGATTTCTTTGTTTTTGAAAAACACTAATTTTTAACCTCTCTACTTCACAATGCCTTGGATTTCAGAGTTTAGCTTTGCAACATAGGCTGACTTCCAAAACGTTCGTATACAATGTTTGTATACAGTGGCGTTATGAAATGTGATGCTTTGTTCAAACACAAAGCAATTGACGTTTTGGAAGTCAGCCATACTGTCTCTTACGAATCAAAAATAGTTATCAGATTCGAAGTTCAATGATGAAACTGGCAGGACATGCTTGATTTTGTTACGTGCAAAAAGGCTGATGGATACTGTATATTTAGAACGAATGATCAGTTGCTGGCAGGACTTTCAAAAGAATACCCCTTGAATTAATAATTTCCTTATTTTTTGAAATTGGTTAAAAAGTGAAGGCAACGAAAACTTAATGTGTCTACTCAACACCAGAGATGTACTGCAGTAGTGATCTAAAATGAGAAAAACAATTAATAGCGGAATTCTATATGAATTAAGCCTACTTTATTTTCATTTTACCATATACATATTTTCTCTGCCCTCTCCCTTTGACAAGTTCCGGTACAATGCATTCAATAGGTAGCGATCATCCCCTGCAAACCCTGTGAGCAAAAATATGCTTTTGATTTAAAAATAACTTTACTTACAAATCGAGGGACATTTTTGTTTTAGTTAATTTGGCAACATATTGTAGCACTCCTTTTTTCGCCAATCAAACGACACGTATGTACGTTGATAAACGATGGAACAAAATTTCATATTCGTACCACTTGTAATCAAGTTTCTGTTTGTAAGCAGACTTGTATTCGTTTGCAATTTTTCATTTTTATCAAAACGAATTTTTCAATAATTTGCTAAAAATATTTTTTTTTATATTTTAATTACTTTTAACAACAAATTTATTTGTTATTTATTTTTATTTTTTAATATATTTCTAACACGCCATATGCAAATTACATGCAAAAAGTAAAAACTTGAATTGTATAGAATAAAATTTACAACAACATTAAAAACTATTAGAGATTTTTTGAAGCAGTCAGTAGTCGCAACAACTTATCGTCGTCGTAGCATTTAAAAACATATTTGTCATTTGAAGTTTTCTTCACATCCGTCAAAATTTGTTGCAAACTAATCTTTTTTTAATACATTATGATCGTGTCTATTTCTATTTCTGTTTTTTTTTTTTGCTTCTTTTCAATCTTAAAAATGATGTCATCGGAAATTTGCTAAATCTTTGTTGTATTTTTATTAATATGGTTATTTTTTTTCATTATTGGCTATTGGATATTTACATACACGAGTTTAATGTCATTAAATCAAATTCAATGCTGTAGAATTAAAAATTTGTATGGAATTAATTCAGAATCTCATTTATTCTAAGTGAAAAGACAAAACCAGCTGGAAACAAAATACCACATTTGCTATCTGATTGATATTTTATACACAATTTAATTATAAATTTGTTATATAATCCACAAATATCAAACTGCAAAAAAAGCAATTTTGAAAAATTTTTAATCAAAATAAAATTAATTTGATTTTAAATTAAATAATTTAGAATTTTTGAATTTGCTGTTTTTAGATGGTGTTAAAATATTTTTTCTTTTTTAAATCTAAAATCCCAGGCATCATATAAATAAGAAATTTTCGAATAACAAAATAAATTATTAAATAACTGGTAAGATTCTATCGTAGTACTACGATCACATGATGATGATGATGATGCATCATTATAAAGAATTTCTTTAATAAAAATTATGTTCAACTTCTTTCTAACTGCATGCATCATGTACTGGCATGAAAGCTGCTCTTTGTGGTGCTGCTCATACTTTAGTTCGTGTGTTGTTGTGCTTTCATGCGCACACGTACGTACATCCATGCAACATTTTGATGAATGTAGAAAAGTTTTTAAAATGTCTATGACAGATCAACTTAGCAATTGTAAATATGTTTGTAGATAACAACAAAAAAAAGTACACTAATAAATGCTGTTGCACTGTTTATTATACAACTGATGCATTTTTAATGAAATCAATCGATCAAACGGTAGTTTTATTTATGAACATAACAGACAGATATTCAATACACAAGCAAACATGCATGCACACACACACACACACACACAGATGTACACTAACTTAGTGTTACCATTTCTATGTAGAGATGTTCATTTGTAAAGATGTATGTATGGAATTGTGTTCAAATGTTTTCGTTAAAGCTTTTGTCTCTGTTAGAGAAAAGAACGCAAACATTTCCACAGAAAAAAAAAAAAACCAAAGTTTAGTTTGTCTTAATGGTAGACAACAAATTAGAAAAAAAAGCACCGAAACAATATAATTGAAAAAAAAATAACTTTAGGCCCACTGATACTCAAAACTAGATAAAATAATGAATGCATTCATTACCCAGCAAACATTTTGTTTACATAAAAATTAAAAATTTTTGTCTAATCAAAAATACTATTGCTATTTGCATTACCTTATAGTAGTTAAATCAATTACTTACTTTGTAAATTAACAATACCTTTCTCTTATTGGCACATTCCTAGTACCTGCAGGCGTCATGCTGGCCATCAATCTCTGCCAAAATCGAATGGTTTTCATTCGTAAAAACAAATTTTTAACCAGTAAAAAAATCCATATAAGCCACAAAAATAACACAAAAAATTACTCCAGTTCAATGCTCTGTAAAGACTTTATTTTAATATAAAAAAAATGTCAAATTGTTAATTGCAACTGAATTCAGGTATTACTTGCCTCTAATAAAATCGTCCAGTTGCAAAAATTTATTGAAATGTAAAAATAGTGAGGGCTATTTTTTATAAGAAATTTAACACTTCCCTCAAAAATATTGCCGGCTTATCGGACATTTTCATTTCTAAATAGCTTTTTTTTAATATAACTTTTCCCAATAAATATTTAATTGATGTTCTTTAGACAACAGAATTCTGTAAAAATTAGGCCGACTGCAAAACTGAGAGCTGTAAAGATAGATGTGTGGAAAGAAAATAGGTCCAAAATTAAAATATTGAAATAATTTCAATGAAGTACAAATTCCTAAAACCACTTTAGGGGAACCAAAAAATAAAAATAAAGGCAAAAAATTGGCAGCCCTCTACTGTTTCTTCAAGCCGGTTAAAAAGTAAACTTCTCTACAGATTTTCAACTGATTTGGTGTTAAGGCGGAGTATAAATCAAAATGCCATAAATTTGGTAAATTAATAGTATGATGAGATAATATTGCCAACAAATATGTGTGGGTGATGTTGCCTAAGCAAACAATGATCTAGGACCTGGGAATGGCACTTGTCACAAAAAACTTGTTCAGACAATGATTGATTGACACTGTTTCAAGCCAATGTACACAACAGAGTTCTCCCTTTGTCGGTTAACAGAACCGTCGGCGAAATAAACCAGTTAATACGCGTGTACCTAAAACCATAGGCAATGCAGCACTGCACTAAAAATTAACAAATTCCACTATAGCAGAGTTGTAAAAGAATTAAGCATTCTTCTAAATTTTTAACATCCAACTTCCAATGCATTGCATAAGAAGTATTTAATCTCTTAGTGCAGGGCTTAAATCGTTACATCCGTGAAAGTAGGACTCGTCACGTAATAACTGTATAATTGGATGGGAAATTACGTGACGAGTTTTACGTTCACGGATGTAGCGATTTGGGCCCTGGTCAACTGTACTCAGTGTTTTTGTACTCATTGCTGACCTCTGATGAGGACTGTAAACGATGGTTGCGTATGTGAGCTACTTGCAAAAACTATGTTTTTCCATTCTGCTGCGTTCATAGAAAATAGAGTACTCAACATGTCTATCGAAGTTTTTTCTCAATACAACTGTTACGAACTTCTTAGTCTCTATAAGAACTTTAAATGTTTGCTGGGTTTAGCTCAGCTTAATCTTTATATCTCGTTACAAATGCAAACATATATCAAACCTAATTGGCTAAAGCAAACATATGGTGGGTATCAGTTAATATTTAATTGTAGTCTATTTGTTAATATCCGTCTTTGAAAAATTTTATTTAATAATAAATTTAGTTTTGTTAATAAAATGTGAAAGAAAAAAAAACAATAATTTGTTTATAAATAAAACAGGCAGACACAAAAGCAACTGAGTAAATAAAAGTTGAAATGTACTTAATTAAAATAAATATTCATGTAATTTTTTTTTTACATTTCCTGTTTTCTTATTCTTTTTACAAAAACCTTATCCACACGTACAGGAAGTCTGGTCGGTCAATGTACAAAACCCTTAAGACAAAGTTTTAATTAGAAAATGTTTAATTTTTGAATTAAAAAAAAACAGTCTAAACAGTAAGTAAACAGTTTGTTAATTTTTTAAAAAGAATGGCTTCTGTGTCTTCTCTCCAGTTAATTTTTAGGGTTAAATTAATTTTTTTTAATATTCTTAAAACTATTTATTAAACCAGTTTGAAAAGCTTTAAATATTTAATCAAATCAAAATAAATAAAGCCTGATGTCACTTACCGCTTTTTGTGGTTGTGGTTGCGGTATTTTGTATTGTGTGAATGTCAATCAATTTAACACTTATTGATTATTTTCTAACTAATTCAACAGTTTTACATATTTTTTTTTGTAATTGTTTTTCGTGGTATTGTTAGAAAAAACGACGTTCGGTTGTATGCATTACAACAACTTGGCAAAGTATTTGACAGTGTTGCCTAAATACGTCTGTCTCTCTCGCAGCTGTCACATTAAATTGACAAATTTAAACGTAGATAAACGTACATAATGTTTTTAATACAAGGTTCATATACATATTATCATGTAGTATTGTTTGCAATTGTCAAAGGTTTTAGCAAAAATACTTAAATACATAATAAAGCTGTGAGAGCAATAATGGCCTAACCTACAAAATATAAAACAGACTGAATTAGTAATTTTTAGTACCAGCAATGCCATCTACTTATAATCACCTCTATTATACTTGGCGGCGTCAATGTCGTCATCAATTTTGAGTCAACATCACTTGACGTTGACTGTTTATCGATAATTGTTATGAACATATTTAATACTCGAAACAGCTTATTTATTTTGTTTACAATTTGTATTAATATTTTTGGTGGAAAATATATTGCTATAAAATTTTTTTCATTTCCTTGCCAAATTCTAATTGTAATCATGAAGAAAAAAAAAATTAACAATGCAAAGAAGTCTATTCCGGTAGAAATCGAACATCTTTGCCAGATGATAAGTAAGTGGTAAATTTAAAGTCTTATAATTGCAAGTTGCGCACTTTGTGGTTTCTTTCGTATGTTATTTTCGGCTGAAGAAAGAAGAATTTCGATATATCCTGGAGATAATTGTGTAGTTTCTATAATATAAACAATTGGTTTGAGTACAAAATTTGTATGAAAACCAGTCAGTTTTTTGAATGATTCCCATACAAAATTTCTACACAAGCCATCTGTCTGTATTGTGAAAACATCACCTATCGGTCCACATTTGAAAAGTGGGGACAGATCAACTTTTATTCCAAACACCATCAAACTAGCAGCAACTTTACGATTTTTACCGTAAGAATCGTAGCAGCTGATTGTGGGTAACGGTTATAATTTTGGACTACAACAGCCTGTTTTGTCGAAAATTTTGTCTGAAACTCTAGATGTTTTAGAAATGAAAGTTTGCCCACAATGGATCTAGTTTCAAACGACGGATGCTAAGAAAAACCGAAGCCAAATTAAGTTTTATTGAAAAAACGGATTTTTCAGGTGTAAATGGGTGCGTGGACGGATCCCATATTAAAATTGTAGGCGCAGATAATTAATCTTTTTCCATTTTATTTTCACCAAAGTGAAAGAAAACACATGCTGTCAGTCCATCTGACTCAGGTTTCTAACCCGACAACTATCTGATATACAGACCTAAAATTTGGGTATAATTTGAAACAATAGATACTAAAATTAAATTTAATATAAAAAATACAGAGTATTTCATAACGTAATGTAATTGGCGATGTCGTTTTGACAATACGGTAAATGTTGCAAACCTCGAAAAGCAAACTCATAAAATTTTCACAACTAAACAGGAAAATTAGCAAAAAAAAAATTATGGAATTTCTAATTTAAAATTAATCTTATGAGCCGTAATAATTTAATTAAAGAAAATGCAACATGAATAAACATTACGGCAAAAAAAAAAAAAAAAAAAAATACCACAAAACAAAAAAGGTAAATAGGGAAGAAATTGCAAGGAAGTCTTCCAGAAAGAAATAAATTCACAAAAACACAAATGTGAAAATAAGGCCAAGTTCCTATCCGAAATATTTCAGTCGTAAAAAGTACTGAGATCAAAATAAGCACCAAGTTTTTGATAGGTACAATTCCATTTCATTTCTAGGCAACCTACCTGTGTACCAAATTTTAGCTTTCTAGCTCTACTGGAAGTGCCCCATTCAAAGAAGGGGCACCCTAGTCCCCCCGGGTGAAACGTGCCTATTTTCAGATTTTTCTGGTTAATTTCCTAACAAGACATAGGTCTAGCGTACCGAGTTTCAGCTTTCTAGCTATACTGGGAGTGCCCAATAATATTGATGAGTCAGTGAGTGAAAATTTACTAAAATATGGACTTTGCACACCTTAATATCTCGGGAAGCTTTTACGGTAGAACTTTAAAATTTACCCTGTGAGGTCACCTCTGTGGGGAGACCTTATGTTTCATTATAGTATGATCAAGATGAGCAAAGTTATGAAGGGGTGTTTGGGGTAAAAACCGCTCGAATGGTTTCGTGTAAGTATACACATTGTGTGGCCGACCTTGGCCTGGCGCACTACCGTGTACCTAGATATTTTTGCAATCATCCTCCTGGTGTTTCCGAAATCTTCTTTAGCAAACATTTAATTTTTGCTTTTGACAAAGTGAACACTTTCAATCCACTAACTTATCAGTAAAAATTATTTTTAACTCTTGCAACCGAATGGTTTTCTTAATTAAACACATACATATAAGCACATCTGCATCTATTTTCCTCTGCCCACTTGATTCAATTTGCAATGTATGTATGTACTTAAAACTTGCAACAACTAACTTTGAAAAAAGAAATCAAAACTAATAAATTATATGAAAGTTAAGATAAAATGCATCTTTTTGTATTGTTTAGAAATTCTTTAAACTTTTTTTTTTAATTTAATTTCAGTGCAAATGTCTAGCATTTAAATACATATGTATGTATGTGTATATTTTTTAGCCTACATTCATTCCATTCCATTACTGCCTTCTATTCACACCATTCGTAGTTAAACTATTTCTTGTACACTAGAAATATTCAAAATCAACGACTGTGTGAAAAATATGTTGTAATCAAAAAATTGTACTTGTACAACTTGTCCGCCTAAAGATTTAGCTTTTTTCTTTCTCATATGCAGCATGTAAATTGCATTGATATTTGACAAATACAAAGCAAAAACCACAAACAAACAAATTTTTATAGCAAAAACACAAAAATAAATAAAAAACGAAAAAAGGCCATTCAACTTCTGTTACAACTTTATGCAAAAAAAAAAAAAAAGAAAAAGAAAATAGCACGTATAGACAAGAGTATAAACTTGGTCATATTTAAAAGTTGATTAAAAACCCACATTAAAATTAAAAATAAAATTCAAATGCAAAATTCATTATTAAGCGAAAACAATATCGGAGACACATAAATGAATTATGACACCAAATGCGGCAGAGTCAAGATTTATAGGATTCTATTGACTGACAAAACAAACAAAAAAAATATGCAAAAAAAAAAAAAACAAATTCCAAATGAGGGCTGTTAAGATAAGTTTAAAAGAATGACATATTTTAACATTCTTTAGGCTCAATTAACATAAATTTTCTGTAACAATAAGAAAAGTTGTGTTATCAACCTGCTACAGATTCTGTTTAAACTTTTGGCAGAGAAACTTTTAAATAAAGTATACATATTTAATCGAAATAAGTGCTCAATAGAGAAATTAATGGTATTAATTTACTTGCCCTGGCCCGAAATCGAACCGAAGTTGCTAGTTATATATTGATTTCTAGTCAATGGAAAATATTTCAATTTTCCCCTCCCTCAAACTGAAGGGTGGGTAAATTTGAGGTTAAGAAGTAAATTGGCTTAAAAACTTTTTTTTTTTTTAACAATTTCAGTTTTATTGATACCAATGTAAAGTAGAAATATAAGAATTAATAATGGAATATGAGGAGGGTGGTGTTGGCTGAAGTAGTTAGCGCGTTGACTACTAAGCAAACAATGACTTGGGGCCTGGGTTCAAACCCTGGCCAGAGCAAGTCAATCAACATCATTAATTTCTCTAATGTATATTATTGTGGCATTGAATAAATTGTTGTCGGACTACTTAAGCGATGAAGGCATAACACTGGTCGCCAAAAAAACTGTTCCGACAGCGATTGATGCTGTTAAAAGCTAATGTACACAACATCTCCTACTTCGTCGGTTAGCAGAAACATCTGCGAAGTAAAATAATTAATAAAATGCCTGCTAATACAGCTTAACAAAGTTAATGCGTCTACTTAACACCAAAGGCGTGTCAACACTGTCTTAAAAATTAACATAACGCGCAAAGCAGAGTTGTCTAAGAGTTAAGTCTTCTAAATTTTCAACATCTATCTTCTCTACCCTATCCCTCTCCATGATTTCCGGCACAGTGCACTGCATACGTAGGGGTCATCCCCTAAACGTTAAAAAAAAAATGATGTCGGGAAAATGTCCACTTCTATCATGCCGGCAGACGTCCTCTCTTTTTACAAAGTTTTGAACCACATTTTGCCTATCTTGTCAATGGAGCGCCGATTTTCATCTTTCAGAGCGTCAGTTGTTTGTGGTTTTTTACCTAAACCCGGTCTTTCAAATGGCCCCATAGAAAAAAATCCAGCAGCGTTAAATCACAAGAACGAGGCGGCAAATTGACATCGACAAATCGTAAAATAACGCGACCGGAAATTTCTCTTGATAGTAAATTTTCACAATAAAAATTCTATGCAAAAGAGTGTACCTAGCGTTCATTAGTAAAAATTTCCATACTTTTTACTAAATAAATGTCAGAGGGTGACAGCTTATTCTTGACATTTCATCATTCGACAGCCAATTTACTTCCTAACCTCAAATTTGCCTACCCTTTACAATATTTTATTCGTTAACTAATGTATACTCTGCATTTCAATGGTTGCTAAATATCAACTTCTCAGAAGGTCTGAATTATTAAAAAATTATTTTTTTTTCTAAATTAAAAAGAAAACTGCAGAACCTCGTAATAACTGAACATACAAAGAAAATTTAGACTGCAGGGAAGGTTGTTTTGATATTAATTACGGTCTTATCAACGTTGAGCGGTTAGACCCTAAACATGATCACGACATATGCAATCAAGTATATGAATATCATTAACATTAATTTAATTCTACTAAATCACATGAAAGTTTATCAGCAAAATTTTTAATCATGGTTTGGAAATTCACTAAAATTTATGGTGTTTTCTTTTCTACAAAATAATGGTACATCTCTATGGAGAAAGTGCACTTTGGTGTTCGTTTCTTAAAAATGTTTTGCTCTCTAAAAGGTTGCTGTGTTTGATTCTAAAAAAATCGCCCTCACTAATGGTGGAAGGCATTGCACTTTATGCCCCGTTAAAATCGACAATGTTGATAGTGCCCTGTAAAACTTAGCTGTCAGCTGTTAAAAACAGGGCGTTCCACTTTTCCATAAGTTCTGTTTTGTTCTAGTGAAATAACAAGTTGCATTGTTACAGGGTTGGCAAGACATTTTATACATGTACCTTTCAACAAGCTGCCTTTTTGTTTGTAGAATAGAAAACACCATTAATTAAATTTCTGTTAAGCAAGTTTCTACTCACCAAAATATATATATATTAATTTTAATGCTAAATGGCACTGTAATTACATTTCTATTGTTAATGGCCCTTAATTGTATCAATAAAAAAATCAATAAAATTATCGAAAGGCAGAGAAATCAGTCGAAAATAAAAACCAATAAATTTTGTAAATTTTATTGATTGGCATTTCTAAACCAGCAATTCAAAAATTCAAATTCCAATTTTCATTTCCATTTTACCCCGAACAACACGTTCGCTTTTAAATCCATATAACTTAGTCTAGTTAATTAATTTAATTTTTATACCATTTGCTGTCTAATCGTTAACAATTTGCCTATTAATACTGAAAAACAAATGAAAACACACATAAAAACACAAATTGTTTAACAATTTAAATAGAAAATTTGCTTAAATTCACAAAACAAACGATTATGGTTGAACAATTAAAGTGTTTAACAAACGCGCAGTCAGTTAGCCAACAACAAACAGTCAAGTCAATACTACAGTCAATATTCAGCTCAATAATTGTGAAAAAAAGGAAAAACACACTTCCAGCAACAAAACAATGCGTTTGTTTTTCTACTCTTTTTTTTTTCTTGCTGTTGGTGTGTTTGTTGCTATGTTGAGCTGACTGGCTGCTGCCAACAAGCAACACTTTCGCTTTGCAATATTGTTTCCAAACAATGATCTTTAAACCATTTCTGCGAAATTAACTGCATGCGAAAGATTAAGGAAAATCCAATGAAAAAAAAACTAAAAGCTAAAAACAAAAGAATTCATTGAGAAACTGTGGTGTCAACTGAAATTTGTGTATATAATTTTCCTTATGCTGTTGTTGTCCACAAAAACAATAGCATTTAACTTAAATACAAAAAAACAAAAAAAAACATGCAACATTGACTTGAAATTGTGCAATAACGATTTGCAAAAATGGTCATTTGAACATGGCCATTATTGGTCAATTGCATTGAAAATTTGCTTCTTTTGTTTTTTCTGCCAACAACAAAAAAATATAACATTCAAAATCGATTTAAAAGAAAAGCAAAAGTTTTTCTTTTCTTTGTTTTTTTTTTTTTTTTTGTTTATCTAAAGCTATTTGAGGACTAATATAAAAATATACGAAAAAAAAAATGCGACAAATAGACGCATGTTCCATTTTCGTTTTATTGTTATGTTTTGTTAACCCTTAAAACTCAATTTGGTCTTTTAAACAGTCGTTTCTCGTTTCTTTAATTTGTAAGAAGTTCTTACATCGAAAAAACATTTAAAATTGTCGCCCGATAATATGTAGGATGACTCATACAATATTAGTAGGACCCACGCTGTTCTTCACAGAAAAGAATTGAGGAGCCGCAGAACAAAACCTACTTTCGTTTCCTTAAAAAAATGCATGAACCTGGCAATAGTAACAAGTTTTTTTACTTATCAATAGATGCAGCAAAGTGACAGAAGTCATCACATTAATCGTTAAGGATAATTGATATCAAACCACTTTTACATTCGAAAAAGTTAAACGTGTTAAAAATAAAAGTAAAAAAGAAAAATAGCACGTTTTGGTCTGCGTTTTTTTTTTACACGAGATTTTCGACTAATTGTATTGGATTTGGATCAGGTAACCAATATAAAAAAATTATACATTGAAGTGTGAATATATGTATTTTTTTTCCTTATTTCCAATGTTTTTTTTTTTTGTGTTACATCATCTAAAAAACACAAACATTTTTTCGAAACTACATATACTCCAAAAGTGATCTAAGTAAAATTTATCTAAGTATAAAATATTTATTTTTTTTGAACATTTCACATTTTTGCGGCATCTTGTAATTCTTCCATGTTTTAATTATACTATTAAATATTTTTAAAAACCACTCATGGTGTTCCTTTCTAGACACAATATGGCACCTTGTTAAAAGGTACATGTATAAAATGTCTTGTCTACCCTGTAATAAGGCAACTTGTTATTTCACTAGAACAAAATACAAGAGTGGAACGCCCTGATTTTAACAGCTGACAACTAAGTTTTACAAAGCACTATCAACATTCTCAATTTATACGGGGCATAAAGTGCAATGCCTTCCACCATTAGTGAGGGCGATTTTTTAAAATCAAACACACCACCCTTTTAGAGAGCAAAACATTTTTAAGAAACGAAACACTTTCTGCATGGAGATGTACCATTTTTTTGTAGATAAGAAAACACCATCAGTCATGAAACAATACTTATGTTTTAACAATTATTATTATTTAACAGTTAATTTAAATGAAAATAGAATGACTTCAAAAAACATCAAACAAATTGAGAATTTTAAGAAATGTTATTAAAATAAAATGCGAAAAAGAGAACAAAAAAAGTGGCATCTGTTAAAGTTTACTTTGATTGTAGTTTTATTGACACATGGATGCATATTTAATTAAATCAAAAAGTGAAACTACACAAAAAATGCCAAAGACTATGAAAAAATGCATGTTTTGATGTGCAACAATTTTTTTAGAACCAATTTTTTTTTAAATATTTTTTCTAGAAGATTTCAATCCAAATCATCTAAAAATACCAAAAAAAACTAATTGGTCCAAAAATGCGAAAAATTACGTTTTGTTCTGCAGCTCCTGTTGACACTCCTGGAGAAAAGTAAGATTTTGTAGCATAAAATATTGGTTCTTGGCCACTTGGCCAACTAAAGTAACTAAAAAAAGTAGCCTCCCTAGAGGGAAAAGAATCTGTCACAGGACACGTCACGTGACTGGTTCCCAGGGACTAGCAACCGGTTCGAGTTTTGGAACTTAATATGAGAGGTACCAGTAACTTTAACATGGAGTTGTCATGAGAAGAGGTCAATTAAGGTCCTAGACCTAAACTTAAGGTACTTGTCCTCTTTTGGTTTCCTAAGTACTAGTCTCAGTTTTAGTAATAGGATTATCCTACAGTAACCTGTCTAAAACTAGTCCTTAATGAACATGTCAGAAAACAGTTCCTTAAAGCCTGGTGTAAAATCTAGTCCTTCGATGACATAAGTATCACCGAACGAGTCTAAATGCTTCACAACAACAAGTTTATATGTAATAAATGTATTTAAAAAATAAAAATTTTATTAATTCATTTAAATTATATTAAAGCGGGTATTAAACCCATTTTTATAAAAAATATTAGAAATGAACATTTCAATATGCTCGCAAAATAAAAGAGCGTAAGCGCACACGTGAGTTTCGTTTCCACAATTTGGTATGACGCTGACATTCCTAATGTATGTGAATCTTTCGAAGAGACACTGAGTGATGGAATTTTGTTTTGTTCTAGTTTTGTGATATGTCCTCTTTTCTCCAGTCACAACTCAGGAACACTTTGTACCATTCCCATTTTCACCTATCATAGGACAGGTATGTTTTAGACAATTGGTACAACATTTCCCGTAGTGCTCTTCTAGGGTTAAGTTTCCATTGCAAAGTTTCGTAAAATATATTTGTTACCTTTTTATTTCGATAATACCAAATCAATTGTTATTAAGTTACAAAAAGGAAGTAAATATTTTTCAATAACATTTTTTGTCATTTCATTTTCGTTTTGCTGCCTTATTGCTTTAGTATGCAAATTATTATTTTCCTTTAATGTGTTTGGGTTTCCTCGTTTTGTAACCAGAAGACAATTTGTAAGGAAGTACACTTTTATTTATTTTAAGTGAATTAAAAATTTTTTCAGCAAATGTTTCTTTTCTTACAAATATTTGTTTGGCTGTTTGTTTTTTCACCATCCATATAATAAAAGTGTCAACTTTTTAGTGTTCGAGGAAGAAATTTAAAAATTTTAATATTTTCTTTAGTTTTACTTTGTCGTTTTTAGTGCTTTTGATGTTTTGTGCGTTTTTATTATGGTCATATTTGCAAAGAAGTCGAAAAAAAAAGAAATTGTTATATAATTTGTATAGTAGGAAAAGAAACGTAATAGTAATAATAATAATTGTAAAAGTGTGTGAGTGAGTTGCGTGTGTGTGTGTGGCTAGAATTGTATTTCCGGCTTAAGAAAAGCAAATGAACTTTTACTGACGATGGTCACTTTACTTGTTGGTGGTCTGCTCGGATTTTTCAGGGATAAACTTATGATGTAATTTCGAATCATCCTTTATTCTGGTGACTTCAACTTGCCAAATTAACTCTTGGATGAATTGAATATCATTAGAAAATTGTATAAAAACCCATATTGAAAAATAAAAAAAAGTTTGCTGCTGTTTTTCTACTCGAAGTGGACAAAACTCATGCAGCAGGCTTTTGTTAGCTACAAACACCAGCAAACTTTAAAAACATTTTAAACAAATATTTAAATCATTTCATTGATTGTTTTATCATATAGTTTTATTATATCAATAAATTTTTCAAATAAAACTCGGGATCTACATATAAATTAAAAGTAAAATATATATTAAATTAAGGTTTCATTGATCGTAAGATGATTTTTACACTGATTTGCTTAGCAAATTTTCACACAAAATTTATTTAATAGATTTTAAGTTTTACTTTATTAACAAGGCAATAAATTTAATTATTTCTTGTTTGTGTCATCACAGATTTTTAAGTTTAAAGTCGATTAGGTTAATAATTATTACAAAAATATCTAATAAAATTTTATTGATTTTCTTTTTTTTACAGTTTTCGAAAAAAATAAACAAAACCAACAACAAAAGCCGTTTTAAGTGGTAAGTTTTCATTAAAATTAATATTTTTCCTGATTCCCTCTTAACCATTTTAAGATAATGGTGCTGTATAATTTAGCCGTTTTAGTATAATTTGAAAACAAATTGTACTGCCAATAAACTATAATTTTGTAAACATTTAGTGTTGAAATGGTGATACCTATTAGTTTGCATATAACAGATCAATAATTATAAGAGAGCAAAAGAAGCAAAAAGTAAATAAATAAACTGATGTTTGGTTAAAATTTTTAAAAGGCATGCGGTACTAACACGAGACGACTAATGAATGTTTTTGAATGTTTAATTTTATAAAGGAATTATTTTCTTTATACGGTAACACTATCGTTGTTATGTTTGTATGTATATAAAAACAAATTTGTAGTAAAAGATACACACAATTTTTTGGATTATTATGAGACTAGTTGCTTCTTCGTCCCAGTTGTGCGCCACACGACGAATTTACGCAACGAACTTTTGCCAACGAATTCGTCGTTCTAGACGAAATTCGGCGTTAGTCCCAATTGTGTTCCCAGCATTAAGCTGACCATTTTAATTGTACATTAGAGTGGTTCGCCCTCCATACAAAAAAAATATATATATACTTATATATAGAGTAATGATAATGTAAAGACGATTCCAAAAATATTTTTTTTATTTTTTACCACACTGTAGATGTGAGGACTACATTTATGTATTTAATAGTTTTTTAATACAAAAGTCATATTTATATTATTTAGCATTAAGCCTAGTACTCTGTTCGAATTTATGTAAAATGTTGAGCAACATTGATTATTTCCCTTGGAAAATATCACATTTAAAATGTGTACGTTCAGCTGTCAAAATTCCGTATGAAATAAAAGCAACGTGCTTTATTACGCGGGTATTTTAAAATGTTGCAGGTACATTTGATATCCACGAAAAAACAGAGCACTACTCATTCAACATTTTTTTACATGAACCGAGTTTTTAAAAGTCATTACTAGAATTTGACGTGGTAGTAAAAAACCATTACAGAGCCATGAAACCCCATGAACCGATATAGAAAATGTTATGATCGGACTTAAAATGGCGACAAAATACTAAAAGGGCGATATTTGTAGGCGTGAAAAAATAAAAAAATCTTTTTAAATTATCTTTAGTCCTAGAAGTTGACTGGTATAAGTTTTTTAACCACTTTCTTGTACATCAGATCGTGCTATTAAATTTTAATATTTCCATTTTATTATTCTTATGTGCAGATCTTAATGGCCGCGATCCAATATAACCTTTCCGCATCTGTGTTTTAGGGATTATCCTCGATGTCCTACATGACAAAAATTCGATAGAACTTTGATCCCATCATGAGTAAGTGATTATTACCTTTCCTCTTGACTCGCTTGTAAGTTTACTGTACAGAATAGTTCACCAAATGACAAGAGTGTCTTGGGTTGATCTGGTTATAAGTAATCGATTCTCTATTTTCTATACTATATGGTTCATGTATTCAGCAACAATGAATTTCATTTAAACGGACTTCGGTCGAGGCTTGATACATTTTTTAAATTGCAGTTCGTATGTTTTCTGTTTGTGCGTTTTATTTTCGATCAAATCTAATATCAATTAAATGCACAATTTATAACTTTAAACTTGTCATGGCACGGGGACTTTCATTAGAAATTTCATCGACGCTTTAAAGTCTATGCCTTGATTAGTGTTTATTACGTTCTCATGTACTCGAATAAATAAAATTTTCTAAAAATAAAATATTACTTTTTTTTATCAATTTTAGTGAAATTTTGTAATGGTTTTTTTTTGTTGTTGTAGTGGTTGTTTTGTTAAGCCTTTCATTGCTTACAACAGCAGCAGCAACAATTAATGCTTAACATTATGTATTCATAACAGCCTCTACAAATTAACCCAAATCCATGTGTCACAGAAATATTAATTTTAAATTTATTTCTTGTAGAAATTACAAAGAAATTATTATTTCGTGATATTTTATGTTTAAGCTTTGCTTGTAATCATTCAGTATTTCGTTTGCTACTTTGTTAAGTTTTTAATTATTTAATAAACGGAGCTATTTGGAAATTTTAGACAAGAAAAAAAAAATAAAACTAACAACTGTTTGCTTTTTAAAATGCCGATAAGAAATGTAGATAAATTCGTGGGGAGCCCAAACGAAATTTTTTATGTAAATTTCTGTCAACAAGGAAAAGTTAAGTTGAATGCCGATCGACAAAGAAAGACGTGAAACATTCAAACCTTTTCGTAGAAAATGTTTTCGAAAGATGTTGTTCAGTAAACAAAGAATATGTTGGAACATTTTACATCTTCAATTGAATTTTGTTGTTGTTCTATATGAGATACAGATTAATTTTGTCAAATCGCGGACAATCTAATTGACGATGTTGCGTCCAAATTATGGCAGCATATTTTTTTATTGAAATGAAATGCCTTAAAAATGTTTGAAAGTACTGAAATTTAATGCATTCCTCAATATTTTCACTTCTGTTAATTTTTTTTCCTTCGTACAACGACAGTACTCCAGAAATGAACACTTCTCTTTCTTACCAGCGGAACCGGCAATATGCAATTGAATTTTTTTTTCCTGAGCGATGAGTGTAGACACACAAATATATTAATTTATAGGTTTTTTAAGAAATTCGGCATCTATTTTTTAGAGCATATTTTTGAATATATTACTTATAATAGCTTCAAATTGCGCATATTTAGGGAGTTACTATAGTTTTTTTTTTAATACGAATATTTGCTTGTTATTTACTAGATATTTTAACTAATTTTTGTATCCACAGTTGCAAAATAGTGCCCATCTAATCAGATTATCTATCGATCAAACAATTATGAAAATTTTCAGCACTTTTATCAAATGTGGAAATTTTTTTTAATAAAACTGTCATATTTATTTTGATTTATTCCCAACATATGCAAAATTTTACATCATTTTAGATATTTTAGGGTTACATTTTTTAGTGCATATTTTTGCTTATTTCGTGAGTCATATTTTTTTGTTTTTCCTGCATATTTTGACCGATTTTTTTTTTACATTTAATATCCACTTTTACTAAATTAAAAAAAAAAATCAAAATAAATTTAAAATTTTTCAGTTGTTTTTCAAAATTTAGAAATTTTTTCCATCGCAAGCTTAAGCTAATTTTTTGCGAAAATTTCCAGTGAATACTTCCAACTTCAAAAGCATATTTAAGACAATGTATTTTTAGATACTCTGATACATTTAGGTGCATTTTTCCCATATTTTTAAGTTTTTGATTTTCAATTTAAGAAAAAGAGTTTTCAAAATAAATATGTTTTGTGGTAAGTAATTTCAAAAATTAAAAAAAAAAATTCCTCAACTCTTAAAAATTTACGTAGTTATTTTTTCCAATTTTCTAAAAATTGCTCACATTTCTTTGATATATTCTCAACTTGTTTACAAATTTTAGAATTTTTAATTAAGTGCAAATTTTTGCATATCTAGGCGCACGGTAGTGCGCTAGGCCAAGTTCGGCCACACAGTGTGTATATTTATACGAAACCATTCGAGCTGTTCTGCTCCCCTTGATCATAATATAATGAAACTTGAAACATAAGGTCTCCCCACAGAGGTGACCTCAAAGGTTAAGATTAAAAGTTCTACCGTAAAAGCTTCCAGAGATATTAAGGTGTGAAAAGTCCATATTTTAGTACACACTCACTGACTCACTGACTCACTCACTAACTCACTGACTCATCAATATTATTAGGCATTTCCAGTATAGCTAGAGAGCTTAAACTCGGTACACAAATAGATCTTGGTGAGAAATTAACCAGAAAAATCTGAAAACGTGCACTCTCCACCCTTGGGGGACTAGGGTGCCCCTTATTTTTATGGGGCACTTCCAGTAGAGCTAGAAGGCTTAAATTTGGTACACAGGTAGGTCCAGATAAGCAATACATATATATATTTATACAAAAACAACTTAGAAAAAAGAAGTGAGTTCCGCACAAAATCCGCTTGGCAAAATTTTTTTGCCTTTCTAATATGTGAAAGAATTCTTGGAAAAAGCTTATAGGTTGCCTAGAAATGAGATGGAATTGTACCTATCAAGAACATGGTCCTTAGTTTGATCTCAGTACTTTTTACGGCCGAAATATTTTGGATAGGAACTTGGCCTTATTTTCACATTTGGGTTTTTGTGCTGATTTTACTCTTAACAGCACAACTTTGCATATTTCGGACTTGCAGCGGACTGCGGACAAGCAATATAATTTTTTTCAAAATTTGTATTTTATGAGACATATAACAAGCGAATATGAGCCTTTGATTAAAATATAATAGATTATTTATAAGATTTTGCTCATTAAGGGGAAAAATATCAAAAACATGAGCGATGGATGTATTATTAAAAATCCAAGTCCATAAATTTTACCTTCCAATAGATAAATAAACAGGATGGCATTGCTTAACCGACTCCCACGGCCATAAAAAGCAAAAATTTTCACTTCATGGTACCAGAAAATAATATCAGGAAAAAAAAAGAAAATTATGTGATTGTCCTTTTTGCGATTTTAAGAGCACATGTCTAAAATGTTCCTGCCTATTTAATGCGCATAAAATGCTATTTTAAACTCATATTTCCGGTGTCGCTAGTGTTAGGCTAAGTTAGGCTAAAGAACTTAATGTTGTATATAGCAAAACACTAGAAACGAACAATATTCGAAGAAACTACATTGAGTTGAAATTACACCACTACGATCACCACGAATATTAATAATTTGCATATTAAATTTTAAATTCCTTGGTCTTGTTTAAAGCTGCATTGCACACAAAAAAACAAAACTTTTTAAAAAAAATTTCTTACGAGGAATTTCACAAGCTTAATATTTCATAACATTTTACATTTTCTTTATGCCAAAAAGGCAAAATTTTTTTTTGCTTAAAAGTTTTTCCAACGCTACCTTTCAACACAACATATTTTTAATTGTATAAACATCATAAATTGTATTAAACCTCTATTCAACTAATAACCTTTTTGGCCGCCATAATTTCCACAATTTTCCTTAAAACCTTTTTAGTGTTGTTGGGCTCTCTTTTTTTCTTTTGCCTGGCTTGCCAATCATTTATTTCGATCTATGTTTAAGTTATTATAATCTTTAATGGTTTTAACTTAATTTGAACTATATCCATACATAAATTTCTTCATGTCTTCTAAGTGTTTCATTAATTTTTATTGATCACGTTTTGACCCATCTCTCTACGAACGGGATTGCATGAAGCAAAAAGATGTAGAAAAGAAAACTCTAAATAATTTACCGAAATAGTGTGAATAATGTTTTTCATAGATGGTCAGCTAGCGCAGGCAGTAAAGAAAAATGTTTAGGCAAATTTAAATTAGAGAAAAAGAAAATTTTCATATCATATTTTTTGTTGGATTTTTAGTTAAAACAATTCTTTTCCTGTTACTTTGATAGAAGCTACCAAACAAAAATGATACTTTGTCATACATTTTTTAGATACATATGTACAACTTTTAGCGCTTTTTGGCATGTAATTGTAGATTTTAAAATATGTTTCAATTAAAAAAAAAAAAAATTTGTCTTATTTTCAAAAATAGTTTATTTTTATTGCATTCTTGCGTTTTTTTAACAATTTTGCTGGTGTTACACTTTCTCGTACAATGGTTTATACAAATTAGCACTAATTGTCAATCATACTCTAAAGATGCTTAATAATACTTAACTACCGATAATTAATGGAAAATGTTACAACATGAAATCAATTGAAGTTACACTGTTTCCGAAAGCGATGAAAAAATTTGTATTGTTTGTAAGTAATAAATTTGTCCATTTTGTAATTTTTTCCGAAGTTCTGGCACAACGCATTGCATAAGTAGGGGTCACATTTGTAATTTATATTTGGAAATGGTGTAACGTTGCAACATGCCCGCCTGCCTGCATGCCTGCTAAGCAATGGCAAACAGTTGTTAAAATTTTCAATGCCCTCTAACTCTTTTAAGAAACTTCGGCATTCTTTTGTAAAGAATTTTTATTAAAAATTTTGTTATTTCTTCTCAAAACTTGCGACTAGAAAAGCACACACACAAAACATCACACAAATATAAAAATTGTTAATTTGTGCTTATTGAACACAAACTAAGTACATAATATGTATGTATGTATGTATAGATGGAGTCTAAACAGAAAAGAATGCAATGCAAGAAAAAAATGAATTTTTTATTCAATTGTATTTTAAGTCCATTTCAAAAGCACTGAGAAACAATAAATGTAGCGGCTTTCTTGCCCGCCCCGTTCCCGCCTGCCACCTATGTATCTCTTATAAGGGTAATAAAAATGTTGTTTTTTTATGATTTTCTGCAGTTAATTTTTATTATAAGACAATTGTTTTTTCAAACTTCTTAAAAAAAAACAGAACTACAATTACATGCTGGTTGTTTTATTTCAATTTCTTTTCTTGTATTACAAAATTTTCGTTATTTTTTTATAGGCGTAATTAAAAAAAAATACAGTTTTTTTTAATATCAGCGCAATCTCGTAAAAATAATAAAAAACCAAAGAGGAAGTTAAAAATTACAAAATCGATGACAGCCATAAATGTAGTTTAATTGTTGTCAATAAAGAAAAGAAAAAAAAGCTTTTTCTTTCTTAAATTAATCCCCATTTTTAAAAAAAAGAAATTGAACGAAAGCAAACAGCATAATGAATACCAAAACTAATCCAATTATTGATTTAGAAATTAGGCGAGCTCTATTGAAAGCGTCCCCTTGAAAAGCTGATAAATTTATTAATCGCCAGTAGTGAATTGTAGCAGAAAAAAAAGAACAAAAAGTTTCTTTTATTGTTGTTAATAAAATCTTAAGCTTCCGATATGCCTTTATGGCCTGTCATCAAAATGTGTCAAATAAGAAAAACGTTCAAAACCAGCTTAAAACTTCAAAAATAAGAGAGTTTTTTATTTGACAACTTTCAAAACTTTAAAAGATAACAGATTTTAGATATTTACGAAATATCTTAAAGCTGCTTTTTTATGTAATTGAAAATTAATCTACAATTTTAAGTTTTCTATTCCAAAGCTGTATACATACTCGTACTTCGTTTCAATGAATAAAGTTCTAATACTTAAAGAAAGTGACTTCTTAGCTATAATCCCTTTTTGAAACTTTTACCTTTATGTTATAACAAATAAATCATTAAGCTTTTTAAACAAAATTTGCATATTTTTCACAATTTTATAAAATTTTTGTTTTTTAATTTTTAAAAAAGTAGAATTTTTTTTTTAATTTAAATAGTCTGTCAAAAGTAAAGCTTTAGCAAGAAATATAAATTAACTTTTTTTAAAAGAAAAAAAATTTACGCCGATTTTGACTGGAACTTGACTTTGAAAGCTTTTAAAAGCTTTCTACGACTTAATTCGTAATTTTCTAAAGCTTTTTTCAAAATTTTTGGACGATCTTTGGCACTGTTGTCTTGTGATTACCGCCCTCTGCGATAATTTCAATGTTAACATTAGGACCTCCTCCAGAGTCTGCCCACCAAAAAAAAAAAAAACATGTATCATGCTGATGTTTTATTGTTTCAGTGCTGTTTTTTAATAAAACTCTAACTTGCTTGTGCGCTGGTACTGGTAATATAAGACACATTTCATATTCCCGATTGCGTCTTACTACTTGCTGTATGCTTTGGAATATTTTCAAGAGTTTTTGTCTGAGTTAACAAATCATTTCTCATTTCTGACAGCTTCGGAGTTGTATATAAAATACACCCTTTTAAAAGTCCCCTTAAGCCTGATGTTGTATAAACAATGTAGGTCAAATCATACTTTAACAAATTATTGACAAGTAAATTACAAATTTTCCCAAAGAAAAACACTTTATAACTATAATTTTTATTGAAAAAATAAGAAATAACCTGCTTTATACAAAATAACAATTCTCAAATTAACATTTACGTATCGCAGGCAACACACAGGTGCCTTTAAGACTGTGTTTTTTTATTTGCAACCCAGCAACCAACCGACAACCCACTACCATTGTCTTTGTTAGCAAACAAACGAAATGGCAGGCTGGCAGTCAGGCGGCAGGCGGATTAGTAAAATGATGAAAATTTTTAGCAAATATTTTTTAAAAACTATTTTTTTTTGCCAATTCATATAATTTTATGGTATGACGGCAACAAATACAACAGCAAAGCAATTGTTTATTGAAATGTTTGATTACTTGACTTTTTTAACTTGTTGCTTTGGCAATTGTTGCAAACAAATAAAGAAAAAAAATCTCCCCCGAAAATAAAATTACAAAAGGACGGGATGTTGGGACAGACTGAATCGAAAGAAGCAAAAACAAATAATTTTGGTTTTTTTGAATGAATCTATAAAAATGAATTGGTTTGTTCAGCTTTGACTGGCAAAGGCTGTTGTGGCCGTTGCAGTTATTGCTGCTTGTTGCATGGTTGAAGCAAATTTTGGTAAAAGGTGTGTCAGTAGTTAATGCAACTGACTTAAAAAGTAAACAACACTGACTTACAGTAACAACATTTACAACAAATAAGAAGAAACCATAGAGTAAAACCAACAAACACTATAGCTGGTGGCAATATTGTTGCTGCTTAGTGTCTAATGTTGTTTCAATTGTTTTTTGTTTGTTTTGTTTGCTGTTGCCGCTGCTAAAATGTTGCAGTAGTAAGTAGTGTTGCCATCAGGTCTCTCGGTATATTGTCATTGTTTTGCATGCGTTCACCTTTTGAACAAACTTTTTAGATTGTTTGCTAAAAAAAAAAACAAAATCTGAAGTAAAAATATTTTACTATGAGTTTTTACAGTGGCGGCATCACGTGGCGCGATCAATAATCCATGAGCACGCAAGCACTATCAAAAAAATAGAAATAATATTGAAAAGCAAAAAAGATAAAGAAAAAACTTTGACAAAACAAAAGTGGGAAGTGGGTTAATGCAAGTAATTGCTGCTGCTGCTGCCAAGACTAAGTCCACATGAAAAGTGATTGCATGGTGTTGCTGGTTTTTTTTTTATATTATTTTTATTTTCTTTCTTAAGTTTCATATTAATTTCAATTTTCTTTTTATTTACAGCAATAAAAACGGCTCCCTCATTTTTGAGTCTTTTTTGCTGTTGTTGGTTTTTGAAAGCTTTTGTGGTGTGAATTATAAAATTAATAATAAAATTTACAAAAGAAAAAAAAATGTAATTATTTGTTTTCGAATTCAATTTCACACCCAATTTGTTTATTTATTTGACTTTAGGTTAAGCCCCATTTATTGAAAGAAGTCAGTAGTTGTAATAAGAAAAAAAACTCTATATTCACAATAGAGTGTAAAAGTGTTATGTTGTTAATAATTTCTATAAAAACGTTTGACATTTTAGTCCGAAACTACCAGCAATATTTATACAATATACAACTCATAGGTTGGGATTTAATCACTTCGATTTACTAGAGCCATACACTCTATGACTCTGAGACAATAACTTGTAGTTAATATCAGAAGAAAACTCTCAACATTCAAAAGTAATTCTGTTCATTTATAATGCTCGATTTTTCAGAACACCAACTTACAAAATACGACCAATTGTACGAAGATAAATATGACATTTAACCTATTCTAGGGTTGTAGAATATACAGCAAGGTAATAAACTTCACTCTTACTTCTAAACTTGACTTGATGTTGACTTTTTTGTGTCAGAAATTTCATCATATGAAACACTTCTAAAAGCTTAAATTCATTCTGCTGCTTTGAAATTTATTGCTACATATATCATTTGAAGCTCACTGAATTCAAGTTTATTAAGCTTTTAAAATATTTAGGTCTCGCTCAAAGACTTTTTAAACGTCTTCACAGAAAGGGAAGTTCGACCAATTTTTCTAGTATTTGCTCACGTAAAAATCCCTCATTTTTATATCGATATAGATTGGATCACTGTGTATAATTCCAGATAGGTGCCATTAAAAACAGTCTGTCTTTGTATGTTAGAGACGGCGTGCTTTGCAATATTTATTTTTTGGTAGAGTAAACAAATTATAGATCGAACACGAAAAGTATGTCTTCGGAAAGTGCATTGCGTTCGGCCAACGAAGTAAACCTCTTTGCTTCTCCCAAAATTTATGCTTTTAGTCAGAAAGAATTGAAAATAAAGAGCAAAGCTAGCGATAATTAGTTACCATCTACAGGACAGAACACTGATTCTTTTTTTTTAAGTACAAACATTGCGATTGAAACAACATTACTTTGGTAGAAGTAAAAATACGACATACGAAACGATCGATGACAAAGTCTGTATGACTAATATCGTGTTTACACTACGCAACCTTCTTGTTTGCGAACCTCCATATTCAGTGAGAAAGAAAGACAAGAAATATTTTTTGTGCATATTAATGTTGATGGATTTTCTTTTAATATCAAAACAAAGTATTTTTGGATATATTAAAACTTTATTATATTAGATATCCTCAAAACGTTATTAAAACAAGAAATTAATTTTGGTATGTTAAACGTGCCAAATCATCCACTAACTTTTGTGAAAGTTACAAAAACTTTTAGAATTATGGAAAGTTAGGCATGGTCGACTTAGAAGCTAATCTTAAAAAACATTTGATAGGAATCCATTTTGATTTTCTTTTCAATTAGTTTGCAATTGGATGCAATGCAAAAAATAAGATTTTTGAGTTTCTCGAATAATAAATTTTTTGAATTGTGATACACATGAAACTTACAAAAAAGAAGACCAAACAGAAACAGTTGAAATGTTGTAGGTATACCGATAAGCTAAATCTTTATAAATATATGAATATGAACGTCTGTAGTTTCATCAAGCTCTTGCAGTTTTCATTAAGATTAATGAATTTTATTAAAAAAAAATTCTAGGTATAATGAATCTGTAAATTGAAAGAAAATTGATGGGCTTAAAAGATACTGTCTTAAAGCTTTCATTAAATGTTTAGTCATATACATATATTATGTACATACTGGTACATACAATTATGTATGTACATATTTACAAAAAAAAATCAATTTATTTATTATCCCTTAAACAATAAAATTCTACTTAATCTATTTACTTCTACTTCTTCTTCATCGGTTTAAAGCTTTCACAACTTAAAAACCTTAAAAGCTAAAAATCTACGAAACAATGAGCTTCATTTAGATGCTACAGATAAAAATCTTAAAGTTTTTTCCATCATCATCATCATCATCATCATCAACGCCGCTATCGTCATCATCTTCAGCTTGTTCGGCAATTATTGAAATTCCCATAAAATGTATTTTTAAAAGCAAAACAATAATTGTTTTGATTTTTATCAACCCACAGACATACATACATACTCGTATGTATGTACTCATGCATATGTTTAATTTAAAAGAAATAGTTTAACCTCTTGTTCCAATTTTGTATTAAAAAAAAAATATGTATGTATGGATATGTAGATATTAAAAAAAAAACGATCTTCATTATCGTGTTCTTAACAAGACGCAAACCAGTTAAACTCCCTCAACATGAAAAGAATTCTTACAAATAGGCATCTTAAAGCACTAAAATACATATAGACAGATAGATACGTATGTGTATACACATATTGATCTTACGATCTTAATAGAATTGCGGAGATGGAAAAATGTATGCATAATGAAAACAAACTTAACTATTCAAGTATCATCAGCATAACAATTTTCTTAAAATAATGATGTTTACTGCAGCTGATCATCATTATAATTATTTTACTCGTCGCATTCAATATCATGATCATTGGCAAACCTAAGAGCAAGCAGCTGATATTATTCCACTCATACCCTCCATCCATCCATACCATCCACACCACCCATCCCATCCATCCATCCAGTCCATTCAATATTAACATTTGAAGAGTATTAAATGAGTATGAAAAAAAAAGATTGTTTAAGAAAATACTTGAAAACATCTTTACAATCAAAGATATAAATCTTATGAATTAACCAGATGAACGACAACATTCAGCAATAACTGCAACACAACTCTAATACACAACAACGAAAACGACAACAATATTACAACTGCAAACAGCAACGGCAACAGCAACAATAACAACGAATACAACAATATCAAAAATATAAGAGTGAAATTGTGGAAAAATGGGCATGAGGCGCGCGCGACTTAACAATTCTTAAATTTCTATAGGCATCATATTAACAAGTTAATATTTGTGCTAACAAGATTTTTTTATTGTTGTTTCTGTTGTTGTTCTTCTTCTATAGTTTTCTATGTTATTTTTTTTTTGCTTGTATTTTTGTCGTTAGACAAAACTGAGAAGGAACAATTTTACAATTTTAAATAAAAATGTTTCTCCCCATTTTTTTTTTTCTTATTCAGTTTATATGTTCTTAACAAAGAGAAAAACATTAGCAACAAATACAGTAACAAAATAGCAACAATCAAATATTACAAGTAAACGTAAACAGCTTAAAGTAGCAAAAAGCTTATTGTACCAACAGCAGCGACAAAAACAATAGATGTCCTTTGTTAAATGAATTGAATCTTTGTTGAAAAAACTTAAATTGTAATTTCCAGGCAACTACAAGTAATTGAAAGCTTGTGCTTTTGTGATTGAATATACAATTTTCGTCATAGATTGAACTACGAAAATTAGACTAATTGACTCTGCAGTCTTCCTCAAACAGAATTCAATTAATGTCGTTGTTGAAGCTCAATCTATGACAAAAATTGTATCTTCAATCACTAAAATTTAAATGTGTAATTACTCAAAACTTGTTAACATATTTTGGAAATTTAATGTTTAATCAGAAGGAATCAAGGAATTAATTGATGTTAGTTTTAAGTTTTCCTGAAGTGTTTAAATTAATTTTTGTTTCGTTAATATTTATACAGGCTAAAAATCGTAAATTTAATAATCAGAGAAATATTAAATATATATTGTTAACATATTTCGAGTAACAAAGGAAAACTTTTAATATCTAAACATCCCTTTAGATTTCAACTACACGGCCGAATAGAGCAAACGTTATTTTCGGTAGAAGCCACTAAACTTCGTCCGTATTCATGTGTAAATGCTTATTTTCGTTACGCACTGAAAAACGTATTCCTTACAAATATTTAATTAATGCACTTAACAAAAATTTCAAAACTGTTTCAATTAACTCTGTAATAAAATAAATTAACCACGTGAGCAGAAACAAATCTTTCTAATATTGTTTAAAATTTTTGATTATTTCAACATTTTAATTCTAGTGATCATATATACTAATTTTGTAGTATTATTAACGTCAATCACGAAATTAATAGAATCTGCAATATTCTTAATTGATTTTTTTTTTAATATATTTTTTTTGTTGTGCTTTATTTTTTTTTAAAACGGAAGTCTTTGAAGAAATTTGAATTATTGTTTTGTTTTATATATGCAAAAAGTGTTAATTAATTTAATTAATTATTAATTAAATTTTTAATTAAATCGTAAGCATTTTGTAAGCAGCAGTTTCTACAGAACGTTTTAATAATGTTAAAATTAAAACATCTTAATATTAAATTACTTAGTCTTGCAAAAACCAAAAAACAACTTAAGGTTTAAAAATTGCACACAGTTCATTCCTTTACAGCTCTGCTTTTGTTTACAAGGCAGTTTGTTTTATAATATTGCTTAAAATATTTTGTTGTTGTTGGTATTTTTTTTTGCAGATATTGCAAACATTAGCATTTAAAATCAACAACACATTTTCAAAGACATCATGTTGTTGTAGCTGCTGCTGCGGCCGCTTATAACAGATCAAATATTAGTCGTAGCAAAAAACTGTTGGCAACAAAAACCAAAAAAAAAAAAAAAAAAACAGCTCTAGAAAACCATATGCCGAGAAGTTTAAAGAGACCAACAACTCTGGATAGGAAACAAAAAATGCTGCTTTTACCCTCTTCCTTCTCTTTAATTCCAATGACATGAGTAGACAAGGAAAATGCTTGTTAAAGCACAAAACCATGTAGATTTCATTAGAGATACAACTTAAGTTTATGGTCCAAAGTATCATGGTGTTGCAGCCTGTATAGAGGCAAATAAACAAACAGGCAAGCGTATAGACATGCTAAGTTTTGTCTGATTATGCTCTAGTCCTTAAAGGTTTTTTTCTTTTTTTTTCATTTCAATAACTGCTCAGTAAGAATCTAAAGAGGTTTGTGTTACTGACATTAAGCGTTATGTTGTCTTTTTGTTGTTTTTCTCATAATCTCTGTACAGTATCATTGATTTTTATGACACCTTTTGCTGCAAGAATAGAAGAAACTAACAGATAGACAAAGCTTTCGTTTGTATGATTGTAAAATGAATGGTAGGCTTATTGATTGTGTTGTAGGCTTCTCTTCGAAAATTTCTTATGGTTTTTATTTTTTTTTTTTTTTTGCCATAATAAAGTAATTTATGAAAATTATTTTCGCCTTCCTTTTAAAATTTAATTTTATTTACAAAAACACATAAACAAAAGTCTCTATAAAAATTTGATCTTGGCTGATTTTACCATTTACTTTTGAAATGGTAGAAACATTTTGCGTGTGGTTTTGTCGTAATTATAAAAATAATTTTTATTTCATATTTATTATATGCAGAAAAAAAATCTGTTTTTTTAAGGTCTTTATAAAACCCTTTCTTGTATTTTTATATCTTATTTTTTTCGTTTGTGCACAAAATTTATATGGTTGTGCTAATGATTTAACACTTGTTTTCTTTATGTTTTGCCTGTTGTTTTTAATATCTGTGACCATACTGAGTGTTGTTTTATTTTACTTTTTCTCTGCAGCATTCTGTAGTCTCCCTTTGTACGCTTGTAAAGTGCATTATGTCTTGTCTTGATATTCTCGCCATAATTTTCATGGCTCATACTGGAAACACGAGCATAAAGTATTTTATATGTTTGTAATGATAAACATCTATAATTGAAGGCCATTCAATTTCATCCAATTGGTATGGACAAGTGTATGAGATCAAGTGTTTTGCCGTCTTAAAATTATTCATTGATATTTTGGTCTGTGTAAGAAGTTTGCAAGTTCATTTTTATCGTTGGCATTTCATTACAAGGAAATAAATGTTTTAATATTTTTTTTGAGAGAAATACCAACAGCTTCAGCTTAAATTTGAATCTAGAGATTTTTTTATATTAAATTGGAATTTATTTTGCACCTGCAAAATAATGACGACAATATAATCGAGATTTTGGAATAGACCGGGCACAACAAAATACCAAATTTTTTATTATAATTTTGTGATTCCTTTCATTCAGGGATTATTTAACGTCAACCTCTGGTACAAATCATCGGGTGAAGACAACTGGTTCCTGCTCTTTAGTTTGAAAAATTTTAGAGTTTTCTTTTGTTCTGTATGGAAAAGTAATTTGGAACTGAAAAGCATATTCGTTCCGAAATAAGTTCTAAGATAAGGTGACCAATAGAACACATCTCTCTTATTTCTTTCTGTTTTATTTTAATTGTTGCCTTTGAAGTAACTTTAAAAAAAATTAAAAATACTTAGACAACAATTTTTAATATTGATTTCATTTGAGGAGTAGGATAACAGAATGCGTTCGAAGAGCAGACATCAAACCAGAAAAAACGTCAAAGCAAAAATTCATTAAGGTACTCGAAGATTCAAATAAAAAATTAATTAATTGGTCCTTAACTAATCATCAAAATCGTAGTATCAACTCAACTGAATAATAGTCAAGATATTTTCAATTAAGAAAATTCATATTTACTCGTAATAATAATTGAAATATTTAATCAAAGAAATTTTAATTTTTCAGGCTTAAGTTCGTTTTGTCTAAATTTAATTTTTGTTATAAATTTCAAGTATTAAGAGCCACTAGATTTTTCTTTCTAATTAAAATAATAATTTAATTTAATTTATAACAAAAATTAAATTTAGAGAAAACGAACTTAAGCCTGAAAATTTAAAATTTTTTTGATTAAACATCATTTAGTTCGAATAAAAAATTCACAACTTAAAATTGAAATATTTTAAAATATATATTAATTTCATTGAAACAATGTGGCATAATCAGCAAAACAATTCACTCTGCACAAAAATAATCAAATTTTCCCACACTTAAATTCTATTAAGAAAATTGTTTAACAATTGGTTTTATTGTTTGAAATTGTTGATTAAATTAAACTATTAATTAAAACGAATTTTCATTTTGATTAAGCAGTTAATTGAAAAAATTAGATAATAATTTTTCTCTCTAAGCAGAAACATTTAGTATGTACTAATAAATTTTCTATTAGTACAATTCATCAAAATTTTAATTTATTTTCAATTAATTTCGCAGTCGAATCGATTAATTAGGTAACAAAAAATAAATAACAATTTTGTAAATTTTGTGTAATTAAAAATTTTAATTTATGCAATTAAATACACAATTTTTGTTATAGTTGAAAGTTCAATAACGAAATTAATTGAATTAAAAGTGCAGTTTTCGTAAATGAAAACCGTGTTTCTGTATAAAGGAAAAAGTTTAAAGCTTACAGTAGGCTGTTATACGAAATTTGTACACCGTGGAAAATTTTTTACTAATTGTCACAACAAACTTGTCTTATAAATGCTAAAAATTGAAGGGGTGGAATATATTTCTGAGCTGTAAGCGGTTGAAACAGAACAGCACTTCTCTTAACTATTTTGCAAGCAGATTTTTCCACATCAAACATTAATTGGAAATGTTTTAAATGAAACCATAAAGGGCCTTGAGTCTTGAACTTAGCACAGAGCGTATTGATTGTGTCCATTTACTACATCCAATAATAAATTTATAAAAATTAAAAACTAAAGGTGCCATTCAAATAACGTTCAAGAGGTCAAACTGATAGCTACTCCTAGAAAACTGATCATATGACATTTTGTCTTCTTGTAACAGTCGGTAACGGTGTTTACTGAAAGTGAAACTTTTTTTTTCAAATTAAATTGCGTTAATTCTCAAGGGCCGTTACAGCTTAAAAATGACGCATGTGGGTCCGTTAATTCTGCCCCTTTGTGCTACTTTATCACTTGTCAAATATTTGACAAAATAAGCGTAACCACTACTTTTGCTCATGGTTGGTGTCGTTTGTTGGTTTTTGTATTACAAAATAATATTATTTATGCTACAAAATTCTATATTTTTATAGTTTTTAATAAATGTGACCTCATATTATAAAAATTAGGGTGTGTGTGTTGTTCACGTTTTTTCAGGCAAATATTTTATAAGTGTGAACATAGCTTAAGACTAAAATTGAGTGAAAGGATGCAGGATAAAGATTATTAGCGAAAGTGGAAAGTACTTGACAAAGGAGCGTAACGTTCCAGACACAAAGCAATATTTATTTTTATTTACCAAACTTTCGGATGATTTTAAAACTGTGAAGTCAGAATATTCAGGAAATGTAATAATAATAATTTTAATAAAATGAAAAAAAAAATTCAAAGTTACAAAAAAAAAATGCTTTTGTTTGTATCATGACTTTCCATTAATTAAGATGATAATATTACCGAGAACTGTTTTCTGTATGTTAAATTTAATTTGAGATTTTCGAAATAATCAATACATTTGTTAATTTGAATTCTTAAGTGCTCTAAGCAAAAAAAAAAAAATGAGTCATCTTAAGACTGAGACAATTTAAAGCAAAACAGCACAAAAACTGAAAATATAAAGTCCACAAAAAGTTAAATAAATGTATTTATAAATGATATACACACACATACACATATAAATACACATAAATATTAAAAGAATATTAAACACTTCGAAAGAAAATTGCACAAAGACCACAGACAAGTCTGAAATAATAGCTACGAAATTAAAAAAGAAGGGGAAAATATACCAAAGTAAATTTTGCAAATAAGTATCTTGTTAAATATGTAAATTTAAATGCAATTCAAACTCTGGTCTCACCACTTTGTGTTCTTTATTTTATGTCCTTTACTGTAATTATCCTATAGAACTTTTAAGTCTTTTATGGAACACTTAACAACACAAAGTGTCTCATATTTGTTAACATCCTGTTGTTGTGGTTAACTATTTTCTTTCCCTGATACTTTAGTTTTAGTTTCAATTTTTATTTGCTTTTTGTTTTATCATAAAACTTATTTTTATTATTGCGATCATCATCATTATAGAGTTGCACTTTGGTTGTGTTTTTTTTTTTTTTTTTTGTTTCTACTCCTTTTCGAAAAAATAGAGGCAATTTTTGTATAAAAAAAACAGCTATACCCGGTGTAATTCGCTACGCCAACTCTTCATTTGCTTCCAGCAAATCCTTTCCAATAACAAAATATTTTATTAAGTCGTTGCAAAATTTCGCAGTAAAACGTATTTTATTCCAGGAGTAATAATCCACATTAATTTTTAAGACATTCATATACGAGTAAGTGAATATTAACCATTTCTTTGTATGTGGTTTTTACCCCTTTTCCCCCTCCAATCATTTCAAGATTTAGCTGAATATATTAATTAGCTATGTATATTAATAATACTAAAATCAAATAGACTTTTTGTACTTCGGTAAACAGTAATACGGTTTCAAAATTTTAAGACGGTCTTGCTTACCGTATGCCTTTCTGTAACGAACATACAAACATATGTATATACCTCTTACTTTTATTATGTTTTTTTTAAATAGTAAGAAAAATATACGATATTTCTTTTTTATTCGTGCTAAAAATGCATTTTTTGTTTGTTTATTTGTTCTCTCTGTCTCTGCTCTATTCATTAAAAACGCAGCAGGAATTTAATGGACTTGACGCATTGATCACAAAGTTTTTAGACTGGCCAGAGAAACGGTAAGATAGTTCGTTGGAGAGCAGATAAATTAAAGTAGAAAAAAAACAATGAATTAACTCAACAATAAAGCCCTGCCAGGAGGTAAATGGCCACTGTGAATATAACAGAAATGTAGGTATATTATGAAAATTATGGCGCTTTGTATTTGGTTGTTTCAAAAATAATGACTAATTTTATGGTTAATAATTTAAATTAAATAGATAGAAAAAAATGCATATATAAATTAAGCTTTTATTGAAATTCGATGATATCAGCTTAGTTACGAGGGTAAATCTTTTGATGACTAATTTCTAACTTTTCTCTAATTCATGTTTAAAATTTATTCTTTGAAATGATCTTCAAGCAAAGAGACTTATAGAAAAAAATTTTATTTAATTATTGATAGTTTGAAGCAGTGAGCTGCAACAAGTATGATCGAGCCGCCCACTTATTCCCTAACGTTGAATTTTAAGAACCACACAAACACGTACTATTAAATTTTATACTCGTTCGCTTTTTATGCACAAGCAGAAAATTGATCAACAAGTGTAAATCATTTCCATCATTTGATGCGAACTGGTATGTATAAAAACAAAAAGTCTTGTTCATAGACAGTTTGATTTTTGCAGGACGACTTTGTTGTGCATGATCTGATTGTATGCTACAATGAATATAAGGTATATGCAGAAATACAAACAACACCAACTCTATGTACATAGTCAAAAGTATAAATATGTACATACATATGTGTGCATGTTTCAAACTATGACAAAAATATAAATGAAAATTATTTATTCAAATACGAGTACAAAATTACTTTAACAACTGAATAAAACACTTGTTCCGCTAACAACAAGTTGTCTTCGATTCAAAATGCGTTTCATACTCTTAACTACACAGTCAGAACATTCATGTTAGCACAAAACAACAAGTGAATAAAACTGAATGTTTGAAACGAACGGTTGCGTAAACAAGTGTTTTTTGCTTTTGAACAAAAACGATTTGATCATAAAAATCAATGTGCATAATTAAGTATGCCCGAATATTTACCACTTGTTGCTGATGTCTTGGTTTGAAGCTTGTATAGAGTATGGTTGAAGTCAACTGATGATTTGGTAAACCATCAACAAATAAATTAAATTGTTTCCGTAATTCTCTATGTTCTTTCGCAATTATCGGAATTATGTAATGTGTTACGATCCCATTGATATTTTGCTTGGTTCGTTCTAATTTTACACAAATTTTTAGCTGTTTTTCAGTTATTTTGAAAAATATTATAAATATGTGAAACCATAAATGTGGACAAGTTCTTAAAGATATTGTAAATATATTCCCCCCTCGTACAATTAGGGAATTTGGAAGTTTAAAATTATACAAATAACGGGATGTGGTTTTAGTCATCGTCGTATTTATACGTATAAAGATTTTAATCAAGAAATAAATATAAAATAAACCGCTTAATTCATTATAACACTTTTAGTTTAGTGTCGCGAAAGGCCCCTCTTTGTTTAAAACTCATAAAATCGTTGTCATCGTTATTTAAAGGTTAGTAGTTAATTTAAAGGTTAGCAGTAATTGTTTTGAATGTTTGACACAACTTACAGTGACGGGCAATAACCCTTGATATTGAATCAGAAAAGTTCTCTTAAACAGCAACATATCGGATTAAAATATTATATTCGCTATATAAGTCTACTACTATAAGTCTTCAACTTATAAATAAGTAAAAAAAGATGTGATGTGTTCTAGGGTTAATGCGGTACTTATTCACAATTAGAGCAAAGCTGCACACATAGATCCAAGCTTTTCTGAACCAAATTTGACATCGATGAATGTTTGTCGTTCAAAATTCAAGCAAACACCAGCGGCAGCGATATCATTAAATTATTTTTATATCTTCAGAAGACGAGCTGTACTCTTGTTGCGATATTAATAAGTTTTCTATAGGCATGTGATACTTTCAACTGTCATACAAAGCTCATAAAATCAAATGAACTTTACGACTTTTTTTTAAATACACTTTCAGGTGATCAATCGATCTATAACTCACTCGAATGTTGTACTCGGTGTCACACTTCTGTTTTTTTTTAATTTGTTTATCGAAAAACTATCAACAATTTTTTCATTTTAGCAATAGAAAAAAACTTAAACCAAACGATTTCGAGCTTCTTGGGTTTCAGGATCACATGATAGAAATCAGAAAATTATAAAATATTCCATGTTTTTGGATGTTATAAAAAAAATAAAAAAAATTTACACAGCTTCAACAATGTCAAGAGTTGTGTTACCGAAAACAAATAAAATGCTATTGAGATTGTTGTGCACAGTGGGGTCGATAGCAAAATAAATGGTAGGAAATTTTACAAACAAAGGTAAATTGGCAATCAGCAGGCATTGCTGACGTGTTACGATGTCAGCTGATTATTTGTTGGTTTATTTCGTTTGCACATGCATACAATTAAAATTCTATAAAAAATAAATTGTCAAAAAAAAATGTATGTTTAAATATTTTGTAGAAAAGTAAACACATTCATAATGAATGAAAAAATTATTTGTTGTGATGTTTGTAAAGTTTTTAAAAAGCTATTTTGCTTGTGCTTTGTAATTCGCAAATTGTATTTGAGAGTTTATGTATGAGTAGATGAGTTTTGGAACTTTTCAAACATAAATGGTAAACATCTACTGATGAGTTGTTATAGAAACCATCGAAATGCATTTATATATTGCTAACCTGCAACAAATAAATAAAATTTTTAAAAACATATTTTTATTATTAGTTAAACTATTGATGATGCCAGCAGGTTGACTACGATGAATTGAATTCGCCACTACCAGTATGTTGCAACCCACGGCGAATTCATACAAGTTGGTCTCTACCCAAGTTGTCTTAAAAATTCCTTCCCTGGCATATCAAAAATAAGCACCGAAAAATTTATTTTAATATCTTAGGGAGATGAAAAATACAAGCGGCTAAAAATGGCGAATAAAAGACCACTTTGTATGAATTAACCTTAGTTGCAACCTACAACTTTCAGGTGTATAAATACTATATTGCCCGGAAAGGTGGTCAGCTGACGGCGAATTTCCTTTTGTATTATAACTTTCATAGTTGTATATGTGCCTTATTTTCCCCGCCAGCCCAAAGGCAAATTCTCTACCTAATCTGTGCTATAAAAATTAATTTAAACTAAGTATAGTCCCCATTGTGCACTGTTTTAACAATGTCAATAGCAAACGATGTTACAAAGAAAAAAATCCAACAGAAAAAATTGTGTTATTGTTATTGCATTGTTTTACAACAAAACTATTAAAATCATCGGCCACGAGTAAGTGGATAAAACCCAATACGAATGAATTGTATGACTACTCACTCCTCTTTGGGAGCCACAAGCTGTGAAGGCACATTAACATAAATTGCTTATTTTACATGTTAAAAGCAGAGTAGTGAAACCGACGGACAGATACCAGATTTGAATTTAAGCGATTTTTTTTTGTTGCGGTTGTTGTTCTGCTTTATAAACACCATTCAGTCGTTTGACAATGATACAAAATTCGTAACAATGTTTTGTTTTCTATTTTAAATATTTCTATGAAAACAAAAACGTAAAATATTTCAATTTGCTTAGAAAAATAAAAAAAAGAAAAAACCAATGTTAGTTTCTCTCAAGTGCTAAATAACATAAATGTTGCTGTTTTATTTTTAAGACTGCACGATTTTTACATTTTTATATTTAATATTTGGGTTTTATCTTTATAGATTTTAAAACTAGAATGAATGTTGTTGTGTTTTTATATTTTATAAATACTCTTGTTCATACAAATATAATTCTGTATAATTTTTTTTTTTTTTTTTTTTGTCCAACAAACCAAAAATCGATTTGAAAATCACTTGCAATAAGCTTATCAGCATAAGCACTAATCTTCATTATTTGATAATGAAAACTGAAACGTTGCGAAAATATTGTTTGTCAATAGTTTACAATAGGCTAAAATGTTTAATTGTAGAATAAGCTTACATATATAATATTTTTGTAAGCTTAGGAATATAAGCGTAGGAGAAAATATATTTGTTTTATTAGAACTTTTTATTTTTCTCTAATATTTTTTCGGGACTCTTGCCTATTTCTGAAGGAATGACTTTGTGATTTAAACCAATCCTTTCTCTCCCCTCTTCAATAAATGTTGCAGCTTTTTTAAAATGTAAAAAAGTAAATGCACATAATATTGAATACAATAAATCATAAACCTATTTGATATCTTACACTTCTATCTGCACATAAAAATCTGCTTTTTGTCTATTAAACAGTTTTTGAAAACACTTGACTCCTTGAAAAACAAACAGAATGACTCAAAATTTTTATAAATAACACAAAAAATTTCGCTTGTATCAAGAACACTTACAAAACTATGGCTTAGTTTAAGTCATTTACAATCATATTTTTTATCTAAATTAAGATTATACGTCTATAACTGTTATTATTATTGTAAAAACTGTTGTCATGTGAAGCATATTCAAAACAGTATTTTTAACATATATTAACTACCAAAGCTTATAATAAGCAAGCTTATAAAAACTTGTAGAAAATCTATTATGATAAGCTTATTCTATAGCTCGTTTATATTATATTTTGGCAATGGTTTGTTGGGTTGATTTCAATTGCTTTTATTTTATATCCACATTTTGTAGCTGTATTGTTAAAAAAAAAACATTTATTATCGAGTTTTTAATTAATTTTTAATGAGTTAAAAAAAAAATTGATTAGTTTTTTTTTTTTATTTTGGTCGATTTAAGAGAAATTTATTTTCAAATAAATTCGAGACAAAAAAAAAATAAACTGAAATAATATCAACATCATCATCACTAAAAGAAACGTATAGATGATCTCATATTAAATAAAAGCACAACCAAATGATCGATTGATCATAGATTTAGAGGGCGTAGCAAGTTTTTTTAAAATACATTATAGCAACTGATTAGTAAAATAAAATTGCTGATGGCAAAATATATACATACATACGTCTTTAATTTGTTTGTGTACGACAGAGAAATTGCTTAGCAAATCAATTTTATATGCTAAAATTTGTTTTTGCAAAAGTTGCTTTTGATTTATTTGGGAATTTAAAATTTCAAGAAAGTTTACACTAACAATTGCAAAAACATATTGAAACTCGTTACTTTGCCAGGAGTTAATAGAGGCATTGACATTGTAATACCTTTGTTTTCGTAGCTGTACTACAGGGTATTATAAAGTGTCCATAAATTCCATTATATGCCAATATTTCAAGAACGTGTTCAAAAATTTTAATTACTTTAATGTAAAAACAGTTAATATTTGTTTTTTCCCTTCTAAACGAACACGATATTGATTTAACAATGACGCCCGTTTTTTTTTTTATTTTGGTATAAAAACATATTTTCCTCGAATGCCATACCTTTGACTTTGTAAAATATTGTCAAATCACGTTCTTTTTTTTCATTTCTTTTATTTAAGAAAAAAAAGGTAAAATGAAATAAATAATAAAGTGGTGAAACATAAATCTCTCATACATTATAAATGCAATTGCATATCACGCACTCTGCTTAAGTGTGATCATCATCAGTTGTACGTGTTTTATGTTAGAGAAAAAAACAACCAACAAGTGTCATTTGTTTCCCAGTCATGCTGCCTTTAATTTTTTTTTCCTCTTTTCTTTTATAATTATTCTTATTAGATTTTTAAGCATGAAATCCAAAGTTCAATGGTTTGTTTATTCTAACTAATCATTTACTTATTGTTCGTACTCGTCAAGCTGAAGTTCATAAGCAGCATAAAAACTCTTACAATGTTGACTTTTTCCCTACTTGTATGAGAGTTCCAGCAATTGTGCAATACGAGTAAGTAATGCCAACTTTAAATATTATCCGATAGTAAAGAAAGAGGTGAATTTCAGGCTAACTTAAAAATGTTTCAACATGTAAAAATTAAAAAAAAAAATGAAATTACAGCAATTCTCGTATTCTAATTCTGCTGAAAACTTGCTTAAATAGTTAATATTCTTTTCCAATTAGTATCCCGCTAATGAGAGGTGTAGCGTCCTTGAAATCGGTATACTGATGCGTTCTGCTACTCCGATTAGATATTCTAATGTTCTTAAAAACCCTTAACAATATGAATTTTCGTTAATTCAATAAAACTGATTTGAATCTAGGTATATAATTAATAGACGATACCATACTTTATGCTGCTTTTTTTAAAAATATTTTGTTCACAAAAATGCAAAACCTGTAAAGGCTGGTATTCTGTTCATAATTTCGTGTGCTGTCAAACTGCATATAAAAGTATTTCGTATGAAATATTTGTGAAATTATGTTGCAAAAGTAGTACATACTGTGTTCTTATAGCAGGAAACATGCGAAATGTATCTGTTGGTATGAAACATGTTTCTAGCAACTTTTTTTTCAGCTGCGAAACAACATGGCCCGTACTTTTTTCACACGAAATTTTATTCAACAGCTGACAAATGTATAAATTGTAATCAAGGCAAGACTGACTACCAGCAGTGTAGCCAGGTAAATATTGTCTATTGTCCCCAAATTAAAGAGTGTTGTCCCCAAAAATCCCCATTTGAAAACTGGAAATCCCCAATTTTGTCCCCAATAAATATATGTATATTAAGAATCATAAAAAACAATTTTTTTATTAATTTTATTACATACATTTATTTAAGTTAATGCATTCGCATGTGCGCTATGGAACTTTTGAATCCATAGAATATTTTAAAATTCCATACACGGAATCAAATTTATTCATTTTTCTGTGCTTTCGAGTTGTAAATTTATAAATAACTCAAAATTTTTCATACTCTCAGTGAATATTTTAAGCATTTATTTTGCTAGTACAGTTAAATAAACTAAAAAAATTCGTTTGAACTCCTTTTGCCTCTAATTCTATGCCAACAACAATTTTAGCAACAACCAAATTACTTTCCTTAACGTCAATTAGTACATCCATTTTGGCAATATCGAATTCAATAAATTCTGGTTTTAAAAATTTTGAACAAATTGTTATAAAAACCAACATCCTCAATACCATCGCCTTGAAATAATCGAAATATGGAGGAGAAAAACGCCAAGATACATAAACATATATGTATGTATGTAAATATATGTATGAAAGAAAATGGTAAAATAAAGCAAAATTGATAATAGGTATACTGAAAATGAAAAATCCCCAAATCCCTCCCCACGATAATCTGTCCGCAAAAACCAGCTAAAATCTACAATTTGGGGAGAAATCCCCACACCTGGCTACACTGACTACCAGGTATACGCAGTTCGACAACAAGTAACACAGTGCAAAAACAACATGTATTTTGTTTTTAAAAAGTACTGGCTTTATATCAAAACACAAATAATTTAACACATTTTCTTCCGAATGCTTTCAAAACTATAACAATTATACATGTATGCTTATAAACTGTATCAGTTAGTATGAATATAAAATTAGTATAACATAAAGCGAATTGAGTCAGCTGCGCTTTCTAGCTCACCGTTTGCATATGCTTTGGATAATACAAATGAGTTCTGTGTCAAAATTTTCGTACGAAATAATCAATGTAGCTAAACATTTTTCACAAATTCGAACAGAGTACCAGGCTTAAAAGTCAGAACACAAAATGCTGCAGTTGTTATAATTCATCTAAATTTTGCTAAGAATTTCCAATAAACATTTGCATCGCAACATATTTAGATGAAAATTATCAACATCATTTCGAGCCTTTGCTTCAATAGAGCTTCAGTTTTGTTCATCAAGTAAAGTCTAACGGCCGTATTCATAAAAAAATATTATTGTAGGTTTACAGAGTACAATAGCTATTGTAGACTTTTCTTCTTATTAATGACTAATAAAAATTTGTATTCATAAAGGAACAATATCAGTTTTATAGCTGTTGAACGATTTTATCGACTTTATGTATATGTATGGCAACTCTCTTTTTATTTCGTTGTCATTTAGTTGTTAGTGATGCTTTAAACCACTGTTCGCTAAACCCGATAATCAAGTAGATATCAGTTTTTCTATAAATTATTTAAAAAATTTAATAAAAAATATATGTTTGCAAAATAAGAAACATAAAAAATGAGTCGCGAACAATTTGAAATGAAAATCAATAAAGAAACTGTTATACGGTCGCAAAGGTAACCGAATAATGAGGATGTTTACATTTAATGTACATCACTGCTATAATTCGTCAGAATTTTATTTTATTTCTTTGATTTGTGCTTCAAGTAAACGTACATATGTATGTATGTATTTATAATTTGTTTAATTAAAATGGATGCAACTAATAACAAACAAGAACTTTCAGAAAATGAAATGGAAAACATGGTAAATATTATTAATACATGCTACATATCTACACACTTATAAACATACATATATGTATGTATGTCACCATATTTTATATTTACTTGAATATAATGCAAAATGTCACTTTATTTTTGGTTTAAAGAAGGGCAAATCCAACAATAAATTTTTTGACTTTACTGATGGTTTACTAAAGGTTTAATAAAATTTTTTCGTTTATGAATACAACTTTAACAATTTTGGCTGATAAAACGCCAATAAATCTGAAATAAATTTTTATGAATACGGCTGTAATACTCTGTTCGAATTTGTGGAAAATGTTGAACAACATTGATTATTTCATTTGGAAAATATGACATATCAAGTTTGATGTATATCTGGCGATTTGTAGAAGTTGTAACGTTTTAATTGCACTGTGATAGTTTTGGACCCGAAAAAAATGAACTTAGATGAATGAAAAATGGATATATACCGATTTCTCAAAAACTGGAGCCAATCGGGCACTTCCAAATGTACTTTCGCACTCAGGGGACTCTCCCCTAATAGTTCGAAAAGGATTCATCGAAGTTCATTTTTTCGACTATCACAGTGTTGTTAATAAGTATACTACATTATGAATCAGCTGTCAAAATTCCGTATGAATTAATGCCAATTTTCTTTATTTTGCAGCTTTGTTAAAATGTTGCTAGAAAAATTTTATATGTTTTACTTCAAGAAAACAGAGTACTACTATTGCAACGTTTTTTCATAAACTTTTCACGCAAATTTTTTATAATTGCATTTTGACAGAATTCCTAATGAAATACTGAAGACAATAACGGGCTTTACACTCCATTTACAGTGAAAATACGTACACATCTTTGCAACCTCTAAATATTATCCGATTTGTCTGAAATTTTAAGGTATGTGACATGATATCTCACCCACATTTATGAGAAGGACACATGTTAAGTAATAAATGTAATTAATTTTACAAATTGTAATTTAAAGCATGTCCAAAAGCTGTTAATGTTAATAGAAATCTTAATGTAAGCTTGCATGTATAAAAATTTTTAAAGGGCCGCCTTGTAGTATTAAAACTTGTACGATATGAAGATAAATATAAAATGAGCGGAGTGTAACGAACGTACAGGAATGTAAATACTAATAAAAAATCGCTAAAGAACAATGCTAAATATACTAAGTTGGCATCATTTTGTTTAGTACTTTTTAATAAGTCGCTTACTTTTCTTTTAACTTTTATTACGTGTTGCTGCATATAATGTGCATTAGTAAAATTATTCCTTTAAGTAGATTTATACGAAGAACACATTTTCTTCTTATTTAAATATTTTTGGATAATAGTCATTTTACTATTTGTTGAGTGAATAACCCCTTTCCAATATAAGAGTGTAGTGAATAAAACGTTTTCTAAGATCAACGCTGAAGACTCCATAATAGTTGTAGAAGTTGTTTTGTTTTTCTTTTTTTTTTTTTTTGGAGGCGGCAAACAACAAACATTTATGAAATTTTTTTTACTCAAAATATCATTATTTTTCGATAATATTGTGTTAAAAGTTGCTATCCAAACGTTCTAAGTATCTTAGTTATCAGCAAAGATATACAATGTGATATGCCGGCAGATGTATTAAGTATTTAAAACAAATCTTGGGGCACTCACTGTACGTGGTCTGAAGTTTTTGGGTACATCTAAATATTTTCATTTTTAGTTCATAAATAAAATTCTAAAGCAATAAAAGAAAATCCAAAAGAAGAAAAAATCCATTTAAATAAACACATCTGTTATGACATTTATTCTACTTAGAAGCATATAAATTGTTAAATAAATTATTGCCACCAGCTTATTCTAATAAATTCTTTGTTTGACTTATAACTATCGAATGGCCAGGTTGTTCTACAAGATTTACAATAAAATACACCAACAAAAAAAAATCTGCAACTTATTTATTTCCAACAAAATAATCAAGACTTCAACTATTAATCATTAAACAGTTTGCCTATGAAAAGCTTGATACTAAAGAAATGAAAACTTTAAGCTATTTTTCTTTTAAAAAAAGAAAAATTACAAATGTATTGCGTGGTTGTTTTGGCCAAGTGTTAAATGACATGAATCAGTAATAGATGCTGAAAGGTCTATTAATTATAGAAATGTTGCAGCCGCCCGAAAATGCATCACACATACAAAGTCGCGCACTCGTATCTATTTCGGTATCCCCCCCCCCCCCCCCCCCCGCAAATCGTAATTTTTTTACATTTATAAAAAATAAAATGAGACGAAAATAAATGTGTTACAATAAATGATTTACTTAAGCTTTAGCTGTTGTAAATCATTTTTCTTAAATCTGAATATTGTAACGAAAAATATACAATCGTTTAGATTCTTTAAATTCGTTCATAAAAAGTGACATTCTAAACATAAGAATGACACTTTTTTAACGAGAAATTTGTTATGAATAATCATCTAGTCTTAACATGTCTTTGTATAGAACGTAATGAAATTGTTCTTGAGAGGGGAATACAGCATTTAGTTTAGTAAATATTCTGTAGGCAGATATGCGAGACTAGAAAAAACGTTTTTAAATCCTTTATGGCCGCAAATAGGGGACATATCTGAGCTTTTGATGAATGGTATGGAAATAGCAAAGATAAAATTTAAAAATAAAATTAGAAAAAAACTTACGAAAGATATTGTAATTATTATATCGAACTCCTTCTCTCGTGTTTAATTTATTTTTTATTTCTTTCAATTAAGTTTTTTTCTAGCAAATGTAAATGGTTTTTTGAGAGAGAAATTAAATATTGTGGATGTCTGTGGAGTTAAACTTTGAAATATGTACAAAACCCAAGACACGAACCACAGAATTTAACAGAGCTCTGTAAATACAATAACACTGCTCTGTTAATATGTTAAGCAAATAGTGAATACCAGTAATTTTTAGTAAAAAGAATACAACGTGGTTGGAAAACAATCATTGGGACTTGTAAACCTGGTAGTCATCTGTTTTGAGTTGGAATAATTTAAACTCGATTTAAAATTGTAAGAAATGTGGATTATCCAAGAAGTGATCTCAGGAAGAAGCCATGCTGGGAAAAAATATATGGCGATCACGAAGAGATTCCATATTTCTAACAATTTTCTAAATGGAGTACAGAGTATACATGTTAAACTGTTAGAAAATCGAATTAGATGTTAATAAAGCGGACTACCTCGTCCACAAATCCCAATAATCTTATTCGTCAACTTTGACCACTTCCTAAAAAATATTATATATGTATATGTATAGTAGTTTGTATGGTAACAGAGTAATGTATGATTTTAACAGAGTTCTGTTAAATTGTAAGTACATTAATTTAAATATTATTTTTTGCAATTTTGAACTATGAAACCTCTGATTAGTTAGATGTTGTTAGTATTTTGTTTAATCCAAATCAAACTGATTAATGAAAACAAATAACTTTGTTCAAAAAAAATTAATAAAAATTTAAATTTCTAGATATGTGAACATTTTCTACTGAAATCTTTTTGGTCTGTATAAAATTTTTTTTAATTTTGTTTAAACTTTCAGAATCAGTGCCAGCAGTTTATCGAATAATTCTGTATGTATGTGTGTATATCAAGACTAATACTACTGCCACTATTGAGTTAATGAAATATTTTCATGCGTAACAAACGTAATGATAAGTGATCACTTTAAAAATGCCCCTTTTTTTGATATCATGGCGACGACAATAACAATAACAAAAAACAATTCTATAATTATTTCAAATCGATAAGCTGTCACTGAATTGTGATTTCTTGGTAGCTTTGGGAGGTTTATTTTCATAATATTTTTTTGTTTCTTTTTCTAATAATAAACTCGAAACTGTTACAACTTTTATTTCTTACCAACAAGCACGCACTAATAACCATTGAAATACATTAATTTGCCTCGACTCAATAGGAAATCTTATGAGGCGGTTAAATTTAAAAAGCGCTCTTTCATTACGTCAAACAAACGAAAGAACTAACGAAGCAAAAACTCATGTAGAAATTCTTTGGTTTTCCAAAAAAAAAAAAAAAAAGATTGAAAAGAAAAAATTTAAAGCACGCACCTTTCACGTTGATCATATTTACGTATTGATCAAACCTTATACGATTAAATAACAAAAAGATGAAAAGAAACTAAATGAAGTGTAAGAATTATAGGAAAGAAATCGTAGCAAGCGAGTTTTATTTTTTTTTTTTATAGATTAGAACGGCGCAATATTTTTTATTTATTTATCAAGTTAATCGTTCAGTGAACTTTCCTAGTGTCAGTTGACTTCAATTCTTCTCACAAATGACAAATAGTTTCTTGTGTTATTCTTTTGTACGCCTTTTTTTAAATTAAATTTGTCATTGGGGCGACATATCTTTCTGACTGATGGAATATTGTATCTGTTTGTTGGTAATTTTGTTCACTTTACAACAACAGCAAAAAAAAGAAGCTTTCTCAACGTCTAGTTCTCTGTATTCGTGAAAAGATATTTCATTTTTATTTCTTTGTTTCTGGTGAGCTCTGTTTCTTAAATTGATTTCTGTTCAATTTGCTTGATAAATTACTTTAAAAATGGCTGTTCAATCAACTAATCTTTTTTAATTAAACTTTTTATTTTTGAGATGCGAGTATATGTACATAAATCATATGTTCATATAAAAAAAATCAATTACATAGCGGAGATTTTTTGTAAAAATTTTTGAAATGACCAATAATTGAGCCGTTTATTTTGAAAGTGGCATAAGTCACTTTTTCAAAAAAATCGAGTTAATGGCAACACTAAATACAATTGAACGGTATCTTTTCATTTGTAAAAAAATTGCAATCAAAAAAAGTGACTTATGCTACTTTAAAAATAAACGGCACAATTGTCTAAAATATTAATTAGAAATGTATAGAAGCATTTTAATTAATCTAAGAATATAAGATCTATTACAAAATTTTTAAACTACTTCCTAAGCTTAAAGTAACACAAAAAATATATATGGCTTTATTATGGCTTTGACAACAATATTTTGATTGCAGCAACAATATAATATTTGTAGCAAAAATGTATGATTGCTTTAAAATACGGAGATAATTTATTTACTTTACGATAAACATAATGTTAAGTATCATATCTATCATCATTATAATATTACTATTCGCAAACATTACATGTTTATACTTTTTACTATAATATTGTTAATCAACTGTAGGTTAGGTTAGGTTAGGAAGGAGAGCCAAATGAATCCATTGTGATTCCCTTCATTTTCTTTTAATTTATTGACTAATTAGTATCCTTACTGTCCAAGGAGAAACAGGAGAAACTACCATTATCATCCATCATTCAGCCACTTAATTTCCATGATAAAGCCCCTGATATCCTCAAGTTTGCACTTCGCGATATCACTAATCCCCTCATTGAAACGTCTGCTCAGCAATATTTGCCTATGACGTTAGGCAATGACAGATGATATGCTCTATAGTTTCTAGCTCCTCTTCATCCCCAAATATCCTACAGAAATTCGGAGTGCCATTTTCCCATATGCTGGTCCTCGCTCTAACCCAGCAATGGCCAGTCAACGCGCCTACTAAGACTCTCAAAACCTTTCTATTCATTCCCAGAAGTACGTCAGATTTACCTGAGTATAATTCTGACAATATGGACCTCGATACTCTTTAATCTTCTCTATTCATCTAGGAATGATTGGTTCTGCTAATCATCCAATTAATTACTGCTTTCGATGTAGTAGTAACCGATTGGAGGTTTAACCGACTTATCACTAACTGCCATATCTAATGCTGACCCTATTCTTGCCAGCTCATCAGCGATTTCGTTTCCATCAATATTTCAATGTTCTGTACCTACAATAAAAATTTTATTACGGCAAGATCCCCAAATCTTGTGAGCTTACAAAAAAGTTTTCTAGCAGTAGCAAATGAAATAGTGAGGCCAATAATGTTATGTGTTCAGAATGTTTTTGTGGCAATTACAGTAAAACGGGGAACTGTTTTAGCATGTGTGATACCTAATTTTGACCATTGATGTAAAAATTTTCCCTTAGTGGAATAAACGGATGGAATAGAAATGGTACCTTCAACTTTAGTTTTTCCTCGAATCATATCGGGCTTAAGAATTCCTTGAGGAATAGTAGTAACCAGATTCAGACACAATTTTTGTGTAGAACATGAGTTGTTTCTACGAGTTTCAGCGATCAGATTTAATCATGCTTTGATTTTCATTAGGAATCTGTACAGTAAAACAACTAAATTATTGTTATTCAATTTAAAAAATCATTTGTAAAAAATGGCAATATAATATGATAATTTTAATCATTTAAAAACATACTTTTTTTAATTTTAATCTAAATATGATAATTTTAAACATTGATATAATTATGCACAAAAAAGTTATGTTAATTTTTTACTTGATATGATTAAAAATTACTTAAACACTGTATTATATGAAACGAAGTCTTGCTTTTAATATAGCGATTTTTATAATTTAATTTGACCACACATATACACATCAATCATATAATGGTAATCTTTGACAAGGTTCTTTATTGATAAGGTTTACAAATTTAGAAAAAATTATAGGTCCGTTATATAATGGATGAATGGAATATGTTTTACAAACCAAAGTCTTTTGTAGTCTATGAACTTCGTTAAAAAATCCATCAAAAAAAAGAGAATAACAGTTTATGTAGACCTGTTTAATCTTTAAAGTTGGGCTTTATGAATGAACCATATTGGCTATTTATTGCAGAAAATATTTTAGGAATATTTTAAGTTTAAATTTAGAGAACATTTGCATTTGAAGTACTGCCCAGAACTTAGAAATCTTTTTAAATAATAAACAATAAATAGCAGTAGAAATTCACATAAAACTAAAAGCTTGAAAACAGCAAGAATAAAAACTTACTATTATTATTTCTTACCGTATACAAAATGAATGGTTGTATGTGGTATAATATACTATATATTTGGTAATAAACGTGTTAATATTTTATTATGCCTTTGACTGGTATTTAGCTTTTTTCGCATTTAATATCTTAAAATTCCATTCTACATACAGCATTTTTTTCCACTTTATTTTATTGTTGGTTTAGCCAGTATAAACTTTTACAACAATATACATTTAACCATATGCTGTTAGCTGCCACTATGGCTGCTGTTGCAAGTGTATAGTTAACTGCAGCTGTTGCATCTTTGTATTACATCATTCGCTTTTTTTTTTGCTGTTAAGATGTTGACTGGTATGATCATTTAATTTTTATTTTATTTTTTATTTTTTCTTTTACAGTAAAAAGTTTCGTTGTGGTTACCACAGAAATTACATGAGTTTGTCAGTGCAGAAATTTTGTACAGTGGCATTTCGATTGTGCCTACAATATTTATATATAATTTTCTACTATCGTAATATTGTGATGGTACTGTTGTTGTTTGTTTTTTCGCAAATTATTTTTGGCAAACTTCTTTTGTGTATTAACTTTTTATATTTGTTTTTGTTTGTTAATTTTTTAACCATTTACATTTTACGCACTCGTATAAGATGAAGCAGCAGTTAAAGCATTTGGTTAGAAATTTTATAACGAAGAATGTGGCCAATATGATTTGTTGACAATACCAAATACGCAAAATTTTCAAGCCAACAATGCAGCTAAACAACATGTTGCCGTTTAGTTATTTCATGTTTTTTTTTATTTTCTTGTCTGTTTTTTGGGTAAGAAAATGTTTATTGTCTAGAATTATGCAGGTTATGTTGAACGTGATAGTTGCTGTTTTGGCATTTTTTTCAAAGAAGTTTTTTCTTTTTCAGATTTTAAGGAAAGACAATTCAAAAACTACTTGTATTTTAAAGTAATAAAAAAATAGCCCGACTTGTTTAGGTTTTACTAGAAGACGCTTGAAAATTTTAGTATAATAATATTTGGAAAAAGTTATTTGTTAGGTATAAAAGCAAATACATTCATACATATTAAAAATATTACACATTGGGTGCGTTCAGCAGACACAGTTTGCTACACAACTGTTGCTCAACAATCCGCTGAACGCTTCGATTACTGAACGATGAGCGAACATGTTGAATGAGCGCTCACTGTTTTTGGTAACAAGGAAAAAGTGCGATGCATTTCATCAAATTACGATATTTTAGTTCAGATTGAATTTTGAATCAAATTTCATAACATATTTTTAAATTTTAATTCATTTAAGTTCACAAATAAATGTTATGAAATCTTTTTACAAAATAAAATTCAATAATTGCAATTGAAAAGTAAAATTTTTTAGTGTTTTTGACAAAAAAGTGAGCGATTCGTTCAGAAAAATGAATCAAATCAAAAGCTGCTACATCTAAACTCCTTAGTATGAGGTTTTTCTGCTGAATGCGCCCATTAAAATAATAAAAATATAGAATAAAATTCGTATAGAATGATTCTTATTAAAAAAAATATGAGACAATAATGTTTTTTATTAATTGAACGTAACGCCCTATAATCAGTATTTATGCGATTTCCGTGCTTTTGTTGTTTGTAAATTTCTTTCTTATTAATATGCGATGAGAGAATTTGCTAATTGTTATTATTTACAAAAGCTTTCAAGTTAAATAAATAACAAGTTGTTTTATATCATTTGAAGCAGGTTAATAATAAGTAAAACACATCTTAACAGATTACAAAATAATAAGTGGAACCTATTTTATGAATTATTTTCTTATCTTTAATGGTTATTATTCAAAAAAGCTTTCAATTTAGTTGAAAAGTTTTAATTTATTTTCAGCAGCCAACTTAGACATTAGTTTTATATCATTTGAAGCAGTTTGGTAATGAGTAAGAGCATTTGATTGGATTACAAAGTAATGAGTGGAATCTATTTTATTAAATACATATTTTCTTATTTCTAACCTAATATATAAAATTCTCGTGTTACGATGTTTGTTATCGAACTCCTCCAAAACGGATCGACCGATTTTAATGAAATTTTGTATGCACATGTAGATCCTAAGGTATATTGTAAATCGCTAAGGGCTCGAAAAGGGGAGGAAGGGGGTAATTTCTGTATTTCCGAAACGGCTTGAACGATTCTTATGAAATTTTTTATGCATATTCTGTAAGTCTGAGAATCGGCTACTATCTATTTTTCAAACCGCTAGGGTCATGAGGAGGGGAGGGAGGGGTAATTTCTGTATTTCCGAAACTATTAACCCAACAGATGGCGCTATGTCCGTCTGATAATTATATTTGTTGTTGAATAACAGATGGTGCTACGTTCGACTCATGCAGGAGAATCGTCGTCGTTCGTATTCCAAACAGAACAAAATTATTGTTTGGTATTTTTTTCATCGGCGGTCATCGTCACACACTTGCAATACTTTCGATTTGTTTTTTTATGCACTAGAAATATTTTGTATGGCAAAACAACGTTTGCCGGGTCATCTAGTATTTTTCTAAATTTTTTTTTTTTTTTTTTTTTAATTAGGGAATGACCCCTACGTATGCAGTGCACTGTTCCGGAACTCAGGGAGAAGTATAGGGTAGAGAAGATAGATGTTGAAAATTTAGAAGACTTAACTCTTTCACAACTCTGCTTTGCGCGTTATGCTAATTTTAATAGCAGAGTTGAAGCGCCTCCGGCATTAAGTAGACGCATTAATTTTGTTAAGCTGTATTAGCAGGTATTTTATTAATTGTTTTACTTCGCCGATGTTTCCGCTAACCGATGGCGATATTGTGTACATTAGCTTGGAGCACCATCAATCACTGTCGGAACAGTTTTTTAGTGATCAGTGCTATGCCTTCATCACTTAAATAGTACGACAACAATTAATACAATGTCCCACTCATGTACATTAGAGAAATTAATGATGTTGATTGACTTGCTCTGGCCAGGGTTTGAACCCAGGCCCCAAGTCATTGTTTGCTTAGTAGTCAACGCGCTAACCACTTCAGCCAACACCACCCTAAGTAACAGAAACTTTCAACTTTCAACTTTTAAACTTTACGTTTTTACAATTTCTTTGATAAGCTACAATTTTAAAGAAACATTTTTATGATAAATCGCCTACAACAAACAACTGGTTACCACTTCTAATATGTTCCTTCATTTTAAATTGCTTTCTAATACCTAAAGTGTTTTCTAGTTTCAATTATACTTCTTAACGCATAATCTTCGCTTACTTAAAAGCTTTTTCTGGTTGAGAAAAAATTATTTATCAATTCGAATGCTTTTAAAGGATACTTGAACATTTTCCCTACTTTGTATACTATAATTCTAAGGTATAAGCCACACTTGATGAAGTACAAATACACATTAACACAGGCTACCTTAAAACGTGCAACAATATGTTACAACATTTAAGAAATATTATTGCATGGTAATGCTAATGCATCACATTGCTGCTGTTGCTGCTGCTGTTGTTGGCTTTCCATCTTTTGAAAAGCAAAAAAGTAAACGAAAAAATAAAATAATACGTAAATAAATAATAAAATCTCAAGTAAAAGTGTTTTGTTAGTTTTCGCGTAACTATAATCAACAACATCAGCATCATCGTTTGCCACCATTGCCATCATCATCACTTGTGATTCCCTGTCTATTACCAGTCATCCAGCCAGCCAGCCAGCTCGCCAGCCTGCGTGCCTTCTTTAAGCCTGTTTAACAGCCTGGTTGTTTCGCAGCAAATTGCATTGCAATCGATTTGATGGCTGATGCTTGTTGTTTGTTGGTTTGTTTGTTCGTTCGTGATTGTGTTGGTGATGGTGTTGGTGTTGGTGGTAATCTATTATTTATCTTGAAGCCATATGAAAATCTATTTATTCTTAATGCTTCACTGAATATCTAAGTTACTTACTTTCGCTTACAAACAACTTTAGCAACAACATAAATATAAATATAAGATTGTTGTTGGTTATTATTGTTACTATTTTCATGTTGTTGGCCAACATTTCTGTTGTTTGTTTATTTGTTTGTGTGTATGTTTGTTGTATAATGCTAATATGCAAAAGCATTAGTTTGTTTAAGTCTCTCTTTACAACTTGATGATTCATTATTCACTGTCGTTTTTTGCTTCAAAGTACGTTTGTTTCTTCTAAAATAAAACAAAATAAACTAAGAAAAACAAATGAAATGGTCTGTATCATCTAACTGCTGCTGGTTTGTAGTAATTTTTCTAACTCTTTTAAAGTTTTTTTCTTCTAGTTTTTTTTTTAAATCTACCTTTTGGCTGTTAGTTACTTTTAATGTGACCAACTTAAGCTGCTTATTGTCATGTTTATGATTCTTTTAATCGGTCATTTGTATATTTTTTGCTTCCTTGTTTCATTTATTGAAGGGATTACAGCAACGTTTTTAAATTATTTATGATTCATTAAGTTTTCCTTTATTGCTTGAAATATTTATTAAAAATTGCTTAAAATGTAAGATTTTTAATACTGTGGCGGTAGCTGGAACTTAACAAAAAAATTTGGTACATATCAAAGCAATCGTGAAAGCTTATTTATCTACATACAAAGCTGGTGGTTTTATACAGAAATATTAATCGTAGAATATTCGTATTTGATACGGTTGGAGCTTCTAAGTCTTAATTTGATATGAACAACAAATATCTCGTGTCAATTTAAATCGGCTCGATTTGTAGAACAATTTTTATATTATCAGAAAAATTTCGAAAAGATTGCATAGATGTGGAAAACAAGTAAATCTTAAATTCCATTTGTATTTAGGAGAGAGATGCGCTCTAAGCTTCAGCTAGAAAATGTCGGATGCGTGTGTGCCTCTAGTTCCCGTAATTCCATTTTGATCGTGTTTCTTTAACCTTTTTAAGATTTAATTTATATTGATTTTTCTATTTTATCACGAAAAACTTTGCATATATTAAGGTACAACTTAAAATTTCCTTCTTCAAGTAACAAGCTTACATTAAGCTTTTGCTTACACAGAGCTTTGTAGCTATAAACGATTGGTGTAATTAAAGTGCGAGTTTTCCATAAAAAAATTTGTACATTGAACAAACACTAAATTTATTAATCAGTTATGCATACGGTAAAAATAGTAAAAATATTTGTCAGTCGAACTTTTCCAATTAAAAAGCGAATTGGAAAATGGTTTTTCTCTCATTTTCTTAAAAAGTAACTGACGAAATCAAAACCGTTGCCGATCGGATCTGTTCCATACCAGTGATAAAAGCTTAAAGAAGCTTTCGATTATAAATGTTATCAATTTTAAGAAATCAATTAACAATGCAAAATCTAACAATTAGCTGATGCAACAACTTGTTTCATTTGAAATTTGCAAATCTTGAAAATGAATTTTTATGTTTAGTAAGTTGGTCTTCTTTTGGTCAACTTGAAAGTCATCTGCAATCCATGAAAAATGTTAACGCTTTTTTTCTTTTTGCCTGAAACAAACACCCACAAATTTTTTTTAGGTTGTTACATTTAACATTTTGCTAAATATTTTTTAACAAAAAAAAAACCTGAAAACAAAACTAAAAATATAATGTTTCAAGGGAAAAAAAGTTTAAAAGCTAATTTTTCTTTGCTAATCTTGAGGCCATAAAAATAGTTTAAAATTTCAAAAGAAATTTATCTCTATTTTTTTTAACGAAAACAACATTTCAGATATCAAAAAAAAAACTTTTAGTTTAAGAAAAATGCTGTTTATATTAAAAAAAACTTTTCCAACTATAAAGTAACAATTTATAGAAATCTTCTTCTATCTCATATGTTTTTTTCTTAGCAACCTAATGACCCACTCACTCACTGACTCGTACTCGTAGAAATTTTTATGCACGGACAAGCTGTCTTGTCTAAAATCCTCAGCATCATCATCACCATCAACATTCAATATCAATCTCGGTAATCAGTGTTCCGTTTCCATAATCTCTATTCAGTTGTGTTTTTGGTTTATTAGAAAATATGAACATCTTGTGTTAATTTTTTTTTCTTCTTCTTTTTCTTCTTAAGGCTGACTTAAAAAATCTGAAAAAAAGATATAAAATATCTTAAAGTTTTTCTTGCTCATTTACGTTCTCAGCAACAATAAAACGATTGTAAAATTGTAGGTTACTGAACTACTAGAGTGATTTTGTATTTTATTTTCTTTATTTCTTGTTCTTTTTTTTCGTTTACAATTACATGTTGAAGATCAATCAGTTAAATATGAAAGAGTGTTGCATGCATCATCAACATTGTTTAGGTAGGTATCCTGAATACCTGAAAAAACTTTGTGGAAATATTTGAAAAAATATATTATAAAGCGTTAACACAGTTTCTTTTGGGAGTCCCTGTTTTTATTAAATTCTGTTTTTTTTTTTTGCTAAAAAGAAGCATGAAATCTAAAAAATATTTGCTACACCTTAAATTATTTTTATTTTAGAAATTGTTGTTGTTCATTTGAACTTTTTTATATATAATTTTTTTTTTCACTGTGCTTTTTTCTTCTGTCTTGTGCTTTAAGTCTTTTGTTTGCAATATTTGAAAGATAATGACTCAATTAGTGTCAGTAGTGTGGCATTAATATATTTTTTTCTTCTTCTTCTTAAATTTTAAATAAAATTTATCGCCAACAGGATATTAAAATACCAGCTGAATATAAATAAAATTTGAAGAAAAAAAGAGTGAGAAAATTGCAAATTTTTAAGGTTCATTAAGGTTTAAGTGTTGGCGACAGTGTGAGTTTGTAACAATTAAATTATTTGTTGTTGTTTTCACTGAAATCAAACATGCAAATAATTTCAATATAATTTAAAAAGAAAAAGTTAAGTTGAAAGATATATGGGTTTTTTAAACTCAAGAAGATAATTTTATAACATTTTTATTTGTTAAGAGTTTGGCCGTTCTGTGTGCCTGCATTATTTCATTGGCGCTGAGATTAACTTATCAGTCGATTTTAACTGTCTTGTTGTATTTGCAAGTTGCTAAGTTGTACAAAAAATTATTTAACACACATTTTTTCATTAGGACCAGCACTCAGGAGATGACCCCAAAATATGCACTAGAAATATTTTGTATGGCAAAACAACGTTTGCCGGGTCATCTAGTATTTTTTTTTTAATTAGGGGATGACCCCTACGTATGCAGTGCACTGTGCCGGATCTCTGGGAGAGGGATAGGGTAGAGAAGATGGATGTTGAAAATTTAGAAGACTTAACTCTTTCACAACTCTGCTTTGCGCGTTATGTTAATTTTTTATGGCAGTTTGAGGCGCCTCCGGTGTTATGTAGACACATTAACTTTGTTAAACTGAACTAGCAGGCATTTTATTAATTGTTTTACTTCGCCGATGTCTCTGCTGACCGACGAAGGAGGGCGATGTTGTGTACATTAGTTGGAAACAGCATCAATCGCTGTCGGAACAGGTTTTAGTGACCAGTGCTATGCCTTCATCACTTAAATAGTCCGACAACAATTAATATAATGTCTCACTAATGTACATTAGAGAAATTAATGATGTTGATTGACTTGCTCTGGCCAGGGTTTGAACCCATTCCCCAAGTCATTGTTTGCTTAGTAGTCAACACGCTAACCACTTCAGCCAACACCACAATCATGATGATCTTGATTTTTTTCGACATACATACATGTCTTTTAACCCTCACCCTTAGATGAAAATTGAAATTATTTTATGGTTGTAACTTAAGGTTGCACCACTTATATGGCAAAAATTTAATATTTATTATTTGCTGCATACGAAGAGAGAATAAAACCATGGAGATCGGCCTAAAAATAAAAAAAACTACAAGACTTTAAGTGATAAAAAATCCGATTTTTGTTTTCCATACAAAATTGATTGTGATCGCAAATATTTCGCTTTAAACTTTCCGCAGTCAAGAAATGGAAAGTCATTAATTTCATCCCAATTTTTTAAATCAGATGGGAAGATTTTCTAACTATTTTTACGCTGATTTTTGTTTGAATGTATGTATGTATGGGTGTCTTTGTGTAAAGTATGTAACCCATCCATCCCATTTGAATGACCTTAAAATAGCTTCAATGTAGCTGATTGTAAGTGCTGGTGCCGATTGGATTTCGACTAAACAGTATAACTTTTAAATTAAGCATTAGAGAAACTACAATTCTTTGGTTATATAATTCTCGTATTCAAATTTGTCAAAAAGTTTTTCTACTTATACCAATTGATGAAAAATAGTGATACACATGAGCCTTCACGATGTGAGTGGGGCGACTATCGAAAACAACATGGTTGTTGTTTTCAGCTGTGTACGTTGAGAATTAAATCGATAATAGTTTTTTTTTTTGTGGTTAATTGATCATGTCTAATTCGTTTTAAGTATAACTTTAGAAATATGTAATCTGTATTATTAGTCCCAAGAAAGTACACTGGATGCCATGGTAGAAATTAATTCTAAAAAAATTAAATTAATTAAGCACCACCGAATTTTATACAAATCCATTTAGTAGAGAATTTCTCAAGACAAAAAGTAACAAAAGCAATAAAATATCAATATTTCAGTCCCCAGATATGTTGTCAATTTTTCAAAAAAAAAAAAAAAAATATATAAAATATTAGCTATAAAATAAAAAGTACCAAACCTACCAACTACTCCCTTCTTTTAAATCCTTAAAAATACATTGAGCAGTTTTTTCGTTACAGTCGAACAAACATCCCAATATAAAACCTTTAAATTTATAGATTTTTGAGGATAATTAATTTGTTTTCATTTCTTCTCCAGTGGTGGGATTCAGTAACTTTTATTACGATAATCGTATTGTTAAAATTAATATAACGATAATTTATCGAATTTGGTATTTTAGCGATATTCGCTATCAGTATGTTAACGACAATAATTTTTCGGTTGAGTGCCGCCGTGGCTGATAGGTAGCAATGCTAGCCTAGTAGTACGGAGGTTGTCGGTTCGATTCCGGCCATAGATCCTGGGTGTTTTCTGCAGACAAGCTAATCGCTTTGCGGGTTGTGTTTGCTTAAAAAAAAATATTAAAAATAAATAAAAGTCAGCAGTTCAATCGTAGCACGTTCGTTATGCCTAGAACAGCGTCGATTGTTCTTCTGTAAAATGGGAAAAATTTTGAATTCAATATCAACAAGACCTTAAGCTGTACCTAAATAATATTGGTAAATCATTAATTTGTTTAAGTCGAAAAATGTCATCAAAAGTATTCTTTTTGTATATTCGCCTTTATTTTTTACATTGCAAATTTACCTTCATAAATATTTTATGACTCTGTTACCATCTAAAGTTCTTGGTTTTATCGTATTTTATATTAAGTTATTAAGGAACAACACCAATAACTAATTTAGTATACTTTAAGCACAACTTAATAAAAAAAACCTTTATAAAAAATTTACTTTTTGACTGGTTGGGGGAAAAAAAGTGAAAAGTTAATAGCCAAGAGGCAACAGAGAGAAATCCTAGCACTCCCTGTCCTTGCTGGCAAATACAACACATTCACTTGCTAAACTCCCCATAACAATCTATTATTATCGTTATTATCGTCATTTTCAGTATTATTACTCGTACATACATACAAACACATATTTTATGATGATGGCCGTAGCTTTTATGTCTGTAATACTTTAGTATTCATTGCAATATTTCTTTATTTTTTTTTTATTCTCCAAGTTCAAAAGATTCCTTGAAATAACTACTCCAATTACATGTATGCAGCACCAGCCAGCCAGCCCAGTCGCGCATTCACAATTTTACATTTTAACAACAAAAAAGTATAAGGCCCTTATAAAGTTTTGCTTAAATTAAAACACTTTACTCGACAGCAAATAGCTTTTGCTAAAAATACCGCCTAAAGTAACACTAAACCAAAAGGTAAATAAAAATAAATGTGAGGCAGAAAAAAGAAGAAGAAAAAAATCATCATCATCATCATCATAAACAAAATGAACGCCCACGCATGCGTGCAAGTGGCTTTAATGTTTAACCAATTTATAGTTAAACGAAGGCAATGGCGACAAAGCGACTACATTAAATATTTTACAGAAAATGATTCAAATTGTCATTGAAGTCATTAAGTTTAATCCATGAGTGACATATTTATTGCAAAACTTATGTATTTGAATATCAATTGGAATAGAATGGTGCCGCCGCCAGCCATATTTAAAATATCTTGTTGGTGTGTTTAAGAGAGACATTTGTTCTGTTGCAAATACTTTTGCAACAGCAACAAAAATATTAGTAAAACTCTATCTAAATAATGGTTAATGGAACCTACAACTGAGGAATATGAAGAAATCTCTTTCACGAAAGTAATTGAAACAATCACTTCACCAAGATATCTTGTATATTGACTGTAAAATCTTTCTTCAAAACTCACCTCTTTGCCCTGTGTTTGGTTTTATTTTGACTTTATTCGCAGTTAATTTCCCATCTTCCTAATGGGTTAATTTTATCAGTATTCCATTTCCATTCATTATGAATGACTCATACATTTAAAAGAGATTTTTGTTAAACATTTTTTCTACTTCAAATATTTTCCTTTTTTTTGTTCTTTAGAAACTCTGCTTGTTTTTATGAAACAAAGCGAGAAATATACTAAATATTATACATATATGTATGTATGTATGTATGTATGACATTGTATTTGTTAAATAAAAAAAAAAAACAAAAAATTAAAAAATAAAATGTATATTAACAACTTAAAAAAGCCACAATTTAATAAATTTTGATTTGGTTTTCATATTTGTAACCAAACCTCGAAAATAATCATAAGACCGTGTGGGTTTCAACTTGTTAAAATACAAAAGAACATTTAATGTCGTTAACCAGTTTAATGTTGTTGTTATTGTTTATTTTTTGTGCAAAATGTGTGATTTTGTTTATTACTCTTCATATTCATAACAATTTCATATTTTTGTCAAAAACAAAAGGCAATTTAATATTTTGCATTCAGGCAAATAATATGCAAATTAAAAATAAAATAATAAAAAAACACAACAATAATAATTATTACCATGGTTTTTATTGTTGTTTTTGTTGTTATTCAAATGCAAATTTGCGTTTTGTTAAAATTGTTTAACATGCCATTTTGGCACATTAAAAATTTCCTTTAAAATTCAGTATACGATTTCACGAATATAAAGAGTTTTTTTTTTTGTTATTTGAAATTTATTTATTTTTAATCAGCATTTTAGTTACCATCGAAAATGTAGCAATGCAAATATTGTATTAAATGTTTATAAACATGTTGCGCTAAAGCATATCCAATAATCAAAAGATGTTGCATTATTTCTTATAATTAAATTTTATCGTAATGTCTTCCTTTTGCGAAATTTATTTAAATTTCTTAAAATATCTTCAACAAAAAGAAAAAAGTCTAATGCAAGATTACGTTCTAAACATGCGTTACTATTAAAGTAGGGAGTATAGATATTTTTCAAAACATCGAAAATAGTGGTATATACCATATGATATATATGTATATGTGAACAGCCCTTAGTACGAAATGTCGATGTTGAAATCAAGAGCATTAATCAATACAGTTGTGTTGAAATTACATCAGTACCTGTCATTATGACTTTACCTTACGGTGGGTCCTAACAACGTGTGAATATATATGTTCACAAGCACTCCTGACTCACCCTAAGAGGATAAAGTACGCATGTCTCATCATATTGGAAGGTGAGTCTCATATAAGTGCTACACTTCTCTAATCCCCAGTAAACACTAATCAATTATTAAATACGGCTAAACTCGCACAGTGGTCTTAACACCGTGTGAATTTCTGTATTCACCATCACCCTTGAGTTAAACAGAGGCCACGCAAGACACTAATCAATTATTAAATACGGCTTAACTCGCACAATGGTGTTAACATCGTGTGAATTTCTGTGTTCACTATCACCATCAGTTAGCCAGAGGCCACGCAAGTTTGATCTCAAGGCTCACATCAGGTTTCACTATTGGGAGTTAGGGTTCAATTCCTACCAAAAAATATTCTCTGTTTTGCTCAACGGGAAAATTTAGAATTTAATTGCAATTGTATTTGTAAAATTTTTAAGATAAATAAACTAATGCATACATACATATAATATGATTTAAGTCACAACTGACACAATGCAATTCATGTTACTATTTCCTGTACTGAAATTTCATCACTTTTACAGTGTTTTTTGATCGGAGAACTTTTGATATATTAATGGCTCGATTATGGGTGGCAACCAAATTTCAGCCGCCAAGTGAAAATTTGTGATTATTAGAAAAGCACTAAATAGTAAATGAAACTGTCAGTTGTAATCTGTAATATAACTTTTAGGAACTGACAATACAACTGACGGCCGGTTGCCATTAATAATCAAGCCATAATTTACAATGCAAATGTACTTGCAACATTTAAGATAATAAATTTTATATTATATTAGTCACACCTGTCACTTTTACAGGTTTGTTCATTGAGATAATCCTCAAATTGACGCAATTAAAATGCTCTGTGATTGCTTTGCTAGTTTTGTTTTGTTTTTTTTAATTTCTATCAAATTTCTGTAGTTTGAATCAATATATTTTTGATTTGAAAAACTCTGATTGCAGAGTAAACATAGTTTTCTAACATCTTTATTATTTACACTACTCGCAAGGGGAAACATTTTGTATCATCCGTTTTTTCAAGAGTTCTAAGACACACGGTCGTTGAACACAAGTTTTACAAAATTTTCCGCTTGATATATTTTCAAAATTTTCGTCTTGGAAAAAAATGTTTTCACAAATAAATAAAACTTATAAAAGAATTCGCATCAAAAAATTATTGTTAACACTTTTCCCTTCATAATTTTTCATTACAGTTAAACGTTTTTTCAATTTTCATCGAATGGGAGATTGGTGAGTAAAATGTTTTATATAAAATTTAAACGAGAAATGAGAATTTTACCTTAGTTTGTAAAACCGTATGTATATGTATTAAAGACTTTTTGGAAAATATATTGAATTTTCAAAACATAAAAAACATTTTTAACGTAATAAAAATTTTATGATTAAGTAACAAATTTCCTGCTTTCGAAACAATATTTCAAAAGAAAAATTAAATTTATTTTCATTGCAAAATCCTCATTTACGTAAATCCTCCCCGTTTTGAAGTAAACAAATAATTAAAATTTTGTCCGAAATTGTAGGTTTAATGGTGTGTGATTTAATTACTAAAACAAACAGAATAAACATGAGAGTATATGCGAGTATACGATCGCTTGGGTGTTAAAATGCAGCCAATGTGCTTTACCCAATTTCGTTTAAAAAATAAATCTAAATATTTAACAAAAAATTCTAATTTCAATCATAATTTAATGATCGGTTTTTATTTTGGTTTATTTACAACCATAAACATCCGCATGGCGTTAAATGCATGAAAAGGAGAAAATGTAACACGCTGTTGTTGCAATACATTTGCTAGCTTGTTTGTTTTTTTGAAATGAAAAGAATTATTTCTCATTTTGTTAGAAAAATATTATAAGAGATAAACAATTTGTGACTTTCTAAAAGGAAAATTGTGGTTAAAGTTTAGTTTCTTAAAAGAGGTTTTAAAGAACACACGTTTGTTTTCATTCATATAAATTTGAGAAAAAAATCAAAAAAAAAAAAAAAAACAATAAATATGAAATAGTGAAATTTGTTTGGAACTAAAAATGTTGCAGTGTAAAAGGTAGAAATTTGTTTAAACTAAAATTTATTTATTATGCTTAAAATACAAAAAAAAAAACATATAAAGTATTGAATTTGTTTGTGTTAGCAAGCAATCAACAAAACATTGATCAATTTGTCAATATGTACATACATACATATATTAAACCTACAAAACGTGTTCTCCATTGGCAATTTTTATTTTTGCTAAAGTTTCTATACAGAAACAAACAACGATACTTTTTTTTACAAATTTACGATTACTGCCCGGCATATAATTTCGTTTATCTTGACGTTTTGTATGAACATTTGACGTTTGTCAAGGCACACGCACGCACCTTTTTTTTCGCACATTTGATATTGTGACTCTCTGTGTGTGTGTAAAATAAATTAAAACTAAATACATGAATAAATATCACATATTTTAGACTTAACGAAAATTAAATAAAAAAAAAAAAAAAGTTTAAATATATTGGCAGTTATTTGCATAAAAAAGCTTTAATCACTTCCAGAGTATTTTCATGTCTGTCTGACAAACTTTAATGCTTTAATAATTTATTAATGTTTGAATTGTCTGAAATATTTAAACGGTTTCAAGTTTTATGTGAAACTAAAACTCTCTTTGTCGTGTCCTCTAATTTTTTTTTTTATTTCTACGCAACGAAATATGAAAACCATTTGCTACAATAATTTGTGTGTAAATAAATCTTTCAATTATCCACGATTTTGGCTTTCAATTTAATTGTAAATGATCTGCTTAAGATCGTGCAAAAAAAAGTGTTAATAATGATTTATTGATAAATCAAATAGAAAACTCATTAAAGTTTCATTCAATGCTTCAAAACTAATTGTGAACGGGTTTTTGTGTTAACGAAATTATTTGCTTAATTAAAAAACAATTTCAATGTCTGTGCATATGTGTTTCATTACGGTGAATAAAAATAATATATTTCTGTACATTGAGGAACGCAATCCTTCAATAATAAACATCAGTAATAAACTCTCTAAGGATTTCGTTCAAAAAAGCTTTATTAATATTTTTGTATGAAAAATATGTAAAAATGTTAATAAAACAATTTATATTTTCTATTTTTATAATTCTATACATTATTTTTGGAATATTAGTAGTGAGAAATCAACATGTAAAATGGAATTAAAGGGAATTATAACAACTCTCGTATTATATTTCTGTTGGAAACTTGGTTAAATAGTTGATATTCTTTCCCAATCAGTATCTACTTTCCATAAATTGTAAAAATGGACGAACGAACGCAGATGAGACGTGTAGCGGCCTTTAAATCTATATGTGCCGCGCAAAATAGAAAGGGACCTAAGCGTAAAAACCGGTTTTGTTCAGGAGAGACATTTTTAAGATTTAAGTACGTGTATCTTTGGTGTACCATCACTTTCATAAAACGCGCATATCTCTGGGAGGGAACACTTTTGGGGCATGGGATCGGTCTCATTCGATGCTCAGATGTTGTCCACATCAAAAAAAAAAAAAAAAGTGAAAATTTATTTTTTACCCTTAGGTCCCTTTCTCTATGCGCTTTCACATATACTGACTGATAAATTCTGCTAGTCTGAGTATATTTTTGAAAATAAAAACTCTTAGTAATTTGAATTTTCATTTATTCAATAACACCGAACTTAAGCCTAATAATAATAATTTCTCATGTATACAATTCTATATAATTATCACCGACTTTAATACAAAAAAACTTTTAATCAGCCCATAAACTTGGACCAAAATAATTTTGAAAAATGATCTCTAAATAGACAAGTTGTTCGATAAACAATATTTGAAGGGAAAAACCAATTTTAGGGTAGCAGCCTTTTAAAACAAAAAAAAAATATTTTTAAATCGGTTCGATTCGTTTGCATTGCGAAACCGAAAATAAACTTGATCCTTAGAGTCAAAAATTATAATAAGAGTATACAATTATACGGCTTTGGTTGACTTACGAAAATGAAAAAAAAATGTCACTATACTAAAAGTGCCCCATACAAAGAAGAGCACCCTAGTCCCCCAGGTAAAAAGTGCCTTACCTTAGTATCATATGTCCTTCTCCTGGTTCTAAGCTACCTGCCCACCAATTTTCAGCCAAATCTGTTCAGCCGTTCTTGAGTTATAAATAGTGTAATTAACACGACTTTCTTTTATATAAAATTTCCCGGGAAAAGGTGGCAACACTGGATGGCAATTCCCAAAAACGTGGACAAAAATTCCAGAGTATTTTCATGTCTGTCTGACAAACTTTAATGCTTTAATAATTTATTAATGTTTGAATTGTCTGAAATATTTAAACGGTTTCAAGTTTTATGTGAAACTAAAACTCTCTTTGTCGTGTCCTCTAATTTTTTTTTTTATTTCTACGCAACGAAATATGAAAACCATTTGCTACAATAATTTGTGTGTAAATAAATCTTTCAATTATCCACGATTTTGGCTTTCAATTTAATTGTAAATGATCTGCTTAAGATCGTGCAAAAAAAAGTGTTAATAATGATTTATTGATAAATCAAATAGAAAACTCATTAAAGTTTCATTCAATGCTTCAAAACTAATTGTGAACGGGTTTTTGTGTTAACGAAATTATTTGCTTAATTAAAAAACAATTTCAATGTCTGTGCATATGTGTTTCATTACGGTGAATAAAAATAATATATTTCTGTACATTGAGGAACGCAATCCTTCAATAATAAACATCAGTAATAAACTCTCTAAGGATTTCGTTCAAAAAAGCTTTATTAATATTTTTGTATGAAAAATATGTAAAAATGTTAATAAAACAATTTATATTTTCTATTTTTATAATTCTATACATTATTTTTGGAATATTAGTAGTGAGAAATCAACATGTAAAATGGAATTAAAGGGAATTATAACAACTCTCGTATTATATTTCTGTTGGAAACTTGGTTAAATAGTTGATATTCTTTCCCAATCAGTATCTACTTTCCATAAATTGTAAAAATGGACGAACGAACGCAGATGAGACGTGTAGCGGCCTTTAAATCTATATGTGCCGCGCAAAATAGAAAGGGACCTAAGCGTAAAAACCGGTTTTGTTCAGGAGAGACATTTTTAAGATTTAAGTACGTGTATCTTTGGTGTACCATCACTTTCATAAAACGCGCATATCTCTGGGAGGGAACACTTTTGGGGCATGGGATCGGTCTCATTCGATGCTCAGATGTTGTCCACATCAAAAAAAAAAAAAAGTGAAAATTTATTTTTTACCCTTAGGTCCCTTTCTCTATGCGCTTTCACATATACTGACTGATAAATTCTGCTAGTCTGAGTATATTTTTGAAAATAAAAACTCTTAGTAATTTGAATTTTCATTTATTCAATAACACCGAACTTAAGCCTAATAATAATAATTTCTCATGTATACAATTCTATATAATTATCACCGACTTTAATACAAAAAAACTTTTAATCAGCCCATAAACTTGGACCAAAATAATTTTGAAAAATGATCTCTAAATAGACAAGTTGTTCGATAAACAATATTTGAAGGGAAAAACCAATTTTAGGGTAGCAGCCTTTTAAAACAAAAAAAAAATATTTTTAAATCGGTTCGATTCGTTTGCATTGCGAAACCGAAAATAAACTTGATCCTTAGAGTCAAAAATTATAATAAGAGTATACAATTATACGGCTTTGGTTGACTTACGAAAATGAAAAAAAAATGTCACTATACTAAAAGTGCCCCATACAAAGAAGAGCACCCTAGTCCCCCAGGTAAAAAGTGCCTTACCTTAGTATCATATGTCCTTCTCCTGGTTCTAAGCTACCTGCCCACCAATTTTCAGCCAAATCTGTTCAGCCGTTCTTGAGTTATAAATAGTGTAATTAACACGACTTTCTTTTATATAAAATTTCCCGGGAAAAGGTGGCAACACTGGATGGCAATTCCCAAAAACGTGGACAAAAATTCCTTCAAAATTCCGGAAAATTTTCCGGGAAAAGTGGCAACAATGGAAATTTAAAAAATTTCCAAAGCGGCAACACTGTATAGTCATCATACATAGGCAAATAAAAAACGAAGTTTTCACTTCAAAAAACAAAAGACTTAAGAAACAAACAAGAGCCAATAGAAAAATCCAGTATACGGAAATGTTTGCAACAACCTACAAGATCAATTAAATTCTTTTGTAGTGCATATTTGGTTATCAATGTGCTCACAAACTCACATTCAAAATGTATTGTGCAGTCCTCTAGTGTAAATGTTTCATATAACTTCCCTTTAAACTTGTTCGCTTAACATGTCTCGGTAAATGTTTAGATGCATATTGAAAACAGTGAATGCATAGAATTGCAATGGAAAAAAGTTGAACAAAAATTATTAAAATCTTAAAGCTTTTTAAAAAAAGTTTTTTGTTTACACTAAAATATCTTTTATAACAATCGGCTTTTATTTCCAACTCACAAATCTAAAATTTAATAAAAAATCCTTACAAACTTATAAGGATTTGTGTTAAATAAATATCTACTAATTAATGTTATCTCTTGCAAACATCAAACATTTTAACCTTTTGACACTTCACGCAAGCGCCATTGAAAAGCTTTGCAAAGTTTTCTTTAAACTTTCTGTGGTTCTTTAATCACGCAAAATCAATTCAATTGAAATAAAGGAAAATGCAAAGAAATCTTAATACGACCATAAAAATCATATAATTTTAAGATTTAAGTACGTGTATCTTTGGTGTACCATCACTTTCATAAAACGCGCATATCTCTGGGAGGGAACACTTTTGGGGCATGGGATCGGTCTCATTCGATGCTCAGATGTTGTCCACATCAAAAAAAAAAAAAAGTGAAAATTTATTTTTTACCCTTAGGTCCCTTTCTCTATGCGCTTTCACATATACTGACTGATAAATTCTGCTAGTCTGAGTATATTTTTGAAAATAAAAACTCTTAGTAATTTGAATTTTCATTTATTCAATAACACCGAACTTAAGCCTAATAATAATAATTTCTCATGTATACAATTCTATATAATTATCACCGACTTTAATACAAAAAAACTTTTAATCAGCCCATAAACTTGGACCAAAATAATTTTGAAAAATGATCTCTAAATAGACAAGTTGTTCGATAAACAATATTTGAAGGGAAAAACCAATTTTAGGGTAGCAGCCTTTTAAAACAAAAAAAAAATATTTTTAAATCGGTTCGATTCGTTTGCATTGCGAAACCGAAAATAAACTTGATCCTTAGAGTCAAAAATTATAATAAGAGTATACAATTATACGGCTTTGGTTGACTTACGAAAATGAAAAAAAAATGTCACTATACTAAAAGTGCCCCATACAAAGAAGGGCACCCTAGTCCCCCAGGTAAAAAGTGCCTTACCTTAGTATCATATGTCCTTCTCCTGGTTCTAAGCTACCTGCCCACCAATTTTCAGCCAAATCTGTTCAGCCGTTCTTGAGTTATAAATAGTGTAATTAACACGACTTTCTTTTATATAAAATTTCCCGGGAAAAGGTGGCAACACTGGATGGCAATTCCCAAAAACGTGGACAAAAATTCCTTCAAAATTCCGGAAAATTTTCCGGGAAAAGTGGCAACAATGGAAATTTAAAAAATTTCCAAAGCGGCAACACTGTATAGTCATCATACATAGGCAAATAAAAAACGAAGTTTTCACTTCAAAAAACAAAAGACTTAAGAAACAAACAAGAGCCAATAGAAAAATCCAGTATACGGAAATGTTTGCAACAACCTACAAGATCAATTAAATTCTTTTGTAGTGCATATTTGGTTATCAATGTGCTCACAAACTCACATTCAAAATGTATTGTGCAGTCCTCTAGTGTAAATGTTTCATATAACTTCCCTTTAAACTTGTTCGCTTAACATGTCTCGGTAAATGTTTAGATGCATATTGAAAACAGTGAATGCATAGAATTGCAATGGAAAAAAGTTGAACAAAAATTATTAAAATCTTAAAGCTTTTTAAAAAAAGTTTTTTGTTTACACTAAAATATCTTTTATAACAATCGGCTTTTATTTCCAACTCACAAATCTAAAATTTAATAAAAAATCCTTACAAACTTATAAGGATTTGTGTTAAATAAATATCTACTAATTAATGTTATCTCTTGCAAACATCAAACATTTTAACCTTTTGACACTTCACGCAAGCGCCATTGAAAAGCTTTGCAAAGTTTTCTTTAAACTTTCTGTGGTTCTTTAATCACGCAAAATCAATTCAATTGAAATAAAGGAAAATGCAAAGAAATCTTAATACGACCATAAAAATCATATAATTTTAAGTTGTACAAACAAAAGGTGTAGCAACCAGCAACACCACCGCCAACAGCCAACAGCAGCAGCAGCCAGCATTAAAGCGGCAATTAATCAAAAAGCTTTAAAACGGCTTACAAATAAAATTCAACAAAATGTTAAATTTTTTCACCTCTAAAATTATGCATAGAGCCTCTTACTTAAAAAAAATAAATGAGCAATTTAACAAATTTGTTTTGTTTGCGAAGAAAAAAATGTGCGTTTTATATCAGGCGGAATCCTAAGATTTTTTGTTGCAGCAACTAGTGATGTCACCACAAAAGAGGAGAGGAGAGGAGAAAAACTAACAACAAGTTGTAAACATTTGACGGGTTCAAGCATTAAAAGCAAAATAAAATGCTGCTTAAATCAGCCATCAAATGATGGCAGGCATTCAAAAATCACCATCGTCATCATCATACTGCAGGCAGGCAGACTTTTTCCTTTCAAATACATGTATTTTTTGGCAAGAAAAAAAAACAAGGCAAAACTAAATGGAAAATTAGCTTTTAGTCAAAAATCAATTTAACAAAACGTTCATATTTTCTTTACCAACATTCTTTTATATGATGAGATTGTTTTTCGTTGTTGTTTGCTTGTTTGTTTGTTTGTTTGTTTGTTTGTTTGTTTGTTTGTTTGTTTGTTTGTTTGTTTGTTTGTTTGTTTAAATATATATTCATAATGCCAAACATTTTTAAATGCCCACTTGCCCATCTTTCAACTGTTTTTTTTTTTTTTTTTTTTTGTTATTAATTTTAGATTTTGAATATATCTTCCTTTAGTGACATTTAAATAAAAAATACATACACTTACATACATACGCAGACATGCATATGTATGCATATTATTTTTTTTTTTTTTTTGTGGAAACTCACGATTATTTGCTTTATTTCAAAATGTCTTAAAACCTGAAAACCATTTAAAATTTTTCTTTTGATGACTTGTTGTCAGGACTTTTTGTCAAATTTGTAAAAACAAATAAAAAAAAGCTGGGAAAACTTTATATATAAAGTTATATACGAGCATCTACCTACACCCCGAATCACTTGAGTATCGAATTTAATTTGTATCAACTTTGAACCAGAGTTGATGTGGTTAAAACTGTGAATGGATTCTTTTTTAAATTCGTAGATTTCGGCAGCAACAATTCGCAATGAAAGCGGAGTTACGTTAAAGTTGTTTCCATTCACAGTTGGTCATATGCTTCAGAAGAAACCCCTATCAATGACAATCGAAAAACTCAGCACCTTCAACTATCAAAATTCTATTTGTTATCGAAAAAAGTTTAATGTCGCTGGACAAGATGGAAACCATTTTTTATTTTCACGACTTAAGAAGAGAAGAAATGTGCAGTGCCATGGCACCATCGTCTTGTTACAAAAGCTTAATAAAACAGATGTTTCAGCAGCTTAAATACTTTTTTGGAGCCCATATATTGGCACACTGTCAGAGCTGTAAAAGAGTAGAGTGGTGAGCAACTTGTACATATTTTCTGATAACGCAATGACAATAAAATACATTTTTATAAAAATAAAACGTCTGAAATACAAAGTTCAATCAAACTGTTCACACAATAAATGTTAGAAAAAACCACAAGAAAACAAAAAAAAATTTGATAAACAGCATTTTGCGAAGGACTCACAACTTCTCCCCTGATTTGAGAAAAAATGGACTAGGCCAAATTTCAAGCAAACGCGATGAAACAAATAAATCGTTTGCAACGATTTTTCAAAGAAATAAATTATGCCTTCAAACTGCAAGCCAACTCGATCAAACAGAAAAAGTCTTTGAAAATCGGTCAATAAATGTCAAAGTTATGCGAAAAATACCATTTTTGGGGGAGAAAATTTGCCCCGTCTTTAAAAAAAACTTATGGGGCCCCGACCTGCAAGCAGAAAGATTATTATAAAACTCAAAAGTTATTTGATAATTTTTCGCACGACTTTTAAAGATTTATCCGATAAGCAAAATGCGGTGAGGGATGGTGAGGGAGATAAATTGCCCCATTTTTTAAGAAATAATTTATGAATTTTAAAAATCGGTTCATAAATGATACGGTTATGCGTGTAACAAATTTCACAAAAACACACTATTTGATAAACTCCTGCTTTTTTGAAGTCCTTTAAAAAGAGAAACATTACCGCCCAAAGCTTTATTAAGTTGTACTTCTACTCTTAAAAGGAAAAAATATTGAAATATTTGGAAACACAATTTGTTTTAAATCAGCCTGAAATTGATTATTATTTGATGAAAATATTAAGCATCATGGATGAAATATTAATTAGGCAAACAAATCAAAGCTTAATACAGAACTGAATACAGACTTAAGTAAATACATGATTCGAACTTTGTTTTCGTGAACAAAAAAAAATCTTTTTAATTAAAATCTTATTAAATCTTATATTATTAAAATGTATCCCCACAAAACAAAACCGCCATTCTGATCTTTAGGTACTACCACTACTAACGTTTATTATAATATTTAAAAAAAATATTATAGCATTTACCAGACATTTACATTAAAAGCACGTGTCTGACGAACACAATACGAGAAATATATTGACTTAAAAAATAAAAAAAAAAATTTTGCATATAAACTTAACATCTAATACTCATGTGACAGCTTTTAAGATAAGATTTACTCCGTAATAAATAAATACTTAAAATATCATAAGCAAAATTGTCAATTATTGAAGTCTGGCAAATAACAAAAATTCTAAAAATAAAATATTTACACAAAAAAAAGCCAACCACACCTAATAAATAATTGCAATTTGAATGATTTAAGTACCTCAGATACGATGATTGTTTAACAAACAAACAAACAAAAACAAATAGCGATCGCATATTTGTAAAATCAAACAAAATTCAAGGGCAAGGACGTAAAATTTTTTTTAATGGAACACTACCTGAAAACAATGTTATTTAATAGAAACAAAAACAATAAAACACTTAACTCTTGATGCAGGTAACTAAAGCATTTGTATTGATTTTGATAAACACAACTAAAGTTAAATAAGCGGAAATAAAATGATAAAAGGGGATGGTATTACAATCGCATATCAATAGCAATTACGTGACCCGGTTGGAAATTTTTGCTACATCGCAAAACCGAAATTGAGAAAACGTATTTGTTATATGTGTCATATGAAGTTTCGGAGAATTGACCACACTAGAGATCATATAGATCGCGGTGACAGTAAAGTTTGGATTTTCTAAACTTGTGAAGAATAGTGTGAAACACACCACCACTCGGAGAACCGATAGGCCTTAAATTGGTTATCCCTCTTAGGGCCAAATTTACAATAATTAGTTAGCTATTAGTAAACTAAAATGATAACTATTGTTTAACTAATACTTCATATTCACAGTGTATTATTTAACCAACACTCTTAATATGAACAAAAAATGGTAACCCTATCAAACTATCAACTTTCAGTACTGGCAATTCCGTTATAGCATATGGTTTTTGTTTACATTTGATGTATTATTTCTTAAAAAATGGCGTATACATTCAAGAACTTGCCACGCCAGCTACTTGCTAAGACGGAATCTTTCCATAAAATCTTTTTAGCTTACGTTGGCGACGCTCAGCAACAATATTCCGCGTATTATCAGTATCAGTGTCACTTTCAATATCGAACTCCGCGTTTTCAATTTCACATGCCATATCTAAAATTTTTCACAAAACAAAAATACTAATAATAAATTCCAACGAATCAGCTGTTGTCTAACTATTAGTTAACCAATGACGTTTGATGGTTTAACTAATGTTAAACTAGAAGCTGTGAATCATATATTATTAGTTAAACTATTGCTATTAGCTAACTAATGACTGTGAATTTGGGCCTTAATAGCAAAAACAAACAAAAAAAGCGCACTCTTTAAACACTTAACTGTCATGGCACAGCCTCTGAAATCTTTAATACCCTCAAGGCGTCACAACCTTTGGCATTACCTGATGTTATGCTCAACACTTTCTTTCTGTTTTTCTTCCTACGACATTCTATAAAATTCGGGCGAAACATTTTTCAAAATTCTGGTACTCACTCTAACCCAGTAATGACCAATCTGCGCTCCTACCAAAAGTTCTAAGACCTTCTTCTGCATTCCCAGTAGTATTTGAATTCTCGAGACTCGAGTGCAGAAGATTCTACTCCACGAGGTGTGATTAATCTATCAACTCTTTACTGAATTCTCTATAGTAGTGACCTATTGGGATCATCCAGAGCTGAATCTCTTATTGCCAGCCATACATCCACTCCTTCCTTACATATTCGGCCTGATATTCCGTGGCCCTGATGATCATTAAGATTTCAAGCCTGAAAAAGGCTACATTCATTCGGGAGTCTAAAAAAGACTAAATATAGCCACCAGCTTTCGTGCCTATTCCCATTTTCGAACCATCTGTAAGGATCGCACAACCCTTTTACTGTTGATCAGATTTGAACCAATAGCGTCTATTCAGAATGAATAATCACTCCAGCCTGCTAAAAGCAATTTTGACGACCTTGTAGACCGTAAGCCCAGGGGCGATAAAGAGGTCACCACAACTGATCGCTACCTATTAATAATGTACTCACCAAACTGGCCTTTAAAAGCTTAAACAAAAATACTCTATGTGAAGTAGGCGACGAATGACGTCTAGGGCATCCTGAGGATTTCTCCTAGGGGCACCTGCGACATGCAGTGGGGTACAACTCTAGACCTAAGCAAGTAATCTCCCAACGATTTTCGTTCCTCAATGCCTCCTGCCATTAAATGAAGCTACATGAAATCACCGACCTAACCACCAATGTGTAAATCGAATTAACCCAACTTCGATGGCAGCTCCCAGTTCTTTTCAATGGAGTTCCTGCATACATAGTATGCATTGAGACCTTTTTTACTCACTTTATTGCGTCTTCCTTTTTCGCGAAATGTTACTACCTAAGAAAACATCCCACTATTTGTATTCTGCTTTGTTTTTCCTGGTTAAAAGAACTAGTTCCATTTTTAGTGGGTCCTTGGACTCCCTTGGTGCTGTCCTAGGATGACCGTTCGAAGAGCGCAGGCCTTACAACTTCATTGATAGTAGAAGGAAACTTACCTGCTACCAGTACAAAGTTCCTTGTGCACAGACAGCAAAAACCAAAAGTAAATTATTTTAAAAAATTATATAAAAAAACTACATCTTTTGATAATTCGCTTGTGATGGTCATTTAACTTCAAGTGTTTCGTACTCGAATGACAGTTTAAACTATTTTCTTGCTTTATGAAGAAGATTATTAGATATTTTATTGGTATCGAAATAAATGTGGTATAAAGAAACCCTAATTATGTTCCTAAATAAATTTTATTACATAGAGGCTGCACAACACACAACTCCTACACTTACGATTACAAATGTTCCAAACTTATTTAAGTGCCAACAGCGTTTGATAGAGCACCTTCCAGAGCAGAGACTTCCTTCCACACAAGCAAACGTAACATTTAATCTAACTTTGTAAATATTATTTAATTTCCTTATTAAATTGTAAGCTTCAACTTTAAAAATAAAAAACGCTTTATAAAATTTTAAAACCTTCTGTTTTTGGCGTTCACCGGAAGTCTTTAATCAAATCATTAATACGTTTCGATTTAATCCCCATTTTATGCGATATTTTTTTTTTTATATTTTTTGTAGCCGTTAAAGGTTAATATTCGTCTTATACAAAAATGTATTTTTTCCCACAATAAAACAAACTGTATATTATTTTTTAAATAATTTCCTTTAAATAAAAGCTACAAAGTCGGCTGTGTTTAAAAAATAAATGCATTTACAAATTGTTTTTATCTGCATAAATACTGGCAGCATTACATTTTCTTTTCTTTTTCAAATCATTTACAATGGCACTAAAAGATTATTTGGATGGATAACTCTTTAACACAAAATATCTTTAAACTGCTGGCTGTGCTGCAGCTGCCATCCATGCCAGTTGGCTAAACTTAAAACTGCTGCTGTTTATACTGTTAATGCGTTCAACTGTCAACTGTCGAGCTGTCAATGAATCTCGATTTTATCTTTTTAAGAAAAATTGTTTTCCAGACATTTTGCCCTCTTTTGTTTTTGTTTTTCTTTGTAATAAATACGAAAAATAAATAAATATGTAAATGAAAAAAATCTTCCGCTTTTTAAACAATGAAATTTTTTCGTTCCCTATTGTGCGTTTTATAAACGCTTCACTCGTTTAATTTACTTAAATTCGTTTTCTTTAAAAACTTTTATATTGAATGAAAAGTTCATTTAACCACCACCACCACCAGCCATCAATCTGTTTAATGGACAATTAGTTGTTTTCGATTTTCAATCAAATTGATGAGTGATTGCGATCACGAGTTTGTTATGGCCTTATTATAGATCACAGAAAATGTTTTATGAATTAAGCGTGACTTGTATCAAATGGGGTTTTTTTCTTGTTCTTAAACGCAAACACTACTGCACAACACACGAAAAAAATGATCATGTTTGCATAATTTCTATTTGGAATTTTATAAGTTATTTTCGTCACTATGTCTACCCGTTAAGTTCTGTCTTTTGTGTCCAGGGTTTTATAAAATTTAACTTCACACAGAAGTTTATTGCAAAAAATGTATTATGGAGAGACATGAAAGAGAGAATATCAGAACACTTTTTAATTTGTCTAATACGCTTTATAACATGTCGTATTAATTTGGGAGAGAATTGTGTTATAAATTTAAAACTTACCACATATAAAGTGCCAAATTCACTCACACTTCTACAACTCTTCTTGCGCTATCCATTTATCTGCTTAGGGGTTGTGCACATATAACGTAAAGCTCCAAGCTGATAAAATCAGGTATAAAATCTCTGAAAACAGCGTTACGCAATATGTGCACAGCCCCTTACGGTGGGTCCCGAGTTTAAAAAAAAATTATGGAACCAAACTAAAAATTTATGAAAATTGATCTTTAAATGCAGGATTTATGATTAAACATAAATTCTTGAGTATTTGCTGGAATAAATTGGAAGTTTGTAAAGAGGGAAGTTTGCGTTTCATTTTGCCTTGTATTTAAATACTTTTATCGGCAACCAACGGTTGTCTAATTGTATATAGGTTTGTAGAAAAGTAAATGAATGAAGAAATTATTTGTTGTGATATTTGTAAGGTTTTTGAAAAGCTATTTTGCTTGTGCTTTGTAATTCGCAAATTGTATTTGGGAGTTTATGTATGAGTAGATGAGTTTTGGAACTTTTCAAACATAAATCGTAAAAATCAATAATAAATCAATCAATGAAATAAAAAGCTTATTGAATAACAAGACAAGAAAATATAGAATTTCCAAACCATTGATATGAAAAAAAAATTATGTTGATAAAACTTTCATGTGACTCAGCAGAATTAAATTAATGATAAAAGATTTGCAACTACTTGATTGCAACTGTCATGATTGGCATTGAAATCGGATATTGAAACCGTAGTTGGGCTGAAAACATCACGATGTCTGTCGGTTTAACCTTCCGTGTAGTCAAAGATTTCTGTGTTTTCTTAATCACAAAAAATAATTCAATTATAAGAACTTGAACCTAAATAATTAAAATTTCTTTGGATTAAACATCATACAATTCGTCTAAACATTTATAATTTAATTACGAAATACTTGACTAACTTCAAAGAATTGTTAAGAATGTAATTTTTATTTTCATTTTCAACATTTATAAACCAAAAAAAAAAACGATTACAAGCTGACAGCAATGTAAACACTCACAGATCACAGATCACACTTTATAATCAATAATTTCTCTTGTGTCGCCAAACACAATTTTCAGCTTTTAAACAAACACTTTTTTCCCAATAATTATGGACAATTATAAAATGTTTAATAATGTGAAAAAAAGAAACGAATAATTTCTACAATTTCATTAATTTTTGCACTTGCAATTTCATCTGCTCATACACACACACACACACACACACACACACACTTGAGTTATGTCTGCAATTGAATCATTAATAATAAATTAACTGAGTAAAAATCTAATTTTTTTTTCTTCTTCTTTTTCTCATTATTATTATTATGACCGGATATCCTCTTAGCCAATTTAAGTAAGGCTTACTTAATGCTACCACTACCACTTCTGTTGGCAAACTACTGTGAATAAATTGTTAACAAATATAATTAATGAAATTGTTAACAATTGTTGTGTCTTTCACAATTAATGTAAAGTTACAATGATGCATACTAAACCAAAAACACTTTATGTGTAGAGCTACTAAGCAAGGCTAGTTAAATTGGCGATCTCTTCTTTGCCTCACTCTCTCTCTCCCTCACTCTGGCTGTCTTTTTCGCCTTCTTGTTAGTTGCAAACTTAATCAGGAATTAGCCAGCCGACACAAGTGGTGTTAATGACTTTTTAAGAAAGTTTCGAAAGGGAATTTTAATTTTAATTTTATGAAAAACATTTTTGCAAAATAAGGAACAACAGGAAAAGGTCTAAGCGGAAATATTAAATTGCTTATTGCTAATGTCTATGCCTATGGCATATTTATCAGAAAATTATTTTGCTACGGCTTGCAGGCAATAACTGTTCATTAAAAAACAAAAACAAAAACTTAGCATTTGTAACGTATGTAGTACGATCATGACTAAATATAAATTTTTTTTTAAACAAATATTTTTATATCCAAGTTTGTTTGTTTAACTAATTTTATTTATAAAAAAAATCTCACGTTTGAATTTTATTAGTTAATTATATAAACATGGTATGCTTACAATTATTTGCCGTGTTTTTTTTTTTTTTTTTTGATTTTGTTTTTGTTTTGTGTAATTTTCAATACCCCTCGGTATTATTAGCAATTAATACGTATTAATTTTATTTAAGGTAAACAAGCAGAAAAAAAAATTAAACTTAACATTTTATAAAAAATATTCATTAGTTAGTTTGTTTGTCTTGTGTTTTGCTGTTGTTTTCATTTGAACGACAATGGAGACAATAGTATGTATTATTGGGCAGTTAAAGGTGTTGACTTGGAGATATGCATTCTTACATTTGAAACATGAGAAAATACACAGAAATAAAAATACTTATTGATCGTGTACAGCAACAAACAGTCTAGACCTCATAAATTACATGAAAACTTAACATTATTTTAATACGTGCGTAAAATTCAAAATTAAAAAATGTATTTCTAACTGATCGATCGTTTAGGGAATTTATAAAATGAATTTATGTTTACAAAAAAAAAATAAAAACAACAATAAATGTTTCGTTTACTACAATTCATACATATATTGTTTGTACGCGATTTTTTTTTTTATTTCAAATTCTACAATTCAAATTTATCAAACTGTCAATCTTGATGATTTAAGTTTATTTTTCGATTTTTGTTTGTTTTTACCAAATTTAGGCAGAGTGTCAAATAATAGGGTCATATTGTGCTTTAATGTGAATATTGTGAAATATAAGTTTTTGATTTTTAATTTATGCAAAAATAAATTGTTATTAAAAACATGTTTAAATGCAGTCAAACGGGCGCCTTGTAAAATTATGATTTTTTTTTTTTTTTTTTTGATAAATTTTTATTATTTATTGAATCTTCAATTATATATTGAAACATCAATAAGTTTTTCAAATCTTAAATCTAAAAATATTAAATATTTTTAGTTACAACGGTTGATTTTTGTTTTTTTACATCTCTCGTGTACGGCTGATAGAAAGAGTGTCCCTCCTCCTAAGCCAGGTGTGGCCCCTATACTCTAGAATATTACGCGCAAGTGGGTTTGGGTGCAACTCAAGTTTTCTAATGTATTTTTTTGCGTGTTTCGAAAATTGTGTCTTCACCAACGGAACATCAAAGTCTTTGTGAATTCGCTGATTACGGATATACCAGGGGGCTGCTGTTATTGTACGTAGAATTTTATTTTGTTATGAATTTAATAAAAACATATTCATCACGGCTTTTCTTGTACAGCAGCTATTTGGCAGAGCTGAATTATTGCTACATTTTTGATTGCATTCAAAACTAAAAAGTTTTAAGTCATGAAATCAATACGAAAAAAATTATAGAATAAATTTTGTGAAATAAATTTTTACGTTAATTAATTTCAATCAAACTTTTTATGCCGGCTATTTCACTGCAGTTATTTAATTGAAATCAATTGAATTAATTGAGTTTTGCAACCAAAATTAAATCAAATAATTCCGTTCTCTTTAAATGGACCTCCTTATTCAAAATTTTTAATCTGCATAAAAACTATTACTTTCTCCCTAATTTCACTTATGCCCTCATTTTTGACTCAAATGCTTTTTCGTTTGTTTATTTCAATTTTCTTAAAATTGTTGGGTTTTTTTAATCAAAATTGCAATTTTTCGCGATTTATCGCTTTTTTGCGACAGGCGTAATTTTTCCAATATTTGTTTATAGGTTGACTACCTTTAGATTCCAGTGGAAGTTGTTAGAGTCAGAGTTTATTTTATTTCGAGGGACTTTCACTGTACTTGTGATTACTCAACCTATGTTCACATTTATCAAATATTTGTCGAAAAAAACGTAACCGAGAAAGAAACTCATAATTTATTTCTTTTAAATCCAAAATTTTTTCTAATTTGGTGACGCATTTTTTATAAACTATATAAAAACACTTTCAAGATTTCAACAAAAATTTAATTGCAATTTGTCATATGTCGGTATTGTGGACACAGCACTTAAGACTCTCAAAGCCTCTCTATTCGTTTTCAGTAATAGATCAGATAAGAAGTTAGCAAAACATTAAAAGAAAACTCAATAATATTTATTTTCTACGAACTGTAATTTATTTCAGCTTTAGGTGCTGTTTCCAAAATACAGACAAATGATTTGAGTATAAAATTTATATGAAAAGCACTCAGGAATTTTGAGTGATTCCCATACAAAATTAAATCTCAAATTATTTCTCCGTCATGTGGAAACTGCACCTTAGTAAATATTAAGTACAAGAGGGAAACGCACAACAACAAGAAGATTTCTTTATATAAAAGCAGTATAAAAATTATTAGCATTTAATATCATTAAATAATAATAAAATTTCTCTAATTTTTTAAGTGGATTTAATAACAGAAATTTAAAGTCAAAGGTTGAAGGGCCCATACGCATTTACTAAAGAAATAGACAAATTATAAAAAAGAAAAAATAATTGGAAAATACCATGCTCTTTTTTATAGCTTCACTTAAATTATTGTATTAACGGACATTTTTTCTTAAATGCTTTTAAGCTTTTACTTTAGTACATGTGTCCTCGTATGCAGGTATGACGTATGTACCTGTATATGTACAACAATCTAACTAACCATAATGATGATAATAGGCAAAATTTTTGTTGCAACTTTAAATGACTGGAATTCGTTAGGCATTGCGCATGTCTAGTCATAAATGGAAGACCATAGAAAAATATTATACAATTTTAATAAGCGCAACGCCATCTGGTTGTCATGCAAGTCACACATAAATGTGTGGCTGAAATCTAAGCGAATGTCTGAGGAAAGGCGTTAATATTTGGAAATGTTGTTGTTACTATTTTTATTTTTAATTAGAGACTGGTTAAGCGATACAAAATGTGTTATTAAATATGGATTTTTTTTTGTTTGTTTTCGGGCAAATAAATTAAAGAAACGCTTTCGAGGGTAGTGCAAATGTTTAATAACTGACAATCAGCTAAAATAGTTAAGTAATCTGTGAGTTTTGAAGATGTTTGCCGATAGCAAGGTTAAATAGATTAAATCAAGAGCGCTTAATATTTAATTTAATTAAAACACTTGCCCGTTCATATTCTTTTGGAAAAAATAATTGTTATTTTGCTCCGATTTTTAGAAATATTAAAGTTTTGGAATTTGTTTTTCATTTGAACCCGTTTTTAGTCTGTTTTTCCTGACAACGTAACATGTGCTATCAATATCATCCAGTCATATAATCAAAAAGACTTCGAGGCGTATAAAATCACAACCAAAAACTGTTTAATATAGATTTACTTTAGTTGTTGTTTTGATGTTGTAATTGTTGTTGTTCTTTTTGTTTATTTTTTTTTTTTTTTGTTAGCGAATTAAAATATGTCGATGAATGATTAAGTGTGCACAACAACAGCATGTGGTCTGATTCATTTAATTGCAGAGCTATTGCAACAACAACACCAACAACACCAACAATAGCAACAATATCAACAACATTAGGCTTTGCAAGCTGGCAGCATCAATAAAACCCCAAACGAGCAACAAAAACAAAAATCTCACACAGAAGAAAGATTTAATGAAATTGTTGGAAAAGGCGGTACGGGGGTAGGGGGGACACAAAAACTAAAACAATAAACTCTGAAACAAAAACAAAATGTTTAGCCTTGTTGTTACCTTGACTGGCTGGCAAGGAGTTGCTGTTGCAGTTAGTATGTATGTAAGTACATTTTGTTGCCATACACTATTTAGCATGTGGCAGTAGAGAGATGTTGGCCGTACGATATAAACTCGCTCCATATAATGTACAAACTTGGCGGTGACCGTAACCGCCGCAACAACAACAACTAGACCAAATATAATATAAGAAATGAAAAAAAAGAGGGGCAAAAACAAAAAAAGTCGGAAAAAGATGCAATATTAACGATTTAATGTCTAGAGGGCATTTGGCAACAGGTAGCTTTTGTAGACAAGCAACACTAACAGCAAATGCAACTGCAACTGCAACAAAAAAAGTTACAATAACAATAATAATGGCGGCAGCAAAATCGCTTGTTTGCCTTTTTCTCACCCAAATATTATTGCCGCCATTAAGGCTGTTTTGTATTTTATAGAAATTGTAAATGTAAAAATTGTATTAAAGTAGAAAATTGCAATAATTTAAAACAAAAAAAAAAACACCGTCTAATGTGCCGGTTGTTAGTGTTTACGTTTAACACTGTTTATGGCTTTTTTCGTGCTGATTTATATTTATTTCACTAAATTGTATTTCAATATTGTTCGTCTGATGTACAAAAAATATACACGAATGATTAATATGTTTTCAGCCAGCGGGAAAATTAATTCAGCCAACTGAAGAAGTGTATCAGCAGCTCAGCACACTTTTACTTACTGGCAAAAACAAAATGTTTTGCTTAAATCACTTGTACCGGAATTGGTGGAAAATAATTTGAAAATAAAGGAAAAAGAAAATCTGCCAGTTCAACTAATGTTTAATAAATTTTTTTTTGTTTTGTTTTACCAGCGTTTATTAGGACTGTTCCAAAACATAAATCTATGATTTCTGGCAATTTTTGGGAAAAATTTTTCATTAAGATTTTGATTTATATGACATTTTCTTGAAATTAAGAATTTCTGAAAGCAAAACTTAGTTATTATTGTTTTCGAAATGCAGCAGGATTGAAAAATATGTTATTAAATATTCAGTTACAGAACTTAGAAAATATGTAGTAATAAAGCAGTTGTGCTTAATGTGGTATAATAGGATTTTTATTTTTGTTTGTTAGTTACACAAAAAAAATTAAAACTCCCTGGATCTGGTTTTTTATTTTTCGAATTCATTCTGGATTTCAGTAGAGCACAGTTCGAGTTGCTCTGTATTCGACTATTTCGCAGTAATGTTAAGAAAATTGAATCTTTTCTTTTCCATGTGTAATTTAAAGTTACTAAGTGTAGTATTGAAGAACTTTGCAATTATAATAAATTTCACTATAAGTAAATACTTAAAAATGTGGTACAACTTAAGTCGGCTAATTTGGTAGTGTACGAGTACTACATTCGTGTGTTTTTCTTTTTTACATGAATTGCTTTGGTTAACATGTTTTTGGTAATTAAATAAACAAATAAATTCTAAAATTTTAAAGAAAACACTTTGAGTCACTAATATGGTACACTATACCATATTTACGTTAAAATTACAAATACATAAAATTGTAATTTTCAAGCAAAAACTTTGAGTTGCTAATGTGGTACACTATACCATGTTTACTCTAAAAAAAGTCTGTACAATTTTGGGATATTAATTCAATAGTTATGAAAATTTTAATTATATCTAAAGTAAAAGGACTGAAGAATTATTATAAGAAAAAATTATTGGTCTTTTCGAAAATTCAGCCATCTTCCAGCACAGATCGAAAGTTCGAAAGTTCTATTTTATATTTTTTTTTTTTTGTGATAATTTTATTATTTATTAAATCTTCAATTATAAAGTGAAACATTAATAAGTTGTTCAAATCTTAAATCTAAAAATGTTAAAAATATGTATAGGCAACGCTAAACAAAATTTTTAGTATCAACGCTTAATTTTTGTTGTTTTACATCCTAGGTTGTTCTAAAAGTACTATTGTGCATCGGGGTTAGTGTTTCCTTTTGACGTAAAATTTCCAAATTTATTTTAATTGGAAATTAATTAAGACCTGTATTTAATTTGCTGCACCTCCTGAGCTACTGAATCTAGTTTTTAGTTAAATTTTTCAAAACGATATATGTCGATAAATGGAAAATATCATAAAACCATTTATTACAAGCACTCCTAATAAGCCATCCTAATATATCTAAATATTTTCTTTTTATCAATCGAATAAAAATCTACAATTTTATGTTCATATGTATGTTTTCTCTTTAACCACGTAAATAAATACAATTTAATTTTCATTTAAAAAAAATTGCCACTTCTTTCATTGGTCTTGTAGTAAATTTATTATTGACCAGATGTGTTAAGGTTAAAAATTACAATCATTTTAAGTCAGTGTGATTACATTGAATATTACAATGTATTAAAAAGACAACGACATGGCTACCAAAAAAAAAAAAAAAATTTGTTTACCGCATAGTTTTATTTAATACCCCAGGACATTCAATAACTGCATGTTAAAAGCATAAATATGATAAAATTGAATTGAAGAAATTTTAGTTTTATGATCACTAATAATGAATTAAAGCTTACAAGACAAAAAGAAGTAATAAGAGGCTTTTTTCTATGTATATTTTTTTTGTTTTATTAGTTTGCAAAGAAGAAAACAAAAAGATAAAAATCGTTTTAAAACTTTACATTTTCTTTCAGTCATTTTAATTTCCAGCAAATCTCAATTGTTCAATTGTTTGATATTTAGCTAAACTGCCTTTTCACAGATTTCGATTTCATTCTAAAGCGAAATTCAATCCTTATATTGATCCTCGAAAAAAAAATAAATATACATACATTTTATTCGAAAAGAAACCAATTTCATATAAAAAATTAAAAATTTTCCAACGTTTGTAAATTAAAACATGGTTTTATTGCACAAAATATCTTATCGTTTTTCCCTTCTTGAAGAATCAAAAAAGAAATGATTTTCATGTCCGAATGGAATCGAAATCTGTTACACAGCTGAATATTTAAATTGTATATCCTGAAGATCTCACTATCAAACGATGTAAAGAATTATTCAGTATGAACTCAGTTATTTTTGTTAATTATATTTAAAATTATTTTGCGTAAAATACAGAAGAGATCCCATGATATGTGTGAAAAAAAACTTTGAAATATAATCTGGTAAATAATTTGAAATTAAGTTTAACTAACTGCCGTTTTATTTACAAACCCTTTAAAAAATTATCATTTATATTTTTCATTGCTCTCTTTTACAGAATCACACTCCATGGCTATACGACAATGTCCAATGCTCGCGAATTGGCATTGTTAGAGAAATGGTCGCCTGATGGTGCTAAATTTATACAACCCCTTTCATCGCCCACCTCTCCCAAAGCCACAAAATTCTGTTGTTGCCCCAATCGACGTCGCTACAACATTAAACAGCCCAAATTAACCACCACACTACACGTTCGCAATATTTTCGTCGACAACGATTTCAATTTCATCGACGATCCCACACTTAACGAAGACGACAATAACGACGACGTCGATAGTCAAGAGCAGCATGAATTGACTATTGAAAATACAACAAAAAACTATAAACGAGCTAAAAGTTGGCCCAGTGCTAAACAACGAGAACACAAATATAATTTGAACAATTTGAAATTGTTGCAAGCTGAAGTTCACAAAGAGAATTTACAGCATAATGTGGCAGCCAAGGAAAATGATTACGATGATGCTGAAGAAATTGTAAATAATAACAGTAGCAAAGATATAACGAAAGAACTGCAAGCAAAAGAAATCAAACCGGAGGTCGTAAAAAGATTAGGCGAAGTAGTTGCTGTTGTAGAGGGTAAAGAACAATGGCGGCATAATAAAAGCTGTCATAATAATAATCGAAACAATTGTTTAACGAATGAACACGAACGAAAGTTTAATAGCGGCAGATGTTCAACTGAAGTCACCCACAAACAAGAAAAACTTCAACAGCAGAAGCAGAAGCAACAACTAGCAGAAGTTTGTAGAAAATCAATTGTCAAAAAGCCTTTAAAACAAAGTGGAAATGAAGACGATAGTAAAGCAACAAGCTCACATGTCAGACAACATACGACGACTACAGACGATATTGAAGCTAAAACAACAGAGTGTGAGAACTTTAAAAAGACAATTGCGAAATTGGAAACATTAACAGCAACTAATGAACAACTTTTAGCAAACATAACAGCATCACCATTAATCCAAAGACTTAGTGAAATAAGCGAATTGAAAAAAACTAGTTTAAGTAATACAACAACTTTTGGCAATAAAGTTGAAAATACAACAAAACAAAAGAAGTTAGAAAAGCTGCAACATTGTAATAATTGTCAGTTTTGTTTTAATCAAAATTGTAGTAACTTTTCACAATTACAACAGAGTTTACACTACAATCCCATTAGCAATAACAACGCCAGTTGGCACAATTACACTTCCTGTTGGACAAACAACATCAAAAATAGCAGAAAGAACTACAACAACAACAACAAAATAAAAATGACAATTACTTCACAAACGAATGCGACAAATAATCGTAAACATAGTATTGTCAATAGCAATAATATTGCTAGTGAATGTGATACATTAACAACAATGTCACAAGAGCAATTACCAGAATCTAGTAAAACAACAGCAACAACAACAACAGCATTGGATGATTGTTGTTCATTAATAAAATGTGCAAAAATGCCAACAAAACCAACATCTCCTGCACCACATTCTAATACTAACACACCTTCATCACCTCTAACAACAACTGTGATTAAAACTACAATGGTGAAACGTAGTCCTGCTAATGAGTCGACAGCAATGACAACAACAACGACAACCCCAGCAACGACGTCTCCAGCAACGACACCAACATCCGCCTCATTAAATATAGAAAAATCTTTAGCATTCACAAATAACCTCCATGATACTGCTAAAGAGAATAAACCTGCGAATAACAAGTGTTTGACAGTTTCAGCAACAATAACGACAACAACAACAACACCTACAAGTTCTACGATCACCACAGCAGCAACAGTTGCGACAAATACACAGTCCGCTCCTTTAAGTGTTAAAGAACGTATTGCTGCTTTAGTAGCTGGAAATGGTAAGTTTTTTTTCGTTTGTTTGTTTTATTTTTTTTTTACTTCTTTATCTATTATTCATGCCATTTAAAAAATAAAGAAGAAACAGATAAATTGTGGTTTCTAGAAGGCTGCAAATGCATACTTGTATCTTGTGCCTTACAAACCTTTTGTAGGGAATAAACATCTAAAATTATGATGGTACAAGCATGTTTAGGGTTATAATTCCTGATTTTTTAAAAGAAAATCATAAAAATAAATATTAAATCACTTTTATAAGGAGCTTAAGAATTGTTTAAAGGAAATGGTTTATGCTTGAGTCGATGGATAAGTAAAAAAAAAACGGTTGTAGTTACTTTGCCTGATTTACTCTGCCGTTAGCGAAAAAAAAAATTTAAATACTCCAAAGCAAATGCTTTATTAAAATTTATGCAAAAAGAACTCGTTTTCTCCAAAAGTATTTTTTTCACTTATGGCTCTATTACAGCCGTTACTTTGTTCACGCTAAATATTAATGAATTCGTCAACCAGTATACCAAATTTATAGAAAAAACAAAGAGATACCAAATGTATCAACTTTTCCTCATCACACGCTATCCGTCTACCAAATTTCATACAAATTACTTTGGAGAATTTCTCCAAAAAAGGTACCAAAAATAAAAAGTACTAAAAGTAAAATTGTAATTTTTTTTTTTGCTTTGAGCCTCCGAAAGTTTGTTAATTTAATTAAAAAATTTTTAAAATATTAGAACAAAAATAATGTGTACCAAAACTTACAATATTTGCTTTTTGTCCCTTAAAATGTATGTAATACAATGAAATTTATGTATATGTTAGTGTTAGCGGTTAAAGGGTTTAATTAATTTAAAGCTTAAACAATGTCGTATTAAATAAAAATTTATAAATAAGAAATTAATGTTGAAAAAAATTAAAATTCAATGCTGCAATTTGAAAAATTGTTTCGTAAGACCATGCAATACTACACCCTCTAAGTATGCAAATAATTTTCATAAAAGTTCATGTTGTTATTTGCTATACATAATTTTATAATTTTTAATTTAATGCAAATAACAACAATTACAATTTTTTTAAAAATAAATTCAAAAATTGTTTTTAAATGTGCAAAGCAACGAATTAGTTAAGCTCTACACTAGATGTGTGGTATAGAAAACGAAACTGCCTAAAAGTAGGCACTATGCTTTGAAAAGCTGCTTTATATTTCATAATACATTTTCATTTCAAAGAAATTAATATGACAGAAATTTAAATAGTTATATATTTTTTTTTTGCCATTAAAATATAGAAATTAACGACACCACACCCAATAAGACCCCAGGTGTAAGTTTCCCTTTTTTCCAATTCCTGCCCAGTTTTTATTTCAACTTTAATTCTGTCTGTTTGATAAACTTTTCGTATTGAATATTTCTAAATTAGCACCCACTTTATGTCATGTGAAAATTTGTGACTGAAATTTCTCTCTTTAGCATCATATTTTTGTAGATGTGTTTTAGATATAATTATTTACAAATTTTTAATATTGCTGGATTATTTATTGTCTGTCTACAAGAAAATAAAAATATTTGTTTATGATTTAGGTTTACAAATTATTATTACTGAAGTTAAAACTTAAAGTCTTCCGCATAAAAATAACTCACATGTGAACATACACATTATTTTCTAATTTATGTATGTATGCATGAAAGTCTGTATGTGTGTAGCTAATACTATAGATTTGTTTTTTGTTTCCATTTGATTTTTTTTATAAATAATTCATTTTGAATTAATGTAAAGCAATCGTTTCCGTTGCATACATTTAAACACACACTGGTGTTCATATGGAATGCCCCCATTTTATAGTTTTTTTTTTCTTATAACATGGTGTGCAACCATATTGCTGCATTCATGCATACATCAATTAAATGTCAAAACAAATTGTTGTAGAAAACAAAAACAAAAGAATTACAACAAATGGAATTAAAAACAATAACAAAATCTCTATAACCCTCTAATGCAGCGGGTATTTATTAAGGAAATGTGTGTTGCAGCAAGCAGACAGACAAACATTTCAAATGTGACAGAAGTGTAGATGTAAACTAATTTATTAGAATGATAGAAAACCAGGCAAACGAAGAAACTGGCAGAAGGCATGACACTGGCAGGTAACATAACACAGCTGAAAACGTCTTCGTTCTGACATTTGAAAATATTTTATAGAATTTTTGGGCCTTTTGCAATGTAGAGATCCGCTGTTGTAAGCAAAACGTATGTATGTAAAATTCAGATTAATGCTTCCATGAATATCTTCTTTAAGAGATCTAATTTCTTGTTAATTGCTGACCCTAGAGAAGAACTTTACTTACTTCTGGTGCACACACGTAAAATTTCCTTGATCTGTCCAGCTGGGATAAAAACAAAGAAAGCAATAGAAATTTGTCTGCCCCCCTACCAGCTTAATTAAAACTTTATCACTTTATTTACTAAATATCAGAAGTCTTCTTCCACTTTTAACACACATGCATATTTAACAACCCTTTTCCATTTCTTAACGATTTTTAAAAATTGTTTATTAATATAAACTTCGAAATCCTTTTTAAGTTTACAACCACCTAAGAGCGTCACATAATACACTAGTCCCAGATTCCATTGATCTTATTTTCAAATGATTCTGGCAAAAAACCAACATCAATACAAAAAGCAAATCCAACAAATTACAAAATCAATGGAACTGCAAATCTGATATAATTTATTTCTTTAAGAAAAAATATATGAAATCGGCCCATAAATTTCAGAGGCCCAATTCGTTTTGTATTGGACCAATTTTTTGGGCGCACAAACTGCAAACTGCTGGAAAACCCGATCGATCAAAACAATTTTTTAAATCGGTTTAGACATTATGGAAATTTTTTGCGCCCCAGTCCAATTTAAACGCAACCCCGATTAAAAAAAAATATATATATATATATATAGCTACCAACGAAATATATATCTAGATATTGCTAACCCGCAACAAATAAATAAGATATAAAACAAAAAAAAAATTTTAAATCGGTCTATAAATAGAGGATTTATTCGATGTTCAATATTTTAGACGAACAAATCGCCGGAGATTTTCCAAAAAAAAAAAAAAAAATTTGGGAACCAACTTCAAGCAAATCCTATCAAACAAGAGTTGAATCAAACATTAAAAAATACAACCCAATTGATAACCTTCTCTTTTAAAGTCGGTTAAAATTGGCTTCATTCAAAATATAAACTGATAAGAATATTTTTCACTGCGATCTGCGCACTTCACCATCGCTTTATAGTAAAGAATAGCTTAAGCTAAAGCATATTGTCCGCCCTAATAAACACAAATGAAATGTTTCATTCAAACCATAAAACTGGAAAAAATTTTTGGTATCCATCCATTTTTACTATAATTTTTAATATTCTCTCATAAAAAATCACGTTAAGTAATTTATTCGTTTGGTTTAAAAATAAAAAACATATGACTTCGTATCTGCTGCACACAGAATACCCCAAGAGCTTCTCAATAAGTTTCTCTATTTGATCACATTTCTTAGTTTTTGAGTTCTGAGACAAATTCATGCCAAGCAAAGGCCTCTTCCCACAAATCTAATATTCTTAAAACATGACTTTAAAGGATTAACAAACAACAACTCGTTTAGTTCGTACTTTTTTTCTTTATAATTCAGTATATTTTTGTTTATAGAAAACAAAAAAATTAAATAAATAAAAAAATCTTGTGTTAAAATTTAAAAACTTTTACGATAAAGAGAGACCTCCTGATGTGAAAACAAAGACATAAAAAGTTTGTTGCTTTTCAAATGTTGTTCCTTCATAATCCCAGTTTAGTTGAACGTCCGTATTTAGAATTAAAAAAAAACAATCTATCTACAACAACTGCAATTGAAGGTGTTGGTTTTTTGGGTGCAGCCACTGCACGCAGACGCAATAATCGTCTCTCCCATATGTAACACTCACTAGTAGTTTGTAAACAACTGTAGAATATAAAAGGTTTTCCAATAGGGATTATATGATTTTGAAGTGACGTTTCGGCCATTTGTAATATGTCATGATCTGTCATTTGTTTTTCATTGTATTCAATATTGTTTACAATTTCATCATGGAGATTTATGAGTATACGCAAGAACAACGTTTAGGGGCTGTGCACATATTACGTAATGCTGTATTCAGAGATTTTATACTCCCCCCCCCCACCCCCTTTTCGGAACGCTTTTTACTAATTTTTAAGTGCAAAATTTCCAATCCGTAACAAATCTTTCGTGGAGGCCATTTGAATGACGTTTTATTTAGTACTTAATTGTATCGATTGTACTTCACATTAAATAAAAACCTTTTGAATTTCCTTAACAATAAGTGTGTTTTTTTTAAGAAATCATATCACTCTTATTGGAAAACCTTGTATTTTTACTTAAACATTTCAGTACAAGTCTAAAGGAATAATAATGCAAAAATTTAAGTGAATTGCGCCCAACTAATGGTACAGACAGCAGAAACATTTTTGCACATGGAATAGTGTAGAAAAAGACAGATCAAGTCATGCAAAGTACACTTAATTTGATTTAAGTTTATGCTTTTGAAATCAAAATAATAAAATGTGCACATACGAGTATTTATTCAGTTTAAAGTTTTCCTATTCTTTGTTTTTACTTATTTATGTATTTTTTAAAGTTTTTGTTTTCTACAAATTACATAATGATTACTTTCGGGGCGAGAGCGATTTGCTACATGTCTTTTTGGTAGTTTTTCCGACTCTTCTAATCGCCTTTCCTCCATCACTCGTCTTCACTACAGGTAGCACAATGGGACCATATCAGGACCCAAGTGAGCTGGAATCTAATCTTCCATTTACCAGCAGCCTGCTAACCTAACCTAACCTTCTGGTAGTTTGTGTTCAAGTTTGAAGGCTTGCAAGTTCTAAGGATAATCTTAAGACGCTTTTCAACGAAAATTCTTTCAACAAAGTTTAAATTTCTTTTAAAAATGTCGCTAAAGTATACTGATGATTTAGTATAAGCAGCAAATGCAGGCATTAATCAAACACTTGAAGAAATTTTAGGAATATTTTATTTAATGAATTTTTTATTTTTTTTTTTTGTTTTGTTTTGTTGGACTCAGGGGATGACCCCTACTAAGGCAATGCTTTGTGCCAGATCTTAAGGAAATTGATACGGTAGAGAAGATAGATGTTGAGAATTTAGAAGAAGACTTAATTCTTTCACAATTCTGCTTTCGCGCGTTTTGTTAATTTTTAGGCCAGTGTTGCAGGGCCTCTTCTGCTAAGTAGACGCATTAAATTTCTTAAGCTGTGTGCTGGGAACTGTATCAATCGCTGCCAAAACATATTTAAGTGACCAGTCCTCTTTAATTAAGAAATTCAACAAACAATTAATAAACTGCCTGCCACACTAATGAACGCTAGAGAAATTTATGATGTTGCTTGCCTTGCTCTGATCAGGGTTTGATCTTAGGTCTTAAGTCATTGTTCGCCAACCAACCATTTTCGAATTAATTAAAAATAATCAAAAATATAACAATTCAGTGAAGTAATCCTCAAGAATTTATGTTAAAAAAATAAAATTTCTTGTAATTTTTAGTTCTTGCTTGAGAGTTTGTATAGATTGATATTTAGGTTACTTATCCTGGCTGTTGGGCGCTCATTAGTTTTGGTATTAGAAAAGTTACGTTAGAACTGAAAAACAATGGGATATTTTCTTCTTTTTTTTTTTTAATTTAAGGCGACTGTGCATTGTCGTCTGTTTTTTTAATTGTAATAGAAAATCTTCACCAACTCTAAAATCTAAGCCCTTCTTTTATCACTTTAATATGCAAATGAGTCTTATGTAACTTAATGATATCTACGTACGTATGTGTTGTAGTTCTTCAATTGATTTGTATATAAACATTTACATGAACGAGTATGCTCTTTTTTAATTTTGCAGATCTATTTTGATCTCTCACCATCATTTACATACACAAGATCACTTGTATGTATAAATAACTTTGCAAAAACGACTCCGATGATTAAAAAGAAGATGGTCGGTTGTTCGGTCTTCTGGTCAATCGGCCCGGCCCTTCATTTGTGATGCTGTCTTCTGTCTACCACTCGAAAATAATTGAATAGAAGTGCGAGAATGTCGTACAACAAACAACTTTAGAACTTTGTTAAATCGCTTTTGTAAGCAATTTTGATTACAATTCTTTTTTGCAGATTCAAATGATGACGACGGACGGTTGTGGCTTTCTTTAGCTTGACTGTGCTGAAGGTTGAAACTGTTTGCAAGTTGTCTTCTTTCTTTAAATTTTTTTTTTCTATTTTTATTTCTTTTTTTTTTGTAGGGATTTCGTTTTAAAGAAGTTATTTAATTGTATGAAGGCTGAGAAAAGCAAAATGAAAAACTATTGTAGATACAATATGTGCTTTTTCATACACATTTTTTGCTTAATCACAACACATGTAAAAATTATATGTCATTAAAACTGATTAGAATTTATGGGATGTGGACAATTGGTTTTAAATGAGATCTGATAATGGTTATAAAAATGCAAGACAAGGCTTGTGTTAAATGTTGTTTTCTTTTTCTCGCTTTTAGTTTAAGTTTAAGTAATTTGAAATGTACAGAATTGATCAAAATAACTTAGATGTGCATGCTTAAGTTTCACTTGCATCTAAATGAAAGACACTACAACTTTTGTGCGAAAAATTATTTGCTGAACCAAATTTTCTCATCTTCACTTTGGAAATGAATAGTTTTTTTAACATAATTTTATATAGTCCCTACTTTATACGGTCCGCAAAATATCGAAAAAGTTTTTACCATTGAAAACTATTTCAACAAGTTGTGTCCTTGAGAGGCAACATGAAAAATTACGTTATTCTCTGTAATTTTTCTTTGTACGTAACATTTGTCAGTTGAATTAAATATTTTTAATTTCTTGTTTTATCTGAGTTAATACATGTACATATAAACATATCCATAAAATATTATGCAAAGGAACTCAGCATTAAATCTTCTCCAGACTTAAGCAATATCCTCATTAGTTCGTTGATTCCAAACAATAATTGATTGTGAATTAACTAAACTAATTTACAACAACAAAAATTAATTTCTTACACTTCGCATCCTCGCATTGCAATTTTTTCTCCAACATTTATCAAGTAAATAATTTCCCACCGACTAACTGTTGGCCAAGAGGATAGAAAAACATGATCAAATAAAAAGTCCAATGGTTGTTATCGAAAACTAACAAAATTTGTATTTGTTAGCAAAACAAAATCTTTGGCACTATCTTCAACATCATATCAGGTGAACATAAAGATTCATCTTAAAGCCCAAAATACTACCAAACAAAAAAGGAAATCTTACTAATTGAGGACTACCACAACATGGTTTGCAGTGACTTGAGAAGAGAAAAGTAAAAAAAAATTACAAAATAAAAATAAAATAAAATGAAAAAAACACCCAAGAGCAAACACAAAAGAAAATTTAAACAACCTGGCCAACAAATTCAAAAGAGAAACAATGCAACCGTAGAGAATGAGGAATACAAAAATTAACAAAAGTTACAACAAAGCTTACACATTTACTTGAAGGTCTCCACAAAAAAAAAATAAAAAAACACCAATAATAAGAAGAATAACACTAAGACAAAAAAAAATTAAACAGCAAGCAACATTGTATTGTAATTTAGAAAAGATTAAGATTAATTTTTAAACGCCTCTAAAGGTTAAAATAGGTACAGAAGAAGAAAATGCACTAACATGAGGAAAAACAAAGAAAAGTCTCATACTTGAGATCATACTCATGTGCACAATTAACCCTTGTGTGCATGTACAATTTTTGCACTTTAATTGTTTTGATTTCTCAATACGTCCGGTTCTGTGCTCCAACTATAGTACGGATGCAAACCATAAGATCTTTAAAATGTTTGCTTTTTTTGCTATTAGATCTAAAATTTTGTCGATCATGTTGGTCATTCGTAAGCTGTTATACTGGCGAACATGTTGGGAAACATCATTATAAATACATTTCCAAAGAAGACGCTTCGAAATGAAAACAAGTGCAAACAAAAAAATCGAAAAGTAGGAAAACAATTTGGTTAAAAAGATCATCCGAGAATTCCTAAAATATTCACATAAAAATTTATTGAAAAATTTGAGAAAAAACTTTCCATTAGTTTTTTAAATTGTTTTGGAAAACTTTCACCTACCACCTGACATACGCAAAGTACTAATATCTTGTCCGTTAGAATACCGGGCATTGTAATGGGAGATGTTTCAGCGATTCAGAAGTCATCCATCTATTAAATTAGAAGTGCTTGTAAATTTGATTATTTGATACTTCATTCAACTCATTTCGATTTTGTTCAATTTAGTCAAGCTTCTTGTATTGTTGTCATTCGTGTTGTTCATTTTAGACACAAACCAATAATCCAGCCCGTGCAATTTACCTGACTTTGATCATTGGTTTGTGTCTAAAATAAACAACTAAATGAGTTCGACACAAGTCTAGTTTGGGTCATTCAACGGTGCTAACTTTTTCCTTGTAACAGAAAGTTTTTACAGCTCATAAACTCGGCTTTTGAGCTTTTTTTTATTCAAATTAAAATGTGCTGAATGTCAGAAATCTGTACATATTGTTAGTTTTGTGTCTGAAATCGATCATGCAACATAAAGTAACACATAAAAAAAGCAGTTGTTTTTCTGTGAAAATGCAAAAAAACAATTGTCCGACAAAGTTCTGTACGAAGTCTGAACAAATATTCAGGAAAAGGTCTGAATAAATTTTCGCTACATCCCGGTAATAAAACATTCTTTGTTTATTCGTTTACATTTTCAATGCTAAATTATTTAAAATGCCAGTTAAAAAAAAATTGTTTTAAAACAAAAAACATGCTAGAAACAGAACATTTTTGTACAGACAACAATAACAGCAACAACATTTTGAGGAAAAGCAACAGCAGCAAATTAAACCACTAAGAGAAATAAAAAGAACAGACCATTCAAGAACAACTTAACATAATGATCATGACGCGACGTTGTGTCTGAGACAAACAATTTTACAACAACACAACACTATGGAAAACAACATGAAAAACGCACCTCTTACATCAGATTGGTTGTGGCAAGAAACACAACTTAAAAAACACAGAATCCTGACCAAAAGTTCGCAGAAAAGCTTAACATGTCACGCACACTAGAACAACTGTAACAAAACATATTGCAAACAGCAGAATGGACGATTGTTGCAGAGCAAAATAAAGTCTCATTATATAACGATTAGTACGAGTGGTATTAGTAACTTCAATAAGTTGGATCAAAAATACTTTTTAAAAGGGCCAGGGGGTATTGTGCTGCAAATCCCCCGGTCATCAAATCCTTTATTGTAATCTGCATGTGATGTAAATCATCTTTAATGGAACAGCATCTCTATCATGTTTAGAATAGCATTAATGATCATTCTGAAAAGTACTTGGAATAGATTTAAATAAACTTTGCTAAAGAAGAAGTTGCCATACTATGGGATGCTGTGGAATTTATTTGCAAAAAAAATATTTTATTTCATTGAAAATAGTTGTGGGACCAAGCAGTCGCAATTTCACAACCTTGGTCGCTCATATGCTCAAAATACTCGTAAAATCAAGAAAACTTGGCAGTTAATTGTTAGTTAGTTGTTTTAATATGGTCTGTATATTTGTAGTAGTGGCGAAGAAAATACGTGTACATGTCCAGGTGCTACCAGCGATTCTAAATGCTGCTGAGATAAACAAAATCTCGTTTGACTGTCTGCCCTACAGAGAGAGAAACAGAGTTCCCTAATTTTAGCTAAAATATTTAAATTAAAACCTTAGAATCATTAATATGCCAGCCCATTGTGCTTTGATCTCGTTTATTCAATTAAATCCTTTTTTATTTTTATCAAAACACATCAACCTCATCACCATCATCATTAACATTGATGCCTTTTAATGATGCCCTCCAGATGAAAAACGGACAACATCAGCAGTAATTCATAGAAAATAAAAAGATCCATAAAACAACAACACAAGTGTTACACATGCCCGACATCTCGTTACTTTTTGCTGTTACCTTCATTTGCTATTACGACGTCTACACCGTATCTTATTAAAGTTTTACAAACTGTCATTAGTTTTGTAAAGAAAAGAAAAAAAAAATGCATTCATTTTGCCGACACGCCTGTCTTTTGATTGCAATCTTTTTTTTTTTTTTTGTCAACCCAACCTTTAGAATTATGCTCTAGAATCTCTGATAAGTGACATTTAATGTTGCATTTCTTATACATGTTGTTATGGTAAAATTCAAACTTCAGTTTGACATTAGGCTTAAAACATGAAAACAGTAATTGAAAGTTAAAGGGTGTGTGTAACTCGTAGTATTTTAAAGAAAAAATTTCTTAATAAAGAAACTTCTTACAGGAAAAATATAATACCCAAATATTTTTTATACATTTCCGACTCTTTTAATATCGTGAATTTCATGGGAACGTTTGTTCCCGCTATCAATTCGTTGTGAATGTTAAAGAAGATAACAAAAATAAAAAATAAAAGAAATTTTTGTTATAAAATATACTTGGAAATATATATTTTAAAGAAAACTTTAAAAAAGGAAAGCTAAATATTCAGTGTTGGAGCGATAGTTTATTTGCAGCTTTTATTTATTGCATTCTAACTTTTATGTGTTTAAATGGTTCGGCTACTTTTGGAAAGCCAACAAAACGAAAAAATTCCAACAAATTAAAGCTTCACAAATTCGCAGGCAATAGACTTGTTGTTTTGCATTTTGTTGACCAATACATCAGTTGGTACCTTATTATTAGATATTTTTCTTTAAATGAACTTTTTAAGCTTTAATATTCAAGTTGTATGAAGAATTTCATACATGTTTTGTTCTATTCCCCATCAAAAATAAAGTGAATAAATCGAAGGGAAAAGTGAAAAAACTTGTGGGAAAAAAGTTATTCACGATAAGGGGAATTTTTTCATGGGAGCATTTTTTCACGTTATTATTCTGGACTGAATAAAATTTTTTCATGGGAGTTGTTCACGATTGCCATTAAGGGAAAAGGGAAAAAGTTACGAGGGAAAATTTGTTCACGATAGGGGTGATTATTTCTATAAAGCTTTTTCATTATTGCAGGGTAATTTAATTTGGCTTAAGGACAAATGTATATAACAAATTAATTAAAACATGTATAATCGTTATTTATTTTATATAAATTTTATTTCCCATATTTCGGTCAACTTTGCTGACCATCATCAGGGATCCAATAAAAACAACAAATAAATAGACATTAATTAACATGGTAAAATGATGATATTACCATAATTACTTATACATTTTATAAAATATTTCTTTTTCTAATCACAATTTGATAATGAAAAAACGTCTTATAGGTTTTGTCACCAGCTGATTACTGTACTCTTTTGTCTTTTGTAATTGTCTACTGTATGTCTGTATAATTCAGCGCATTTTTCTATGTCGTTTTTGTAATTTAATCGTTGTGTTGGTGGGACAACAATTTTATGCAGCATCTTCAAAAAATATCTCTTCTTATAATTTTTCTCTTCTTGTAATATGCGTGTTGTTTCGAAAGACGGTGTATGGCCTGTTCTTGCACAGTGGCTTGCTAGTGCAGTTTTTTGCTCTATTGGTTTATGTCTAGCTTTTTGGTGCGATTTGCAAGTGAACAAAACAGGTCAACAATTACATATTCTCATATTTTTCATTATTTTTATGAAATATTTCATTATTTCAATGAGTTTTTTATAATATTAATTAAGTAATTACAGAATTAGGTGGTTATTAGTCGTACATATCTTGTATTACTTGTTAATTTAGTTGCTTTCATATTCATATCGCTTCGCAGTTGCAACATAAATGCATTTTGACAAGTTTGAATTTTTTTTTAAATGTGACTTGTAATAATGGAGCGATATGTTTGTATGTATGTATATCAGTCTACTCATATTTATTAATATTCTACTTCAGTGAAATTAACTTTTGTTCGGTTATTAGACTTTTTCTGCGGATTTTAAATATTCAATTATGACAATGTAAACATAGCAAAGCTGCAGCTCTTAGATATTTTTTAATTATTATGTGTTTTCATTATAATACGAAAACAACTAAAATTTACATACGAGTATGTATTAACATTATTTGCTTTGCGATCGGTCCCAATATCTACGCTTTTAATATGCCTGTTCTTATTGTTTATTTAGCATTTTTTAGCACCAGCAAAATCTTTTCTAATTTATTTAAATATTTTTCAACGATAAAAAATATTCGCAAAACAAAAAACATGTATTATTCGACAACATGTACATCTAAACGTATCGGTGTCATTTATGCTTGTTTATCCACTTAATTAATGTCACTGTATTTGATGTTGTTTAGTTTTTAAATATCTATTCTCTGTTTTATTTCAATTAAATTTTATAAATTTGTTAACAAAATTCCTCATAAATCTTTGTCACAATAAAGTGTTAATAAAATTAACAAAAAAAAAAAAATAATAATAAAAAAACTACAAACTGGCAAATTCCAAACTTAATCAAATCAATAACATGTTAAAGTTAAATGCCTGTTGTCCATGTAGGCATGTATGTATGTATGAGAGTTGTTTCCACTCTCTACCCGCGTCTTTCGACTGTTGCTCTATTACGGGTAGCAATAAACAATGATATCACAGAAGCAATTACTTTATTATTTATAAATATATTCTCCCTACTATTATTGATATTTTTCTCTATAGAGTGTTCAAAGTTTTTGTAAGTGCAACCCAAACAGAATAAAAGCGTTAGACGATGTTTACAACTGACAAATTGTAATTTAAAAAATTGTATTTTAAATTTAATATATTTTTGTATAATTATGAATGAGTATTTGAAACGATTTGTTGTTAACTGTTATCAATTACCTATTCAGTTCGTAAGATTGAAATACATATTTTAATGTTTCAACTACACCTCATAAGCTTAGAACTCCCTTAACAACTTCATTTCTTTATAAGTATTCGGCTTTGAAAGCACTCAATTCAAGAAATAATTAATCATTATTTTTGTAACAAGAATATTGAGATTTTCATTACTAAATCGCTAACACATTCAACGGCCTAGATTTAATAAAAATGGTTTTTGGAATAATTTTTTTTTTTATTAAATTATTTTCATGGGTATTGAAGTCATTCAAGTTTTTAAAAAAAATATGTTCGTATTTTAATTCAGTCATGCCATCATGCTTAACGATGTGAATAAATTGAACTTCGTACAGAAATTTAGTTAAATTTTTTTGTTTTTGTAATCCTTTCTAAGATGAGGATATTAGTCGAAAACTTTTAGTCTGCACTGTACAAACACTCAAGACTAGGTCAATTGATATATTTTAGCGTGATTGTTAGATTGAACTTCTCTTATCACATTAAACCGATATTGTTAGACGATTTGTTGTACAATGCACAATGGGACCACATCAGGACCAAAGTGGGCTGTAGTCTACTTTCTTTTCATAGCAACCTGCTAACTTAAAGATTAGATCAAATAAGAGGGTCTTACGTCAGGACTCTATAATCGCAAATTGACACAAGAGACGTAATGCAGTGCTAGGTTTTCTTCCCAATACATTTCAAAAATACAAATAACGTGGTGAATACCGGCTAAGTCTGAAATTTATGTAAAAGAAAATCTGAAAAATATGTCAATTTTTTATTTTAACTCGTTAAACTTTAGTTAGGTGTATGACAAGTAGGTCCAACAAAACATTTAAGGATAAATATCAATCATATTTAACACGTGAACAGACACACCACACCCTTTAGTATGCTTTGTTTCTTAGTTTATGGTGGTAAGGGTTTCACGGGGGTGCAGGCATTTCTCCACCCAAACAGTTAAATATACCACAAAGTCTACTTTATTTTGTATATTTCCATATTTTATTTTATAATTAATTGGTTACGGCTTTCAGATGGTTACAGTACTTGTTTCCATTCGTAGTGCACAAAATGTATACAACATGCTGCTGGTGGGTATGGGAAAATATTGGAGTAAATTAGTTTTAAAACAATTTTTATTTAGTATCGTTTTTTGTCTTGTCGTTTTTAATATTTTACTTGAATTTTTGCAATACAATAATACTTGGCAATTGCTTGGTTGCTGCTCTTAGTGAACTGTCCGTAAAGTTGAAAGGTGTTGAAAATTCATAACTAAACAAAAAAAAAACTTATTTCAGATGCTAAAATAGATATTGAACAGAAAATGTGCCTTTCATCATGGTTTTCAATTAACCAATAAGTTTGTGTAAAAGTTTTAGTTCAGTTGCTCAAAAAAACCAAAAAAAAAAACGTTGCATGTCAGACTAAAGAAGTTATTGCATCTTTGTACGATATTTGAAATAATTCACTTTTATGCATAAATTCCTTCTGGATTTTTTACACTGTGCATCAACTACTGCAACCTTTTCTATAAATACATACGTTTTAATTTTCAAGAAATGCGGCTTTTTCAATGCAGTTGTAAGTGAAAATTGATGCAAAATTTAATGAGATTCCAAAAAATTGAGTACAGCATCTGTAATGAAATCGTTTCTTTATTTGTTGATGTTGTTATATTGTTTGTGTAATCATATATCATATGGTTGATCAATTTCAATTCATTCATTACATTTTTAACGAAACGTCGCAAAAAAAAACACATCCACTGTAGCAGCAGCAGAAGAAGAAATAATAACAAAAACTGAGACGACCTCCCAAATGTTTTGGCAAGTCAGCAAAAGATTTGTTTAATTCTGCTGCAGCAGTCATTTCTTTAAAACAGCGGTCAGTTAGTGTGTTAACCCTCAGAAGAGTCAAAAAACGCGGTTTTGTGTTAAATAAATTACGCGGAATGCAGTCAAAATGCAAGTATAAATAATTTGTGTGGGAAATTTGTGAAAAACTATCACGAAAAAAAATTTCAAATGTTTCTGGCAACATTCTAGCAAAGGTGCAAAATAAAGCAAACGTACATTATTTTATACGCAATTTTACAATTCTGACAGCTGATCTACAATGTAGTACACTGAAAAACAACAACAACGGTACAATTTCAACACTTCGCTAAGATATACACCACATTTTATTGTCATGTTTTCCAAATCCTTTCAGTTTCAACTCTCGCAGTGTACAGACGCGTTTTATAATCGTCGCAACTGAATATTAAAATTATCAAAAATTTAAAGTCACAAAAAATACAAAAACAAAACATTTATTAAACAGTTATTATACTGGTTTTATTTTATTTTTTTTTGCTTGTGTATACATAAATATTTGCATACACAAACTCTTATAAGTGAAAAAAACAAGAGAACTCTAAATGAGTTCATCTTCTGGCAACAACAACAACAATAAACCCACAAGCAGTAGAAATGCTTATTTAACTTTTGTTTCTGATGACGACAATAAAAAAATTGAATTAAGCACAAACCTGAATTCTACACAAAACACAACTATTCGTGCGCGATCATGCTCTCCATACATGTTAAATAGTGATCAAGAAACAACAACAATTGCACCTATTAGCAAACTTGTCAGCTTAGCTGTACAAGCAAACAAACAAACAATAAATACCCAGGTGACCAACGTGCACAAAATGAATAAAATTATGGATAAAGTAAGTGAAAATAGTGATAATAAAATTCAAACAGGTATGGATAGATACATAACTGTGTTAAAAAGGGGAAGAAGTCCCAAATCTGCTGAAATTGCGTCAACGGCAAAAGTTCCCAAAGATGGGAAAAATATAAAAAATTCCGAAAATCGTTTCGCGATTTTAACGGAACAAGGTGATGAAGACACAACTAATACAAGTTTGAGTAAACCACCACCGATTTATTTAAGAGAACAGAACTCCAGCCTTCTGGTAAAAAGCCTTATCTCGTTAATTGGAGAAAATGAGTTTTACGTAACTCCAATCAAGCGTGGGAAAATTAATGAAACAAAAATTCAGGTATCTAAATAAAATAATTACAGAAAAATAGTCTCAGACTTTGAGACTAAAAATAAAAATTTTTATACATATCAGCTTAAGAGTGCTAAAGGTCTAACCGTTGTAATAAAAGGTATAGATTCTAGTGTGGATCCAGAAGAGGTCAAGTCTGGCCTTGAAAATAATGGATTCAAGGTGAAAAATGTTTCAAACATCAAAAATCCCCCAACCAATATTTAGAGTCGAGTTACAGCCAGGTGACATAAAGATAAAAAAAAAATGAATCCCATCCAATCTATGATCTAAAGTATTTGTTACACCGGAGAGTTACCGTTGAGCAGCCACATAAAAGAGCTGGACCTATCCAATGCCTGAACTGCCAAGAATTTGGGCACACGAAAACTTATTGCAAGTTGCCTACAGTCTGCGTTGTATGTGGTGAGCTACACAGTACCGCTAACTGTGACAAAACAAAAGGTGATCCCAAGGCGAAAAAATGTGGCAATTGCGGCGGAAATCACACTGCCAACTATAGAGGCTGCCCTCTTTACTCGTTTTTTAAACGCTCCTCGCACAAAAAAGAAAATATTATCCCCGCTCAGCCTATCACACTTTTAAGCTACCCTCAGTTACCTCAACCGTCTACCAGTCAGCAACAATATTCAAACGTATTGAAATCAAACGCGACTATTGCTCAGCAACAACCTAATAATAAATTTTCATACGCTAACATTTTAAAAAGTAACCACAATACAGCGCAAAATCCGGTACCAGTAAGCGAAGCTACAGGGTCTAATTTTAGCCGTATTGAAGCCTCAATTGAGAGCTTAATACAAACAGTAAATACTTTTACTCTCAACATGTCCTGTATGATGCAGGAAATGTTGAAAATGCAGTCTACTTTGTTGCAGGCTGTATTAAGCAAACCATGAACTTGAAAATATGTTTTTGGAACGCAAACGGCATCTGCCAACATAAAAATGAAATAGAATATTTTCTTCTGGATAAACAAATCGATGTTATGCTTATCTCAGAAACTCATTTGACGTCTCGAAGCTATTTTAGAATTAGTGGATATAATTTCTACGACACCAAGGATCCTCGAGGTAGAGCTTGTGGTGGCTCGGGAATTCTAATAAAAACGCGAATAAAACACTACCTGTTAAATGAATTTTGTGAAGATTACCTTCAAGCAACAAACATCTGCATTGAAAATTTTTATCAAAAACTTGTGCTATCATCTGTTTATTCTCCTCCCAGGTTTTCAATTTCAGAGAGTCAATATACCGCATTTTATTCAACACTGGGGTCCCGTTTTCTAGCAGCTGGCGACTACAATGCTAAACACACATTTTGGGGTTCACGTTTAATCAGTCCCAAGGGTCGTGTTTTGTTTGACACAATTTCAAAAATGGGCTTTAATGTAGTTTCAAGTGGTCAGCCAACATATTGGCCAACGGATCGACAAAAAATTCCTGATATTATCGACTTTGGAGTTATGAAAGGTGTGCCCAGCGAAATGATTGAAGTTGAAGCATCATTGGATTTATCTTCAGATCACTCGCCTACTATTATCACTATTTACTCACACACAACTGCAACATCAACATGTGATTTACCGGTGACATCTGCACGTATTAACTGGCTGAAATACAAAAAATATTTGAGTGCTCATTGCACGGAAAATATGCTGTTGAGAACACCTACTGACATAGAAAATTCTATTAGGTTGTTTGAAGCACATGTTAATCAAGCTGCTCTTAATGCTTCTTCAAATCAACCCAATCAACAAATAAGATTCAACAACATTTCTTCTGTAGATATAGAAAGGCTATTGACTGAAAAACGAAGAGCGCGACGAGAATGGCAACGTTACAGATCCCCCCAGCTAAAGTTAAGGCTAAAGGAATGCACCAAACAGCTCAGAAAAGTTTTACAAACACAAAAAACAGCTTCGCTGCAAAAATTTCTTCAAGAACTCGATGCAACACCACAAACAGATTATTCGCTATGGCGTGCAGCCAGAGGACTTAAAAGGCCAGTGATTTGCAAACCTCCGTTACGAGATTCGAATGGTGACTGGGCAAGAACTGATGCTGAAAAAGGTGCTCTTTTTGTTAAGCACTTAGAAAATGTATTTACACCGAATATTTCTACTGATATTGTTGAACTGCCACCAGTCATCTCTTTACCAGAAATACCGTTAAGATTTAACATTGTGGAGATTGAAAAGGCCATCACTAGTCTTAACACCAAAAAAGCCCCAGGTGTCGACAAAATAAGCAACAAACTGCTTCAACAACTGCCTTATATTGCAAAAAGAATTATACTATTCATTTTTAATAGTATTCTACGGCTGCAATACTATCCTGCAGAATGGAAGGTTTCGATGATTATTATGATACCAAAGCCCGGCAAGGATCATACGAAGGTTGAATCCTATCGGCCTATTAGTCTATTGCCCAACATTTCAAAACTATTTGAAAAGCTGTATATGAGCAAGCTGATGCCTATAGTGACTAGAAGTGGATGCATTCCAGACCATCAATTCGGTTTTCGCAGACAACACAGCACAATTGAACAAACTCACAGACTTGTGAATGTTATCAGAGACACTTTCGAAAAGAAGAAATATTGCTCTGCGCTCTTTATAGATGTTTCTCAAGCTTTCGATAAAGTATGGCACGAAGGTCTTATACATAAATTAACACAAAATCTACCCGCAAACATTGTTAGGCTTTTAATAAGCTATTTAATTGAACGAAAATTTGTAGTTAGGGAAGGCAATTTTTTAAGCCCACCGCAGTCGATCGAAGCCGGAGTTCCCCAAGGCAGTATCTTCGGTCCATTACTTTATTTAATATATGCCTCTGACTTACCGTTAAGCAGTAACATTCACACGTCAACATTTGCTGACGATACAGCTTTTCTAAGCGTTCACGAAAATCCTGTAGAAGCTTCCCGCAATTTACAAGAATATATATCCAAATTGCAAAATTGGCTCAAACAATGGCGTATTAAAGTTAACGAGCAGAAATGTGTGCACGTAACTTTTACGTTGCGCAAGGAAACATGCCCGCCTATAAAAATTAACACCGAGACCATACCGAAACACACTGTTGTCAAATATCTAGGCGTTCATCTTGATCGTCGTTTAACATGGAAATCGCATATAGACGCAAAGTTAATACAAATTAAATTAAAAGCAGCCCAAATGAATTGGCTTATTGGAAGAAATTCTATACTAAGCCTAGACTGTAAACTACTATTATACAACGCGATCCTGAAACCAATATGGTTCTATGGAATCCAGTTATGGGGCACTGCCTCAGCATCAAATGTCGAAAAAATTCAAAGGCGACAAAATAAAATTCTACGTACAATTACAGCAGCTCCCTGGTATGTCAGAAATCATCGGATTCATAAAGATCTAGATGTTCCGTTGGTGAAGACAGTATTTTCAATAAACGCAAAAAAATATATAAAAAAACTTGAGGTGCACCCAAATGTACTTGCGCGCAATATTTTAAATTATAGAGGCCACACCCGGCTGAAAAGGAGGGATACTCTTTTTCTCAGCCGTACACGAGAGACGTAAAACAACATAAATTAACCGTTGAAATTAAAAATTTTGTTTAGCATTGGCTAAACTTATATGTAATATTTTTTAGATTTAAGATTTGAAAAACTTATTGATAATTTAATTTAAAATTGAAGATTCAATAAATAATAAAATTTATCAAAAAAAAAAAAAAAAAAATGTTTTCCAAATCAAATACTCAAAGTTGCTTAACAATTTCCACAAATTCGAACAGAGTAGTAAGATTTAATAAAAATGCAAAATTACTGAGACTTTTTGGAACATTAGAATAACACACATTTTTTTCCTGTTAAAATATTGCCAGAAACATTTCAAATGTTTTTTTTTTCGAGAATACACATTACTACTCTTGCAACATTTTGTTCATGAATTTTCCACTCGAATTTTTTAAACATGAAATTTGACAGAATTGCGCTTGAATTACTCAACGCAATACCGAGCTTAAGGGTTAATAAAACTATTTTTTTTCCTGCTAATGTAACTGATCTCGTACATGCGTAAAAATTCGAATATTTATGCATTAATTTTTTATGTAACTGAATTCTTGTAAACTTTATGCTGCTGCAGCTGTTATGTTGGCCAATTGGCCTTATAAAAATTTGTTTTATATGCAAGTTTAAGATTATGTATATGTATTTAAAATTTATTTTAAATACATAAGTATAAAAAAATATATGGAGGCAATAAGCCAGCAACGCAGGCACAATACTAGTGACTGACTGTTAGCGAGTTGTTTGCTCGCGTGATTTACGATCTCAACATTGAAATTGTGTAACGAGCAACCGTAAAATGAAACAGAAATACATAATAAAAATTAAAATAAAATAAACCGAAAATATATATTCATTGAATACAATATGATCTTGTTGCCAGCGTGTGTGAAGTTTGTGCAAGTTTGTTTTTTCTTAGGTTGTTTTTTTTTTTTATTACCGACTGACCGTTTGACTCGGCTGCTTGCTTTTTATTTCAATACAATTTGTGTGCTTTATTTTTTATTTGTATTGTTTTATTATTTGATCCTCGTCGGTCGCACGCATAAGCAATAATATTTTTTTTTTACACTAATGTGAAAAGAATACACAAATAAAGATATTCAAATACAAAGAAAACTGCCTAACGGACACAACAAAAGTCCATTTATGACAAAAGAAAGAAATATTTTCCCTAAAAACAAAATTGCATATCGAGCTTTTTTAGAAAACCTTAATATTTGTTTCAATAGTAAAGATTTTTATGAGATAGAGAATAAAGCATTGTAATTCAATTAGTTTAGAATTATGTCTGATATTGTGTTCAGCATTTCTTGGGAAATTCTTTCAAAATGGTTGTATAAAAAATTTGCATGGAAAGTCTGTGAAAAAATCTTGCAAGGGTATTATTATGTTTTCTTGATGAAAAACATTAGAAATGTTTCTAGCAACATTTTAACAATTCTACAAAATAAAGCAAATGAGCATTATTTAAAGCCTAGTACGAATTTGTAAAAAAAGTTGAGCAACATTGATTATTTCACTTGGAAAATATGACATTTAAAATGTAGTGTATAAAATTGTATTGTTTTTATGTTCAGCTGTCAAAATTCCGTATGAAATAAAGCCATCGCAGGTATTTTAAAATGTTGCCAAAAACATTTCATATGTTTGTCCACAAAAAACAGAGTACCACTCTTGCAACATTTTTTCACGAATTTTCCACGGAAATTTTTATGCATGCATTTTGACAGCATTCCGCATGGAATACTGAACAGAATACTGGGCTTAGTACGGAATTTTGACAGCTTGTGAACAGTTTAGTATCCTTACAAACAATTAAAACGTTACAACTTCTACAAATCGCCAGATATGCACCACATTTTAAAGGTTATTAATAAAATAATCAATGTTGCTCTACATTTTCTACAAATTCGAACAGTGTACTACGCTTTATGGCTGTATTTTAAAAGTTGCTGATAGCATGTTGCTTAGATGATCATACACAGTAGACGTGTGTCTGTTTCAGACACATGCTTTATGTTCAACTCCTTTGCAGCCCCAATTAAGGAAACATGTACTATAACCTAGCAAGATTTTTTTAAAATAATTTTGTGAGTTAATTCGCATAATGTGAGCTGAATTAAAACAAGTTTAATATTGTAGATATTTTTTCTAAACATTCCGGTTTTAAAAGTATGTGAAGCAAAGCAAATATCTTAAACATTTACTTAGTTGCCATATATTGTCCAAATTCACAATAGACTCCTGCACGATGGCGCCACTGCTTATGAACATATTTTAAACAGTGGATTTCTTTTCAAATAAATAAACGACAATGAAAGTATTTGAATAAAATATTTCACTGTAACGCCAATGCCTTTAACACAATATTTATTTTACATTAACGTTTGTGATATCCACTGCAAATAATTGTGTAAATCCTAAACATGTGTGACTAATTTCTATAAAACATGTATCTAAGCATGTTCCTAATTGTGCTTGCATTTAAATTGCCAACAACATAGCATACGAACGAGAATATGTACCATTTTCAAGTTTGTATGATTTAAAATATTTGATGCAAAATATTTGTTCCTCTGTAGCATCTTCCATCTTATTTCATATAATGGGTTATTGTGACCTTTGCTTGTTGGTTTTCATCGTAAATTTTTTTAAGTTCTAAATAAATAAAACTAATAAATCACTTTGATTTGAAAAAAAAAACAGCAGAGACACAATAAAATCAACACAGAAAATTTTCAAAAAATATTTTGGTGGCTGCTCAAGTTGTATCCAATAAAATTCTAAAGAATAAAGAAAAGAAATGGCTTAAGAGTTAAACGTACTAATATCGGTTTCTTTAAGTTTATATTTTCGTATTAAACCAGAAGATTTATGACCTGTGTTGAATAGTATGGCGTGTGAAAATAGTAAATTCTGGAACAAATTTATCAGCATTGAGTCTGCTTAAGCTTTGCTAATTGTTCAAAGAAAAAAAAAAACAACGGCGACATATTGATACATGAATCAAAGTTTGAATATAAAAGAATCCCATAAAGTTAATATTTAATAAAAGGATAACGAAACATAAAAACTAACTTTTATTATCATATACCCAAGGCCTTTTAATGCAGTTCGACAATTATACATTAGTTCAATTCACAACATTTTTTTAATTGGTATCGCTGGTTGACAATGTTTCTCAACAAATGTTTATAGACATCTTGTACAGCATCATTCATGATCTGTTTTAAGTATAATACTATGTTCAAATTATGAAAAATGTTGAACAGCAATGATTATTTCATAAAAAAAATTAAATTTTCACAGAAATAAAAAGTTTTGAACTTGAATGCCGTCAATGTCATAATTTCTTATTTATAGTATTTTCCGCAAAATCTTATAGACGACACGATATGGGTCTTTCTAGAGCCTAAAGAAGTAGTCCCCATCAACAGGTCGCATTATACATATGTTAAGCACTTTACCATCCTTTATTTGTGGCACATGTACATGACTTTTGTCGTTTTTTATTTTGTATAGATTAAAAAAAAAATTAAGATTCAAAGGTTTTGATAAAAAAATGTTTGGTTGTCTCAAAAAAATATTTGAAATGAAACACATGCCGTAAAAACGTTATGGTAGAAACATGAAATTTTTTATAAAAATATCCATCTAACATTGATTTTATTTATTTCACTAACTTCTTATATAGTGAATTATTCATTTGATCATTTAGTTTTATGGTTATTTGTTTAAAATGTTAAATGAATATATACTAAATGAATGTCATATAGTGTCACTAATGAATCTAAATTATTATTATAATAATTTTTCCATTTTTAATGCACTCGAAAAAATATATTAAATTGTCTGCAGTATTTCAAACAAAACACAACAGCTAACAACAATTGCAACAGCAACCAGCAAACAGGCTGCAAAGTAACAACTGTTGCATGAAAAATAATAAACAATAATTTTCAAGGCATTCATAAACATATTTAGTTGCAAATGTAACACCACGGAAACACACAACAACAATAGAAAAGAGCCATTGAGAAAGACAGCAAAAAAAACACGGTCACGCAGTGCATGACAACAAACGAAATCTGGAAAAAAAACTGCTTATTGTAAATAACAAGCTTTTAGTTAACCCTTTAAATGTGATATTCTGCTGAAAGTTTTTTTTATATAATTACATGTGCAAGTATAGGATTAGAATCATGGTATCTTCAACCACGTGTTTCTGCAGGACTGTGCATCTTGTCGGAGACCAACATAATATGTTTAGAAGATGATTTAATAAATTTATTTTCATTCTAAGCCCCAATACTGCAGGATTCTGTAAGCGGAATGTTGCGTACAACATGTACTATCTAGAACAATTCGCGAAATAACTTGAGAATGGCTGGAAAACTTTTTCGTTTACAGTCGTCGTTTACATGATCACCAAGTAATGCAGGATGAGTTTCCTCTTTAATGAAACAAACATAGCAAATGTTTCTGCAACTTTTCATTCAACATTCATAATAATTAATAATGTCTCTAAGCAATAGGAATGTGCCAAATAGCGAGATAAGTAAAATTAGGTGCAAGAAAAATATTTGCGTATGAAAAATTAATGGTCCACAGTTTTAAATATTTTGCCACCCTTTAGTATTCTCTGCTCTAGCTCTCACACAAAAACCAGAACAATTCTATTTAATAAAATTTCAAATATTTCATTTAAAAATCGTAGACTAAAACCTGCAACGGGTTAACTTGAAAATACTTTTGTGCAACAATACTTTAGTAATTGCGACAATTGCAAATGAAAAGTGCAAAAACGTGATTATAAAATATTATATTGAAAGTAATACACAAAAAAAATATATAACTAAATTATTAACTGACATGTTTATTAGATAAATAAATGGCTAAACAAAATCTGAACTCAAAATTGATTTTATTTTCTTACAAATATTTTTCTTTTATCTTTTACAGAACAAATTCACAAACAACATGACAATTTTATCAAACATAAAAACCAGTGCAATAAACCTATGAAATTAATAACGCAAAACATGACATGTCAACAGACACAACAGAAAGAGCAGCAACAACAACAGCAATCCGTAATTATCAAAAATTCTAGCAACATTTGTCAAAAATTAGTTGCTGCTAAAGAAAAATGTTCATTTGGAAACGATGAAATTTATGGCAAAGAAACTTCAGTGGAATTAAAAGATGACAAATTAAACCACAAATCATCGTCAGCGACAGTCTCGTCATTATCAACGACAACGTCATCGTCAATGTCTGCGACATCATTATTAAAATCTTCTAAAGCTGGATCAGCTGCCACTATACCACGTTGTAGTCAAAGTCTAACAAATCATAATGCATCCAATAAATACGGAAGCACTAAGGAGACACCAACAACTTCATTATCATCATCGTCTGAACCAGCAACAAATGGCATGACACTTGATAAGCAGCAAAATGGTTCAAGTGGTGTCTTGTCTAAAACAGCTGCAACACAGCCATCATCACCATCAGCAGCAGCACCAATAACGAGCCCGTCAACGTTTCCTTTGGCTTATAAGCAGCCAAATGACACATCAATTGATAAAAGCAACAACGTTTTAATTGCAACAGGGTTAACAAAAATAGCTCGTGGTGATACCAGCCGTAACAAATTGGCTGCTTTGGATAATTTGGATTTGGCATTCAATTTGTCAAATTTACCACTGGAAGGCGATGAAGATGATGATCCATATTTTGAGTTGCAAGAATATTTAGAACGTGTCAAGGTGAGTCGATCAATTATTGATTTAATGGTCTTAAAAACATACAGTTTTCTTGTTTATGGTAAAATAGTTTTACAAGCGTAAAAGCATTTTAAAGCTTTTGGTTAAAATATTTTTTTTTAGCACGAGAGTGACTAAAAATAAAGAAAAGCGAATAGATGCGAGCACTATTTTGTACGTATTCTATTTTGTGCAGTTACTCAACCGCATTTAAGTGTGAACGAAAAATTTAATCGTTCCCAGCATGGCAGTGAACTCCACTGACTCACTGAAGCTTCATGTGCACGAGTATTTGGTATGTGTTTAAATGCTTTATCGATACTAAATAGAATTGTATTATCTCTCTTTATTACTGATATCGTTCTACCGCTGAAAGCAGCGAACGGCATATCCTTCATTCAGAGAAAAATTCCTTTGTAAACAATGTGTGCATGAATGGCACGCACAGAGAAATTTTATTCTTTAGCAAACTGTGCGTATGTGAATTAAGTCAAGCTCCTTCCAGAGGCTTTTCCAGTCATTTTTCGCATAAAATAATTGCGATTCACATTATTTCCAACTGTACAAAAATTTTACATGAATGTTGCCAGTCACACTTCATATGTTTATTTTCAATTTGTTGCATTTGTCGAGCACACTAATTAATTCTCTTCAAGGTTCTGGCATTACAAATATACAAATGAATGGTATTTTAGAGAAAATCACAAAATGTTGCTTTGTGTATTTAGCATCAAGTGAACCATAATAAGGAAAGCTTGTGAGCTTGTACGTTGTTGCAACACCTCACATACAGCGCTTTTCGAAAATACGTTTAGACTTCAAAACGTCAGCTTTAAAGTTCGTATGAAATAATTGAGATTCATATTATTTGAAGCTTAAAAAGAAATTTTGTTGGTTGAATGTTGCCAGATACGAGTAGACTTTGTTTGATTCAAACAATATAGACCGACAACAACTTGCTTCAGAAATTTTTCGAATTAATTTTTTTCATTCGGACTTTGGTGGCACTGTTTTTGCTGGCTATATTGAAAGATAGAAGTTTGGACACAACAATTTTATTTGCATCATAATTTGGCTACCACAAACTTGCAACAATAATAAACCATCCTTTTAATGCAACATAGTCATATATTCAAAACCAAAGTTTTAAAGTTAGTCTGTGTTCACACTATCCAAGTCTTATTGCAAAACTTATCACGATTTCTTCTTTGAACTTTCATTGGCGGTCACACCGCACTCGTCTTATTGCTTATCTTGTATGAATGTATGTACATATACCTACTTAACACTACGAATAAGACAACAAAACGAATTTCATGAATACATGAGAGGATGTACTCGTTTCTTTTCCCCCTGCCTCTCTCTCCTAAAGGCTAATAAGCTTAAAAATAAGACTTGCATCGTCTGAACACAGACTTACTGAAGAAAATTTTTTTCTTAATAACTTTTTTATTCATAAAAATATTTTAATGAATTTTTTGAGATATGACTACTACGTTGCAGTAAATGAGTGATATGTATGAATGCGCTTAATAAAACTTTACTGCCTTAAATATTTTTAAAATTTAATTTTAATATTAAAATTTCAATAGAAATGGGGGCCAATTTGTTCACACAAATGTTTTTCGTTTTTATATCACACACATGTGGGCAGTTGTGAATAACATATTTTTTTAACAATTTATATTTCACACCTCAGTTTCCCTTTAAAGAAAGCAAACAAAATTGTTTAGATCGTTTTTAACTGTAGATTTACGAGCTAAACATGCTTAAAACTGGAAACATGTGATTGCAACATTAATAAATGTTGCACTTGTCAAACTATGTAAATATGTAATTATGTTAATGTTTGTGATGAACATGTGTATTTCAATTCTTTTAAACACGCAGATGCAAACATACATACATACATATGTATTTAAAATTTTATATTTTCAATAATTTCGATTCAATATGAACAAGAAAAAAATTTCCTTAATTTAAAATTTCTTACATATGTCTGGTGATAAAATTTTATGTCGTCATTTCGCAATTTCCTTAAAACTTTTTTTTTTTTTTGTTGTATGTATAATGTTTAATTCATGAATCTTATATTCAAATCTAGGTCATCATTATATTCACAAACTTATTATAATAAAATGCGCCAACGCTCAAATGCTTGGCTTCTAATAAGTCTAGCAGTAAAAAACAAATTGTATTTTTGAAGTTAATTAAACTTTAAAATTTAAGCAATCTTGACTAAATTTGTTGAGTCAAAGATGCGAAAACACAAAATAAAATCAAATATATGAAAAACATAAAGATGGAAAAAAGTTTTCTAAAGCTTCCTTCACATGTGGTGTAAGTGTATACGATATCAATTTTTGTTTGCTTCAAAATTTAAATAAAAATAACGGTCTATTTGTCATAATAAAACTAATAATGTTTTGCTATTGCGGTGTGTGTGCGTGTGTGTAGGCTGTTTAATTTTTATGGCAAATTTATGATTTAGTAACTCGTAGAAAAAAAATCAACTTTGTTTTTGTCTTAAAACATAAAATAGGTGGAGGTTTAAATGTTATATTTTTCAAACTTTCTCTGCTCCTTGTTATACTCGTATGCTTAAAGGAACTTTTCTTGAATAAAATTTTCAAGCATGTGATTTTTTTTTTTTTGCATTTTTCTTATTTTGCGTAAATGAAAAACTATCAATTTTGGTAATTTAATTTTTAATATTTTATTTCCAAATCGTAAAATCCAATTATAATTTCTGGTATTTATAGAAAAAGGTGATGACACCCATTTCTTTTCTGTTGCATTTATTTTCGTTATTTTATTTCATTAAATGTAATTTATAAACATGATCGTATTTAAAGTTTTATAAGTTTTCTTTTATTAAGATTTGACAGCAATTTTACGCTCGAGGAAAATAATAGAAGAAAATCGTAAAGTAATATTAGGAACACTTTTGATTATAATGTTTAACAACATGTTGTTTAAAAGGTTTATTCGTTTTAACTGTTTCAATTTGTGAAATAATTTGTACAACATGCATTATTTCTTCTCAGATATACATGTTTGTTCACATTTTCTGATAAATAAATTTTATATAAAAATATAGAATTTGTATTACGTTTATATTGATAAAAAATTACGAAATGTGTCTGACAACATTCATGCAAAATTTTGGGTTTTAAATAGAGAAATCATATGCAAAACAAAAATAAGTGTCTGTTCGCCGATATCGAAGAAGTTCTTTCTTTCGAACAATTACATTTGAAACAAAAACAAATTCAAAAATTTTGGCAGGCAGCAAGTATTTTTCCTTTAAATACACTTCTACAAAAGACAGAGTGATGTCGCCATCGTACAACGTAGAAGATTTTGTTTCAATTATTTTAAAGTTGTTGGCAAGTACATTCTTAACGTCTTTCTAATCGAATGAAAACATGTTACAGATGTCGTAGTGCTATGAAACATATGAAATGTATGTGTAATATGTGAAATAATTTGAGCTCATTGTTAGATAAACATATTTTGTTTAAAAATTAAAAAAAGAAAAGTCATATACAAATACATGCCTTGAGCCCGGTGTTGAGGGTGTTCAAGTATTTCAAACGGAATGCTGTCAAAATTATTGCATATAAAATTTGCTTGGAAAATTTGTGAAAAACTATCACAAAGTCAGTACTAAATAAGCATATGAAATGTTTCTAGCAACAATTTAACAAAGTTGCGAAGTATAGCAAACCGGCATTATTTCATACAGAATGTTGACAGCTGATTAGTAGTGTGTTATGTATACTTAAGAAAAATTAAAACGTTACACACTCTAAAAAATCGCATATACACACCACATTTTAAATGTGATATTTTCCATGTGAAATAATCAATGTTGCCCAACATGTTCAAAAATTCAAAAAGATTACTAGAGCTTAAGGTGGAGTTACATAACACGCGTTCTACGCGTTTCAAGCATTCTATGCATTCTACGATTTAGTTACATACGACGCGTTTTGTGCAGCAATCAAAACAGTGATGGAAAAGAGTATTTGCATTTCGGTACCAAAAAAAATTTTGTTGAGTATTTTTTTGATGCACAGAGTATCAAATATTATTTTGTTTTGTAATTTTAATTTTATTAAAAGAATTATACAAAATGTATTTAAAATATATATATATATATGTATATACAGGATACAAAGCGCATATCTAGGAACATACATATCACACATTTACTAATACAACGTTATACCTGAAAATTTCAAATTTATATTGTGTATAAGTTTTATCTTTATGTCTTTTGTACTTTCCACGTTTTAAGACAATAAGTCAGAAATTTTTCTAGATGGTGAGAACAAATCAAAAACTTCAACTGCAATTATCTCGAAATGGATTTTTTGGAGTTATGACGTTACATTAGTAAATGATCGATTTGTGGGAACACACATATGTATGTGTGTATTATAACAGTTTTTGAGTAGACATGGATGTTTTAGGTCTAATTTAAATCGTTTCCGACATGCCAGTGTCCCGTTTTGTTCCAAATGTGGTGATAATTTTATGGAAGATGTCGAATATATTTTTCATCTGTCCACGATTTGACAATTCAAGTTCAAGGACGTATTTAAAGTTTAGGTTTAGTTAGAGTTTAGGACCTCGTTTCACTTCGGGATGTAAAGTCATGCGGCAGTTCCGCTGGTTACGGTCCCGCAAATGTATAGGGGGAGTTCCACGGTATACTTCGTTATCAAATAGTGTAAAAAAAAAGTACGATCGTACCAACTTTCCCACTGCAAACAAACACTGGCTCAAAACGACTATCAGAAACAGCTGATCTCTTTGAGTGACGCGTAGGATGCTTACAAAAGTAGAAAGTATATCTACTTCAACGCGTTCTATGCGTTCACGCGTTCTACGCGTTGTGCTGTGTAACTTGTCACATACAATTACACTAATTCAACTTTTTTGACAGCCGCGTAGAATGCGTTGACGCGGTTAACGCGCCTTATGTAACTCCACCTTTAGGCATTACAGTTTAGGAAAATATGCTGCAAAAGTAAAATTATTTTCAGTTTTATCCAACATATCAAATGTATCTGTAACATTTTAATTCATTCAGCCGCGTGAAATTTACAAGAACATATTTTGTTTACAAACAACGCAACTATTTTTATGGATTTAAAATTATTAATTATGCAAATATTTTTTACAAATATTAATACACTACCATGCCTGAAATGCAAAAATGTTGCTTTAAAATTTATGGATGAAATAAAAATTCTTGTGATTTAAACAACTACGATGCAGTTATTAGTTGCAGTTGAAATTTTTCAGCAATTCATAGTCACTCTTTAGTTTCTATAGTCCTTAAAGCTTAAACACATCCTTTTCATACCAACATTTTTCACGGAGCGTATTTGCAATTAAACTCATACGCATTTGAGGGTAATGCGCTCATAAAATATCAGCTTGAATAACATTGGTTTTTTTTTTAGTATATTTTTTTTACAATATAAATTCGATATTTTTTCCATATTACACATGTAAAATGTAAAATTTCTGTGTCCCGCTGTTGTTTGTGTCTTTTGCAACAAGTAGTTTTATCATTTAAAGTCAAATTTATGCATACGAGTACGTACGTACGTACTCTCGCGACGATTGTTAATGCCATGTTTAAGCCGATTTTCTTCTTTGTCGAAAATTGTCTCCACAATTACAACAGGATTTTAATGCGGCTGCAGTATAAATAAATGTATTTCTTGCTTTTGGTAGGTTTCACATCGCAAGTCTTAACACTTGGTTTTTGCGCTCATGTGTCATGCGATTATAATGGTGGGTGATAAACTTTAACAAAATTGCGTTAAAAGTTTCCATAAATTGCTTAAACATATATTGTTAAAGAGATTAGTTGACAAATAATTGTAAATAATTTCACCAAAAAAAAAAAACAACAACAATATTAAATATTTATTATAGATTTACAATATCATTATGAAAGGAAACAAATAAAGATTTTGTTAGACAGACTTGTAATTTAGCTGTTAATAGCGATAATAGAGAGCTGTATAGAAACAAGTAGCCAATGAAAAATGGTAAATTTTCCACTAATAATATGTTTATGTGTATTAGAGACCGCCGACACAAACTAACCCATGTACAGCTTGCTTGCTAATGATTTTTACTGTAAAGCGTTGTGCTCGCTCGGTTCAAATTTGTGAAAAATCTTGAGGAAAATTGATTATTTGAAAACAATTTAAAAGTATTGCTTCGCATTAACTCTTGTGCCGTCAAATTTGTATGAAACATAAAACTAATGCTTCTACTTTGGCATAATTGACGTTATAGTGAATAAATGATAGATTATCTTCAAAAAGTTCAACAAGAAATAACTACAGTTCATTTCATTTCACGTTTGTAAAAATGTTGCAGACATGTTACCAAATAAATATTTGTAGGATTTTTTACAATAAATATAAATTGACTACAACTAACACAACATTGTTTCAAAAATATTTCGTACTAATTTATTTTTTCCAAAGCAATTTAACATTATTTCACACAAAATGTTGAACATAATTCTAAGTCATTCATTCTTTATCATTTCTTGCAAAATTGTGTAAAAATTTTATATAAATAAAACTTTGTAAGAATCGTTCATAAGAAAATGTTGCTGTAGTTGTAGTCTATTCATGTTGCAAAAAAAAAATGAAATATGCTTGAAAAATTTTAAGTCAACATGCTAAATAATATCAGGATCACTTATTTCGTACGGAATTTTCAAAAAGAAATGCCTCGCAAAAGTGTGCACAAATGTAGTATACTTTTAACAAATACATGCGAAATTGAGGCACCGATTATTTCTATAACAATTTAATATAATTTCTCCTACAATTGATATAAAATATCTTAAAGTAATAGATTTAAGAACAACTGTGTTTGTTCATGTACTATAATTTCATTTTAAACATTTGCTTAAAACCATTTTTAAATAAGTCGAATTTCTATATGGCTGATTCTGAGATTACCGGCTAATTTAGACATAATTTTTCGGTATTTAAGTTTTTGGCGGAATTTAGTATTTCAAGTATGTAGCTTTAATCCTTCAAAGAATAGCTACTTAATTATCGTAGGTACAAATCAATTTCTTAATGCTTAACCGAATTATGTGCAATTACAAAATATGTCCCCCCTGGTAATGACTTATTGAGCAGGCAAAATACGATAACAAATAAATATGATAACAGATAACAAAATCATTTTATTTCATTTAAAATCAATTATTTTAATTCAGTTCGTTTATTAGAATTATAAAAAAGGCTTATTCTAAGCAACTATGTTATAAACTATTAATAATTAATAATTATTAGATGTCAGAGTCTATTTTGTATGGAAACTTGTATTTAGCGCCACATTCGTGAACAATAACCATTGGTGTTGGCAATATACCCACAACTTGATATAAAAAAATGCAACATATATCACTTTTATTATATTTTTGACAGGGGAATGATGGCGCAGGGGAATGACGAATATCTAAATAAAATTTCTTTGCTGGTAATTGAAGTACTTACCTGTAAATAAATTTGGCTGACTTGGAAGCTGATAATTAAAATGAACTAAAAAAAAACATAAAATATTATAAAATATTTCGAATTTTGTTATTTAAACAATACCGGGGAATGACCAACGTAAGTGTGAATGCTCGATACGTAAGGCAAAATAGCACTGACCTCTCTTTATTAATATTGGTGTCGTAAATGCTGCAACATGTATACGGAGAAAACATAATTGCTGAATTCACAACAATTTGTATCGTCTATCTTGTATGAAATACACTTTTGTTTATATGTTTGTGAACACCTAGTGTATATTGTATCGGCTTGAATCTTGTATTGATGGACGAAAGAAGAACAAGCACCATACAAATACTCTCTGAGAGTATATACATATACTCTCTGAGTATTGTGTGAAATACGATTTTTGCAAAACATATGAAATGAAAGTGTAACAGCCATACCTAAACAAGAGCGGCAAGCGTTTTTTTAGCTGTCAAAAGTTCTCATGCCCATACAATTTGTATGGAGCATCCCGAAATAACGCGGTGGTAACTCAGCGGCAGCGTTTTGCAATTGGAAAATCAGATTTTGACAGCGCGTTTAATAGTGAAGTTAACTGCAAAAGACAAGCACACATGATACAATGACTATATGGTAGTCTTACAAGCCCAGCTGACAATTGTTGTAAATCACTTGTATTTTATTTCAGGTGTTAAATTTTGATTTGTATTTATTTTTTCGTATTTGAATGAATAATTTTTATTTATATTTTTGTCACATACACACATACACATTTATACTTTTGACTTCCGAGGAATTTTTTTGTTGCGTTTGTTGTACAGATGCATTTATTATTCGGTTATGAGTATACTATTATAATCAGGGTTTTTATATATTTTGTAATAACCCTGTTTTTATAACAAAGCGTTGACGGTCTTGTTTAGGTATGATATTTCAGCGTTAACGCTAGGCGGTAGAAAACGTTCCGCTTTCCGCTCTTGTTTAGGTGTGGCTGTTATGTTGTATTTTCTTTTTATATGAAAATTACCAACAACATATTTTACACTATTGTATATGATACTATAATACACTTGATACAACGATACAAGAGGTTTTGTGAATTCAGCAAATGTTCTTTCAAATTTATATTATTGCAAATCACCAATATTTTGAAAAATTAAGTTTTAACAAATATACGATTTTACAGGGGAATGACGTGAAACTTGAGGGACAAAATATTATTATTCATAAAAATATTAATTGATAAAATATAATATATATTACGTGAAAAAAGAGATCATATAATATTATTTTTTTTATTATATAATCATTTTATTAAAATATTATATACTATTTTGCTAAAAATTTTGATATATTTAAAAAAAGTAATGTCAGGGACAGCCAGGGTAATGACTTTTTAAAACTTTAGCAGGCAATTTTTTGAAAAAAAAACTATTTTAGGAAAAATTATTTCAGACAGCAAAAGACCTATAAAACGTTGCTGTGAAGTAAATAATAAAGTGGAATATATTTCTTTTTTTTTCCATTTTAAATACAAATATAGCAAATTAGCCCGTAATCTCAGAATCAACTAAATAGAAAAAAGAACAATAAAATTTTAATGAAACAAAACAGTATTGAAGAATTTACAACTTGTTGTATAGATATTGTTGGTATAAAAAACTTAGACATGTGCTTAGATATATGTTTCTATGGAAAATGCCAACAATAACAATACAGTCTGCAATACTTTCAACAAATTGTGAATTGCCCATCTACTTAATTTTTTGCCATGACATATTTTATTTCCCAAAAGAAAGTTATTAGTTTCTTTTTGTAATTTTTATAGAAAATTTGTTTTCTATTAACAAAATCTATTCAAAATAATATTTTTTTAGAAAATTTTCCCAACTTTCTTAAAAGTAATTTTTATTTCTGTAATTTTGCAATCAATATAAATACATATACATATTCGAGTAGAAACATATGTACATATGTACATACATACATATGTAGAAATAAATATATGTACAACCATGTATGCATGTTTATCCACTGCATATGCAATTTGACAGCATTGTTTTAGTGGAACAAAATTTAAAGACAATAACCAACAAAACACAAAAAATTTCTTAATTTCTTAACAACTGCTGCACCCCGAAAAAAAAGAAACAACAAAAAACAATGCGATTTAATAAAATACACATGCAAATGCCACTATTTATGCCAAATAAATAGAATTGTAGGCGTATTAATGTAAGCAATCAACAGCAACAACAGTTTACATCTCCTCACACCAGCAAAACAAAAATAATCATGGCTTCAAAATTTGCAAAATAAAAAAAAAATGAAAAAAGCTAAAAAGTTAATAAAACAAAAGTGCAACATAAGGAAACCTACATACGAATTTATACAATTATTTGTAAACAATATTAACAACAGAAGAAAAATCTCATGCTTGAGAGGAACTAACAAAAAACTGAATATATTTAAGTGAAAAAATTGCAGTAATATGCAACATTTATGGCGGCATTTAAAATGCCATAAAAGAGACGTGTAAACTGAAAAACTCTTGAAAAAGCTACAAGCAACAAAACTGTAATGTACACAAGTTGCACGAACGGAAAAAAAAAAGAAAATTATGGTACTAAATGCATACAAAACTGACAATATGTGATGATACATAAATATTTCGTGTATTTATATCATTTTGAATCTTTTGCTTGCTGCAATAGGAGGGAGCTAAAGGAAACTACAATTAACGCTTGAAATCCTCTCAATAAAAGAAATGAAAAAAAATTTTTTTTTTCTTTTTCATTTTCATTTTATTACTGATTGTGTTTTACTGATAACATCTGTCTGACTGAGTTGAACAATTTTCTTTGTAAAAATAATAAAGACTTTTTTGTTGCAGGCTTCATTAGTGCAGTGAACAATTTTAAGTAACCGTATATACATTAAGTAATGAAAGTGTTAAAAATCTGATAACGTCATTTATAATAAATAAACAACAATTGCTGCAGAAGCTGCCTGCCAACGACAGACAGACATCACCACAAATGGCAAACAATTGCATTTAATAAACGCTAAAAACTCATTACGTCTTATCGTACCCAGTACATACAACATATTTACTTACTTATTGTGTGCATAAATGCATGCATATATGCATCATTGTGTACGTGTATGTATGTATGTGTGTGTGTTTTCATTGATACGAAAATAAATTGATATTTTTTCTTAGGGATGTTCAGTTTTAATTGATTTTTTAAATATTTATAAAAATTTATTGCTAATAATCGTCCAATTAATTCTTCAAATAAATTATATATTTGTTGCAAGTTACATTTTAGAGGCATTTGTCAAATATTATGTAACGTTCGTAGCAGCTCCTAATCTATATGTATGTCTTCACTTCGTCGCACCAAATTTCTTGATGATGACTTTATTTAAATTTTTTTTTAGGACCAGCACTCATGAGCCCAACATATGCAATACATTGTGCCACAACCAGAGAGAAAGGGATAGTGTAGAGATGTTAGATGGTGAAAATGTAAAAAAAGGCTTCATTCCTTTACAGCTCTGCTATGGCTAGTTTTGTTAATAATTAAGAGTAGAGTACAAAAAGACACATTAACTTTCTTAATATGTGTGGGTAGTCATTTTATTAATTGTTTTACTTCACTTTTAGGGCACTTTGGGAACAGTTTTCACTTAAACAATCCAACAACAATTAACACAATGCCACACTAATGCACAAAAGAGAATAACGTGGCTGATTGTCTTGCCCTGGCCAGGGATTGAACTTAGCTCCTAAAATTAGTTCGCTTATTTCTGGCTGTCCTTGCAGACTTGTACACGCAAAGAAAAGACATGATAGCAAAATGTTCATATCAACTAAGTATATCTGCCACAAGCAAATAATTATGCTTTCAACCAAATATAATTGCATCAAACATTCTTTCATTATTAAAATATTTGATGCTACAAAAAAATAATCATTCATGGGTTTCCGTCTCAGAAAATTTGAATGTATAAAAAAGTATTTTCGCCATGACCATACATTTTTGTGTGTCATATTGTTTACCTGTCCCAAGAAAAAAAAACATTTTTATGGATACTAAAATTGCGCTGAAATTTCTCATTATTTGCAGAGCATACTGTGTTCATACAATGGGATTGTCGGAGAAAGATTTATGAGGATGAACATTAGTTTGCGATTATGATTCCATCCACCATGTTTTTTCTTTGCGTATAGTAAAACAACCAAGAAGCTTAAAAAGTATTTTCTAGTCACATTATATGTGTTAAATAAGCCTGCAAGGTATTACCTGCAGCGCTCTAAAATTTAGGAATATATGTTCTACTTCTTTGCAAAGAGTTGAACATAACTTACATAAGTTGCAATGAATTGTAGTTCTACAAATATATGAAATAAACTTTTCTATGAATATTTGCCTCAGTCTTCTTGCAGAGTAAAAAATTTATTGACTTCGCAAAGCAAAGTGCACTACATTCCGCAAACTTTGGCATTTATTAATCTCGATTCGTTTTTTCTGCTTTTATAATTTTTTTTCCTTTTTTTTTTTTAGTCATTAACCAGTCACCACAGATTGGCCGTCACTCATTAAATGTATATATTTATCAAAAATTAAAAGAAAAAAATATAAATAAAGAGTATTAAAATTGCTTAAGCTTTCAAAAAAAAACAGCAACTGTCATTAGCAACAGTCAGTCGGTAGCTGTAACAGTCATTTGTAGCAGCAACGGTAGCAGCAATTGTCGCAATTGCAATAGCAACGACAACAAAAGAAAATACAAAGCAAAAGAAAAAAAAAAGAAAAGAAAAAAACCCCATCTTAGTTAACATTGACAGTGGTAAATGAACTCTTTATTTTTGTTATTATTCACATTAAGTTGTTAATAATGTAATAAAAATGACGGCTGAATGACGTTGCTGTTGTTGCTCGCTCATTCGATCCTATTGCTGCTTGTTGATCGTCTGCAGTTGAGCGAAGTAGCAAACTTTGGTTGTGTGCAGCAATCATCCAAACAACAATCATCCAAACAAACTAACAGTCTTTTGTCAATGATTTGTTGATAAACTTTCGTTTTTCATTTGATCATGCATAAGATTTATATGTACTCGTATAAAGTATTAAGTATTTTTTTTTTTTTTTCAAGTCATAGCTTTATTAATATTATTTCATTACATCTTCTCATGTAAGAGATCATAAAACACTTAAGCCTTTCAAATTAAATGTTTTGAATTTTGAAGTAATTTTTTTTCATCATTGTCAAACCATAAACATGTCGTAAGCAATACATTATGAAGATCTCAATTTATCACCATTAAGTTATAAAGTGAATAAAAAAAACGGATTGGCAGCTGAAATTGTTTGTTCAGATACAGTAGTTTGCTTATTAGTTGCTTATCTAATGTTTCATATTTTAATGCAACATTGTTGCTTATGTTACTAAAATGTAAACTTTATGGGGAGATACAAAAAAAATGTGAATTCTTTCAGTATTAATTTCGCTGCATTAGAAAACTTTTTTCTGGATTGAAATTATGGATGATTCATCTGAAGCTTATTACTATTGATTTGTTAAAAAGTTTGTTTATATCCTTGTCATAAATAAATTTGCTAACCACCAATTAGTTGGTGGTATTGGCTGAAGTGGTTAGCGCGATGACTACTAAGCAAAGAATGACTTGAGGCCTGGGTTCAAACCCTCCTGGCCAGAGAAAGTCAATCAACATTATTAATTTCTCTAATGTACATTAGTGAGACATTTTATTAATTGTTGTCGGACTATTTAAGTGATGAAGGCATAGCACTGGTCATTAATAAACTGTTCCGACAGCGATTGATGATGTTCCAAGCTAATGTACACAACATCGCCCTCCTTTGTCGGTTAGCAGAAACATCGGCGAAGTAAAACAATTAATAAAATGCCTGCTAATACAGCTTAACAAAGTTAATGCGCCTACTTAACACCGGAGGCGCCTCAACACTGCCTTAAAAATTAACATAACGCGCAAAGCAGAGTTGTGAAAGAGTTAAGTCTTCTAAATTTTCAACATCTATCTTCTCTACCCTATCCCTCTCCCTGATTTCCGGCACAGTGCACTGCATACGTAGGGGTCATCCCCTGAGCGCTGGTCCTAATTACAAAAAAAAAAAAAAAATTTGTTATCTGCCAGCACAAAAAATCTTAAAAAAAATTTATCTACTTTAGAAACAAGACCAACTATCACAACGGGAAACATATATTTGAAGTAAAATGTTAACTTCATTTCGTAAATTTAACAGAAATACCAAAAAATTGACAATGTTGCAATTTAATTAAAAGAAAGTAAATAATAGTGAACTTTTGCAAAAAAAAAAAAAACAAAAAGTAAATTTTTCTAGGAAATCTGTTATAAAAAAATATATATGTACATATTTTCTGTTTTCTTAAGCCAGCAATACACTGCCAATACTCAAGACAATTAGTCTTGACAATAAGACAAAAATAGCAAATAAAAATATGGCCATAAGAAAGGCAATTTACTGAAAACCAAAAAAAAAAAAAACTTGCAAGACTAACGAAGCAATGACCACTAAATTGCAAATGAATACCAGGACTTTACATAGTTAAATACTAAATGGCCAAAAACAAAAAGCAAAATCCGTAAGACAATCATGGCAGCAACTTAAATTTTGTTGACATTGCGTTGATTTTCTCGACATGTCTTTTGTGCAACCAAAACAAAAAAAAAAAAAAAAACAAATAAAAATTGGTCATTCAACCAAAATTTCCTTCTTTCTATACACATAAAAAAAAAGAAAATAAAAACCGCTTGACTGCCTGCCTGCCCGCCTAGACGTTCATATAAAAAGAAATGTTAAGCTACATGTTGCCTGCTGCTGGTTACTATCTAAAACGCTGCTGTTCTGTTATTGCTTTGTTTTTACCTTTCATGCATGTCATGTACTGTTATATTAAAAGTGCATTTTTTTTTCCAAACATATTTTTTTCAAGTAGCACTTGTACTTTCATTTGACAGTTTTATGCTTTGGCCAATGAAAGTGACAAGATACGTAAGTTTTGTGTTTCGACAAACTCTAAAAATACTAATCAAGTAAAACAATTTTATGCATGCTGCAGTCTAAGTACATTTGAATAACTATAAATTAATTGGCATGCATGAATGTATGAATGTACAAATGTATATGCAATGAAAGGATATCAAATATAGAAAATTAAAGCATTGTCACAGGCAAAAATTCATTTATTTAAGGAATAAAAAATTTAAAAAAATAATAGCTGACTTTTTGTTGCATGCACGAAAAATTTTAAAAATATTTATTGGGAAATAATTTACAAACAAGAAACTTTCTTCGACCTTACAAAGCTCTTAATGACAATTCAAACTAAAATTCTGCTATAGAAAATTGTGGCTGATTAGTATCTAGTGATGCCGTAGATCCTGTGATATATTCTTCGACCACCAACCAGTTATTTTAGGTAATATAATATGGGAGCTAAGAAAATGGTCTTGTATTCATTTCCAAATTAAATGAGTTCTGATTCGTGTAAGCAATTTAATCCCAGCGAAGGTAAAGAAATATCGAATTTTATTTTAATAAACTGGCATGTCACAGAACTCAATTCCGATCGAAAATGTTTTCAATTGCGAAAGATAAGACTAATTTTTGCAATCAAACCATTTTTAAAATACAAAATAAAATTAAAACAGATATTTTCCTATTAACTTCATTTGTAGTCAACAATAAAAACGTGCATACTTTTAGGAGCGTCAGTTTAATGAACTTTGCATGTTAATAAAAAAGCTTAATGTGAGCTTTGCTAGTAAAAACAATTGCCAATAAGTATAAAAAGCATTTTCACTGTAAAATCTAAACACAAAATAAATGGAATCTGAAGACTGTAAAACAAAAGCAATCGGAATATAATGACCTTTTCAATCGAAAGAGGTGGCCTGCACGATAAAAACTTAAACTGCCTCTCAATATCCTTAAATAACTTTGTCAAATATTTTATATTTCCTACTCACTAGCATTCTTCTTAACAATAAATGCTAATTTTATGGAAATGAACAAAGACCGCTGATAAGTAAGATGGTGCAGTGGACTCGAAGTTAACAATGATCTGTTCCGCTAGTCTGGTGATTGGGATATTCTAATCTTTCTATCTCATAATAAAAAACAGCACATTAAATTTAAACTGTTAAACTTAAACCCGAAAAAATAATTTTTATCTGCATTTGAATAAATTATCTTAATTTTACCAATTTGTTTTTAATATGTATCATTGATTTATTCAACTAATTTCTTAAATATTTCGTACTTTAGCCGAACTATTCGTATGTGGAATAAACTCTCCGCAGAGGTGTTTCTTTTTCAACTTCTGTGAGTTAAAGTTAAAATCAAATGTCTACAAACACTACTCCCTTTATCTTCCTTCCCACAACCTATTTTTCTAGTTCTGGCACCATGCACTGCATACGTAGGGGTCATCCAATGTACTGTACTGGACCTAATTAAAAAAAATAATTCTGCATGGAAAAGCTCTTGATAAACCAATAATAACTTTAATAAATAATGCCACAAAAAGAAGAAAAAGTTTTAACAACCAAAAAAAAAAAAAAAATCAAAAATTAAGTTGCCGATTGATTGTCTCAAGGCATATGTCTTTAAAATTAATTATTCTACTTTTAAAAATAAGGACTTTATTAAAAAAATTAAAAAAAGCATAACGACAAATGATTTTTTTACAAGTCAAAAAGGATTAACAACTTATCAGGTCCTATCAAAGGAAGTAGTTTTATGACAATATTCCTTTTCTTAACTAAAAATAAAATTTCAATTTAATGAACTATTTGCTCAATTCACAAATCTTGCTGTTGTTGTATATGAAGACAATTTCAATTAAAATAAAATTTCTGTGAACTAAAATAAATTGTTTTAAAATTGCTTTCGTTCCTACCGTAAAGTTAATAAAAGTGCTGTTAGGCTCAATTGCATTTCAGGTGATGATATATGTACATATAACTGGCAATCAGTTTTCTGAATTAAAACTCAATTGTTTCTTGAAGCACTATGGGGTGAATAGTCAGATATTTATGTAATATATTAAATTGGTTTTCTTAATGTGTCAGCGGGACGGACGGGCCGGCGCTACTCATACGTACAAAGTTATTTTGCTTCCAATAAAATTTCAGTTTTCATATTTTTCGTTCAGCATCTTTTGGGGTGACCTTGAGTATTTTATTATGACTTTTGTTTTAAGTTCACAGTATGCTCTTGTATTCATAAAAGTTTGATTTAAATCTTTTTGATAGTTTTTTGTTTTTATGGTTTCTTTATTTGCCATGTTGATGTTGTTGTTGTTTTAACTTCGACAACACGCTAAAGAATTTAACTCACGCTATGATTGGTTTTGTTTTATCAACCCCGTCATGCCCTTCAAATGAATACAACAAAAATAACAATGTTGATGTGTATTTTTGGTCAATGCCAATGTCAAATAAATCATTTACTTTTCAAAATTCCGGGCTATAATATTATTGGGGATTTTGTTAGAGATGAAGCGAACATTATCACGCGACCGAAGAAACGTTTGTGCAACATATGATTAAAAGGCGATGTACAGTATGAGCGTTGAAATAAACTAATGTTTAAAATCTGGTATAATTATGATTTTACAATGCCTAATAAAGCGTGGTATCCCAATTAACATTTCATGAGAAATAATATCAAATTACAAATGGAAACAATTGTATGACGAAATATTTAGGCACTTCACAAGATGTTCTAAGTGTTGCCGTTCGTGTAGTTGTTGTTGGTGTTTCTAGTATAAATATTTTCTTTGAAATGCTGAGATGTATGTATGCTTAAATTACCAAACACGGGTATGCGATCCTCAATATCTACAACAAGTCGTCAATTGTTCAACAATGTTGCACAATTTATACGAGTACTCTGTTTGTGTCACGAGAAATAAACCAAATGTATCTGGCAACACTTAACTAAATTTCTTTCCATTGTAATTTACATAATATAAAAGTCAGTTGTGCGACTTTCTTTTAGGAATTTATTATAAACCAGTTTTCGTTTAAAAGTTTAGGATAACAAGGACCAAATTGCTGCACAAAGGCACTGAAAATATTCAATTATCCAATTCACAACCATTAGAAACATTTTGGTTTGCAATTTAGCAACATCACCTACAGGACACATATAAACCTAATGGAAAAAAGTTTCGCATTACTTATCCAATAAAAACTCGCTACAAATGTTAATTTCTGTTGATTTCTTTCAAATCAGTTTGCAAATTTTTTATTTATTTTATTTGTATTTTCGTACATGAGTGAATAACTATTTACAAGTAAATTTTTAACAAGTAGATCGGTAAGAAATAAATAATACATACATAAATAAATAATTCTTCCTACTTTGAATGACGCAAAAGCCATTGATTTATATCTCTCGCGTATCTATAAATAATTTAATATTTCCAACTTAATTTACAAACAATGAATGAATGAGTGCCATTTCAAAGTAAATATAAAATCTTAAAAATATAAAATCTTATTTCATGACATAGAGATCTTAAAACAATTGATGTCATTTGCCGTTTAGATATAATTTAAGTTTGGTAGTCATACAGTTTGATTTTAAACATTTAATTCAATTTTGTTAAGTTGATTTTAATCAAAATCCTTATTTTAAAAATAATCAAGATCATTAGTTTTACTATCATCAAGTTGATCAAATGAATTCTTTAATTGTGTCTCTTGAGGCGTTGCCACTTGCAGTTGTTGCTCTCAACGTTGCTGTAGTTATTATTGTTGTTGTTGTTGTTGTTGCTCCTGCTGCTTCTGATGGTGGTGTTGTATTGTAGGCAAGTGTTGCAATGCTGTCAAACGTGGATGTCGCAATGTCAATATTGGTTGATGATGGTAATGTTGTTATTGCTGTTGTTGTTGTTGTTGTTTTAGCAACAATTGTAATTTATGCCAAGACAAAGGATCAAATTGTTGAGCTAATGATTTTTGTTGTTGCCACATAAATTTGTTGTCCGGTCTTGAATGAGATGGAGAAAAGTTTAGTATCTGTTGCTGCCGATATAATTGCATTAGTTGCTGTAGAGGTGACATTGATTTTAAAGTTATCTGTAATCTATTTGTAGCTTTTGTAGGTGATCGTATTGCTGGCATTGCTCTAGCATTGTTATACTCGTATGCTGGTTGTATCGAAGATGTTTTAGCTGGCATATATCTATTCCACCATTGACGTCTGGCGTTGTACTGCGGTTTTTTGCGACTATACAAAATATTGATCATTGATTTTAAACGTTTTTTCAATAATGATGGTGATTCTTGTAATGTTGTTGTTGTCTTTGTTGCTGCTGCTGGAGGTGCTTGCTGAAATGTGGTTGACATTTTTGTAGTCGGCTCGTTTCTATGGAAAATATTTGCAAGTTTTTCATCAGTTTGTTTTCGTTTAGCTTGTTGTTGGTGCAATTGTCTTTTCATTTTCGCTATTAAGTTTTCTATATATTCCATCAGTTCATTTGACAACAAAGGATGTTGCATTTCGTGTCGTTCAGCATTTTCTTGATTATTGTAAAAATTGTGATTTTCTTCGGTTTGATCTTCGTCACTTTTTTCATCTTGTATGTCGCCGTTGTCATCATTTGCTGTAGTTTTACGAGTAGTAGTAGTAGAAGTCATTTGTCTCTTGCCACGATTTGGATAGAAGAGATCATCATATTTAAAAATATCTCTGATTTTATCACGTCTGCCACGATTCGGCACAAATGTCTCATAACGATGCAACAATGAATCAAGATCGGGTAAATTATGTTTACGTCCTCTAGGCGGTATAAATGGATCTTGGCCATAATTTAAACCTGTCAATATCATGTAGAATAGTAGCCATCATCAAAAAGAAGATAATGAAATTAAATTGTCAGTCAACAAGTCAAATTATTTGAAATTTATATCACAATAAATTTAGGAATTTTAAGTATTTGAACATTGATAGCAAACATTATTGAAACTGTGAACAACAACCAAAAAAAAAAGAAAAAATTGTTAATTCTAGCTCAAACATAAAGTTAAATAAGGAATTGTTTTTTTTTTTATTGCATTAAAACTTTGTGAACAAGTCCGGTGAATGCAGATAATTTCATTAAAATGACCATCGTTAAAGAAAATATACTTTAAGTATTCTAAAGCATATTTTAAGATCACTTTTGGTCTACTATGGATAGGTAAAACAGTTGTTTAAATGCAAAAGTCGTTATATGACACGATCAAGGTGAATTAACATCAACTCGCCTTGAATACGACTAAAATTAATTTTAAGTAACTTTTATTTTTTAATATTTTTCATCTTCTGATTTTTCGTCATTTGCTTAAATTTAATTATAATTTTATTAAAATTTCTTTTTAAATTAAATGACCGGTTGAGAAGAAGAGATAACAGTGAAATGAGACGTTATTAGCAAGATCAACAACCATATAGCAAGCAAATGAACTGCTATACAAGTGTACTTGGAAACAACGCTTCTTTTGAACACTGTTAAACAAAAAAATTAGCAATTTAGCTAAAAGAATTTGTTACCACACTTCTGATCGTGTGTGTTAAAAAATATCTGTTGAGCTTAAGTTTTCAATTGAAATTAATTTCATAAGCAAGAGAGAAGTATTAATTTTTCATCGGCTACAACATTAAACATTTACCTCTTTTAAAATCTGCTTCTTCATCTTCATTTTGGTCAAATTCTCGTCGCACTATCACATAACGAGGCTCATCGACTAATAGTGGTGGTTCAATGCGACCCGACAGATTATATTTCTTCCATATATACATACCCGGATGATAGTAATCCGCTCCATTATCCGTTACATTAGCAAACTTACCATATGGATAAAGTTCGGATAAAGCCCAGCTTAGGAATTGCATTAAGTTTTGTTCGGCGGTCAAAAGTAAAACAATATCATCATCATTTATATCATTTTTATGGTTAAAGGAGGACAACTTCTCTGTCTTAACATGTGGATTATTTTGTTGCAATAAAGCATTGTTCCTGCCATTATAATAATCGAAAGACCAAAAAGGAAAAGAAATAATATTCAGATCTTTTAATATCTCTACTATATGATTCATGTTCGAAAATAAATACTCGCACATTAAACACAAAAGTAATATTTTATTAAAAATAAAAGAATTCTATTAAAGGTTTTAAATTACACAAAAACGTTGTACGAATAATGTTTTGAGACAGAAAAACACTTGTACTTTAATTTAAGGATTGTCTGTTTTTCTCTCCACAAAACATCAGTTGCGTGGGTTGCCTGCCTGTTGTATGTTGTACGAAACTTGTTGTAATCTTTTGGTTGTTTTATAATTGTTTAGGGTTTCCAATTACCTTCTTGTGCTGTTCCTGTTGTACGAGGGTACATATTAACACTTCATATGTCTTAATACATACTTATGTTCATAAAAAATTTGTTTGAGGCGTCAGGTTTTTTTCATTTTTAACTGTCTCCCTTGTACGTCCGTTCATATGTGCATATCAAGCCTTAGCTGCATTATAAGCATAACTCAAAAAATGTGATTTTTGAGTTAATAATGCAGTATTTCATAATGTGTAAGACTTTCATCCAAATATCTTTTATACTTAACTTTTAACAGAAAGAAAAATTTTTTTTACCATTAAGTTGTTGGTGAATTTAAAACTTTAAATTGGTTTTCTGCAAAATTGCTTTCTTCGAGTTGTGACTATATTGCAGCAAAAGCTCAACATTTTCGACAGTGTCGGTTTTAGTTTGTATTTGTTAAAATTCAGACATTATTAATGAGGTGTGGCATGAAAAATAAATAATTAATAGTTTTTAAATTTAAATTAATGTTATTAATTTTATTTGATGTTAAAAGTTTAATTGGAAATTTACCTGACCTTATCAATGTGTGTACATAAATCAAATGTCTATATTATATTCGTTTTATAAAATTTTTATATAGAAATTGAGTAACATATTTTTTATTTATATTATTACGAATAAACGTAATTATTATTCGAACTTATATTGATGTACCTGTGAGAAGTAAAATTATTTAGGCTCAAGTTCAGTTATATTGAATTAATGAAAACTCAAAATTACTAAGAGTTTTTTTATGTTGAAAAATATTATTATTTATATCCAACCAGCGATGAGGGAGGGAATGAATTAAAAATTAATTCTCGTATCCTATTTCTATTGAAAACTGTTTAAATAGTTGATATTCTTCCCAATTAGTATCAACTACGAAAATTGTAAAGATGGACGCTGATGAGATATGTAGCGGCCTTGAAATCGGTACTGATACGTTCTGCTAAAGAGTGATTGGATATAAATAATAATATTTTTCAACATAAAAAATCTCTTAGTAATTTTGAATTTTCATCAATTCAATAAAAATGAACTTGAGCCTAGATAATTTTACTTCTCACAGAAATTGAGTAACTTTTAAGGTTTAAAAAATACACGTTAGGGATTTGTTTGTATGGAGACGAAAATGGTCGTTAGTAGAGTGTGAAAATAAATTCAGTAGAGTGCTTAAATTCTCTCACAAAGGAATACTACGTACAAATACTACATACTTAATCCTGCGTTCGTACGCGATTACTAAAGTTACTGTAGTTTTAACTTTTTTATATTTGCCAATGCATGTCTCTTTTAGTATGGTCCAATTTTTTCCCTTTGGCATTTTTTTCGATTTGGCGATTTTGTTTAGTTTAGTGATTTGATGAGTTTTTCAGTTGGTAAGTTTTGACTTTTTCTTGTGGGATTTTTTTGGTTTTGCGATATTTACATTAAAGCCTTTTTTCTTTTGGCTCGTTTTTAGTTTTTATGCTTTTCTTTCGTTTTGGAGTTTTTATAGATTTAGCATTTGTTTCTTTTAGCGATTTGTTTCCTTCTGGTGATTTTGTTGTTCCTCTCTTTTTGGTACTTTTTCTTTATGTTGGCATATTTTAAATTTAGTGTTTGTTTTTTTTTTATATATATTCGATTTCTATTTTTTTACAACTGTTTTAATTTTTGGTGATGTTCCTTTGAATCTTCATTGTAATGAGTTTTTTAATTATAAATTTTTTTTCGTTTTAGTGCTTTTTCTTCTTTTTTTATAAGTTTGTGCTCTCTTATAATTTTTGTCATTTTTTATCGTTTTGAAGATTTTTTATAGTTTTCGCGTTTTTTTCTTCGCGAAGACATGTCCTTACTATCGCAAGACTAATTGGTCCCAAGTTTTAGGTTTCCTTTTTTCAGGAGTAAAATACTTTTCATAAGCCTAAATGCTTACGTTTTTAAAAGTTCGAATGCATTTTGCCAAATTTAAGATTTTTTTTTTCATAACGGAACGATATTATTTCGCAGTTCAGTTTGTGGCATGCAACTAATTTTTTTCGTTGAGAAAGACAGAGATGAAATAAAAAATTTATTCACTTAAAATGAAAATTGCATGCAACAAAGTTGCATAATGTAAATACAGTAGTACTCTTCAACAGTCTTTTCAAAAAGTTCCTCTTACACTGAACCCAAAATTTATGGATAACGTCAATTTTTAGCTGATTCTTTTGAACTTTAAATCAATTCAGTAATGCAATAATTTCGTTAAAGAGTTTCATCATAATTGCAACAACGTATATTTGCAAAAATGTTAATGAATCTGGGCCAATGACTGCCATTCATAAAAATTATACAAATCTAATTTTTGGCTAAGAAACAATAGACACTGATTTTTACGGGATGAAAGTCGTTATAAATAATTTTATGCCAGATATATTTACAACATTGATGATAAGTTTAATTTGCAACAATGTTGCAAACTGACGTTTATACATTTACTTTTATGCACTTAAACTAGTTTCTTACTATAAATAATTCATAAAAATTTATGTTTGCTGCTTGCTGCTACTCGAAGACCATTAAATTCGTATGCAATAATTTTACATTGTTTTTTTATAGGCGTTACAAATTGAATGATAATCTTTTTGTTATCAATTAAAAAAGAAACGAGACGTAAAAAGCGCAAACAACTCAGTTTTGTTTTAGCATAAATTTATATGAATTTTACTTTCTTTTAAATTGTCCAGATATTTGCCATGACTGTTTAAAGCATCCAACAGACAGACGTCTACAAAAGTATTTTGTTTTCATTATCATACACACGCGTCTTAATTGAAATATCAAAAACATCATATCGTATATTTTTTTTAATATTATTTTTTACGTAAATTTTTCTGTATAAAAACAATTTAGCAAAATGCTGCTCTTACACATAAGTGATCGAACATCATGCCAGCCAGCATAAAAATAAATCATAATATTTTCATTTTCATTTGTGTTTTTTTTTTTTGTTTTGTTTTGCAATAAACAAACCCATTTATTGTCCGCAATATGAAAAGTTTAAGAAATAAATTAATTTTATCAAAAAAATATTTAAGCAAAATTTTGTACGCCTTAATTTTTTTGGAAATATCTGCACAACCGAAAAGCCCCACCAAAACAGATGAAGACTATTAATAATAATAATAAATAATAATAAATATATAATGTTATGAACGGGGAAAAAAATAATAGTTTTTTGTTTAAACCGAAACCGTCATACCTGGTGGCATTTCCTTTTTTTCCTGTTTCTTGTTGTTTATTTTCCTTATTGGCTTCCACCCGGCCTCATTATGGCCGTAATCGACCGCCCTGATTACCATGAACGATAATGTGCCAAATGTTCGTCATATGCAAACAAATAAAATGAAATTGAGTGCAATGCAAGCAATTTACCAACCGCCACACAAACAAACAAACAGACCAACAAAAAAATAAAAAAAGTGAAATTTTTATCTGCAATTTTTGAAGCATGATTTGGTAGAAAGGAAATACAATAAACCAGTAGTCCATATTAAATGCATTTTTATCATTCAATTCAATTATTCATAATAATGTTTTTTTGGTTTGTTATTTAGTGGCTTTTGAGGAGTTAATTTTTGTTGTTTTCTTTTGCTGTTGCCTTAATTCCTTTCGGATAATATTTCATTTGCAGCCCCCTCCCCCTCCCCTGCCCCTTTTTGAACAAACAAAATTAGCATAACAACGTCTTGCCTTTTAATGGGATTTACTTGTCGTTTTATTGAATCGAAATTTATTTCAGTGATTCTTTTCGTAAGTTTCTTGCTTCTTTTTTCCTTCTGGCTCGATGGCTGGCTGGCTGGCTGGCTACACCAGGTAAAATCTCAAATTTCTTGCTGTGTTTCCAAAAGAAAGTGATTAATTGTGTTGGTTACTTTTGAAATCGGACATGTTCTGTGTCTTTTTTTCTCTTCTTCTTTTGTTTTTAATTCTTGTGTCAGCTTTTATCTTAACGGCAATTTTTTATTATTTAAGATTATGGTAGATTTGAAAATAAAACTTAATGAGATTAAATTAAAACAAGTGAACACAATAATCAATTATAAAAAATGTTCAACTTAACTTTTATGAAAAATTTATTTTACGAAAACTATTTGCGAGAGTTTTAAATTTTTTGGATAGTATTTGGTTTCAATGCAACAAAAAGTAGCAAGAAGAAACAAACTTATTAAAATTTTTAAAATTGAAACAGGAAATAGTTTATAAAATATATTTTCGAAGTTTTCGAACATTACCTAAAAACACTCTCGATCAAGACAGTCGAACACCAAAAAAATGTGTCAAAACAAATACTCAAATACAGACACAACAAACTGTTAACACCTCTCATAAGTTATTGGAATTATTACACAATTCTGCGGCACACTCTTTCATATTTCATAATATTTATTGACCTTTTTGTAATTCACTCCTTGTTTAAGTCACTAAAACCAAGACTCTAAATACAAAACCAAGACACTAAAATACTGTAAAAAAAAATACAAAGTTCTTTTAACTGATCAATGTACAGGACACCAACCATAACATAATATGCGTATAGGCATTTTGAAAGTCTGCATCAAACTAATCTCTCCTCACGTAATTAAAATCAATTGCTTTGAAAAAAAGGTAATTTTCTCTGAGCAAGAATAAATCAAATTTTTAAATCACCCACATAAAACTTTCGCAAGACCTTGAAAGATCTTTGCGTTAATTTTCTTCTCGTTTTTTTTTCTTGTATCATTTAGAAATTATTTATGCCAACCACATAAAATAAAGTTTCACTTTCTTTGAAACAACATTTTGTAAATATAGTAAACAAGTTTGCAAAAGATTTAAAAAATTCTTCACACAAACAAACACACACACAGTACATAAGCAATCACACATGCTAACTTAAAGCAAAACTAAATATTGTCATTATCTCTGCCAAGGTAGCAACAAACATACTGACAAACACTCAATTCAAGAAGACAGCGGTCACATTGCTGCTCATAAAACTCCAAAAAAAACAGATTCAAGTTTTCAGAAAAACAAAACTGAAGATTAGCAATAAACCTTAATAACAAAATCAACTGCATGCAGCATCAACTCAATGGCAACAAACATACTGTAGCAACAGCAACAACACCATAAACAATAACGATTGCACCACCAACAGCAAGTAATATTTTATAATGCCGCTTAAATGAAAATTACGATGCTGCATCATCGTCGTCGTCGTCATTATCATCAGACGCGGCAAACACTTTCACTGCAACCTTGAAGTTTAACAACATGTTGTTCCAGTAATAAAATCAAAATAAAGTCAAATAAATAAGAATAAAATAAAACTGGCCACTAAACATGTATGCCAAATTTGATGGAGTTTCTCAATAATAAACACTTTCCTTGAAAGGCTCTCTCCCCTTTTTTGATTATGATTACTGCACAGATCTGGAAAGGAATTTAATCATCGCTTGTGATATTTCGTGTTTAGCGCAATGTTGCACATGTTTTATAAATTTAAGGTGCTGTTGTTGCTTTTAAAATAATAACAATTCAAGGTGAAAAATATTTTAAATTCATTATTGCGGTTAAGGTTCAGTACTTGGACCAACACTCAGGAGATCAGCCCTACTTATGTCATGCGTTGTGCACTAACTAGGGATAGGCTAGAGAGGTTAGGTGGTGAAAATGTAGAAGAAGGCTGTACGTTTTCTTAATTTTTTAATAAGCAATGTTGCAGCGCCTCTGGTGTTAAGTAGACGCATTAAGTTTCTTAATCTGTATTAGCAGTCATTTTATTAATTGCCACGGTAAAGCAAATCAAAGAAATTTATGGAGTTAAATGAGTTAATCTAATCAGAGTTTAAACCCAGTTCCTAAGTCATAGTTTTCTTTGTAGTTAAACACTTCAGCCAACTCCACCCTCTCTAATTGAATCAATGGGGCATGTTGTTCCCCCAACTGTCGAATATCGCATAACTCCTCCATCTATGGGCCGATTTTCGAAACTCGTTCGTTGTATTCTTTCTCAGTTTGGTCCCATAATTGCACGGGAAAATTTTATAAAAATAATTCCAAAAAATTCGATAATAAGAAATTTTCTTTGCACATCCCTTTTAAATTGTTCATATTTTTAAACTCTGGCACTTGTTTTTATCTCTATTTGTTGTTATTTATGAATTGTTGTATGTTGTACAACCAATTAACCAATTTCTTATATTGCTACGTTTCTTTCCTTTCTTAGGTGTTACGTGCACAAACAAAATACACACGCACACACATACATAATACATACATATGTATGCAACTCACCTGTCAGCAATAAGAGCACCATAATATTCCTGTAGGCAATTAATTTCATTTTCCAACGGACATTGTTTCGACCAATATTTTGTAGGCTTTAAAAATCTATTTAAAAGTGGTGAATCTTCTGTAGCGGCTGATGCGGCGACAGCCAAGGGCATGTTTTCTAATTCTCTACGTTTCAGTTGTAATGTTTCTTGCATATGATGAGGTGGTGCGACCAAAATATCGTCAATCATTTCTGGGCTGGAGTATAGTAATTCATTGGCATCTTCGTCATATAAGTTAGCCTTGGCAATATTCTGTGATGGAAGCTGCACTTCTGGCTGCATAGTCAAATGCAAATTTGGTGGTTCATTCGTAGCTGTGGCGGCGCTAGATCGCCACAATGGTAAAGAAGATGTTGTAGAAGATTTTAAAATTTTATTTTCATTTTTATTATTATTGTTATTATGATTATAGTTTTTATGGCCAACATTGTCGTCGTTGTCGTGTGGCTGCAGGCTGTTTTTATTTTGGTTTTTTTTCTTAATTGTTGCCATGGTTTGTTGCACTGCAGCAACATTGTCGATATCATCATCAAAGGTATTACGCTGCTCACGTTTTTCGGAATTAAAACTAAGATCGTTATGCCACAAATTCTTAAAATTTTTAAATAAATCTGCTGACAAAGCTGGCTCGTTCGATTCTTCTTCATCTTTTTTGGCCAGCAATTGTTGTTGAGACTCATTGTCTTGGACTGTGAAAGGTTTTTGAGTTTTAAGACTCTCGTCTAAGGATGCCGCATGAGCGATAAATGATGGTGGTAAAGATAATACCGCCGCACATTTACAATAAATTGTCAGTCCAGCCAAAAATAACACAACAAGCGTGATCTTCATTGTGGCCTTGTTAAGTTCTCAATTCTCTGCTCCTTTAATTTCGTTTGTGTTTGTGTTTTTTTTTTTTTTTTTTTTTTTTTGTGAAATGATGCTACACCTTTCTGCGAACCAAACACAAAATTTGCTGAATGCTTTATTTGCAGCTTAAGCTGCTTTAGTAGAAAAAAAACAATTATGTTTGTACTTGTTATATATATTTTTTTTAATTTTTGTAAGTTTAACTGATCTTTTCTATACAAAAGCAATTTCACGTTCTCTTTCGTTGTGGAAATGTCTTTAGAAACTGAAAGTAGTTTATGAAATTTATGCCGCTTTTATAGCAATTTTTCATGTTGTAGCAACTTTATCTAACTGACCGACCACCCATACTGCCTCAAAACAGAATCTCTATTTCAAATTCTAAATGTTTTTTTTTTTTTTTTTTCTTTTATTTATTCTTCTAGCTTTTCTTAGACTTTCTTAACATTTCAGTTGCACTCTTATTATTTTCATTTAACATATGTATGATTCCTCTAGGGATCAACATTCGTATTTGGTGGTCAACATTTAATAGTTTGATTACAGATGATGCTTGCAGCTCTCTGTTGTTGTGGCAACTTGGCTTGGTGGCATTTACTGGCCCATATGTTTACATTGGTTGTTGGCGCGTGAAATTAAAAAACTGCGTTATGTACTCTTTATTTTTATTTGTGGCAGCAAATATTTATTAATATTAAAGTAACACTCAGGTTTGGTGTTGGAGATCTTTGAACTACATTTTCAATTATTATTAAGGTTGCATGGGTGTTTTGTACATATTATTTTTGTTACATGATATTTATGATATATTATCTTAGAGGTTTCTTGTCTTATTATTTTTTATCTATAAAAATATATATATATATATATACATACATTAATTTCTGACGGATAGTTGAAGATCAATTCCAGTACAACTTTGAAGTTTTTATTTCCAAATGCCTTTTTAAAAGTTTTCATTTTAAATTTTTCATCGTATGAAATTGTCAGCATTGGGGTGAGTTTGGACGGTTACTCAGCTGCAATCCAATGTTCCAAATAAAAACGAGAGACCAATTCAATGCTATTCAACAAACACTCAAGCCTACCGCTAAAGGTTTAAATGTGGAGCTTTTGACGTTATTGGAGACAAATCCCCATTATTGTGGGCAACCAGCCACTATGTAGACTTTTAAGGCGATGAGGACTCATTCAATTTAAGATCAGAGAATAATCCTTTACATTCAGTGATAACCCTTGCCGGGTGTTTTTTTTTTGTGTTGAACCACTTGGAGTCAGTGTAAAGTCTGCAAGAGACTCTTATGCCTGTATAGATGTCATAATGTCAAACATAGTTTTAAGAAATCTTGGTCTCAGTATGGGACATATCTTAATCCTTATATTTGAAGGAAGGTCATCCTGAGAAGTGTTGTTCTTATAATGAACTCACTTACGATGTGCTACAGGATGAATAGACTGTCTCCTTTGGGATGGTTATGCTTGTAAGCGTCGTGGCAGGATTTTGTGACCGGTTATTGGTGAAGAATCCTTTTCGACTACACCTGTTGGATGTGTTTGCTACCAAAATCGATGAGAACCCTGCTAGTAGCTGGTTGGACTTTGGACAACCAATGTTAAGCTTCTTTGTTCTGTTGGTACATAACAGAAGCTTCATCAGGTATTTCTAAAGAAGTTGTTACCTTTTGTGTTCTTTAGAAGTCACATCGGTGTGCCTTGGGAGAGAATTGGGGGTCGGTGGTAACTGCTCAGCTTGTTAAGAACGCCGACAGCGAGGTAATGACGACAATCTTGAACACATCTGTTCAGACAAGGTATTTGACAAAGGTACCACAGCCGGGTTCAAAAACAGAGTTTCTGCGCACTGGTAATCAATTCCTTATACATCAGATTAGCCGCCTTCAGATTGGGATCCATCTAAAGCATCTCAACTTCTTTGTTTTTTAGTAAATTTTAGAACCAACTACAGCAGTACTTTTTAAAGCCAGGTTAAATTACGATAATAAGAAAAATTTTAATAGCACAAGCCCTATTGCATGCCCCCATTGTGTGGTGAGGCACAACTAATTTTTCCACATTTCCATTGTCCCTAATTGAATATCCTCTCCAGTCGTTTGCTTAATAAAAGATAATTCCTTAATTTCTTTGGAAAATGGCAAAACATTTTTCCACATTTTCATTTATATTCATCTCTGTCAATGATAATTATGCAAGCAGTAGCTTAAAAAAACCTTAACACTATTTCCTCCTACACACTCTTTACACAATAGTTTCTTTATTTCATCCAAAACACTTTAAATGCCTTTATTTAGTCAAGGCATTGCTCCCATGTTTACTCTTCAGTAAGTGTCTCAACATTAAGTAGAGTTTTTGCAAGAGAAAAATTTAGAAAGAAAAGATGTGAAACCAAAAGCATAACAGAAAAAATAGTAGGTAAAGATCGTGCGGCTTATGCGGCTTTATCTTTTGATGGATGTAGCAGGATCTTAACTGAAGTCAACTAATGCGTTAAAAAACTTCACTTAGAGTAGTCAGTTTTTTTTTCAAGTTATTTTGGTTTTCTGTTCCATTCCATTCAGTTAGTTAAACAACATTGTATCAAGACTCAAATAAAATTAGCTGTGGATAAATAAGAAAGAGGAAGTGGTTGCAAAATAAAAGAAAACATCATTTGTCCAATGTCATGTGAGAGCTAATTTATTGTCATTTGTAGAGTTTTTATTGTTAGAAGGAAAAAAAATATGTGAAAAAAACGAACAATGTTGGAGTTAATATTTTTAGAATTAAATGGAAGGACTTGTTTCTTGTGAATGTAACACCATTTCCTGCAAGAAGTTAAATTTTATATAGATGTTTGAAATGAGAATGCCAACGAAAAGAAAAAGGAAAAAGAATTTACTTGTTTCCTATTTCTGTAGAAATTTTTATTTACTTGAAAGTTAATTGTGCTACCGTAGGAAAAAATACAGAGGCGTTTATTTAAAGAAATTAGTTTTTTGATTGCTTGTAAAACATGTATGTAAACCATAGTTTAGTTCAAAACCTATTGTAGATGCTATAGATCATGTTGTAGTAGTGTCCATGTTAGCATTTCTTATAAAAAATGTTTAGCTGGAAATTACCGGAAACATATCAACGATCTACAATGCTTAGCACAACTTGTGAAATGGCGTTATATAATTCTCATTTAGTTGGTGTTAAAGTTATTATATGAACACTATGTGCTGTGACCAAGTTATCATGATCAGGGCGAGCAATTTTTCCGAAAGTAAAATAATTTAGTTTTGTAAACAATATCTCACTTTATGTTCAACTTCATAGAAGCATTAAAAAACTTGTTCCGTGCTTTTATTGTCTGCTGGGATATTTACCGCAGTGTATCATAATATTGGAAATTGTTTTATCATTACAAATAAATTAAATTGAAATTAAAACATATTTCGATTATTTGTTAGCTTTGAAAACCATAAGGATCTAATATAAAGTATTTTTCAAGTAATTATTGAAAAAAAAATACCAAGAATATTTAAATTTTGTCTGCTTATATGTGCATACATGTATTTCTTTTAAAAATAATCCTTCTTCTTCATTCAATATCTTTTGTTTGTTCTTTTTTTCTTTTTGTAGCATGAAATCAATGAAGTTTTTGAGTTGCATAAGGCACGACAAAAGCTGCAACCGGACTCGTCTCAATTGGCAGGGAATGGACACGAACTGCATTTCAACCCGCAGTTTTTAACTGTCGATTGTGTTAGAAATGCTTTGGAAAATCAAATTGCAGTAGACACAATAAAAGCAGCTGTCTCAAATGATGAATTATCTCGGTCCACAGAATCTGATAGTGGCTTTGACAGTGCCAGTTGTAGTGGTATTGTTGGTGGTGGTGGTAATAATACTGCTACTATTGCCACAAACAGTGGCAGCAACAAATTACCCTCTAGAGCTAAAATGACAACTATAGAAAATGAAAATGGCAATAACAATGATAAACAACTGACAACGACAGCGAATGCGAATAAACAATATCAAAAGATACCGAAAAATATGTTGATCTCGTTGCAACAAGAAAACAAACAAGATGATTCAACGACATCGTCATCGTCATTATCATTCTCAACAGTCATGGCTGAAGAAGTACCACATGAAGAAGATGTAGAAGAAGAAGAAGAAAAAGATGCGGCCCTAATATCATCTTCTATGTCGCCTGCGTCACCATCAACAACATCAACACTTAAGCGCCTCTGTAAACAATTGCAAATGAAATCAGCTGCAGAAGCAGCCACCGATGATGTAAATATGTGGGCAAACAAATTCTTGCGAGATTTGGACAACTTAATAGCATCTGATAAACCAACAACATCTTCATCAGGCTCTTCATCGCCAACAACAAATGTCTACTGCTCATCACCATCATCATCTTCGGCAACAGCATCGCCAATGTTATTGTCCGCTGCTGCCTCAGCCGTTATCCAAAGTCGTTATGGCAAGGGAGTACATGATCGTTGTAACAACAATAATGCTGGTAGTACTACTGCCAGCTATGATCACAACAATTCTGTATCATTGCCAACATCATGTGCAGCAACAACAGCAACAAATGGTATACTTTTGCGACCAGAAAAGCATGTAAGTAAATATTACTTTAGTTTTAACTTTTGTTTAAACCCTTTTCTTTATTATATATTTTTATTTCGTTTTACCTTCTTCACATACCTTTTGCTTTGAATCTAAGTTATGTATTGTTTTTTTTTTCTGTATTTCTTTAAAGATCACTAAAGTCATTATGGAGTTTTTTTTTCCTCATTTGAATTTTTAAGAGGATGTCGCCTCATAAAGTTAAATAAGCAAAAACAATAAAAATAATGTTTAAGTCTTTCGTATTTTTCTATTGAACTTTGTGACTTTGCTTTCGGTTTACTTTCAGCAAATAAATATTAGTATCGAATATATTTGCCAATAAAAATTTTATTTCAACATTCCATTTACTAACCACATACATACTTACATAAAACATGCAGCATTTCTATTCAAAATTAAATCATGCTTTAGGTGTTGCTAAGTTTAGGGAAAATATGGTTAAACCGTTTCCTTTTTTCTTTTTTGGAAATTAAAGGGGCCTAAATTAAGAACTTCATAGGATCCTTTTAATGTGTGTGTCCTTCGTGATAAGAATAAAATGTTTGGCTGCCAGTTAAAATTAAAATAAAAAAAATTTAACTTATACAGATAACTAACTATGCCCAGTTTGCTTCTCTACCCCTATACTGATAAAATAAATAAAAATTTTATATTGATTCTTATATTCTGCTTTTGATAATTTGCTATTAATGTTTTTAATCTAGCGCCATCTCATTTTCTGTAAACAATTCATAATTCCAGCAAAATTTTAGACATTTTGATACAAAAGAAATATAAATAGAATGAAAAGATGACTGCTAAACAAAAAGTTATTTTGATAATCGGTCCGGTTATAAAAAATTTATAAAGAAAAGATTAATATGTATTACCAGTGTTGAAGCGCCTCTGGCGTTAGGCAGATAAATTAAGTATCTAATAAGTCTATGCAGGCATTTTTATTAGTTGCTTTACTCAGCTGACGATTTTTCTAATCGATGGAGAAGGATGTTGTGATCTACATTAGCACAGAACAGTGTCAATCGTTGCCGGGACAGTTTAGCGACCAGTGATATTTCTTGATTACTTGAACAGTACAACAACAATGGCATTGTGTTCCGCACTAATGCACTTTAGAGAAATTAATGATGTTGATATCTTGCCCTGACCAGGGATCGAACCCAGGTCCTTAGTCATACCTACTTTGTAGTTAACTCGCTAACCAGTTCACCCATCACAGTACCCTCATTCTAATTTTCGCAATTGAAATTGTATATCAATTTTTTCTGTGATCATTTACACTATAAACTGTGACATAAACTTTGGCAGAAGTTATCAATTATGTTAATATCCTGTCAAGTTTCCATTGTTCGTTTGTCCATAAAAATCTTAGATATTTAACAGTTTTTTAAACTCTTTTTTAATTAATTTTCTCTAAAGTATAAATCAATAGTGATAAAATAATTTCATAGTAATCCTATTTAAATGACAGATAATAAAGCATTTGACCGATACTAGCTCTTTAGGAAATTGTAAGCGACAACTAAAGAGATTATAAATAAATACTGGAGCTAATATAAATTGTATATCTCGTATATGTACATACATGACATATACGTACAAATATGGTGGTACACTAGAATGAACCCGCTTGTCCGCGGATACATTCCATAAGTTATTATACCATTATGCATAAAGCAATGACCTATACTTCCGCGGCAATACCTACGCAGTGCGTTTGAGTGACGAATTTAACATGTCATTGGAAGTTTACAATCACCACCCTCTCGTTTACATTCCGTTGACGAAAACAGTGACGAATATTCATCATAGTTTTCATTCACAAAAATACTATGATGAAAAGAACACTGAAGCCCGAGTTAAATAATGAACGGTTTCGTTAACGTTGGATAATCAACGTAAACAATAGAATATGACAGAAAAAGAATTTTGGTCGCTTAGGTACTGGCAATTGTGAGTGACGAATTTATTACAGAAAAAACGTCAATAGCAGTTTTGCCGAACAAGCGGGGTATGGGTGAATACATACAAGCAACATAATATGTGTGTTAACACATGTTTGATCTCACGTTTGGTTTAAAGGACGACAACTTGCGACAAGTTTAGAGACAAAACTTTAACGCTTAAGCGATCAAATAGCAACAAAATAATAATATAAAAAAATACACAAGCATATGAAAAAAATATAAAAACATATCTATGTAACCTTTTAAGCGACCTCATGACGACATACAACAACAAGCTTATGAACATACAGGCTAATAAATACCGACAGACATTTGTTGTAGCCTGGCCTAAGTAAAGAAAACAGAAAAGATCGCTGTCTTTGCATGGCAAACCAAAACACAAAATGCAAACATCCATCCATTCAGTCAGTCATCTCTCCCCACCCAGTGAGGCAAGACAAGCAGACTTAACCACAATAAAAAACAAAATGCTTAAATTATTGGCTGGATCGATCGGTGGCTGCTGAATCTCAAAAAAAAAATCCGAACTTAACCAAAATGTGGTGAATTTAGAATTTATAGTTATTTCATGAATAATTTCATAAATCGATATGCAAACGAAAGAAAACAAACGATCGTAAAAATTATATTTATTAAATAAAATTAAGCAAAACTTAAGCAAAGCATTTATTGGCAGCATGCTTCAATACTACTACGATATATGAGAGCATGTAAATGATACTTTTTATATGTTGCATCGTACGAGTATATTTTAAAATCAAACACAAAAAAAAAACGACACAAAAACCAATACTACAATTTCTTGTCAGAAGTCTTTCATTATTGTGTAGATAGTTTTTATTTGGCTCGATATCGATATCGGCCGGTGCGAATAAGAAACTTTTATGCAATATTTAGTGAAAAAGTTGTGTCACTAGGAAAACTAAACAAATAAAAAACTAATAATTGAATAGATAAATTGTGATCAGTAGACTACATGTACTTCAAGATACTCTACATGAATAATGTTCGTATAAAATCTGAATAGAATAAGTAATTTTATTTTTACTTCAATTTTTTTCTTTTTTGCTAACAAGAATAAAAAGAAACTTTGAGACAGAAAATAATTCTGTACTTCTATTCGAATAATTGTATTTAAAAGATTTCTCTCAAACAATTTGTTTAAAAACTTTATGCGAGTAATTTCATCCGATTCGCTTAAGGCGAAATATGTTATTCGACCATTTTAATTCGAATAATTTTTTTTTTTAACTTTATGCGAATAATTTCATTCGACTCGTTTAACACGAAATATGTTAATTGACCGATTTTATTCGCATAATTTTATTTAAAAGATTTTTCTCAAACAAATTTTTCGATTCGTTTTACTCGAAATATGTTATTCGACCGAACTTAATCGAATGAGTTTATTTAAAAGGCTTTATTCGATTCGTTTTACTCAAAATATGTTATTCAACGGAATTTAATCCAATAATTTTATTTAAAAAATTTTATACGATTAATTTTTTTCCATTCGTTTTACTCGAAAAATGATATTCGACCGAAGTTAACCGAATAATTTTATTTAAAAAACTTTATTTGATTAATTTTATTCGATTCTTTTAACATGAATATGTTATTTTACCGATTTTATTCCAATAAGTTTGTTTTAAAAACTTTATTCGAATAATTTATTCGGTTCGTTTAATACGAAATATGTTATTGGACACAATTTAATTCGAATAATTTTGTTATAAAAACTTTATTTAAGTAATTTCATTCGATTCATTTTACTTGAAGGAATTATGTCACCTAAATAATTTTATTCGATTAAATCATGTTCGCATAATTCGCATTGGAAAATATTTGTCATATTCAAACCACTTTGTCAAACAATAATATCTTCTGATTTTTTCGTAGCGCTCTCAATAAAATCAATAAGCTTTAGCATTATTTTAAATAAAAGAATAAGAAATATTGCACAGATAATGAAACGCTGTTGTTGTTTTTGTAGTTTTTGTTGTTGCTGGTAGCGTTTGGCTGTGTTTGGAATGTATTTTTCGTTTTAAAGCGAAATTTTTGCAATATTTTTCACACACTTCAACCAACAATAAACGTCGTCGTATAAGCGTGCAACAATCGGTTGTATACACGTTCATATAAATGTGTCAGTTTTACACGGTCTCATGTACCTGTTAATAGTGTCGGCAAATTTATTTATATTTTTATACAATAATTTTTGTTTTGTTATTTTGGTTATTTCTTAGGACACAAGTATTTATTTATTCTTTTAAGCACAAAAAAGTTGGCCAGGTCTAAAGCTTGGCTTATTGCAAATCCAAAGACATTAATGGGACATTTTTTGTGTTTTTATTTTTTCATGCACTTTTTGTAGAGCATTAATGCCAAAAGTTGTTAAGTGTTATATTTCTTCAATAAAACAATGAAAAAAATGTTGCTTTTAATCATATCTCGCATTAAAAAATGGCATATTAAGAAACCATAAGGTTACTCCAGTTATCGTCTCCACTTCGGCTATGTTTTATTCTTCTGAGTGCTTTAGTCTTCTGGATCGCTCCAGCCTTAAAGTTTCTTCATGGTGGTACAAAATACCATATTGTATACACATGTTGCTCAGCATTAAATTATTTTTAAGATTAGATCAAGTTGTTGTTAAAGAAAAAAAGAAAAAAATCTTTTTTTTTTTTTTCATGCGGACTCTCTTTTAAATAAACTTTTAATAAATAAAGTAATAAGATGCATTTTGGATTTTCAACAGTGTTGCTGGGAACGACAATGTTTGGCATGACAAAGTGTTGTTAATGTGTTGCTATAATTTTGAAATTATTTTATTCCTTCTTAAAAGGGGTCGGGTCCGTCCATATTGACACAAATTTATGTTTGTATGCTTGTTAATACATGTAGCAAAAAAGACTACATACTCGTATGTACGAGTAGTTTGTATATGTTGCAATTATCGTGATCTTTTCAGGCCATTTTTTACTTAATGAATGATACAAATTACTTCCTTTTATTGCGAATGCCGCTTTTAAATTCTGTTCCAGTTAATCAAGATTAATATGGAGATTTTTTTTGCTTTGCATAGGAAATAAGAAGTTTTCTAGTTTATTTGTTTGTTTGTTTTTCTTTTTAACGAATTGAATGTGAAGAAGTAATTTGTTCAATAGCTGGATGAGAAAACTCACCCCGAATTCAGGTTAAGTAGAAAATCTTTACTTTGCGAATCCTATTGGACATGCAAATATGAAAAAGATCATTAAGCCTGCCCGTAGGATGGTGAATACTTGTGAAGATACTGAGAAAATCCTTAAGACCAGCCGAAAAATAATTAAATTTTCACTTTCTCGAAAGCTCACAACAAGCGGACAAAACAATTGATGCTATTGAATTCATTGAGTCCAAATTAGTTATGGGCAACTATCGGAATATTTGCCCAAATTTCCTATCAAAACATTATCAGTATTATTGATCGGGGCTACCACTGCACAGCTTCAGACGAACCTGTTTCGTAATCGAGTTATGCTGCTTATTATTGCATCTTCTTCTTCGGAAAGTTCGTAGAATATGCAGGATTTTTGTAAACGATCTCCCACTTTTGAACTTGTATTTTTTACGTAAAACAGGGCTTTTTTGAAACATATGAATGTGCTAAAGTCGGGTGTTTTCGGAACACTTTGCTAAAGGAATTCAATCAAAACTCAATGTTTCACTAATTTTACGTGTAATATATGGAATTCATTTGTAGACAAATATTCAAATCTAAAGAAATGAATGGGAGGGAGAGAGAGAGAGAGAGAGAGAGCTTTTAGATGAATTTTTTCCCCATTTGTTAGGTACCGCCGTGGCTGATAGATTCAATTCCGGCCAAAGTTCATGGATGTTTTTTGCAGACAAGTTAATCGGTTTGTTCGTGTTTGTTCTTGTTAAAACAACTTTTTACCCTCTTTTGAACATCCTCGAAAGCACTTCAAAACTGCGCATCTCGAAATCATAAAACTGTTCTCCTGCTTGAAGAAATTTAACGATTTTTTGTGAAGATTTTCCAAAAACAGCTTAAAATAAAATGTCATTTACATATATATGTACATATACATATAAGATAGATTGACTGAAGATTAAGCAGTATTTAGTATTTGGCACCATCTGACCAAATTTTCTGTAATAAATTAGAAAAACTGCACAGCTCCGAAAAGACTTAATTTTTTCATACATAATTTTTAAGGTCACGACCCATTTGTCAGCTGTTATGCTTGATGAAAATTTTACCACTTATTCCAGCATTATTTGTGTTGCTTTTCCGTTTCTTGTGCATCAGGGATGGAAAATTAAAGTTCTTATTGGTATTAGAAATATATTTAAGAAAATAGAAGGGAAAGAATTAGACACATTTAATAAACCAAGAAACCAAGCAACAATCAAAATCAATTTAATTTTCAACTTATACAGCGGAAAAGCGGTTTTCGCAACCAAACTTTTCGTGAGTTTGCTGTGAGTTTTGGGTTAAAACATCTCCAACATACATAACAATTTAATCCTTTAAAGAGACAAAGAAGAGACATAGAGAAGATCGGTAGAAGCGAGGACTTAATTGGCTAAAAATCCGACATAGCCAACAAGAGAGAACCCTTTAATATCCTACGTAAAGACGTTTCCCTAACAACTCTATAATTACATATTTTTAATTCTTTATCCGGTTGTTCCATTTCCATTTTGATGTTTGCATCGCCAGCAGCTCCTTCTCTGGAGTAGATCTCACTACCATCTTCAGTGATCTTATATGTATAGCTCTGCCGATTTCCGAACAAAAATGTTAAACTGTTCTGCTTTGTACATTAAATATTAAATTGATATGGAATTTAACTCTAATTTATTTATTTAAAATTAAATTAACGATCTTTGTGACTCAGAAAATTGAGAATATTTTCATATTGATAATTTTCATTTCATTTTATTCTTTCTTAAATTTAAACGATCAGTAATTTTGTAAAATCCAAGTTCTTTGCTTCCTCCTTCGTCGCTTAGACCGTCCACAAAGTATAGCAATTAATAAAATGGCTACTTACACAGTGGAAGAAAGTTAATGCGTCTTCTTAACACCGGAGGCGCTGCAACTCTGCTAATTTATCTTTTCATATTAAAAAAAAGTTTCATTAAAAATGGATATGACAGAGAGAAAATAATGGTGTGTACCAAAATAATTTTAATACAAAAAAGTGCAATCGTAACAATTTTTCCATCCCTGTTTTGCATACAATTACAACATAAACTCTTCAGTTGATTATAAAAATTCCTACCCCCACCCCCCAAAAAAACACTGCCACCAAGATCTAGACTTAAACATTAAACATGGAAACATGGTGCATTTCTGTTGAATGGCTTTAGTTTAATAGTTTTTGGATTTATTAAAAAGAGCACATTGTTGGCCCATATAAACATACGAGTACACATATTTTTTTTTTCGATTTAATATTAAAGATTGTCTAAAGTTAAAAAAAATCATATAGACTCATTGAAAATTATGTACCAACACACAAACTCTGATGTTGTTTTATGCTACTGTAAATGATTATTTGTCTGATTTTCTGTCTGGTCGGTTGGATTTTACTTTTTAAATTTTCTGCTCTGATATTTGAACATAAAAACTGATGTGTTGACAGCCTGTATTATTACAGCTAAAATAAAGGCACTAAATAAAAATGCTCTAAACACAAAGCTACAAAAAAATTTATTGAGAAGTATGAGCAGTTAAATAAATTTAAATTTTGTCTCTTTGGTTTTCCTTCAAACATTTTTAACTGTGTTACACTTTTTATCTTGGCTACCAACTGCAAACATACGAGCACTATTCAAATGTACCAACGTTGTTTGCTTTTAGTCAATATTTATTTTATGATATTAAACTTTTGACCTGAAATGTTGTTGTCTGGCTTTGTTTTTTTTTCTACTTTTTAATTAAATATAATAACAGAAAAGGCAAAAGTTAAGCTAAGTTTTACATATCGTCGTCTTAACCATTAGAGTGCCAGTAATATGTGAGATTGGGAAGAAATTGTTGTTGTCGTTCAGTTGAAAGTAGGTAATGTTTATTTTTTCCAGTAATCTTTAACTAATAAACATTAATTAAACATAAAATATTCCAACATTTGACATAATAAAATTTTATCTTGGTTGTTTAACAACAGAGGAGTTAAATAAAAATCTATAGATTTTCTGGTTGCTATAAAGCCAGTTGACTTTTATTAATACAACAAGGAAGAATAATAATAAAAAGAAGGAATTTTAATTATTTTGTATGCCGTCTAGTTAAATATTTAAATACTTTTTCTGTTGATAATGTTGTTTGTTAGTAGAATTGTGTGATCACCAGGGAAACCGCAAATATGCAGTTGTATATTTTTTCCTTTATACCGAAATAAGTTTTTATACTTTTTAGAATTTATTTTAAAGTTTTAATTTGTTAGTGCATATTCTTGCATACTTTATTCTTTATAGCATAGTTTTGCATATTTCTGACTACATTGCATACTTAAGGCATATTTTTAATTTTTGCAGCAATATTTTGAATTTATTTTAATATTAACGTATCTACTATTTAAAAAAAAAGGTTTTTGATAAAAGTTTTAAAAAATTTCAGTAAATTTCCTTAAATACACATCAACTTTTGTAAAAAAATAAAATAAGAAAAACACGTCTTCCGTCAGAAATTTTTCAATATTCATAAAATTTTTCCTTAGGGATTTTAAATTTACTGTAATAGATTTTTCGTAAATTTTTAAAAATGTTCACGTTTTGACTGAATTATTCCGATTTTTATTAACCGATTTAAAACTTTTTATCTATTTAGGGAATAATTTTTTAGAGCTGATTTTTGCATATTCAATACCTTACAGCATAGTTTAGCTTATTGTGGCCTGCAAAGCATTTTTAGGGCATTTTTTCACATCTGTAACTACCCTAGAGGAAAAAGACATGTCAAGAGACTGGTTCCCAGGAACTAGCAACCGGGTTCGAGTTCCGGAACTTATAAGGGGTCAATTGACATAATTAAGTTACCCGGTGATAGGTCCTAGACCTAAACTTAAGGTACTTGCCATGTTTTGGTTTCCTAAGTACTAGTCTCAGTTTTGGTTTCATAAAAACCGGTAATAGGATTATCCTACAGTAACCTGTCTTAAACTAGTCCTTAATGAACATGTCAGAAAATAGTTCCTTAAAGCCTGGTATAAAATCTTGTCCTTCAATGACATAAGTATCACCGAACGAGTCTAAATGCTTCACAACAATAAGTTTACATGTAAAAAATGTATTAAAACAATAAAAATTTTATTAATTCATTTAAATTATATTAAAGCGGGTATTAAACCCATTTTTATAAAAAATATTAGAAATGAACATTTCAATACGCTCGCAAAATAAAAGAGCGTAAGCGTACATGTGCGTTTTGTTTCCACAATTGTGTATGACGCTGACATTTCTGATGTATACATAAGTATGTATACAAATCTTTCGAAGAGACACTGAGTGATGGAATTTTGTTAGCACTTTTGTTCCAGTTTTGTTATATGTCCTCTTTTCACCAGTCACAACTCAGGAACACTTTATACCATTCCCATTTTCACCTATCATAGGACAAGTATGTTTTAGACAATTGGTACAACATTTCCCGTAGGGTAGTTTTATTTCATTATAAGGAATTTTTTGACAATACAACTTTTTTGAGATGTTTCTTTTATTTTAAGTTCATTGAAAATCGAAGAAGAGAATAACCAAGTTTTGAAAATATTTAAACTATATATCATATATTATATATATCATATATATATATTTGGCTAATTTATTGAAAAACTATTTAAAACATGTGCGAAGTGTATTGCAAATTTAAGTTTTCAAATTATTTTGTAGTCTGGGTTTCTCATTTTTTATTTTCGCTTAGATAAAAGAACAAGAATGATTTCGATTAAACTCTCATTCCCATAACGAGCCAAAAATCATATTTGAAGGTGCCTTTTTTTAATTTTTCTGCTTATTTAATAATGTTTCCGGTTTCCCTGTCGATCGAGAGTTGCTCAACTACTTTTTACTAGTAAAAACGTTATACATATAAATAAAAAATTCAGTGCTGAGAAGCCTAAATAGCTTAAGTTCCTCCAAAAATATTTTGCTGGATAGTAATGATAGACAGTAAGAACAACTCCTGAAATCGAACTAATCCTCTTTTTCTTTTAACCCAACAATATATTCTCAATAATTTATTAAACTTTAAAATAAAAAATTTAAAATTTAATCTTATACCCATCTCGGGCATATCTCCCACTACAGTCAACTTTTTGTGATGAAATTTAAACTGTCATTCTTAATAACACATAATGTAGGTTACTAATAACGAAACAACTTATTATTGAATTCCTATTTCTTTTTAAATACTCTTAACTTTTGTGTAAAAAAATGTTTAATTTTTTTAAATTCAGTTGCTAAAAAGTTTCTATATCGAGATTGGATTGATTGCATTTTTATAAACATCGTTAAACATTTAAAAAAACATTCTTCAGAAATTAATTTCTTGATTGCACTGTCCTCAATCTGTTCAATTCAATTGACCACTAAAACTGTCACGTTAAACAAAACAAACGCACAGTTACTCACTCACAAATCTGCGCATAAGCACACACACATACACACAGAAACACGCGTGCTCGTTTTAAACAGATGTTTTACTAACAACATTCTGTTAAAAGAAAATAAATAACAACACTAAAGAGAAGAAGGAAGGCCTCATAACATGAATTGTTGTGCGGTGCAGTTGGCAATATTTGGGTCATTATTACAATGCATAAAGCGTGCATCCCAATGCAAACAACAACAACAACAAACACAACAACGACAAAAGCAATAAGAACCACAAAAGCACCAACAACAAGAACATTAACCCAATACAACAAACAAGCGTTAAAACTACTAACCCTTTTTTTTGTGTCTTCCAGTTGGCTGTGAAAATTGAAAATATGTACCGACAACAAACCACCAACATCATCATCACACAATTAATGGTCACTGAAAAAAAATTTTAAAATTAACAACAACAAAATTTAGAAAAAGTAAAACAAAAGTTTAATAAACTCTTGTTCTTGTTCATGGACTCATTCTTGTACTTGAAAAAATTGATGAAAAATTTATAAACGAGAACAAAACTTTAAGAACTCCTCTACTTTCCATATTCCATATTAGAATACTGACAAGTTGTGTGTTGATGTTTAGTGCCAAAACGGATGATTTTCGAAAATTTATATTTCAGTTGCGTGTCTCTGTTGTTACAGAAAGTGAGCTGATTAAAATTACGTTTGTATTTTGTATGACTTTAATCATTAAACTATTCATTCGCTTTCTTTGGCATGATTATTGTTTGATCAATTTTTAATTCTCTTCACCGTGACCGATTATAGATTTACCCAGATTCTTTTGATAATTTTCGAAAAATGACACAAAATTCTAATATTTTCATAAGGAGGGAAATTTCTTAAAAACATGTTGAATTTGTGTCCCCCAATTTCCATCTATCGGTAAGCCGAATCCCCGTAAAAAAGCTTATTTCACCCAAAATAACAAAGCTTAAGAAAGGTTCAACACTTTCGAAATTAATGTCTAAACTTCAGAATTTTCGAAAATAAATTAAAAATTTTAAGTTCGAATTTTTGAAAATTAAATAAAAATTCTGATTTACTACTTCTTCACAAAAATTTATTCAACGTGCGAAGCTTTGCAACGCTTTTATATTTAGTATAAACTAAGCTTTTCAAATAGCCTAAAATGCCGAATCATCTCCTTGTAGAAAAGCTTAGTTCACTCCAAATATCAGAGGCTTTCGATTTTTCCAGAGCTTGCGCAGGAGTAGTAGCTTTGTAGTAATAAAGTTGATTGACAAAATTTATGCGCATTTGAGATGGAATGGTAGCGTTCCAAAACTTAATTTCCAAAATTCAAAGTAGATTTAAACAAATTTTAGCTTTAAGTCAAACTTGCCTAATATTTATTATTCATTGATCGCCTTTACAAATTATTTCAGTAATAAAAACTACATTATCGGGAAGTAACATAGGCAAAATTTTTGGGCGGTAGGACGAACATCCATATCTATGCAACTGACGCAATGACTATCTTAAAATTCGCTGCGTGTTAACCCAAGAACTAAATATATAATTATTAGGGAAGCAACCGATACTGATACCGATACCGATATATCGGCGACTAACTTAGCATCAGCTCTGAATAAAAGATTTGAGGGTTTCGAGAATAATGAAACCTATTATTTATCTCCAATTCTTGACCCTCGATAAATAGCTCGAATATTTCAAAGACAATCGACTTCAATCCTATCGAAAAACGTCTTATTGAGCTGCTTAACATGACTCTACATTCCGAAAGTGTTCAAGACACAGTCCTTCCTACACCTCGCAAAAGTTCTGATAAGTCTACGAGAAGTACTCGCCTTTGGTGGAGCGTATGTGAAAAAATTATAAGAGAATCCGAGGAGGATGATCCATCTTAAGCTGTGGTTCTTCTAACGAAGAAGTCGAGAGATACCTTAGATCTCCTAATATTCCTAGAGACGCCAGTAAACAAGAGGGTCTTGTTTACTGGCGCAATGACATATCCTACCCAAACTTAAAGAAAATTGCGCAGAAATACTTAAGTTTTCAAATGAGTTCTGTCGCATCTGAGAGAATATTTTCCACTGCAGGTCTGCTTCAAACGAATTTGAGAAATCACCTATCTCCGCAAAATTTGAGAACAGTTTGTTTTTTAAACAAAAATCTTATTAATATCAATTTTAAATATTAATCTTTTGCAATGTTGTTTTTATAATTTTAATTTAATTTTAACATGATCTCAAATTCAATTCTTTTTTTTTTAAAGTCTTATTAATATCAATTTTAAAGCTTGAGCCAATCAATCTAAACTGAATGCCATCGTTTATTTTGTAAAATCATAAATATGGCAGACGTTTTGTAGTTTGAAAATTTGAATTTTAGAACCTGAAATGTATTGAAAATTTTGATGATTTGAATGGCTCATTAATGAACACTGTTATTTTGTATAATAGAAGAATTACTCTACTTGAGTTTTGCTAATTTTTACTTGAGCTCGATTTAAATATGCGTATCGGTATCGGAATCGGTATCGGCGATATTTATTTTTGAGTATCGGTATCGGATCGGCGAAATGGCATATCGTTACATCCCTAATAATTATAAATATTCAAATATCCGAGAAACTGCAATATTGAGAGTTCTAAAATTAAATGTCGGTTACACGTAAAATATATTGAAATTTTTCTGCGAAATCTTGAAGTGATAGGACGGATACCCCCTCAACAAAGAAAATCTAAAAATGAAAGAACATAAGTCAATGTTTGGTTAATACAGGGCGCCATCTATACTGTTACGTTTTACACTAAATTCACGCAGACAAGGCCAGGCTGGTCGGCTAGTTCTATACAAGCTCAAAAGCTGTTCAAAGTAAACTTTGCATGTGTACAATTTATCCCACTAGGCGAAGGCTTTAGCTTTTGCTATAAAAGCTTCGTAACCATTCGTTTTTTTATTTAGAGCTGAACTACATACAATACTTTTTTAAAATATACTACTTAGGTATTTCTTTAGAAAAAGAAAACCAACCTCTGTAATTGTGCAAGACTTAATGACCTAATTAAACCTTTTGTAAAAGAAATAACACACATTTAAAAACCATAAATGTTGAAAGCTCTTTTGAAATTCTTTTGTAATTTTTTTTGTTTGTTTTTTTTTTTTTTTTTTTTCTTTATCAATGTGTTTATATTATCGCTGAAAAAATATCAAACTGTTTTTTTATGTTAAATCTATGCACATCATAAACCTTAGGGAATTTCAACCCAAATAATAATTCTCAAACAAACTGAACAAGAAAAAAAAGCGAAAAAGCAGCATGGAAGACCTTAATCATTATGGACACAAGCAAGAAATGTAGTTCATATATTCATGGACTTCTGACCAAATATGAAGCAACTGCCTTGGCCCAATATATCCAAAAGAAAAAAAAACCAGACTACAAACAACATTAAAAAATCTAAATAAAAACAAGCCTTCTTAACATGTTTCATTTTTGTAAACGAAAACACGATTTAAAAGAACATTTACAGTTTGTTTAAAACATACATATGTGCATATGTATGTATGCACATACATATACTAACTAACCTATATTTACAAAGTACATAAAAACAAAAGTTCTTGTTTTACACAAACTCCTTAAGGCCTCGTGAATACACATATTTCAGTGTAGGTACACTTAATCCTCTTAGCGCAAGATATTTGAGATAAAATCGTTAATTGATATTCATACAGATCAAGTACACGATCGGCAAAAGGATTGAAAGCAGCCTTAATTCTTTTTGTATTTATGATGGCGGCAAGAACACTTCAAAATCGTGTAAGGTGAGATTTTTGTAAAAATTGGATTAGGTGTATGCAGCTGTATGTATGTACATATGCATGTGGCTATGCATTTTGTTAACTTACCCAAACTTGGCTTTGTGCGATTTTCTTTTTAAACTTACACGTTTTTATAGTTAAACGGTGGGTTTACCGACAGTTTAAGTGTTTTGATTTGATAATTATTATCAGTGACGTACGTACGCATGCGTGACCGCACTCACTATTGCGTACACAGTTTTTTATTTAATTTTTGCATCATATTTTTGTATACTACATAATGTTTAGTTGTTGTAGTCTACTTTTGTTGTTAAGGGAATTGTTAAAAAAAAGATTACTAAGGTGGAAGTGGCATATACGACCATATAAAACATGTGATCAAATAAGAAATAAATAAACAATAAGTGGGAGAAGAATCGATACATTTTGATTAAAGGACCCTTTAGACTTTTACTATTTATCTGCCTAAGCCGAACTCAAGTTTAGCTAAAATATTTAGACTGAACCCGAGTGAGCAAACAAATATTTTTTTATTGAATGCACCATCAGTGTTACCACGTCTTAACAGTTTATGTAACCCAAATCTCCTAAGAATTAAAACAAATACAAAAAAAAAAATAAAAAAAGTGTGTTGTTCTTTTAGCACCAGCGTACATTGACGAAATATATAAATAATTTTTGTTAAAAGTAACTAAAACGTTCACGCTGTATACAATAGTTTTTTGTTTCTAAATTCTATATATATATTTGTTGTGAGTTATCTAATGCCATCATCATCATCAGTATATTTTTAAAGTTTAAAAATATTTGAAAAGTTTCCAAAAACTTAGCCTTATAGACAAAGTCTCAAACAAAAAATGAGAATTGCTAAATTCCCCTTCCATTGTTTTGACTTTAGTTGTGTTCTTACACTATAAGCTTTGGTGTTGTTTAACTGAGAGATGCCACTGAACTTCTTTATAGCAAATAAATTAAAGCACATTTAAATAAATAATAATGTGATGCATAACGCAAGGCGTGGTAAATCATACTATATTTTATTCAAAATGAAAATTCTGTAGATTCTTATTACATGAATTTTAACACAGGTGCACAGTCAGGAGTGCGCAATGCGCAACGAGCCAAGAAGAGTGAGCAAATTCAAACTCTGCTTTTAACTCTATTGTAAACTTTCAAAATAAAGTACATCCAGTTAATGCAAAACCTTTTTGAGTGTAGTCATCAAATCAAATTAAAAATACTTATGGGATGGATGATCCACTTTACTCTTTTTTAACAAATTTCCCCACTGTAAATCGTTTTTCTCTTCAAAATGCATTCTTACGCGCAGTTGTTTGTTTTATTAAAATTTTTGTAACGTTTCTTGATATCAATTTTTTTTTTAATTTTATCTCGATGGTTAATTGATTTTCTGTTTAATTGTTTGTGTTTTAAGTGTAAACTAATAATCTTTAATTATGCATATGTATGTATAATATTTTGGTATGATCATAATGTGGAACAAAATCGTAAATTTGTGGAAAAATATTTAAAAAAAGATTGTAAATACACTCGATACTCCGTTTATTTGTCATCAATTAACTCTTTCGAACGTATTTTTTTTTTTGTGTTGTGTATTAAAGAAATTTGGGGCAAAAAAAGCAATAAAATAAAATGGAAAAAATTAATATCAAAAATTCGTTTTATTTCACCAAAAACGAAAAAAAAAGTATGAAAGAGGTGTTTCTAGTGTTATGAATTTTTTTTTAATAAATTTTATATTTAATATCACATCTTAGAAGTTTCGTTATGTATTTCTTTAATCTGTGTGTGCTTTCTTTGTTACTTTTTTTTATGTGACAATTTTTAATGAAAATTAGAAGAAAATTAATTGCTCAGTGTGTTATTTTTAAGTCGTTTGTATACTCATTATTATTCCAGCTGATCTTTAATTTGGGTTTTTTTTAACATTTCTAATGATACCATTTGTTTTTTATTGATGTCAATTTTTATGTTCATCTTTGCTTGTTTTTTTTTTTTTATTCTTTATAACAAAAGGAAACTAGTTAAATTTCATATCTTTTTTAATGACCGTTTTCCTTTATGTAGATTAAGTAGAGGTAGCGGAATTGATTGAGAAGAGCTAAAAGATCAATAACAATAATAATAATAATAGTAGTTTTCACTTTTTATTGGTTTTATTAAGTATTAATTTTAATTCCGTTTTTGATGATCATGGGAAAGTTTTTTAAAGTTCATTTAACATCTAGTAAATTAGGTTGCTCCAATATTGGGAAATGTTTTTTTGTGGTTTTACAAAACTTTTAATGAAAATGTTCTACTTTTTCTGTGCTAATAAACTTTTAAAGAAATTTGAAGAAATGTAAATTTTATGTTCCTCACTTTCAACTTTAAAAGTTGTTTCTTAGATATGCAGAATTTCAATATGTCAAGTATTTACATATCAAATCATAAAAATTCAGATTCATCTGAAAGCAGAAAGTTGTTTTTATATTTTCTTAAAAGGAGTGTTTTTAAAATATACGTGAAATTATTTTAGAGGCTTAAAACTACTGACTGTTTCTTTTAAGCTTTAAGATTTTTCCCTTAATTTAAAAGTGTAATATGTATGTTTTTATAAAATCTTTATTTTCATTTATACTTTAAAGAAACTTCTTAATATTCTATAGAAATAAAAGTAGAACTAAAATGCTGCCAGCGCCACCACGTTCTTGGAAATGATAACTTAAGCTTTCAAACATGAAATTAATATCACGCAAATACACATGCACACCTTTCTTATAATAAAAGTTTAAAAATAATAATTTATCTCATGAATTTGTCAAAAAACCAATACAACTGTTGTATTATTTGACCTCAAATTAAAACCTCCAGCAGTGATTTTTAAAGGACAAAATGCCTTTAAACGAAAAATTCATAAATAAATTTTCAAAATATTAAGGTTACTTAAAATGGTAGGCAGTCGTGATCTGACAACACAAACAATTCTGTAGGACAATTTAAAAAAGTTTAATGCATTGTAAACTGTATATTCGAGCCCTATTCGAAAGAAAATCATTATAATCAAAATTATTGAATCGTTATTATCAAAATTGAATTAAATTGACTCATAATCCGTAACAACCTGTTATAAAAAATAGTTCTGAAAAATAATTCTAATGGAAAATAATACCAGTGCATAAAATTCAAATTTACTCGAACCAAAAGAATAGAAAATTCATAATGAAAAAAAGAGGATAAAAAATAAGTTAATTTTACTCTAATAGGGAAGAATTCAATCCAAAAAATCACCTTGTAAGGAAAAATGCATTTGTAGAAAAACTTATCCTCAAGAAAATTTATCTTTCAAGATAAATCTTAAAAAAGTGCCTTCTAAGAAAAAGCCCCTCCTCTTTTTTAAATATGAAGTGTTAAGAAAATCTTGCCTTTTAGCAAAAGATACCTTTATTATTAAAAAATTAACCTTTAAGGAAAATATTTACTAGGAAATAGTACCTCTTAGGAAAAAGTACCTTTCAGTAAAAAGTAACTTCTAGGGAAAATTACCTTGCTGGAAAAAGTACCTCTTAAAACAAAAATACCTTTTAGGAGAAAGTACCTTTTAAAAAAATATACCTTAAAGAAAAGCTACCTTTAAAGAAATATTACCTTCAGGAGAAAGTAACATTCAGAAGAAAGTACCTTTCAGAAGAAAGTACCTCTCAGAAAAAAGTACCTTGCAGAAGAAAGTACCTTTATGCAGAAAATATCTACCTATCAGAAGAAAATACCTTACAGAAGAAAGTACCTTTCAGAAGGAAGTACTTTACAGAAAAAAGTACCTTACATAAAAAAGTACCTTTCAGAAGAAAGTACCTTTCATAAGAAAGTACCTTTCAGAAGAAAGTACCTTTCAAACGAAAGTACCTTTCAGAAGAAAGTACCTTTCAGAAAAAAGTAGCTTTCAGAAGAAAGTACCTTTCAGAATAAAGAACCTTTCAGAAGAAAGTACATATCTGGAGAAAGTACCTTTCAGAAGAAAGTAACTTTTACGGAAGTTACTTTGAAGAAAAATTACCTTTTAAAAAAATTAATTTAAAGAAAATTTCCCTGTAAGAAAATATATCTTAGCGACCTCGAACTCAGTACTAGATGGGATCTACGGGTCTGATTGGCTATTCTAAAATTTCTCCTAACTTGAATTTCCGGGCAAGTACCCTGAGCTTTTCTTCGTAGACAAATCGTTTGGAGAGATGTGAATAAAAAAATATTTCTGATTATTTTTCAAGGGCATCTGAAATGTTAGCACCCCATTCATTCTACAATATTATGGAGCATCTCATTGGCAATATTATTGCGATTTTGCCCTACATTGTGCAATTTTTAAACTTTTAAACAGATGCAGTATTTTGTGTTTTTGTGGTAGAAAAATTTTGTACAATTTTTCCAACACAATTCACATTTCGTGGTACACCTTCGAATTTGACATACAAATTGGCAAAATATTTTATAATATTAAAAATTGTTCAATTATATTGCAAGTGTATAGGCCGCTTTAAAGAAGCACACTACACCGAGTAGTTATTCAACTAGTCCGTATGTGAAACAATGGACTTATTTCCGCAAAATTTTCTGAAAATTTGACTAAAATTAGTGAGTGGTGCGATGCAATCATCGAAAAGTTTATGGCTTCCTTACTCATATTATCAACGATTACAAAAGTGATAATTGTTTTTTTCAAGGTTATTTCATTAGTAACTACACATAATATGTCTTAGCTGATTTAACAGTTTATAATTAGTATTTGTGTGTGGGTTTCCTTTCAAAATGTCAAACACAAAAGCTTGATATCTTTTCAATATATATGTATTATACAGCTAACATTTATTTTTCTCAGATGCTATGGAAGCGTTAAACAGTAATCGAGCCTTGGCTTATGTTAACCAAACACTTCTTATTAAAATATCTATCGGTATATTGTATTTTCCAGAACACGGCATGGCCCTTTTAATATTGTGAGTTTTGAAGATAACCTATAGATAGAAACTTAAAATAAAGCGAACTATAGAAATGCGTATTAAAACTTATGTAGACGTACTGAACAAATCACCCAAAAAAAAAAAGTTAAACAAAAAAAAAAACAAATTATACTTAAATAAGTACCGCACATAGTCATATACCTCACATGACGATGTGTTGCAGACATGTTTTACAGGAAAGAAAACATACTGAAGTTTGTTAAACAACATAAAACAAAATAAGAAAAAAATCAGTTGGAAAAAAATACTAATTTTAATGCAATCATGGTTACAACATTGCGTGGACGAGATATTTTCTTTGCTTGCAGTCTCTCACTGTAGAGTTCGTTAAAATGACAATTGCATTGTAAAGAGAAAAAAAATAATCTGCAATTGACAGTTAATACAAGTACGAGTATTGACTGTTTTGTTGAAAGCATCAGCAAAAAAATGGTACATATGTATATATATTTTTTTTACAAACTTCTCTGTTGCAACATTATCATGGTCAGGTTATGTATGATGCGAACATTTTTATTTTTGTTTTTGTTTTACTTAAAGTAGATATATTTCACGCAGTGTTGAATGAGGAATAAACAATTTATATTAAAAAACGGAAATTGATTTTAATGATTTATTGGTCATTTTGCGTAGCACCACAGGCTGGTTTTGTTTTGAAAGAATGATTTTTTTTTTTTTTAGTTTTGTTAAGTTCATGCAAGTTTTAGTTAAAAACAATTGCCCATAACCATGAGTTGTTAACTACTTTGTTACTTTAGTCAAAAAATCAATATGTATTAACTTGAACCGGTTTTAAGTGGGTGATACATCTATTAAATGCATAAAATATAAACAAATCGGGCCATTCGTAAGGTGGCCGTTGTCCATTGTATGAAAAATATTAGAAGAAACTAATATGAGAAACAAAATTTTAAAAACTGATTTTTATGAGCCCTAAAATAAAATCATAGACATGCTAACACCTTTCAAGTATACAGAATATCATATTGTTCATTGGTAATTGTTAAGACCACCTAATACTATGTTCACACGGACAGAAATTATAGAGGTTCGCGCTGTCATTCTTTGTTCGCGGGCCAACTTTGATTGAACCTACATGTTTCGCCATACAAAAATTTTGAGAGCGATCCTACGTGATTCATTTTGAACCTTGTTGCGAACCCGTATAATTTACTATCATCTCTAATTTTGATAACAAATTATCGCTAGTTTATCTGAACTAGTTGTCCAAAAACATTTTAACAAAGAAAAACAATTGATAAGTGCTAAATTTTAATAAAAACATTGACCAAATAAAAAGCATATACATATTTATATTTATGTAAATAATTAAATAAAATGGAAAAACAATAAATAATATTAAATAACGAAGTACAAACCAATCTAGAATGTGTCGTGTAAATACATAGGTTCGCCATTGTGGTTCATGGAGCGAAACTAGTGTTTCAGTTCTTCGTGTGAACATAGTATAAAAAAGCTGGTGTTCAACTTCTTTAAATTTAAAACAGACTTTTGTTTATCTTTTAAACATATTTTTATCGTGTATGTTTTTAACAAAAGTAAACTTTAGAACTCTTGAAGTATACGTTTTTGTGATTATGATTATAAAAGTTTATACTTACAAACTAAAAATTCCGTTAAAAAATATATAAACACATTTAAATAGTTGTTATAAAATTTAAACGAAAAAATTTAATATCTCTCATTCAAAGCCTTTTCTCAGGTGTATACATATGATCTCTACAAATATATTCGGATAAAAACGAGGGTTTTAAAAATTTTATTATTCATGGTTTTTTCCCCCTATTTAACATAAAGTTGCATTTTGTGGTCCTTTGGGTATTGCGCTTGTTTTAGCTCGTTTTATTGCATTGCTGACAAGAAAAAGTTAAGAAAATTGCTTCCCCCTGATTTTTATCATGTCCTCTGCAATTACAACATTGTGTAACATTCATTTCATTGTTATTTGTTAGTTGTTGTTGTTATTGCTTTGATGCATTTGTCTATAGAGGACTATTGACAATTGCAGCGATTGCTGCAACATTTGTTTTTTGTGCATTTAATTTCATTAAAAGTCAATGTGTCGTCGTCTGTCTTGCTTTTGACCAAATATGGTTTATGTCGCCAGTTGGCTGATAGTTTTTATGCTTTTTTGCTGAATCTGTTTGTTTTTTTTTCCACCCAAACATAATTACATTTACTCTTCTCGTTTACACGATGCACTGATATACATATATTGCTTTTGTTTTGATTCGATTTGTTTTTGTTTAATTTTATATTTAATGCAAGTCCTCCAATGTAATTTACAAACCATGTTGTATTAATTAAACATCCATCTATAATGAACATATTTGCTGCAAATATTTTACAAATAAAAAAAATTTCAATAATTATAAATGTCACTTTTTGCAATGTGACATGCGATTGTGTACGTTTAGAGATGAGGTTATGAATAATTAAATTTTTTTTAAATTTTATATGTGATTCTGTTTTAAACTTATAAAATTAAAAATATAAAAACTTATAATTCCAAAAAATTTTATTAAATACACAGGCCTACAGTGAAACGTAGTTTAGAGGAAATTTAAAATTTTAATAATCAGTTGCTGATTTTATCATCTTATGGTGTTTTCTTTACTACACACAAAATGGCACCTTGTTTAAAGGTACATAAGCATCATTGTCAACCCTGTAATAATACAGCTTGTTATTTCATTAGAACAAAACACAACTTATGAAAAAGTGGAACGCCCTGTTTTTAACAGCTGAAAGCTTAGTTTTACAGGGCACTATCAACACTGTGGATTTTCACGGGGCATAAAGTACAATGCCTTCCACCATTAGTGAGGGCGATTCTTTTAGAATCAAGCACACTGCCCTTTTACGGAGCAAAACATTTTTAAGAAACATACACCAAGGTACATTTTCTGCATGGAGATGAACCATTTTTTTGTAGAAAAGAAAACATTATTAGTCTTTACATTAAAACAGCAAGCTAATTATTTAATGACATGAAACATTACATTGCAGTAACGAAAAATTAGATCAATTGTACAATAAGACATTTGAATAAACTTCTTTTTACACATATTCTTAATTAAAATAACCTCTTGTATAGATTGTATTATTGTTTTAAATTCAATAGTGTAAAAATCTCCCTTCTGAAGTAATGTCAAGTACATATTCTATTTGACCTTGTTGTTGTTAATTCTTTTTCCGAATTCAATATAAAAATATTACTAATCATGACCATGAACTTTGTAGTACTTGAAAATGCAAAGTAAATGTTAAAAAGTCTTCTTAACAGAAAAGATCATGCAAACGAAAAACAAAAGAGAAATACAGTCAAAATGTATGCATATCAAAATGCATATAATGTCAAATATGTTTAAGAAAATGTTTAGCAACATACACAAGCTAAACATTGTTGACATTTGAATGTCTCATAAATTTGAATACAGCCTTGATGGCTAAGCCAAATATCGACAACAAAAACCTATAAAGTATATTTTTGCCGCATTAAAATCATCTCGCCAGACAGTAAACAATAGACTAACTATGGCATACAATAGGCTTAGTAATGTCGTAGCCATCATCATCATCAACATCATTGCGTTGTTCTTAAACACAAATCAGAAGATATTTCTTATGTGCAACATTCTCTCTTAGTCAATTCCACATATGTATATTCAGACTATAGAAAAGCACACAAATTGTCAAATGTTCTCTGTGTTCAACATAAATGATATGCTTTGACGCTTATAGTCAAAGACGATGTATTCTTAATTTTAAATAAAATGCAAAAAATTTACATAAAAAGAAGTGAATTGAAGTAAATTCGTTTCCAATGCAGTGATGAAAATGATAAAATGCTGGTAAAGAAAAAAAATATAAATATAAATACAAAATTGTAGAAAAAGCTGCATATACAAAGCAATGATGCTCATGATGATGACGAGAACGACGGTGATCATGAATAAGATCAGTGTTGAAGCAAAACTCATTACGCATTCAAGGTCCTTAAAAAGAGATTCGAAATCGAAACGAAAATCTTTTTTCAACAGTTTCTGTTTCTTTTACAGCATTTCTGTGTGCAGTGTTGAAAAAACACTGAACTAAAATTTTTTAAAAGTTGCAACTCAAACATACTTTTAAGATGACCACACTGCAAGAAAAATTATGACAGTATTTTCTTTTATTTTTTAATTTTGCGATGTGGATTTTTGCAGTTCATTTTTTTTGTTTTTCTATCTTGTAGAATTATTTAGTAAAAATTAAAGTACAAAATGTTTTAAACTGAAAATATTTTTTTTATACTCATGAACGCATCGTGTTCGATCAAGCCATCTAGATCTATATCCTTCTATCTCAGTTTGAATTTATTAAAGCCGCTGCAAATTTACTTGTTCAAAATTCAATTTATGTAAAAGCTCTATTCAATTCGAAAAAATTTTACAAGATTCCAATGGCGAAATTCCGATAAAGTTCAGCAAAAAAGGACTTATATCCGTATTTTTAAAGTTTACATATGAAAGTTATATGCTTTTTAGATGCTCCATTTTTAAACACTTACGGTGATGCCCAAATAAATGGCAGAGATTTCCTAAAATAGTTTTACTATAATTTTATTTCGATGCATTTGCATGCAAAACGCAATAAGGCAATAATACTCAACATTGACGTAAGAAGGGGGAAAAATCGAGGAGTATTTATTGGAGATATTGAAAACCCACCCTTGTTAGAAGAGACTTCTACAGAAGCAGGGACAACAATGTTTGTAACAAAATTATTCTTAACATGAAATTTTTTCAGGTGTAGCACATGAACTTGAAGTCAGGTATTGTTGTTCAATCACGCGCGTTTACGATTCATGACATTTTGGAACATGTCGCTTTCATAAATAGTTAACCTACCGAGATGGCAACTATTAACAACAATAACAAAAAACACAAAAACTAAAAAAAAAGATATACTAAAGAGTTACAAACGAATCTTAACTTAATATTTGAAGCCACTGCTGTTACAACTTGCCAACTTACTAAGCAGGCAACAAGCGATTGAAACAATCTACCATATGGCGGTGTCTCTTATAGAAGAAGCACTGATAAGACAGCATGGGGCTCATTTTTGGGCAGAAGATGAAAACAGAAAAGTAGAAGAAATAAAATTGCAGAGGCATTCATTTAGTTTCTACTGCTGTAGCCATGATTATCATTATAATCATGATTCTTTTTTTTTATATTTCATTCCCTATTTTTAAACTTTTATTTTTACCATATTGTTGTTTTTTATTTATTTTAATGTTTTTTTTTTTTTTTTTTTTGATATTTTGCAATTTTCCATTTCTAGGCAACTATACCATTACAATCATTTAACCTTGATTGCGGACATTTAGATAATACAAGTGGTACGGCAACAAGTTCAGGTGGCAATGTGACTAAAACGAATGTAGCCTACCTGAGAACATTATCGGCACCGACACCAGCGCCTTCGCAAAATATTTACCAACAACTACATCATAATCACGGCAATAAGGCTGCTTGTGGCACAAACTGCAGCACAGGCACAAGTGCAACAACTGGTAGTAAACAGCAACAACGTAATAGTTTAGCAGCAAGCATATTTAATGCTACATTTGATCAACATCATCATGTGCACCAACAACATCTGACAAATTTCCAAAGCAATGAAGCCGCTTTAAATGCCTTAACTGCTGCCTGCTCGAAAACAACTAATGACACTAAGTCAACGATGTCAACAAAAATAACTCCAATAACCATTTTAAAAATTGAAGAGACATTTCCAGCAGCCGCATCTGCATCTTCGGATATGGGTGCTGCTTTGAAGGAACCCAGTTCCTCTTCCCCATCAAACGATTTGGAAACTTTACAGCAAAAACGTTTACGTCAGTTGAATATTGAAATGGATAATATACGCAATACGTCCATAGATCAAAGCCAACAATTGTCAGCCTTAATGCAACAAAATCACTTTTGTACGGTCAATTCGAACAGCAGCAATCCAAGCAATAATAATAATATTAAACATAAAAATCTTATGACAACATCAACTTCGTCATCATTTGCCACGACGGCGGCATTACCAAAAAAAGTTTCCTCTCTAGCCTCCTCTACTACTAACTCCCCCTATTCTTCGACAACGATGACTAGCAATGTGACCTGTGTTGCTGGAAAGCATGCTAACTCTAGCCCGCTAACACAACAGAATGCAACAACGACAAATGCAACAACAAGTTATCTATTACATGGCAGTGATGCTACCAAAAAAGGTTCAACCTCTACAATCTGGACGTCTGAGGAATCGATATTAAGGAGTGTTGGCGCCGTCGATGAAGACAATAAGTAAGTATCATCATTATTTATAACATTTTGATTGTTGCATTTGTTGCATAGACAACAACAAAGAAAAAGAAGAAGAACATTGTAATTCGACGATTGTTTGTATTTCTAATCCATTGAGACATAATTACTCAAGGAAACATTTATGTGTAAAAGTGTGCGCCGGTCCCACTGACTGAATGAATAAATGAATGAATGAATGAATGTTTGTCAGCAAACCAAACAGACTGTCTATATGTCTGTATGCGCTGATAGCTTATGTGTGGCCTCTTTGGGGAGTTGTCTGATAATTTTTTTTTTTTTTAAAGCTTCAATCATTGTTTATGCCATTTTGTATTAGAATTTTATTTTTTGGCTAATAATCTCCTTAGAGAGTTTTGCATTAGAATGCATAAAATCTTTGAAGCATAATCTTAGATTTGAAGAAAATATCTAAAACTGATTGTTATGAAAAATATTTACATGTTCTAATTTGATATCAGCTATTGCTGATTAAATATATCTTTGAAACGAATGTAATATTTGAGTATTTAATTGATTTTGGGCATGGCACTGCACACTTTTCAGACCATAATGTTGTAGAAATGTGTCTGAAATACCGAAAGAATCGGTTGAGCAGAAGTTGTTACAAAAGAATTCATATACTTTCCATGGGTGTGGCACTGCCCACTTTTTTAATAACCCTAGAGGGAAGAGAACCTGTCACAGGACACGTCACGTGACTGGTTCCCAGGGAATAGCAACCGATTCGAGTTCCGGAACTTTATATGAGACGGACCGGTAACATAAACATGGCGTTGTCATTAGAAGGGGTCAATTTACATAATTAAGTTACCCGGTGATAGGTCCTAGACCTAAACTTAAGGTACTTGTCCTGTTTTGGTTTCCTAAGTACTAGTCTCAGTTATGGTTTCATAAAAACCGGTAATAGGATTATCCTACAGTACCCTGTCTAAAACTAGTCCTTAATGAACATGTCAGAAAATAGTTCCTTAAAGCCTGGTATAAAATCTAGCCCTTCGATGACATAAGTATCACCGAACGAGTCTAAATGCTTCACAACGATAAAGTTTACATGTAAAAAATGTATTTAAAAAATAAAAATTTTATTAATTTATTTAAATTATATTAAAGGGGAAATTAAACACATTTTTATAAAAAACTAGCTGAACCCAATGTGCTTCGCTACCAAGCTCGTTATAGTCAAGAATTTATTATTTCGTAAGAATATCCTATTGTGAAAATTTAATGACGATCGGTCTACTAGTTAAGACTATATTACGATTTTTAATTTTTCTAAAAAAGGGCGTGGTCCCACCTACCTTTCTCCTAGTACGTTTTCCTAATTATGACAATACCATATGTACCAAATTTCATCGACGTAGGTCAAAAAATGCCCAAAATATGGCGATTTAAATTTTTGGGTTATATGTGCGGTGCCACGCCCCTTTGACCAATCAAAACTTCATATATCCTATTATTCCTTCCAGCGTCACAGTAACATGCTGTGAAAATTTCAGGAACATCGGTCCACACACAGTGTCACCCGCCTGAATATTCTGAAGATTCCCTGAAAATTTGATCAAAATCGGCCCAGTCGTTTTGGAGTCCATACGTTACATACATACACACATCTTGTTTTATATATATATATATATATAAGAAATGAACATTTCAATATGAATATTAATAATATGTATGTATACATAAGTATGTATGTAAATCTTTCGATGAGACACTAAGTGATGGAATTTTGTTAGTACTTTTTTCCTAGTTTTGTGATAAGTCCTCTTTTCACCAGTCACAACTCAGGAACACTTTGTACCATTCCCATTTTCACCTATCATAGGACAAGTATGTTTTAGACAATTAGAACAACATTTCCCGTAGGGTAATAAAGTAATATTATGATCTACTCGTAGACCTGACGTCGTGTGCATAAAGTATGTTAAAAAACACAATGAATTTGCTTTGTTTTTTTTTTAATAAAAACATCCCCGCAAAGCTTGTCTTCAAAAAACACCCAGGATCTCTGGCCGGAATCGAACCGACAACCCCCGGACTACTACATTGATACCTATCAGCCACGGCGGTTGACTGACGTTGCGCACTTTCCAAAGAGGTCCCTTCTGGAAGTACAGACATCCTTCAAAATAAATACAAAAAAATCTAAAATCGGTTTATAAATGCTTTGCCATTTGTATGAGGGGTTTCACAATACAAAAGAGTTAATAACTTTCTAATTTGATTTGCATGCATGTTGGTAAAAAATCTAGTCGGAAAATTTTCACCACCACTGTGAATATGAAAATTTAAACGCAGTGTCATTGACCTCAATTAATAATAAAAAATAATTAATAGACAATTGCTTTTTTTGTGTTGCCCTTCATGCATCTATTTTACATGACTTTTACAAAATTAAAGACTTTTTTCACAGGAGTGAACGAGGTATTGTGGGTTTTTTGCGGGTTTAGTATTTTGGGAGCTATAACTGTTTAAAGTTCCTACTACAACATCACACAAACAAAAACCTAATAAAAGACACAAACATGTGTTTTACACATTTGGGTGGAAAGAGAAAAAAAACAACAAAAAATCTATACATACTAAGATGTGGGAGAGTTGAGTAAATTGATTTAGTGCAATTGAAGGTATTTTGTTTTTGCATTTATTCGGTTTTTTTTTTTTTTTTTTTTTTTTATTTTGAATTTTTGTGAATTCAATCAAATGTATCATTAAATAATTTTAGTTTTGGTTGTTGTATGACTGTTTATAAGAGATTTTTTATGATATTTTTTTTATGACTAGAACACGGTCGATTGGGTCGACCGTTGGTACACACTAGTAATAATAATCAAGCAAGTCTTGATGTCAATGCCATGCCTAAAACTAGGATCGATCCCAGACCTCGGGCTTCATTTGCAAAATTGCTTCAGTCAAAAGATCAAGATTGATCATATACCGTAAATATAAAAATTAATGCTTGATCACTTTATTTATCTCAGCGATCAATAAGTTATATAGATTGTATGCAAAAATCACGATAATCACAAAAGTAATCATCATATTAATCAAAAAAAATATTTTTCAATTTAATATTCCAAATAGACTTGATTTGTAAGTAGTTTTGATTTCACTTAGAAAAAAACTATTTCTAGTTTTGGTTTTTTTTAAAGAAGTTTTCAAAAAACAACTCTTATACAAAAACCAGCTTCCTAGCTTAATCATAAAGCTCTCAAGCAAATCTTAAAACATGATTAAAATACAAATCTACAAAGCAAACCGCTTTTCAAAAGCTTTGCGTGTTGACAAATAACAATATTATTAACGACACTGTGATTAATTTCGTTCATATTTTACTTAAAGTTGTTGTTTATTTTTTAAATTATTATTTTCTTGCTCTCAAAAGAAAATGAAGAAATAAACCATTTAATTCATTAAAAACTCCTTGAACTGTCAAGTGTTTTTCAGATACGAATTATGAAATATACTGACATGTTGACACTTGATTAAGAATTGGGTGAGTGAAAAAATTAAGAAAAAGAAGAAGGAACAAAAAATTAAACTGAAAACTGGTATGATCAAAGCCAATCATGTACTCATTCATTAACACTTAATCTCTTTGCTAATAGTGCAACAAAGTTATTAAAATCAACATCATAGAGTTTTCCTTTTAATGTCTGTCTGTTTTTTTTCTCTTTTAATCTTGCATTTTTAGCTCCACTTCATCCTCGGCTTGTGAAGAAGCATCTGGTGTTTTAAGTTCTGGTAAATCTGGCATATCACTAGATAGCTCAGGTATGGAAAATGATAATAATGAGAGTGGTATTGGCACAGCCACACCACCTAAGGATATGTCATTTTGGAGAGGTATACCACATCGTCATCATCATCATCATCATCCGCACCATCATCATCACAATCATCACAACCAGCCGGATAATGAATCCATAACGAGCTTAGATGCTCTTAAAAAAATGAAATTTCAAAAAGGTAGTTCGGTCACATCATCCGATGATCCGGATCTATTGGAAGTTTTAAGTTTATGTGATGAAACCCATGATGAAGAAGATGATGTTGGCGATTTAGTAGAAGAAACAGAAGGTGACAATAACAAATCTGCAAAGGAAGTTAACGAAGAGGATATGGACGATTACGATTTGGTAGACGAAGATGATGAAGGTCATGATGATTTTGAGGTGGTTACTTACTGTGATTGTGATTATACAGAGGATGGTGATAATAGTAGTGCTAGTGCTGGTAGTGCCAGTACCAGAACCAATAGCTCTCTTAACACTGGTTCACAAAGTGATACTAGTGGTGTTGTCTTGCGACGTAAACTTGCTGCTTCACCAATAATGGTGCCCTATGCCACACAAACAGCCCACGGTTCTCCCAGTCATACTAGAGCACAAAAATGTCGCAGTCACTCATTAGATAACTCCTCGCTGTCCATCTGTTACCATCACCACCCGCACCACCACAACCACACGCCCAGCCAACAATCACAATTTCATGCCCACCATCATACTCAAGCTCAGCTGGCACGTAAACTACAACATTTAAGAGATCGTCACAAGGATCGCAATCAACTGTCGTTGGCTTTGCGTCAAGAACCCTTTCAGTCGATGTTGGCGCCTACACATTTTCATGAACTGCCATCACCTAGCAGTGCTTCGTTGCATAGTGGACATGAAATTTTAGATACTCAAGAGCTCTCTACGAAATCAAATTCGGCGCCTTTGTTATTGAAACAGGAAAAACGACGTGATGACTTTGCTAACCAGAATGTGGTAAGTGCCTCTACCGATTGGCTGATTTGCATTAAGTTGAACTTCGCCTGCGACTTTGTTTTTTATTGCGTTTCATTTGTTTTGCATTCATTTTGGCTTTTTTTCTTTGTTACCTTCAAAGGTTAATTAAATGTTGATAAAGAGAAGTCAGAAGTTCTCCTTGATGCAAATTTAAAGTATTTGTTAATTCATTTTTTTTTGTTAATAACTTGTTTCCTTGCTTTTCTTTTCATTTCTTAGACTCTTCGCTATTCACGTTCTCAAAGTGATCGCTATTTAGCAGGTGAGTAAGAGAATCTTGATGTTTTTATATATAAATTTTTTATTATATCTTTTTTCTGCGCCCTTCATCTTGTCAGCTTTGGTTAGAGGTGTTTGTTCCTCTTTTCTTTACTTTAGTGGCGTCTAAATATTTTTTTTTTTTTTTAATTTTTATATTTCTGAAAGTTGATAATGAGTTAATAACTATACGTTGAATTTTGTAGTGTAAGCAGTGCAGTAAAGTAATCAAATCATAGTTTTAGCATCAGGATACTTCTATGTAAAATTATAAGTCAGCTAAAAATGTTTTGTAATGATCGTACGATATATGGAATCGAGCGAGAGCTGAAAAATTCAAAAATCGGCATGTAATAAATTTTTTAAATACATGCGCCTCTAAGTCTTTAAGTTACATATTTTTTAACAGTAAGTAAGAAGAATAGTAATTAGTCAATAGCTGTTAAAACGTAAGGAAAACCCTTACCCTAAAATTTTGGAACTTCTTAAACAAAAACAGAAAGATCCGGGAGTCAAATTATGACTATACTCGTAAGTTGTCCTTCAAATCAAATCATTTAAATTTATTGATAGTAAATTTTATTTTATGTACTACAATTCGATTCTTGATTCATAACCACTTTTCGACCACTTTATTCATAACCTGGTTTATATGTAACCGGTTTTTTATCCGGGTTTCTTAGGCATAATAATATATTGTGCATATCTAGAGAAAATTATGTTATCAACCATGTATACTTCATCAATATTAGTGGACAACAACATACTTCAAAGTGTACAACAAGAAATCGTGTGGCCTATTTATATATAAAATTGATGTAATAATTCGCGTATTCTTTTTTCGTTTATGATAAGTAATACAACAGCAATTTACAACGTTTTTTTTTTATTCACTGACACGAGTTGTATTGCAATATTTAAAAATTCTCTTATTTCCTTTTCATTCATGACTTATATGAATTTGTAGAAAATATTACTCTACAATTAATTTTGTATTAAAAACCAGTTCGAAAGGATCACATTAAAATAAATCACTTTCTAGTTTTAAAGATGAATTAACAAAAACTACTACATACGTTCTGTTGCACTAAAGAGTAAAAATTAACTGCATACTTTGAGGAATGGAAAATAAAAAGTAGGGCATAAGGTTTGTGTGTAAAAATAGTGTAAATAGGCGCCTTAAGGTATGAAAATTTTATCACTGTTAAATCGGATTGCGGAACTTAAAATGTGGACTCGAATTACAGTTTCTTCATGGCATTGTTTTGCAATTTCCCATTGTTTGAAATCTTGTTTCTTGTAATATTTTTATGAGTACATTTTTTTATATATATATATATTTTTTTAAGTTTATTAAGTTGGAATAATACTAAAAAATGTGTTTTATTTTAAAATTGGTTTTTATGTTGTTTGAATATGTTTCTTTTTTCTCGGTTTGGAAACTTTTCAAGCATGATAAAGATCTACTAATAAGTTGTTATTAGCAACCGATGTAAGGCACCATATAGATTAGCAAAATTTTTTTTTTTAATTAGGACCAGCAATCAGGGGATGACCTCTACGTATGCAGTGCATTATGCCGGAACTCAGGGAGAGGGATAGGGTAGAGAAGATAGATGTTGGAAATTGTGAACACTTAACTCTTTCACAACTCTGCTGTGCACGTTATGTTAATTTTTAAGGCAGTCTTGAGGCGCCTCAGGTGTTAAGTAGACGCATTAACTTTGTTAAGTAGTCGCATTAACTTTGTTAAGCTGTATTAGCGGGCATTTTATTAATGGCTCGATTATGGATAGCAACCGAACTTCAGTTGCGTTGCCAGCCGGCAACTGCGAATTTGTGGTTGCCAGAAAAACACTAAATGACAACTGAAACTGGCTGCTCTCAGTTGCCAGTTGCCATCCGTAATACAATTCTCAGCAACTGGCAACGCAACTGTGATTCGGTTGCCATCCATAATTGTTTTACTCCGCCGGTGTTTCTGCTAACCGACGAAGGAGGGCGATGTTGTGTACATTAGCTTGGAGCAGCATCAATCGCTGTCGGAACAGTTTTTTAGTGACCAGTGCTATGCCTTCATCACTTCAATAGTCCGACAACAATTAATATAATGTCTCACTAATGTACATTAGAGAAATTAATGATGTTAATTGACTTGCTCTGGCCAGGGTTTGAACCCAGGTCCAAGTCATTGTTTGCTTAGTAGTCAACGCGCTAACCACTTCAGCCAACACCACCCTCAATTAAAAGCTAAATTTATAACAAAACAAAATGTTATTTAGTTCCTTTAACCACTGATCCTTAGCAAACGCAAACAGATCTTCCTTGGAGGTCTTAAGATAGTCTTTTTACTGCGCTTTCGCTGCTTCTTATTTTCGTTACCACGATGTGAATGAGTGATTAATTATTTAATCATTTTTCAATGGCCGTTGTTGGCACTGTGTGTAAATTTAAATTTCGTTTTTTTCCACATCTTCTCTTATATTTAACTGTCAAGTGATCTTTTTCTTGTGAATATTTTTTTAGTGCTTATGGTGATTTTTTTTCTCCCATGTAGGTAATCTAATTTTTTTTTACGTTTAATTTAAATATTATTTTATATGACTACATAGTATGCGTTTAGCAATATGGAGTGTTTACTATGGTTTTGATTTTTTAGTTTTTATATTTTTTTAAGATTTTAATAGACTTTGACGTCAAGTTGTTGCAATTTTATTTATTCATACCATATATTCTTCTTGATAAGTTGGCTGGTAGATTTAGTTTTTAATTTTCTTCATTTTTCTCATCGTTTTCTTGTATTAATGGCTTAGTTTCATAAGCTTATTTTTGCATATACATACATATATTTCAACTAAGTTTGTAATATCGAAAGAGAAGAGTTTTCTCCTTTTTTTTAAAAAAAGATTAATAGAATTACGCATTTTAATTGAAAAAATTCAATTATATTATGTAAATGATTATGAGTTTATAAATATTTCATAGTAATTTTTTTGAGAATATTCTGGTTTGTTTTTTAATATTTTTTAAATATCTGAAACAATTGAAACTAACTGTTAAATATATGTATGTACTAGCATTTAACCCGCTACTTCGTTAGCGTATCCCTTTCTTTCGTGGACATATTTTTACGCCAAAGCTTATGTTGCATTCACTCAGGGCATTGCATGTTTAATTTTATGTTTGTAGGTCTAATATTAAAGAACATGAAAAAGTACCAGTTAAAGAACGAAAAAGTACCAAAAAGATCCCTCTAACAAATTCTCATTCACTCAGGACTTTGCATGTTTAATTTTATGTTTCTAGTATTAGAACTAACGGAAATTCAAAAAGTACCAGTTGAAGAGCAAAAAGTACCCTCATAGGTTATTATCCACTCAGGACATTGCATGTTGAAGTTTATGTTTCTAGATCCAATATTAACGATAATTAAAATAAATTGCCAGTTGTAAAACCAAAAAGCTAAAGTAAGAAATTAAATTTTCCGTATTTCCCCTTTTTGTTACTTTTTTCTCCCCATTGAAGCACGAAAAATTTAATTATTGTAGTGGGAGCCCATAATTTAATATGTTTATGTCAATAAATAAAAAAAATGTTTTATAAAAAAAGTACCAAAAATAGTTACGCTTTTTACCCCTTAAACGTCCGAATTTCGAAAAAGTACCAAATATGTATTTGGATTTTTTAAATAAATTTCAAATGTGATATAAACCTTATTTCTATGTTTATGGGTTTAAAAGATAGATGGGGTGACAAATCAATACCAAAATGCAGGTTTTACCCGTTTACCCCGTTAAAGGTCTGAATTTCCAAAAAGTACCAGACACCTGTCCGCTTATTTTCCTAAAGAACAACGATAAGCATTAAATTTTTTTGTATCTCTTTTAGTTTTAGAGATATAAGGTTACCGTTTTTGCCCTTTTTTACCCCCTAAACATTCGAATTTCCAAAAATCCCGTCTTAGTGGATCGATTTGGGGAGAGACCAAGCCCTGGTCCAAATTTCAAGTTTCTGCCTTCAGGCGTTTAGGCTGTGTGATGATGAATCAGTCAGTCATTAACGTTACAATTTTATATACATATATATCTATAGAAAAAACAATGACAAATATTTTTTAGTCAAGGAATTCACAAATCAATTTAAATACGAGTATAATTTAAAAATTCATTGGTAGTGATTAGAATTTCCAGTCAGACTTGCAGAACGTATCAGTATACCGTTTGTTCGTTTTTACCACTTATGAAGGAGGATACCAGTATGATCAAGCCTACTTATTCCCTAACGTTGAATTTTAAACAAACAAGTATTATTCAATTTTATACTCGTTCGCTTTTTATGCAAAAGCAGAAAATTCATCAACATTTGATCATTTGATGCGAATTTGCATGATCTTATTGCGTGTTACAATGAATATAAGGCATATGCAGAAACACAAAAAAACACCAACTCTATGTATTTTGTTGGCGGAAAATTTGATTTCGGAAGTCAAAAGTTATAAATTTGTATGTGTGCATGTTTCAAACTGTGACAAAAATATAAATAAAAATTATTTATTGAAATACGAGTACAAAATTACTTTAACAACTGAATAAAACACTTGTTCCGCTAACAACAAGTTGGCTTCGATTCAAAATGAGTTTCATACTCTTAACTACACAGTCAGAACATTCATGTTAGCACAAAACAACAAGTGAATAAAACTGAATGTTTGAAACCAACGGTTGCATTAACAAGTGTTTTTTGCTTTTGAACAAAAACTATTAGATCATAAAATTCAATTTTAAAATGGCGCGGGAAAATATGTAACAAATTTGACTGTGTAGGTAATGTATAAATTCGCGTTAATTCGCCACTGCATCCACCTTTTAATTAATTCGCCTTGGTTGTGCATTTACCTGCTAATGAATTTGCCTTGTTTTCATTCTTGTGTTATTAAAAAGTAGCGGCGGCTTATAAATATTATCGCCGGCTCGAATAAGGAGTTCCAGCTGCTCGACTAAGATTTCTACTGTTTTACGACATACCACAAGCATACCTCAAAATATCTTATTATTATATGACTTTCTTGCTTAAAACACAACAACAATTTTTTTTATACTATTGTAAAATAATAAGACATTATGACAATATTACTGATATGACAACAGTGTGAACACCCCAAATGTGTATAATTAAGTATGCCCGAAAATTTACCACTTGTGGCTACTAATTGGGAAAGAGTATCAACTTTTATTTACTAATAATTCAGATTAGCGTTAGAAAAAGAAGTGCCTTTAGAATCTGTATTTAATGTTAATTTGCACATAATTTTAATAGATATTTTATGACGTTTTGAAAATTTCCGAAAAATTATAAAAAAAAAAATTACTTACATCTAGAATACGGACGATTGTGTCGCCCCTGAATTAATGTGTTGATTTTTTTCATATTCAATTTCACATAATTTTGCATGAAATTTTTACCAGTATACTATTTTTATTTAGTTGCTATATTTTGTATACATATTTCCTATTGCGACTAACAGACCAACCTAAATTATGACGCAAGGGGCAACGTAATTTAGCGCTTAGCTTTTACGCTGAAATGAGTAACATAAATTAGAGCGTTAACGTTGCGCCAGAAACAATAATGTTTACTCACTTTAATTAATGAAAAACTCTAAATAAAAATAAGAAATAGAGATGAAGACGCTAAATTGAACTGAAAGTATGTAAAGTTTCATTACTTAATAAACAACAACAGTACTTTTGCAGCCAACTTTACTTCTTGACGCGCTGTCAAAATTGGGCTTTCCAATTCCAAAGCGTTGACACCGCGTTTTTTCGGTTGGTTTCATACATTTTGTATGGGCATGAGAAATTTTGACAGCCAGACAACGCTTTGCGTCGTAATTTAGGTTGATTTGTAATATTTACAAGAATTATATTTTTGCAATTTTGTGACATATATCGGGTGTTTTTTATTGAGGTATAGAACTTTAAGTTGGCATCACTTTTTTAACTGGCGGCCATTTCGTCAGCTGTCAAGTGATTAATATTTAGTTTGGTTTGCCATTTCATCATGAACAGGTTGACAAAAGAACAACGCTTGCAAATCGTGCAAATTTATTTCGAAAATAATGGTTCAGTTCGCGAAGTTTACCCGCAAAATTTTGTTCAGTGATGAGGCTCATTTTTGGTTGAATGGCTACGTCAACAAGCAAAATTGCCGCATTTGGAGTGAAGAGAATCCACATGAGACCCTTGAGACGCCATTACATCCACAAAAACTGACTGTTTGGTGTGCTCTATGGTCTGGTGGAGTCATTGGGCCATACTTCTTCCGAAATAATGCTGAAGAGTCAGTTACCGTTAATGGAGACCGGTATAGAGCCATGATAACCGACTATTTTGTTCCCGAATTGGATGGCATGAATGTGGATGAGTTGTGGTTCCAACAAGACGGCGCTACATGCCACACAGCGCACGTCACAATCGATTTATTGAAGGAAACATTCGATGAGTGCATAATTTCGCGGAATGGACCTGTCAATTGGCCACCAAGATCGTGTGATTTAACACCATTGGATTATTTTCTTTGGGGATATGTGAAGTCGCTCGTCTACGCCAACAAACCAGAAACGTTAGGGGACTTGGAAGCCAACATTCGTGGCGTTATTGCCAACATACGGCCCCATATGCTCGAAAAAGTGGTTGAAAATTGGACCTGTAGAATTGGCTTTATTCGAGCCAGACGCGGCGGCCACATGCCCGAAATCATATTTAAACATTAATGGCATAAAATTATCCTTCCAATAAAACCAAATTGATGGACATTAAAACGATTTTCTTGTGTTTTATTTCAATTCGAAGTTCTATACCTCAATAAAAAACACCCGATACAAAAATTAGATGTTGTAAATTAAATTTTACAAAAAAAATTTATGTTGCATTCTAGTAACACCATCTTTATGACTTTTCATATCGAAAATCGCAATAGGGTTCCTGTATTTGGCCCTTAAAACAAGCAAATAAATTTCTAAGATCAACATTTTTGGATAATAATTAAATAATTCTCTCCCAATTTTTTGGGTTATTCTTTTGGTGCAATATTGACAATAAATGGTTATTTGTTTCTGAATCATACCAACCATAATAACTAAATAAATAAAAAAAAACTATAAAAACCTTAATTGTTAAGAATGCGCTAATTTTGAGTTCGCTATTGACGGGGAATCACACTGTGCAACGAAAATGGGAATGGGATGAAACCAAAAGCAACTGAAAGTTGACGTTTACCTTTTCAAAACCCTCAATTCTTTTATTTAGTTAAATGATGATTTTTTAGGCGCATTTGAAGTTGATAAAAAACTCATTAAAAATATAATGAAAAAAAATCTTTTTAGATTATTTACCCTGAAAGTTCTGTTTTTTGGGAGTCGAGTATTCCATTTTCATTATTTATTTTTACCTTAAACTCTCGCTTTATGGCGCTGTCATAAAAATATTTCCATTTCTTAAAGATTCTGAAAGAAGGACGGTGGTTGAACTGTTTTTGAGGCTAAAAAATAAATTTTTGATGTTGGTTTCAATGTAAAACTAATTTCATATTTACGCATTTTTACGCGTTTCTGGAAATTCTAAGAAAGCATAAAAAAAATTTACAGGTTGTCTGGCAACTGTGAAACATGCCGAAAGTGGACCCATGCGGGTCTCAAAGTAATCTTATTGGCAAAAACAAACTTTCAAAGGGTTTTTTTTGCCTATCCACGTATTTCTGCCAACTCTAAATAATTAAATTGAAAATCTTATTGATTGTAAACAAAATCAAAACCGTACTAATAAATTCATTGTTTTAAACCGTTTAAAATCGTATTAAAGCCAAAAAATTCTGTTTATTTTAATTAAAAATAAAGAAATTTGCAAACAAAACAATAAACGCTTGATTACTTTCATTTTCCATTTTTTTTTAATCAATTGACAACTGAAATTCAAACATTTGATATAAAAAAAAAATGATTGTTGCTGTTCATATTGTGAGGTTTTTTCTTCATTATTTTTACATGTAGAACTTTTTCACATGAGAATAAGCAAACAAACAGAAGCAAGTTTAGATGATGATGAAAAAATATAAAGACATACATATTGTACGTATGTACATACATATCTACATACGAGTATGTGTATGTTGTGTGATGTATATTTATATTGTTTGATATACAATTTTTCTGTAGACAAGCACTTCCATCAATAGCAACACTTGAATTTAATTCCAGTCATTGCATACAACAAAAAAAAAGAACAAACCTCTTTATCAGGCAACAGTAAATAAAAACCAAAAATTTCTGACACTTTGTTTATTGGTGATGACGAATAAAGAGTATCCCTTGGACAACATTTGTTTTATTTTATCGTTTAATCCTTTGTTTTGTATTAGTCTCAAAGTCAGGAAAACCGGAAATATGCTGTAAAAAATGTATTTTAAGCGAATTAAATATGCAATGAATAATCTTAAATAAATATATGGGTATTTCCATGGTTGCGCACGTGACAGTCGCACGTACTCAACATGAAGAAAATCAAACTAAGGCCCAAATATTTTTTTCTTCATTTAGGTTTTTGGGAAGCAATTTTAGAGCTCTTTATTTAGTGGAAAGCATGGGTGCTGTAAGAGTCGGGGTCCTGACATATTGGTCAACAAAAGCTGTTGCGTGACGTTACAAAAAATAGAAGTGGTTTTTCTCTACATTTACTAAAGTGCAAAAACCAGCGAAATAAGCTAAAAACTTTTATGTAACTTATTTGGATATTATTAAGGGATAGTTTAGCTTTATTTTCATGACGGTTTTTTTGATGATTTTTTTTAAACAAGCCATAATATGAAGCGTGGCGTGACATTGCGTTACGTGACTTTTTTCCATTATGATAAACCCAAATAATTTTTGATGTAGTTTGGTTTTAAAGTTTTAATTCAACGAAAATAAATGAAAATTCAACTTCAGGTTAATGTTTGAAAAGGTACATAAGAATAAAAAAAAATATTAAAAAAAGGTTATTTATTAAATATCTCTCTTTGACGAAATCGCGGTTCGAGCTACTTTTATTTGTAAATCTTCTTCGCATGATAAGTAGTGAAGTTTCTGCATGCCTGAGATACTCGGCAATTCTTTCCATTTTTCCGTCAACGGCGGGGAAAGTCTTTCAATTTCGTCTGCACTTATAAAAGTTAAATGAATCCCATTTATGTGGTCTCGTGCGCATTCGAATAAAGCTAAGGCGTCGTGCAAAATAATGTTCTTTGCTTTAATATTGTTTAATAACTTATAATTTTTTGGCCGCGGTAGACCTTTCTGTGGAAATACCCATATAATAATTTTAATACATATTTTTATAGATGCACATATTTTTTGTAGCCGATTAAAAAACATCACCAAAAAAATCAAACTATCTTGAAAAAATTTCCTATTGCTCAAAAAAAAAAAAACTCAAAAAGTCACTATCAGGAATGTTCTGCGATGCGAGAGGAAATCGCATGATAGGTGTTCTGGAGTTCACAATCGCAAGAAGTTTTGCGACTTCAACTCGCAAGCAAGTATTAAAGTGAACTGATGTATTTTACTTGAACTGAAGTCTAAACTAACAATAAAGCAATGCACAAATTAATCTAAACATGTTTTCTTTTATATTTTGCAAAAATTAATAAAATTTCCAAACTATTTAAATTAAAAATTTCAACTTTAAAATGTTTCTTTTGTTTCCACAATTTTCTGTGCCGATTGTTTTCTTCAGTACTGGCGATTTGATTTAAGCACCTTTTTTACTTGATCTAAAAAATATAGCAAAACGCAAGCAAAACACGTGAACGACAGAACATGCAGAAATAAGTTTGGCGACTTTCAAAACGCATGCGATTTCATATTCATGCGAGTGTCAGAACATGGGCGTATAATCGTTAAAGCTGTGAAGTCAATAAACAACAACTCAAACTTAAAATTGCTAAGGAAGAAACTCCTGAATTCCAAAAAAAAAAAACAAACAAATTTTTTTTATGGAAATATACAACATTAATATATTAAGTTCCTAACTCATTATTTCTGTCAAATCGGGTATTTTTCATATTTCGATCGATTACCCTCTATATTATCGACATAAGCCAAAAATCGCGATTTGAAAAAAATAAGTTACAGGTTTTTCTTCTTTCAGGTAACGATATGTATATAAAATACATTAGTACTAACACTGAAAAAATATTGCTTCAAAATCTGAAATTTTCGATTTAGAATGCAAAGACGTTTTGGTTCCCAAGCTCTAAAAATATTTCCTAAATATGTATGCACAATGTCAGTATGTATGTATATAAATATCTCAGCATTTACATCGAGCAGAAAATTAGATATTTTATTGCGTATTTTCGGTTTCCCTGCTCACAAATAAAATCTTTTTGATCATTGTGGGCTCTTGTCTCTTTTCGAATACGTTATACGAATATGAACCATCGATTATTTAAAACTAAGGATTTATGAATAAGTTAAAAAAAGACTAAACGAATTTTATTAAAAGTCCTGCAAAGCTAAAAAGACAATTGGAAATATTCTCGGAAGTTTGTGATGTTATTAATTTACATACTTTTGAGACAACTACAATTTGACATTTTTAATTAAATTTTGCTTTACTTGCACTAAAATAATTAAGTGGTGAAAATAATGTCACAACATTCATCGTGTATAACTTTTCTAACGCAACAAATAATAATCGATAAATATTTTTGATAAAATTTACATACAAATTTAGACTTAATAAGTTGTATGATACGAAGAGTCTTCGAATCACGCATGTTATCCTTAAAAATAATCGAATAAACTTGAAGCTGTTTGCAAAATTAAAAAGTTCTAACGACTGTTTCTGGTATAGAATACAAAGAAACTTTTTCAGCAAAACATTTCTATGGAAAAGTTATGAGAAACAATGCCAACAAAAATACCCTTCAATACTTCTACTTTGGTGTTTTAACTAATTACGTTAACAAGTCGAAATCATTGAAGGAAAGTACTTGCAACATTGATTTACAAATAAAAATTAAAAGCCTCTGCTGAGTATTGAACACTGGCTTAAAATTTGTTTTTACAACTTCGCACATAAATAAAAAAAATCCAATTTGCTTGACCAGGAGCTGAACTGCTGAATATTTGAATGATAAACACAGACAGTGCTACTGTGCTATTGAGTGAATAACTAGCTTGGCATGAGTTCAATGCTCAGCAGAGACTTTTTATGTCTATTACCTTTCAAAACTTAACATATGCCAAGCCTGGAATTGGTTGGTTGGTGGTTGGTTTACGTGGCTGCCTGCTACGCGCAAGCATTCAAGTAGAATCAATGAGATTCCGTTTTGACAGACCACTCCACTCGTCAGTGTCAACCTGATTTAGGTCCGAATCCAGGCCTCAGATTCGGAGTAAGATTCTAGATCCATCCCGTCGAATTAAGGTATCTAATGAGGTCACCTAGACCTATCCCTGATACCTCCGAGAGATCGTCTATTATGCTGTTGCCTAGAAATTTGAGTCTCGAATGGTGTAAGGCCGGGCATTCGCAAAGAAAGTGGAAGACTGTTTCCTCTTTGCTTTGATCCCGGCAACTACGGCAGAACGCATTGTAGGAAAGGCCCATCCTGTTAAGCCTGGAATTAAAACTCATTTCAGTTACTTTGAATTGGTGCGTACAAAACGCACAAATTGAAAGATTTTGAGTAAAAAACGGCCCCAAAACTTGATAAATAGTCCTAGAAAATATTGATGTATGATTATATATTGTAACCAATTTTTTGTTTAAATCCAATTTTAATTTATTTAAATTTATTTACTTTGGGGACATTTTTCATTGTGGCCATTATTAATGAAGCCTGTACGAACATATTTGATACCGTGTATATTGAACTTGTTATTTCAAGGTGCTAACGTATGTATGTATGAATGTACCAAAATAAAACACATTAATTTTTATTAAAAACGACACAAAAAATTTATTTCAAATGTGAAAAAAATGTGTGAATACAGAAAACAACTTTTAGTTTGTTTTGACATTGATTGCTTTTCTCTTCTTTTCCCAACGTTAAACAATGACCACAACATTTACGTCATAATGTTTTTTCAATGACGTCAAAATGGGAAAAATTAAACCAGTTTATATTGTTTTAGTTTTGATAGTAACATACATACGTACATATGTATGTACATACAACATAGACACTTGCATACCATATAAGAGAGAATATGAGACAATGCTTCTTACTACACTAGTGGTCACTAGTCTTATTCAGATATTTTGCGTTGTGCGTTGTGTATTCCGGCTGCTAGAACCGCTTCTGTTTTACAGTCAACTAGAGGTAGACCCATTAATCGCAACCACGACCTTATAATCTAAATCATTGGTGCCCAGGCCATATGCTCTTCATGCCCATTTGTTTTTGTAATACTCTTAGCTATAGGCTGTGTGTTTTAATATACTCATACAGCACTCAGCAACCTCAATGCGAAATCCACAAACAACTTTGTCTTATTAGTTTTTTTTGTCGTTCTTCACTGTATACATTGACGACAGCCATCATCAATGTACATTTTGTTTTTGTTTAACGTATGATATGAAATAAATATATGAAATATATTTTTTGTATTTTCTTTGCATGTATTTGTTTTTACAACAAAAAATTTTGAATAAAAATTTGTTTTTCTTTAAATGTATTGGTGTTTGCTCTTCCATAAGGAACTTTTGGGCACCGCGGATCTAAATACTGCCGTTTGCAATGTTTTCTTCCGCTAGTAACTCTTTTGCTTGACATCCTAACGCAAATTTATCTACGAATCCAACTATGTTTACCCTATCAGGTAGATTTGACCTCAATACTACATCGTACATCACGTTTCACAACAGTTTGTTAAGTATCAATCCTTGAGGAACGCCATCAATGATCTTGCTACTCTTAGGTAACAGTCCTAATTTTTGTTTCTTGCACATTGTTGCAGAAACGCCCTGGCTAAAAAATATTCAGGACGAAGTTTAACAACTTCTTTTAGCACTATGTTTGGAATACAGTTTGAACAAGGTGCCCTCATGTCTTTAACTGTTAATATTGCAGATTCAATCGCGGAAATTTTATCCGAAAGAATGTGGGAAAAACCAGCATAGGTTGCAATATTAGTGTAATACACGCACTTTGATTCCTAAGAGCCCTTTTGTAATGCGGAAAAACTGGACATCCAGTGACATGGTCCTACAAGGTAATCGTGACGGTTAATTGAAACACGTTCCAACTTTGTAGCCAGTTTTGCACATACATACATACATACAAACATTAGTATGTATGTATGTTGAATACTTATGTTTTATGCAAAATCTTATTTATTTGATAAAAGTTAATTTCATAATTGATAATAATATTTTCAACGAATATTTTCAAAGGACTCAAGTTATCAAAAAAAATGCCACTTCAATGTACATGAATGTATAATTAAGTGGAAGAATTGCAGAAGCGCATAAATTCCTCATGTAAAAAGAATTTTTTTTTTTTTTAATCTAATGAATATGGTTTGTTTGTGATCATAACAGTAGTTTGCAAATTTTAAAATTATGGTAAGACCTTCAGAATAATAAAAAAATGCATGAATTTATTCGGGGCTTAAGCTTAAAACTTATTTATTTATTTAAGAAACCGTGAGATTCGAGTATTTACAGATATTGATAGTTTTGCTTCTTCAGTCAAAACATTGACTCTATTGATTAGATTGCAATGTTATAAGTTAAAAAAATTGCATTTATTATTATTACGAAAATGAAAGATAGTTTTGTGCTGAACAAATGAAGCGTAAGATGGTCAAGATCAGTTCAAAATTAAGAAAGTTATAAGACAATTAGTAAAAACAGGCAAATGTCTTAAAAAAGAAGTATGTTTTCAAATCGTCTGTATTCTTGCACGGCTAGCTACTTCATACATATATAAAACGATATTCAAAATACCTCTTTTCTTGAGTAAATTTTTATAAGAAAGTGTTACAATATATCCTGGGAGTAAAATATCAACTAGAAATGCCCATATTTCTGTCGCTTTTATTATCTATTGTATTGGCTCTTCTTAATAAAGTCGGTGTTGGTTTTCCTACAAAATTGTTTTGACAAAATATATCTTTGACTTCAATCTAAATCGTAATGGAGAAAACATTTTGATAAACAACATCAAATTATCAATTCACACAGTTGTGTAAAAGTGTATATTTAAGTTGAGCCAGGTGGGTGTCCTTGCAAATCCTATATCGATATCTTTCGAACGAATAAATTAATTTCAATACTTAGAAATTCAATCAAAAAATTAAGAAAACCAGTGTGTGGAAGTTTGTTTAACCATATCATGACAAATTTAATTCTGGAAAACAAATATATAAAGTTATCGAAAGTATATGAGATTTAACTGAAATCGGAGCAAGGATTTGTGTACTTTTCATATATCCTTTTTAGCAAAAATGTGATATCATATTAGCAGGCTTCCAAAAAATAACCGAAATTTATTAAAACTATCATAATATGACTTGTAACATATTTACGAAAATAAGCCATGCGGATATTTAGTCAAAAACTTGTAAAAAAAAAATTATTTTGATTTTATAAAAATTGGTAACATCCCATTTCTTAGTTACGGGCGAAACTTTAAGCATGGATTCCCAAAATATTATAGCAAAAATATTCACCTTTTCAAATTAGAGAAAAATAATCAATAAATAAACAATTTTAGTTAAAATTTTTAAGCCCACTGTTGTTTGTCGCTTATGAGGGCATTATTTAATACGGTTTCTATTTAAAGGCATCCTCTTTTTATTAAATCAATTTTAGTTTAATTGTTACACTTCTACGAGCACGAACATAAAAGCTGTTTAAACATTAACTCATATAACTTTACTAGATACGTATGTATGTGTATGTGTGTATGTATATATTGATTAAAACAGGTATGAAACATTTACAAATATTTGGTTCTCTATAGATAAAGTACGGTAGTTATACTGAAGACCTTAAAATAATTTATAAAGCAGCTTAGCTTGCAGTTTGCAATTATTATAGTTGACCTGTTTGTTTATTAATAAAAATAAATGTTTAATAAGCTTTTAAAATATTCTTGTCAAAGATTTTGTTTATTTTAATAGTATACAATATGAGGCTAAATAGCGATCTTACTTTAGTACGACAACTGTAAATCATATTTCTGCTATCATAAAAGTACTTTTTAAGACTAAAACTAATTTAAAATCTTTAATTTTGCATGCTCATAACAGGAGCATCATCACCGCCAATGTAAGGGAATTTTTCAATTATACCTTTAATCCAACTACTGCTACCAATACCACTCAGCTGCAAAATAGCTAAACCAACACTACATGCCATACATACATACATATGAATAAAAATGTGTAAAAAAAACGTTATTTTTTTTTTTATTTATCACTTTCATTCTCATCAACAGCATCATGTTCTTCCACTTGCTCATGCTCTTGTGTTTTTGCATCTCACTTTACGAACACCCAAACGTATACTCGATGTTATTTATAAAAACTCTTTAATAAATCATCATCATCATCTTTATATGCAGCACATCAATATTTCTCTAATAAAGAACGTAACGTATACGTACTGGTAGATTCGTTAAAATATTGTGTGTTTGTTGTGTGTGCTTGTGCATGGTTTACCAACAGAGTCATTTTACACGAATGTTTTCATTTTTCACCGAATGATAAATTTAAACAAACGATAAATAGAAGAGGAAAAAAAACCGGCTCACGACAATATAAGCATACACATACACTGACACGTTTTTAATACTTTATATAGAATTAATTATTTGTGGCGCGCGCCGTTTGTTTATTTTTTTGTTAACATTGGAAAAAAGCAAAATAAAAAAAAAAAAATTTTACCAATAACAACAAACAATATTAATTGATTGATAAACTAACTCAGTGTTGTATTGTGGGGGCAAAAAAAGAAAAATTAAAACCAAAACCCGAAAAGAATAAACTGTTGCTCGAAGTCATTATGACGATTTTAATCATGACTACAACATTGTGGGTGAAATGTTGATCATATACGGCGAGATAAGAATACATATATGGCGTGGATCTAGCATAAACTTTTAGGGAGCATTTTTGTAGGGTAAATCGTAAATAAAATAAAATTTTCTTCTACCCACTTTAAAGAAATAATAAATGTTTTTGGTTATTGGTGAAAGTGAAAGTAAAAAAGAAAATTAATTTCCTCTCCTGAATTCCCGCGCCCTTGCTACATATATTTATTTAAATAAATAAAATATATGTATCAATACATGTACATATATGCATATATGTATACAGTGTTGTCAATAAAAATATTACATTTAAAAAATATGTATACTCAAATATGATCGAACCCAAATGAATGCAACTTGTTTTTCACGTCTAACGTTTGCACTACTTTTTGCGAGAATTTGGAAAATGTTAAATTATCGCACTGGTTCAACATTCAAAAAATAAAGTGGAAGTGTAAATTCCACTCAATATGTGTTCTTAAACTCCTTAAAGTCAAAATAATGTCTAAACGAATTCACAAAGTTCGAGTTTTTTTTTCGTATGAATTACAAGGATTTAAATATTTGCCGATAAATATGCATATATTTTTTGTAAAATCTTGGCGAAAAACTTTTTATCAATTAAGTTAGTTATTAAGGATAGTGTTGGTTGAACTGGTTTGCGAGTTGCCTACTATTCAAACTATGACTGGTCAGCGCAAGTTACCAGCATCATAAATTTCTTTAATTTACGTTAGGGGGCTGTACACATATTACGTAACGCAGTTTTCAGAGATTATATACCCCCCCCCCCCCCCCAACATTACGCTTTTTAATAATTTTTCAGTGCAAAATTTCCAATCCGTAACAAATCTTTAACCCCCCTCCCCTTGGAGCATTACGTAATATGTGCACAGCCCCTGGTGTGGCAATGTATTAATTGTTGTTGAATTGTTTAAGTGATTAAGGCAAAACAAAGTTAATGCGTCTACTTAGCGCTAGAGACACTGCAGCACTGCCCCAGATTTGTAAAGCCTTCTTCTACATATTCAGCATCTATCTTCTCATCACACAAAAATCGCCTCATTAGCATCACTAATACAATATAAACACTCACTTAAGCCTAAAGCAACAGCTTTTCGTTCTTGTTGTTGTTTTTCTGAGTTTTTTTTTTTTTCTTCTTATATTTTTTCAATTTTATTTAAACATAAACATTTTATCCAGTTGAGAAAAAAATTATAACAGCATTAACAGCACAACCATCTACATATACATACATACTTACGTACGGTAAATTTTTCCCTTATGTTCGATATTTATATCGGAAATATGTATTGAAATTTTCAAAGAGTAAAGGATTCTTTAATACGACTAACGGATGATAGAAACGTGTAACTAGAAGTGGTTGTTAGTAGACACGGAATATTTGTTGTGTTCTATTTAATACCGTTATTGTAATTGTGTTTGTGTGTTTCTTCTTGCTGCTTGAACATAAGTACTGTCAGAGTATTTTGAATATATTCGCACGGCATTTTAGCCGTTTCGAAATGGCAAATTCATTAGTTGTGTTACAGGCTCCGCATGCAACAGACGTTAGTTATGTGTCTTTTTATTGGCAAAGAAAACATTGTAACGTTGTGTTGGTGCGTTTGTCAAATATAAAAAGAACAAAATACAACCACAATAGTAAAAATATATAAACATTAATGCAAACAATCAAAAAAAGAAATTAACAAGTGGCAAAAGTTTATAAAACAATAAAAAATTTCCTAAGAAAATCGCGACTATTTTTTTTTTCATCAGAAACGAGAAAAAAATTATGAAAAAAAAAACTATCAAAATTCTGAACGCGAACACGCGCCACAACGTTTCAATTTGACGGAAAATAAAAATTCAAAACGTTAAAACAATAATTTTATACAAAAAAAAAAACAAATAAAATCATAACATTGTTAAAATTCTGAAGCATTAGAATTTTTGCACATTAAAATTTGATTGCAAAGTTTTATCAAGTGAAAGAAAAATATTTATAAGGCCTCAAAGGAAAATATTTAAACACAGAAGAATATTGAAAACTGTATTATTAGTGAAAAATAAAGCCAAAATACATTTTCAAATTATTGAAGCCATCATCCATCCTTCATATGTAAATGCATGTGTCAAAAAAGCTGTCAACATAATTGCTGAAAAGCTTTTTATGAAATAAACAAAAGAAATAACAAGAAATTTCATGCGTGCGTATGTAAGTTTACAATAACGTTTCGTCATCGCAGCACAACTTCGACTTCCTTGTCATCAACATTTTCAATTCGAATCTGTCAAAATGCAGCGCCGCATGTCAATAACCATACGAGAATATAAGTTCTTTCGTAGTTTTTCACAAAAGTTCGAAAATTGGCCGAAACGTAAGGCGGAAGCATTATGGCGTAAAATGCGTGAAAGAAAAATTGCAGGTGAATTATCGCGTCTTAAAATAATCTTTTTTTTTTAATTTTTTTCCACCATAATTAAACATGATTTTTTGTGTTTTGGACTTTTGTTTATTTTTTATTTCAATGTATTTTATTGTTTGTTTACTTTTCGTCTTTGAAGACTAAAAATCATTTTTCACTTTTTTTTACCATATAAATTTTGTTTAGTATTTTTTTCAGGTGGAATGGGGGTGGGCTTTGGGAAATAAACACTCAAGGGTACTGTTCCAATGATTACTCTTGTATTTTATACATCGACTTTTTCTTCTTCTTGATATTTTCAATTATTAATTTAATTTTGTTAGGATCTGAGCGAAAGATTTAAAACATTTGTTAAAAGTATTTAATATTTATATGTTAGAAAAAAGTTTGATTTTTCAAAAATGATTTCCATAAAATGTTTATCCAAAAATATAATTTTCCTGTTTTGTTGATTTTTTCTTCCATTTAGAAAATGCGAGGATAAATCAGCAGTTTGAATAACTAATTTATTTAATTGTTCATTTTAGTTTCTCTAATTTACTCTTGAGCCAAACAATCGTAAATTTTTAAACTATAGAAATAAAAAGATGGCGCGTGAATTCTTCTTCTACTTCGACTCTTCTTCTATTCGATTAAACAAATGATTGTAATTTATGGTGTTTTCTTTTCTACACAGAAAATGGCACCTTATTGAAAGGTACATATATAAAATGTCTTGCCAACCCTGTAATAATGCAGCTTGTTATTTCACTAGAACTGAAAACAACTTATGAAAAAGTGGAACGCCCTATTTTCAACAGCTGACAGCTAAGTTTTACAGGGCACTATCAACACTGTCGATTTTTACCTGGCACCATTAGTGAGGGTGATTTTTTTAGAATCAAACACACTGCGCTTTTAGAGAGCAAAACATTTTTAACAAACGAACACCAAAGTACATTTTCTGCATGGAGATGTAACATTTTTTTGTAGAAAAGAAAACACCGTTAATTTTTAAATTAATCAAAAAGCCGACTAAAGCGTTTATTTCACTCAATTTCATCGACTAATTTACACCATAAAAAATATATATCAGGGCATGAGCATTTCTTGTTTTGAATTAATGAGAGTTTTTCATTGGCATGGAGTTGTCAATGGCATTATTTTTATTATGTATTTAAAATGCAAATGATTTAAGCCACCAATTCATAGCAATGCTTTTATTATAAATATAACTTTTAAACTATTTTTACAGTTTTACAATTTATTTTCTGGTGAATAAAGTGCAAAAAATCTTGTACTTTTGGCACTTATTTTTGCTGTGAAAAGAAAATAGATACAAGCTCACTTGGGTCCTGATGTGGTCCCATTTTGATACCTGTAGAAAGAACAGAGTGAAGGGTAGATTAGAAGAAGAAATGTCAATGATTGGGTGCAGCAAAAGAAAAAAGAAAACCACCTCCTGCTCCTAATAATGGAATTTAAGTTCCTGTGTTCCGTTGCTAAAAGCTCGGCTACTGAAGGATCTGCCGCGTAGAAAGTGAAGGCGGTGATCCACCAGTGATAGGCGGTGATAGAGCCAAAACAGATGCGCAATATTCTCTTCTTCCTTCTCGTTATTACAGCTGGAGCAGTAATTATTATATTGGAGACACATGCGTCTTGCGTGGTTAATGCTGAGCGCATTGCCTACTAAGTAAACTTCGACTTTTGACCTGGGTTCGATCTCTGGTCAAGGCAAGTCATTAACATCACAAATTTCTCTAATGTACATTAGTGTTGCGTTGTATTATTTGTTGTTGTTGGACTGTTTAACTGATTAAAGCATAGCACAGATGACTAAAGAAACTATTCCGATAACGATTGACATTGTTCCGATCTAATGTGCACCACAGCGCCCTTCTTTGTCGGTTAACAGAACCATTGGCTGCTCATACAGATTAAGAAATTTAATGCCTCTACTTTACGCCAAAGGCGCCAGAACATTTTTCTCAAAAATAACAAAACTCGTAATAGCTAAATTGTAAAAGAATCTTGATTTTCAACAGTTATCTTCTCTATTCTATTCCTTTCCCTACCAATCCGTTGCATAAGTGTGGGTCATCATCTGACTGTTGGTCTTACAAATCCAAAAAAATGTTCTTGCGGTGTAGCAAGTGTAAATAACTAGAAACAAAGTATACAGAGTTGCCGTTAGATTTCACAAAAAAAGCTACAATATTTTGCATTTCTTTTTTCGTAAGACCATTTGCACCAACCACTGAGTACCCCTACTGAATACTGCCAATGTAAGTTTCAAGGCGTACTAAGTATACTTTTAGTATCAAAATTCGAACAAGTTTTCTTTATCATAATTTTTTTTATAAATAATTTTACTTACAACATTACTTGAGGGCATTTTAACGACTGATAGAATAGACACACTTTTTTCTCTACTTGAACTGGAACTTCCATTTATTATTTATAAATTTATTTATTAACTCATTCATTTAGTGCTATTTTGGATTATTATTCACAAAGTCGATACCAACAAGTCTACGAATTAATTCATTATTTTTAACCACAAAATATTTATGTTGTTTTTATAGAATATTGCTTCAGATGGTGAAAGCTAAGCAAGCAATTGCTATATTTATTCTAAAATTATTTACTTAGTACGATTTTGAATGTTAAAAGAAATAGACTTTCGTTAATTACCTGTTACCGATATAAAATTTTGTATTAAAATTTAATTAAATTGTTAATTATTTGCGGTTTGTATGAACATTTTAATTGAATAAAAAAAAGAAGTCAGAAATAAGTGCTTGAACACGAAAAGGTATTAATAATTTTTTGGATTTTCATATTCAAACAAATTTTTGCTTAAGAATATGTTTAGTACGTCCGGAACTAATTTAAAACATTTTTATAATTCGTTCAAGTAAATGTAAAACTTGAAAAAAACATTTTGTGACATATCTTTAAATGGACTTTTAAATACAACATATTCCCTGAGTGCCCTAAAATTTTATTTACTAAAAAAATTAAAATTATATTGTTTTCATCCACACCTTTTTCTGAGAAAACTCAACAAGTATTTTTCAGCGCATAAAACGACATCATAAATTGCGTTGAATACTTTTGGGAGAATTTTCCCTTGTTAGCGGTGGATGTCATCATTGTTTAATTTTTCATTGAGAACAAAAAGACAGGCCCACAAGAATTTTCCGGCTTAATATTTCATTGCTCATACATTTTCCCAATAAATTATAACAAAAGTTATTTAAAAAAAAGCTAATTAAAATGATTTACGAATGTTGTTTATTTTCATTCTTTTAAAATCAACCACAAAAGCAAATAGTCTTAATAATAATTATTAAAAAAAAAACAACAACAATAACGATAAAATGTATGTATGATAGCCATGAAATTTCTGGTTAATTAATTTATGTCATCACAAAATTTCTATTTGTTCCTGGCAACTATAAATTTGATTTGTTTAAAAATAAATCGTACATTTTTATTTAAAAATATATATTTAATGAGATAGAATCAGATGAGTTTGCTTTTCCGTTTTTTTTTTTACAAGATTTAATATTAAATTGGAAAGAAACACAACACACACACATATAATTTCAAATGTCATACATGATTATTAATTCATTTAATCTGATCTTTTCACAACAATAGCAAAATATATGAAATTAACAAACAACTAAAAATTATTAAATACTTCCTACTATTGTAGGTGTCTGTCTGTAAGTGTTAAATATGTCTATAGTTGAGAACAAATTTTTAGCAGAGATTTGAAGAAAATAATAAGATATTAAAAAGGATATCGAAATTCGCTAAAAAGTTGAAAGGATATCAAAAGAAACTAAATTTTTGCAAAATATTTAAAATATACACTTCTTATGGCAAATATTAGCAGGTTTGATACCTGGCCAGGGCAAGACAAATAACTTCATAAATTTCTCTTATGTACATTAATGTGATATTGTAATAATTGTTGCTGGAGTGTTTGAATGATGAAGGCATAGCAGTGGTCACTTAAAACTATTCCGTCAGAGATTGATACAGTACCCAGGTAATGTACAGCATAGCGCCCTCCTTCGTCGGTTAGCAGAATCGTCGGTGAAGTAAAACAATTAATAAAATAACTAATCGCTTAGTTTAAGAAATTTAATTCATCTCTTTGAGACTAAAAGCGCTGCATTTATGCTCTAAAGTCAACAAAACTTGCAATAGCAGAGTTGTAAAAGAATTAAATCTTCTTCTACATATTCACCATCTAACCTCTACACATTATACCTTTCTTCCTAGTTCTGGCACAATTCATACCATAAGTAGGTGTTAGCCCTTGAGTCCTACAAAAAATGCCTTCTTTGCATGCAAAACATTCTCTTCATTAAGAATGATGCAAACATTTTTAATAAATTCACTTCTTCCGAAAATTTTTATTGAAAACGCCATTACAGTGTTTTCAAACTGACATGAATTCTGACTTTAACGTTAAATCCAACTGTAAAATTCTGGATTAACCCCACAAAATTGTTTTGTTAAATCTAACTTAAATCCTTTTTTAATTGGATTTAAGTTTGTATTATGAAATGCAACCTTGTTTTCGCTGTAATAAATTCAGTGCTGCCAAGTTAAAAGGCAGCCTGAAGCATCTGATAACGATAATGCCAGTTAAGAAGAATATATACATACGTGCATACATACATACAGAAAGGGAGTTTTTTTATAGAGTGACACAAATTTAAATAATAATAAAACAATGAAATATATTTTAAATATCAATGAAACGGGCTTTAATGGAAAGAAAATTTTATGAAAATTTAGTATGATTTCTGCCTTGTGACCGCCACGGCTAGTGCGTTAAGGCACAATCTGGAACACCAATTTTCAACAACTTTTCGCAGCATTTGCGGCCGTATTTCGCCGATAACTCTTCGAATGTTGATTTCCAGGTGTTTAATTGTTTGTGGTTTATCGACGTAGCCAAGTGACTTAACATAACCCCAAAGAAAATAATATAATGGGGTTAAATCACACGATCTTGGTGGCCAATTAATTGAGCAATTACCTGAAATTATTTTTTATCAAAAGTTTCTTTGAGTAAATCAATTGTAGCGCCCGCTGCACGATGAGTTTGACGAATAGAACAGTTATTTTGATTAAAAATTTTAACAATTTGCACGCGTTGCTCTGGTGTAAGTCGATTCATAATGAAATTTCAAACAAATTAAACAAAAAGCAACTATCAGCTGTTAAATGTGTGCTCAAATAAAGCAGTTCTGCCAATTCTAAGTTGTGACACTCTATAAAAAATGCCCTTTACAATCAAAGAACAATAGAAACTAAGATGTAAGCAAAAGTTAAAGTTAAAGTTAAAGGGTTCTTCATCAGTTAATGTAATTTTAATGTTATGCTGAATCCTATCAACAATAATAATTAATCACTTAAAATGTTCACAGCTGATTAGGACTGTTCTATATTCCATGCCAAATTAAAATGTTCGAAATTATCGAATAATATTGATAACATCGATGTTATGACAACTTCGAATATTTTTATTTCTCATGGAATACAGAACAGGCATAAATTTGCATAAAAAGTATGGAACGATCGAACCATAGTTAGAAGCAGCTAGAAAATTTGACTTTTAGCTCTGTGTAAATATTCACAGCTTAAATCTAGTTTAACGAATTAAACCCACTAAAAAATACATAAAGCGATAGAAATTTTAAAAAATAAGACGAATATATGAAATAGAAAAATTAGCTGCGATCCGTATTTTTCCAGTTATGGAAATCATGTGGAGCAAAGAATTTTAATAATTTAGCAATTTGTGCCAGTCTAATATACATATGTAGATATTATGTTTATCCATATCCTTCAGTTCATAAAAAGAAAAAAGGACCCACAATATTTCGCATATATATGTATGTATGTGTGTGTATGCAATAATGTATGCCCTTTTGTTTGCACACAATACATACAGATATTTATTGCATTATGTCATGATGAGCTAAAATGACACCGAGGCGTATACTTACTGCAAACAATATCTAACATACACACTGTTGAACATTATAAAAATTATAGAAAAAAAGAAAAAAATATTTACAAAAAAGAAAAAGAAAAATGGGCTCCAACGATTAAACAAATTAATTCAATGAAGTGTATGAAAAAATTTTTTTTTTTTTGACATTTAAGTACAACATTTAACAAATTTATTAATATTTACTATAACAATAACAACAACAACAGACGTGGGTTTATTTGAAATAAACACACAAAATTAATTTATGTATATCGGCAGCTACAATTTCGTCCTTTTGATTGACACATGAAATTGCAATAACACATGTGAATAAATATATATAATAAATACAAATATAAATGAAGGTCGTAAGATCCTTGAAAACATGTAGAAGGCGTTAACTGAACACACACATGAAGAGTACAAAGTAAAATTTAAGGGCTTGTTAGTAAATTGTTTAAATTATGCTCTACACTCAATTACAAATACTTTTAGTTAATCATTTTATATTAAATATACAACGAAAGATGTGCTAACTGTACAGTGGTAACAGTATTATAATTTTACTGGGGTCAGATTTAATATGAGTAGTGCACACTGGGGCAGAATAAAAATACATATTTTTGAAAAAAATTTACATTTTCTAAATGTATAAAAGTTCTCTATAAAAGAAGCTAAACATTCAGTTAACGTTTAAGCGCTGGTTTACTTAAACCAAACTGAATTAAAAATGTAGTTTAAATTTTAATTTCCCTTCCTTCCGTGGTAATTAGCACATTTCATTCGAAATAATGTTCAATAGATGTGAAATGGCATTAAATGTTTAGAAATGGCTAAATTGGTTCTGTTCACACAGTGTGCGATATTTTAAAATAGTAATTTATCACTTTCATAAATCTATAAAAAGCTAAAAAAATTTACACTGAATTCTTTAAAGCTTTTAGCATTAAAAGCAAACGAAAGCATTACTGAAGTAAAGCTGTTTTATATATTAAAATTTTACTATACAAATTAATAACTATGCACTGCTGAAATAGTCCTTTTCTAAAGCTTTTGCTACCCATACCCATACTTCCATATATAATTTTACTTATACAATGATGTCATAATTGCTCTTAAAGTTTTTATTATAACTGCTATGACGTTGCATATAATGACGTCTTTCAAAACGAGAAAATAAAACATTTCAAATGATGAATTATATGTTTGTGCTTGACTAACATAAAAAATATTCAAGGATCTACTATAGTGCTGTGTGTTGATTATTATTCCTAATGTTTTTCTATATTGTTAAGCTAACATAGAACAACATAAGCATATTAAAACAAACAACCTTTCACATTTGCAGATGACAGGATAAAGAAGGTATTATTTTAATGTAATATTTTAATTAAATTATGTAAAATGTTGTGTATTGTAAATTGAACATTAATTGGTCGTTTAAATAGCTGTTTGGTATAACTGGGAAAAACGACTGCTTGTAAACTGTTACCAAGCATCTTTACATAATTTCCAAAAGAAAAAAAGGTTTAAAACAGGATGTGAAAAAAACTCCCTCATACATATTCAATCTGAAATAAGTAGACCATCAGGCAGCGTCCCTCATTTATAAATATTTTTTTTTTTTCATTCAGGTTGCAAATTGTAGATTTAATCTTTAGTTTTAATATGTGTTGCTTTTCGTAATATACACCAACAGACCAACACTTGTTTAATTGTTGGTCCTCCAAGAAGAAAAAAACAAAGATTGATTGTTTTAAACTTTCTGTAGATGACATACTTTAATAAACAAAAGCGCGTAATGGGTTTAAATGTCTTTTTTTTTTTTTTTTTTTTTTTTTTTTGTTCAATTATGTTTTACAACAAAAAATGTCAGAAAATTATTTTAAATAAATTTTCACATGGTTGGAATTCACTCACCACACTGTTTTAATTAAACTGGAATAAAACTAATTTCGCTAAGAGTAAGAGTGGTATAATCGGCAGAGTTGAGTATTATGTACCCTTCACCAAGCTACATACACAGGATATTTTTTTTTTTAATTAGGACCAGCACTCAGGGGATGACCCCTACGTATGCAGTGCACTGTGCCGGAACTCAGGGAGAGGGATAGGGTAGAGAAGATAGATGTTGAAAATTTAGTAGACTTAACTCTTTTACAACTCTGCTTTGCGCGTTATGTTAATTTTATAGCAGTGTTGAGGCGCCTCCCGTGTTAAGTAGACGCATTAACTTTGTTAAGCTGTATAAGCAGGCATTTTATTAATTGTTTTACTTCGCCGATGTTTCTGCTAACCGACGAAGGAGGGCGATGTTGTTTGTGTACATTAGCTTGGCTAGCATCAATCGCTGTCGAAACAGTTTTTTAGTTTTTTTTTTTTTTTTTTTTTTTTTGTGATAATTTTATTATTTATTGAATCTTTAATTATTTAAATTGAATTATCAATAAGTTTTTCAAATCTTAAATCTAAAAAAATATTAAATATAAGTTTAGCCAATGCTAAACAAAATTTTTAATTTCAACGGTTAATTTTTGTTGTTTTACATTTCTCGTGAACGGCTGAGAAAAAGAGTATCCCTTCTTTTCAGCCGGGTGTGGCCTCTATAATGAAGAATATTGCGCGCAAGTGGATTTGGGTGCAACTCAAGTTTTTTTATATATTTTTTCGCGTGTTTTGAAAATACTGTCTTCACCAACGGAACGTCTAGGTCTTTATGAATTCGATGGTTTCTGACATACCAGGGAGCTGCTGTAATTGTACGTAGAATTTTATTTTGTCGCCTTTGAATTTTTTCGACATTTGATGCTGAGGCAGTGCCCCATAACTGGATTCCATAGAACCATATTGGTTTCAGGATCGCGTTGTATAATAGTAGTTTACAGTCTAGGCATAGTATAGAATTTCTTCCAATAAGCCAATTCATTTGAGCTGCTTTTAATTTCATTTGAGTCAACTTTGCGTCTATATGCGATTTCCATGTTAAACGACGATCAAGATGAACGCCTAGATATTTGACTACAGTGTGTTGTGGTATAGTCTCGGTGTTAATTTTTATAGGCGGGCATGTTTGCCTGCGCAACGTAAAAGTGACGTGTGCACATTTCTGCTCGTTAACTTTTATACGCCATTGTTTGAGCATTTTTCCAGTTTGGATATATATTCTTGTAAGTTGCGGGAAGCTTCTACAGGATTTTCGTGAACGCTTAGAAAGGCTGTATCATCCGCAAATGTTGATGTATGAATGTTACTGCTTAACGGTAAGTCAGAGGCATATATTAAATAAAGTAAGGGTCCGAAGATACTGCCTTGAGGGACTCCGGCTTCAATCGACTGCGGAGGGCTTAAAAAATTGCCTTCCCTAACTACAAATTTACGTTCCATCAAATAGCTTTTTAAAAGCTTTACGATGTTTGCTGGTAGATTTTGTGTTAATTTATTGAAAAGACCTTCGTGCCATACTTTATCGAAAGCTTGTGAGACATCAATAAAGAGCGCAGAGCAGTATTTCTTTTTTTCAAAAGTGTCTCTAACGACATTCACTAGTCTGTGAGTTTGTTCAATTGTGCTATGTTGACTGCGAAAACCGAATTGATGATCTGGAATACATCCATTACTAGTCACTATAGGCATCAGCTTGCTCATACACAGCTTTTCAAATAGTTTTGAAATGTTAGACAGTAAACTAATAGGCCGATAGGATTCAACCTTTGTATGATCCTTGCCGGGCTTTGGTATCATAGTAATTAGCGAAACCTTCCATTCTTTAGGATAGTGTTCTAGGCGTAGAATACTGTTAAAAATGAATAGTATTATTCTTTTTGCAGTGTAAGGCAATTCTTGAAGCATTTTGTTGCTTATTTTGTCGACACCTGGGGCTTTTCTGGTGTGAAGATTAGTAATAGTATTTTCAATCTCCGTCATGTTAAATCTCATCGGTATTTCTGGTAAAGGGACGACTGGTGGCAGTTCAACAATATCAGCAGAAATATTCGGAGTGAAAACTTTTTCTAAGTGATTAACAAAAAGTGCACCTTTTTCATCATCAGTTTTTGCCCAGTCACCATTTGGGGCTCGTAATGGGGGTTTGCATATCACCGGCCTTTTTAGTCCTCTGGCTGCACGCCACAGTGAATAATCTGTTTGTGGTGTTGCATCTAGCTCTTGAAGGAATTTTTGAAGGGAAGCTGTTTTTTGAGTTTGCAAAACTTTCCTAAGCTGCTTGGTACACTCCTTAAGCCTTAATTTTAGCTAGGGCGATCTGTAGCGCTGCCAATCTCGTCGAGCTCTCCGTTTTTCAGTCAATAGCCTTTCTATATCTACAGAAAAAATATTGTTAAATCTCACTGGTTGGTTTATTTCATTTGAAGTAGCATTAAAAGCAGCTTGTTTAACATGCGCTTCAAACAACCTGAGAGAATCGTCTATATCTGAAGGTGTTCTCAGCGGCATTTTTTCCGAGCAATGAGCACTCAGATATTTTCTGTATTTCAGCCAGTTAATGCGTGCAGATGTCGTCGCTAAATCACATGTTGTGTGTGAGTAAATAGTGACAATAGTAGGCGAGTGGTCTGAAGATAAGTCCAAAGATGCTTCAACTTCAACCATCTCGCTGGGCACGCGTTTCACAATTCCAAAGTCGATAACATCAGGAATTTTTTGTCGATCTGTTGGCCAATATGTTGGCTGTCCACTTGAAACTACATTCAAACCCATTTTAGATATTGTGTCGAATAAAATTCGTCCCTTAGGTGTAATTAAACGTGAACCCCAAAATGTGTGTTTAGCATTGTAGTCGCCAGCTGCTAGAAAACGGAGGCCCAGTGATTTATAAAAAGCCGTATATTGACTCTCGGTAATTGAGAATCTGGGGGGCGAATAGACAGATGATATTACAAGTTTTTGATAGTAAGTTTCGATGCAGATGTTCGTTGCTTGAAGATAATCTTCACAAAAATCATTCAACAGGTGGTGTTTTATTCGCGTTTTTATTAGGATTCCCGAACCACCACAAGCTCTGCCACGGGGATCCTTGGTGTCGTAAAAATTATATCCACTAATTCTGAAACAGCTTCGAGATGCCTTCATAACTTAAATAATCCGACAACAATTAATACAATGCCACTCTAATGCGCATTAGAGACCAGGGTTTGAACCCAGGCCCCAAGTTATTGTTTGCTTAGTAGTCAACGCGCTAACCACTTCAGCGTATTAAAAATAATGAACCTCAAAGTTAAATGTGGCCGACATAAGAAAATTCCTCTTATACAATTAAATAATTTGATATTTTTCCCACTTTTCATTTCATATTCCAAACAAAAGTTTCCATTTTCCATTCATGGTCACTTCCAGCCCTGAACAAAAAGGGTGTTATTATTAATTAAATATAAACAGCACATTAACAAGCCTAAGTAGCGCTTCTTTAGCGCGTTGAATCCTGTATTCCGATTATTCAAGATTCAATACTGGGACAACGTTATATATTAATAAATTTATTTCCGAAATGGTTATATGTATACGAGTCCATACTTATATAGGGTGTTTTTTATAGAGAGTCACAACTTTGAGTTGGCATCACTGCTTTATTTGAGCATCCATTTAACAGCTGATAGTTGCTTTGAAATTTCATTATAAATCGACTTACACCAGAGCAGCGCATGGAAATTATTGAAATTTTTTAATCAAAATAATTGTTATATCAATCAAACTGGCCACCAAGATTGTGTGATTTAACTCCATCAGATTATTTTCTTTTGTGTTATGTTACGTCACTTGTCTGCGTCTAAACCACAATTAATTGAACACCTGGAAATCAACATTCGAAGAGTCATCGGCGAAAGACGGCCGCAAATGCTGCGAAAAGTTTTTGAAAATTGGTATTCCAGATTGCGTCTTCTAAGCGCTAGCCGTGGCGGTCACAAGGCAGAAATCATATCTAAACATTAATTTTGTAAAATTTTCTTTCCAATAAAGCCCGTTTGATTGATATTAAAAATATATTTCCTTGTTTTATTATGATTTAAACTTGTGTCACTCTATAAAAAAATACCCTTTATATGTATGTATATACAATCAAATATGGGAACCGCTATTTTTGCTGATTGTCAATATGAACCGCCTTAAGACAAATCCTTAAACATCAGTCCAAAACTTCAGTCTCCAACACTTCTGGTGACTTCGGAAAAGCGATTTCACGTGCAAACACACGGACTTGGATCAATCAACTTCCTCATTTATAAGTATCCAGAAAATACACATACATACACCGCATTGGTCTCATATGAATATTGTGGAAATTACACATGGAATGACAAACCTATAAATACTCACACCATTTTTGTTGATGGGTAAAAAATTATTAGAGATCTATATTTTTGTTTGTCTTTTATTGCATAAATTCTGTCTATTCTAGAAACTACAAAAGATAAGTGCTTAATAAAACAAAGCATTTCTCTTCAAAACCTTACAAGGACTTATAGCAACCCAAAAAATATTGGGACGGGAAAAACAAACAAAAAATATGCCTAATTTAACATGCCCTACTTTGGAATTTCTTAGCTTCGGTGCTGAGAAATGTAGTGAGCCATCTTTGAAAGTTAATGCAGACTTCTCCTCCGTAATGACACTGTGATATTTCATAGTTATCGGATTAGTAGTTTAGTGATTGATGGCTAATTTATTTCGAAAATATTTTGAGATCGTCCCATTGTGCAATTGAAAATGTACTGATATTTAAGTAATTTTAGTCCATTCTACCAGTATATTTTCTACAAATTTTATAATATTTATCTATCAACCAGTTTCGATGGCGGATCAAAGCTAATTACCCTTCGTTTTAGTTATAAATAATTTATTAAAATCGGTGTTTATAAAAATACAAATGGTTTTTGTAGATATTTAAACATTGTAATCAAAAATCATATTGGCCAACGGATCGACAAAAAATTCCTGATGTTATCGACTTTGGAATCTCGAAAGGTGTGCCCAGCGAAATGACGGAAGTAGAAGCATCTTTGGATTTGTCTTCACACAACCGCAAGACCAACATGTGATTTACCGCTGACATCTGCACGTATTAACTGGCTGAAATACAAAAAATATTTGAGTGCTCATTGCACGGAAAATATGCCATTGAGAACACCTACTGACATAGAAAATTCTATTAGGTTGTTTGAAGCACATGCCAAACAAGCTGCTCTTAATGCTTCTTCAATTCAACCAAATCAACAAGCGAGATTTAACAATATTTTTTGTGCAGATATAGAAAGGCTATTGACTGAAAAACGGAGAGCTCGAGGAGAATGGCAACGATACAGATCGCCTCAGCTAAAATTAAGGCTTAAGGAGTCTACCAAGCAGCTTAGAAAAGTTTTGCAAACACAAAAAACAGCTTCGCTGCAAAAATTTCTGCAAGAACTCGATGCAACACCATCAACAGATTATTCACTGTGGCGTGCAGCCAGAGGACTTAAAAGGCCGGTGATATGTAAACCTCCATTACGAGCTTCAAATGGTGACTGGGCAAGAACTGATGCTGAAAAAGGTGCTCTTTTTGTTAAACACTTAGAAAAGGTATTTACTCCAAATATTTCTGCTGATACTACTGAACTGCCACCAGTCGTCGCTTTACCAGAAATTCCGCTAAGATTTAATATTGTGGAGATTGAAAAGGCTATTACAAGTCTCAACTCAAAAAAAGCCCCAAGTATTGATAGAATAAGCAACAAAATGCTGCAAGAATTGCCTTTCATTGCAAAACGAATAATACTATTCATCTTTAATAGTATTTTACGACTGCAATACTATTCGGCAGATTGGAAGGTTTCGATGATTACTATGATACCAAAGCCCGGTAAGGATCATACAAAGGTTGAATCCTATCGGCCTATCAGTCTGTTGTCCAATATGTCGAAACTTTTTGAAAAACTGTACATGAGCAAGCTGACTCCTATAGTAACTAGCAGTGCATGTATTCCAGATCATCAATTCGGTTTTCGCAGTCAGCATAACACTATTGAACAAACTCACAGACTTGTGAATGTCCTTAGAGAAACTTTTGAAAAAAAGAAATATTGTTCAGCGCTTTTTATTGATGTCGCACAGGCCTTTGATAAAGTATGGCACGAAGGTCTTGTCCACAAATTAACACAAAATCTACCCGCAAACATCGTCAGGCTCTTAAAAAGCTATCTAGAGGAACGAAAATTTGTAGTTAAGGAAGGCAATGTTTTAAGCCCCCCGCAGTCGATTGAAGCCGGAGTCCCTCAAGGCAGTATCTTCGGTCCTTTACTTTATATAATATATGCCTCTGACTTACCGTTAAGCAGTATCATTCACACGTCAACATTTGCTGATGATACGGATTTTCTAAGCGTTCATGAAAATCCTGTAGAAGCTTCCCGGAATCTACAAGGGTACATCTCAAAATTGGAAACATGGCTAAAACAATGGCGGATAAAAGTGAATGAGCAGAAATGTGTACACGTTACTTTTACTTTACGCAGGGAAACATGCCCGCCTATACAAATCAACACCGAGACTATACCGCAACACACTGTAGTAAAATATCTAGGCGTTCATCTTGATCGTCGTTTAACATGGAAATCGCATATAGACGCAAAGTTGACACAAATGAAATTAAAAGCAGCCCAAATGAATTGGCTTATTGGAAGAAATTCTATATTAAGTCTTGACTGTAAACTTTTGTTATACAACGCGATCCTGAAACCAATATGGGCCTATGGAATCCAGTTATGGGGCACTGCCTCAGCATCAAGTGTAGAAAAAATTCAAAGGCGACAAAACAAAATTCTACGTACAATTACTGCAGCCCCCTGGTATATCCGAAATCAGCGAATTCACAAAGATCTTGATGTTCCGTTGGTGAAGACAGTATTTTTAAAACACGCTAAAAAATATATTGAAAAACTAGTTTTGCACCCAAATCCACTTGCGCGCAACATTCTAAATTATAGAGGCCACACCCGGTGTAGAAGGAGGGATACTCTTTCTCTCAGCCGTACACGAGAGATGTAAAACATCAAAAATCAACAGTTGGAATTAAAAATTTTGTTTAGCACTGGCTAAACATATATTTATGTATTTTTAGATTTAAGATTTGAAAAACTTATTGATGTTTCAATTTATAATTGAAGATTCAATAAATAATAAAACTACCACCAAAAAAATAAATTTTCTGTATGTTTCGGTTTTTCTGTATCACTTCTATTTAACATAACTTTTATTTTCGGCCCCACTGTGAATTGGCTTATAGTTACCTTCAGATATCTTTATACATAAATCAATTATACCCATTCCACTAATTGGCGCCTGGAATGCCTGAAAACTAGTTAATAACGTTAATCAACACAAAATTTAAAACTAATTAGTTTCAATTATAATGTGATAAATTTATTATAAACTTTATTTAGAAGCAGGCAGGCGTAAAAGCCAGAAAACCCTGTTTTGTTTATTAAATCTCTTTCATATAATGATGTTCCATTTTTTTTTTTAAGTATAAAAAGTTTTATGCTACTTTAGCTTGCCTTGTGAATAAATCTATTCTAGGAATTCTATTAAATACCATTAAATGGCACGTGTACCATATTTCGTTGTTAACAACAATGATGCAAGAAAACCCGTATAGCAAATTAGCTTTTAATAAAAATGTTTGCATAACGAACTAAATTCCTATTAATCTTAAAAAAGCCTTGTCAAAATGTATTTGATCAAATCGTCAACCGCATACGCACCGTCATCATACGTAAACAATTATGTAAATGTATTGCAAGTGTGTGTGCTTGAATGAATGTGTTTTTATTTCTTCGTTAACCTAAAAGTATGCAAAATTTTTATAAATATTTTGAAATAAAATGAATAAAAATTACGAGTGCAATTTTAAAAGTTACAATAGAAAAATGTTATCGCTATAATTTAATAAAATGTAGTTTGCGAAACATATTTTATAAAAAATCGTTTTGGAAACTGTTCACCAGATTTTAAAATATGAAACTACTTATTTAGGTTTCAATTCAATTAAAGGCTTTTTCCGAGACTTTATTCTAGTACCTTCCTAAGGTCAAGAATTTTATAGTACATTCTGTTTTATTAAAATCTTATCGTTGGATTGATTTTACGCAATCGGTTGTTGTTAGCCAACTTTTATTTACCATTCAATCCTTCGTACTTAAATACGTTACGATTGAAAATAAAGGATTTATACACGCAAAGAAAAACATGATTGCAAAATGTTCATGTCAACTAAGCACGTCTGCCACAACCATATAATTATTCATTGAATAAAATATAGTTGCCTGCCTCAAACATTCTTCAGTTATTACAATAAAATAGTAATTCTTCATAGTCGTCTTATCAAATTTGAATGTATAAAAATGGTATTTTCGAATCTTTTGCAAATAAGAATAATAAAAGTTTATTTAACATTTTTTTTTTGTTTTATATTATTATTACAAACAAACGTAATTATTATTCAAAGTTATATTGATGTACATATGAAAAGTAATATTATCAGGCTCAAGTTCAGTTTTATTGAATTAATGAAAATTCAAAATTACTAAGAGTTTTTTTTTATGTTGAAAAATATTATTATTTATATCCAATCAGTTTTTATCAGAACGTATCAGTACCGATTTCAAGGCCGCTATACCTCTCATCAGCGTTCAATTGTCCATCTTTACAATTTTCGTAAAGTACTAGATACTAATTGAGAACAATATCAACTATTTAACCAGTTTTCAATAAAAATAGAATACGAGAATTAATTTTTAATTCATTTTTTATTCTACAAATTGAAACAATACTGGTTAGTACGAAATTCCCTCATCACTGCTTGGAAATTACTAACAATCAACACAAACTCGTAGGCCGTTATCATCAAAGTATTCTACTTTGTAATATAACGTTTTTCTTGTTTTTACTCTATATTAGGGATATTTACATATTACTGTAACCCTTGTTATTAGGGTAAGTATAGCATTTTTTTTTTCTTTTCTTTATTATGAACATGCATTTTTTGTGTTCTGACAACTGAAATATTTAAATAGCTGTCAATCGTATGAAGCTTCAGTCGTTCATAATATTTTGTAAGATTACATTATCAGATTCTTAATGAGGACTATATTATGTTACTTAGATTACCAATTCAATGTACATGTAGTAGACTCAATCATTAATCTGAACAGTAATTATAGTTTGCGATTATGATTCCATCCACCATGTTTTTCTTTACGTGTAACAACTTAGACAAATTTATTTATAGATTACAGATTTTTGTTGTAGATTTTAGTCAGTTTTTTCCTCCTGTTATCTCGTATAAATGAAATCCTTTTCTATATAATATCCAAACATTATATAAATTACTAGTGACGTCACTTGGCTAAAAATTTACTAAAAATAAAAAGTTTAAAAAGCTTTAAGCAAAAAATACATTTTGCTGTAATAATAAAAGTTCAACTTCTTTCTTATTTAAAACAATCAAAAAAAAATATGCCAATGCATTGTTTTCAAGTAGAAAAGCCAAATTCACTTTACAAAAATTTTCTTTTAATAAAATTATAAATTTTCTTAAGCAATACAACATCCTGCCAGCTTAATTTAATTAAACTAAGAATTAAAGTTTTTATAATTGTGAGAATGGTAAAGAGGTCAAGTTTTAAATAGATTTAGACCGAACATAAAATGATTTCCTTTTATTCACACTGAACTAATAAAAATATAGAGCAGTCGATAGCATCTTATAGCCAGTGCAAATGAACACAATTACATCGATATTCACACAAACACTGTGTACACAAAAGAATACGAGCAACAATAACAAAAGCATTTAAAATTAAATAAGACAGCTAAAAAGGTCTGACATCGATGTGCTTAAATAGAAAATCCATTAAAATATTTATACGATTTTATTCGGATGCTGGATAAGCAGAGAAACTCTTTAATGTTGTTGCTCTGCTGAATGATGCTGATGATAATGCTAAAGTTGTTTGTTTGTGGTTTGAAAGACCAAAATAAAATGATAATAAATATCACTTCACTTAAAAGTTAAAAACATTTCTTTGAAAATATTCCTACATATTTCAATTTATTTTCCAAACTAACTTTTGCTACTCACACACATACACATACATTCATTGTCTGTTAGGAAAATCACCAAAAAAAATAAATTAAATTCACTTCTCTGCAAACACATACACATTTACGGCAAAACTTTATTTTAATTCTCTTATTATAGGCGAAATACTTGTTCTTAATTAATTCAACTCATTTCCTTCCGCTTTTGGGAATTGTATTTCAGGGCTGGAAATCATGGTATAATTTAATTATAAATTTTTTTTTGTGCATTCAAGAATATGATGAGTTGGTCTATTGTATACAATTGAAATGCTGCTAATATCAATTTTTATTAGTAGTTTTGTGTTTTTGTGAACAAAGAATAAAAATGGTGATTAATATTTTCAAAAGCGAAGAAGTGACTTGCGGGGGAAGTAGCTTTAATTCCCTCTATTTTTCTTACTTTTACATGTATATTTTTTTTTAAGTGTAGAAATTTTAAAAGTCAAAATTTAAAAATTAATAGAGAAAAAATATTTGCGGTGATGATTATGCAGCTAAAAAAGTAACATTTAAAAGTATTTTTTATATCATTTTCCTTCCCTGTTCTACAGGATTTCTATTTAAAAGCAATTAGTAAATTTACGGCCCGCCCCACCATGTACACCCATCGATAATGATGAAATTTTAAACGAAAAACCTGATTTGGGACCTTTTAACCATCCATTTTATTTATTTGTTTTGTGTCAGTAAACAAAAAATAAGTTAAATAAAATCGGTTATTAAGGAAACGCAAGTTAGTTTTTTTACGTATAGAAATCCAGCGAACGATATCGTTTGACTTTAAAATAAGCAGCCAGTGGCGATTCTAAATCGATAGAGACATAATCAGTTCAAATTCATAGTCGAGAATTTCACGCTCTCTAAATTTTTACTCCGAACTCAAAACTAAACCGGTAATTTCGAAAACGGCATAAATCACATTTTTGTAAAATGTCAAATATTTTTGTGTCCTTTTGTTTATTGACATTTTAAATGTTTTCTGTAATATCAGCACGATTTGGAATAGAAAAAAAATCCTACTTATAGATATTCATAATTCAGCATTTGTGGAGGAGAATACACTGAAAGAATTCTCCTTGTAAATTCAGTGATTTTTCAAGTTCAACCTGAAACAAATGGAAATAATTATGAAATTAAATTGGCATAATAGTAACCTATTTTCTAATAAATATGTCGAAATTATATATGATCATTTGATTGTTGTTTACATTTTTAAAACAAAATAATGTAGAATCTCTCGAAATCGCGAAATAGGCATCACATTTTAAATGTCATATTTTCCAAGTGAAATAAACAATGTTTCTCAGCATTTTCCACAATTTCGAAAATAAAAACTAAAATATGTATGTATGTATGTGTATTTCTGTAATCTCTACAACTTAATTATAGATAAAAATTAATCAATTGAGAAATTGTTTCCTTTAAAGAGACTATTTACCCTTTTCCGTAGTACTAACTGATTTACATGTGTACATGGATAAGGACATATGCATGTCAAATAAATACATATGTATGCATACATACATATGTACATCTATATATATATGTAGATCTATTCATATGCGCATATAAAAATTATTTTTAAATTTAGCATATTCATTCTTTCATCGATTTAAAGTCAATAAAATGAAAAAAATCTATGAATACTTTGACTAGTATGTATGTATATCATGCATACATGCATACGTATGAAAGTATTTTAAGAGCATACACACGCGTAAAAGAAAAATGTGAAAATATTTTAAGCGTAAGAAAAAATTGCGTTTGACTAATTTATCTCTATGAATAATTTGTTGTAAATATAATTAAAATAATATATGCATGTACGTACATAAAACGGCGCAAAGTCCTTGTATCCTTATATACGAGTATCTGCTGCCAGCCAAATAAGAATTCATACTCTTGAATAAGTTTACTGGATACATATAGACAGCAAATTAAATGCCAATAATTTATTTTAAGCCTTGATTTTTGTTACATTTTTGTCGTATCACTGGAATATAAAGAACTCAATTAAACTTATTCAGTTTTCAAAACGGAATCTTATTGATTCCACTTGAATGCTTGTGCGGAGCAGGCAGCCACGTAAACTAAACTTCTTCAGGCTTTGATAAAATTATATTTTGCGACAAAATTAATGCAAATAGGATAATATTAAATTTATATTAATTCAAATGTAAATCTATTTTTTTTTGCTTGTTAACAACGAATGTTCTCTTAAGATACGTTCACACTTATCAAATATTTGCCGAAAAAAAAACGTAACCAACAGACAAACTCAAATTTTATTTCTCTTAATTACGATATTGTTGTTTTAAATATGCGATCGAATTAATTAAAATTATACAAAAACTCATCAAAAAAGCTCTTAACACTGAGAGCGCACAAGTGTGACGGGGTCACACGGGTCACATCAGGTGGCAATTTATTATTCATGGATCACCCACCATTAGTAAAGACTTTTCTTAAGTATTCGAGCTATGTAATCTCTTCTTCTGCTGTTTCGCAATAGTACTCTTAATTGGTTGTCCGAAGTCCAACCAGCCCCTAGCACTGGTCAAACATCTGTCATTCAACCAATACCTCTCCCAGCTTTTGGTAGTAACCACAGCCACCACGTGTACTCCCGAAGAATACCTCACGAATAACCGATCACAAAATAATGCATGGTGAGTCCACACTCTATAACCTCGGTAGACACTCTACCGTTGAACTCACCGGCTCCCGTGGTACCAGTGTATGGTGACTGGTCAAGCCCGAAAGAGAACCCCTAGATTTTATTTTTCTATCGACTTTGGTCTTGGGTAGAGACCTTAAGTGCCTCTTCACCTTCTACGAGACCAACATAGATTCCTACTTCCTTTCCTATCTTATATGTACGCCCATTGTTCTGTTGTTTCAGAGATTGGGCAGTAACATAAAGGATTTAAGGGCCCAAAGAAAATGTAAAAGACATTTACCCTTTCCTCCAGTAGGCACAGCATCAAGGTGCAGATATCACCAAGATGTAAAACGTTTCTCCTGTGGGGCCGAACTAAAATACATTATAGAAATTCATAATGTCGATGACTTGCCATAACCACTAATCGAACCCACACTTCTTATGTCATAGTTTGCTCAATAGGCAACAAAATATTCACTTCTGCCAACATCTCCCCCAATGTTTTTATATTTGATTCAAGAACATCCGTACTTGCTATATTTTTTACTCCGTTTGAAATTAATTTAAGTTATTTTGGGACTATTTTTTTATTCTGTGTAGAATTTTAAATTGTTCTAATCGAGTAATAATTGAGTACATGAATTCAAAATAACCTGGAAAAAATTTGGTAAAGAATTGATGCTACCAAACCACTATATATTTTCTTATAGAACGTAATTACCGTTTTCGTTACTTTACAGTTTTTTTAATTAGTTTTTAGATATTAAACAAGATATTTCTACTTGTATTGATATAATGGTAGTGCCTGGTTAGAAACATGTTAGATAGAAATTATCACCAACATTTATACGATATGTTGTTTCAAAATTGGACCTTTGGTTTCTAATAATGAAAATCAGTACATAATCTCTAGTTTTCTTGATTTCTTTTTTTTTAGTTTTCATTATAATTCCACTTTTATATGAATATTTGGTTTCTTACAAAACAATTCCATAAACAATACAAACTCGGTATTCGCGACTACACATTGTCGCGACTGGCCGGTTATCGCGACGGCTTAATATTAATATTTATATACTTTTTTAATTTGATTGGAATATCTATAACCAAGAAAGGGAAATCCCTTTCTTTTGGTATATTTACCTTTTTGTATGATATTGATCTTCAGTTTATTTTTGTCATTTGTTTTTTAAATACCCTACAAAAAATGAGACTAGTTCATACATGCGTATATGGACTACTCCACAATGGAGTAGGACTACTGCAAAACTAATCTAAATGTGTGGGAAAAACATGGTCCAATTTACATTGCGATGTCCTAGGGCTGGACCACGTAACTCAAAAACTACTCTATGTTATTACTCCAAGGGGTACCCACAGGGATCAGTTTCGAAACTAATCTATTTTGCTACTCCATGGAGTACCCACAGGGGTACTCCGGTAAAAATGTATACATACATACATACATATGTATGTGTCTCTGTGTTTCTTTAAGCTTCCATGAATTTGTTTTAATTTTGACGGGTGAGCTGCCACAGTTTCAATTCCAAACATTTTTAGTGTTGCCAAATGGTATTTAACTATAAATGTGTGTACAAATGAAATGGTCTACGGCTGCATTACATAGGAGTAGTCCAAAAACTACTCTTTTTATCTAAAATGGACCATGTACTCCAATAATTTTTGTAGGGTACATCTCTAATTATGGGAAAAGTTCAAAAATATTTTAAATCCAACGATTTCTCAAATTTTAGAGATTTAAAAAAAATATAAAAGGGGAGATTCCATAAATTCAATTTGCGTAAATTAGAAGTTGTATAAGTCTTGGGTTTACCGCATTATAAAGCAAGAAAATTCATTAAAAAGTTCGTACTTACATAAGAGGTTTGTAAAACAAAGGCAAAATTTTTCCAATATCACCTGCGATTTTACAATCAAATGCCAGCCATTTGTATTCAAAAATGTATCACACCAATTCAGGTTTCAATGCCAGTGAAGGATGATTCAAGAAATTTAAGTGTTAATTCAGTTTTCGCGACAGGTCTGGTTTTCAATTGGTCACAAAAATCGAGCTGGCACTGTACATACATACATACTAATAAATATATTTAATTAAAAATGCTAATGAACTTGTAGCAAAAACTTATAAGGATGTCTATTCATTGAATGCGTCATACAAAATACATAAATACTAATAAAATTAAATTGGCTTTTGTTCAGATAACAATAAAAATAAATATGAGTGATGTTTGGTTTTTTTTTTTTTTTTTTTTGTTTTTGTACAAAACGAATCGTTACTTAAATAACTTATTATTAACAACAAAATACCAAATCCACTACAAATAAAACTTTATTATTTATGATCTGACTATTTATATTTTGAAGTTTTTATTTTAACGTTTATTTTCATTTTCTTCGTCTTTTTTTGTTTTTGCAGAAATTGAGGCCGTTGAAGCGTGCAAATGGCTCAGAGCTGCTGGCTTCCCACAATATGCACAAATGTATGAAGGTAAGTTGAAAGAAATAGACATTTAAAGGAATAGAGAAATAATGCAACGGCAAGTGGCAAATAAATATAATCACCATAAATATAGATAATATTTATTATGAGTCACTTAAACGATGTTTGTATCTAAATCGAGTACGTATGTATGTTTGTATTTATGTATGGATGTGTTACTTAAATTTTATATTTTTAAGGGAGGGTACGGCTGCAAAAGATCTTTTACACAATAATAATATTCCGGGACTAAGCTCCCATATGTAAAACTTGCACATTTGATAATAAGATAATAAGGCCATGCGTACAAAATTTCAAGTTTTTAACTGTATTTGATCTAAATTTTATTTATTTGTTGCGGGTTAGCAATATCTAAATATATATTTCGTTGGTAGCCATACCAACCAAAACATAAAGGGTAAAACATCTACTGATGAGTTGGTATGGCTACCAACGAAATATATATTTAGATATTGCTAACCCGCAACAAATAAATAAAATTTAAAACATAAATACTTGAGTACATGCTCAAATAAATGTAGAATTTTGTATTTGATCTATAAATATCATTACATAAAAAATGCCACGCCCACCCAAGATATTAATAATAAAGCTATCCCTGGAAATCACAAATATACAACGAAAATTTCAGGAAGATTGATTAACAGGACATAGTCCATAGTTAAAGAATATAGATAATCGCTTGTCATTTACACTAGTTAACAAAAATATTTATATAATTGCAGCGAAAATGTGTAAAATTTTAAATTGAAAAAAAAAACATCACACAATTAGTACAAAACTAAAAACAAAATACCACCTCAATGTAAAATTATGGCTCGATTATGGATAGCAACCGAACCTCAATTGCGTTGCCAGCCGGCAACTGCAAATTTGTGGTTGCCAGAAAAACACTAAATAGCAACTGAAACTGGCAGCTCAGTTGCCATCCGTAATACAATTCTCAGCAACTGGCGCAGCAACTGTAGTTCGGTTGCCATCCATAATCGACCCATTAGATTTTTAAGAAATCGAAAATATCTCTTTAAAGTATAGTAATTTGAGTGTCACTGTAGAAACCAACACAATCAATCACCTTAAGATAGGGTCTAGAATCTATCACTTACTAACTAAATTATGTTAAATTGACTCCCTCCAATAGCAGCGTCATATAATAGTGGCAGGTCTAGAGCGTATGCAGGCTTTAAAGGATTCAAACCGCAGACTTTCTATCCAGTCGCAACATTTCAAACAATTTATTTTTTCAAAATATTTTCCAATTTTAATGTTTCCACAGCAAAAAACATTACAATTGCTGTTGCTTGTATCATTACACAACTGCCACACCACAAATCAACAGCAAAAATTAACAATTTTATAATTGATGACCAACATACTTTTTTACAATGACTGAATGACAGACTGACTCAACTTTACTGTTGCTCAACTTGATTTTTAGTTCGGTTGGATACAAATGTTTTCGACATTTAATTCAGTTGCTGCATTTCTCCTCATTTCTTGTTTTTTTTTTTTAATTTTCTTGTGAAACACCACATTGTCATAAAAGGAACTTTATGAATTGTTTTTGCACAGTTCTTCTTCATTTTCGGCTGTCATTTAACTTTTCAGCAGCCAGCTGGACTTTCACTTTCATTCGTCAAAATCATTTGTCGCAATTCTTCAAGCAATAAAACAATTTTACAAATGTTAAATATTGCGTTTAACAAAAAGTCATCATAAATAAAAGCGAATTTTTTAGGCTGACTTTTTTTTTATTTCTTATTATTAAAAGTTTTAAAGATAAGTATATAAATTATGAAATCAATACTAATATGAAGTTACAGTGGGCGAAAACAATATTTTAAAGGTGGCTCAGGGACTACGAGCCATCTGACAGACAAAAAATTTTATAACAAACAAAGGATTTTATGATGATTAAACAAACCGAAAAAATATTATTTAAAGCTAAATATTTATCATTAGTAACATAATTAAAATGTTTGCAGGGCTTTATTTTTACTGATACTTAATTTTGGTTGCAATAAAATAATATAACTGATGGTCAATTGAAAATGTGTTTAATTTATTATTATTCAAAATTAATATTGAAATTGTAGTATAATATTTTGAAACTATGAGTCAACACTGATATACAAATACAATAAGGTACTATTTAACGACATCGCTTTAAAAGCGCCCATACACGATAATATGCAGACAAGCCAATGATGTGTGGCAGTGGTTTCGTCGTGTATGGGCAAGCATATATTCTCTAGGCTTTCTGGAATAATGCAAGCTTTTCTATAGGTTTTATCGATTACCAATACAAAAGTTTTAAAAAAGGGACAAAAATTTTTTTCAATTTTTAGGAATTTTCTAAATTCTGCTCGAAAATACATAGAAAAATATTTTGAAAATTTGTTTTGAATTTATAACATTAAGGTCGAGTTTCTCAAGTTAAGTTTAAAATTTTGTGAAACGCTTCTCTTTCGTCAAATATAATCATCTCAACAATTCGATTGGCTTGTCGAAATAAAATTTATAATTAAAATGTATTTCTCGTAGTATCTTTAGTATTTGGTATGAACAAAGACAATGTACAGAGACAATGGTCGCATTCAGCAGAAAACCCTGCTACTAAACAGCTTTTATGTAGCAGCTTTTGATTTGATTAATTTTTCTGAACGATCTGCTCACATTTTTGTCAAAAATATCATAAAATTTTACTTTTCAATTAAAATTAATGAATTTTATTTTGTAAAAAGATTTCATAATATTTAATTGTGAATTTAAATGAATTAAAATTTAAAAATATTCTACGAAATTTGATTCAAAAGTCAAACTGAAGTGAAATATCGTTATTTGATGAAATGTATTGTACTTTTTCTTTGCTACCTAAAACAGAGAGCGCTCACTCAACATGTTCGCTCATCGCTCAGTAATCAAAGCGTTCAGCAGATTGTTGAGCAACAGTTGTTTAGCAAATTGTGTCTGCTGAACGCACCCAATGATCGATTCACAAAACAGGAGTTTTAAAATAAGGAAAGAAATTTATTAAAAATAGCAAACAATTTCTAATATTTCTAAGCTTTCTTTCTATATTGTCAGTCGATGTCTCAATAGAAAAGCTCAATTCATGTCAATTGTGAAAGCTCGTTGTCTTCATTTGGAGCCGGTGGTCGGTAAGTGAAGATTCTAATCATTGAAATTAGTTTCTAGATTTTGAAATTTTGAAATTATGTTCGATACCAAGATTCAATTTTCAAAACCTACTTAAAATATTCGGAACTACATATGTATGAATTTCTAAAAAAGATTTAAAAATTTGGCGTTTTGAACGTTTCTCGTTCGTCCGCTTTAAACATTCATTAATTAAATTATTTTAATTTTTAATGGACCAGTTATAAATAATGAAAAAAAAAAGGATTGAAACAATTCTCTGAACTATATTTTACTAGAGGTAGATCAATAATACAGGATACAGAATACAGGAAACTTAATAAATTGAAAAATTAAAAAAAAAATTACTTCAAAATTATCAAAAAAAAAAATTTATTTCTTTAAAATGTGCTGTATTGTTGTTAATCGATATTTCTAACGCAAAAGTTAGCTCACATCAATTATCAGTGCTCTTTAACATTTTTTAGAGATTTCTTATAAAAAATAAAAAAATATTTGGGGTGTGTTCACACTGTTGTCATATTAGTCATATTGTCATAATATCTTATTATTTTACAATAGTTTAAAAAAACTGTTGTTGTGCTTCAATCAAAAAAGTCATATAATAAAAAGACATTTTGAGATATGTTTATGGTTTGTCATAAAATAACAGTAGAAATCTTAGTCGAGCAGCTGCAACTCCATATTCGAGCCGGCGATAATATTTACAAGCCGCCGCTACTTTTAAATAACACAAGAATGAAAACAAGGCAAATTCATTACTAGGTATATGCACGACCAAGGCAAATAAATTATAAAATAGCGCCGGAAAATATGTAACAAATTTGACAGTGTAGGTAATGTATAAATTCGCGTGAATTTGCCCCTGCATCCACCTTATAATTAATTCGCCTTGAATGAAAAAATGTGTTTGTGTAACTGATCTGCCTGGCAACTTGTGAACGTTTTTCCACTTGCCGCCGTCAGTTCAGCTCATGTTACCGGCAACAGCTGCTTAAAACAAATTTAAATATTTTGTTTTTGTTTTCAATATAAATAAGAGAACGACATCGACTTGTCGACATTGTGAAACAGGCCGTATATGTATTTATTTCAGAAAGTTCGTATAGATAAAAAAAAATTTTAAATTTTAATTGATAATGGACATTTTAGAAAATTTACAGGAAATTTATTGTTTTCTTTATTAACAATTAAAAAACATTTACATTTAAGCCAAAATGCAAACGTATGCGCAATAATCCGACTAAAAATGGAGTGTTGTTAAATGTTTATCAGCTGGCACAATTATTTATGACGGGGTGTTCACACTTGTCATATTTTGGTGTGCTATTACTTCATGACATATGACTTATAACTACAGTGTGAATACCCCAATTATGTACATATAGCAAAACATTTTTGTACACAATATTTTTATTTAATTTTTTTAAGTACATAAATTAAACTAGAGTTTGAAAAATTGATCTTAATATATCAAATTTTATCTTAGTTTCGAAGTTTCTAACTTAGTTTAACTATTTTAAACTATGAAAGCTAATTTCGAAAATTCTAAGCTTAACTCCTCGTGCACCAGCTCTAAATCAAGAAAAATAGCTTTCATGTTGTACTACAATCATCGGAATCATGGAAATCATCGATTTATAGTAAAAGAATAACACGGCTCTACAAAAAAATTTTTGTTCTTCGTCCTAAAGTTTATTTTATGATTTTCTGGTTATATATATAGTTATAGATATATATCGTTCAGTCGATCTCCCTAGTACAAAAGCAAACTTTTTAATGTTATATATTTTTTTTGCGTCTAATTACCAACAAAAGAATCGAAATTTCATACTTTTAAGTTTAGGTCAAATTTTGTGTTGACCCGTGTAATCAATAAAAATTAATCTGTTACTGCAGCGAAATAGTCGGTTAGTTATGAACATCTGCGTTGCCACAAAGTATCATTTTATTTTCACTACCACCATATTCTTTTCAACATGATGGGTTCAAACAAAATATTACTGATTTTGCTTCAACTTCTAGTGATTTTGCAAAATTTTAGAATTAGAAATTTTATTCTATACAAAAACCGTATAATCTTAATGTAAATTTTTTTCTCTTCATCTAATAAATAACCTGCAGATCGCGTGAGTAAGTGATCAATCGTCTACAATTGTCACAAATATTAACATATCAGCTATTTTTTTTCCTTATATTTTCATTAATAAAATTTCCTTGAAAACAATTCTCAAAATTTATTAACAATTTTAAACTTTTATTTCCTTATTATGAAATACATTCGTATACAAATTTTATTTTCATTAACGCCCACTTATATTCTCCTTAATTTTTAAATTGTTCTGATTGTGTCGAAAAGGAAAGTGTGCGAAAGTACATTAACCTACTTTGATATTTTCCGTTGTTGATTAAAGATCTCAGAACTAAATACGTCAACTGTTTGTGTGTATTTCTGTGCGTGTATGTGTTTATAATTGGCTTTCATAATTTTTGGCCATAATTCATTGATAATTTTAAGAATAAAATTTGTTGAAAAGTCACACTCTAGTTTATATTCGTTTTAAATATTCTGCACTCAATTGCAATTGTGGAAATGTAATGAGGCCTTTTTCACTTCATTTCCGATCGTTTTATATACAACATTGAGGAATTTTTTTTTAACTGATATCAATCTATTATGCTATTTTATTTTCGTATTTTTCCTCTTAAGTTTTAGAAGTGAAAATAAGTGCTCTAAAATAGTTTGTACAAAACAAAATCAATTATGAATATAAAATATGCGTCTATCTGAGACTTATGTTCGGAGCAGTCACCCTGCACCATATGAAATCTTGGAATCATTACGTTTGGCCTGTAAAATGTTTTTATGCATTTTCTTATGTAAAATGCTATGAGAAACATATTCGTGGAATACTTGAAACCTTAAAGGCAAAGTTTTTTTCCCCAGTTTTCAAGTGATCACTCGGATTTGACGATTTGGCGGTCTAAGAGGTACTCACAAAAATATTTTTCATCAAAGTCGATTAGACGAATTAACATGAAATTCCTTTAGAAAAACTATGATCACATTCAATCGATAGACTTAAGACAATTTAATAAACAGAAATATGGATATGCAGTTGTTCTTTGCACTGATCATTTCTAATCCATTCTACATACAACGTTCTTAAATTTGGCATAAATAAAAAGTGGTCAGAGATTGTTTACTAGCTTATATTTAAACACAAAACTAGGATCGAACCCAAAGGTCGCAGGGTTGTATATAAAACGAGCTTCTAAATGAATTCAAAAATTACTACGAAATTATCAAATTACGTTTTAGCTTTATTTCTTTAGATTGCGAATATAGGTTTGATATCAAAACCATGATTAAGATTTCCAAAATGTTGTTAACGATATTTTTACCAATTTTTCTTGAAAAAACTTCTAATCAAAAAATTATACAAGAGTTTCTTATAGATTTTGTATCGCTTAGGAGCGATCTTAAGAATTTAAAAATTTGTCGTGCGTTTTCGCAAGCTAAGGCACACTCATCATCACACACATTTCTGTCTTGAACATTCTTATATAATTTTAATGAAATTGATATCAGATCATCATAACATTATCATCACCTCTTTAACCAACAGCAAAGAATGAAAAAAAAAACACAAATATTTTTAATTCAAATAACTCACGACCCTTTTGTCTAACTCTTTGCCCTTTTTCTGGAGAAATATAACATCTTCGTTTTTTTTTTCTTGTATCTTTTATGAAACATGCAAACAATGCCAAAAACGAACAGATTAAAGATCTTGAATTTCGAAAAGAAATTCAACATGGAAATTCTTTTATTTCTAAGAACAGTTGCTTAAGCCCACCACAGCAACAATAATAACAACAAAAAGAGGTGTAGAGTTTTGTGGCATGTGCGCAAAAGCGTGTTTAATTTTTACATTTTATAAGAAGAAAAAAAACTCAAACTTAAAGTTTAAATACCCCTTGAAAACAAGAACCAATGAGACACAACAATTAAACAAAAAAAGAGGTTAAAAGGACGATTATGTAAAAGAACGAACTTTAATTGTCAAGGAATTTTTTTTTTATTTTTTTTTTTTGAAGAAGAAGAAGAACATAATATACTCGTATCTTAAATAATATTTTATTCTGAAGCTTTTTGTAAGGAGTGCCATTTGACATCATGTGTGATATATTTTTTTTTTTTGTGAAAAATTATACACAAAATATATGTACGTTGGGTATTTTTATGCAACAACATCATGCCTTCGAAATTATTGTTCATTGATAATGTGTGACTGCCAAAAATATTATTGGAAGATGAGGATCGTCTCTGTCCGCAATAATTTCATGCCTGAAGTCTTTATGGATTGATTAAATGCGGCAAATGGCAGACATACAAACGAACATCATCATTCAGCATTAGATTAAGGCTGGCTGAAAATAAACAAAAAAAAAATAACTTTGTGCATCTTTAAAAGCCAGTTTTAAAGTGCCCGTGAAATATATTTTGCAACAAATTCAATGCGTGCCCAAAGATTTAAAGTTCCTTGACTTTTAAAATATGAGCATTTTCATTATGGTTTTATTCATTTTTTTACAGAGAGAAAAAAAAAACAACACCAGCCAACATGAATTAACCTTTTAAAAGTGAATCTGTATTTAATGTATAAAAATCCTTTTAACTCTCATAACTTAAAATGTGGTTTTTGGTTCTGCTGTTGTTGTAATTTTTGAATTTTTCAAGTTTGAAAGAAATTAAAAGTTTTTTTCACCCTTCCTTCAAGACACGAATACTAAATCGTAAATAATTTTTGTGCGATTTACTTTATAATGAAAAAGAACTTAACTGCCATAAATAATATTTCATCTTTTATTTTTTTTTAATAATAACCTTTTGAATCTGGAATGAAGTAATAATTACACTGAAAATAATTTGTACGGATACAATTGAGGCAAATTTAACAAAAAGACGTGTGGCACTCGGGGACTGGCGAGGTAAAGCTATTGCATAGCATTTTTAATCAACTTATGCAATTATATTATTACGTTATGTTTAATAACTCGGTTTTTATTGGAGAATATTGGGTGTACCCAAGGCGAATTAAACCAGGTGGCAGCAGGAGAAAACAAGAGCGTGGCAGCACATTTGCTGGTGTGTTGTTGATTAGGCTGATTAGTTAACATACATTGGGCGATTCAAATACTTAAAATTAAATCAAAAGCATACTTTAGGGGTTAACATAAATTGGGCGATTTAAATACTTAAAAAACAAAAGACTTAAGAAACAAACTTACTGTTAGGTTTTTTCGTTAAAAAAACAAAAGACTTAAGAAACAAACTTAGTGTTAGGTTTTTTCATTACGGATTTTCTTGATTCGGTCGCCTCAAAGCCCGCGATAAAAGCTATGCAATAGCTTAAAAAAAAACTTTTTACTTTAAGAAGCCCTTTAGAAACATAAGAAATTTTCTTGACTTTATTGCTAAAAAGTAACAAAAACTTATTTCTTTCCGTGTAAATACACTAAATCATTCAAGCTTTCGTATTGCCTAAAGTACACACATGCTTACACACTCGTACATCTTCAAATCTTAACTTAAAGGGAATTTTAAAACCAGCATTTGGTTGTTACAACTTCGTACGTTAAAAAGTTAGCTTTCATTAATTCATGGATGTGTTCTCTTTACTGACCTTGAAATACGATGGCATTAAATACATAAATTTTCTGTTTTGTGTTCAACATTGAAATTAACAAACAAAAATGTTCATTTCATTTGAATGCGCGCGCTGATTGTGGCCAAACCTTAAAAAAGGTTGTTTTAAATCTTTTTTTTTTTTTTTTTTTTTTTTTTTTGTGTAAATTTTGTAAAATATATCATTTTCATGTTGTTGCTGCAGTTCTTCCTTGAAGTCCTTTGCTACTTTGTTTGTTTGTTAGTTTCCTGCAATATTATACTTTTCTTATTAAGAGGAGAAAAAAAAACGCGTCTGGTGTTTAATATAAATTTCAAATGATTAATCTTCCCTTTAAATGAGATTCTTGTAAAATGTATTTAATGTTTTTGTATTTATGCTTAACATACACGTTTGCCATTTTCTCTTCAAGTTAATCCTTTAAAATTTGCTAAGAAAAGAAAAAAACAAAATGCCGTAGGTGTTTCTCTGTTCATATTTCATGATATGACTTTATGCTGAAAGTGGAAGCTACAAAATAATAATCATCTGTTAATTTGTGAAATATTGCTGGTATGCAACACATTGTAATAGAAGTTTAAAGAAACAATAAGATATTGAGAAGGACACGATCACGTACTCACCACTGTTAAATTTAAACTGAAGCAATCACTGACTTGCACCTTACTGTTGGAGTCAGACATTGACACGTACCTTTTGTAGGGTCCCACTACCCGCATGCAAGCAGCATGCCAGCATATCAAAATTTTCAGGAATCTTGTCAAGAGGAGATGGCCTAGAGAGCCTACCTATAGGATCTCCAGACTAATCTGGCCTTGACTTAAACCAATCTGCACCATGAGCCTCTTAAGCCTCTCGTTGTTGTAGCGATCACGCCTCACTGAAAATTTGCCAACCATGGAAATTTAATTGCAATAACATCCTGTCAATTCTGTAGAAGATTCTTAAATGAGGAATAGGGGGAATCTTCTGTGTTTCTGTGTTTGCTTGAAGTTGGGTTCCATAAATATTTTTTGGAAAATCGGCTGCAAGCTGTTCCTCTAAAATATTGCTTGACGAATAACTCTATTTATGAACCGATTTTTTGTTTGAAAGGTATTGTTTGCAGTTGGGTGCCATAAAATGTTTTTTTTTCTAAAATCGGGCGAAATTTGTTTCACTAAGATATTGATTTGCGGGTAACTCCTGCATTTAGACCGAACTTGAGTATTAAATTTTTTTTGTTGGAACAAGTTGGCTCATAGTTTGGTCGAATATATAGGTGCAAGTTGTTACCTCCCAACACCGCCTCCACAAAAAAAAATTTTTGATTTCACAATTTATTGGCAATTTTTAAAATACGTTTTTCGTTGCAAGTTTTTTATTGGAGTTTGGTCCCATAATTATTTTTTTTTTATCGGAGAGGCGAGTTGTCCCCCGAAATATTGGCGCCATGGAAAAGTAAGCGGCCTTCCGAAATAATTTTTAATAAATCAAACCGCTATATATGGGGATTTTAAATTTTTGGAGTTTTTATAAAGTCGTTTTTTTTTTGCCAGAGAGTTATTGAACAATTTTTTTTTGTGATTGATTTAAGCATTTACGGATTCAATAATCAGCACTTGAATCAATATTTTTATACTTGATTGAAGAAAATCCATACTTACCGTAAATTAAATACGGCTTGAGATTGTTTTAAGTACGTTTGGGAATATTTTATTTTTCTGTATACCTGATTTATTTTACTTGCAACTAATTACTTTATTTGTTATCAATTTACTTCATTATCACTTCAATTTATTCCAGTTTAAAAAACATTGGCCTAATTATTTCAATTTAGAAATTATCTTCATTCTTCCCGCAATCTTGCTCTCTCTCTCTCTTTCTATTTTTTTCTGAAAGCTTTTGCTTTCTTTTCTCAACGATTATGTAACTCCTTTCAAGCCGATGATGATGACTAAGATCATGATGTTGATGATAAAATCGAAATTAACATTTCTTATCTGTTCTTTCATAATGAGAGCTCATATTTCATTTGGCGGCTAAAATGTTGTGTTTCAAAGTAAGGTATCCTTTTTTCGAGTTTGTAATAAGGAAGTAAGATAATGTTAAAAACTTGTGACTATTAACAAGATTAATTAAAGAAATGTTGTTCATTTGACCATTGCATAGCATTCAAAAGATAACAATTTAACAAATTATTCAAGTTAAGAGTTTTTTTTTTCTTATTTCTTTATGCAAATCTTGTAAAGAAAGGTACATCAAGGTGGTCTGTCTGGCTTTTAGTTAATATAAATGTAAAAAACTTTTCTCTTTAATTTGCTGTTTTTTGTTTTTTGAGGAAATAAGCAAAAATAAGCTGTTTTAAAAAGGCTTTAATTGATTGCTAACGAAATGTGCAAATCAAGAAAAATGTGCCTAAATTTGTTACAATTGAGGAACTGAAAACCGAAGAGTCACGAGTTCCAAAAAAGGATGATACTGAGTAATCAAGCCCTAAGATTTTTCGTCCCTGTTTATTTTATACTCAATAATTTGGATTTTTAATGCAATCAGTTCTTTTAATAAATAGACAATGACGTCGTAAATACAACGCGGGCAAAAAGCTGCTGCATCGAACTCAAGTTTTTAAACTTTGGCACTTTTCAGTGGCTTATGGTTCTTTCTATTCTACACACAAAATGGCACCTTATTGAAAGGTACATGTATAAAATGTCTTGCGCATCCTGTAATAATGCAGCTTGTTATTTCACTAGAACAGAACACAAATTATGAAAAAGTGGAACGCCCTGTTATTAACAGCTAAAAGCACTATCAACACTGTCGATTTTTACGGGGCAAAAAGTGCAATGCCTTCCACCATTAGTGAGGGCGATTTTTTTTAATCAAACACACTGCCCTTTTAGAGAGGAAAATATTTTTAAGAAACGAACACCAAACTACATTTTCTGGATTTTTTTGTAGAAAAGAAAACACCATTAATTATAAAATATCTTTAACAAATTTTGGAACTTGTCTATTGAATCTATTGAATTAATTCTTAGTTATCACAAATTCAAGATTTTATGGGCTTTTTGGAAACTCATTTTCACTAGGTAAAATTTTAAAGAGTAATATAAAAATTTTGAGTAAAATATTGCAAAGCTCGTCACTTGTCAGTGCAATTACGGAGATTAGTCTCACCAGTCACAATTTGAAATATTTGAAGTTGAAAATATTTTACAATACAAAAAACTCAACTAATTAAAAGGTTAAGCTAAAGTATATTTCGTCTTAAGCTATAAAAAAGTTATTAATTGTTTCATTGCCTCACCAGTCACTTTCATGCAAATAATATTATTAAAGAAATTGGAGACTTTTCGTTTTTTGTAGGGTTGTTCACAATAGAAACCATATGCAGAAGTTTACTTTTTAAGCGTAGTCTTCCCATTGATAATTCCTTAGCTAAAGTTAAATCACATAATATTTACTATTCAGCCATGTCACAGGACTCAATTCCGATGGAAAGTGGTTTCAATTTCGAAAGTTTAGTTTTTAGAAAACGAAAATTTTGTTTGTAATCAATCCAATTTTAAAGTTCATAATAAAATTGAAAATAAGTTTTTCGACCAACTTCATTTGTAGTAAGCAATAAAAAGGATGTATACTTTTAGGAGCGTCAGTAAAACAAGCTTTGCATGTTAATTGTAAAGCTTATAGTGAGCTTTGCCAGTAAAACCAATTTAAGCAAACGCCAATTTGTATAAAATACTTTTACACCGCAACATGGAAATACAAAATATTCGGAATTTGAAGACTGTAAATCCAAAACGATCGGAATTGAAAGCATTCCGATCGGAATCTGGGTCTTGCTCGATTATCTCAAATAATTTCTTTTTTGTTGAATTAAATAAAATACGTAAAGTTGAAAGAAAAATTTCCCTTCATTGAGTTTCTTTTTCATAAACCAATTTCCATTTATTATTATATTTTATACGCGATCCATTAAAGATCTTCAATGCTTTAACATAAATAAATTCAATTTAAAATGCAAACAAATCAGAAAACGTTTCATAATTAAAGCCAACTTATTTATCAAGTTCATTGCTACCAAACGAAACGTTCTCGTCACAGTTTGTAATGTTCTACTTTAAATGAGAAGTACTTAATAAAACTTTTTTTTTTATTTTCTTTTATACTTTATTTTGTTGGGATCTTGCCAAAACAAATAGTGTTAAATTTTATTTTTTTTTATTTTTGTTAATTCTATTGAAACAGAAACAAATGTAAATAAAATTTCTGTAAATAAATAAACTTAAAAGCTTACAACAAAGTGTGGTAACAATGTAATCGTACTAACTGACAAAAGTTGCGGCAAAACAAAGGCATACATACTTATATACAAATATTTATTTGTATGTGAGAATGTATGTATGTACTTATGAATATATACGAGTATGTATATGTTTATATACATACATAAGTAAATACAAAAATATCTGTGAAATGTTCTTTATTAAGAAAAGTTCATTAATCTCATTATATAAAAATAACAACAACAACAAAAAGTGTTGAGAAAATTAAAACCAAAATGTATGTTTCAATACCTCTGCAGTGGAAAAACATATGAATAACAAAAAATGTGTGAGTGTCAAATAAACTTATGTATGTTTGTATATATCAACTACATCCAATCATACCTGAGTCCATGCAAAAAAGTCTAGTTCATAAGATGCCTTGAATAGTTTCATTACTGCTTTTCTATTTGTCAAACGATCTCACAGATACTGTATGAGTAATAAAGTAACTACAGTTACTGTGTCTAACTGAAACTAATGTGTCGTCTGTACAAATTTTCTTAACAAACTACTGCAACATTATGGCAAATTTTATGGGGGATTTTACAAGAACATAAGGCGTTATTTAACTTGGGTGCTAGAAATTGTCTGTAGCAGAACTTTTAAATAATTATGTGCTTTTATTATTTAAATGCTAAAACTTGACATCGAACGTTTTAACATGGAAAAATCCTCTCATGATGTGAATTGATTTTTCCTTTTCAATTACATGTTGCGCTTACTTTGACCTTTTATCGCGATTTAAACAATTTCTTTTGGAAAAAGGACGATTCGGCGATATTTTTCGAAAACAGTGAAGATTTTCTGCAGTACTAGAAACATAGCGCCTTTAGTTATTTTTATTTTTTTTTTTAATATCAAGCAAGTTCGAATTTTCGAAATTAACAAAATTTACACTGTAAGCATCCCTGGAGCAGTTACAGATCTACATACATATAAGTATGTACATTTAATCGTCTTAATTTTTCGCAAATTTCAAATGCGTTATGCAGAACAATAAAATCGATAGCAAAATATATTTTTCGGTATTAGCAAATTTTTATATAGGCGGTATTCAGTGCTTGATGCAAATGGCATTGTGAAAGTATAAATGGCCTTATTTAATGTTAGCGTACAAGGAGTAAAATTTGTAATTTTCGAAATTAAGTTCGAATTTTCGAAATTAAGTTTGAATTTTCGAAATTAACTTCGAATTTCCGTAATTTAGTTTGGATTTTCGAAATTTAGTTGGAATTCGAAAATTAAGTTTGAATTTTAAAAATTTAGATTATAAGGACTTTCACATTTACATATTTAAACTTCTTGACGTTCCGTAATTCTTCTCGTATGCACGCACACTTTTGAGACAGCGGAGAGCTTTTACGATGGATGTGTTGCGCCCTGCGAATACAATTTCGATTAAAAAGCAAATTAGTGCGAAATAATCACACATAATAATTGTTTGTGCTTACGAAATATTTGATTGATTGTATTTATACTTTCTAAATAATTCATTACATACATTATAAAAAGAAAAAAACTATTCCTTGCAAGTTCTGTTTCTACTTTGCCAGTATGTTGGTATGTATGGACGATGCGAGTACATACCAACTAAACTTAAAGATTTTCTGAATGAATAGATATAGATATTCCTAGTAGCTATGTACATATATATGAATGTATAAGACTACCATCATGCATTTAAATGCAACAAGCAACCAACAACAATATGAACAAGTGAAAAAAAAACTGTCTTTTAGTTGCGAGTCTTGTAAAATTTAATTTATTTGATTTGATTGTACCCGTAAATAAACAAAACTCGATTTCCTACATATGAAATTAAATTTAAAAGAAAAAATAAAATAAATTCAGTCAGCAAAAAGAGAAAAAAAAGATCTTCATACGATCATTGGTATTTCATTTTCTCAATAATTTGTACTTATTACAATAATGGATTTTTATTTTCTGTTTTTCCGTTTTTTTTTTTTTTTTGGCTCAAACTGACGACTTTTTTATTTTTTTGTTGGTCTGTTTTAATATACAATTTTTTTTTTATTATTATTAAGTTTTTCTTTCCTTTTAAAAGTGTCTAGTATATTTATTGTGGATATTTTATTTGATTTTGCCTGTGTAGTTACTGCGTGGTTGCATCTGGTTTTTTTTTTTTGGTAGAAGTCTTTCCAAATTAAATTTTTCATTCAGTATAAAATTCTCATGGCATCAAATCGTTTGTTTGGCCATTTCATTATTGTCGCTCATTATTTTATTCGCACGCGTACGTGGCAGTTCCGTTTAAAATATAAATTTAAAATCAAGGAGAAATTTCTTAAATCAATTAAAAGAATAATCAAACCATTTCGATTTGTTAAAATAAAATATGTTGTGATGTTGAAAACAAAAGGTAAATTAAATACAATTCTATCGCAATTAAGGTAATTGTGTAAGAAAAGCAGAGTCCTGCCGCACAGTGTGGAACAAAAATTAATGAAAAATTTCAATCGTCTTCAATCGTCTTCTACAAACAGACAGTACGAAAAAAATTACAAGATAATATCGGGGAAGTTACTGTGAATCAATTAAAATTAATCAATTTTGAACTTAACTTCGAAAATTCAAACTAGATTACCAATATTTGCTCTTAGTTTCGAATTTTCGAATGTAATTTTGAAATTTCGACATTTAGAATTAAATTCCAAAAATTCGGAATTTTACTACTCGTAAGCCACCTCTAAAGAAAGACGAAGAGCTTTGATATTTAGTATGAAGAAAGTTTTTCTGTAGGGATATCCTGATATTTCCAAGCAATCCTTATGCCCAACAAATGGCAAAACATTTTTTTAACTCTTTAAATTTATTAACCTATGCACCTAAAGAAAAGCTTAGGTTAAACTAATCAATATCAAAGCACTTCGACTTTTCTTCAAATTGGCATACGAGAAGTAAATTCTTGTTCTATCACTGATTAACTTCTTTAGAACATAAAAATTATGAACGGAGTGAAGTGCATTTAAGAAGGAATGTTTTTTTTTAAAAAACATAAAGTTTTTCAAAAAAATTTTAAGGGTTTAGTACTTTTCCCAAGAATTAAGATTTTTTTAAAGAATGAAGCGATATTGACAATCATGTAAAAAGTGTATAAAACCCAGCACACAAACGATAATGATCGGGGGTATTGTGGTCTCCGGAAACATCATGTGTTTTCAAGTTTTTTTTTAAGTTGCTGGAGCTTAGTAGCTTTTCTCATATTTCTTTTGAAGAAAAAATAATTCAAATTTTAAATTTTGATTTACGAACTGAAGTTTAAATTTAAAATAAGGCGAGTTAGTCTCATGGTCTTTCCAACGATGTTAAAATAGCAATTAATTTCTTAGAAATCTTACATCCTTGAAAAAAATGCATAAAAATAGTTAAAAAACATTTTTATTTTTCAACTTTCAGATCATCAATTTCCCATTGACCTGACAAATGTTGCCAAGGATCATACCAATTTGGAGAATGATCAACTACAATCCTTGTATAGACGTTTGTGTGTGTTAAATCGTTGTGCTAATATGCGTGTAGATCAATCTCATAAGACACAAACGCCCCCGGTAAGAAATTTTGAAACAGGATCTACAAATGGAGTTTTTTTTTAATTTTTATTTGTCGTCCTTTAGAAAGAGGATTCAGATGATGAAAATTTTGCTTTAAGCGAAAACTGGACATTCCAACCACATATACGACGCTGGTCGCGTATCGGTGAAATGGGTCTTGAAATACCGCCTGTCGCAAAATTAACAACTGCTGAAAAAACTGAATCATCCTCCAAAGAATCCAGTCCTGATCGTTTTGAAAATGACTCGTATGATGCGACAGGTACTGGCTTAACATTGGCCATACCTGGCACCTACACCGATGACTCAGCTGATCCTGCTCTAAATGATAGTACCGATCTTAATTCTAGTCCTTTGAGAAGGACAGGCAGCGAAAGACTAAAAGACGGTGCAAAGGCAATTTTGCGTAGAGTAGAATCCATAAAATCGAGAAGACGAAAAAGACAAGGTCTAGTGTTAAGTGGTCAAGCCTTAGATTTATCACAGTTGGGACAGCGGGCAAGTATGCGAAAACCAGATGGTATATATTCCACACCACCCTCACCGTCGGCAGTTAGTCCAATGCATGGTTTCAGTAAGGGACCATTGTTTTGCAATGAATTAAAGGTACCCTCACACAGTGAGAATTTCTTGAGTCCAAGTCGCAATAGTCCCAAAAGAACACCGACGACACCCAGATCCATGAGAGCCAGTCCTCTGCACTTTTTCACCAACACTATGCCGTATTTGAAAGAAGGCAAATCAGATGATTCCTCTTCGTACTACAGTGATAGCCAGGAATCAACTTCCACCACCAATAAATTGTCTTTACGTAAGACGCCTTCCAAGACGCGCCGGTTTTTGCAGCGTACGGGAAAAGTAGACGACATCGGAGCACATTCGGATTCAGAGTGTCATCAGGGTAGAAAATTGCTAATAAAGGATGCCAACTCCAATACAACTGAAATAAAAGTTAAAAAATTATCACGAGGTGGTTCTTTGAATTTGGGAAAGGATGGTAAAAAACGTGATGGTTTTCGGTCGGCCAGTTTTAGATCACGTTCAACGACGAGAAAAGAAACAAAACCAGATGAACCCAGTGAAAGCGTAAAAAGGTAATGAAAATAAATGTTTATCGAAATTTATTTCCACTTCAAAGATAAAAACCAAATAAATTTTGTTTTATATAATTTGCAGAACGCCCGTTGTTAGATGGCACAGTTTCCAATTGGAGGAAAGACCCCATATGATTTTCCGTAAGTGTTTTTCACAAAAACATGATCCACATTCCAATGAACATGGCATACTATTTGCGGCCATGTCAGCGGGTCAATTACAAATGATACGCAAATTGGCCTTAGTCACACTAACCGGCTATATGGAACGATATTGTCCCACACACCGTTCCGGCTGGAACTGGGAATTGCCGAAATTTATCAAGAAAATCAAAATGCCCGATTATAAGGAGAAAAAAGTTTTTGGCGTTCCATTGTTGTTGATATTGCAGCGTTCGGGACAAACTTTGCCCATTGCGGTAAGAGCTGCATTCCGTTGGTTGCAGCTAAATGCTTTAGATCAAATAGGCATTTTCCGTAAAAGTGGTGTCAAGTCGAGAATACTAAAATTAAAAGAACTTATTGAATACTCAGAATCTACAGCGGAATGTATGGATGTATTTGATACGCAGCAGGCGTATGATGTGGCCGATATGTTGAAGCAATATTTTAGAGATTTGCCTGAATCGTTGTTGACCACAAAAATGTCGGAAACATTTGCCGCCATATTTCAACGTAAGTTGTTCCTTTTTAGTTTAATTACAAAATTTGCCTAAAAGACCTTAATGGAAATTAAATATTTTAGATTTACCACCCGAAGTCCGTTTGGATGCTGTACAATCTGCCGTCCTATTGTTGCCCGATGAGAATCGTGAAATTCTTTATGCCTTATTGGAATTTTTAACATTAGTCGCTGCCAATTCTCAATACAACCAAATGACTGCCAATAATTTGGCTGTATGTCTGGCCCCCTCCCTCTTCCATAGCAGCATATCAACGGGAAGTAATTCGGTGACTGCTTCACCTCGGCGAAAAGGCAAAGGTTCAGGGGTACCCGATGCCAAGGAACTGTTTGAGGCCAAAGCTTCCCATGAATGTCTATCATTTATGATTGAACATTATAAGCAAATCTATACGGCCCCCAAAGACAAGTTAAGTAAGTGTAAGTTTGGTTATATGGAAGAATCGAAACCTTTGCCATTGGAAGCCCTGGGAGAAGGTATGCAATTTCATAACTGGAGGGGCTATCTATACGAAAGTACCAGTGCCACTATTAAAGAGGGAAGAGAAAAGTAAGTTTTTCTTTTGTTCGTAGAGTTCAGAAAAAATAATCAAAAAAAAAAAATTATTTCTTCTAATTATTTATACAGATCGCGAGGATGGATAACAATTACTTCTTTGGCGGATCCCAGTGTTGAAATTGCTTACAAAAAAGTAGGTGATGGCCATCCATTGCGGCTATGGCGTTGTATTACAGATATCGAAGGACCTCCCAAAGATGTCTTAGACTATATTATACGACAGCGTGCCTCTTGGGATCCCAATTTGTTGCAAAGTCAAACTGTTAAGAAATTTGACGAATGTACGGAAATATTCCAATATGCCATCGATGGCCAACAGTGTATAGATTTTTGTGTTTTAAGGTAAATTAAAGAGATTTCCAAATGTTTTACGTGAGTGGATTTAGTTTAAATATTTAAATATTCTATAGATCCTGGCGCACTGATTTACCAAGAGGTGCTTGTGTTATTGTTGAAACCTCTATAGATCATGCTAAGGCAAAGCCAATGTTTAATGCTGTACGGGGTGTGGTATTGGCCTCTCGTTATCTCATTGAACCCTGTGGTAGTGGTAGATCAAGGGTTATGCATTTAGCAAGAGTTGATGTCAAGTAAGTAATAAAATAAAATTTAATTTATTTGTTAACGTTTAGCTAATCTACTTAGTAGATCTTTACCACCATGCTTGCAAATTTTTCAAACACATTTGCTTATACAACAAACTGCCCAGTATGAAATGAGAATTACCAAAGCATAACAGAAAGAATAAAATAACAAATGCATTAATTTTTGAAAATATGTTTGAATTCTTGAGTACTTTTACCAGAGAAGTGCATGGGTTGATTCACTTTCGTTCTCCACTCATATTTACCTAGCTCTTGTTGAAAAGTATTCAAAACAACAAAGCATGATTCATTGCCTTTTAATTCATATGAGTAATTTACACATACTTAATTTAAAAAAGGCTCATTGAAGCCATATTTAATATATTATAATGTTAAGTGCTATGTCGTTTGAATCGCAATCTAGCAGATCTCTGGTACTTAATCCAAAAAAAAATTTTATATTTTCATAATAGAATAATTTTTTTAAAACTCATCTTTATTTCAGGGGTAAAACTCCAGAATGGTATAATAAAAGTTACGGTCATATATCATCACATTTCTTAACCAGAATACGTTTGGCTTTTAAAAATGTTGCCGAAGGACCAGAAAGCAAAGTCTAATGATTGGAAATAATGCAACAACAACAACAGCAGCAAAAGTATAAATTAGTTTTGACAAAACAAAACAATATCCTTAAAATATTTTAGGCAAAAACATCACAAATCTAACAAACAACAACATATGTGCGTACACAAAAGTGACATGTTGTTAAAAACAAAACAACAAAAAGTTAACCAAAAGTACTGATTTTAATTCAAATATTTTGGATTTTACAAACAATATTTATTTTTTGTATCACAGTCTCAAAAAAAATCTTTTATTATTTGATAACAAAGAAAAAAAACATACATATTTACCCCTATAATGTTAATCATAATAAAAAAAATTAAAAACTATAAAAGTTATTTACAAGAATAGAATAACCAATAATGTTATATAATAACTGTTTTATGTATGTGTGAATGGACCAGAAAAAAAAAACTACCCTCAAAAGCATTTTAATCAATGATATTTGTTAAGAAAATGTGAAAAATAAAACACTGAATTTTTGTGTAAATATTTTATTTCTTAAGATTTTTGTATAAATTTTGTATTATTTTTTTCGTTAATTTTTCTATAAATAGTTTATTCATTATATAGTTAATAACAAAACAATTTAAACACTTTTAAAATACTCAGTAACTGAAATATCACAAAAAAAATACTATTTAAATTATTTTACAAAACTCAAAAATCAATTTAAATTGAAACTCTTCTTTTGTTAGCGATCACTAAATGATAATAATAATGTCCTTGCATATATATATATATATATGTTTCATTATGTTAATCTTATAAAATATATATATAATTTTTTATTAAAAATAATGGCGGAAAATATGAAAAGCAATTTGATATGGAAAATAAAAATTAATAAAAAAAAATATTTTGTAAAGGAATTAAAAACTAGTCAAATTTTTTTTTTGTTTATAAATATAAGATACAAACAAAAAACTTTACAATTATAAAACTAACATTCAATTGTGTAAAATAATACTAACAATATTGTTAAGTTTCAAATACAAATTAAAATTAACCACATAAATGGTAATCAAGAATTAATATATCAAAATCCAAAAAAGGAACAAGAGCTTGTATTGGTTTCATTTTTAAAACAATAATAATAATAATAATAATAATATTAACATCACTTTAAATGTTAAAGAAAGCCCCCTTAAACAAATAAAAAATATATATATTTAAACCAAAAAATATTAAATTTTATTTTAAAAATATTCATCGGTAAAAGGAAGTTTTTTTCAAAAAGTACATAAATAATCTCTATAAATCGATTCCCAAGTAAACACCATGTACCTAAAATGTAAGCGTTACGTGATTTAATAGTAGAATCTAAAATGATTTTTTATCTGAAAACGTCCAAAAAACCAAAATTAGTTTTTTTGTAAAACACCAGGCCAACAGAATCCAGCAGGAAGTGAATATTTACAAAACATTTTCTTCAAACCGCTATAACTCGTTACTGGTTTAAGATATTAAAATGAATCCTTCACCATATGATAGGTTGAAACTTTGGCTACCTGCTGGTAAACCTTTGGCACGACAGGAGTTGCTCCTTCTAATTCAAAGGTTGCAATTTATACTTAAATTCGTTTTATCTTCTAAAGTACAAGACCCTTAAAACTAAAATATTTTCTTATTATATAGCTGGACCTATAATCTATTAATTACAAAAAGATTCAGACAATTATATGAAATGGTTTTCAAGATATAGGTCAGGCAACTTACACTAAACTCATATGAAGTTTTGGCTAATTTCTATCACGTAGGTTGGTTTTAGACCTTTTGTGTCTTTGAAGGCATACTATAAAATTGTATGAAGAATAATATTGTAGAACACCACAACGCGCTATAACGATGTTTAAGGGCACGTTTTGCTCCTTCTTTAGTAAGGGGCCAAAAAGAAATCAGAGCATTGCAAATGCTGCCAGTTTTAGTTTAAAAAGTTAGTATGAGAAAGATCAGTTATTTTAATAAATATTATGTATAGTAGTAGCAGAGCTTTAATATTGCCTATTCAAAATTTTCTTATACTGATATTCTCGTACATCCATAAGTACACATTTGTGTAATATTACTACATCTATGTATAGTATATATGTAATTAATAGGCAATATCATGTTATGTTTGTTGTGCAGGTTATCGACGCTTCCTACAACCGATTTTAAAAAAGTTTTACCAAATTAAAAATATTTACTAACATTTATTTGAGTTTCAAATAATTTTTAATTTTCAATTGAATATTTTCTAAAGGTTCTAGCTAACTGTTAAGCGAAATGTAGAATTAAAATAACTAAAATATTTACATACCTACATACATATGTTGTTCATTTACAACATTTTCTTGTATGTATGTAAATTTATTTTCGAATTTTATGTAAATATTTTGACAAAAGTAAACAAAACGATTTTTTTGGGTGGCATCGCAGACAACTTGAACAAATTTGTTGGGCAGCTGATAAAATGTATTCCCAACAAACAATTAAATAAATAAAGAAAAGATATTGAAAATTCGAGAAAATTGTTCTTTCTTAATTTTGTAGTGCTAAATAATTTTTTAGAACCTTCTGAAATATTCAGAATTGTAATAAGTTAATGCTAATGAAAACATGAATATGATTTGTAAGTTACATATTTTTAGCCGAATTCAAACAAAGAAGGAGGTCATCATTGGAATTTTTTAAAATGTTTTGGATTGTTTTATGTTTGAACTTTAAAAACTCTATCATTTATTTATAAACCGATTTCCAAAAATCTTTTCATTGTGTTTATTAGAAAATAGGGGCGAAGTATATTCACTAAAATATTGATTATTAAATAACTCTTCCATCTATAGACCAATTTTCAATTATCATTATTTGAAAAGGTTTGTTGCAGTTTGGTCTCATAAAAAGTTTTTTTTGAAAATTGGCGGCCAAGTTCCTCCCTCTACCTAAAGCATTCACTAATTTTAAAATTTCTTTTTTTGTTTGAACAGGTTTGTGTTCAGTGTGGTCCCATAATTTTTTTTTAAGATTTGGGGGGGGTGGCAAGTTTTCCACCCCTTTACATTCCCAATATATTGACCGATTTTAAATTTTTTTTTGTGATCGCGTTTGCTTCCAGTTTAAATGGAAAATCGTGTGCAAGTTTTTAAAATTTTCTCCTTTTCAATTTCTTTTTTTGAAGAATTATGTACTGCTAAATTTTTTGCTGGGTTATATGTATATACAAAAATAAATATAAACATTAGAGAATGCAATCGTATTGTATAATTAATTAGATTGTTTTAGTTATTTAAATAAAAAATGGAAAAAGTGATAACAAATGTTGATGTTTTATACGAAATTTTTCAATATTTAAATTTGGAAGATTTATTGAATTTGACTAAAGTCTGTTCACAATTTCGAACAGTTATTGTTGATTTTATATGGAAAAATAAATACAAACATTTGGAGATTTGTAAAATAAGCCAATATTTCGGATTACTGCTAACAAATAATGTCGATAATAAAGATGACGACAATAAAGACGAAGTTGGTTTTGAGTGCATTCGAGAGGATAAATCCATGTTAAATAGAAAGGATGTTGATACGTTTCTAAAATTAATTGCAAATAATATTAGAATGTTGGTGCTCTGTTCCCCAACGATAAATTACAAAAAGATTGGTGAGGAAAATGAGAGCAAAACAAGCATCTCTTTTGTTTACAATCCAGTAGAATTTGGAGTCACATTTGATCGAAAATGTAGGTTTTTGAATCTAACAACTATAACTTTTCGACATGTTGTCATCACCGACAGAGATTTAAGACTTTTAAATGAAAACAGCAAAAAATTGGAAATTTTGTGTATGGACAATTGCTTTAATGCCAATGAAAAGACCCTGGTGCTGGGAAAAGATATTAAAATTTCAACCCTACAAAATATGAAAAGTCTAAAATGCTTCAAAATCATGGTTTTTGATACGGTAGAAAAAGATTTATCTTATGATCTCAGCAATATATTGAGTGAGCTAAGCACGATGCAACTTGTGATAAATGTTCGCAACTTTTCATTAACTGATGCCGAAGATAATGGAATGGGAATAAATAATACACGACTTTTTTACACTGCAAATCGCTGTGAAGAATTAACAATAGGATATTTTCGATCTCAACGTATTTTTAGGAAATTTAATAATTTAATTTTAAGTAATTTCAAAAGTCTGAAAAAATTAGTTATGGAATCGTGGTCTTTGATTTCCATCAATGAAGAATTTTTCAAAAATCTTACAAAAACCTGCAGTCAATTGAAATATTTGAAATTGCAAAATTTTGAAATCAATAGATTCACTATCATTTCGACCTTGGACACATTAATCTTGGAGAATTGTTGTAGCTTAATCTGGCGTGACGTGAAAGCCATGTTAAGTGATATGAAATTGAAAACATTTTCTCTATTAGATACTGAATATATCGGAGTTTTTGAATATTTCAATGTGTCCGCAACTTTACAACATTTACTTGTAATCAATTGTCAGCGCAATCACTTAAAGTTACTGTTTGATTTAAACAATGGACAGAATTTGAGAAATTTAACATCTCTGGTGTGGCATGATAATTTTGCACAAGTTCCCATTTATGTGGCCACAAGTTGTCCAAAACTAAAAAGTTTAGCAACTGAACCCTCCGCACTATTAATTAATAATTTATATGATCTAACCAGTTTGGAAAAATTGATATTACGAGTTGGAAGAAAAATAAAATTCTCACGAATAATGATCGTTTTGAAACACTCAAATCTAAAACATTTCACACTAACAAAACTTGAAGGACCCCATGGTTATGATGAGTACAATGATTATTTGATTGATTATGATATATTCGATCAGGAATTAAAAGAATTTGATGATAAAAAACTTAGTTTAACATTTGTGAATATATCATTGAATAATTATTTTAAAATTGTTCAAGAATTTTGGTTTAATCTGCTGAGAAATAATCCGAAATTAACTCTTATGATACGCTACAATAGATTCCTGCATAGTGATCATTCATTTCTGAAATTTATAATTAATCACCGAATGTTTCCAAAGCGTTTAATGTTCATTAAAGTATGCGGCTACAGAATAGGTAATTTTTAGTGTTTAATTTATTTTATTAGGAAAATAATATTTTTGGTTTTGTTTTGTTTTTTTTTTTTAGAAATAAAGGAATTCAGAGACAACTTCGAAATGGCTATTGAAAAAATCAAATCGTTTTCCAATATCTACAAAGATAACGAAGACAAAGGATACATTTTATTGTAAAAGAAAGCCAACATCTTTAACAGCATCCATATGAAGCAAATACGGGCAGCTTCGATTTTAGCTGAATCGTGAGATTTATAAAACATTATCCGCAAAGATTGATGGTCTATAGTAGTGATGTTACGAATACTCGTATTCGACTATTCGATTATTAGCCTATTTTAAGATATTTGTATTCGCCAAATTCATGCGAATATTTCTCGAACAATTTGCACATACATTTTCCCAAAAAAAAAATATACAAAAAGTTTAAAAAATTACATAAAATGTACAAAAATATAATAATTTATAATAATTTTTATTTAAAGAAAGAAAGTCCTTTGACGCAAGATAATAATCTTCTTGAAAAACAAACGAAAATTATATTTCGTAACTATCATTTAAAAGTTAAAGTCTTATATGTAAATTCATATCATGTTAAGTTAGTAATCTATTCTCAGTAGAGGAATCTTAGACTATAAAAATGCAGGAACTAAAATTACGAGTAAGAAAAACGAAATCTCAAAGTATGTATGTATGTATGTATGTATGTAGGTAAAGTAATTTAAAAATGTTCAGTAGTGGTCTTCAAATTCGGCATCTCAATGTCATAATAATGTTAAATACCCAAAGTAGTGTAACAGTTTTTTTTGTGTTTCAAATATTCGTATTCGCGAATACTAAAAATTGATATTCGCAACATCACTTTTCTATAGTCTTGTTTATAATATTTTACTCTAACGTATATACGACAAGGATATCAAATACAAATGATATACATATATATATGTATGTATATCAAGTAGAATTTAATTTATCGTTGTTATACTGAATCCAAATTAAACACTAGTTTACTACTTAATAAATAAATATTTGAAATACCAGCTGATGCTGATTGTGTTTCTTTATGCATCTTGTACTAAAAAATAAAACGCTAGCAGGTGTATGTGAACAAAGTATAAGATGTAGAATCTAGTGGGTCGATTATGGATGGCAACCGAACCACAGTTGCGTTGCCAGTTGTTGAGAATTGTATTACGGATGGCAACTGGCAATTGAGAGCTGCCAGTTTCAGTTGCTATTTAGTGTTTTTGTGGCAACCACTAATTATCAGTTCCCGGCGGGCAACGCAACTGAGGTTCTGTTGCCATCCATAATCGACCTATTTTGCTACTATTTTATATAGTACTAGCTTATCCCGGTCTGCTTCGCTACCCCCCTCGTTATAAAATAAAATTAAAAGTATTTATATATTCTATTGTGAAAATTTAATGACGATCGGTCCAGTAGTTAAGACTATATTACGATTTTTAATTTTCCTAAAAAGGGGCGTGATCCCACCCACTTTTCTCCTGGTACGTATGTACCAAATATCATCGACGTAGGTCAAAAAATGCCCAAAATATGGCGATTTAAATTTTTGGGCTATATGGGAGGTGCCACGCCTCGTTGTCCAATCCCGCCCATATTTGCAGCAGCACTTAAGAAATGCACACCAAACCGACATACCAAATTTTGTTCAAATACCATTATCAGGAGCAGAAATAATAGATTTTTAATTTGTGGTTTGTATGAGAGGTACCACGCCCCTTTTTCCTATCCCGCCTTTATTTGCAGCAGCACTAAAAAAATGCACACTGAACCGACTTACCAAATTTTGTTCAAATACCGTTATCAGGAGCAGAAATAATAGATTTTTAATTTGTGGTTTGTATGAGAGGTACCACGCCCCTTTGTCCAATCCCACCCATATTTGCAGCAGCACTTCAAAAATGCACACCAAACCGACGTACCAAATTTTGTTCAAATACCGTTATCAGGAGCAGAAATAATAGATTTTTAATATGTGGTTTGTATGGGAGGTACCACGCCCCTTTGTCCAATTGGACCGAATTGTAAATCTAAACCACCCGGGGCGCCACCCAAACGCATACAAAAAAATTTATGGAAATCGGTCCAGCCGTTTAGGAGGAGTTCAGTTACAACGCACGTGCAGTAGAATTATATATATAAAGATATATATGTATGTATATATATTTTTGATACTATTTTGCTTTTGAGAATGAGAATGGATTTTGGCAACGAAATTTTTAAAAATGTTGAGAAATCACTAAAAAAAATTTGAAAATCTGTTCATAAATTGAGCAGTTATTCGATAATCAGTATATTGGGGGAAAAATTTGCGCCCAATTTTGTTTGGGATCCAACTGCAAGCATATCCTTTCAAACAAAATAAAAAGCGTGTATTGCTAACAATGCGTTTACACATGAAAGTAATTTCATGAAAGTTCCAAAATATGTATTATCAATGAAAGAGACATAAAAAACAACAAAATTTCATGAAAATTTCTTGAAAGTTTTCATGAAACTACAATTTTAGTTTTAAAATGTCGTCAAAGGGAAAGCTTAATATATTTCTTAAATTGCTATTTTTATTTTTATTTTTCAGAGTTGCCCGTATAATTAGCCAAGCCATTATAAAATTTATTTTTATAATGTTTTTAATATTTTTAAATTTTAATTTAAAATTATTTGTTTAAACGCTTAAAACAAGTAGCTTTTGTAACTGCTTTTTAAAACAATCCTGAAATTTTGCATGATTATTTTTACCTGGTAACACACCTTTGGTTAATATCATTTGTTTCAGAAAGTATATAAAGTGTCAAAAAATTACTTTCATGAAATTTTTGTTGAAAGCAGAGCTGAAAGTTGACTGAAAGTGACAAATATATGAATGTATTTGTGAGGAATTGTGAGTGTATTGCGACTTTCATGAAATTACATGTGTAAACGCTATGTAAAGGCCGTGCCCCACTATCCTAAACAGTCGCGCGATACGCCAAATATGACATGTGTGCTAAAAATGTATGGTAGTGTGGACTAAAAATGCAACTGTGTGACAGATTTTTTGGCAAGTCGTGCGATTTGTAAAATTTTATAAAAATTTTCATAAAATGATAGTTTTCATGCGATCAGAGGGGTATTTATTGTCAACCAGATGTTTTGGCATCAGATTTGTATGATAGTGTGGCACCTACAACTCCATTTTGAAAACGATTTTTTAAAGTCGGTCAGATTTTTGCAAGATTTTCCTGTGAATGAATCGTACGATTGTGTAGGATAGAGAAGCACGGCCTTAATCGATGTTGCTACGCAAAAGCATCGTCCACACCAAATATTAACGCCGTTTGACTTTCATTTAGCGGAATGTGCAAACATAAAAAATTCCGGTAAAAAATAAAAATTCCGGTAAAAAAGAACCGACTTCTACACCAAAATCCTAACGAAGTAATTAGAAAATCGATTCAGCTATGGAAAATCTTAAAAACCGATATAATACATTTCTATTTTATATATTACTCTCACGAAAGATTTAAGTTCGTAATTTAAAAAAAAAATAAATAAATTGGGCCATAAGTAGCGCTTCTTTTTATTAATCAATATTTTAGGGGCCCAATTTGATTTACAAATTATCCCGATCTACAAAAAAAGATTATAGATCGAAGCTGTAAGCACGCCACCAGTTCAAAGAAAATATAATTACGAAAAACGGTCTATAAATGGAGGAGTTTTTCAAAAAACACAATAACTAAGGGGAGTACATTTCCCGCGGATTAAAAAATATGTATGGCCCAAACTGTTTGCAAGCCAACACAAAAATAATTATAGAAATCGCTCATAAATGCAATATTCAATATTTTAGGTGTACAACGCCCTTAAAAAAAAATTATGGAGTTTTAAAAGTTAAACATTAAAAAAAACCTTATATTTTTCACCCCCTCTTTCTTTAGAAGTCTTTTAAAAATAACATAATGGATCTTATTATATACTGTTTACAATTTTGCTGGCGATAATAATTTTCTAATTTATTAAATGGAAACATATACATACAATAATAACTCGATTTACGTCGTCCGGATTTACTCCGTTTCAATTTGCGTGCTCATATGTTTTGTTCCTCTCAACTTTGATTTACGACGTCTAAACATAATATGTTTATAACTATAATGTACACTAAATTATGTACTCGTTTTTTGTTAATAAACGATTTACGTCGTTTCGATTAACGTTGTCATAGTCCGGAAATAACCGCGACGTAATTCGAGGTATTACTGTATGTATTTATCTAAAGTAACAGTCGTTGAATATTTTTTGCTTCCGTTATTTGCCGTTATTTGTTGCAATTGCCGGTTTATAATACTGTTATACCAATTACAAACCGGAAGATGGTTATATAAAAAAATAAATCACAGCATAGTTTAAGGGAAAACACAAAAGTGGAAAGATTTGCTAACATAATTTACAAAAGAATTGTATAACACCTTTCATACTTATACACAAACGTAGTTAAAACTTTATTTTCTCTGCGCTTAACTGTTTTATTTCAAACTTTTATACAGCATTAAAAACACATTAAACTAAAATTATTTTTATAAAACTTAGTTGCCTACGACACAGAAACATCCGTTAGACAATTGATCTGTAAACTGTACCTATGTTTTGTAACTCCCGCTACGAGAAATTTTCGATTGAAACGTGCAAAATGAAACAAAAATGCCATAAATTGAAACAAATAGTTGATTTTCTCACTAAACTGAACCTATAAGTTTTTTTGTGAGTAACAGCTGTCACGTAAGAAAATTACTCGCAAATTTACAGAAATACTGTGTCAGTCAGTGAGGGAAAATTCAGTACTTTTGTACTATTTTCGGTACTTCTTCACAACAAAAATACCACAGTACCCCCACGTCATATTTAGTACTATAAATAAAAATTTTTGAAACATATATTTTTATATCAAAATGAATTAATTTTTAGTTTGTTGTTAAAATAGTTTTGTATTTTTTATATTCAACTTATTTAATTTTTAGTTACATAAGTCCTTTTGTGTAATATGAATTAATTGTTTACTTTAAATAGTATATGCATTCGAGATACAAGACTAAGGTCACACACGACTATTTTGAAGGCCCAACTTTTTCAGAATTCTCTTTTGAACCTGCTTTTATGTTCACACACGACGATTTTAGTGGGGTAATTCTTCTGTTTTGTTTAGCTTTTATTTTGTTACAATTTGACATTTGAGCTTTCATTAAATAAACAATTTCAATAAAATAAACAAAATGTTGTAAGCTTTTAATAAAAATTTTTACTCAATAAAATTTTTTTTTTCGTATTTAAAACGTGTAATTTTTGCGTTTAATTGAAATTATAAATGATTTACACACCAAGAATCGAAACACCGAATAAAAAGAAATGTCAAATATTCAAATAAAAAAAACGAATAAGAGATTTGCTTGAAATAGTCGGGTACCGGCGATTATTTTTCCCTTTTTATTCCCCTCACCACAAACTCAAGAATTGCGAACAAAACTAATGAAAGTTTTTTATAAGTAAATTAATTTTTTTGAGTAAAGTATTATAAATATTTATTTATTTATAACAAAAACAATTTTAATTTTCTTCATTTAATTTTTTTTATTGTATAAAAGGATTTTTAATATTATTTTTGAATAAAAATATATGTTTCATAAAAAGTACCACAATGTTAAAAAAAGTACTCTTTTTGTTGACGGATAGTACCATTTCAATTTTTCATTTTTCCATCACTGGTGTCAGTAAAACTTTTGCGGAAAAAATTCTCACTTTGAACAGTCAAATATACTCACAAATTAAAACGCGGTGAGGTAACATCTTAACAATGTTATTCGAAATAAAATTAATGAAAAAATTGGTATTGCTAAATGATAATTTGATTTTTATAATATTAGAGAAATTATTAAAAATGTTTTTAATAGAAAGTGCTTCCAAAACTATTTTGCAAATAATAGACATTAAAGCCGGACTACACATTATTTTGTATAGCCGACGGTTGGTTATTTGACGCCGCCGTTTATATTCTTGAACTTTCGTGTATTTTGGTGGGCGTCAAAGATTGTTTTAGCTAGCATTCTTATCGCCTTTAATTACGTATCGACATCGAGCTATATTCTCTGACATTTCTAACGTAACAGCGTAAGCATTTTCGGAAGTTTTCGACATGAGTTACAGATTAATTTTTTTCTCACTTTTCGAGAAACGATGGAAACTTACAGAACATGGGTACTGATTTATAAAAACAGCGATTTTGAAAAAGTTTGAAGATTGAGCGGTGTCTTCCTAAAGTAACATAAAAAAATTGCTAAACTAAATTGGCAACTTTAAATACAATAGGAATGAAATGGATGAAATTTGAAAGCCCGGTCTTTTACAAAACTATAAAATATGACTTAAGTACTTTTTTGATTTTTCAACACAGTAATTCAATTGGCATTTTTCTATTTATTAATTTAAAATAGATTAAAAAAAAAACATTGGAAAAAATGAATCAAGATTATAGATGTGGTAATTTTATGTTTGCTAATAAATCCAGCAGTAATGAAACTAGTCCTAATGAATCGTGCGATAAGTTTCTTAAGAAATCTAAAAATAAAGCAAAAAATTCACAAACACAAAATGAATCAGTGAAATGTGAAACACCACCCGGAGATTTTATTTCCAGTAGTTCTATATCCTCTACTTCAAGCGGATTGATGGCTCAAAGATACTGTACGACAACGGAACCTGTTGTAAAGGTACCAAATATTTCGCATGAGTTGGCGGTAGCCAAATCAGCACTGCAACAATTAAGCCCGATAAGTGGAGACAATCTGTGAGTGTATGACAAAAGATCGATTTGGAAAAATCTATTAAATAGTATTTTATTTAAATCAATTGAAATTTGTTTATAGCTTTGATCATTTATCGGATATTATAAAACGCGTAATAGATGAGCGTCCTCCAAATGTAATTGATTTCTTTGAAGAATTTAGTCGTAATGTACGCGAGCAAAAATATCACTTGCCTGAACGTTTTCCACCACATGCTGTCTTTAAAGAGACACATTTGTACAAAATGGCCAAAAAACAATTAATCTCTATGAATTTACCACATCAAACTGATTTGCTAATTCCAGATGAGGATGATCTCGAAGAAGAACATAGTGGAACTGATATCTTAAGATTGAATGTGAAGTCGGAAATTTTAGAAAACTTTCACACTTTCAATGATCGTGTACAACATTTGCAATTCTTTTGGAACCAATGTGGATTTGACATTAGTTCAGAAGACATTTTTCAGTTAGCCTGTTCGATGAATTTTTTGCAAGCCCATCCTTCTATAATCCAATGCCGTTTCTGGGGCATAATCAATGGTTTAAAAGCTTCTTATTACATAGTTGAAGCAATTTTAACCAATGATGAATATCAATCACGTTTGTTACAAATGCAAAAAGAAATACAAGAAAATATTGAAAGTGAATACTTGAAAAGTGGCAGAGCTCAGAAAATCCCATCCCACATTGGCCCGGAACTGACACCGGGAGCTGTAGGTTGGGAAAATAATACTGAAGCAGAAATTTTTAAAATGAAATCACAAGCTTTGCCAGTGCCTTTAGCAGAAAAACTTGAAACACTTGACATACCACCTGAACCCATTGGCCGAGGTGTTAATCGTTATTCATATTTCGTTCTCAATTCCTTAACGGATGAATGGATTGAACTGCCAATTGTAACGCCCAGACAAATATGTGCTTCCAGGGAAATTAAGAAATTTTTCACCGGAGATTTAGAGGAAGAAATCGTTTCATATCCTTCTTTTAATGGCAAAGAGAAACACTACTTAAGAGCAATGATTGCTCGTATAACGGCAGGATCGTACATAGCACCGATAAATTTGTATCGTAAAATGACAGAAAAAGAAAGGCGTTTGTATGAAGGCAACGCTGGAGGCGATAATGAAGACATCAACGAAGACGATGAAGAAGATAAGGATGACTCTCAATCTAGCGAAGAGACAGAGAATAAAGAAGAAGAATTAGGTATGCTATGAAAGATTCGATTAAAAACTAAAGTTGGTGTTTATACCCAGTGCGCTTCGCTACCCCCCTCGTTATAAAATAAAATTCCGTTTGTGAAAATTTAATGACGATCGGTCCAGTACTTAAGACTTTATTACAATTTTTTGTTTTCCTAAAAAGGGCCGTGCTCCCACCCACTTTTTTCCTGATACGCATTCCAAATTATGCCAATACCATATGTACCAAATATCATCGACGTAGGTAAAAAAATGCCCAAAATATGGCGATTTAAATTTTTGGGTTATATGGGCGGTGCCACGCCTCTTTGTCCAATCAAAACTTAATAAATCAAAATTTAAAAATTCTAAAGGATACGAGCAAATACTTCCGTAAACTTGCACATTAATCCGAAAAGAAAAAGGTGTCTAGTGCATATCGTCAAATGAAATGAAAATAGTTTTGGGGCCATTTTCCATTTTTTAGTTTGGGGTCATCATGTTTTAGTTTGAGGCCATTTTTCATTTTTAGTTTTTATATTTGAAGCCATTTTTCATTTTAAGAATCTTGATTAAAAATTAAAACGGAATCCTTATTATGCAGTGCCAATATTAATTTTTGATTTGGGACAATTTTTTATAGCTCAGTTTGGGGCCATTTTTAATTGTTCAATTTTGGTCCATTTTTAATGAAGCCTATCCACATTTTCAGATTTCTACAGTCAGCACTATAATTTATACAATTTTTATAAAACTTTTCCTCAATCTGTAAATTAAAAAAAAAAAACGTAGTTACATGGTTATATAACGATATACAATCGATACAACAATATTTCATCTATTTTTTACAGATAATGATATTGTATTACTAAAAAACGAAAACTATGATTCTTCTGTACCATTGAAAATGTTAAATAATCCCGAAAAATGGGTTCATGTTAGACCAAACATTTTATTGCAGGGTAGAGTCGTTTGGTACAACCAAGAAAAATCGGAACGGCAAAAAGCGAAAGAAGATAAAGATTCGGAAAAAACTAATTCGGAAGAAAAAGAACGTCCAAGTTTGGAAAAAACTCAATCGGAAGATTCAACGGACGAAGATGAAAGCGATTACTCCGATGATAATGAAGACAGAGAAGAGGAGGAATTGCAAGAGCAGGCAGAAAAAGGTCCATCAATTTTAACACCTTGTTCGCAGGATAGAAACAGTGCAGCTCCTGTGCCATGGGTAGGACGTTTTACCAGCAAATTTACAAATCAAAATGAGAGAATACTTGTAATGCAATCAAATATCTGGCCGGGTGCATGCACATTTGTCTTTAAGGATCTCTGTGAATCTATTTATTTGGGTTGGGGTCATAAAATAGTTTCTCGTAACATGACCTGGAAACACTTGCCGCCCATTCAAGATGAATATAAACATAAAGTAGAAGATTTTATTGAAAGCCTTGATCCCAGTGTTGAAATGGAAGAGACTTATCAGTCAAGTTTATTGAGGAAAGAATTAATACAAGAGGAAACAATTACCATAAAATTGGATGATTATGAACATCATGGAACATTAGAATCTAGCGATGATGATGATGACGATGATGACGATGAAGAAGAGGAGGAATAATTAATTCTAAATTTACTGCCTATTTCACTATGTCGAAAGAAAATTTCCATATGTTTTCATTCGTATAATTACATTTGAAGCAAAAACAAATTCTAAAATTTTGTTTTTGTATCAAATCTATTTGTACGAATGAAAATAAAATTCAAAATTCTTTCGACATCGTGAAATCGGCAGTTAATGTAGTATTAAATAACATGCTGTTTACAACATAAAAATATATAAATTTGTATTTTACTCAATTTTGTGTCGTGATACATTCTTTACTTTTTGCCTTGGTCCAAGAGTTGGGAGTCTATAGCTAAAGGTATTTCTGAAAATTCAACTTTGGAATAAGTAGCTTTCAACTTGTTCTTCAATTCCATGCTATGCGTCCAGTCTAGGGTCTCACAAATAACTTTAACCTTTAAATTGAAAAATACAACTGTTGTCAACAGAAATCTTTGTAACTGAGGGAATAGAAAAACTTGTGTACCTCTACAGTGTAAATGTCTCTAAGCCAGGCACGTTCATGCATAATATCTTTTATGGACACACCCAAAGAATGAAGGATTTCGCACAATTCATGAATACCACCAGGCCTATCACTCACTTCCGCATTAAATTTTACCAAACGTCCCTCTGCCGCTAGACCTCTTTCAAGACAGCGACCAAAAACGGTGGTATCGATATTACCGCCGCATAATAAGACCACAACTCTAATAAAATAAAAAGAAATACATAACATTTTTCTAATATTTTGTTTAATTTCGTGCTTACTTTTTGCCCTGCAGCTCTGCTAGTTGACCAGCCAATATTGCTGCTAAGCCGGTGGCTCCAGCACCTTCAACCACACATTTTTCTTCTTCCACTAAACGCAAGATCGCCAAGGCAATCCATTCCTCTTGTACGACAATCATTTTATCGATTAATGGTACTGCTGTAATATATGCATTGTATCCTACTTTAGGAACTGCTAAACCATCAGCTAAAGTATTTTTTATAGGCGTATAAATGGGACCATTATTTTCCATTGCTCTTGAAAAGCTGGCACATTTGGCAGATTCAACACCCTGTAAAATGTTTATAGCTAAAAGTCATACATACATTCTTATATTTTCAATAATTTCTTCTAAAACTTACAATAATTTTTGTTGTTGGCGATAAAGCTTTAATAGCTGTTGCTATGCCGGCTATTAACCCACCACCGCCTACGGGTACTATAACAGCATCTGGATTTGGCACTTGTTCCAATATTTCCAAACCAATTGTACCCTGACCAGCCATTATATGAGGATGATCGTAGCCATTAATGTACAATAATCCCTCTTCTTGACCCATTTTCATGGCAAATGCTTTGGCTTCGGCCATATCTTTTCCTTCAATTACAACATTGGCTTTGTATCTACGACATTTTTGTATTTTCATAATCGGAGCAGCTTTGGGCATAATAACGGTGACAGGAATATTTAATTTCCAGCCATGATAACTGAGAGCCTTTAAAGGATAGTTTTGCAAAAATATTATTCAATAACTTATTTGAATTTAATTAATTTTATTTATTTATTTATTTATTTACTAGAGCATGATTTCCTAGCGATGCTGAAATAACACCAATTTTCTTTTGATCTTCTGTAAGTGATAACAAAGCATAGCGAGCTCCACGTTCTTTGAAGCTGTAAGCAAAATGTATAAATTTTACATTAATTGTAAAAATTTCAAATTTTTAATTATTACTATTAATGGGATGCTCAGCTACCTTTTCAAAATTACATTAACTAAGAGAATACCCTTTAATTTTTCTCCTTTCTTACTGTTTGTTGCCTTTCAAATGTTTCATTAAATAAAAAGATTTCAAGAGATTGGTCATACGGATTCTAAGATGGAAAATATTACATTATTTAATAGAATAGTCTTTAATTTTGTAATTTGTATTAAATCATCAGTAGACTTTAAGGGTGACTTTATGTACCAGCACATTCGAAAAATGAGATGTTTTCAAAGGAATATAATTTCTAAGTTTAAAAAAAAATTCGCATTGTCACGCCCACAACTAGTAAATATTCACCCCTATTGTGAACAAAATGTGAAATTTTTTTTCCCATGAAATTTTCATTCCCCATGAAGGGAAATTTGGTATCGTGAATTTCATGGGAACGATTGTTCCCGCTATCAATTCGTAGTGAGTATAAAATACGAAAGAAGATTAAAAAAATAAAAATAAAAGAAATTTTTGTTCAAAAATATACTCGGGCGTGCATACGTAAATGTACATATATTTTAAAGAAAACTTAAAACAAGGAAAGCTAAATATTCAGTGTTGGAGCGATAGTTCGTTTGTTTGTTGCATTCTTACTTTTATGTGGTAAAATAATTCGGCTCCTTTTTGGAAAGCCAACAAAACGAAATAATTCCAACCAATTAAAGCTTCTCAAATCCGCAGGCAATGAACCTGTATGCATTTTGTTGAGCAATACATCAGCTTGTGCATTATTATCAGAAATTTTTCTTAAAAAAAAACTTTGTAAGCTTTAATATTCAAATTATCAGAAGAAATACATACATGTTCTTTTCTGTTCTCCATAAAAAATAAAGTGAATAAATTGAAGGGAAAAGTGAAAAAACTCGTGGGAAAAAAATATTCACGATAAGGGAAATTTTTCGAAGTGAACATTTTTTCTCGTTATTATTCTGGACTGAATAAAATTTTTTCATGGGAGTTAGTTGCTCACGATTGCAATTAAGGGAAAGGAAAAAAATTAAGAGGGAAAATTTTGTCACGATAGGGGTCATTATTTTTATATTATATCCTTAGATTTTTCAAATTAATTCTACACGCCCACTAAGTACAAAATTACATTTAAAAAAAATGGGCAGTGCCTCGCCTATATTCTTGTTTTGATGTACAAATTCTTAACAGTTTTTAAAGTTTCGTAATTGATTTCCAGAATTGCTTAATTAGTTAAAGCTTATCAGTTTGTCAAATTACTTTTTTGTTCTTACACTGACTGATACATGGAATTTTTTTATGAAACGGACAAACAAAACAATATAAGAGACCTTTGAACTGTAGCGATAGCGTAGGGTAAACATTCATGAGAGTTTTCTTGTCAGTTTGAATATCACTGGAATTAATTATGATTATTTAGAATATTATTGCTACATACAGACATATAATAAATGCATATCGTCAGCTTATTATTGGTTTGGCGCATACGCCACAAACTCGGAACGGAGAAAAACGACAAAGTTTTCTTAAAATATACCCGATAGATTTTTTTTATATTTTCACCACTGCTACCGGCATATGTTCTGATCAAATATGTAAATTTTTATGAACTTTCATGCATTTAATCCAAAGTTAGTACCCTGTTTCTGAAAAGCAAAAATCTTGTTTTGTGCTGCAAACTGATGTATAATTTTTAATAGAAACGAAGAATGAGCGTGTATATCCATGGAAAAGATATTCGTGTCTGTCATAAGTTCCGAACGTTTTCAATTAGAATAAAATTTCCGAATCACAAAATAGAATATTTGTTGTCCAGCATACTTCCGAATATTTTTGCTCGATTGGTGGCTATGGTGGAATTTTTTTAAATCTCCTTTTCCATTTGTTATTATCAAACATATATATTCACCCCTATCGCGAATAAACATTCCCATGAGAAAACTCCCAAATTTTTTCTTTTACTATCGTGAATGAATCCCATAAATTTTTTTGGGAATGAATTCCCATACCTTACAAATATGGCATCGCAAGTGTTTACTCCCGCGAATAATTTTACTCAAATTATTCACAACAATTGAAAGTGGGAACAAGAAGTGAACATGTAAGTAGCAATTTGATTTTTAATCCAGAACTTCATGTAATCAGTTCTTTCTCTTATTTATTAACACAGGAGTGTTAATAAAGAACAAATTAATTGTCTGGTTGATGCAAAGTGTGCGAATCTAGACTATGGCAAAGGTTTCCAAAAGGATAAAAAAGAGAACGTGGGTAAATTTTGAAACGAGTTAAGCTTTTGTAAATGGTGTTAATTATTAGTTTAATAAGCGTAACTTAAATTTTTCATGCATAGGTGAGGATCGACCAAAAACGGAACATAAGAAAAAAAACTGACTGAAAACAAAAAAACCCGCAACAAAGCAAAGTGGGTCAGATTCATCACGTATTTGTCTTCGCTGCAGTCGTTCTATGGATTGATTTTCCTTTTCCAGCAACAGAAAACGCAAATAAAAGCTATTCATAATTTTTACCTTATAGCTTTAATTTCTTTTATTCATACACCACAAAATAAATCCCGCAAAAATTATTTGTTAAATCAAAACAAACAATTCAAAATAAAAACTTTTATTCCCAAGTAATTCACAATAGAGACTTAAACTCCCAATATATTCGCGATAGCAATTTGATGGGGATGGGAATACAATTTTTCTCCCAAACAACTTACTCCCACAATATTCGCGATAGGGGTGATTGGTTTTTATTTCCGAATTAGGTAGAGAAGAAACTTAAGTTTAAAAAATATTTTTTTTTCTAATTAAATTAGTTTTATCGTGTAATAAATGAGATTCTATTTGCTTTCACACAGTTTAGTGCAGTCGAAAGTAAAACGAAAAAATTGTTCGGAAGTGAATGTCAGGACACCAAAATATTGGGAAAAGATTCACTTTCACAAGGATGTGAAACTCATGACAGACATGATCTATATATATAAAACCGAATGTGTGTTTGTTTATCTGTTTGTTTGTTCCTTATAGGAGGCTAAACCTCTAAACCGATCTTCCGGAAAATTTTAACAGTATTTAACTGGAACTCTCGGATGAATTATAGGCTATATGAAGTTTTGATTGGACAAAAATTTAAATCGCCATACTGGTACATATGGTATTGGCATAATTTGGAATACGTACCAGGAGAAAAGTGGGTGGGACCACGCCCCTTTCTAGGAAAATTAAAAATCGTAATATAGTCTTAACTACTGGACCGATCGTCATTAAATTTTCACAATAGGATATATAAATACTTTTAATTTTATTTTATAACGAGGGGGGTAGCGAAGCACACCGGGATAAGCTAGTTAATAATAAAATAAAACATCTATGTAGATATAGATGTAGAATAAAATGAAATGAGTTAGATTTCTGATAAAAAAGCAACAATAGCAAAGGTAATGTCACACTAAAAGCGAAAAAATACGTCACCACATAGGCATGACGTCACCAAAGTCTCCACCCAATCATAACTAACCATACCAAATCGCATCTCCCAACTGAAGGTGTATTCACACTGATAATGCGTTAAGAAACTTTAAATGCGTTTTTCTCAAAACTTAATTTTCACTCAACTTAATTTTTTTTCAAGGTAGCTACATAAATATTAAAATGTTTGAGCTGTAAAACTTGTATACACTTAAGTTAAATAACTAACAGTCCATTCAAATTGTTCTTCAAAAAAAAAAATAAAGACCTTACATTTAACTAAGCTTTTATAAAACATTTTTCAATTTAAACTAAAGCACTTGTCTCGACTAACTGCCAATAAAAATTATTTCGCCTTTCAATATAATAGCTTAAGATCACTTTAGTGTTTATTTTTCTGCCAGTGGATTTTTTCATAACATCTTAATTAAAACACAACAAATATTAACTTATAAAACTCATTTGTTTTTATAAAATTAACAGTTTAGTTCTAAATAAATGTGCTCCTTTTTCTTTGGCTAAAAATTTTATATTAAAAACTAAACACAATTTATTTTAGGCAAAACCCTTAATATCTCAAAACATGAAATTTCGACTTAAGCCATTATTATTTATTGCCACAGGTATATATCCCATACCTAACTCACTTTTTTTTAAAAATGGTCGTTGCGCCAAACCAATAATAAGCTGACGATATGTATATAGTCATATATGTAAGTATATTATGGAATATTGTATTGAACTTTAAAAATGTATAATTAATATATGTATGTATTTATGTAGTTATGCATCATATTAACAGTTCTAATTAATCAGTACAAAATCTGTCTGGTCGTAATTATTTTAAAAATACACAAAATTCACCTTACAGAGTAGAGAAGTACTTATTAGACAATTAATAAGAATGCAAAAAAAATATGAAGATGTAGATGAATTCATTTAATACATAAATTACATATAAATTTATACATACATACGAGTACACATCATTACATGAAACGCAAAATGCACTAAATAAAAATTGCCCCAATTTGAATTTGCGATATATCTTGTAAGCCGCACTTTGATTTCTTATATGATGCGTATTATTAGGACTGCTCTAACAAAATAAAAGAAAATTGAAAATTCAGTGATGTACTCCTTTTTGATATTTTAAAGACGCTAGTTTTGTTCGGAGAAATCTGATTTTATTTTAATAGTGATGTATGTATATTGGTAAAATATGTACATCGGACGTTTTTCGTTTCAGGTAACGATATATACCTAATATCAAAAAAATAAAGTGTGTAAAAAATGTATTACTTGAGATATACTTTTTCCCGATATTAATTTATAAAAGTTTTCATTTATTGCCTTTTAAGCATGTCTACATTAGTGATGTTACGAATATCAATTTTTAGTATTCGCGAATACGATAACGAATATTTGAAACACTATTCGCCGAATACGAATATTACTTTAAGGTTTAGAGCCACATAATATTTAAAATTTAATTGGAAAAAATCGCTCCCTTTGGGTCAGTAACAATAAATTTAAAAAAATGTCACACTACTTTAGGTATTCAGTGTTGTCTGGGAGAACATATTTTCGCAGAGTGCGCAGCCACATGTCTCGGTGGACTTTCACATATTAAATTTTAGTTCTACTAAGAATTAATTACTAACTTAACATGATATGAATTAACATATAAAATTTTAACTGCCTAACCCACGATATCGAACGATGTCGATCGCTTGATTTTTAGACGTAAAAAATCTATCTTGCGTTCCACTAATAACCGATTTTATTTATTTGTTTAGCTTTTCTTCCAGTAAACAATTAATAAGTTAAAGAAAATTGGTTATTAGTGGAACACAAGATAGATTTTTTACGTCTAAAAATCAAGCGATCGACATCGTTCGATATCGAGGGTTAGGCAGATAATTTTCGTTTGTCTTTTAAGAAGATTTTTATCTTGGGTCAAAGATAAAGGGATTTCTTTCTTTAAATGAAAATTATTATAAATTAATATATTTTTGTACATTTTATGTACTTTTTTAAACTTTTTTTATGATGTATTTTTTTTTTTTTTTGGGAAATGAAATATTCGCTTGAATTTGGCGAATACGAATACGAATATCTTAAAATAGGCGAATAGTCGAATAATCGAATACGAATACGAGTATTCGTAACATCACTAGTCTATATGACTGCATTTCATTGGTGCTTTTACCAAATCATCAGTAGACTCTACGGACAAAAAAGTTTCACATTAAATAAAATTGGTTTGTTGTTCTTTTTTGGTGGTTTTTAAATCTGCTACGCACAAAACCCGTTAACAAAACCGGTTAAAAATAAACCCGGTTACGCATCAAGTGATCACACTTCGGCCACTGGCCGGGATATTAGTACACATAAATGGACCACACGATTTCTTGTGCACTCTCAAGTATCTTATCGTTCACCAATATTTATGAAACTTTTATGTATGAACATATCGTTACCTTAATTTATAAAGGCCCTAATCCATTAATTTTTATAAATCGCTTATTTTTCATATTTCTTTGGGTAAACCTCTAAATTATCGATATGAGCTAAAAAACGCGATTTGAAAAAAAAACTTAGTTAGGGCCTTTCTATATTAAGGCAACAATATGTACTAAAAATATTAAAATCAAAATATTTTGAATTTTTGCGCCCATCGTTTAGATCTTTTGGGGTGTAAACTTTTAAATAAAACATAATTTTTTGCATTTACATACTTTTACGTATAGAACTTTATAAAAATTAGTTAAAGTTTATTTCTTCCCCTCACGAATTAATAAAGTAGAAATTATTTCTTACCTGCCAGTATATTGTAAAAAATCCTTTTTTAAATATAAGTCCATCCCATAAGAATCTGAAGAGGTAGAGCGCTTTAAAAAGACGAAAATATTGTTAAATGTATTTGTATTTTATAATAAATAATTTCTTTAAAAAATAGAAATTAGTATTTTCACTAATATCTCAGACCATTTACTGTGAATATGTATATAATCTGTATCGCCATTTAATAAAAAAATCCTTATTACGATTAGCCACAGAATACTAATAATAATGCCGACATATAAATTAGGGAGTGACGCTGTCGTGGTAACATTCATTTCGTGATAAAAATATACTCTTTTTCAACTATCGGTTATAAAAAGTTACTGATAACATTTTTAAAATTTTTATAGTGTTTAGGGTAGTTGAACTCTATTGGAGTACATACTATGAAAATCGCGATATATGAAATTTCTGATAACCGATGATTGTTTTATTTAGTTATTTTTATTCGTATAATTTATCAGCTATTTAACTTACCGGACACGGTGTTCTCTCTATACCATTCTTAATTAGGAAAGCAGCCGAAGTTATGTCATGAAATGATATTTTCTGCGGTTGTTTTGGATCACAAAATGGATCTAAGATTTCATCAATACCATCGAATGTTTTGGGTACAGCAGTTGACTGGTTTGCTATTATTGCACGGCCATTAGTTGTTTCTTTCAGGATGTGCTTGGACGAATTTGTTACTTTGATCTTGCCATTGCCAGAATCTACACCATTTTGAACACTATTAGACATTTTCCTTGTGAGTTAAACTTTCTGCCTTCCTTGTTGCGTTTTACAAATAAACTAAATAGTTATAATCGAAATTTCTTAGTTCTTAACTTAAGACGAAGTTGATTTAAAAAAACACAAATAAAATAGAAGAATTAATCCGTTAAGAGCTGATGTGGTGTTGTTATCAGATTAAAAGATGAACACGAAAAAATATTTAAATTAAATGAATATCGAAAAGTGGCGAAGTAGTATTTTTTATAGCACTTGATTCTCCAGACTTGCAATAAAATTTCATTAAATATTTCATCGTGTAGATTTATTCTTACAGCAGGCAGGCTGGACTTAATGAAAATAGTCGCCAAACCGATAATGAAAAATGGCACTAAAATTTTGTATTGAAAACAACAAATTCAAAAATGAAAAATTTTAATTGGCCTCAAAATAGAAAAATTAACCAAAATAATTCACATAAAAAATTAGAAATTAACCAAAATTAAAAATGGGCGCAAAGCAGACAAAATGGCCTTACAAACTTGTTTTTTTTTTAATAAAAATAATATTTTGGGGCCATAAATTCACTGAGGCGACAGTTTAAACTGAAAGCTCTAAATGGGTTAATCGAATGTTATCATAGTGATTATATATACTTTTGTATTTTTGTTATTAAGTTTAACAAAAAATTTTTTTTTATTATTCTCTCTTAGATTAGAAAACTATAATGAGATTCTGTACATTTTAGGTAATTTTTGTTGATAAGAAAATTGAAAAATAAAAACCAAAGAAAAAAAAATTCAATAATTTTATTGCAAAAAGTTTACTTTCCGTAATTAATTTCATGCACGTGATTTATTTTTGTTGGACGTTCAATGGTCGTATTTCTCAAGATTTTTTTAGTTTAGTTGCGGGTCTTTAAGACACAATAATATTGACAACTCACAGTCTATCGTTTTATTTTTTTTTTAATTTGAAAAAGTAGGTTATACATTTTATAATTTATATTATGAATTTGCGAATATCGTTATCTAAACAGCAAAATTCAATTGTATATGGGCATAAATAATCCCGATTGGGGATTCATTCAAGTAGGCGAAAAGCTTGATTTTAGGCAAAAGAAATGTGTACGGCTTTCAAGTGGATGCACGATGACGATGTTGGACTCGAATTCAACCATCCCAATTTAAATTCGTTAATGTTCACCTTAAATCAAGCGGAACACTTTTTTAACCGACTGCAAAAATAAACAGGAGATTATCAATTCAAATTTATATTTTTTATTGTTTGAACATTCCTAACTCTATCATTTATAAACCGAACGTGTTTGCTTGCAGTTGGGTCCCATAGAGCCAGTTGTTCCGGTAAAATATTGAATAACTCTATTTATGTCCTGATTTTCAAAATCCTTTTTTTTAAAGGGGTTGCTTGCAGTTGGTTCCCAAAAAAAAAGTTTTCTAAGTTCTGGGGAAATTTATGCTTCTAAAATATTGATTTTTGAATAACTCCTGCATTTAGACCGATTCTCAATATCAATTTTTTTGTTTCAACAAGTTTGCTTGTGTTTGGTCGCATAATTTTTTTTTCATATTGGCGAGTTGTTGCTTTCCAACCCCTTCTCAAAAAAGGTTTTTTTATCATCGTATAACTTTACAATTTATGGACAGATTTTAAAAATTCGTTTTTCGTTGGAAGTGGTTTTACTTACGTTAGATCGCATGTTGTCCAACCGAAATATTGGCCCCATAGACATGTAAGCGGCCCCTGAAATATTGTTTATAAAATCAATACACTATTTATGTTACACATTTTTTTCTTCTCTTTTTTGAAGTGAAAACTTCTATTGGCGTGGTACGAAGGTTTTGGATGAGACAAAACCTCAGAACTCGCGACACCGTCACGCTTGTAGCATCTCTGTTTGTGCGAATGCCTAGTCGGAGTAAAGTTAACAACCTACAGATATTGGGGTTTATTACGGTTTTCGATTCTACTCCTGTAATAGATTAAAGAAAAATGTTGTGTGTTTCTTTAATCTAGTACAACAGTCGAAGTCGATTCGAGAACCGTAGTAAGGCCCAACACCTAAATTTTTTCGCTCAAAATAAAGAGAGCGCCCTCTCTTGTAGGTGATGTTGCCATATATGAGAAAAACACTAATTTTTTGGTGCACCAAAGAGGGCGCACTCTTCAATTTGAGCGAAACTGATTAAGAAGAGTACACAAAGATGGCGCTCTCTTCATTTTTAACGAAGAAAATTTAGGTTGTTAACTTCTCGGGCGCAGTTGCATTTGCGTTTACAATAAGTGGCATGGCAAAACTAGCAGGTATGCGCAGTTCGACAACAAGTACAACAATCCAAAAACAACATGTATTTTGTTGGTATAAAGCACTCGCTTCATATCAAAACACACAGAAACAAATTAAAAGCATTTTAATACGTATGAGTACCAAACTGTAACCATTTTTTATATACTCTCTTCAAACTATATCAGTTTGTATGAAAATTTTCTATAAAGCGAGCTCAGTCAGCTGTGCTAGTAAGCTCACCTGTTGCATACGCCTTGATAAGTGGTTAAGAACAAAAATTGTGCGGCTTAAAAATTGTTCTAGTGTAAATATGCTCATTGGAAAACAATTTTTTTATCTTTCGTAAGAAATAAATTTTTTTTTAATAAAAAGTATCCTATGTTACTTCTAATAGCTCCAAGAATATGTGTACAAAGTTTCATGATGATCGATTTAGTAGTTTTTGCGTGAAAGCGCTACAAACAAACTTACATTCACATTTATAATATTAATATGATGTTTTCTCGATATTTCTTTACTTATTAAATAATATATTTTATTTTATTCGTTGTGTAACTAGTTTATTATTAAATGAATATTGTTTTCGTTATTATTATATTGACATAAAAAGTAATATTGAAAAAAACTTCAAATCAAATAAAAATAATACTAAAAGGCAAGAAATGTATTTTACTTTTGGCAACAGACAAATTTTTCGAGTGTATTATTATTGACCGTCGTTCGGTTTTCCTGCTTGTCACACCAACACATATGAGAGAGTATGTGTGTGCCCTTCACTGTTTTAAACCAACCTGTATAAGCTTGTGTTATTTTGATACTACGTACATACTCTGAAGGAATCCTGGGGGCAAGTGTCTCCAAGTCACCACTTTTGTCTACAATATTGGTGACTATTAGGCGACATTGTCAATAAAGCGTCTACAAATTTAAATTTGGCTTTGATGAAAAAAAAACTTTGTGGTGGCGAAAGATGGCAGATAATGTGTCGGTTAAGGTGAAAAAATATGCATTTTCATTATCGACATCTGCTTTAGAAAAGCACCAAAAGCGTAGACTATAATTTCTTAATTGAACTAGTGAATCAATGGTTCCAATGTCTACATATGGTCCCAAAAGAACTACCTAGTCAATAGTACCAATGTCAGTAGTGGATTTTCAATGACACGCAAATGTCTATAGTAAATATCATTGTCTGGGGTATGATAAGTCACTAGTACTGGTGACAATGTCAGTAGTGAATCAGTACAGTTTCACTATAGACATTTCCTGCAGAGTAGTTTGACACGTATGTAGTTCATTCACTATACTATTTTGTTCGTCGCCTTACATTTAATTCAAAATCAAAACACTGAAACATATTCTTAAATGACTAAAGTTAAAGTTGGACTGTTTGCCGTAACAAATATTTGTTCACATTCAACTTTGACTTTCGAAGTCGTTTATGAATTCGATCCATTTGGTTTTGTGTGTCTTTTTTCTCTTTTTTTTCAGTTTTAAGAATAAATTTCTTTATTTATTTTCTTCATTTATTTTTTATTTTGTAATTTCTATATCATAATCAGTTAGCGGATGCTAGGGTCATTTCTTTAAATTATTATACATATATGTATGTATGTTTTTTACATAATTTTATATAATCAATATTGGTTTTTTGTGTTTGTTTTATTAGTAATTTTCTTTTATAATTATAATGTTAAGATAATGTTACAAATAGCATAAAACTTATAAAATAATTGTTTTTGTTTTTTTATATGTATTTTATTGATAAGTCTTATTATACAAACGCCTTTTTTAATTTTTTCATATGCTATAGAAAAACGATATTAACTAAATTTATTTATTTGTTTATTACAAAAAAGAAAGAAAGAAAGAAAAAGTGTCATTCTTTTTTGTTTAATTTGTTTACATTTTCACTCATCAAATTAGCACTTTTTCTCGAACCCTTTATTTTTAAATACATACATATTTTTGAATATTTGAACATACCTTTACATTTTTATGAGTTGCATTTTTATTCTTTTGTTTTCTTGCTTTGTTAAACAAAATTTAAAAGTAAAGCGCTGTTAAACACTTTCGATTAGTTGAATTAATTAGTACGTGAGTTTTATTGACTTTTTGTTTAATTGCGATAAACAAAATTTTTTAATTTTTTGTAACTACAGTCAAATGTTCGTTTGTTTTTTTTTTTTTTTTAATATGCTGATTTTTTTTTCTTTGTTTTTTGTAAATACTTTTTCTATTTTTTTATTTTGTTTGTTGGGAGATTTGTTTTTTACATAAAGGAGTTACTTTTTACAAAATTTGGAGACAATTTGCTTTATTACTTAAATTTACTCATTTCACTGGTAAAGAAATATTTTTTTCTCTTTTAAAGTAGTTTTTTTTATATAGAAGCAATTTTATATTATTATGTAGTTTAAGAATTCAATTGATTTGTTTAAAGTGGGTCCCTAATTTTTTTTTATATGTTGAAAATTCAAATTCATATTTAAAGCATTATTTATGTATGTAGTTGTGTAATTTTTTGCTTTATTCAACATTAATTAATGCGTGCTGCAGTCTGAAGCAATACATAATACATTTGAAAATAAATAATATTCAATTAATAAGTCTGTTCGTAAATGCAACACTGTACTGCATTATTGTACCGCCAGTTTTCTACTCCTTCTTAGGTTCAAATTTACAGTCTTTAGTTAACTAATGACGATAGCTTAACTCATGATATTTGTATGACAAATCTTTAGTTAAACCATTGTTATTTGTTAACTTAAAGACTGTAAATTTGAGCCTTATTGCTCGACTATGGATAGCAACCGAACTTCAGTTGCGTTGCCAGCCGGCAACTGAAGATTTGTGGTTGCCAGAAAAGCACTAAATAGCAACTAAAACTATCAGCTCTCAGTTGCCAGTTGCCATTCGTAATACCATTTTCAGCAACTGGCAACGCAACTGAGGTTCGGTTGCCATCCATAATCGAGCCATTAATTGTTTATTTCCGCTGAAGTTAAGCACTCTGTAGGACATTGAAATTTTTATTTGCAGCAAACTGATACCTGTACGATCAGGCTAAATATGCAAAATTTTCCATACCACAAATCGTTTTTCATCTCTTCATTTTTTTTAATTAGCCTTGTAGCAAGAAAACTTACCTATTTTAAACTCAGTTAATCAGGCATGTCACAGAAACAAATTCCGATCAAAAGTGGAATTCAAACCGTATTTGCCTTCTTCAGAAAACGTAAACCGACAAATTTTATCGATATGAAACCACTTTCAATTTTCTAAGTGGAATTGATATTTTAAGTAGTATAGATACCAAGAAACTGTACAGAACAACTTTGTATGAATAAAAAATGCTATTGACTTAATAATTTTTAGAAAATGTATACATTTCAATCTTTAAAATAAATTTTATTACCAATTTAAGAGAAAATCATTTTAAGATGACGAAATAAACAAACAGTCGTAAAAGTTTCATTGCCACCTTTTTATTTCGTACAAACCACTTTTTATTTAGTACAAAAAATAAGGAATTTTGCTTCAGTTTTTCTATTTCTGAAACGATGGATATGGCGGGCATTTTTATATTTTTTATTTATCAAACACAAAACTATTTTTCAAATTTCTCTTTATTTTCTTTTTGTTTACAACAATCAGCTGCATGTATTTTTCATTAAGTTGCCATATTTAATGCAAAAAAATAACTTCTTAATTTTTTTTTTTTTTGATTTAATGAAAAAGAAAAATTTCTGAAGAAGCTAAAACGAAATTGATCGATTTGGTAATACGGAATGAAATCGATTTCGATTTTATTCTGTGACATACCTGAATGTTTGTTAAAATTATAAATATGGAAATATTTAACTGATCGCAATTTAAAATATATTTTTTCAGTTCTATAAAAAATTCTACTCAAAAAACGTCACAACTCAAAAGGACAAAAAAACTAAAAAAATAAAATCTATTAATTTTCTCTCAAAAGCTGAATAGACAAGATATTTCTATAAAATTTCTACACAATATGACAAATAATGCTGAATTCTTAACTAAAAAATTAACAAGTTTTTTTTTTTGTTTAATTATAGAAAAAACAATATGTTAAAACAAATATCAATTCAATTAAAATAAAATGAAAAAATCAATTTAAAAACAATTTTGTATACTTTTAAAAATTTGTTTGTAATTTATTTAACTTCTTATTATCTGATGTATACGTATTATTTAAATGTATATTTATAGCATGTATGTATGTATGTATATTAATATTAAATTATTTTACAATATTATTGGTTTTAAAAATATATCTAAAGAAGCGAGAGAGAGAGAAAGAGAAAAAATTGAATTAACACACCTAAAATTATATGTAAGAATATTTAACACACAGTAAGTGATTTATTATTTAAACTTTTATACATAATTTAAATTGTGTATATGTAAATGTATATATAATTTTACTAAATATTTCACAAAAAAATCTATGTATGCATAATATTAAAATATATTTAATTCATTAGATGAAACTAAAAAAAATTAACAGTAATGAAAATTAAAAGAAATTTATAAGAGGCAATTAAACAAAATGATATTAAATTAAATAAAAGAGAGACCAGAGTTAGTTACATTATATGCAGCAATTGCTTTGTGTGTAGGTATAAAACTTATGTATTTATTGCAATAAAGCAATAAATTGCTTTAAGGGACAGATTTCTCAAAACTGCAACTAAAATGCTAAGGAAGCAACAATACCCAGCAAAAAATAATGAAGTAGTTTCACGCCTTCTTAATCATTACAAAAAGTAAATTCATAAATTCATCATCATTGAAGTGATGAAAATAAACAATAAAAACGCCTTAATATTGGGCAACATGCACCACTGGTTTAATATCGACGAAAAATAAAACAAATAGTTTTAAGCCCATAAAAAATGTTAATCGAATCAGGCAAAATTCATGGGTTTAATTCATTCATTTTAATGAAGAGAAATTTATTTAAATGCCCACAGTTCGTCGTCGACATGAACCCACTATTCAATTCCATTTTTCTCATGGTAGTTTTTTTAATGTGTACTTGCGAAATTTTTTAATTGTATTTTTGAGAAGTGGGAATCACTTGTTTCAGTTACGTTAAAAGGCGCCAGGCAATTTTCATTACACTCGCGGTCAGTGTTGTCATATAGCGATATTCGGCCCCACTTCTTAACTTTTTCACATGCTTAAATTTAAATTTATGCATTTTTTTCTAGTTTCGGATGTAAAAAATATTCTAATTAAAATCTTTAAGACACTTTTAACAAAAGCAGCTAAGTCTACCTAAGAAAATGTTCGATACTTCTTCTTATATATATTTTTTTAAAGCGCGTCTTTTGGTCTAATCTGCATTATTTTACGATAATTTTGTTATAAAAATATTAATATTAACTTTATCACGACATTTTCTTAGTTTAAAACTGATTATTCAAATACATTAACTTATAAGGAAGTGTTAATATTAAAACAAATTTAACATTAAAAAACCAACACGGTGTTTTATCGTTTCACTTTTCTTTAAGAGCGCACCAAATGTTGGCAATAATTACTGAAAAACTAAGTAGAGTTGAATCATGATCCTTATTTTCTTTCACTAATACGCATTCATAATTATTTCAATGTTATCGAAACTCAACTCTCGAAACGTTTTTAAATGCAAGGCCTTAAATATCTCGAATTAAAAACGAAGTGACTTATGCCACTTTCAAAATAAACGGCTCATATATGACAACACTGGTCGCAAAAATGGATCTCTCCATGGTTCCATTTTAATTAGTAAATCAAACCTACAGATAAGCAATGAAAAACGATCATTTTGAATATCGATGGCTTAATAAAAGAAAAGGCGCAAGTCTATTTTTTTTTTACTTTACAGGGAAAAAAAGAAAATAAAATTTGTAAAACTGTTGTTATTAAAAGCAATTTTTATTCAGTTTTAATTAAAAAGAGACAATAAATCTTATTCTTCAATTCAGTTTATTTTCAAAGCTGGTTGTAATTGATATACAAAATTGTCTAATAGAGTTAAAAAAATCAAGTTGTCTTTTTTATATTAAGCCATCGATATGTGTGATGAACTTCAAAATCATTTATGAATAAAAATTCATATAATGATGTTAAGGTGGCAAGAAGAAACGAAATTTATTACAAGTTCTTGAAAATAGTATTCCCTAAACTGCAAATATATTTTTGTCAAGGTCACGTGAAGACATCATTCGTAATCGTCGACTGCTGATAGCTGTTTACTATTCCGTAAGGCCTTCAAAATAACAACAGGCTTTCAAGTGGCCAACTGCTGTCGACATTGAGAATAAGGGATACAAATTTTCATTGATTAAGGGGAGGGTATTGAAAATCTAATTTAAAAAATAAAATCGTTTCACTTTCCAAATCGATTTCCATCACACATACATTAAATGAGTATCTATTTGCTCACGACTAATTCATATAATGATTAACTCTCTGAAAAAATCTCAACTTAATTTCAATATGTATTAGAAAAGATGTCTTTGTGGTGGGCTTAAAGTGTATTTTATATGCATATATTTTTAGAATCCTAATAAAGAAAAGACAACAAACAAACAACCGCTAACAATCTACTAAAAATGAATACAAAAACATGTGTTTTTTTTTTTTTTTTTTTGTAAAGTGGTTTTAACTAAATTTTTTCTTTTTATTTTCTTTAATATTTTTTTCTTTAAATAAAATTTTCAGAAACAATTAAAAACCAGTTTTTCTTCAAGAAATTATTACTAAATATTTGTTTTAATTAATTCTAAAGCAAAAAATATTTTTAATAAAAATAAAAACATTAAAAAAGTTTATATAATAATAAAAATAAAAAGCAGGCTCTAGTTAATTTACTGCCTGGCCAATGATGTCGAAAGAATAATTCGTTCGACATCATGGACCAGGCAGTTAATAACAATAATATAATATTTATATATAAAGAATTAACAAAAAATAAAAAAAAATCATAATTACAAACGAAATTATTAAAACCAACAAAATATGAAAACTGATAATTCAAATTGTAAAAAAAGAAAAATAGTAAAGAAGGAAGATGTTGGAGGATATCGAAAAACATTTATAACAAAGCTTAAAGCTTTAGCTAAATTATTAACACAAAAAAACTAGTTAAAGAAAATTAATTAAATTTAATTAAAAATTAAGAAGACACTTTAAAGCATTTTTGTATAGATATTCGGCCTTATTTTATGAGTGTCGTTGTCGTGCCGAAATCTATAAAATGTGGCAACGTTCGCTATATGTTTTACATTGGAGTCGTTAATGATCGCCTGCGACTACGACTATGACACCCGTGATAAGTGCTAATATAAAAATAATAGAAAAATAACATTATTTTCTTGCGTTATGTGCGGAAAAAGTCAGTTTTCAAATTTACTATTTGCTACAAAAATATAATGCTGCTTCAATTTGAAAAGGGACTTTTGCAAAAAAAAAAAAAAATAAGACATAAAAAAGGAAAAAAATTGATTACATCATCTCTTTCACAATACAACATACATTTTAAACAAACTTTATCAGATTTCTAATTTTACTTTTTTATAAGAATTCAATGAGAAAATTGGATAAGGGCGTGGCGTGTAAAACCAGAAACTATTGCTGTTGATTGCTTGCTTTTTCTTTCTTTCTTCTTTTCAAGCAACAACTAACTAGACATTGATGTTTTGTTTTCAAAGCTTAAAAAAACACGTACGGACATTAAAATCAATATAATTTCAGAACTTTGTACTACTATAAAGAAATTTAAGGATTCGAATATTTTTATGCGTTTGTTGGTAAAATTCCGACAGAGTAGTCAATAATTGTCTGCCTTTTTTTTTATATTTATTAACACATAATAATATACAATCTCAGAAAATCTTAATCGCAACTGTAAAATTTCACTGCACAAAAATTTTACTTATTAAAAAAAAAAAAAAAAAAACTATTAAATTTATATGCGTATGAAACAGTTTTCTACATAATATTAATACCTATACAGCTGATTTACATTTAATGACTGACAAAGTTTGCACAGAATAAGATAATGAATTACAGCAACCCAGGGAAATTTTGATTCTATAGTGTCTGATACGCTGAGAGACTGGGCACCTATAAATTTTATATATAAAAAAAAGAATTCAATTTTACCACTTTGGTTGGCCAAAATTGTTAATAATTTTAGTGTTAAATAACAAAATCTAAGAATTTTATTTTATTGTACAATCTAATAAAGTGTTGATCTCTACCTCTCGCACTATATCTCACGTTTCCCTATTAGAGAACTTATGTATAATGATTAAATTCTCCTGGGATTTAAATGAAAGAAGAAAATAACCAAAATCATATATAGAATTGTTGTTTTCTTTTGGTTGCAGTGTTTTTGAAATTATGAATCTAGTATGTATGTAAATCGTATTTTAAATTAAATTTAAATCCTTTTTTCTCTCATTATTTTTTCCCGTTTTAATTATTTAATAATATAACTACTTAAACTTCTTATTAATTTTAATTATATAATAATAATAATTTAGCATATCTTCATTTAATTTAATTAAACTCACAAAATTTTTTTTTTTTAATTCTTTTCTTTTCCGCATTAGTTGTTAGTTATTGTTGTTTTCATCTTAATTTATTGATATTTACTAGAATTTATATTTGTTTTCTTCAATTTTTTTTTAACTTATTACAATATATAAATATATGTATGTAAGTTGTGTTTAAAAAGTAAATAGTATTAGTTTTGTTTTTCAATAGTTGTAAGATGATGTTTAACTAAGTGTAAATTGTATGTAGTTGGTAGAGGATAATTAATTGTTTTGTTCTGAAAAAAGTGTCTGTGTTGCTGTAGTTGTTGGTTATTATCCTCTCATAATAGCAAAGTGTTTTTGTGTGATGATACCAAGTTTGAAAGGGTTTTTTCAAGATTTCTTCTATTAAAAAATTAAATTTATTGCTGTTCTTTTTTTTATTTCAAATTTTGTATTTTTATCAAAGTCTGTCTGTATATATATATATATTTTTTTTTGTAGGAATAAGTAGATGTTGAAAACGAAGCTGTTTTGATTTTTCTATTTACACAAAAGATTTTGTTGTATTTAAATATTCTTCATAACAAAATACTAAATTGAAAAACCATTAAAAAATATAAATTAATATTGCATATTTTGAAAAAAAAAATTTTGAATTTCAACAAAAACTTTAGCTTTTTTCACTATTATTGGCTTCTGAAAACTTCTCTCTGCTTATTTCTTTTGTTGTATTGTGTTGTTTTTGCTTGTTTTATTTATTTATTTATTTTTTTTTTTTTTTTAATCATTTTTAATTATTTTTCTGTTTTTATATTATTTTATATATTTATATTATTATTAAAGATTTTTTGTGTTTATGTTTAATATTTATAAGTGGTTTTTTTTATATTTATATATAGATTTATGTATAAGATTATATTATTATTATAAAGTTGTTTAATGATGATGGCACAAAAGTTCAAATTTTTTGTATTTTTTCGCCAACTACTACCGGATTATTGCGTCTAATTTCTTGGGCTCCATGTTCCCGATAATCAAATGTACAATTGTGTTTATCGCTATATCGATGGACAGCACAATATAAACCCCCACATCTGCAAAGGAAACCTGAAAAGAAACGTTTACATACTTATATAAAATGGAAATAGTTAAAAAAGCAAATATAAAATCTTAAGATCTGTACTAGAACTACCGTATTATGTTCAATAAAACACACATGTTTTAATACCACGAATTCAAATCAGGAAAACACGGAAATGTTAAAATATGGATGGTTCTATAGAAATGTAAAATTTTTCTTCGAGACACAATTGTATATAATAGGCCTTATCACGATTGTCGTAGTCGCGACGAAATCTGCAAAATGTGGCAACGTTCGCTATATGTTTTACATGGGAGTCGTTAAAGTTCGACTACGACTACGACACTAGTGATAAGGCCTAATATGTCAGACAAAGAATCGTCTATAACAGTGTGTTATTCATTCTACATTTCCTTGCAAGGTAGTGTTGATAGCACAATTGCCTGCTCCTGTCAAGCGTATACAAAATTGTTGTTGTGATAAAAAGAGTATTACGGTATTTACATAGAATTTACACATTTCTACTTCAGCGGTCTCACTTAAATTGAAAATTGCATGCAATAAAGTGGCACAATTTAAATAAGGTATGTATGTATGTATGTATATGAAAGGAAGGAAAAAATAACTCATAATTTTTTGACAGGATCAGACAGAAGCAACAATTTAGCACAATGGAGGAGTTCACTGTTTGGTGCAAGTGGTCTTGCAAGAGAACAAATGCAAAATATTGTAGCTTTTGTTTACAATCCAACAACAAAAAACACAGAACTGTAATTGTCGCATCATTGCTTTTGCGCAATACTAAAACTGCGTAAATTTTTTTTATATGTATGTATGTATGTATTGCGTTTGCATCAATAACTTTGGAATGGTCAAACAATAATAAAGCTATGGCGCCGACAATTATAAAACAATAAAAAGAGAAAAACCCAACAAAAAGTGGACGTCAGATGATATAAAAAAAATATGTCTGGATTATTTGGATGGGGCAGAAAATATAGAGGTAAGTTTTTCAGAGAAGTCTGTATTTTTTCAGAAGCATTTCTAATAATTCTGTATAACAGGTGTTACCGCTCGCTCACTGTCAATGACAAAACTATTGCAATAACAAACAGTTGCAACCTTAAACGCACCAAACACTGAATACCGCTCATGTGATTTTAGTAATGTTGCACTTGTTTTAATATTAACACTAACTTGAGAGTAAATGTACTATGGGTACTATTATTTAATTCTATTCGAATAAAATTGAGTTATCTTACAAGGTTTTTGACAATATGTATACATATTTATGAAAGTTTCGAAATGCACCTGGCGTCCTGAATTTATTCTTCTATGTCATGTCAAATGCCTTAAAAATTATCGTATTTGATTTAAATGCTTCTTTTGTTGTTCAAACGCGAAAACATATCTAAAATTTGTGTACGTTCTATTGAAAACACATGAAAATATGGAAAAAATTCCTTTCTGGGATGTAAAAAAAAAGGACAGTGTTTTTGCTTCTAAAGTAGATCGAGACACGAAATGATGTACTAACGGTCTATTTTCAATTTTCTAATACATACATATGTATATAAGTACATACATACATATGTACGTATCTATATATGTACATATATACATATAAATTCCATGCCTAATTAATTATATTACTATCTATTAATAAGATTCTGATTTTTCATACCTGTTAAGCCAACTTTTTTGCGACATTCGGCACAACGATTCTTTTTCTTTTTAGAGTCTTTATCGTCTTCCTTGTCTTTATCATCTTCGGCTGGTTCTGTGGAAGTTGATGGACCGGCGGTTGCAGCTGGTTCGCTACTAGTTTTGGCTGTGTTTTCTTCATTTGTTTTCTGTAATAAAAAATAACAATTAAAAAATATGTTGCAAAAACAATCAAAACTTCAATAATGGCAATATATGTTTTACTGTTATTATTGATGTCGATATAAAATAATATTAAATGCTCAATTGATTTATTATTTTCTCTTTTTGTTAAAATTTACCATTCAATTAATATATGTACGAGTATGTATGCTCCTGTATCAATATTTTTAATAGCTTTTAAAGACTATTTAACCCAGGAAATAATAGGTTTTGTTACAATGGTCCTAGTAGAATTATATTTATGTACAGGGCGATACCTTTTCGAAGTGTTTAAGTTAGATTTCATATATTTAATGGTTTGTCTATAATAACTGGCAATTCGTTAGTGTTTGTATCATTCCGTTTGGGGGTTTTTACACAGATTTTAACGAATAAATACCTAACGGTCTTGAGCATTGCACTCGTTACCTTGTTTCGTCCACTTTTAATTTATATACTTCATATTTATATACTTGTTACACGCAAAATCATACTCAAAAACCTCCCAAATACGCCCATCGAGTTTTTCCTAAATTTTATACAACATTTACATATATACATACATACATACATACATACATACATACATACATACATACATACATACATACATACATATGTACATGCATAAAGGTAATATTTAATAAACTGAGATTTTCTCATTTTTTACTATTTAAAAAACCAATTGTTTTATTTATCTTCTTTTCCACGAAACCATTTGGTCCAATCGACCCGGATTTTCGTAGCATATACATACATACATATACACATATACTTACATATGTATGTACAAAGGATCACGTTTTATTAAAATTTCTTTTTATTTACATAAAGGATCGCCATCTTTGTCAACACCAAAACATATCCACATTAACTACATACGAGTATTTCGTTGTTTGAAAAAATTAACTAAAAAAAAAGGTCCGTAATTGTTTATATATAAATACAAAAGTGCGTGGTTTTTTATTTTTAAAATATTGTTGAAAAGAATTTAAAACAATTTTTGTGTGTATAAGAAAAAGTGCATACACACATACATACATATTAAATTTTTTCGGAAGTGTTTCGATCGCTTTGCAATTCTTTTTGACATTTGCTTTATACAATTTTCTTTGCTACGCAAAATATCTTACCGTGCGTTTGTTTACATGGACGGACGGAATTTTAATAATATAAAATTTATTAGATTATACATACATATGTATATAATCCCTAAAAAATTAAGTGTCGCCTCAATTGAAAAAAATTAATTTACTTATATGTAAATAGAGTTCATAAATATATTCAGTGCGTTTAATTAGTGTTTGGTGTTTTTGTATATACATACATATGTATGTACATATATACATACTTTTGCAATCTACATATGTATATACATAGTTGCTAAACATTAAACAAATTATTAGATACATACATACGTGTTTGTCGATTTTCTTTTACTCTCAAGTTGTACCCTACCGTCGGTCAGTTTGACTATAACTTTGCTCAGTAAAGAAAATATTATTGATTTTTATTTTAAATTAAATATACATATTTTATGTTTAATTTTACTTTAATGTTGTGCCGGGAGCAAGCACCATAAAATTCATTGTTAGCTATGTTTTTTCCACAAAACCTGATAAGTCTGTTACTGTAAAACAATAATATTTATTATTACAAAACATTATAGTTTTAAGTTTTCTTTGTAATTGAACCTTTGCTTCTTTTTTATGTTAGTCAGTTTTAAAGTCTCAAATAAACAAATTTTTACATTTATTTGAGCATGTACTCTAGAAGTTATGTTTTTATTAAAAATTTGATTTATTTGTTGCGGGTTAGCAGTATCTAAATATATATTTCCTTGGTTGCTATGCCAACTCATCAGTAGATGTTTAAATAAAGGTTTCTACATAGCGCGGAAAAACTTGCGAGATGCATATGAAAATCCGCGCATGTTAGTACCTACTCAACATAAGAATCTTTTTGCTCTACCTGTACTAGATAAGGAGACTTGCACACGTCTTAAACCACTGCAATGGGGCTTGCCTTAAAATCTGGCAGACAGGATTAATAAGAATTTATTGGATGTGCGATAAGTTACAGTATTTTAATTAAATATCTATACATAAATATCTTAAAAATACATTTGACCGCCAACTAAACAACTATCGAATACATACATACATACATACATATTTGTTTTTCATTTTATTTAAATTAATTGTATGATAATTATTTAAACCATTTGCTTTTCTTTATTTTAAGAACCACGAGTTTACTTAAGAGTAATAGATAGTACACAGATATTTTCTTTTTTTTTTTTTTTGGCAAAATAAAACGTTTAAAAATAATGATAATATTCGCATAACAAATTATTTGAAAATGATCAAAGTTGTTTTAATGAAAAACACGTGAACAGAGAAATTCTAAATAAAACAATCGCAAAATGATTATTGTTAAATACATATCAAGCTAATAAAAAGTTCAAGTACATGCACAGTATGAAAGCTTAAACAATGTCAATGCTTTTGTTTAGAAGGTCAACCAAAAAAAATCATATGTGTTTATTTTACCCTTTTTCTGCTAAGGTTTTCCTCCGTTTTATTTCTATTTTTATCATCAGTAGCCGAAGTTGATTCGTTGATATCGGACATATGTAATTCAATAAATATGCTTGTATAAACAAAAGCCAATTGAGACGTTATGTTGTGATATTTAATTTGCTTAAGTTTTAAAAAATGAACTTGGAAATATTGTTTTGAAATTGTTTTGCAATATGCTAAGTACGTTGCTTGATTCCAAAGGGTTTGGAGTTTCTGCAGGGAATATTATCAGAATGCCTTTTTCGTTTCAATAATCTACAACTTGTCGGTTTACTTTTTACATTCAAAACATCTAATATCTGTTGTTAAGACTTCAAAATCTTGTAACACCTTTTCGATATTGCCTTTGTGAATATTATTTTTCTTTAATACATTATATTTAGTTCGGGCCATATTGTTTATGAAATAAAATCTTTAGTTAGTTATTATTTAATACTGACCATATATTTTATAAATGATAATTTTAAATTCACCTTTTAACTGCTTTTGGTTTTTTTGTAAATAGATTTTTAAAATATATTATTTTTTCTTCTTTTTGGAATTTGGAAAACTAATCGAAAAGGAAACCAAAAACAAATGTTTAAGTAATTTTTAAGACATTTAATGCCAAGAAATAATTATATAAACTTAATTGGAATGAAACACAATCATATGTTAAGAAAATATTTAGAAAGCTCATCACACACAAGCAACGTTTTTGGCAGAACGTTGAAGTAACGTGATGTGGCAATCGATTTATTTGGATGGGAACGTATCGTGCAAATGACACTGCAGCGTAAGTAATATTTTGTGTGGGTTTACCATATTTCTCAAGGCAAATCAATAAAACAAAAACATAACTATCACAAACAAACGAATAAAATTTATGTAGATAAAAGAAACTTGTTAATTTATTTTGATAAAAATATTACGCCAGACCAACCACAGGCTTCTTCACGAATATTGAGTATAACTGACAGATATAAAGCAAGCGCACTTCATTTACGAGGGCCATGGCATCTCAGGAAGAGACGCTCTTGGGTCAGATAATTTGGTTTCTCTGTATTAAGAAAAATAAAGATATCTCAAAAGTGCCTATTATCACTCATTAACTATTTTACGGAAACTAGCGAACAATATTGAACTAAAATGTGATTGCCTTTATTTTTTCATGCAAAATTTAACCTAAAATTTATGCGATAAATGACTAGTCCAGTAGTGCGATTCAGTAACTTTTAACAATTCGATAATTGCTAAATTTACCGACAATTATTGCGATTTGCAGTAACGATTTTGTTATTCACTAATTGCTTCTTAACAACATCGTTATAATTTCCTTTTACTTTGGCATCTCTATCAATATACATATAAGAAAAGCACAAAGAAAAATAAACAAAAAACAATTAAATTTATTTATTTATTGAAATTTTTCCCAAAAATTTTTTAGAATTTAAAAAAATGAATGTTAAATTTTATGAAATTTAGTGATATGAATGTTAAATTGCATGTTTAAATAACGGTAATATTATTTTTTATGCATAAAAGATTGTGTGTTTGTGTATATAGTTATAAAATATAAATTTTGTTCTTTGCATAACGCACGTGCTCCTGACTTTTATTTATTTCATAACAACAGAAAAATTATTGTCGTTTACATACCGATAGCGAATATCGTTAAGTGTTACTGAATACCAAATTCGATAAATTTTCGTTATACATATTAATTTTAACAATACGATTATCGTAATGAAAGTTACTGAATCCCACCACAGAAATAGAAAACGACATTTAAATCGTTTTGTTCTTATTACCTACTTTATTATGCTAATTTTGCTTTATTATTTTATGACAATGTTCATATAATCGAAAAATCACTTTTATTAAAACCTTGTACATATCATAATCCCCGTGCGTTTTATTTCAAGAAAATATTTGAGGTTAATTTCTCGAAACATTTCATCAGTATGAATTATACTAATCATTTGTGGATCAAATGGTGAGTTCGCCTCATAGGTGCATCTTTTAATATCGAGGAGGAAGGGGGCAATTGCTGTATTTACTAAACTATTAACCCAATTCGTATTTCAAATAGAACAAAATTATTTTTGTTGTTGAATGACAGATGGCACTATGACCGCCTCATTCACGAGATGCGTCATCGTTCGTATTTCAAAATTGGAAAAATGGGTTGATGAGTGGGGAGAATGGGTCCCCCATATAAGAAAATAGATTCCAGGCGAAGCCGGACAATCATGTAGTACTCCTATAAAAACAAATTGTATTAAACTAATGATGCAAACGTACCTCTTTTTTAATTTCATTGTGTTGCTGCTGTAAACTCTGTACTGTTGGCTGAGCTGTTGAAGGTATTGTAATGGCTGGACTAAACGTGGGACTTGGTTGAGGGCTTGGAACTGAAACAGGTGTGCTGCCAACAGGTGGTTGTTGCTTTTTTCTTAAGGAATCCTTTAATAAATAAATATGTATTATAAAAAAACACGCAATTGATTATGTTTTATATAAAATATAGAAAATGGAAAAAAAATTAATGGAAAAATACCTTGTAGCAAACTGAGCACAAACCATCTGTAGCTGGATTTCCATAAAAACCGCAACCAGAGCGGCACATAGGTTGCATTGGATTTGATTCGCGTTCCATTGCTGGTTTTTATTGATGTTGACTGGTTGGTTTTGCGTTTTATTATTTTATAGTTTTTATTTTCGCACAGCGAAGTAAATTTTTTAATATTATATTTATTTTAATGATGTAGTTTTTGTTGTTATTATTTTTTGAAGGTAATTTGTTGTTGCTACTAATTTTTTTACAAAAATATAAATAAATTTGATAAACAAGAAGATATAATAAACTTTTGAATTGAAGCTGTTGTTTATTTTGTTTATTTTTCTTGAATAGAAGAGTACGAACGAAGTGAGAACTTGTTGTTGTGAGCTTTTTCAAATTGCAAAATTGTTTAAATTGGAACTGTGTAATTTTTGTGTTGATTAAAGCTGGTGATTGTTGTTATTTGTAATTTTCTTTTATATTTTTAGCTCAATTTTGTAGCATGAACTAAACGTCGAGATTTTTATTGAAAACAGTTGTTGTTTTTCTTTTTTTATTTTTCTTTTCAATGCGCAAAATTACGATTTGTCTATTTTAAATCTTTTTGATTCTCTCTCTCCTTTTTCGTTTTGTTTTTTTTACTTTCAAATGTTTTTTCTCAGCTGGTAAGTATTCCTCCTCTCAAACAATGATGACGAAGTTGAATTTTAAATTAGAGTTAATTGGTGACTGGTACGCTGGAAAATCACGTCAATTAATAAACTATAAGTTAGAAAAAATGTTTTGGTCGCTAGCAATATTACATACATACATATGTACATATGTAGTCATATGCATATATGTATTTGTTTACATATCTATGAGGCTAGATGTGATCTGGACTGGTATACATACATAAATATCAAGTAATTTCATGTAAGATTTCAATCATGACTTATTTTGGTCTATAAATAAAATAATAATTTGATTAAACAAATGAATTTAGCATTCCTATCAAACCTTATTTACCACTATGCACTATTTTAACATGTGGTTTATGCTACAGCTCCTGCTTTGATCGTCATCCATTTAAAAAAAAAGTTGGAAAATTTAATTCAATATTCAAAATATTACGTTCAAAAGAACGGTAGAAAAGAAGACATTTCAGGCCATTTTCCTCTATTTTCATTTTTAAATAAAATAGGTTTAATTTTTTTTTTTTTTTTTTTTTTGAATTTTTTGCCATTTATCATTTTATCTTTGGCTATAGAAATAAAACATCTTGAAATTTTTCATTAAAATCCAAAAACTATAAAAAATGGACTTAAACTTAAAAATTAAAATAACTATCCACGTTTTATATCTTATTTATTTGTTGCGGGTTAGCAATATCTAGATATATATATTTTTATGCTTTGTAATTCACAAAAATATATTTGTGAGTTTTTGTATAAATAGATGAGCTTTGGAATTTTTTTAAACATAAAGGGTAAAACATCTACTGATGAATTGGTATAGCTACCAACGAAATATATATCTAGATATTGCTAACCCGCAACAAATAAATAAGATATAAAACATAAATACTTGAGTACATGCTCAAATAAATGTAAAAATTTAATAACTATCCACAAAATTTAGGAAAAAACATATTCAACACAAAACTTGTAAGGGCATTTATGTAGGTATTATTATTTTTAATTTGAAGCCATTTTCTAAAGGGGTTATTTTTTATGGAGCTATACATACATATGTTAATATTATACCTATACATACAATGTAAATATTTATGTTGGGGTTAAATTAAATTTCGATTGATATCGAAACAGGCAGTAATTTACATTAAGGTCAGAGATAAAACAAAGTATGATTAGTGATAAATCCAATAAGGTTCCAGTCCAATCACAAAAAGATCTTAAAGTATAATTATTTCAAACTCTATTAAAATAGAATATATGCATAGGTAGTACATACATACTACTATTTCTATTTGCGACCAATTCATTTGTAGTTACATATACTACATATGTATATATGTATGTACATATGTACATATGTATATGTTTTTATGTAGTTACATATTTCTGAATGCATGCATGTAGGTACTTACTTTTATAATAATGTTTTGGAGTACCAATATGTAGAGTGTAAATAATAATGATGGATCAATTAAACTGCAAAGAAAACAAAAAATTTCAAAAATTAATAGGTATAAGATGAAAATTTGTATACATATGGTGCAGTAGGCAACCGGGAAGAATTCAAACGAAGAAAGAACCACTTTTTTAAGTGCTTCAAAGGTACTGAAATAATAGTACCTATCCTGGTCTGGCCAATCGTTTTATACATCGATAAGCAGATGTTGTTTCTCTTATTTGTGTTAGTAAATATGTTTGAATACATGGAAGCAACTACATTTAAAAATTTTTATACAGTAATAAAATAAAATACCTAGTTAATAAACTTTTTTAATTAAGAACCATTAAAAGACGTTAACGTTTGGTTCAATCTGTAATGAATAAATCGAATAGATAAGTAGGTACCTCCTATATGGCTAAATATTTTTGAATACCGATATTTACATATTTATCGATACCTACTTACATATTTAACAACTGTTTATCAGTTAAGATAGTAGATTATATGATTTCCAAACAAATTAAGAAATGATAGATAAGTATGTATGTATGTACATATGTATATTTAATCATAGTTTCCAAGTCTCATTTGCATTTTCTCTATGCAAGATTTTAAAATGAGTGGGTTTTTTTATGAATCAGGGCAACTCCCCATATTGTTTGTTTTACATTTATTTTATTCAACTTTTTCGATATTGTGCAATGCATGAGTGATAAATTTTGTTTTTACCACACCTAAAAGAAAACGTCAAATGACAAATAGGTATGCAAAAAAAAAAAAAAAAACTAACAGAAAATGTTACCCCTTAATGGTAGCAAGAAAAAAACAACGGTAAGTAAACAAAACTGGTGTGGTGAATTAGACAGTTAAATGTGTGTTAAGCAAATCGTACATCAATATCTTTTTTTCTCCTAACATCCATACATACGTACATACATATGTACATATGTATGTAGATACTAAGAAGCAACTGCAGTATTTGACCATTAAAATGAAAAGAAAAAAAATAAATAAGAGAATATTATTTAAGTACCTATTCATGCGCAAAAAGGCATCATTGCATAAGTCACCACAATGAATAGTCTACTAATAACTTCTCCTCTTGTTTCTTTTTGCATCTGTTAAGTTTAGATATTGCATACCTACGTACATACGTACATGTAGTTTTGTACAATTATACAATTAAAAATTACAGACTCTTTCCTCCGCGTTGACGAAAATAGCAAGAGAGCAATCATACACAGATATTTTATTTTATTTTTTACATTTATTTACATTGAATATTGTGAATGTTATATACATACATACATACATACATACATACATACATACATAAAAATATATGTAGGTACGTATGTATGTATGTACATATAAATAAAACAAAGTTTTAAATCTGGTGCTTTTAGCTGAATTGCAATGCTTTTTTCTGGAGTTTAGTGATTTTTGTAATTTCAAACTTGACAACACTGCTGATTCTAAGCCCAAGTGGTTCTATGATGAGTAGGTATTACATCTTATTTGCTTGCTGCACAACAACTTACATAAGTTAACATGCATAAATAGGTACATACTTAGGTATATACAGTGAAACCTCTCCTAACGGACACCTTCCATAACCGGACACCTCCTATAACCGGACAAACTTTGCAGAACCATGATTTTCAACTGCTTTTTCATACAAAATGTATTCCCATAACCGGACACTCTAATAACCGGACGCGGACAACAAAATTTTTAAAATAATGATCTAAAAATCCCTCATAAGCGGACAAAAGCGTTAAAATCAAGACGAATTTATCAGAAAAATATACCAAAAAAAATATACCAAATAAATACAACACTTGTTAAGTTACTATTTTTTCCAACTCTGTTTCATATTTGTGTTAATGCCATTCAATTTTGTGATTCCCCTTTTAACACCAATGACAAAGAAATTTCTATTTATGTGAACAAATTGTTTGATTAACTTGTTTTGATTGCTTTAGAACACAAAAAAAGAAATGGCAAATAAACAAAACATGTTATCAATCAAAAGACGACTTTGTCGCGTTCCAACAGATAAAAAATATTGAAAGTCATTTTGAAACTCAACAACTCAAATTGAGCCGGTCTAAATTAAAGCAGTCACACCTGAATCAATTTTTTCGACCGCAGTAGAAAGCTTAGCATTATAAAATAAAAAGATGTATTAAAAAAAAAGTTGTACCTCTTTTAAGCGGACACCTCTTATAACCGGACAAAAATGCCGCGACAGTGAGTGTCCGGTTATGAGAGTTTTCACTGTATTTAAATACATTAGTGCAAATAAAATTGAAACTGTATTGTAAAACTTTAAAACTAACTTTGGCATGTTGTCTGACTGGCTTTTTTTATTTCTTTTTTTACCTTTTTACAATTAACTTAGTTGTTTTGTATCCAAACTGGTTTATTGCCTTGTTAATGGCAGCAACAGCGACAATAACAGCAATCAACTTAACAGCCTTGAAATGTATTTTAACAGATTTGTTGCTGCATTTTTCGCACAAAAGTGCCTATTTCTTTTTATTGTGTATATGTATGTAGATATGTTGGTATGTATGTATGTATGCAAAGAGCGGGTTTTATTGTAACTAAAACAAAGCATAATTATAGTGTTCTCATTGATACGTACATACATACATACATACATACATTCATACACAACACCATTTAAAAATATATTTTTGGAGACAAACTCCAGACATATTAATGTACATACTTACATATGTACATGCTTAGGTACAATACATATAAAGATCATAGCTGCCAGATTTGACGATTTATCATTTTGACGATTTTGAATCCTAAAAATGACAGTGACGATGGGACGAATTACACCCTATTTTGTACTGAACTTTACTGCATGCATTTTACTAAATTGCGTTCGTTTACACAAAATACAGTAAATGACAACACAAATTGAGAGCGTAAAGTGACAGTTCTTAATTGAGAACTTGCAAATTGTTACTGCAGAAATTTTTCGCAGTAAAGTTTAGTAAAACAAGAAAACATATCGCTCCTTTATTGCAACGTAGTCATATCTCAAAAAACTCAAACTTGGCAAAATGCATTTAAAGTTTTCAAAGCGTAAGCATTTATATGGACGGCTTGAGCATGTTAGCGGTTATAACTTGGGTTTAGATAGAGATATGTTTATGCAATTTTTTTTACAAATAAAGAAGGTATTGAGAAACTCTTTTTCGTCAGTAACTGAAAATTTTTGTTTTTGAGATATGACTATGTTGCAATAAAGGAGCGATATGATTCAAAAGGTAAACAAAGTGTGCAATTTGTGACTAAAATATTTATCAAACTAAAAATTTAATTAAAAATAAAATTAAATTAACATTAAATTGAACTTGTTTGTGAAACAATTACCTACATACATGCATTTTAATGGAAAATAAAAGTTATTTTAGTTTTGTGGAGTTATTTTAATTCTTTGGAGTTGTGAAATTCTAAAGTACATGGGTACTTAGTACTGCACTTCTGTTTACGATAGTCAGTAGCAAAAACAAATATTCATGTACTTTGAATAAATTTAACCATACACAAATATGCAAAATCAAATAAAATAAAAAAGAAGAAATGGGAAAGATTAAATAAATTAAATTGTTTATATTTTATTAAAATATTTGTGTAACGATGAATAAATTGTTCAAATATCCAAAAATTTAAAAACTTTTCAACACTACCATCAGCTGTTGCCTAAATCTTACGAATTTTTACAATTTTTCCGTTCGCGTACTTTTTCGGGCAAATATATTTTTGGAGAGTAAATTTTGCTGTGTACTCATTTATTACTCATTTACTGCATTTTACTGTAAAAGTAAACAAACGGATTTTGATCAGGTAGACGTATCCTATTATTTGTGTATACCTTTGGTATGTATGTATCAAATTACGTATGCATATACGTACTAAGATACATACATACCTACCTTTAAAACAATTCAGAAAAATGTCCGAGCATTAACATTATTATCGCATTTTCAATAAGGATGCTTTAAAAGGTAAAAATGTACATATGTATGTACATACGTTATGTTATTGTATTGGCTTAAACGGTGTGATGGCGGTGGGTCTGATCTGATCTGATGTCAAGAGCAGCAACAACAACAGTCATTGATGCAACAGTTTTTTTTTTGTTTTTATTATGTACACACATACTCGTACATACTACATATAATAAGATTCCTAGAACTCTTCTGACATGATAAGGCAGCCATTATCTGTGCACCATCTTCACGCTCATGTTTTGGTTATTTATGTACAACAAAAAGAAATGAAAATTCAACAGCTTAAAATGTCTATAAAACAAAAATTGCTAAAGAAATCAAAATGGCCACACAATAAAAGAAGTAGGAAGAGGAGCAACAAGGCTGATAGTTTTACGTGACCGGATATAACTTTAATAGCCTTTAATCTCTGCGATGCTCCCCACATAAAGTGAGTTCATTCAAAACAAAGCAGTTTTGTTGCAAACAGATATTTTGAACATTTATTGTTTGATTTGTCTTTTTTTTTTTTATTGTTACTGGTGAATGTTTTATCTTTAAACTTAAAGTGAATTTGACTTTGAAGAAATTATTTTTGTTTATAAAGGGTTATAATTAAAGTTAAAAGTAAGAGTTTTTATCCAGATACACAGGACTGTAAGAGCCAATACATCGTTTTAAAATTTGCATGTTAAAAATTATGTATTTGTATAATTATTTAGAAAAAATACAACATACTTTAAAACTTCTGAAGTGAGGATACAGTGAAACTTCAGTGAAACAAAAACGGTAAATACATATAATGAAAATTGTCTTAGTTCACTGAAAAACCTCGTTATTGCATTCAAAAGCCTCTATACAACGTAGTAGATATTTATTCAAAAGCATATGAGTAGGTATACAACGAATTTAAAATAAAGCAAAATTTTAAAATTTACAAGCGCTTTTCTAGCAACCACAAATTTTCGTTTGGCAACGCATTTGCAATTCATTATAACGGATTTCTCTTTGCTTCATATTTCGTTATACCAAGATTTGTCTGATTTATACGAACAACGAAACAATAGTTATAACAAAGTATTTTGCGATCCCATTCCACTTTCGTGATATCGAAGATTCACTGTGTCTACATACATATACATAAGTATAATTTAACAAACAGCGATTTAATAGTGCAGCAAAAAATACGTAGTTTTCCAATTAATTCTTGTATGTTTGAGTTACTTAATTGACGAATTTATAAGCAACAAGCACCTTTATTTTATATAATTTTTATAAAAATATTGAGGTTGAACGCATTGGTTTGAGTCGGACTACCTTCACTAATTGTTAGATATTTTTTATTACATTATTATTATTATTTTTTTTTTTTTGTTTACATATAAATATTTTAATAAAGTCAAGAAATTGATATTGCGAAATTACTAGTTTTATAAAATCATATTGTTTTAGTTAATTTTTTTCAATATATTTTTATCTTAATCCTTTCAATTTTTGTAAAAATTTGTACGTATGTACGACGTACATTGTACGTACGTACATATTAAATTTTAATAAAGTTTTTTTTTTTTAAACACAAAATTTAACTTGGATTTGAAAAGAGTGCATGCATTTCAATAACAATTTTATGTGTCAAATTTGTGTTAAATTGTTTTTTATGAATAAGGCATTTTCCGTATATACATAGTACATATTTTCGTAGTCAAGTAAAATAGGTAGAACCACTATTTTTCGTTAAAATAATCGTCATTGACTTTTTAATCTTTTGTTTGTGTTGCTTTAAATATATAATTTTTGTAAGGAAGTCATAAATGTGTTTTGTTTACTCGTAGTCTTCAAGGCTAAAATTTATTTTGTAAAACAAAGAATGAATAAAGAATAAAATCGTAATTGAAATTTCTATGCATAAAAACGAAAAGCATAGTGTGCTACTTTAATACTGTTCGCTAAAGCCAAATGACGAGTCATCAGCGGAATTTGTAAAAAAAAGCTATAACGATCATAATAATTTCTGGTTTATTTGAATAATTTAAACAATTAAAAATTATGACGTCATATATTTATTATTCTAGATATACAAATGTATGTACATATGTACATACCGTATGTTTGTACATACCCTGTCGGAAAAAAAACGAACTTTAAACTAACATTAATGTATGGAAAAAACTAACTTTTTTAACATTGCGATGTCCTAGAAAGTAATCAGTTTTCTTTGCACTAATTGTAGCTAACTTTAAAGTTAATTTTAAAAAGTCAAAATGTATGTAGTTAGTGAGTATAGGTAGGTACATAAAAAAATATATTTCATTTTTATGTTATTTTCTCAATTCTATATTCAGTAGTTTTATAGTAATATTGTAATAATAAATGTTTTTTTAAATTTTTTTTCACCGGTTCTGTGCTGGGACTTGAACCACAGGTCAATGGATTAACAGTCTACCCGCATACCACTCAGCTAAGGTACCACACTTAAATATTGACAGCAAGAAGTTATGAAATACTTGAAATAATTTTAAGAGTTCCTAAATGAGTAAATTTGTTGGCGCTCACCATATTCAATTATAAATTAGAGTATATATGTGAGTACATATATACTCAACCTACTAATTGATTTTGGTTACGTTCTGCATTGTATTGTGGTTAGCTTTATAGTTAGTCTAGAAAAACCAATTTAAAAGTTAGCTTTTCTTGTAGCTAGCTACACATTTGACGACAGGGTACATATACACCTACATATGTATGTATGTACATATAAAGATAAAAATATTTTTATTTACCTTAGTATAGAAAAATTGCGTATTTATTAGAATCAGAGATGGAAAGGTTTGTATTTTTTTATACAACATTCAGTTACATATTTTTAATCATCAATAAATTTAAAAAATAAATAAAAAAACTTCTTATACCTAGGTACCTACCTGGTACATACATACATATGTATACTATGTACATACATAGGTATTTTCTTTTCAAAAACATATCTTTTGTTTTTCCAATAATTGATCAATACGACCACAGCAAAATGTACAGAAACGTAAGTCCTTACATCGAAACATATTTAACCCGGCCTATTTATCTTCATACACATACAATTAAGGCAACAAAACATTTAATTGAAACTATTAACTACAAAAAAGCGAAAAATAAAAAAAAATTATGTACCTATTACATAAAAAACAAACACACACACACCACAAAAATGCAATGTTGTAGATACTATGTTTATGCAGGAACATAAATACAAACATTATTGTATGTATGTGTATATGTATGTTATAAAAAGGGCAGACACTGATGGACAGACATTACGACCAACAAGCGAAAAATAATGGATTCTTGATGCTGGCAAACGAATAACAACTGGAGTAACTGAAAAGGCTTAACACGAAACGAAACAAGATTCTCCTCTCCTTAGGAAGAATTATTTATGTACATATATTTTTATATTCCTTTGTAAAATGTTAAAAAATAAATCAAAATGTTTTTTTTTCTTTTTTTTTAAGAATCCATGTGTGGTGGAGGCCAATAGCTTAAGGCACAATAGGGTAGTGCGTGTGTTGCGGTCTGTTGAAATGGCGGCTTTTAATTTTTGTATGAGAGGCAACCAAATGTCTGTCTGACGGCATTGTGTTGCAAAGTAACAAACAAAAGGCAAATGAACGGTAAACAACATAATAAACTCATATATGAACAAGAAAAACACAACTAAAAAGTGTTATTGAACCACAGAAAGAAAAATGTAAGTACATACATACATAGTATGTATGTATGTATGTAAATGTGTATGTACTTACATAAACACACTTCGTGTGAATAAAATAAAATGAACTCAGTGAATTTTTGTTAATCAAAAATTATTTTTTGTTTTTGTGACGGACTACTTGTTGCCCCCCACAAGCATTTTTCGTCTGGATTGTTTTTCTACTTCACATATTTTTTAGTCTCTAAAGTCTACGTTCCTGTTCAGTTGACTAGACGGACGCACAAACTTTTTTCTTTGGAAAGCCGTTTCTTCATTCTGCCTTAATATGTATTTATGCAAATACCAACATACTTTTTTTAGCAATTAAATTCATGAAACAAAAGTTGCAGCAGTTCCCACATACTTAAATGCGCCCTAATTTAATCAATTCCCCGTTTTAATGCATAAAAGTTGCTGGCTAGAAAAATAGCCCCATTACAGCAATTACTTTTAAATGTACCCCGTTTAAAAGCCTTTCCCGCTTAAATAATTCATTTTATAGAAAAAAAAATAGGTATATTAATATACCTATCTAAGATGATCGTTGGCTTAAAACATTACTAGACGGAAGAAAATCGCTGAACTGAATAGGTACCACAAGGCAAGGACCCAATTTACAGTATTAAGTTAACTAATAACAATGGTTTAACCAAAGATTTTTTCATACAAATATCATGAGTTAAGCTACGATCATTAGGTAAGTAAATACTGTAAATTTGTGCCTAAATAAAAAATTCCATCGCCTTACACGCTTAATGAGTAACCGAAATTTTCTTTAAAAAAAACTTTCATTTGCTTTTTAATAAATTTTTATATAAAAATTACTTTTCTATTTATTTGCAAATTTTTTGATGATTAAGAGCGTGTTCGGAAATGCATCACTGCTCCGCATAAGATGCGCATGTGTGATTAGTTTGCTCAGCTGATACAATACAACATATGCAGTATTAACAGCCGCTGATTTTCAAAACGTACACGGCATCAGATGCGGCGCAGTGATGCATTTCCGAACAGGCCCTATATTCTGTTACATATGTAAACAAAAAACAGCTGATTATTTTATTCATGTCCGAACTTACCCTAAGAAAAAGTCCGTGCAACTTTGTACAGGAAATGAAAAAAATTACTCTCTCATCCGTTCTCAAAATTTAACAAAACTTGTTCTCTGGAACACTTTTGGATAAATTTGTGTAATGCACCTGGAACAGACCTAATTTTTCGGGTTAAAGTAAATATCAGTCAGTCTCCACGTTATTAATAATGACAATAAATATTGATCTTATTCTCTCATCCATAGCATACATATTTTTAAAGCAAAAAGGAAATATTAATAAATTCATATCGTGTATGTATGTATTTACATATTGGCACATTATTATATATGTATATACAAACATACATATGTAAATACTTATATCGAGTAAAAAACCCTGAAAGAAACCTGGGGGCAAGTACCTCCAAGTCACCAGATTTGTCGACTGTTTTGGTGACTTCTAGGCGACATTGTCAACAAAGTGTCTACATTTTTTTATTTGCTTTGATGAGAAAAAAATTTATACACAACAAATAAGAGTTCTAATTAGACGCCAAAGCGCTATTATTCGTCGGCGGCATAATTGTTTTTATTAATCTAGTATTTTTTCAATTGTGTTATAATAAGTATGCAGTACATTAAACTCTATCAATTTAAAAAGTACATACAAAATCCCATTTTTCATATTTTGTATAGGTATTTTAAAATACCTGTTAATAATGAAATTTACGGCCTATTTCACGATGTCGAAAGAATTTTTCCATATGTTTTCATTCGTATAATTTTGAATTTGTTTTTGTATCAAATGTATTTGTACGAAAGAAAAAAAATTCAAAATTCTTTCGATATCGTGAAATAGGCAGTTAATTTAATTTTTTTTTAATACTATTTAAAGGGCTGAAATGTACCTTGTTTACTTTTAATATTTAATTTTTTTTAATAAAACATCAAATGTTAAGAAAAGTTTCATTAACGACGTTAATTTCAGAAAATTATTAAAAGTGTAGACTAGAATTACTAAAAGGCACTAGTGAATCTCTGGTGACAATGTCTACATATAGTCCCAAAAGAACTACCAACTCAGTAGTACCAGTGTCAGTAGTAGATTTCCAATGACACGCACATGTTAAATGTCTATAGTAAAAAAGCATTGTCGGGGGTATAATAAGTCACTAGTACTGGTGACAGTGTATATAGTGAATCAGTACTGATTGACTAGTGACATTTCCTACAGGGAATATACATGCATTAATAATATGTGTAAGGATAATTTTTTGTCTTGTAAAAAATCATTTTAAGGAATATATTTTTACGATTTAGGTATAATGTAGTATGATATACATAGTTCAATGAAATTGCAGAAACAAAACGCAATCGTTAAGATATTACATACGGATGTAAGTATGTATCTGGTTAAACTCAAGATTAAAAATTAACATCTCAAAAACGTAAAAAAGTACTTACATATCGCACGTCTGTAGGTATGTACTCGTATGTATACCATGCAGCCAAGTAACACGTAATAATTATTAATGAACAAATAGATACAAGATACATGCATACATACATACATACATACATACATACATACATACATACATACATACATACATACATACATATAAACATATGTACATTAGGGGCATAACCAATTTTTTGGTCAACCATGTCTTAGTAACCACGAAAATCATAATCTTTTGTAATTTTTCTCAAAAAAAGTTCACGCACCAATTGGTTTTTCTAAATAAGGTGTATAAAAAATTATTTAAAAATTTATTATTTTTTAAATATTTCTTCTAATTTCTTTGATCTTTTATTAAATTTATTTTCAGTCTGATTTTTGTGAGTTAAAGATCCACTTTTTTGTTTTTTTATGAAAAATAACAATAACAAATTTTATTTTTAAAAAACCAATATTTCGCTACCAAACAATAGGTAGCTTCTTCAGGGTTATATTACGTTAATATTTATATAAAAAAATGTTTTGTTTGTTTACAAATTTTTGATAGGAAATTGAAAAATTTGAAATAATTTTTAATTTTTTAACGTAATATAACCCTGAAGAAGCTACATAAAATAAATATACGTTACCTTATAGTTTTTTATGATCTATCGGACTGTGCTATGCCAATTTTGATATTTTAAAAAATTGTTATAGTTATCTCCCTAATGTACATACATCGGATCGGATACATCCATATGTACATAAATACTGTGTATAAAAAATATTTGTTTGAAGGTCGTTCATAGACTTTTATATTTTTTTTTTAATGCGATCAATAAGATTTTAAATAAACACGAAAAGTTTAAATATGCCACAACTTGTGTAGACAGCGAATTTACAGTGTACAAAAAGGTTATTGACTGTTTTAAGTATTTTATATGGGCATTTCCGCAGAAAAACCTATTTTTTGTCACGTCACCTTAAATTTATTGATTTTAGCATCACTTGCCCACTTATAGACGGAATAACAACTTTTTTTTTGTTCGTTTCAACAAGTTTGGTAACTATTTAGAAGGTAAATAAAAATTATGAAATTTTTTTACAAAATACCTACAATTCAATGATATTTATTAAAAATTTTGATAAAAAAGTGAGCTCATCGTTTGAAAAATTAATCAAATAAAAAGATACCTCATATAAACTGTTTAGTATCAGGTTTTTCTGCTGAACGCGCATATTGTTAATTTTGTGACATATAATTAATAATTTTTTAAAAATATGTAGGCATATTATTTAATATATGTACATATTCATGTACATATGTATGTATGTACGCACAAATAGTCTATAAAAAGTATTAACATGTACTTATAAAGAAAATATGTATGTATATGTATGTATGTATTTTAATAATAAATTTCAAGCACATACATATGTATACATTAATACGTACTTAATTTAAAATCAATTAATTTTTTAACTTTAAGGATATTGACATTGCTTTGTTCCAACAAAGTAAACAGCAATAACAGAATCAGCAGGGAGGAGATATGACCAAAGAGGTGATGAGAGAATATCATTATAATGATGTTAAATAAGAAGTAAATTACGTTAATACTGTATGTATTGACATATGTATGCAAGTATATTCATGCATGTATGTATATACAGTAGAAACTCGATTCTCGCAAGTATCGAGTATTAATTTCCCATACAAAATAAAAGGCACATACATCTGTTTAGAATATAAGTTTAATATTTCAATTCAAAACACTTAAGTTCAACGCATTCGTATAACAGTAGATACAAATTTTATGTGGAATTAAAGAAATTTAAAATTTTTGTTTGTTTTGTACCAAGTCGCTTGTTAAGTACTACACTGCTTCTTAGTCTCTGGAGCATCATAATATCGACTAATGAAGCATTGTTTTGTCAATAGTCAGCTTAAAACTGAATCAAATTAAAACATTTCATCAGCACCATAAAACGACGGGTCATTCCCGAAATGTATTCAGTCTAAGAAAACGTAAACAAAGCAGCACGCAAGAGTAATACAAAAATGTTGCAAGTATCGAGTTCAAAGTTGCAAGAATCTAGGTGTGCAAGTATCAAGTATGTGCAAGAATCGAGTTACTACTTACTGTACATATATGTAGATCTGTTAAACATTAGGGGGTTACTTCTTGTTATTTTTATTTCTCTACTTCGAAAAACTTTCCCACAGTTGCCAGAAACGAGAGAAAAAACGTTTTTTTTTATTTTAAATTAAGGCACATGTTTGATGCTGTCGCATACCAAAGAATAATTAACATCAAATATTTGTCTTAAAAGACACGCAATTATGATCAAAACCATGTGTTTTAAAACGAGCGTTAAGCTATGTTCAGATGATTGGCAGATCTTACAATATTGTAAGATTTGGCAATATGCTGACAACGTACTGACACTGAAAAAGGTAAATTGTCAGTTCAGACGATTCTAAGAAAAACTTGCAAATTCATTGTCAGAAAATTGTCAGACAATAAATTTATCTGCCAAGAAAAATTGTCAGTTTACACGGTTGTCAGATTGTTGTGTGGAAAAATTGCCAGATGCGTTGTTAAACTTTGTCAGAACTGTCAAATCCAATAGTATTTATGGACAGTATTACAAATAGAAAAATTATCTGACAATGGTGCCATTATCAGATGTATTAATTTAAATACATCTGCCAATAAAACAAGAGCTTACAATGTCTGACAATTATCTGACAATGGCAAAGTACAGTGTTCTCACGATTGTCAGATGTCTGACAATATTATTGTGTTACAATGAACTAACAATGCTTTTTCTTGCAACGTTGGAAGACAATAATTGTAAGTTCAGGCGGTTGTTAGACATTTTCTGAAAATTTTTCTGACAATATTGTAAGATCTGCCAATCGTCTCTACATATGTAGCTTTAGAACGATTTTTTACAACTCCAGTTATGTATGTCTGTGCACCGGGGTTCACTTCAGTATTCTTTGTCTCACTCTGTGTGGGTATGTTGTATCAAACCAGGGCCCAAATTACAGCACTCGATATCGATCGAAATTTCAATACAATTTAAATGTAAATTTCGATCGATATCGAATGCCGTAATTTGCCCCCAGATGTATTTTGTGCAACCAACGTTATGACACAATAAGTCATAGACAGTTTTGCTTTGGTTTTGTTTGATTTTGGTTCTCTCAAAAGAACTTATGTATGTTCTGTTGTCGTATTAGTCAGAAAAACCGTTTTGCCTTACGCCGGGGTTTGTTTAGACTTTTAATAGAGTAATATGTATACGTTTTAGTACTACAGAAGATAAAGAATAAAACTGTTTTTTAAGACAAATTTAATACCTATTAGTTTGTTTTACTTTTAATTAAAGTTTTTTTTTCCATTTCCATTTTTCACTTAACAATTTAAGCAACTTTTTCATCTCACCACTTAACGTGTTCCAGGAATTTGGAGTTCAAGTTGAACCACCCTAATTCATGCCATTATAACTACATACATACATATGCACATTTATACATACATATCTACATTCATTGTCACATACATAAATAAATATTGTATATACATACCTTGCAGTAAACTTGGGGCCAATTGTCTCCAAGTCACCACTTTTGTCTACTTGTTTGGTAACGTCTTACTGGGCTTATTGCTGACAGGTCACCAATTTGACGACTAGTGCTGACTTCTTGATGATAATTGTCAACGATACGTTTACACTTTTTAGTTTGCTTTAACAGGTATAGACTAAAATTATAGAAACGTACTAGTAATTTTCTGGTTCGAATGTCTCTACTTGGTCCCATTAGAACCACGTAATATCTACCTAGTCAGCACTCTCAATGTTACTAGTACATTTTCAATGACAAGCACATGCTAAATGTCTATAGCACAAAGTATTGTATGGGGGGTAATAGAGAGTAGTACTGGTGACGAAGTCCAAAGGGAGTCAGTACAATTTCACTAACGACATTTCCTGCAGGGTATGTGCATAAAGCAAACACAATGCATAACAACAAACAGCAAAAACACATACTAATATGCATATGTATATATACATGGCTAGATGCTGTTGGGGAATAAAAACAACAACAAAACCCATGATAAGTCATGTTTACTACGGATCAGAGTTGCCACGGTCAGAGTTTTTGATTCACATATGTAATAAGTTTATATATTTATATGCCTAAACATATATACATATGTATGTATGTAAATATACATATGTATGTATGATGTTGTCCAATGTGCACATTTATGTACATACTTACATACTTAGCTACAAAGCTGAATCCTCTTTTCTACTAATTTATTTTGTTTACTAACCATATACATACAGCAAATACACATACATACATACTATATAGGTAAATACAGATTAATTGTTGTAAAATGAATACCTATGTCAGTTTTTTTTAGATTTTATATCAGGCGTTTTGTTCCTCAAATGACAAAAAGAATAGACAATATTCGTAGCCACATACATAAGTATCGTCAAATGATTTGGTAAAAGCGCCAAGATGCACAAATATCTACATCGACTTTTTGTTTCATTATACATACATACATACATACATATGAATGTAGGTATGTATGTACAAAATTTACACCCCCTTTAATTAAAAATAATAGTACATACGAGTATGTATGTATGTACATGGGTACCTACATATGTACGTATTATTTTATTAATAAACGGCTTTTATAAATTTATACCTACATATATCGATATTTAATAATTTTTTTGAAATCGCATACATAGGTATGTATTTATGTTTTTTACATAAGAAAAAAAAGCGATTTGAAATAACGTTAGTTAGGGCTTTTCTATACACAGTTAGCGATATGTACAACATGTACATACATGTTTATTATTATTTCAGTTTTAACCATAAACCGAAAACAAAAGTTTCCATACGATATTAATTTAAAATTGGACACAAAGAAGTTTTAATATGTGGATGGGTTATAGGTTGAGTAGATTCATACAAAAACAAACATTTGTTCCACTACACAGACGGGAAAAGTACCTATGTATATATATTTTTTTTTGTTTTTTAAATTGGCCATGCGCATTTGGAATTAAATTTTGTTTAAAGGACAACGCCACAAAGAAGGATTAAACATATTATAATAGGATATTGTTTTTAATTTTTACATACAAAGCGTACTTTTTTTACTTGTTTTAGAAGATATTTGTTATGACTATAAAAATTTAAGAGCTTATTTCATTTTGTTTGAAGTGTTCGAAGGTAGTCTTATTAAGACTGAAAGCAGCAATGTGATGAAATTTTATTTTCATATTAAACTTTTTGTGCTCCCAATTATTTATTTGATATTAAAAGGACACAAAAATTAACACCCTCTGTCATACAGTTGGAAGGCACAGAAAGAACATCAACTCCGATGAGGAAATGTGGTGTTCTTAGACAATAGGTATAATTAAAATTTAATTAAAAACCTAAACTAGTAGCAAAAAAAACTAGTAACAAATGTTTTAAGCATTTTTTATTACGGTCGTCTTTTGTAAACAAATCGTTAGCAGAAATCGCAAATCCATAACTACACACCTTATTTTTCTGTAGTTGAGAAAAAAAAATTTCAAAATAAACGTAATAAATAAGCAAAAAATTTTATTTCGAATTTTCAATTAGTTACGTGAATTTGCGTTTCAGCTAAAGCTACATATCGCACTCGTTCAACAATACTGTATTAACTCAAAATTTTTAAAATTTCGTTTTTTGCAAGAAATCGATGAACAGTGGTCATATCTATCCACTGTAAAAATTTTACACCATTTTCTCCACTCTTTCACCCCAAAAAATACATTTGTATCTCTCTTTGTGATAGAAGAATAGTATAAAAAAAAAAGTTTTTTGCCTCTCCTGAACACTTTGAAATTTTTGGAGTTAATACAGTATTGTTGAACGGGTGCGATATGTAACTACATAACTTGAACAGCTGTTTTTTTTTTTTTTGAGACGTGTGAAATTTGCTTTTTACTATTGAATGAAAAAAACGGAATACACAATTGCAAACTAAAACTTGAGTACAGTAAAAGAAAATAAGAAATAATATCGATTTCTTCGTTATTTAAAAACACAAAAAAGTTTTCTCCATCAAGCTTAAATAAATTGTGAAACCCACCATTAAATGCATTGTTGCCAACTATTGGTGAAACAAAAGCAACGTGGGCAGTTAAAAAAAAAAATACGTGAAAAGGGTTAAAAATTAAAATGAAATTAGGTACGTACTAGAAACAATATAGGTACACTAAATAAACTTACACTTAATTTATGTGGCTATGTACATATACATACATACATACATACATACATACATACATACATACATACATACATAAGTATGTATTTAAGTTGGTAGGCATGAAAACATATTTTTTAATTTCGAGTTTTGCAATATTAGGGGAAAATAAAAAGAAAAAATTAAAATAAACTAATAAATAGTTGAAAAAACAAAAATTTTGGGATTCCCTTATTTTTTTTATGGGAAAAATGTTTCTAAGGGGAAATTAGATGCCATTCGCAAATACATATGAACAATCTTGCGAAAGTGAACTGGCTTGGTTTTAATTAGTTCATATTATCGCGAGCGCACTGTATTAACATATGTACTTATCTATTTTAAGAATAATATACATATGTAGTAGATTAATAAATAGGTACACTTTCAAAAAAGAAATATATTTTTGGACTGAGAATGCGTGACCATGTTTCCCCTTTTGTTGAGCGCCTCTTGGGCTTGTCTTTATTATTTATTATTTTGTCTAAATATATGGTGTTGCGACTTGTGACTATATACATATATATATATATGTTCCCGTCGATCCAATAAGGAGCATAGGGCCTGACTATATTTTATAAAATTATATATTTTAAACAACCTTCTTACCTTTACAGCAGTTTTATCTTTTCGCACTCTACCCTTTCGCCACAGATAATTATAAACAGAATATATAAAGCAACTTATGAGCACTCTTTTGTCGTCAGAATTGCGCGCATCTGGAATCCTTTACCTAATGACCTCAAAGTCTTTACTCTCTCGCTACCAAGAGCTAAATTTGCTTTCCGAAGCTTCTTGACTTCTAGTTAATCAATTAAACAATGTTCCTTGTTCTTAACTTATCAAGATTTTATTGAATTGTATTGGTATTTGCTTATATGTATGCTTTCAAAATAAAATAAATTGATTTGTTGACTCTTTTTTTATAAAAATTGCACTAAAACATTTTTTTATGTACTTTAAAATTTACGGATTTTATTGCGATTTGTAGTTCAAACTTAAAGAAAAAAAAATCGAGTTATGCCTTTCTTATATTAATTAAGCCGTCGGTATATAAAAATTTAGTTAATTGTAAATTTTTATAGTAACGATCTTAAGATTGATTAAATTATTTTTTCAATAATAATTGAAGGTCAAAGAAAAATATAAGAAAATCGGTAACTGTAATCACAATAATAATATATACCTAATATTTTTTTATACGGAGCGTTATTCCCGCACTTTTCTAATATTTAATTATTTTTTTAATATTTTTATTACGTAGTTCTAATTTCTATGAAAAAGAAAATTTTTAAGTTCTAGAAATAATTGAAGCAAACTTCCGTTTGAAAAGAAATGTACTAAAAAAATATATGAACAAGAGCACATGATCAAGAAAAACAATTACATATTTCGATAGTGAATAAAAAATATCAACTAAAAATGAGGACAAATATCTAAAAGCAAATCATGGTTTTTCATTATCAAAAAAAATAATACATATGTGTGTACATATAAACATACGTTGAATGCTCATAAAACTATAACAATGAGAACTCGTGTGTGCATAAGTAGTTATAGAAGATATATTTTATACAATGTACATATGTATGTATATGTATAATCCGGACAGATATAGTTTAAGCTATTGTCCGGATTAGTGGATCGTCCGGACTACAGTTAAATACATTTTTAAACGCATATAATTTGTTTTTATTACCGAACGGAAATATAAGTAAACATAAGAATTCATTTGCATTTAATTAATTTACAGAAAATATAAAGAAAATTAGTAAAAGTGACCAAAAATATTAATTTTGCAAAATAAGAATTTATTTGTTTTCAATTTTTGTAATTTTGAATTTCAAAAAAAATTTCTAATATGTATGTAGGTATTTTGGTTTTACTAATATTTCAAAAGTTTTACAGTTATATTGCAAGTGATGTTACGCAAGATTTTTTTGTTATTGACTTAACCGTAGATCGAGCTTTAAAAAAACTTCATAGTTCTAGCTATGTATCATTTTTGATACATACTGGAGTTCATAGAAATAATTGATTTATTACGACTTTTTGATTAAAGCTTGTGATATATTTAAGTTTTATTCAGGCATTTTATGCAAATATTTTTTACATGTTCACATGTTCAAGTGTTGTTTATACAATCTATGCAGATATTTTTGGCATGCTTGTCATTGCAGTAGGGTTTTTTACATAAGAAACAAAATATTGAGGTCCACTTATTTTTGTTTTCTCCAGAATAGTAGCATTTTTGACAGCTTGCGCGGCTCTTTTTTGGCGACTTATCAACTTTCTGTTTCTTTGATGGACCAGGCACATTGTCATCAGGATCGACAATATTGTGAGTTGACAGTTTCGAAAGCAACGTTATAGTGACGGTGGAAGAAGTAAATAAAAAGAACCCCGAATGTTGTTTACCCGGTTTGATGCAAATCTTGTTACACCTAAAAACAATAATTTTATTTCTACAACACCTCAATACACAATTACTAGGAACCTGGTCGCAAATTGATGATGTTTTCTCTACCTAGCCGACCAGTGGCATAAGGCTCGCTGCGCCAAGTAGTGCCATATTTCGCAATATACAATGAATCAGTATCTGAGTTGCTGCCAATACTGTCATCAGTTTCAGATAAATAGCTTTCAGGCAAACTGTTTTCTCCTTCAGTTTCCGGATCGGAAGCGTCTTCGTCTTCTTCACTTTCATCCATTACTTCATTCACTAGTTCTTCTAAGGTCAAAAACCGTGGCTGCGACATTATTTTGAATACGCACAATTATTTTGAGATCGATATATTCAAACAAAAGCACTCCGTTTTGTAAAAAGAAATAAAAAACATTCACAATATAAAAACACACGTCTCGAATGATACGCACCGCAACACAGAAACACTTGAAATGCCATATGTATCAAAAATGATACATAGCTAGAATTATGAAGTTTTTGAATTTCTCATGGCCTACTTGCAAGACATTTTCAAAACATGCCAAAAAATAACGGGAACAACAAAATAAACAAAGTCACAAAGAATGGTTTATGTACTTTTCTTTAGAAGAAAGTTATGATAATTCAAAAAACAAAATGTATCATTTTTGATACAAAGCTCGATTAACGGTTAAAGTGTGGTTCTGATTTAGGTGTAATTTAGAAAGTGAAAATATTGTTTTTAAAATATGCGGAGAAAAAAATTAGTACGTATATTTTGGTTAATTATATGTATGTACATACATACATACATATGTATATGTACATTTTCTTTATTATATGAAAATGCAATGAGACGTAATAGTTTTGAACAGTTTGTGAAATACACGCATTTTTTTAATTAATGATAATGTTTTATAAAATGACAATTTTGCAAAACCTAATTCCAAAATTGGAACGTGCCTAATAAACGTCGCATTTTTAAGAATTTGGCAATTTATGTTCTTATTATGCTTTTCTCAAATCGAGTTTGCCATGCCTGATCATAATATATTCGTCTACATTGTAGACTCTACAAATACAGGCAAGGTAGAGAGTATGAGAGCACTGTATGACGTTGAAAATTACGACCACAAATTGTAGATTGCTCCCCTCCTAAAATTCATTGAAAATAATAGATAATAAGTAGGTACCTACGTTGTTATTTATTTTCTGCAACTTTTTATACATACATATTTTCATACTTATATGTATGTATGTATGTACTCGTGTATGTATACACCTACAAATAACAAGCAAATGTTCACAAAGATTTAAAATGAATATCGACCTACTTTTGTTTTTATTTTGAGAAAAATAATAAACTAAATAATAAATAAGTATTTCTGTTGCAAAAATTAATACTTAAATATCTGAGACCATCCTTTTGTTTGTCAACTAATTGACAAAATTAATGATCAATTCGTCGTAATAAAAGTAATAAAAATAAAAGTAATAAAGGTATTAAAAGTTCTGAAAAATGTCGCTTACGATAATTTGGCGTTAAAGACTATAAATTTCACACATATGTACATATGTACATATGTCTGTACATACAAACATATGCACGTAAATAGATAATAAATAAAATAAACAGCGCGTGTTTAAAATTTTTTATAAACTAAAAAAAAACTAAAATTTTGTTGATAATTTCTTTAATTACGGCAGCCATACAATACTCACACAAATCCATATGTATGTAGTACAATATGTGTATCAGTGAGCTGCAGAAAGTGCTTAATTTTTGGGTATACTTAATTATGCTCTTTGATTTTTATGATCTAATCGTTTTTGTTCAAAAGCAAAAAAAAAACACTTGTTTACTAGAGCTGTGTAAAATAAAATACATGGGTTTGATCATTGGTTTGTGTCAAAAACGAGCGTTTGAAGGTGTTTTACACAGCTCTATCACAGTTTGAAACATGCACACATACATATTTATAACTTTTGACTTCCGAAATCAAATTTTCCACCAACAAAATACATAGAGTTGGTGTTTTTTGTATTTCTGCATATGCCTTATATTCATTGAATCACGCAATCAGATCATGCAAATTCGCATCAAATGATCAAAATGATTTGCAACTGTTAATGAATTTTCTGCTTGTGCATAAAAATCGAACGATTATAAAATTGAATAATACTTGTTCGTGTTGTTCTTAAAATTCAACGTAAGGGAATAAGTAGGCTCGATCATAATTGCTGCAGCTCACTGATGTGTATGTACATAAATTAGAGAGGCTATTTAATAAGATGCACACTTTCACTCATTGCTAACTGTTAAACTCCATATTAAAAATTATAAATCAATGTTAATACATATCAAAAAATATTTAAATCATGTAGAATAGAAAAGTTTTAACGAAATGAAAAAGTCTATTACACAAATATTTCCGCAGTTCGTAAAAAAAAAACAATAAAAAACAGGTTTCTTTAATTAATAAAAATAAAACAAAACATTCCTATATGTACATACTTATATGCATTATCTACCTCATATTTATATAGAAATACTTTTTTATCGTGGTTAAATGACCTTTAAGAAATAATTTGTTTGTGTGTAAAAAAACACACACATTTTCAATAAAACGAGCAAAATTATAAATTAATATAGGGAAATTTTAGGTTAAAAACGCTGAATCATAAGATAAGAAAGCGCTACAAACTGTGATTTTTTTTAAATTTGTATAAAATATACATACATATGTACTACCAAAAACAAATTTCGTGATGCCAGATATACCTACATACATACATCACATCACATCACCCGATATCGAAGTTGGTAAATTTTAATAATAGCCCCAATACTATCATGTACTACCTACCTATGTATACTTATTACAGAAAGTTGGTATATATTTACGAAATTTGTAATATGTATTTACAAAGTGTATACCTGTACATACAATTGTAGGTGTGTTCAGTTTTAAATACATACATATGTACATACAAATGTACAGACATATTTTTTCAGGGTATTATACTTTTATTCCTCTACACACTTTCTCTCTTTTAAGGAAAACAAAACGAAACAAGTAAAGAATTTAGATACATTCATGCATATAAACGTAGGTACATTCATATACACATTTATTTACACACATGTACATGTAAATAAATAGATGTGTATGAATGCAAGCATGAGTACATTATTTGTTTTATCTGGGAATAATAAACAATATAAGTGCATACATCCATAAGTATGTATGGCTATGGCTTGCCTTTCATGACAATAGCAGCAGCCTAATAACCTCGCATTACTACTACTCTGAAAATTATTGAATACACATACAAAACACATCCAAACAAAACATGCTAGAATCATAGCTGCCAGATTTGACGATTTATCGTCATTTTGACGATTTTGGGTCCTAAAAATGACATAGTGACGATGGGACGATTTATACTCTAATTTTGACGATTTTAAATAATTCAAGTTTGCAACATTTATTTGTAGAATTGAAAATTTTAATGAGAAACTTTTTAAAAACTAGTATGCTTAAAACTGTAAACTTTTATTTAATCTATATATATAAAAAAATTATTGCAAGTGTGTTGTGACTTTATAACTCACGAATTCGATTAAATTTTTAGGGTTTGTTCTTATGGTCGTTTAGATGGCTTATCGAAATCGGTGAGTTTGTGAAATATGACTTTTCATGAAAGTCGTGATGTGCTTTAATTAGGTAAATCGAAATCGAATCCGTGTGAAGCCGGGGCGCTCAGCTAATTGATTATAAAAACCATAACAATTTATTAAATTTTGAAGACATTTATTTAGCAATATTTGCCAGAGATGAATTTGAAGAAGCACAAATAAGTGCAAAATAAAAATAATAATTGTGTTAATTTTTATATAGAGATTTATGATCAGATATTTTCCAGGTTTGATTTTGAAAATAAAGATATAAAGCTCTTGGCCAAATTAATCCATTTAATATTATTTATGTAGAAAAAAGTTGGTTTTCTGAAATTATAACAGAATTTTCCTATTTTGTTAAAGAAAGTGAAAGCCAAAAACATATTATGTTTTTATCAGTGCAATAATGTTAATTGTCTGAACTCAGTTTCTACCTCTAGTTATATTATAACTATTGGATTTTTGGAAAAAAATATCAGAGATGCAAACGAGGGACTCTAGTATTTTGTTTCTGGTTTTGGCTAAATTTATTACAAAAAACCTAGTTTTACCACTATCCCCAGCAAATGTGGAAATAATATTTAGTCAGGTAAACATAAATAAGACTAAAGTAAGAAATTCATTGAAAAAGTCGCCTTTGGAAGCAATATTATGTATATACAAAATATTATTTAAAGCTAGACAAATGTAGCTGCTATGATCTCACAGTTGTACCTGAATTAATCAACATGTTTAATTGCACTATATAATTGTAAAATATATTATACATACCTATTTGTACATATATGTATCATATACATATTTTCTTTAAAAGTTATATTTAAATTGTATAAATTTTATTGTAGTTTTTATACATTTTTAGAAAAAAATGTTTCCAAAAATGATATTTAAAATGCATATTTTACTACATTGGAAAAAAAATGTGATTTTATTGTGAATTCTAATTGAAGTATCTGATCTCTGTATTCAAAAGAATGCTGTTTTATTAATCAGAATTGTTTATTTAAGAGTTTTGTTACGTTTTGCCTCGAATAACATATGTTTTGTTGGTAAAAAAGCGGTTTTTTCATTTGACGTTTTTATGACGATTTCAATAAGCTATATTGACGATAATGACGATTTTTGCCCAAAAATAAGACGATATTACCTAAAAAAATCTGGCAGCTATGGCTAGAATATGAAGTAAAATAAATAGCAGGAAAAGAGAAGAAAAATAAAAGAAGAAACGAAAATGAAGAGATATAATAATCATGCTAAATTGGCAACTTATTGAAACTCTCTCAAATTTTTAGCAAATCATGGGTATTTTATTTTTTGTTAAATAAAAATACCAGCCATTAAAGAAATAACTTGTAAAAAAGGAAATTAATACCAAAATGGACTTGCATACATGCAAACGACTTTTCTTATACATATGTACATAAGTATATCCATATGTAAGTATGTACATATGTATGGATAATATATACATACATTAGTACATAGATACCTATCACGAAAATTTAATAACTTTGTTATACATTTGTAAATATTTTAGGAGGAAATGATGGGATTTTAATGTTGGATTTTACTTAATGAATTTACTTTACATTTAAAGCCTTGGTTTTAGGTATAGTTAACCCATGTATATTAACATACATACGCGTATGTAGATTCTACATTGCAGATACACACCATATCTACAATAAATTACCAACATAACGTCATACTTTGTACTCTACCTTAAATATGAAGAGTATATGGACAAAGAAATCAAAAAAATATTTATAATTTGAGAGAGAGCTAGTATTAAACGATAAGTGATATGCTTTTTCGAAACTTGACAACATTGCATGGTGGATTTCACTAAAAATAACTATTTACAAAATCCTGACACTTAACAACACTAGAATTTTAGAGAAATTTCTTAGAAATACGAAAAAAATATAAAAATTGACTTCTCACTTACTTTTCAGTGACAAAATTTTAATCCTTGTAATTTGTATTTGTATCCAATTATATGTTAAATTTTAATCACAGTTTTAGGCGTATTCTTCTTAAATCTTACAAATTATTTATGTATTTCTTAATAAAATTATTTTATATTCTAGTATTGTTTAAGGAAACAATACTTTTTTTAAACAAATTTTAAAGCACAGTATTTATGCAAGATTAAAAATAAAATAAATTGCACTGTATATTTATTAAATTCAAAAAAATTGTTATCACAATAATTTATGATGTTTTTCTGTTTTCTATTACTCTTTTCGAAGCTTTTATGACGAAAAACTATGATTCACTTTTTGTTGAACATTTCTGGATATTTTTGCAAGTTAAATTTTTATCTCATTATTTCAAACAAACTTTATAAAAATAAATTCAATACGTTTTTATTTAATGAACACTTAAGTACACTTGAAATTCTTTCTCTAGTATTTTTTTTTTTTATTATAATAATTGATGGTTTGCAAACAAGGAAAATTCATATGATTTTACAGTATTTTTTATTAATTATATTTCCTCTTTCAACTAAGAAAAAACACCCAAGAGTAAAAAATACACAATTAGTAGTGGTAGTAGTGAATTTTTTTTTCACAACTTTATAACGTGGATTTGATCCTCCAATATGCGAAGTCTCCAAGCACTCGTTTTTGACTAAAATAAAAAATTCACATGAAAAGTTGCTGGCTGGCTATCACAAAGCAGCAAATACAACAATAAACACACCACAAGTAACAGAAAAAAATTAACAATGAAAACGAGCATGGTCTAATAATCAGGTCTGCGCAAGAAGGAATATGGTTTTTTGTAGGGTTGTGTTTTGACCGTTAAATAATCTGCAAAAATATGGTAAGTTAATTCGGTCTTGTCAAAAGTTGTTTACACTTTTGGCCGCCATCATGAATATTATTGTTTACGTTATGCTTTTTGTTTTTGCATAACCAATAAATACATACAAAACAACTTTTGTTTTGTTTTGTATACAGCTTTGTTTTGACAATGTTGAATTAATTTTACACAAACAAAATGCATGTCGATTTTGTTGTTGCGTTGATACGCGCACCTTATTATTCCACCATGAAAACGAGGAGGTAACAGTCCAAAACATTTACAGAACACTAACAACACAAAGAAACCATACATGTAAACAGAAAATTCACCACTTTGCTATGAGCAAGTATTTAAATAAATACCCCACATAAAGAAAAGAAGTACACTCAACTAATTCAATGATTAATTAACATGAAAATCTAACAGAAACATACTTAAAGCGTACATATTATCACTACGTAGCAACTCAACAAACTATTAAATTAACATTTCCTCAGATATATTTCACATCTAAAATTTCGTTTTAGCAGAAGGGGAAACATAGATATCTATGTACCTATAAATATATATATGTATATGTATGTATGTATGCATGTACGCATGCATTACTTTTTATTTTCTTTTGTTTCTTATTATTACGAACAACAAAGCCACTATTTTCTTAGTTTATCTCACCTTGCGGGAAATATCATGGGCTTAACATACTATGTATGTATATACATATGTATGTATGTGCATATGTAGGTATCGTTACATTAATATGTATAAAAAATCCTGATTCATTTTTTTGTTATTGCTATATGTAACTTGAGAGTTACATACTTATGTCGAAATACTATAATAAATACAGTGAAACTTCGATATAACGAACTTCGTTATAACGAAAAACTCAATATAACGTATGTTTTATTGCTCCCTTGAGAAAACCTCTTTACTGCAAAGTTTTTCATACAAAATTGCACTATAGCTATAACGAATAAATTCTGAGCAAAAAAGCCTCTATATAGCGAAATATTATTTAAATGCCTCAATATAACGAAATCAGAATAAATCCTAAATGGTAAAGTCCCGTTATAAAAACTGCGAAGTCTAAATGTATTTATAAGCGCATTTGTAAGGCCTCTATACAACGAAGTACTCGTACAACAGCCTCTATACAACGTAGTAAGAATAAAATTTAAAGCAAAATGGTAAAGTGCCGTTATCAAAAGAACGAATTCTGAATGTGTGTGGAAATGTAATGCATTAGAAACGTATGTAATCAGTATTGACTTGATTCTTGTCAAAATGAGTAAAGTAAAGCGTAAATCAATATCTATTCGAGAACAAAATTCTATAATTGAGGCCGTAGATCGTTCGATTGCTTAGCTTTTGTCGAAAAAAGTATTGATAACTGATATTGATAAAATTAACACAATATTTTATTAAAACCTAATAAAATTACCTGAATAACAAAAATGTGTTTTATTTCTTATTTACCTCATGAAATATAAGCTTTTATTAACAATCTAATGTTAAATAGATTTGAATAAAGAAAACTATATTTATATCGAATTTTTTCGTATTTCTTCAAATTTCGTTATATCAAGGCATTGCTGATTATATTTATAGCGAAGCAATAGCTATAACAAAGTATTTTCGAATTCCCTTGGAATTCGTTATATCGAAGTTTCACTGTACCTACATATGTATGTATGTATGTAAGCCTTTTGAAAACAATTACAATAAATTCAAAACAATACATAGCGTTACCTTAAAATACGGATGTCGTATGTAGCAAAAGTTTACTTTTCAGCAGACAGTTTTGAATGTTTAACATTAAATTTGTTCAAAATGGCCCTATGTATTCTCTCCAGTTTTGGATTGAATATAATTTGATTATTTTATTTTCATAAGCCTAAGTCCAATTTACTGTAATTATAATTACAAAGGTGTTATTAGCCTTTTTGCTTCAGAGTACATTTGTCGTATGTTACATTTTTTGACAACAAGTTATTTTCTTTGAACTTACGACAAAAAGCCTACTGGAAATATATAATTTAATATTGTTAAATTTCAAAATTTCGTGATAAAATCGTAATAAAAATCTTAAAATCTTAATGAAAATCATTGAATAGCTGTTCAAAAAAAACTTAATTAAAAGAGGGAAATTAGTACAACAAAAAATTCTTTATTCAATAAAAAATTAAAAAAAAAAAATAAAGAAAAACAAAATATCAAAAATTCATTCATAAAATATAATAGATATAGATAATATTATCGCATATTATGCGAATAATATTATCTATGTATTTTTGAATAATTCTTCAAAAAAATTCCGATCACTCTCTGCGTAAAAATAGCACATCATGCTTTTCAAATCATTTACTTTGTTGACATCAAGTTTTTTGGGTTTTAGTATTGCTAATTTTATTTGAAAAAATTTATCGGGTATCTCTTCCACTATGCGTCGCAAATTTTCTTTTTTAACAGTTTTATAAATCAATTCATTCTTACCATGCATCAGTTTATATGCGATTTGATAAATGGTTGTATTATCATATTCAATATATTTTATTTTACTGAAAGGAATGCATTTAAAATTCAGCGTGTCTGCTTTTAACGAAAAATTTTTGAAGTCATTTTTATTCATTTCTAAAATTCTAAGCTTCGTTTTTTCGTATTCAGCATTCCTTAACATACGTGCCAATGCCGTTTGACTTGGAATTTCTAAATCTTTTAAATGCCGCTCAATAACACTGTGAACACAATCCACTTCCTAAATCTGTGAGTGCCCTGGTTCCGAAAATTTTTGTATAACACTTTTTATACGGCTTTGGTGTATGAAGTGCATTAAAGCTGTGGCAATTATCTTATTTCGATTTTGCGGAACGCAAGAATCACTCCACAAAATTATTTGATTTAGTTCAGGATGTTCGTTCTCTACATTGATTAAAATTTGTATAAGAGCGCTTGCTATATCATTTCCGCTTCTTCCAGCAAAACACTCATTCCATAGAGCACAGTAGGTTATTTTTTCACTATTGTGCTTGATGAGAGTTCCCGTTAAATTGTAAATGCAAAGTTTCCGCTTATAGTAGCAATTTGACGCAAACATTCTAGGTATGGTAAAGACATTTTCTAAATCAAAGCACAAAACGGCTACTGAGGAATTTTTATTTTTACGATCTGCATCTCGCTCTTCTTTGCATAGGATCTTCTGCATACAGTGTTTATTATATTCTGTCTTTTCATTTTCATTTAATGTCTCATTATTGACTTTTGCGTAAACACATCTAGGGGTAGGGGTTGAATTTTATTTTTCGTAAGATAAATAATCGACACTATTCCCGTTATGTTTTTCTTTTTTGTTTTGATTAGCTCATCCTTTAAAAGCGACTTTGTTGTTGTTTTTTAAAATCAAGACGAGAAAATATGTATGTACATATATAGTGTGTTACTCACATTCAACCTAAGACACCTCTCTTCTTTTTTATTTTATTATTTCTTTTTTAATATTTTCTTTATCAGTTATTTTCTTTATTAATTTTATTTTCTTTCAATTTCAATATTACTTTTAAGAATTTATCAAATTAAACAGTTTTTTTTTCAAGTAAACTCACTTGCAATTAGTGAATTTACTTTTTCTTTAAAAAAAAATATAAAATTGTATGACATACAACAATTGTATTTTCAATATGAAAAATCATCATTTTGCATACAAAAAATGTCGTATGTCTATTTTTGGTGCACATACGACAAAATACATGCTCAGGACGATAAAATTTCGTGACGTACGATGAAATGCATGCTGAATATCTCGGAAGTTATAAGGCTTGGGATAAAACTGATGATACCATTAGAAAGAGCTTGCAAAGTGTATTATGAGTATATAAAAATCTCAAAATCGAAAATTTTCACTTACGACATTCGTATTTTAAGGTAACGATAGGTATGTTAGGAAATTAGAATATTTATTACAATGTGTTAGGAAAGAAGCTCAAAAACGTAGAAAACACATCTCGTAATATGTATGCATGTATGTAGGTATTTGGACTACAGGTCTGTAATTGATGTTACTTATGTACATATGTAAGTATATATGTACATACATATGTAGGTATTTCTGATTTAATTTTGTTTCGTGAAAGATCACTCTGCGTTTGCAAAACATAAGATAGCAAGCATATACAACATACATAAGTACATAAATTGGTTCCTATACTTTCATACATTTACATATTTACATATATGCACAAAGGTATGTATGTATGTATGTATGTATGTAAAAACAAGCCTAGTAGATATCAGAGATGACCTCAATTACAAATAAATTTAAAAAAAGACGCATATCAACAGTGTAGCCAGGTGTGGGGATTTGTCCCCAAATTGGGGATTTTAGCTGATTTTTGGGGACAGATTATCGTGGGGAGGGATTTGGGGGTTTTTCATTTTCAGTATAGTACCTATTATCAATTTTGCTTGATTTCACCATTTCCTTTCATACATAAATACATTTACATACATATATGTTTATGTATCTTGGCATTTTTCTTCTCCATATTTCGATTATTTCAAGGCGATGGTATTGAGGATGTTGGTTTTTATAACAATTTGTTCAAAATATTTAAAACCAGAATTTATTGAATTCGATATTGCCAAAATGGATGTACTAATTGACGATAAGGAAAGTAATTTGGTTGTTGCTGAAATTGATGTTGGCATAGAATGTTCAAAGAAATTAGAAGCAAAAGGAGTTCAAACACATTTTTTTAGATTATTTAACAGTACTAGCGAAAGAAATGGTTAAAATATTCACTGAGCGTAGGGAAAATTTTGATTTATTTAGGGCTAAATTTACAGTAATTAGTTAGCTATTAGTAAACTAAAATGATAACTATTGTTTAACTAATACTTCATACTCGTATTCACAGTGTATTATTTAACCAACACCCTTAATATGAACAAAAATGGTAACCCTATCACACTATTAACTTTCAGTACTGGCAATTCTGTTATATCATATGGCTTTTGTTTACATTTGATTTATTATTTCTTGAAAAATGGCGTATACATTCAAGAACTTGCCACCCCACCTACTTGCTAAGACGGAATATATCCATAAAATCTTTTTACATTACGTTGGCGACGCTCAGCAACAATATTCCGCGTATTATCAGTATCAGTGTCACTTTTAATATCGGACTCCGTGTTTTCAATTTCACATGCCATATCTAAAATTTTTCACAAAACAAAAATACTAATAATAAATTCCAACGAATCAGCTGTTGTCTAACTGTTAGTTAACCAATGACATGGTTTAACTAATGTTAAACTAGAAGCTGTGAATCAAATATTAGATATTAGTTAAACTATTGCTATTAGCTAACTAATAACTGTGAATTTGGGCCTTATAAATTTACAACTCGAAAGCATAGAAAAAAGAATGAATTTGATTCCGTGTATGGAATTTTAAAATATTCTATGGATTAAAAAGTTCCATTGAGCACATACGAATGCATTAATTAATAAAGTATGTAATAGAATTAATAAAAAAAATAGTTTTTTATGATGCTTTATATACATATGTATGTATATTTATTGGGGGAAAATGGGGATTTTTGGGGACAACACTCTTTAATTTGGGGACATTAGACAATATTTACCTGGCTACACTGCATATCAAACTAAACATTCACTCACAAAAAATAAATAGACATACATATTTACATATGTATGTACTTAGGTAATCACAATAAAATTACAAATTGAGTGAAAAAATATAGATAAGAATCTACATACATACATATATATGTATACATGTATGTATAATGTAGCAAAGCTACATACATACATAAGTAGAGAAACTTTAATTTACAACGATTACAACACACACATCGACGTTTTAAAGAAGCAGAAAAACGAGAAAAAATATTAAAAAGATATTTACATATTTATGTACACATACATATATACATACATATGTATGTATGTATAAAACATACAAGACAACAAAACAACTGTAGGCGAAACTCAGTTCTTACCACTCCTCAGTCCAAGTACGTATGTACATACATACTTACATATACTTATGTGTATGTATGAATGTACAAAAATATGTATATACATATGGATGAATGTATGTATGTAAGTATACACCTATGTACATATGTACATATTTTGGAAAAATATAAACAAACTTGCTAGTTGCAACGTCCAGTTATTCCAGTTCAAATAAAAACAGAAGAGTAATAAGGTGAGAATCAGGAAAAAGTACCGTAAAAGCTAAATATGTATGTATGTATATACTTACATACATATGTACTTGATGCACATACGTATTTAGCCAGTGAATAATATCAGCTACGGTTGCCATGGTTTTTTGATGTTTTATTTTACAATTTATTTACATACATACGTACATACATACTACTGTTTACTTTGATTTGACGCCTAAAATTACTAGGTACCTATAATATAAATAAAAAGTGAATTTTTTTCTTATGTGCCTTTGTTTTCGTTCTTTGATTTAATTCATTTAATATTACCTTTATTATTAAAGAACTATGTATGTAATTTTGTTTTTGTTTTACTATTGTTTATTTAAATTTAATAAATATTTTTTTTCAAACAATATGCGGTGTTTACTTTCATTTGACGCTCACAGTATGTATGTGTGTTTGCAGTGCATTATTTTAACAAGTATGTACCTACATACATACATATGTACATACAAACATACTTACATATGTAGATAAAAGTTTTAAAGACAAAAATTACTTAAAATTCGGGATTGTAAAAAAAAGTAAAGCGGAGGTTTCATAAAATCAATTTGATTAAATAGCAAGTTGCACAAATCTTCGGTTTACTGTATTTAACACGAAACTTAAAATGTTCAGGAGAGTTTTTTTTTTTTTTTAAATTAGGACCAGCACTCAGGGGATGACCCCTACGTATGCAGTGCATTGTGCCGGAACTCAGAGAGAGGGATAGAGTAGAGAAGATAGATGTTGAAAATGTAGAAGGCTTAACTCTTTTACAACTCTGCTTTGCGCGTTATGTTAATTTTTATAGCAGTGTTGAGGCGTCGCCGGTGTTAGGTAGACGCATTAACTTTGTTAAGCTGTATTGGCAGGCATTTTATTAATTGTTTTACTTCGCCGATGTTTCTGCTAACCGACGAAGGAGGGCGATGTTGTGTACATTAGCTTACAACATCTTTAATCGCTGTCGGAACAGTTTTTTAGTGACCAGTGTGCTATGCCTTCATCACCTAAATAGGCCGACAACAATTAATACAATGTCTCACTAATGTACATTACAGAAATTAATGATGTTGATTGACTTGCTCTGGCCAGGGTGTGAACCCAGGCCCCACGTCATTGTTTGCTTAGTAGTCAACGCGCTAACGACTTCAGTTGTTGTCAAAAATTAAGTAGTAAACATCAACACAATGCGCCATGCATGGAAAAATATGTATGTATGTATGTATGTACATATGTATATCCACAAAGCTCACACAGCTGATAATCATGTTGTACATATGTGTGTATGTAAGTATATGAATACATATCGATGGCTTAATATAAGAAAGGCGTAACTCCATTTTTTTTCTTTAAGTTTTAACTACAAATCGCAATAAAATCCGTAAATTTTAAAGTACATAATAAAATGTTTTAGTGCAATTTTTATAAAAAAAAGTCAACAAATCTTATGCTTCAATTTATTTTATTTTGAAAGCATTGTGTATTTGACATTTACATATCTAACAGAATAGGCAAAAACGCTTTTTGAAAAAAATCGAATTACGCCTTTTTTATACATACATACATACTTACATATTAAGCCATCAATATGTACGTACGTACATATTGCTATCATCAATGTAACTACATACATACATAAGTATGTACATACTTACTGCATGAAAGATTTTAAATTCGTCATCTGATTGTTTTTCCAAAAATTCTGGCAGCTTTAGTAAGAACTAGAACGCATACCCAAACAGACTTTCATAAAAAGGAATACATACATACATACATAGCTTTGAAATTAATGTAAAATAATAAATTCATATGAATATATGTATGTAAGTATGTTGGTATTTAAATACATAAGTACATATGTATATGTACGTACATACATATGTACATATATTAATGCATGTACAAAGAAAAATCTAAGCCCAAAAACAAAAACTTGCTAGCGTGCGTAGAATATAAAACTGCAAATAGGAACATAAAGCAATATAAAAGCTCAATAATGTAAATTAAATGCAGCTCACAGTAATTTTTAAATCACTCTATTTTAGTGTGGAAAAGAGCCAACTTTTAGCAGATGGCGTCGTGGTGAAAATTACATTAAATTAAGAGAAAAATATAATAAAAAGGAGAAACTCACCACAGTTGAGTGGGATTGTTTTTTAAAATGCGTAGTTTTTAATGATGAAATATTATAACAAAGCATGAAATAACATTGAACAAATCAAAAGAACTGCTAGGAAAATTAACAAACAATTTATCTACAGCGTATTACTAATGACACAGAATATATATACATACATACATATGTATGTAAGTAGCTAGTATCTGTGGAAATATTAAAATATGTATGTAAGTATGCATGAATGCGAGTGTGAAGTAAAACATACATATGTATGTATGTATGTACATATATTTATAAGGAAGCGAACTCATATAAAAGAACCTGCATTAAGACTTACATACATTCATATATCCATATTCATTTAGGTATCTTTCTCTCTCAGCGACAATCTTTTTAAAAACCCAGTAAGCAATTTTCGCCCACATTACTAAAGGCAGATGCATGCATACAATGCAGGGTCTAAAATAAGTTTTTTTTATTTTTATTTACATATGTATGTATGTATTATACTAGCGACTAGTGAGAAAATATGATCCGTTTCCATTTTTGTTAGTAGAGAAACTAAAGATATTTACCTGATAACAAATAAATTTCCAGTTTTGAATTCTTTGAAGCAGCAGTTATCAACGCATATTTCGAAAAATTTTTTTGGGTTGCTGGTTGTTGATTCAAGGAGAAACATTTTTAAAAACACATTGTAAGATCGGCATGTTTGTCAACTAGTCGAAGTTGTGTTTGGTTGGATTGGCATATATTTTATTGTTTAGTATTTTTGATAGCGGCATATTGTATGAAAAGAATATGTTTTATATGTATATGTGTTTTTGCATTTTTGTGTGGATGGCTAGTTTTCATTGACAAGAAATTGTTGCTTAACAATATATTACAGAGAATTTATTTTCATTTTGTGCTAGTAAAAAATTTTACTAGTTGTCAAGTAAAAATTTTTTTTTTTTAAACTGGAAATTTATTTGTTATCAGGTAAACATTTTTCTAGTTTTCACATAAAATTATGGAATATGAGGAGAATTTTTACGAAATATATTAGTTTTTTAAACCCTGTACATATGTACCCCTGTACCTACCGCATTTACAAAATACGCTACTTTCAGCCATACATAAATCAGAGCGTTGAGCGTCGCGTAAACAACAGGGTACATACATACTTACATAGTTTGTGAATGTTCTAAGCAAAAAACTTAGGACAAAGGAGAAATGCATGCAATAAAGTTGCATAGTGTAAAGCTCAAATTAGTGGTGACTTAACCATAATGCCATAACACCATAAAAAACAGCTGCTCAAACCAAACTTATGAAAAACTATGTATTTGGTTATAGGTGACTTACCATAACGCCATAGCCATAACCATAGAAACCAATTGAATTTTGTTTTTGGTTTGGCTGTTTTTCTATGGCATTATGGTTAAGTCACGACTAATTGAACCTTAAATGCCGTCTATGTATTTATGACTATATCGAGCCTTTGATACAATAGAGTTGTACACACATATGTAACTAGAAAAACTTGTTTTGCAGAAAACGATTTTGAAGTTTTCAGTTTACTAAAATCTGCATTATACAACTCAAAACGCACGTTTTGTGAGTTACATACATACATACATATGTACATATATCTTTCACTGCAGCAAATGCTCGAAATAATCGGAAAACTTTTCGGACCATCAATAGAAATGCATACATACATACATATGTACATACATATGTATGTAGGTATTTATATAAGTACATACCTACGGTCTTTTCGACTTTAGAGGTGACGCTATGTATGTACATACATATGTATGTACATATCGGGCCTTTACACGAAATTGGTATTAAAGTTTTGAATTCAATAACAAAGTACCTATGGTTAGATAACGTTTTATCCAAGAATTCTTTCCCATATTAGAAAGGCAAAAAAATATTGCCTAGCTTACAGGTTGCCTAGAAATGAGATGGCATTGTACCTATCAAGAACTTGGGCCTTATTTTGATCTCAGTACTTTTTACGGCCGACATTTTTTCGATAGGGACTTGGCTTTTTTTACAATTATATTTTTGAGCGGATTGAGCGTTTATTTCTAAACACCCAAAATACCTACTTATATACTATATGGAATTTCTCATAAAACAAATTTTTCGTTTCAGAGGGGTAAGTAACAATTGCTTAATTCACAACAATTTGTATCATCTATCTTGTATGAAATACACCTTCTGCGTATTCGTTTTGTGAACACCAAGTAGATATGTATGTACATAGTATACCTATTATATTAATGGACAAAAGGAGAACAAGCACCATACAAATACTCTCTGAGAGTATATACAAATAATCTCTGAGTATTGTATGAAATATGAAAATTGCAAAACATATGTATGAAAAAAGTGTAATGGTGTAGGTATTTTATTTTTATATGAAAATAGTGACTATTGGTTTTAATACTATTATACACTCGATACCTACAATGAAACAAGAGGTTTTGGGAATTAAGCATATGCATACATACATACAGCTGTATGTGTGTATGTTTTTTTCATTTGCATACAAATCGAGACTACGTACGACTGCATCCACATATACATACAGATATGTATGTATGTAGAAGTATACTTCTACATACATACATATCTACATATGCACATATAAACTTTAAGTTTAAATAAGTATGACATAAAGTAACTTACAACTATACAGACTTACTGCAAACAGGCACGTATGTACATATGTATGTATGTACATACATGTGTACATACCTTTTAACAGCAAAAAAAAATAATTAAGATAGACAGTATTATGACTGGCAAAGTTTAATTTGCAAAGGCTTAGGTTAATGGTGTGAGGGAGGGGGACGGGGAGCACACTCTATGAAGTACTCGCAAAGCTTCGTTTTGTTTCTCCTTCGTCGAATGCATACTTGTTTCTGTATGTATGTATGTACATACATAAACTTACGTATTTGAGAAATAGAAAAAACACTAAATGAAAAACGTGCAAATATTAAGAAAGGAAAAAGAATTTGTAAAACAAAACTTTGTGAACCAGAACACCAAACAAAAGTTTTAAAATGGAAAAAAAACTTTGTCCATGTAAACTTCGCCAGTATAAATGCAGTCATGCATACATACATGCATATATAAATATGCTTATGTGCATGCGTATGTATGTATGTAGATTCATATGGATGCTTATAAAAAAATAAAATTGATGAAAGAGAATCAAATGAACTGTCATTAACATTTGCTTTCATGTTACTTCATTTCTCTCAGCTTTTCTTTGTATTTTTGCAACGTGACGGTGTTGCCATTTGAATGAATTTGGCCCCAATTTGGGAATTCTAACTTTTATTTGGGTATAGATATTTGATATGTGCGCCAAATCTTTTAGGTAATACAAATTATATAGTAAGGCAATAAATGAATCCGATAAAAGTTAAAAATTTCAAAAACTCAGCAAAGAGGTCAACCAGGTTCTAATTACCTTTATTAAAGGCAAATAGTGCACGTGTTTATGATGAACATGTGTATGCGTACATACATACATACATACATATGTACGTAGAGAAACTAAATAAATAAAAACAATTCACAATTTTGGTGAGAAACGTCAAAAAGGTATGTACCTACGTATGAAGAACTGACAACCCTGCTACATTAGAGAATTAAACATACATACATACATAAATATGTACGTACGTTAGTTTCCGGTATTAAATCTAGACAAAATAAAGTTGGAAAAAACACCCTTTTATTGTATGAAACGAAGAGGTAAGGAATCAAAATAATAAATCTTCTGGTACAAAATTATATGCATTTAAATATCCACCTTGATAAACAGAAAACAGGGGAAAAACTTGCAAACATACTTATTAATGTATGAGCCGAATCTTACATTCACTTCATCACGGTGTGAATATAATGTCAAACCAGAGATTTCCATTTTTGGTGAGGGGTATAAAAATTAAATTACACAACTAATAGGAGTAAAGAATATGAAATAATGAAGTGTTTTTGTATACGCTTCAATTGAACGAGGTTGAATTGAGGTGAACTAATTAATAAATAAAACAAAAAAAATTCTCTTGCGTATTGAGGTAAATTAGTTGAATTTCAAACAAAATAGGGGAAATTACCATTAAAGAGTATCGAGCAGTGCTGTCAAATGAAGCAAAAAAATCGTTGGTCTTGGGCTGAACATTTTTGAATTGCGTTTATTTACATATGTACACATTTATAGGGTGGAATCTAGCGGAGATGTAAAAAATGCGCAATTTAGCATAGGAAGTGTGTTAACGCGACTTGTTTTTACGCACTAAAATGCACTGTAATGAAAAATATTTGCAAGATTGTATGTATGTACATACATACATACTTATGTATATACTAATTTAAGTACATCATTGTACTCCCCAAGATCTTTTTAATAGTACATACTTATGTATGTACATACATACGAACATATATGTAGTATAAAAGTACCACGCAATTTTCTTATTGTGACGCTTTTAACGCATTTCTTGCTCTACATGGGGAGTGATTGAATTCACATTTTAAGTTAGTGGGGGCTATTCTGCGTTTCTTTTCGAATCGAAATTTCCTCCGTCTGGCAGCTTTGGTATTCTGCGTTTCGATTCCGCTCAGTTTCTTTCGATTGTATGTATTCTGCATTACGATCGGAGCTCCGTTTTTCTCAGTTGTTTTTTTGTTAACGGAGGGGTTTTCTTTATCTGTGTTTTTTAGTTAAAAAGTTTAAAATTGAAAAAAATGTAAGTAGAAAATGGGATAAAATGTTCAGAAACGATTAAAAAAACACTAAAAATTATTTTTAATTAATTTATTTAACTAAATAAATTTTTTTTCTTTTAAATTGTTAATGTTTGTACCCGAATCTGATGTGTTTTTTTATGTATTACAGGTCAACAACAACAACACCAGAGCAGTATGAAAAATTGTTTATGATCAACTAATTTTAGTTTGTTTTTATATTTTTTTATTTTATTTAACAATTCTTTTATTAAACTTTATAAATTATTTTTAATTATGTATACATACAACTTTTTGTATTAAATTTGACATTTGTTTATGAAAATAATAACAAACTTGCTTATTTTGCTATTTCATTTCCACATTCCACAGTGATGCTATTAATTTTGTAAACATTGTTGTCTTCTTCTTTTTCTTTCGATTCCGTTTTTCTTCAGAATACCAATTTTCGATCGCAACGGAACTGAATGCGGAGACTTAATCGAAACGCAGAATAGGGGTGAGTATTTTTGCATTTTAAGTAAATAGGTCAATTAAAGAAATTTTTTTAACACATGTACATACATACATACATATGTAGGTATGTATTGAGAAATAATAATTATTTTTTTCTTTAATTTAAAAATAAAACAATTTTTTAAATTACATACATATGTACATATGTATCTGTGGTGATTATTTAAATAAAAATTTTTTAACAGTGTTTTGAATGTACTACTTAACATTATGTGGAAAAGAGTTAACATATGTAAGTAGAGGCTATTCACATATTAAGTTACGCTTTTCGGAAATTTTATACCCCCGCTAAACGACTACTTTATATATACATACATATCTGTAACGCCCTCTCTCACGATACGTAATATGATGATAGGACCTAAAGGAAAATAAAAAAAAAATTGTGGCGAACTTTTTTTTTAACAATATTACAGACGCAAATAAATGGAACTACCTACCTACATATGTAGTATGTAAAAGAGACAACAATATAAACGACTATATGTACATATACATACATATGTATTTATGTAGGTAGATAGTGCTGCAATGTGTATATCTACATGTTCAGAGATACTACCCTCCAGTTTTTTTAACTCAAAATTTTTAAAATTTCGTTTTTTGCAAGAAATCGATGAACAGTGGTCATATCTATCCACTGTAAAAATTTTACACCATTTTCTCCACTCTTTCACCCAAAAAAATACAGTTGTATCTCTCTTTGTGATAGACGAATAGTATAAAAAAAAACAGTTTTTTGTCTCTCCTGAACACTTTGAAGTTTTTGAGTTAATACAGTATTGTTGAACGGGTGCGATATGTACATATGTATATACTCGTACATACATTGGTATGTATTATTTTCTGTGAATTCCTTAATATTTATCGAAAAAATAACGTGACCAAAAGAAGAAACTAATAATTTATTTCTTTTACTGCCGATTTCACGATGTCGAAAGAATTTTAAATTTTATTTTTATTCGTACAAATACATTTGATACAAAAACAAAATTTTAGAATTTGTTTTTGCTTTAAATGTAATTATACGAATGAATGGGGGATGGGGTTTTTCACAGAGGTGCACTTCGGTGTGGAACGCTATCTGCCTGCTATTCACTTGGGAATAGCAAGAAGCAATTCCTCTGATGGATTTACCAAGCAGCTCACTACTTCCGGTCCGTTGGCCAAGTATCCCCTGGAAATGACGTTCAGACACCCGTCTGATGTCAGCTAGAGTGAGAAGGCTATGAGTAACCTGAATGGCACGTTAACATCGGTGCGTCTCAGGAAATTAGGTGGTACTCCAGACTACATTTTGCCTCTGAAACTCAGCTGTATTTTTTTTTTTTTTTTTGCCTGCCTAGAGGTAGTTGGCAGCCCCAACACTAGGATCGGAGTGCAGTGGTCCAATCAGCCCTCACTCTTAAACTACTACGATTACAGAAACGTCAATAAATTTAAATTTAAATAATGATCCCCCCTCGATGACGACTTATGGCTTTAAACAACGGTTTATGATTGGTACTTGGAACGTTAGGACTCTTTCGGAAACATCTCGAATCGAGCAAGTACGTAGGGTAATGGCTGCACATAGCTTGGATATCTTAGGTCTTAGTGAGGTACGATGGCTCAGCAACGGTTCCACTTTTTTACCTTCTGGATATCGTTTCATTTATGCAGGTCACGAAACGCATAGAAAAAATGGAGTTGGAATATTACTTTCGCCAAAAGCTAGCTGTGCTTTATTGGAATACAATGCTATCTCTGATCGTATTATCACTGCTAGGATTAACTCTAAGTTTCGCAAGATTTCCATTGTTCAATGCTATGCTCCAACAGAACCTGATGACGACAGTGTAAAAGATACTTTCTATGATCAATTAGATTCAACTATTAGCAAGATTCCTACTGGGGATATAAAGATTTTCATTGGGGACTTTACCGCGAAAGTTGGAAATAATAACCACAACCTGCAGTCTGTTATGGGTAGACATGGTCTGGGAACGGTGAGAAACAACAACGGCGACAGGCTGGTTGACTTTTGTGCTCGAAACCGATTATTTATCGGTGGTACGAAATTCCCCCACAAGGACATACACAAGTATACATGGGTGTGTCCTTCTGGCCGCACACACAACCAAATCGACCACGTCCTGATGAGTAAATTTTTTCTGGGATCCTTAATGGATGTCAAAACCCGTCGGCGAGCGGATATTGATAGTGACCACCATTTACTCGTGGCAACGTTTCGTTTTAGACCTGCTGCAATTAAAACTAGGGTTAGGCCCGACAAATTTAACACAACACGACTCCTTGATCGTAATATTGCATATATGTATAACGAAAAGTTAAGGACAGCCTTGCTCGAAAACCAACATCAGAACACATGGAAAGACGTATCGTCTGTTTGCAAGGAAACTGCCAGATCGGTGCTTGGATCACAAAACTGCAAGGTTAAGCCGTGGATCAGCGATGAATCTTGGATTGAGATCCAAAACCGTAAACGGCTGCACAGCGATCGTATAAATGCTAAAACTCATGCACAAAAAGAACAAGCAAGATCGCAATATCGACAGTGTTCTCGTCGAGTTCGAAACTTGGTACGCGCTGATCGTGAAAAATATTATAATAGCATTGCTGAACAGGCGGAACAAGCCGCAAATACAGGCAACTTGCGTGGTGTGTATTCGGCCATAAAACAACTGAGTGGAAATAATATTAGAGGTACCACGATTCTAAAAGCAGCCGATGGAACTGAATTAACATCACCCGAACAACAACTTGAGCGATGGCGCGAATTCTTTTCCCTGCAAGCTTCAACAAACCACAATGATCATCAGGAAGATGATACTCTTTTTCTCACAACTCGTCGTAACCCAAGAAGAGGCATATCTACAGAGCCACCGTCATGCTCAGAAGTTGAAGATGCTCTAAATAGGATGAAAAACAACAAAGCATATGGCACGGACAACATTCCTGCTGAACTTTTAAAATATGGAGCTAGTTCTTTGGCGCAGTTTCTCACTCCTATCATTCAAGAAGCATGGGCATCGAACTATATACCAGATGAATGGAAGGAAGGTATAGTGGTCACACTACCCAAGAAAGGGGATTTAACGCAATGCAAAAATTGGCGCGGTATAACCATCCTAAACGCCAATGGTAAAGTAATGGCAACCCTCATTCTTCATAGAATCTCCCCTATTGTGGATCATATATTGCGTGGTGAGCAGGCTGGTTTTAGACAAGGTCGATCGTGTGCTGACCACATTAATACCTTGCGCATTATAATTGAACAGTCCGCTGAGTATAACACCCCTCTTTATTTACTTTTTGTCGATTTTGAACGTGCATTCGACACTATATCCCGAAACTCTATGTGGTCTGCATTAACCTACAAGGGAATTCCTGATAAAATAGCAAACTTGATACGTGAGCTATATAGGGACGCTCAATGTAGGGTACGCTTCAATGGAAACGAGAGTCGGTCATTTGTTCCAGGCACAGGTGTACGTCAAGGCTGTGTCCTGTCGCCAACGTTGTTTTTGCTACTGCTCGATTGCGTATTGGAACAAACCAACAGAGATGCACCATTCGGTATTCGTTGGACATTGTCTGATTTTCTACATGACATAGACTATGCCGATGACATATGTCTAATGGCCCATCGTTTCTCGGAGATAGAAGCTAAACTTACAAGTCTGTCTGAAAACGCCAAAAAAGTTGGCTTAAAGATTAACATAAGTAAAACAAAGCTTATGCGCATAGGTACAGATGTCGTTACCCCATTAATAATAAATGACCAACGTATTGAAGATGTGGATGCTTTTTGTTATCTTGGTAGCAAGATAACTAAGGATGGTGGTTCAAATGCTGACGTTACCGATCGCATTAATAAAGCTCGAGTAGCCTTCTTTTCCTTGTCTAGATTTTGGCGAAGAAATAATATTTCTCGGAAAACCAAAATCCGCGTTTTTAACTGCAGCGTGAAGTCAGTATTACTTTACGGCTGCACCACATGGAGCTTAACGCAAGCTACCACTAGAAAAATTCAAACGTTCATCAATAAATGTCTAAGACAGATCTTTAACATCCACTGGCCAGATCGTATTTCAAATGAAGCTCTGCTCCAAAGAGCTAACTCCTTGCCAGTACACATTGATATTCGTAAACGGAAGTGGACGTGGATAGGCCACATATTGCGAAGACCACAAACAGAAATTGCAAGAACAGCCCTCGACTGGAACCCCCAAGGACAACGCCGCCAAGGTAGGCCCCGTAACACCTGGGTTCGTTGCCTTAAACAAGAATGCTTACTTGCTTGAGTATCCTGGAATCAAACAAAAACAATTGCCAGAGATAGAATCAGATGGAGAGAATTCGTTGACGCCCTATGTTCACACTGAACTTTATCTAAGTATTTATGGTGTTCAGAAATGTAATTCTATTTATATTTGGATAAATAAAGGACATACTTATATATATATATATATATATATATATATATATATATATATATATATATACGAATATATATATACGAATGAAAACATATGGAAATTTTCTTTCGACATAGTGAAATAGGCCGTTAATTCCAATATTTTTTTTAATTATGGGTTCGCATTTTTAAAAAACTGTATAAAAATACTTTTATGTGTTATATAAAAACTATGTTAAATGAGTGGTTACCTTTTTTTTTTTTTTGACAAATCTATATACATATGTATATAAAACCGAATGTGTGATTGTTTATTTGTTTGTTTGTTTGTTCCTTATAGGAGGCCAAATCTCTGAATCGATCTTCCTGAAATTTTCGCAGTATTTAACTGGAACTCTCGGATGAATTATAGGCTATATGAAGTTTTGAGTGGACAAAGGGGTGAGGCACCGCCCATATAACCCAAAACTTTAAATCGCCATATTTTGGGCATTTTTTGACCTACGTCGATGATATTTGGTACATATGGTATTGGCATAATTTGGAATACGTACCAGGAGAAAAGTGGGTGGGACCACGCCCCTTTTTAGGAAAATTAAAAATCGTAATATAGTCTTAACTACTGCACCGATCGTCATTAAATTTTCACAATAGGATATATAAATACTTTTAGTTTTATTTTATAACGAGGGGGTAGCGAAGTACACCGGGATAAGCTAGTATTTAATAAATGTGAACGTAATTCACAAACGATTCATAAAGATAAAGTGCACATAAAAACCTTATTTTCCATACAAAATTCATACAATAACGCCGCAATAACTTTATGAATCGTTTATGAATTACACCTTTAGTGTTTTAATTTTTCAAAAATTTTTTGTTTTTTAGAATTCAATACCTCCGACAAACTTCCATTCTTTGGGAATAAACAAAAAATTACTCATTTGCATTTTGTAGCAATACATCAGCAGTGAATAATTAAATGTATTGTATTACTTGTAGCACGTTGCCACTCAAATTCGTAGCTGTAGTGTTGGCCCAGTAATAAGTTCGGGGAAAAAAATATGCCAAGATTTAAGTAAAAGCTTCATCCAAATAACACACAAGTAAACAGAAATGCAGGCAGACATTAAGTCCGTCAGCCATGTAAAAACGTAACTACACATTCCTCACTACCACCGCTACACGCTCCAATAGCCCGCATTGATTTTCTGGAATTGTTTTTATTTTCGTTTCCTATTTGAATTATTTATTTTGTATAATTAAATTTCTTTTGTGGTTGCTATACCCCCATAGTGTACACTGTTCGGGAATGTATAAAAAAATTAGTAAAAAAATGAAAATATAACGTAACAAAAGTACCAGTTTGTACCGTTTATAGCTCTAAAAAAAATTACTTTATATAAATACTAATCTGGCTCATATCTGTTAAGTCGATTTCGAGTTATAGTGGAACAAACATCCAAAATTTCACGTTTATAATCAGCCCAATCACGAATAATAATTCCGGGAGAGTTTTTTCCCATTCCTCCTATTATGAATATAAATTCCGCATGAGATTTCTCACTTTTCCCTTTTATTTACGTATAATAATTTAGAATTGGATGAATTTTTTCAATTGGAAATCTTGTCCGTTGGAGAGAAATTCCTAGGGAATATTTTTGATTGGGCTGAATATTAAATATGATTTCGGAAGAGATCCTTAAAATAACTTTCTTTAGATAATATACATAGGTATGTACATAAAAGTACATACATATGTACATACATAAATATGTATATTGAACCACTAACGAGCTGCTTTTCAGACATTGTGGACTCAAGGAACCCAAAGATCTAATGAATCGTTCGAGTTTTCCCAAATTAATCAAATACGTAGATACATACATACATACATACATATGTATGTACATATGTATTTACATAGTTAAATGCGTGCTTATTACACATAGCTACTATAAACTATAGAAATCTAAAGTATAAATTAGCATTTTATTTCATGGCAGCGAGAGCAAGAGAAAATAAGCAAAATAAGTGCGAGTATAAACTTAAAAAGTATGCAATCAACAAATTTTTTGTTATTGTGTCAGTCTTCTGTTGCATTTATTTATTTTTTTTTAAATGCCAAACAGGATGGCATGCAAAAAACCAACAACAAAAAGCAAACATTCTAACAGATGAGAGAGAAAATCAATGAGATGAACAAAACATGTTGGCACGTTGCTATTTCTTTTATTAATATTTTTACTTTAAGCACGTGTAGAAAGAAAACATAAGTTTGGCTTTAACCAGCTGAAGTAGATGACGATGATGATAATGAGGAACTCATTTAATTTGAAATAATAAAAATAATGACAGAGGAATGAACTATGGTTGATATGAAAATACCACAATTAAATTTCAACTGCAGAGGCAAACTATAAAATTACACATTCCGTTAATTTTTAAAACGACATGTAAGCAGTCGTCTATAATATTTTACAACAATAATCATACACAAGAAACGAAAAGAACATCAACCCCAAGCGGCACAGATTTTCTTGATTCTAGTATAAAAAAAAATTGATTTAAGTTCGAATTATTCAATCCAAAAAGCTTAATTCAATAAAAAAAGATTAGTTTAAAAAAGCGTCCGGCTTGATTTAAGGCGAAAATTAATTAATTAATAAAAATCACCAAATTATCTATCCAGTGATGAAAGTTTCATTGATATTAAAAATATGTTTTTTCCACACTTTATGTACTCATGTATGTAAGTTAATACTCATGTAACAAACAATAATAATATCGAATATGTAAACCGAAAAACATATCAAGTGGTATACCGTATACGACGAGAATAATAAGTTTGGTGACCTTGAATACATGAAAAATAGACATGCAATGTTTGAAAGAGATCACATGACGTGTTCAATTTAAGCATTTGAAAACAGACTGATCATACGCATACATACACTTTTTGAGATGTATGTATGTATATTGTTTTTGAATTACTTGATACACAAAAGTAATTACTCACTCAAAATTAAGTATAAGTTATGTATATTTTTCGAGCAAAATAATATACAAATGATATTAATTTTATGTGCGAAAAAATATTTTATTTACATATGTATGTATGTATATGGGCCATTCACATATTACGTAACGCTGTTTTCGGAGATTTCATACCCCTTGGTAACGCTTTTTACGCATTTTGCAGTGCAAAATTTCCAATCTCTAACAAATCTGTAACCCATTACCCCCTTTGGAGCGTGAATAAGAAGTGAAATTAATTCACGTGAAATTTTTTCACTTTCATATATGTACATACATACATATGTGCGTGTATATTTTTGAACAAAATGTTCTGTTTTTTTTTTTTTTTTTTATAAAAAAAAAAAATAGACCTCAAGCTCATCAATCAAATAAAAATAATGTTCTATTTTTTATTTTTTTAATCTTCTTCCCTTTTTTACATTCACTAAAGGTACGGTCACATCTGTCAAACATTTGCCCAAAAAAGCGTAACCAATAAATACTAATGAAAAAACTTTTGATTTAGATACCTGTTTAGTACGTTAAACAGTTTCCTATATAATTTATAGAAAATGTAATAGAATCTTATCTTATTAGATGCTGTTTAACTTAATAAATAAATGCAAAAATCAAAAAGTTTTTCATTGGTATTTAGTGGTTACGCTTTTTTGGGCAAATGTTTGACAGGTGTGACCGTACCTTAAGAGTGGAATTAAAATTTGACGTGAAAAAATTTCACTTCTTTTTCACGATAGGGGTGAATATGTGCCGAGCCCCTATATTAAATTTTGTTTTACTTTTATGCATGATTACAAGTAACATTTTATTCAATCATGTGAGCGTGCAAAAACGCCAGTGAATTTAAAAAACGATGTGAGTGCGCATGATTGGAAAATTTTGAAAATAATTTTGAAATTTATAAGAAACAAAACCAATAATGAAACTTGTGTTTCGTTGTATTTATTTTTTTCCTTAGTTTCTCGTGATCGTGTATAAAGAGTGAGCAAAAATTAAATAAGTACCTATAGAGAACAAATTCACACAATTTTAAAATCTCTTCTTAAAAATTTTTTTAAATTTTATGTAAATATTTACATATAGTACATATGCATACATATGTGCTCTATTTATTTTTTTTACAAATTATAATTTTTTTTTTTGTTGAAGTAAGCTTTTAAAATATTGATTGAGCAAATATGCAACCAATACATAATACTTATTTGCCCAATTCACAAGCCTAGTTGTATCGCTTATTGTTGTATATGAGAACAAAATTTCAAACAAAATTTTCAAAACAAAAACAATTTTAGAACCATTTATTTTTGTTGACAGAATTTTTGTTTTAAATTGTCTTTTGAGCAATTATTTCGTATTGATATTTTACAACTTAGAATAAAAATCAAGAGACATTTAATTTAATTTTACATATGTACATATGCACATATGTATGTAGTACTTAAGTATGTATGATTTCTTTGTTATGAAGAATATCAAATACATACATACATACATATATGTACATACATTTAAATTGAAATTGGCACACATACTTTGAGTGAAAATACAAATGCCAAAACAAAAACTGGGCCAATATTTAGTAGTGAGATAAATTATCTGCTAATGGCTCTGATATTTTTGTGGGGAACCTTATATATAGGTAGCGCAGCACACTTTGAAAAATATTGTGACTTAAAAGTACGGATATGTATACTGCCCTGCTAAGAAAGAAAGTCACATCTCCATTTTAGTAGTTTTGAGATATTTAGCTTTTTCGTTTTTTATCTTTCGCGCCTTTAAATAAAATGTTTTTTAAAAATTTTAAAAATTATATAAATTTATAATATTTTATTCAATTTTATTATACTACCAAACAGGCGAAATTTTGATGAGAAAGTAGAGAAAATGGACTTATGACTTTTTTGCCTAGTATATTCAAAACAATTAAACAATTAAAATAAAAAATGTATTGCACATCAATAAGAACGAAAGCAACAACAATCAGTGTTGGCATATGCTGAATGTGTTTGGGTGCTACATTGTAAAAATAAAAGTGCAAAAAGTGTTAAATAAAAAGTGCTAAAAAAAGTGCTAGAATTTTTATTGTGTTTTTGATTGATATAATAATTTAGGTTGTTCACAAGGGGTGCACTATACTGCCCTAAAAAGTAAGAAAGTTACATCTCCATTTTAGTAGTTTTGAGATATTTAGCTTCTACGTTTTTTATCTTTCGCGGCTTTAAATGAAATGTTTTTTAAAAATTTCAAAAATGGCACCCAAAAAAATCTTACGAAAACTTAATAGCACAAATAAGTTCAAAATTTCTATGTATTTCTAAACAATAAAAAATTATTTTGGTTGTGTATATTGTATTATACACCTACTATTGTTTTTGCATTTATCTAGTGATCATGGGTTTTTTTTTTGTTATCTGTAAAATCATAAATACTAAGCAAAAAAGTCGTAAAAGCCTACTATTTTGGTCAATGTGACTTTTTATCATAGTATGTGGCAGATAAGACTTTTTTGAGTAGCAAACACGCTAGAAAAGGTAAAAGTGACAATTTTGATTAACGTTTTTCAGCCATTTACAGTTAAAAATTTGTATTTTAAATTTAAATCGAAATTCAGAAACTCATTCAAGGTTCCGAATCTGCCCTTATCTCAATTTTCGATTTTTGGCACTTGTGACTTTCTTTCTTAGCAGGGCAGTATATGTATGTATGTATGGACATACATATGTATATAGTTACATAAACAAAACAAACTATTTACATACTTATATACATAAGTACTTGATAAAACGAAAGGCATTTCGGGTTACATGTCATCACAGCAAAAAAACACATCATACGGCATAAACTAACATGATCCACAACATGTGTGACGATGACTATAATGATGATGACCATTAATAAATAACAAAGGATTAATGAAAAATTATAAATGACAGACCGGCCATAAAGAAATGTCAACGGTGTGTACAAAACGCACATTCAACACCGAAGCTTGTTAATTAACATTAACAAGGAAAGAAATTGAAAATAAAATGAATATGTATATACATATGTATGTATGTATGTATGTACATTTATGTATATGTATTTATAGATGTATTGCGAAATATGCATTAAAAGTAAGAATATTTCACAAGTCATCTAAGTTAGTGCCTTTTATTATAATTATATAGGTATGTAGCTATGTATGTATATTTTTTTTTTAAATTAGGACCAGCACTCAGGGGATGACCTCTACGTATGCAGTGCATTGTGCCGGAACTCAGAGAGAGGGATAGAGTAGAGAAGATAGATGTTGAAAATGTAGAAGGCTTAACTCTTTTACAACTCTGCTTTGCGCGTTATGTTAATTTTTATAGCAGTGTTAAGGCGTCTCCGGTGTTAGGTAGACGCATTAACTTTGTTAAGCTGTATTGGCAGGCATTTTATTAATTGTTTTACTTCGCCGATGTTTCTGCTAACCGACGAAGGAGGGCGATGTTGTGTACAATAGCTTGGAACAGCATCAATCGCTGTCGGAACAGGTTTTAGTGACCAGTGCTATGCCTTCATCGCTTAAATAGTCCGACAACAATTAATACAATGTCTCACTAATGTACATTACAGAAATTAATGATGTTGATTGACTCTGGCTCTGGCCAGGGTTTGAACCCAGGCCCCACGTCATTGTTTGCTTAGTAGTCAACGCGCTAACCACTTCAGCCAACACCATTTTTATTTACGTATTTTATAAAAAATATTATGTATATGCAACCAAAAAAATAAATATATAAAATTTTTGTTCGATTAAAAAACTTCCAATATCCGCACCTTAATATACATATAAAGGTCCTAACTTATTCACAAAAATTTACTTGAAAACCACTCATAATGTCAAATCAAGAAATGAATTCCTTTAATGGCAATTAATTCGAAGCGGCAAAATAAGTTCTTATGCAAAATTTTATAAAATTGTCTTTAAAATTGCGATATGTACTTGTAAGCAAAAATATATCTGATCTGCTTTAATTAAATTTATAAATAAATATATTTTAACGTTCATCATCTACTATACGGCAAAACAATTTGTATTACGCTTATTTTAATGTGTTTATTTTTTATGTGTGTATCAATTGAAAATTAAATTCATAAACAAAACGTGGCCATTCACCTGATTAAAACTTTGTATGCATTAATATACAGAAATATTCAAATTAGATCACATATGTACATATGTACATACATACATATGAGTGTATTAAAATTATAATTGTTGCTGTCTGTCTCAGGGTACAAAAATCATTAAACTTTTGTTTAGTAATAAGATCTTTTTTATAAAAGAGCAAACAAATCAAGTACCAAATTATTCTAGCAAATGAAATAATAAATAAAAAGTATATAAAGAATTTTTTTGAGTAACATGGAAACAATAATTTAATTTCATTTTGTAGTTAAGAGAGAATTACGAATTAAATATTCAGCCTGATTACGGGTGGCGCTGATTATGATAACATACATACATATGTATACTCGTTGTATTACACTACAATATGTACGTAGAACAGTATATGGCTTTTTTTTATTTCTAAGTTCAAGGTTGTATGTGAGTTTTGCTTCGTAATTTAAAGAATAGTACAAAAATTCTAAAATACAAAGTTATTTCAGATTTGTATTAAACAGTTTGAAAAACAAAGAAAACTTACTAGAAATAATAGAAGCGAAATATAAGGTTTTCCAATAGGGAGGATATGATTTTGAAGTGACGTTTCGGCCATTTGTAATATGTCATTATATGTCGTTTGTTTTTCATTGTATTCAGTAGTGTTTACAATTTATTCATGGAGAGAAATACGCAAGAACAACGTTGCTGATTTTGCCTTGGAACAACTTGAAAACAATAACGATTTTTTTAAGAAAATCGTCTTCTCCGATGAGGCTCACTTTCATCTGAGTAGTGCGGTAAATAAACAAAACTGTCGATTCTGGTGCGAAGAAAATTCACAAATTATTCATGAAAAACCATTACATTCACCTAAATTGACAGTTTGATGTGGTTTTTGGTCTGGTGTAATCATCGGTCCGTACTTTTTTCGAAATGAAGCTGGTAACACCGTTACTGTCAATTTAAAGCGGTCGATCGATGATAACCAACTTTTTATGGCCGAAATTGGAAGAAGTTGATCTTGACAACATTTGGTTCCAACAAGACGGGGCTACGTGCCACACAGCAAATGCAACAATTGAATTATTGCGAGAAAAGTTTAAAGATTCGATTATTTCAAGAAATTGTGATATTGAATGGCCTCCAAGAAGTTGTGATTTAACACCATTAGACTATTTCTTGTGAGGTTTTTTGAAGTTATTGGTCTTTCGAAATAAACCCGACTCTCTTCAGGATTTACAAGTCAATATTGAACTTTCCATTCATGACATACGACTTGATTTAGTGGAAAAAGTCCTCGAAAATTGTGTTTATTGAATTCATTCCTGCAGCAGAAGTCGTAGAGGCCATTTAAATGACGTTTTATTTAGAACTTAATTGTATCGCTTGTACTTCACATTAAATAAAAAACTTTTGAATTTCCTTAACAATAAGTGTGTGTTTCTTTTAGGTAATCATATCACTCCTATTGGAAAACCTTTAATGTAAAGTACTTAGCTTCACTTGAACTTGAAAGGATAGTCAGCTCTCAAATAACCATCTTAGGGATAGAACGGATATGTTATTATATTTTTAGCTCTTAAGGTAGGAGGAAATGCCTGTTAATTATCCCTATCATGACCACTTTTTCCATCGAAATTTTTCCTGTGTTCTGGAAAGCGCCTTTTAAACTATTTTTTATATACTCGTATCGACAATAAGGTTATATTTTTTTAAAATTATGTATAACAAAATTTGCTTTTGTTCTGTGTTACGCATTTCTATATTATTATCATCAAGAGACTGACCAAATTTTTTTACAAAAGAATAAGCGTTATAGATCTTAAAACTTATTAAACAAATAACAGGTGTCCGCCGGGAAGGTATACTACTTTGTTTTGCCGCCATTTTGGTAAACATTAGTGTTGCCAGTTTATATTTGGCAGTCGTGAAGTAGACACGTGGTACATTTATTATGGAAAAATATTCGATAAACTAACGTGTTTTAAAGGATGTTACAGCTCGCCCATGACAACCCCGATTTTTATAAAAAAATCATAATGAGTGACGAGGCACATTTTCATTTGAATGGATATGTGAATAAACAGAATAGTCGGTTCTGGGCAATGGAAAACCCTCAAATTATTCATCAGTCACCTTTGCATCCATTAAAAGTGACAGTCTGGTGTGCAATTTGGTCAGAAGGAATCAATGGACCTTACTTGTTTCAAAATGAAGACTGTGAATGGGGAGCGATATCGTAATATGATTGAAAACTTTTTAACGCCACAACTGCATCCTTTGGGCTTGATTAACATGCGGTATCAACAAGACGGTGCCACATCGCATACAGACAGGATTACAATGGAATTACTGCGAGTAGAATACCTTCCCGCGGACACCCTGTAGAACAAACAAATAATCAATTTATTAAAAGCTTTTTAAATTATATTTTGTATCAAATTTGCGTATTATACAATTTATGAAGTTCAGAAAATACAATTAACAAGTGACGTTTATTTAGTTTAGATTTATAAATTAATCGAGATAATATTTCGTTATTTGTTAGCAACTAGAACCTCAATTTCACTTAGTTATATGATCAAAAAAATTACTATATCATGATTATTAGAAATTTAAATATCATAAACTAGATAAAAGCGAATTTCTTTTTTTATTAACTCCCTGATAAGTTCGAATCTCCTCTTGGTTTCATTAAGTTGTTTCTAGTTTTTTAGATTTACTACTCAGATAAATAAAAACTGCGTTTTTAGTAGTTGCCAAGCTCTGTAGTTTATTGTGGAACTTGCGCCAAACATTTTTCAAACTTACGTCAAATTTCGTCAGCGGTTGAATAACTTAATAGCTTTTTTCTTAAACCGTCATGTAGCAATTAGTGGCTGTGCATGTAACGCTCCAAAGGTTGGAGGGGGTTACAGATTTGTTACAGTTTGCAAATTTTGCACTGAAAAATGTTTAAAAAGCTTTTCGAAGGGTGGTGGGGTGTGGATTGAAATCACCGAAAACAGCGTTATGTAATATATGAACGGACCCCCTACAAAAAGCCAGCAAAAGTAAGTATCCAGCTTGGTTCAATCGTTTTGAATTATAAAACAACGACACAAACCACGATCTACATATTTTTAAATATGTAGGTACTTAGATTAAAAATAAGCAAAATGTTCTCCCTTTTTTTAGAATGAATGTATGTATGTTATCGCCTGATATCTGAAGGACCTAACAACATTTTTTATAAATTTACCTGAAACAAAAAAACTTGATAATATGAGAAGAATTATGAATACAAACATGATTTCTTCGAAATACCATCCAAATAAGATTTTTTATATTTGAAATGTTGGGAGCTGTTATTTCAATGGGGAAGTTATTGAAGATGTATAAAACTTTATTATTATAAAATTCTCTAATCTTACTTACATTTACTAAAGCAAATTAATCTAAAATTAAAAAAAGAATTACAAATATTTCCAATCTATAAAAATAAAAATTTATTTATTATCGCTTAAAGAAATAATCGCATGCAATCAACAGAATGACGAACTTCTCAGGCGCCCTTACAAAATAAAAACAAACTGAAAAAGGAATTTAATCATTAATACCTTTAAATTTGTACATACATACATACACATGCAATCAAAATTATATAAAAACCAAAATGATCATAAGATATTACCCATTATAAATTTCTATACCATTAATAAAAATTATGATAAATTCCAATTAGAATTAAAAATACAATATGGACAAAACAGACACAACACAACAATTTGTCGCCGCTGAAGAAATCAAGTGCATTTGGCATTCGCCCTTGCTAATTACTTTTAGTTTTTCACCTTTAATTATATAGTTCCACAAATAAACTTACACGAATTTTTATGATAGTTTTCCAAAAATTCTTTAGGGTTTGAATTGATGTAGTAATAATTTATCAACAGAATTTTCTTATGAGAACGCGTATTTTATTTATATTTTTTAAAAGATATTTTTTTTTGTTTTATGTAGTGACAATCGACGAACCAAGTTCACCACTTAAAATTGTTTTGTTTTTTTGAGATGACACAATCATTGTTAGTGGTGACAAAATAAAATTCTTATCGATAACAACCAAAGCACATGACTGATCAAAGCGAAAGTTAGCCTCAAGGCGAATTCATAACTCATATGAACCCTACAAGAATATCATTCGCCGGTACAACTGTCAAAGCAAATGAAACAATTTTCTCAGGGTTTAAAATTAGTTTTTTATTTTATTATAATACCGACTACTGAGAAAATAAGATCCGATCCATATTTGATAGTAGAAAAAAATAATAATATAAATCTGATAACAAATACATTTACAGTTTTCCAAAAAAATATTTTATACTTGCAAACTACGTAGCTTAACTGAGGTCTACAAGTAACATTATATCTGAGATGAGAACGTCAAATTCAATCGCAGCGAGAATTATGATACGTGTAGACTTCAAATTAATGTTATTGCAGTCTTATGATAATTGTTATGAGAGCGTTGCTATAATAAATCTCATAACAGCAATCTTATGAAATGAACTGTCAAAAAAGCAACTAAATGCTTTGCATTGCAAATATTCGCAAAATACAATTAAAAAATAGATTTGCTTTATTTTTCTAAAAACATTTGCTATTATAATGCAAATAAAGTTCTAAATTAATTAAACTAAGTTAAGTGCATTTATATTAAATAAAGACAGCACAATAAGAAACGGTGGTACAGATATGTATTTTGTGATAGTGTCTCGATGAGAAATTGCGAATCGACATTTCATTTTTCAAATTCTGCCGACGTTCTCTCTCATATTATGTCAGAGTTTATCGCAGTTGTAGAAGCCATGTTATTAAACGCCAGAAATATCTCCATAATGTTTTAAATAACAGGTAGTCTCGACAATACTGTCAAATTTGGTTCCAGAGCCATTTTATGTAATTTTTTATTCATTTAGAATTCTGACAGCTTAGGTGATGACTTCGCTTTTACACAAACAAAATGCCTGTTGTTTGTTTTGTTGTTTTGCTATAAATCAAGGCAAATTCATTACCTGGTATATGCACGACTACAACAGTTCAACAACAAAACAACAGGCATTTTGTTTATGTAAACGGCGAATTCATATCCTACGCTGTCAAAATTCTCCATGCATAAAAAATTACTTAAAAATGGCGCCGGAAAATAAGTACCAAATTTGACAGTATGGGAAATGGTTAAATTCGCCACTGCATCCCTCTGGTAATTAATTCGCCTTGGTCTTGGTGTAAAAAGTTTGGCGAAAAAAAATCACATGGGTGAACGAGAATACCTATGAATTTGTTTTGCTGTGTTTCAAAAACAAAGAAACAAGCCGATAGATTCGACTCCTGACGTGATGACCGCCACTTTGTAAATTCGAGCCGCTGCCAAACACATCGGTATTTTAATGCTTTGAAAGACAGTACGGATTTTAAAGATGTATTGATAGGTTTAAATTTCTTAATGTGGTATACAATTTTTCCTTACAGCAGACATTTTTACATTTTATATACATAAAATTTTCAAATATTATTTTATACTCCACCGGCGGATTGAAATATTTTTTTTGCTTAGACGCCGCTACAAATATGTGATCAGCTTGTTGCTTTGCGACATATAATTTGACATTTTTAAAACGAAAATACACATCCGCAGGTGGCAGGACAATTTCACCTGTGTTTATTATAGCATGATAATGTAGTTGTCGAATAAATTATTTAGTTTTACGGCTGTATTCTGTGTCCTTTTTGCATTTATTTCAAAATCCTAACTGTACAGTTGAATGTAGAAGAACAATTCAAATAAAATATTAATATGACTTCGCGTAAAAGTAGGCCTACCTCTAAGACAGGATTTACAAAGAATAACTATCCAGAACATTTACCAAAAGAAGTAAGTGGGAAAACAATACGTTTGCACAATAGGTTTAAATATGTATAATATATGCTTTTCTTGTTTTGGTTTAGAATCCTGAAGAGTCTGTGGAAGATATGCTGGCAAATGTCGATAATTTTATTGATAGTGTATATCGGGACTTAAGCATGAGCCCGCCACGGGCTTCAACCGCTAATAATTCACTTCGCGCAGTAGAAACATTAGAAATTAATTCTCCAGTTAGGGCTTACTCATTGTCTGGTACAACATCGAGTAATAGAACATCCCTTGTTTCCCCAGTCTCAATACGTAACATGGACGAGGAAATTGAAAGAAGTAAACTAAATTAAGGTTTTTCATACGAGAATTTAACTCATTATGTTTTTGCTTCTTTGAATATATTTTCCAGTTCATCAGATTTGTGAAAATGTCGATCAGAATTTGCGGTCTATAGGTTTATTTATGAATAACTCTTCCAGTAGTAATTCAGCAGAACCCTCCAGTGCAAGTAAGCCAATAATAATAAATAAAGAATAAAAAATTTCTCAATAATGTAATGAATTATTTTTAACTCTTTCTTTCTATTCAAAAATATATTATTAGATTTGCCAACTTCTGAACCTACAATAATTTCAGCTTTTATTGAAAAAGTTAATTCAAACAATAATACTCAAAGGCATATAATGTCTGCTCGACATTCAATTGATACGGCAGTGATCGATTTATCAGATTCACAAACTGAAAGGCCTGAAATATCTATACAACCACTTCACCTTAATAATCAAAATGATGGTGACGATGATGACGTTATTTTGGTATCTACTGATCTTCCTCCAATAGTAGATTTATGTACTCCAAATCATTATGTGAATGTGCCAAGAGCAGTAGCTCATCAAATACAATTAAATAGTCGACGGCGCTTGAGCCAATATGTAGATAGGGATGACATTTTTTGCGAAGGACTCTCTCCACCAAGAAGACATCGTCCTACACCTTTTTTCACAAAAACGGGACGAAAAAAAACCTCATATACTGAACAAACATCAACAGCAGGTGATGCGAATAATCCAAAGTTTATGTGTCCAGTTTGCATGGATTCTTGTCTACAGAATCAACCCACTTCAACAATTTGTGGGCATGTATTTTGCAAAGATTGTATTGAACGGGCCATTGCTTTGACTCATAGGTGTCCCATATGCAAAAGGAGAGTTAGTAAAAGGCAAACATTTCGTATTTACGTCTAAATCTATTTTTGTAGAAGCATGATTAATATTGCTAATAAGTCTGTACCACAGAAAGTGTGCGAAGGTGAAAATCTTATTTTCTTCAGAAAATAATTCAGTTTGAATTAATAATAATTGAATTAATTTTTTCATTCCAAATTTATCCAAGTTATCAGTTAAGATTTTCAGCATTAAACTCTGCTAAAAAAAAAATTAATATCCAAGAAAGGCAAATAAGAAACGTTTTAAAACGATTTTTTTGAATTTGCATTTTATTTACATTAAACTTCAAAAGAATTTTTTTCGTTTCAAGCCACACAGTAACTGTTAAGTGTTAACTTGAGCAAAAATTTTTTATGAAAAGCTATGCTTTGGAGAGTTGCATACAAATTTCTGGATGCGCTACACAACATTTATAGAATCTAAATAACGAAATTAACTAGTAAATTTGTATGAAATTCAGCAAATTTTCTGCTCAAATAAATTTGACTATAAAATTCAAATATAATTTATGTTTTTGATTGTAGAAGTCGCTACTTAGCTTGTTTTGTTCTTAAAATTCTGTTATACTACTCTTTTTCTTTGTTTAGCAATATTTTATAAAATAAATGTTCTGATAATGATATGTTTGTGTACTTACATATTTATATCAAGCTATGGTATAATAAATGAACGATATCATATGCTGCGGCAGATAAGTATTTACGTTTCTCGAGTTGTGTACTATTCGTTTTTCCATTATTCCTCAATAAAATTATTTACATACATATTTTTAAAGAAAACTCTATTATTGTTACAAAAATTCTTGGAACTTTTATTAAGGTAAACGATATACGAGTTTGTATGTACATACATAAGCAGGGCTTAAAATGCTTATCCATATGTATATACATATATTTCTGTAACTGAAATATAATTTTACCTAATTAGATGAATAATACACAACCTTCTTCAGTAAAATTTTCAAAAAATTTGTGTTCTTAGAAGCTATCAACGATTTCCTTACTTACACACACAAACTTAATCACTAGCAATTTGACATCTAAATTGTGCCGACGTTATTGCTTGTATTAAGACACATGAAATTGCTCGTCTGGTCGGGCTGTAACTGTCTATGCGTGTGCATCACGATATCGAAAAACTTTTTTCGTACAATAAAATTATTTTTATCAATGCACATATGTACATATTTGTACGTGAAAAGAAATTCGAGATAATCAAAATGGAGTGGCAACTCATTTTTCGTTTCTGAGAAAGACGCAACACTACGTAATTGTTTTCTATATGTACATATTGTGTATCTGTGTATATCTTAGGGTTAATTTAAATATCAAGTTAACATAAACATTAGCTTTTGCATGTATTTCTTATACTAGTTGCCAGCAGAGGGCGCAACTAAAAATATTAAAAAATATTTTCCGTTGTTGTTGAATTTATTTTGAAATTTTGTTTTTTTACATAAATTATTTTTATGTCACCAAAAATCGAATACCGCAAACCATTGCCTAAGCTAACAAACCAAAACTATCCACTTGAAAGTGGCTTTATTCAGCCTGAAATTGTGGCTTTACAAAATGGTTGGCGTTTGATAAAACGGGGCTTCAATTATCATACAATGAAAATATTTAAAGAGTAAGTACAAGAAGGTGTCTCTCATCCCTTTTGCGATTTATAAGATTTTCAACATAAACGTAAATTAATTAATTAACTAAGATTGAAGTGTATTTTTGTTTTTGTAATTAATTCTTTTCAGCTTTTTTAGCGAAAACTATTTACTGCTAGAAAAATTTCGAGATTCGGAAACGAAAAAATTAAAATTAAGCGGTTTGCATAAACATAATCATCAAATATTGAACTTTTATGGGTTTCTTATTGAAAGTGGTCTAAATGATATAACGTTTATCAATATGGTATTGCGTGGCTTAGGAAGAAGACACAAATTGCATGGAGTTACATACAATGAAATTAAGGTACGAATAATATACATACATGCATACATAAGTACATATGAGTTTGTATTCAATTAATTATTTTGCGATATTATCTCAATTTAATTATAAGAAATTGTTCTTTTGTTGTTGTTTAAGCTTTAAGCCTTGTGTTGGTGATTTTTTCAGCTTTAAAAAATTTTTATGTTTGCAACAAGTTGTATTTCTAAAGATTTTCCAGTTAATTTCTTTCTTTTGTAGTACTGCGTGTCCCCTACTTGGGCTACTTATATGTATTTGGGTGGCGCCGTGGCTAGTAGGTAGCAATGCTAGCCTAGTAGTCCTTAGGTTGTCGATTCGATTCCGGTCATAGATTTCTGGATCCAAGCTAATCGTTTTGCGGGTTGTGTTTGTTTCAAAAATATAAAGCTGTCGTGGTATTAGTATGTCAGAGACCGGCAACGGATATAAAACTTTCGGTTGTAAACGATCATTAACTCTTGAGTTTTTCTCATCCAAACGTTTTTGTTCAACAACAAGAAATCAGTCTTAAACAATCGTACTGGCAATGAACATGATTATTTGTGATGGTTGGAATGCTTGTAACCATACCGGATCAAAACGAACATATTTAATAAATCTTGTATGTGATGGATGGTGCTTTAAAATCTATTTTGAAGTTACTCGATCGTGTATAGGACAAATAAGCTTATCCGAGGACAGTACCCAGAACCAAATCTCGTTAGTAATCATGAATAAAAAGGTTCGTAATTTTTTAAAGAAAAAAAAAATTTTCGAATCAGGAGGGTTTTTATTCAAATCCACATAAAACTTCTTCAGATAGTGTATCCAATATATTGACTCACTGTAGCATCGATGCAATTTTCACTGTTTTATAGCTAAAACAACGGAATATGTTCTAATAAAATCAGGGAACTTGTTCATGAAACCCGTAAATTTTCACGTACAACACGCTCTTCATTAAGAGAACATCCATTTCTGGTCGATATGCCAGTGAACAGCAGTACATACTGCAGAGAAAATTCTTACTTTAGCCAAACTGTTCGCATGTGGAATGAACTTCCCCCAGAGATCTTTCCTATCACCTGCAGTATGTTAAGGTTCAAATAAAATGTCCACAAAGACTACATCTTTAATCCTCCTTCCCAAAAATAATTTTCCTAGTTCCGGCCCAATGCACCAATGCATACGTAGGAGTCATCTCCTGAGTGCTGGTCTTAATAAAAAAAAAGGCAAAGAGGAAAAAAGGAAATATATACATATTGACAAAGCAAAACCCGTAGTAAGCCAGATTTTTTTTTGGTAATTTTTGCAGCGACAGTGTAAACCATGTTCAGAGTACGCGTAAATTATATACATACATTATTAAGAAATTTATTCAATTTAGGTCTCAATTGTACTCAATTAACCATACAAGACCTCAATAAGTAAATTGTGCAATAAGTATTAAATTATATAACTAACTAGCTGATCCCGGTGTGCTTCGCTACCCCCTCGTTATAAAATAAAATTAAAAGTATTTATATATCCTATTGTGAAAATTTAATGACGATCGGTCCAGTAGTTAAGACTATATTACGATTTTTAATTTTCTTAAAAAGGGGCGTAGTCACACCCAATTTTCTCCTGGTACGTATTCCAAATACAAATATCATCGACGTAGGTCAAAAAATGCCCAAAATATGGCGATCCAGGTTTGTTCAAAAGGGTCATAACTGGTGACGAAACGTGGGTAAATTTCCAAAACTGAAGAGACCAATGAAAGGAAATTGTTTTGCCACAATTGATGAGATAAAGCCAAAATTGAAGAACAAGCTGATGGCCAGACCACATTTCAGAAGTGCTTCGAGTATTGGAAGAAGCGTTGGCATAAGGGCATTATATCTGAGGGGGAATACTTTGAAGGGGACAAAATGGATATTGATGAATAAATAAGTACTTAAAAAAAAATACAAACTTCACCTTTTCTTTTGAACAAACCTCGTATGTATGAACATGCTATAACCTTTTTCATTATAAATTGGAAATATCATCAACTCCTGTATATTTTTAATAATTAAAATTTATTAAATTCATATGAAATTTACTTTTAAAGACTCATAATTTGTTGTTGGTTAACCCAGTCTATAACCCAGAATTTTACTAGTCCTTAAGGCAACTTAGGTTTTAACAAGTTTCATACAAGTCATAAGTGTGTGTATGTATTTGTATGTTCATATGAGTACATATGTATATATGAGAGTATTACAAAAGGTCCCATTGTTCAATGGTAAATGATTTTGATTTTAATCTTATTTTATTCAATTGTATCAATAGTCCGAATAAATTCTCGTTTGATTTAAATTTTAATTTTTCGTATCAAAAGTCCGAATAAATTCTCGTTTTATTTAAATTTAAATTTAATTTTTTCGTATCAAAAGCCCGAATAAATTCTCGTTTGATTTAAATTTAAATTTTTCGTATCAAAAGTTCGAATAAATTCTCGTTTTATTTAAATTTAAATTTTTCGTATTTTTTTCAGTTGATCACCAGTTTTATCCAACAATACTTTTTAGAATTTTTGAATAATAGCAAATCGGCAACACTGCTTAGTGGCTTGACTAAATTATCCGAACTCATTAACGAGCAGCACAAATAAAAGGAAGAACAACGAAGACATCAATCATTCAAAGTGATTCAGTTTTTCAACTGAAAGAGTTCTGTACTCGTGCGTATGATTAATATTATTTTAATTATAATTAATAGTACTTATACGTTCGTTCTAACTACATATACTCGTAAACTGTATGTCAAACATCTTGGACATCTTGGCAGATAGATAATAATTGTCAGAAAAATTGTGAATAAAACAAAATTATAAAGGCATGTATGTATGTATGTATGTGCATACGTACATATATGTTCGTAGCAATTGAACTTTCAGTCTGTGATAGTGGTGCAATAATGATGTTTGTATCTTTAATTCAAACTACTGGAACAAAACTACTACTTAGTTGTTTTTGGTTTTTGTATTGGGGACTTTCATTTCTAACTCATTTACTCTTACTAAACCTTTTCCAGCAACAAGTAGTGCTTAGTTTTGTATGTATATATGTATATATGTGTGGGTGTGTATGTGTGCATAATTTTACGTCTTTATAAAACTGTTGCTTTTTACGACTATTAGAAGCTCATTTAAATGTATGAAAGTATTGAATTTTAGTTGCGTTATTTAGCGACTTTTCTTAAGAAATGTTTAGTCTAACATTGACTTTCGGCAAATACACAGTGTTTTCTAATAATTGATTATCGAAAGATTTTTGAAAAAATTTTATATACAAGAATGTAATTTGGTGTTTATTATAATACGAAATGTGGTGATTTCAAAAATAGCGAATCTATTTTTATTAACAAATTAATTAAAGGAAAGAAGGAAAGAAGGAAGGAAGGATATTTAAAATGGTTGCTATAACGGATACTGAACAGGTAAATTTTTAATGGCTGCCACTTTAATAGTCTGTTTTACTGAGCATTTGCTCTAAATAGATTAAATGGAATAAATTGCATTCCTCTAAGGGGTCTTAAAGCTTCTGAAATATTCACTGAAAGTTATAATAAAACTAACTTAATTGTAATATACTTCGTGTTTTTTAATTTGCTTCAAATTCAATTGTATTTAAAGGAAACCTTATCTAGTGTAGTGTACAATTGTATTCATTAATTTTACTTAAACATGAATATTGATGGCTGAACATTTTGCTTAGACTTTGTTTGATTAGAAATTTCACACACGCTTATTAGCAGACGGACTGGCGGGCATCAAGCAGTCACTTTCATATAGAAATTTACTGCATGGAGATTTTGTTTTATAGACAACAATAGAAGCAGGTAAAAAGACAAACAGACAAATAACAAGTAGCTAAATATAGAAAAAACATCTAAAAAAATCTATTTAAGGGTGGTGTTGGCTGAAGTAGGGTTCAATCTTTGGTTAAGGCAAGTCAATTAACATCATTAATTTCTCAAATATGCATTAGTGTGGCATTGTATTAATTGTGGTTGGACTGTTCCGACAGCGATTTATATTCACCCCTATCATGAATATTTTTTCCCTCGTAATTTTTTCACTTTTCACGTATTTGCAATCATGAAAAACTCTAATGAAAAAAAGTTTATTCAGTTCAGAATAACAACGTGAAAAATGTTCACTGAAAAAAATTCCTCTTATCGTGAATAATTTTTTTTCCTCGCAATTTTTTCACTTCTTCTTTTGATATTTTTTATTGGGAATAGAACAGAACATGTATTTAGTTCTTCTTATAATTCGAATATTAAAGTTTACAAAGTTTATTTTAATAAATAGATCTGATAATAAGGCACAAACTGTATTGGTCAACGAAATACAAAACAACAATTCGTTTGTGTGCGGATTTGTGAAGTTTTAATTTGTTGGAGTTCTTTCGCTTTGTTGGCTTTCCAAAATGTGGAGTTTTTTTCAAGTTTTTTAATAATGATCCTAATTCTAGTGAAAACAGTTAATTAAAAAATTGATTTTCTTGAAATCACCAATAAATTCACTCAAAATTTAATTCAATTAATCTTTTTTGTGATGTGAATACATGCGATAATTTTTAATTCATGAGGAATGCATTCGTGTTTTAATTAAATTCAAATTTTTTGTAAAATTAATCAATTAAACTTTTTGTAAATCATTTTGAATTCAAAACCAAATTTTAATAATTTTTTTACAGCTCTGCTCAGCAGAACTTAAAGAAATTTGTATACAAAGAAAAATGATTTTGACAATAATCAATGAAAAAAACATGATCAGATGTGCTCTTGCATGTACTTGTATAAATAAACTTTGATTTTTTCTTTGTATATTTTTGAACAAAAATTTCTCTTATTTTGTATTTTTTTAATCTTCTTTCTTTTTTACATTCACTGAAATCTAATGGCGGGAACAATTTTTCACGTGAGATTCATAATAGAATTTTTCACTTCGAGGGGAATAAAAATTTCACGGGAACAAAAATTCCACTTATCATTTACGATAGGGGTGACTGTTCCAAGCTAATGACACACACCTCAGCGACCTGCTTCGTAGTTTAGCAGAATCTTCATCGAAGTAAAACAATCAATAAAAATGACTGCTCGTACCTTGTACGGCTTAAGAAATTTAATACGTCTACTTTACACCAGAGGCGTTGCAACACTGCTCTAAAAATTAAAAAAAAGGCGCAATAGCAGAGTTGTAAAAGAATTGAGTCTTCCTCTACATTTTTAATAGCTATCTTCTCTACCCTCTGCTTTCCTTAAGTTCTGGCACAATGCATTGCATAAGTAGGGGTCATATCCTCAGTGCTGGTCCTACAAAAAAAAAAAAAAAACAATGCTTTCGAAAGTCACCAGTGCTTAAGTTTGTTTTTATGTGCCAACATTTTGTTTTATGTGCCAACATGTTTCAAATTCTGAATTTATTTTATAAAATATAGCTCGGACGCATATAAAAGAAATATTTTTGGCAAGGTTAATGTTTTGCCTGGGAATTGTCCTGCCTACTGATTTTATAGTTTGGCTATTCTCATAATTCTTTTAAATTCCCCATTTAATTTATCCTGATAATTTTTAAAATTTTCAAAGAACTTATAGGTCTGCCTCTATGGCTTTTGTCTTTATCGCAGCAGTAGGTTAATAATTTTATTTTCAAGTGTATAAAAATGAAATTAACTAATTTTTGATATCAATTTATTCAATAAAAAAACACTCCCTTTTTTTTCCTCAATTCAATTAACTTTAAGTACTTTATTTTGAACAGTTGGTCTTCTTGTAAGAAAATAAAAAAAAAATAATAATAATTAATGTGATACTAACACGAGTACAATGCAGTTGAATTAATAAATGTAATAGAAATATAATGAGCAGAACCAGTTGATTACACTTTTTTCTTTGTATGGGTTCTTAATAATTTTATTTTTAAACGTTTGATTAAGAAATTAGTAAAAAACTGCTTAGTTTTATTAAAATATTACAAAACGTAAATTAGACAGATGACTTGATATTTCAGCTTGTGACTTGAGAAAAAAAGTTAATTTAATTGTTTTTCAATATTTATAAATAAATTTTGCTAATTAAGAGGCATAAGTATTTTATTTATTTAAAAATTGTTAGGAAAGTATATAAAAATAAATCATAAACTGACCCACATTAACTTAAAAGTCTCAACAATTTTCTAATTAAAACTGGCTGGGCGTAGGCTGAAAAAAGTTAATGTCCAGCAAAATTCATGTTGCATGAATCTTTAATATTTCTCAATTTCTGTGTTAAAAAAATATAAATTTTGTGGCTGCAGAGTAGAAACGGATTTGATATCGTTTGTAGTTTTTTAGCCATTTATTTACAACTTCGGAATTATCACCAAAACTATTAACAAAATTAATTAAATATTTAATACGACTTAAATGGAGTTTAAGTAATATAACTGGCTTAATTTTTAATATATTTATATAAAATTACTAGATTTTTCCCATGACTTTATTCACGGTACATATACATACATATACTAATGAAGGTTTTAAATTATCCTTTTACTGTTTAATTCTGTTTAATTGATTGAAAAGACAAAAAAGAACCAAAAGTGAAAAAGTACGAGAAGTGAAAAAATACCAAAGTGCAAGCTTTTTCACCACCCAAAAAATACACTGTATTATAGTGCATAAGCAATTATTGAAAAACATAAAGAGTATAAAAAATTCCGATTTGTCCCGTTTTTACCCCCTGTAAAAGTACCTCATACCAAATTTCATCGAAATTCATTAAGTGATTTGCTCATTTCACATTTACAATATTGGTAGGATTTACATCGCAAAATAAATGCAAATTGATTTACATTCTCTCTCACACGATCAGAATTGACTACAAAAAATTAGTTGTAGTATAATTTTTATATAAAAGATTTCTTCTTCATTTCACTTCAAAATCTAGACTCAATATTTTTATTATATAAAACAAGAACTTGTAGTAGGCTTCGATATTACAAAATTATATATGTATAAGTGTGGTACGTGTATATGTATGTACATATATGTATGTATAGTAGGCTATGATACAATAACGTCACCACTATAATATTAGTACATACATAGTTGCATAGAAAAAATTCTTATTGTCGGGCTGTGTAATTATGAAATATAAAATAATGAAAATCTTCAAAGGTAGGTAGTAAAAAAATGAACTACATAAATGTTTTCGTTTGCTTTTTTATAATTCATTAAAAATTAGTAGTCAACTCGTAATTGGTTGTACAACTGAACGTATGATAAATATTAATATGCCTTCGTTTAAGAATCGCTCATACTAAATTTACAAGGTGTTCTTTATTTAACAATTTAATTTATTTGAATTGTATCATATCAAGTCTTTATTTTACTTTTACTTTGCAAAATTTATTGACTTAAGAAAAATGTACACGTACTAAGTGCTGTCTAAATGTTTTAAAAGGCTGTCATATACACACCCTTATTATTTGGAATTCTTATTTTAGCTTCTATGAGTATTATTTAACTAAAAAAAAAGCAGATGAAAATTGCTACCGGCTATTGTTGGCCTTAAAGGTTAAACAAGTGTGATTTTGAAATTTTAAATAATCAATTGATATGAATTTAATACGAGTAACATAATAAAAATTCCTTCATGTAAATCGAAACAACTGAAAATATTTTAATGTGTAACCTCCTTATTTAATTTAAACATTCATAATACGGATGGAATTTCGCTAAGTGTATTATCAAACATATATTGATTGTGAAGATGAAATTGTTTACTCACCTTCAGGAATGATCATGAGGAAAATATTTAGCTCATGATCGTTTACTTATAATTATAACTAATTATCATGCATATATTCTTTAGGCATATTGATTGATTTAATGAATAAGAAATAAATTTTATTTCGTCTAATACTTCCCTATTTGTGAACAGTTAAAAAATTTCTATTAAAAAAAAACTTGGTGTGAATTACAATAACACCTCGCATAGTAATTCATACATCCTCTACTAACATTATAAATGTGAAAGTTTGTATGTTTTCATCTTGACCTAATAACTGTGCTAGCTAACATATTTTGAAAATACTTTTTCATTGTCACGCAGCATTTTTAAAATATGTTTTAAATGGTTTATTTATTTACTATTATTTGTTTTAAACAAATTTCATTACTTTAGGGGCTGTGCACATGTGTACATATTACGTAACGCTGCAGGGGGGAGGGGGGGTTAAAGATTTGTTACGGATTGGAAATTTCGTACTGAAAAATTAGTAAAAAGCGTTACGAAAGGGGGGGGGGGGTGGGTTCAAAATCTCTGAAAACAGTGTTACGTAATATGTGCACAGCCCCTTACCAAATTAAAATGTTTATATTTATGCAGGCTAAAGTTCGTTAATTTAATAATCAGAGAAATATTAGAAAGGCATTGTTAACATATTTCAAGCAAGAAAGGAAACATTTAATATCTAAACATCCCATTAGATTTCAACTACACGACTGAATAGAACAAACGTTGTTTTCGGTAGAAGCCACTAAACCTCGTCAATATTCATGTGTAAATGCTTTCACAACTTTTTAGGTAGCTCTGTTGAACGTGATTACATATCCCTAATGGGATGTTTAGATATTAAATTTTTCGTTTGTTGCTTGAAATATGTTAACAATGTCTTTCTAATATTTCTCTGATTATTAAATTAATTATAAGCAGTTCGAAGAGTGTATGTGCTTACCTTCGAAACAAGTAGATAATCTTCTCTCGTAACAACACAGATCACTTTGTAACCAATTTTGAACGATAACACACGGTCATGTACGAAAATAGTCACAATAACTTTAAGAATTCGAAATTGTTTATTTTAAATTTATTATTTTAATAAAATTGTTTTTGAAAGTTTTCGTAGCGAATCAATTGCAACTGTGGTAAAACTGTGATAAAATTTAAATTTACCAAAAAAAAATATCGAGTTAAATATTCAACTATGACGCGATCTACCACAAACCGATGAATGATATTAATGGACTAAAACAAATATTTGAAAATTTTGAAGCCTAAACTTCCAAGATAGTATTAATTCCTCAATACAGAACTTCAGTACCTGACGACACCAATACATCAATAAATAAATAAATAGTTAATAACAACATCTCATCAAATGTATAGAAAACCCCGAAATTAAATATAATACAATAATCACTATTTTGTAGAGTTGATATTTTGGCACTTTCATGGGTTTTTAGTACGTTTTTGCATTTCTAAAGGTAATTTAAAAATAAGTTTGTGACTGAATAAGGCCTTCCACCGGGCCTATGTAAAAAGGGAACTTAGAAGGACTTGGCTGGCCTTTTTATTAAAATCCTGCTTATAAATTAAAAGCTTGAATAAAATAAAGTAATTGGGCGTTGTTGCAAATATTCTCCGTGTATCTAATAAAAAAAATTTAAAGAGAAATATCATATATCGACATAAGCCTGCTAGAGCAAAAGCTATCATTTAACTAAATGAAATTGTTATTTATATTTTATATTTTGGTGAGTAGTTTAATTCATTCGGTTTTATACATATAAGGAGCCGAATGAGGTTCGACACTTTGTAAGTCTGGTGCCAACTTGGCCTTCGCTGTTTTGGAGTTATGAATATGACTCCCGGGTAATTATTTTTCATAATTGGTCTGAATATTATTTAGCTTAAATTCTCACATAAAAATGTTTTGCATGTATCATATATAATTGGATCCCTAAAGTGAGAGTATTTACTCCAGATATTACTGGATACATACAAAATGTTTTTAAGCTGTATTGGCTAACTTTTATACCTCACGCCAAACACGTGAGTTGTGTCCATCTCTAGTTCACCTTTATTCGAATTTCAAACTGTTTTATATAGTTGCCGAAAAGTATGCCTTATTTTTCACAACTTAAAATTGTGCAGCCAATTAAGTTAATAAATAGAAAATAACAGACAAAAAAAAAACAAAACAGAATCTATTACAAAATATGATTTTGGCTGTTAACAATTGAAAATTAACGGAAATTTAAAATCTTCAGTGATAAAATATACAGTTGATTAAATAAACGTTATCCTGCACAGTGGGAACATTTAATTCACAATCCTCTTCACTTTTAGACAAGTTGTTGTTTTAAAATATATACCAATCTGAAACTAAATATTATGTAAATGTACATAAATATGTAGGTATGACCTTATAAGGATGCAATAAAAATCATTAAAACAATTTAAACAAGAAATGAACCTCGAACTTGACTATTCATTTAAACAATTATAAATATTGCAAACACAAACGAATTACATACTTAAATGGCAACCAACTAATAAAAGTTCAATAATTTAAATTATTTATCGGCATTTGATTGGCATTCAAGTTCAACTGGCAAAAAAAAAGGAGTGCTGGAACTCTAAATGACCCTCAATTACCTGGTATTTATTTAAACAACAATTTTGTATTCACACTACGACGAAAAACAAAAATAGAAATTAAACGTAAAGAAAACACTCAAGAAGAATAAAAAGTAATAATTGTAAAAAATATGTTCCTGTTTGCAAGTCACGCTTATGTGATACAGACATGTGCATAATATGTGCATACAGCCATGTACACACATCTATTTATACCCATACATACATACATACGTCACTTATTTTAGGATTTTAGTGCACAAAATAAATTCGTTTATTTATAAACTTGTTGCTCTCTTTTGTTTTTATATGTAACTAGCTGAACCCGGTGTGCTTCGCTACCCCCTCGTTATAAAATAAAATTAAAAGTATTTATGTACATATATATTTACAAAAATTGATTTATTTAGTTTTAATTTAATTATTGCAATGCTTTATATCCTATTACGATTTTTATTTTTTTTAAAAAGGGGCGTGGTCCCACCCTTTTTTCTCCTGGTACGTATTCCTAATTATGCCAATACCATATGTACCAAATATCATCGACGTAGGTCAAAAAATGCGCAAAATATGGCGATTTAAATTTTTAGGTTATATGGGCGGTGCCACACCCCTTTGTCCAATCAAAACTTCATATAGCCTATTATTCCTTCCAGAGTCACAGTAACCTGCTGTGAAAATTTCAGGAAGATCGGTCCAAGGGTTTGGCCTCCTATAAAGCACAAACAAACAAACAGACAGACGGACATTCATTTTTATATATGTATGTACATACATATATACATAGATTTGAGGGTGTAGGAAGGTGATCGAGCAAATGTTCGTGTGTGTATGTGTGGTTGTACGAGTGTATGAATGCATTTATTTGACATGCATAAATTCATATAAAATATAATTTGTTTACATGAAATGTTTCATGTCATCTGAATTGTGATGTTCTTGCTTTTGACTTTCTATGAAAAGCAAAGAAAAACAAGTGGGTGTGTTTAAGATTCTCCGAGAAGGAGAGAAAGAGAGAAAGTTATTCGTGAGCAATTCTTCGCGTTTTTCCCTTTTTTCCCCTTCTTTCTTTGTCAATGCATGATCAAAGGGAAAATTTTCTATATTCATTTTAGTTACTCATTTAGTTTTTTTTGCCGGCGACAATTTTCTTTTTCGCAATTTCGTTTTTATGTTGTCTGTGGATGTGTGTTTGTGTTTGTGCATTTCTTCTTTATTTTTGCAATTTTATTGTTTTGACGTTGTTTTTTTTTGTGTTTGTTTAATTTATTCGACTTTAATTGAAATATTTTGCAAATATGTAATTTAAAATGTAAATCAATGTAGAGAGATATTTTAAAAGAATCAATTGTTTGAAATATTTAAAGAAAACCGCTGATATATTTGGAAACTGATAACACAATACATACTAACACCAACATTCTTACATAGTTATGTGCGATCTTGTAATATACTGATTCTAGCAATATTATTGTGCAATATATTGGAAAAAAAAGAAAAACACTTTAGGATTTTATTATCTGTTGACAACATTCGTCATTACTTTTTTTACTCTATTTACATTAGGCAACTTTGTTGCATGCAATTCTCATTTAAAGTGAGAGTGTTGAAATTAAAATGAAATTAAAAATTTCTTCTCTGTCTTTCTCACTGAAAAATGGGAATTACATGCAATAAACTTACATACAATCAGCGTTGCCAAAATGATGATTTTATCATATTTTTGAACCAAAATATAATTTGATGATTTTTTTTCTTAAATTATGATTTCTAATTTATAAAAATTATGATTTTTTTATTTCAACTGTGTACTACTTTCATTGTAATTGTACTGCAAAGTGAAGTTAAGTTTTGTATCAGCTTGTTGTTGGTTGCTTTTATTTACTTAAAAATTGTTACCCTGAAACAAACACATGTATGTACTCGTACGTGCATAAAACTGCAACATTGTTTTGAAAATAAAGACTTTAAAAAGCATCTTTTAAATCAAATTATATTCTTGCTCAAGAAAAAGGAAAAATAAAAAAAGTAAGTATTTAATACGAAAAGGTAAAATTAATATTTCTATTATAAATTTTTTGCATCTATAATCCATTTATTTACTTTCACTTTTAGATGGTAATTACAATTGAATGAAGCAAAAAACGAAGAAATTACGGTTAAAGATGATCAGCACAATTACGAATATTCCCTAGGAATTTCTCTCCAACGGAAAATATTTTTCTCGCGAAAAAATTTCTCCAATTATAAATTATTGTATGTAAATAAAAGGGAAAAATGAGAAATCTCATGCGGAATTTTTATTCATAATAGGACGAATGGGAAAAGGGAAAAAATTCGCCAGGAATTATTATTCGTAATTGGGCTGGATAAAGTTATTTAAATTAATTCGCCTAATATAAACGTATGTACATATATATCTAGGTACTTTGAAAATAAATTTTTAATTTTTTAAAAATAGACCAAGATATAGGTACAGCCCAATTACGAATAATAATTCCGGGGAAAATTTTTCCCTTTTCCCAGTCCTCCTATTATGAATATAAATTCTCCATGAGATTTCTCACTTTTCCCTTTTATTTACATATAATAATTTGTAATTGGAGAAATTTTTTCCGGAGAAAAACTGATTATTAAAAATATGAAACCTCGCATATATTATAGTAATAGTTCTTCAGAAAACTTTTTCATAGTATATGTACTTTTTAATCTGAATTTATGTTTTGTTAAGCTTTCTTAAATAAGTAAATATTTGTTTATCTAAATACATATTGTTATTGTTCTAATGATGTTGTATGTTTTTCTAAGTTTTCTGTTTGTTGGTTGGATGGTGAATGTTTGATTAAAAATTTAATTTTACTTATTTTCACTGATTTTGTCGGAGCATGACGACAAAGCCAGCGAAAATATGGTTTGTCACCATATAAACATACATAAGAACACGTTTCGCTATAAATGCTTCAAACAATAATAATTTAAATACATACAAATGTTATTATAATTTTAATTATAATTTTTAAATAAAATTTTGTATTAAAAAAAATATTGATGATATTTTCCATAAAATATGATTTTTTTTTCTGGCAACGCTGCATACAATACAATAATATTGAGTAGTGTATGATGTGCTGTAATCAAGTCATTCAACTGAATTTAACATTTAACTATTTTAAAGTTATGAAATCTCATGTAATGCAACTTAATTGAAAAGTGTAAATTTATGCCAAGCAAAATACATATACATACGTATGTACATACATACAGAACGAGTATAAAAAATGCCACTGATTAAACGTAGACGGAACAAGAAAAGAAACAGATTTAAGTAATTTTTATCAAGTGATATTTAGCATACAAATGATATACATATACAGTATTCAACGTGATTTTTAAGTTTTATCATCATTAAAAAAAGAATTTCAGTTAGAACGATAGTTTCATTTGAAAAAAAAAATAAATAAATAAAATAAAACAACAATAATTATATTTACAAAACCAACTACATATTTGCATTGCTATAAAAAAATTATATTGTATGTGACAATAGTTTTTTACAAAAGTTGATTTAACATTCATAACATGTTACTGTTTTAAGTCTTTACGTGCAACATTAATTATGTGTCGCATATTTTGTATTTACATATATTTAATAATTTTTAGCTGTTTTAGTTGTAAACAGTTTTTTTTCTGAATACACGCCAGCCAGTTAAAATGTGAATTTGTACAAAATATAATTAATATTAACAAATTGAAATAAAAATTTGTTTTTTGGCAACATTGCAATAATTTTTGATATTTGTGGTTCATCAAATTATATGCATATACCTTTAAAAGATCGTGAAGATTACATTAGTATGTATTAGTAAAAAAATAATGCATCATAATACTGACTTTAAGGAAATTCCATTGTGATTCGAAACTTTAATAAGAGTCTCTGGAGGAATCTTAGTAGAGCCACATACATACGTATGTTATGCATCGTTAAGTTCTAATAAGAAGTATTACATACAAATTGTTATTAATTAAAGCCTAGTTTTCCTCCTACAGGCTTCACTTAGTAATTACGGAAAAACCCGCAAGTTTTAAGCATCCCAACAAACCTTTTTAATACTCAGACAAAATAATCATCAGTTTTTTTCTTTTTCAAATTAAATTTATGAAATAGTATCGAAACTAAATTATGTTAATTATTGATTCAATTATTTTTTCTTAGTTAAAGGAAAATAAAAAATAAAAGCTTTGCTCACTTGTTACTTGATTAATCAATTAATTGTATAACAATTTATATAAATTTCGCCAAGTTTTTAGATGTATGTATTGCTAGTATTTGTAAAAGATTATTTTCAAGAAGACGGCTTATAAAAGGTTAACGAAATCTCATTTAACTAAAAATATGCAATATTTTATGTAAATATGTAGTTTGTCATACTATTTTCTTTAGAGTAAAAATATATTTCATCCAATAGGTATTATTATCTTAGTTAGAGCATTACAATACTAAAATGAATCAATTCTAAACAGTGTCATATTGAGCCTATGCTGCAAGAGAGTCATATCTCAAAAAATTTAATTTTTGTGCTAAAAATGTCATATCGTTTAACATAATGTGGAAAAATTTCGTCCAAATATCTTTTGTACTAAAATTTTGAGAGGAAAATAAAATTTTCCTTTACCATTAAATTGTTGGCGAATTCAAAACTTTAAACATGTTTTCTGCAAAACTACTATTTTTGAAATATGTCACTATTGCAGCAAAGGCTCGATATCAGAGCAATTTTTGACATGTCATATACATAATTTTATAAATGCGTAAAGTTATTGTTGGTATAATTAACAACTATTTGGCAAAAATATCATTATTTATTGCTGTGCAAAATATCAAATCACACTAGACTAGAGATCCGATTTCCGTCGCTAATGGGAACGAAACGACTCAAATCGGACCACTTTTTTCTATATAAATATAAATGCACTGATTTTTTTATTGATTTGCATTTTGTATTTTTGTATTTTTATTAAATGTATGCTTCTCTAATACAACAAGACATAATATCTTATAAATTATAGTATTAGAGTCAGACAAGTTACATTAGGCGTGTGACAAAAGGCGAACATTAACTAAAAAATAACTAAAATATAATAACAACAAGTGTTAAGATATTAATAAATTTAGTTTAACCAAGCGATTGACACAGTAAATTTTTAAATTTAATTGCGTTGCTAGTTTTTTGCAAATTGGGAGAAAGTTGGTTCCAGAGACAAATTGTTAATATATAAAACTGTCTCTCAGATGCTGTGTCATTATGCCGAAATTGGATAATGCCATTTCATCTCGATGATCTTGTGAACTGTAAGCGGTCATAAAGGTATTTTGGCTTTTTCGTCATGATAATTTTATGTAGCAGGACAAGGTTTTTAAGCATTAGATAATAATTAAGTGAAATATTAAAAAAATACGACTGGAGTATTGCGATATGTGAGCAAACTTTTTTAAGTTGTTTTAAGTTTCAAAGTGTCCTTCGAATTACACCCATAAAAAACCTCTGACGCATATAGTAAAGTTGGTAGTATATAAGTTTTAGCAAGTAATAGCCTTATTTTCAACGGTGTGAAATACTGCGTAGCCCATAAACTCCTTAGCATGCTATATATCCTAACACAGGACTGATGAACATGATCAAACCAGGTTAAAGTACTGTTGAAAATTACACCAAGGTTTCTGGCGGAGTTAACTATATCAATTTTAGTACCTCCAAGGAAAATATCAATGTCATATTCAATTTTGACTGATTTTTTACAAATTATTAAACATTTAGACTTTTAAGGGCTAAGACGAAGGCCATTTGCTGATGCCAAAAGAAAAATGCTATTTAAATCAGTATTAAGATTAATAACATTAGAGCTAATGGAAGTCTTAGGACTACTAAGGTAAATTTGAATATCATCAGCATACATTTGTATACTGGAATATCTAAGTTGTTGTGGTATATCATATGCGTACAGTCAGAACAACAATGGTCCAAGTACAGAGCCCTGCTGAACACCTCTTTTCTTTTTTAATTAGGACCAGCACTCAGGGGATGACCCCTACGTATGCAATGCATTGTGCCGGAAATCAGTGAGAGGGATAGGAAAGAGAAGATAGATGTTGAAAATTTAGAAGACTTAACTCATTTAGAACTCTGCTTTGCGCGTTATGTCAATTTTTATATCAGTTTTGAGGCGCCTGTGTTACGTAGACGCATTTACTTTGTTAAGCTGTATTGGCAGGCATTTTATTAATTGTTTTACTTCGCCGATGTATCTGCTAACCGACGAAGGAGGGCGATGTTGTGTACATTAGCTTGGAACAGCATTAATCGCTGTCGGAACAGGTTTTAGTGACCAGTGCTATGCCTTCATCACTTAAACAGACCGAAAACAATTATTAAAATGTTTCACTAGTGAACATTAGAGAAACTAATCATGTTGATTGACTTGCTCTGGCCAGGGTTTGAACCCAGGCCCCAAATCATTGTTTGCTTAGTAGTCAACGCGCTAACCACTTCAGCCAACACCACCCTCAAAGGATATGAAACAAGACCATCACATGATACGCTTTACACTCTATCTGTTAAATAAGATGATATTAATTTAAAAATTGAAAATTTTACTTAGCTTCAAGTACAGTATTGAGTGGTGAACCGTATCAAAAGCTTTTGAGTGCTCAAGTAATACCAAAAATGATATTTTCCCAGTATCTAGGTTACCCCTAATCTCTTCAACAACATCAGTTAAGGCAGTTACACAGCTATGATGAGGTCTGAAGCCTGATTGATGATCAGTTAATAACTTTTTGGTATTTACATATTCATAGATTTGTTTCTGCAAAATATGCTCAAGAACTTTGGAGAGGTAAGGTAGAATTGAAATAGGTCGATATTCGCTGTCTGTCTTTGGGACGGGATTGCGTCAAAAATTTAAATATTTAGCAAAAAATTCTACGTACATACAGAATAAACGGGGAACTCCCATTTTTACATGCAAATTAATAATTTCTTCAATTGTAATTATGACTTTAGGCGAAAAGCTCGATCATATGTACACTCAAAAAAAAAATTAACTAAAATTTTGGAAAATTTTACTTAAAAAGAAGCCAGTTCGATTTTACTACGTCGTTTTTTTTTTTTTGATAATTTTTATTATATATTGAATCTTCAATTATAGATTAAATTATCAATAAGTTTCTCAAATTTTAAATCTAAAAATATTAAATATAAGTTTAGCCAATGCTAAACAAAATTTTTAATTTCAACGGATAATTTTATTTGTTTTACATCTCTCGTGAACGGCTGAGAAAAAGAGTATCCCTTCTTTTCAGCCGGGTGTGGCCTCTATAATGAAGAATATTGCGCGCAAGTGGATTTGGGTGCAACTCAAGTTTTTTTATATATTTTTTCCCGTGTTTTGAAAATACTGTCTTCACCAGCTGAACGTCTAGATATTTATGAATTCGATGGTTTCTGACATACTACGTCGTATTCACTAAATAATTAATTTGAAATCACATTTTAAGAGAATTATTTGATATGTTTTTGTGTTGGGTTAGCTTAGGTGGGGGGTGGCGGTGTAATTGATTTACTTAATTCAGTAATTGAAAAAATATCAGTTTTAATAAACTGATTTAATTGGACCTTTTTAATAACTAATTTTCTCTATATTTTAAGCACTCAAAACTGTTTTTTTTTTCTGGATTATATTTATGTATTTACACTATGCCACTTTGGTGCATGCAATTTTAATTTTAAATTAAGTGTTGAAATAAAAATTTCTTCCCTGGCTTTCTCACTGAAAACAGGGAATTGCATACAACCAAGTTGCGTTATATTTGAATCAATTGCTAAATGTATTGCAAGCAATTTTAATTTCATTCAGAGTTTTTGAGAAATACTTTAATCAGAAAAACTTTTCAGCTAGAAAAAAACACGCATAAGTTTTTGTAGTTTTTTTTGTTTTGTATTAAACTCGATTCACATGGTTTAACAATATGAATAAGTGGCAATTTTTAAAACACGTGATCATCAAACAATTAATTCATTAACCCATTTTCCAAAAATTTCCTGCCTTTCTCCCACAAATAAATGAAATGAATCACACACACAACAATTCATTGGATTTTAATGTAACATGAAAATAAATATGAATTAACGTCAATAACAATTAAAGTGGATGCACTTTATTACGGGCTAAATTATTTTTCAATTTCTTTGAGTTTTGCTAAAACTAAAAATCAGAGTCATCAATACAATAAAGACAAAATAAATTAAAAAAAAAAAAACTAAAACAAATACAAATACTATTCAGTTAAAATTTATATAAATAAAAACATTGCAATTCCGAGATGGTTTTTTTTTCTCGATTTTTTACACAGCATCATCATCGTCATCGTATTCTCGAATTCAAAAATAGAAATGAAAAAAAAAAAAAATATTTAAAGAAAGCATAAAATTAATAGATAAGAGACAATTAAAAGACGGAAAAATTCATCTGAAAATGTAAAATTGAATATAAAATGAAAAAAAGAATCGAAAATTAATTGTAATAAAATTTTTAACACAAACCTTTTCGAAGAGCAAATTTAGTCTTGCACTAGATATTGAGGCGGCAGGACGACAATTAAAAAACAAAAAAATTAAAACAGTGACAAAAATGAAATTTTCTAAGATTTTGTAAAAAAGTGTTTTAAAAGAACTTTTTTTGTGGGAAGTGACATTTTTATTTATTTTATATTAAAATAAATATAAATTATTTTACACAAATTTTTTAAAGAATTGTGGGAAACAAGAAAAAGGATTTGTTAAAGTGTTTTTGGTTTATTTGTTGTTTTTTAAATAAAATTATATAACTGAAGCCAACACACACACACACACACAGCTAAAGAAAAGACAATGGACTCGGATAAAGTTGTACGCGCCATGGCGCGTTGGTGGCAGGTAAATTATTGTTTTTAATTTTTGGTTTTATTATCTGTTTATCAATTCTTATAATTTTTATTGTTGTACACTCCTTCTTTTGTATGGTATACTTTTGTTGTTGTTGTATATGTACACACCCCTTTCTCTAGACATGTGTACATAGATTGTATAATTTATAATAAATTTCCTATTTATTTTTGCATTTATTGCCATTTTATTTCAATTTACAAAAGCAGCTGCAAAAATCTAAGAATAGATTTTCAATTGAAGAAATTTAGAAAACAAATATATTTTCAAAATATTTTTATCTAAATATACGAAATATTATTTGAAATATTGATGAGTATTATTTTTCTTAACTTGTTTTAAACAGTGGAATTCAAAATGTAATTAAGGGTTTCGTTTGTTTTTATAACTAGACACTGATTAAATTTTGCGGCTTAAAAGGGTTAAAGAAAACTTGTTAAGATTTTTGTTTATACTACAGAGTAGAAGGTTACGCCATTGCTCCAGAAGTTAAAATGGTTCGGGTTTTCGCATATTTTACTTCTTGCGTATCTCTCCCTATTTTTCTTTAAAAGTGATTCGTAAAGGCCGTGCCGCACTATCCTACACAGTCGCGCGATTTGCAAAATATGACATGTGTGCTAAAAATGTATGGTAGTGTGGACTAAAAATGCAACTGTGTGACAGATTTTTTGGCAAGTCGTGCGATTTGTAAAATTTTATGAAAATTTTCATAAAATGATAGTTTTCTTGCGATCAGAGAAGTATTTATTATCAACCAGATGTTTTGGTATCAGATTTGTATGATAGTGTGGCACCTACAACTCCATTTTGAAACGATTTTTTAAAGTCGGTCAGATTTTTGCAAGATTTTCCTGTGAATGAATCGTACGATTGTGTAGGATAGTGAAGCACGGCCTTAAGTGATTCGTATGTACATACATACTCGTATGTACATACATATATAATTACTATGGTGATATGTCTAGGCTTATATGAAAAATATGGTGACATACGACTGCATATATGCAAAACATATCTGTATATATATCACAAATATTATATATATGTTCAGATAGGACTGCATATATGAATTATAATAAATTATATGATAAATATGTATGCATATATTTTTCATATGCATAAAAATATTATCATATATGCTGCAGTCGTGAATGATCATAAATGGAACATTTACGATATGTATACAAATATTTTTCATATATGCACACATACATATATTTTCATATATGCATATATGAGCCGTTTATTTTGAAAATGGTATAAGTTACTTTTTTTTGTTGATTGCAAATTTTTCACAAATGAAAAGATATCCCTCAATTTTATTTAGTGTTGCTATTAAATAGATTTTTTTGAAAAGTGACTTATGCCACTTTCAAAATAAACGACTCGTATATGCAACATATGTACATGTAACCATAACGTATCCCCTCCACAGATCCATAGAACTAGTATTTAATATAAAAACAATGTCTCCACTATTAATACACCATAATTTTAATATTTTGTTTAATTTCTCTTTATTATTGCGTAGATGGAAAAAAGCCAAAACATTTTTTGCGAAAAATGAATAATTATATTAAAAGATGCGCCTAATTTAAAATAATGCAAAGAAGAAAAACCATAAAGAAACACATAAACAAATGAAATTAAAAAAAAAAAAAAAACATATTTTAATTTAATTTCACAATTTTTTTTTTAAATTTTAGAGAAATGCAAAAAATAATACGCCTTTTCTTTTTTTAAGAGATAATGTGAAAATGTTTTTAGCTGGGCGCCATGTAGTTATTGACGTTTGGGTTCGTTCTCTTTTGCTTTTGTTTCAGCACGTGCAACAATACGCGCCAGCAATTTGCTACAAGATTGTGATTACATTGATATTGTTGTTGCTGTTGCAAATACCTCAGAATGAAAAGAATTCATTAATTGTGAGAATTTGTTAGTATTTTGCTAGTTTTTTTTTATTGATTTTTTTAAATATTTTTTAAAAAAAGAAACAACCAAATTTGAACTTTACATTGAGACCAAAGTCCGAAATTTTTGTTTTTTAGACAAAAATGTTAAAAGGAATTTCATTGTGATTATTGCTCTGCTATATTCGAGTATAAATAAGAGAAGGAAGGGTTTATATTTACTACTTTTAATAAAAGAAATGATGTAAAATAGTTTGGTATTCTTCTTTGTTATATTTGCTATTTTCGATAAACAAAAATTCGACATTTAGGAATTACCTAAAAGTAACAAGTGAAAATAATGGCCCATAATCATATCATAGTTATATAAATAAAATGTACTTTAAAAGTTCGAAACCTTACTTTTGTTTGTATGCTGTTGAAAAGAAGATTTTCACAAATTTTACATCGGCGTTCAATCTTTCAAAAATTACAATTTTATAATATTATGCATTTTTTCAATTTTAATGTCGTTTATTCTTTCGATAACATACAGAACCACGTGATCAGGCATGTTTGTTTGTTAATATAAAAAACTTTTTGTAAAACGAGCCGACTTTTATGTTTGACTATAAATATGAGCCCAATATTTTGTTACAAAAGTATTCATAAGTATACAGGCTTAATATTTATTTTGGTTTAATTAATGATATATATCACAAAAAAGACATGTGGCACTCGGGGACTGCCGCGGTAAAGCAATTGCATAGCATTTTTTTATCAACTTACACAATTATATTATTACGTTTTGTTTAAGAACTCCGTTGTTTTTCTGGCAATACTGTATGTTAATGAAATCAAAATCAATAGCATACTTTAGGGGTTAACATACATTGGGCGATTTGAATACTTAAATGACGGTCGGGAGTTCAGTCTCCCTACCGCGCTAAAAGAAGTTTTCACTTCAAAAAACAAAAGACTTAAGAAACAAACTTAGTGTCAGGTTTTTCATTTCAAAAACAAAAGACTTAAGAAACAAACTTAGTGTCAGGCTTTTTCGTTTTAAAAACAAAAGACTTAAGAAAGAAACGTTTCAAAATTTCTTGATTCGGTCGCCTCGAAGGCCGCGATAGCTTTCCAAAAGTTTCTCGTTTGCTTCATTGGCGCTTATGCCGCCGTGGCTGATAGTTAGCGATGCCAAAGAGCATGGGTGCTTTCTTAAAACAAGGTGAAAAAATAAATAAAAATTAAAAGACAATAAATCATCAGTAGGCTTTTTAAATACATTTTGAAATGTTACAAAATGCCTTAGCTTATGCTGAAAATTTCAAAAACCATTTAAGAATTACATAAGAATAAGAGTACTAATAATCAAGTGCTTTTTAAAAGTTGCTGGATAAGCTGACACGTTTTGTAACTTTGCAACTGATGATTTGGCGTCAGGCGTCAAGTAAATGGATACGAACATACAAAAAGAAATAACAAACTTTTTTAAAATAAAAACTATAATAAAAATAACTGTATGTGAAAGCTACAGAGAAAAAATAAAGAGGCCATATTACTCACTCATACGGCTCATCGTTGTTTCCAGCGGAGTTATTAACTGAAAGTTTAATTTCTTCTATACGATTTTTATATGCATCATTTTATAATCGAATTATTATGTGGCAAAATATAAATTAATTACCATAATCTATAAAATAATTATAAAAAAAATATATCTCACTTCTTGACATCTAATTTGGCAGATATTTTAAAAATCAGTTGTTGTTTACACGCCTCATAGTTATTATATTTTCCATTGTTTTTCATTTAGACTGTCAGCCAAGAAGATAATGATCCAAGTGCTCGCAACCCCATGCTATATGATCCACTTCAAGATGGAGTGGTTAAAACGTCAAAGAAAATGCAATATGTGGCTGCTTTAATAGGTACGTTCACTTTAAATGCACTTGAAGAAATATATTTCATCTTATCACTTCTTTCAGTTTGCCTTGGCGCCGTATCAGCGGGCACAGCATTGGCTTGGACTTCACCGGTTTTACCACAAATCAGTGCACCTGATCCAAGCAGTAATACAACAATAGCCAGCAATTCAACCGATACGAATACATCAGAATTACAATTGACGTTAAGCCAACGTAAGTCAAATTGATATTTATTGTGGAAAATTATAATGAAGTGTCATTTAATTTAACTGTAATTAAATTTTCAAGTGTCAACCAAATACTGCAATAAGTTCTCGGCTGCAATTAAAAAAAAATAGTATTGTTTGCTAACACTTTACAAGTGATTAGTTTTTTTTTTCGCTTATTTTATATATTTATGATCGCATAAATATTCCTGTTCTAAATCAAAATGCGAAAATATTTGATTTCTAAAGTGCAGCCAGTAGAAGTATTTGCGAAAGTGTTAAGTTTCCATATTATGCAACCACTTGTGTGGAGGGTGTTATAATAATGTCAACTTGTTATTAAATAAACAATTCAGTAGTATTTGATTTTTTCTTTTTCCATTGCTTTGGTAGTACATGTGTAATCTAAGTGTGTATAACTGAGTATTTACACTAAATAACTATAATTTTCTTTTATATATATTAAATTAATTTCGTTTCCGTCTAACTGTAATTGGTAGTTATGCATTATGCAGAGTATTAAATAAATGACTTCTTAAAAGCTTTTCCCACAGATATCTCAACAAAGTAATCAGAAAAAACCAAACCAATTACTTTTTCTACCAATTACTTAAATACCGTAGCTTGGCGACGTCACTAGATGCAAGTTCTTGCCACATTGGCATACAAACAACAACTTAAGAATTTCAATATTTAAAAGTCATTAAATATTAAAAAAAAAAAACAATAGTTAAAAGTCTCTGCTTAGTATTGAACATGTGCTGAGTGGGTGCTTTATGCCAAGTGGTCTACCCAACAATTGTTGAATTCACAAGCTCGTATTAACGTCATATGTGTTGTCTAATCGTATAATTATACAATATTGTATTTTTGTTGTTGGTAATTTTCATACAAAAGTGTGTTATAATTATACGATTGAATTTTATATGTTTTTCAATTGTTATATTGAGGCCGGGTCTGGCAATATTCTATTTGTTAAATTAATTTGTAAATATAATTTATATATGTGATAAGTAACACCAGAAAATACATTCTTCTTAATGATAAATATATACATGATTCATTTCAACTTAATTTTCAAACTAATTTAATCAAAATTGCTTGTCGCTAAAAAAGAAAGTTATATTTCGCGTCAAATTATAATTCCCACACCTGGTTTCATTTTCATTTTTTTTATTTGATAAAAAGAAATTTGTTTTTTGACATAAACTATTTACTCATATGAATTGACAACATTAAACTGACATTTAAAATACGACAAAATAACAATACAACAAATTTGTCTGTTCACAAGCACATAAACAAATATCGTCTTTTTTTTAAACCATAAGACAGACGACTGAGCTTGTGAATTGAACAAATGATTTCTTTAGTGGCTTAAAATTTACAAACTCACATACAATTAAAAAAAACTTTAGTTTGCTTGGCCAGGAGTTGAACTTCTGAACATCAGAATGCTGAGGACAGACACTGCTACTCTACTAATGAGAGAACAAATGTGCTGTTTGTTACTGTAAAGTAATTCGGACGGTATGTAATTTGTGGCTGAAAAGTATTGTATTGGGTAATTGCTACACATTACCAAGTTTTTGCTGGGATTTTACTGACATTGACAAAGAACGGTAGGAATGGTCAAGTTCTGCATGATTTCATACTTTTAGTTAATTCTTCTTTTTTTTTATATTACCTTTGAGGCAGCATGTATAAATACTTTAAATTATACGTTATTTTCATATAATAATTCATGCCCCACAAATGCAGCGTGTGTGTTAATGATTTATGTAGGTACGATTAAAGTATGTGAATCATTGCCAATATGAAGTACTTATTTACTGCAACACAAAGTATTTTTATTTTATTTTAATAAACTTTAAAGTATGTAAATAAATAGTATAGTCATTGGGAAAAGAAAACAAAAAAATATTAGGGCGCCATGTTAGGAGAACAAATTGATTGTATTCACTATTTGATAATCAATGTGCGTCAAGAGCTGAATTTTCATTTTAAAAGCATTTCCGTTTAGTCACTCAGATATTAGATAAAATATTTTAGTATTTTTAATACTACAAACATGTTTTAGGCTGGCCAATTTGGCAAAAATTCTATTTTATTACTTTCATTGAAATTTTGATAGCAGGGTAATTCCTTAATTTTTAAACTGTTTAAATTTGAAATATATATTTATAAATATTTTTATATTATTACGAATAAACGTAATTATTATTTCAACTTATGTTGATGTACATTTGAAAATTAATATAACATCTCATCAGCGTTCATTTGTCCATTTTTATAATTTTCGTAAAGTGAATGCTAACTGGGAAAGAATATCAACTATTTAACCAAGTTTTCAAATGAAATAGAATACGAGAATTAATTTAATTCATTTTTAATCCATTTTTACATATTGACAAATGAACGCTGATGAGTCCTCGAAATCGGTATACTGATACGTTCTGCTAAACTGATTGGATATACTACTGTTTTTCAACATAAAAACTCTTAGTAATTTGAATTTGCATTAAGTCAATAAAACTTAACTTGAGCCTGATATATATAAACTTTCATATGTATATTTTTTTTTTGATAAGAAATAAAACATAACATTTTAGTGAAATTTTTTACTGTGTGTCTCACCATTCGGTGGCTTGCATTAATTTCCCCTGCCCCCACAATTGGTTATAAATAATTGTTATTTAAAGTCCATTAGTTTTTAATATGTAACATTTAGTATTTGCTGAAAAGTATATTTTCTTATCATAGACAATTGTTAAAGGTAAAGTATACCTTAGGGCAATATTTCCTATAAAAATTTCTATTTATAATAAAATTTTGACTTTAAGAAGCTTTTAAAGTGTGTCTCAGTAAGAAGGCACTTTTTTAATTTAGTGCAGTGATTGCCACTCCATAGTTTTTTTTGAAAATCGTGAGAGGAAGCCGCAATTTTATATTTGTTTGAAGCAATTAGCAAAATGCGACAAATTTAAGATAAGGCGGCATTACTTGTCGTGCCATATTAATTATGAAAAATTTTAAAATAATGAAAGGCAAAAATTGCTTGATGAAATGAAAGCAAAAATTTCCAATAAATTTTTAAAACAGCCAGATCACATTGAAAAAGATGAGGATAGCGAAATATTAAAAGCCTCTTACGTTGTTGAACTTGCGCTGCCAAAGCAAGGTCGCCCGTATGAAGACGGCACTTTTATAAAACATGCTTAACAGACACAAAATTAGAAGACTTGCTGAGAACTAAACTTCATAAAACCGAAATAAATATAGATGATATTTTAAAGTTCATAACTTATAATTACAATGTTCATACAATTCCCCCTACTCAATATATTTCGGCATTATATAATTTTATATTATACCAATTCCGTGGACCTTTGACAAAACAACACAGAATTGTATTTTTTTTCGAAAGTTTAAACAGAAATATTTAATATTGTTACACAGTGTACAATTCGGCAGCGACCGCAGCTTCTGTTTGCGACCGCACACAACCACATAATATGTTTGTGCGCGTGCGTTCTGGGGTTGGTTAACACTGATTTAGTGTAATATTTTTTTGTGCAGGTGGCAACTCTTAAATTTGGCAGCTGTCACATCATATGTTTATTTTGATTAATATCACTTATCACTTTACGAAAGAACTATGCGTTATAATTATGAAAACTTATTTTAGTTTATTTTAAAATGAAAAAGTGCATTCTTCAAAATTTCATTGAAAAATATTCCTAAAGTTTATTCTTAAAAAAAAAACAAATAATTATTGAATATATCGAGAGGAATAGATTAATTTTTAAGGTTAAAGTGAATTTTAAATGACAAATCTTATGAATACGGTTTTGACTTTATTATGGTTTAGAAATATGTACATATTAAAAAAAAATTCTTTTGTCTTTATTTTATTAATTACTAGCTGTTAACGGTGACTTCGTTCAAACCATATTTAAATGTAGGCTATAAGCGATCCCAAAGTCAAATAATACCAGCTTATTCTAAATATTCACCCCACACAAGAAGATGTAATGTATTTTTATCTAAACAGTACAATTTAACCCGTTCTGACCCTATATTTTAATCTGAACTATGTATATGTATGTGGTATCCGTATACCAAATTTAATCCTTATCCATGACAGTGGAACATACATGCAAACTTTTTTTTATTAATATTATTCGGATACATATAAATTTTTAGCATAATTTTGCCCTCTATTTAGACGACTTGTTTCTGTAGACCAAGAGTTGTATATTTAAGAGTTGATATCAGAAATTAACCAATTATGATGATCTCATAGTTTCTTGGGAGATTGATATCGGTCCAAGTTAGTACTTGCGACACAGCGTCATTTCTGAGGGCGTCTAAGCCAATTAGTCATTGTGCAAAACCCTCTAAACATACAGACAGATAGACATACATACATACATATAGAAATCAGGGCACAGTGGCGACAAATGAAAATATTTCTGACTATAAATAGTGCCAAAACTTATTCAATACAGTAATTAACTAAAGATGCAATGGAAAATTTTTGTAAATGTTTTCAATTCATATTCACAGCATTCAATTAATCATTTGAATAATACTTATGGTAATGAGTTGTTTTTTTTTCATGATGAACAGATCGCAATTATTTATGTGGGTCGGAATTTGAGTTCAAAAGATACAGATCAGACATCAGCAACAAGTGGTAAATTTTCGGGCATACTTAATTATGCACATTGATTTTTATGATCTAATCATTTTTGTTCAAAAGCAAAAAACACTTATTTACGCAACCGTTCGTTTCAAACATTCAGTTTTATTCAATTGTTGTTTTGTATGAAACTCATTTTGAATCGAAGCCAACGTGTTGTTAGCGGAACAAGTGTTCTATTCAGTTGTTAAAGTATTTTTGTAGCCGTATTTGAATAAATAATTTTTATTACAGTTTGAAACATGCACACATACATATTTATACTCTTGACTTCTGAAATCAAATTTTCCACCAACAAAATACATAGAGTTGGTGTTGTTTGTATTTCTGCATATACCTTATATTCGTTGTATCATGCAATCAGATCATGCACAACAAAGCCGTCCTGCAAAAAACAAATCATTAAAACAATTATTAAATCATTTAGAATTAAAATGATGACCATATTAAAATAACCTGAAAACCTGTTGAAATAACATGAAACTTTATGTTAATTTTAAGTGATTTCTATATTAAAATAACTAAAGAAATTTATATTTTATTCATTTATTTGTTTATACATACATAGATAAGTATAACATAAATTTAATAAAAGATGCAAAGGTGGACTTGTATATTCATGGAATTCTTTTAAAATTATTTCATAATACATAAATAATGTTTCTCGGAAACAAGCACGAAGGCCAATAGGTGGTATAGCTTCCTTAATGTCCTCTTTTGATAAGTATTTTAGGCTTTCAAATGTTATTTCAGCTCGTAAGCAATAATTAAGTTTTTGTTAGAAAAATAAACATAAATAGATTAATAGACACTTTCTTTTCAAATAAGGATTTACTTCGGTTAAGTCAAAAGTTTCCAACAGTTCGTCTAATTGGGAGTTTTGATTTGTACTTTGAACCACTGGGATGTTTAAAATTTCATTTCGGTCTAATTGGGAACTTTAACATGTTTAACTGTTAATTTTAATGTTTAACTGTTAATTTTAAATGAAACAACATAAATATTAAATTAATTAATATTTTTTGCAGAAATTTACAATGACTTGAAATTAAAATTTTTTCATGTTGATTTTACATTGTATTTTTCACGGTATTTTTCTCGGTATTTTTCTGTGTGTATGAACAAGACTTTGTTTTTGTATATCAGTTCGCATCAAATGATGGAAATGATTTACAATTGTTGATGAATTTTCTGCTTGTGCATAAAAACCGAACGAGTATATAATTGAATAATACTTGTTTGTGTTGTTGTTAAAATTCAACGTTAGAGAATAAATAAGCTCGATAATAGTTGTTGCACATGTCTGATACACATCTGATCGTTTTGCTCTCACTTAACGCAATAGTTTTATTTTTTTGACAACTTTTAAATAAGAGTATTCTCAATAATTCTAAGAAAACATATTACGACACTTATACAAATGGAAATATCTTAAGAAGTTAAATAATTTGCTTTAACGAATTGCCATCAAAATGATACTCAAAATTGCAATAAACTTGAATGACGTTTTTTTCGCTATTTAATAAATGATAAATCAAATATAATACGAAAATCAATCAATGTTGATAATTATATTGAATAACTATATTTTGAAAGATTACATAAGCAAACATCATTAATGAAATTCCAGGAAGGAGAATATAAAGATATCATTTTCTTTCTCTTTCTGCCCAACATAAAATTATTATTAATAACGAACTTTTGTTTATGTTGCAGAGACCTGGGTTAGCTCCTTGCTAGCTATCGGAGCTTTTTGTGGAGCTTTACCAACAGGTAAGTCGTTGAAAACTATCAATGTACGAGTATTTAGTATAGTATGCCATGCTGTTGCTAAGTCCATCTTCTTAAGAGCTTTCTTTGCAAATATTTTTTTTTGTTTTAAAATTTTGCAATTCCTGGTAACGCAGTTTACAGTCTTGTCAAAATTATAAGTGCACTGATGCGACTAAATACATATATGTATTATTCTTTCATATATAAAAATTACATTAAAAATTTCAATATATATTTCAAGGTTACATCGCTGATATCATCGGCAGACGTTATACAGCCTTGGTCATGGATATTCCATTTATTTTCGCCTGGGCCTGTATTTATTTTGCAAAGTCCGCCAGTATGTTATATTTTGCCCGTTTTACAATTGGTAAGCTTTTTTGGAACTACGGAAGCTTTTGACTACGAATTATAATTTAATTTTTAATTTCTAGGTTTGGCCACTGGCAGTTTTTGTGTCGTAGCCCCCATGTATATATCGGAAATTGCTGAAGATAGTATAAGAGGCACATTGGGCACTTTGTTTCAGTTAATGTTGACATTTGGCATTCTCTTGGTCTATATAATTGGTGCTGTTGTCAGCTGGAAAACATTGACTGTATTGTGTTTCATGGTGCCTGTGGCCTTGTTTATTGGCATGTTGTTTCTACCGGAAACACCAACATATTTATTGAAAAAGGTGGGTACTCAAAAGAATTTTAAAAGCGCACAAATTCTACTACTTTCAAAAAGTTTATCTCTATCGAAAATGGAACATAGATAAAATAATTTTTAGTGAAAAATCATTGATTGAATACGTACGTTGTCTCAATAAAAATACTCATTGGAGTTCAAAAATTAATTAAACAATTCATTAAAACAGTGAAAATTTTCCTTGTTTCTGAAAACGGGTTAAAAATATCAATAACGTAAAAAGAGATAAAAAAAAGTAATGAACATCAAGATCAACAATGGAAACAAAGAATAGAGAGAACAGCTGATCTTTATGCAATGATATTTTTAAAATTTTCTTTACCTTCTCTATTTTTTTAATACTACAAAAGATCAGGAGAACAATTTTTCTTTAATTAAATTTCATATCAATCGCTAATTTCAGGGACGTCGCGGTGATGCTGCTCTATCGCTTAAATTTCTTTGGGGTCGTTTTTGTGACTCTCGGTCAGCAATTCAGCAAATACAAGCCGATCTTGATCAGGCTGGCAGCAAAGCCTCAATTATGGATCTCTTTCATATACGTGCGGCTCGCCGTGGTGTCATCATCTCTATGCTGCTCATGTTCTTTCAACAGTTTTCCGGTGTTAACGCAGTCATCTTTTACACGGTGCCAATTTTCCAATCAGCCGGCAGTACTTTAGATCCTTCAATCTGCTCAATTATTGTGGGTTTTGTACAGGTTGTTATGACTTTGGCCTCATCGCTGTTGATCGAACGAGCTGGTCGCAAATCTTTGTTGCTCTTCAGTAGCACCATAGTCACCATTTGTTTGGTAATTTTGGGCGCTTATTTCAATATGAAGGAAAATGGCAAAGATGTATCATCATTGGGCTGGCTGCCTCTGCTATGTGTGGTCTTGTTTATGGTGACATTTTCGATTGGTTATGGTCCAGTACCGTGGCTAATGATGGGTGAACTTTTCTTGCCGGATGTTAAGGCGACAGCGGTAGCCTTGACTGTCATGGCCAATTGGTTTTCGGTATTTTGTGTTACGAAAACTTTTGGTACGATGGTCTCGACCTTTGGTTCTGCCATCACATTTTGGTTCTTTGCGTTTTGCATGCTTGGCGCCACCGTTTATGTATTTACAATGGTGTTGGAGACAAAAGGCAAAAGTTCGGCTCAAATTCAAATGTGGCTGAGCGGTGATAAATAAATGCTGAGATTATTTTTTATTTAATTTAAATTTCTTAGTTGTGATAGTGATCGTAATTAAAATTAGTTTCCTTGTAGTCTATAGTTTAGATAATTTCTTTTTTATTTTGTAAATAAAATAAAAAAAAGCTAACAATAAATCCCCACTAAATCGGAAATAGTTTAATAGTAAGAAACGTGTGTAAAAACTTTAAGGAAGTTGATAAATTGCTAATGATTTTATTGTGATTGTAAACAAATTTTATGTACGATTTTGTTTGTTGGATTGACAAATTAGTTGCCTTGTGCGCAAATTTATTTGATTAAGGAGTGATTATTTTTTTTTTTGGTATTTTTAAGTTATTTATTATTTTCATGAGTACCCTTCATTATTTATTAATTTATTTTGAAACTACAACAAAACAAACTGTAATGTGCAAATATTTACATACAAACATTATTTTTAAGTTTATTGCTTAGTGAAAGAGTTGAAGAAGATAATTAATAACAAAATATTTATGAAATATATTTACTTTTTAAGATTCATTCTGTTGTTTTTCTTTTTTTTTGTAAAAAATAAATATGTATGTTTTGATAAATCCGAAAGGCTTGTTTATTTTTTGTAAGACACTAGCTGAACCCGGTGTGCTTCGCTGCCCCCCTCGTTATAGTCAAAAATTTATTATTTCGTAAGAATATCCTATTGTGAAAATTTAATGACGATCGGTCCAGTAGTTAAGACTATATTACGATTTTTAATTTTCCTAAAAAGGGGCGTGATCCCACCCACTTTTCTCCAGGTACGTATTCCTAATTATGCCAATACCATGTGTACCAAATATCATCGACGTAGGTCAAAAAATGCCCAAAATATGGCGATTTAAATTTTTGGGTTATGTGGGTGGTGCCACGCATCTTTGTCCAATCAAAACTTCATATAGCCTATTATTCTTTCCAAAATCACAGTAACATGCTGTGAAAATTTCAGGAAGACCGGTCCAAGGGTTTGGCCTCCTATAACGCACAAAAAACAAACAGACAGATATTCATTTTTATATATATATATATAGATTGCCACGCCCCTCCGCCCGCAGACCGAAAATTAAAAATCAGACTTCACAGTGTCACCCGCCTGAATATTCTGAAGATTCCCTGAAAATTTCATCAAAATCGGCACAGCCGTTTTGGAGTCCATACGTTACATACATACACACATCCTGTTTTATATATATAGATTCAATACAAAACAAAGTGTAGTGAATTACTAGGTTTTGGCAAAATCTTGTTAAATATGGAAAATATTAAGTGATAAGTGATAACTTTTCACAGTACTGAAACATAAATAAGGGGCGCTTATCGTGAATAATTTTTGCCTCGTAATATTTTCAATTTTCACGTATTTGCAATCATGAAAATCTCCCATAAAAAAAAAAGTTTATTCAGTTCAGAATAACAACGTGAAAAAATGTTCACTAAAAAAATTCCCCTTTTCGTAAATAATTTTGTTCCTCGGAATTTTTTCACTTCTCCATTTGATTTTTTCACTTTATTTTTTATGGGGAATAGAACAGAACTTGTATTTAGTTCTTCTTATAATTCGAATATTAAAGCTTACAAAGTTTCTTTTAAGAAATCGATCTGATAATTAGGCACAAACTGGTGTATTGATCAACAAAATGCAAAACACCAATTCGTTTGCCTGCGGATTGGTAAAGCTTTAAGTTTTTGGCTTTCCAAAAAGTAGCCGAATTAATTTCCATACATAAAAGATACAATGCAATAAACAAACGCTGCAAATAAACTATCGCTCCAATGCATAGCTTCTATCGCGGGCTTTGAGCCGACCGAATCAAGAAATTTTGAAAAGTTTGTTTCTTAAGTCTTTTGTTTATGAAACGAAAAAACCTGACACTAGAGATGTGCAAATGTTGTGAACTTTTCGTGACTCACGCTTTAATCGCGTGATTCGTGATTACAAAGTGATAAAATCACCCGGCAGGCTGACACTAAGTTTGTTTCTTAAGTCTTTTATTTTTTGAAGAGAAAACTTCATTTTTGTATAGTCTATGATGATGACTATACAGTGTTGCCGCTTTGGATTTTTTTTAAATTTCCACTGTTGCTACTTTTCACGGAAAATTTTCCGGGATTTCTGGGATTTTGAGGGGATTTTTGTCTAGGTTTTTGGGAATTCCCGCCCAGTGTTGCTACCTTTTCCCGGCAAATTTTCCGGGATTTCTGGGTTTTTGAGGGGATTTTTATGTATTTTTATATATGTATATAAAAGAAAGTCGTGTTAGTTACATTATTCATAACTCAAGAACGGCTGAACTGATTTGGCTGAAAATTGGTGGGCAGGTAGCTTAGAACCAGGAGAAGGACATAGGTTGCTAAGGTAAGGCACTTTTTACCTGGGGGACTAGGGTGCTTCTTCTTTGTATGGGGCACTTCCAGTATAGCTAGAAAGCTGAAATTGAAATTGCATAAGTTGATAAAAAATGCTATGCAATAGCTTTACCGCGGCACTCCCCGAGTGTCACACGTCTTTATTTTTAATTTTTTTTTACCCTCACTGAGAACTGATAGCGGGAACAATTTTTCACGTGAGATTCATGATAGCATTTTTCACTTCGAGGGGAAAAAATTTCACGGGAACAAAAAATTCCACTTATTATTCACGATAGGGGTGAACACATTTCTTCTTGGTAGAAAGGTATGTGCCCGAAGTGGAGCGTGTATGCTTTAGCTATTTTGCTTTTAAAGAGTATAAATTTATAAGAAATTTAAAAAAACCGCCATAAGAAGCTGATGTAAACGATGTAGATTTAAAAAAAGATTTTAATTGAAATCTGCTAGAAAGCGCGTGTTATATGTTTCACATTTCATAAAATAAGATGAGTCTTTGATGGGAATCGAGCTGATGTTCTTCGGAATGACAGTTAATTTGACTGAATGCTAGATCTCGTATTCATCACTATCAAGTTTCTCTACATAAATTCAATGAAAGGATATCGTTACATGTTTTTTTTTCGTAATTTCAATGAAACAAACGTTAGATTTATATAAAATATTAAAATACTTTAAGGTTTATAGAATAATAGTTTCAATTATTCGAATTTCATAGTTTTGATGAAGAATTTCATTGTATTTATGAAAGTTCGATGAAATAATTCACTTAATGGTGAATGAAATAATTTATTTAAAATTAAAGTGAAGCTTTACTTAAATAATGAAACGTTTTGAAGGATATTATGAATTAGATTAGGAAAAATAATGAAATAATTTCGTTAAATTAATTAAATAATTTTGTTAAAATAATGAAATATTTGCATAAGTTTGACAAAATTATAACATTAGATCAATGAAACTACTTTATGTATCTGGTGAAATATTCACTCAAATAAAATTAATAAAACTTCTATCACTAATTTAAATAAGGATGATGTAAGTTAAGTTTTAATAAAGTTTTTTTTATTAAATTGATGACGAAATTCACAGACAACATTTAAGTTCTTTTTGCAAATGATGGACGAATAATTTGAGTCCAAAATTTGTGAATCACTCAAAAATCTAAGTACTTTTCATACAGTTTTATCACTTAAATCATTCGTTCGTCTTGTGGGAATTTCACTTAACGAGAATCCAAAATAATTTTAGTGAAGATATGCCTCAATTTCATTGGTTTCGTTATTTTACAACAAAACTTCCTAGAGCTGTTTTTAAAACTTAGATGATATTTCCACATGACAGATGAATGATTTGAGTGCAAAATTTGTAAGTAAATCACTCAAAAATATGGATCTTTTACATACAAATTTTACACTCAAATCATTCGTCCGTCTGCCTGGTTGCACAAAAAGTAGAGTAGAAAAATGTATGGTTCTTTTTCAATTAAATATACTATAGAAAATGTTTAACTGTCTTCTAAAAACAGGCACATTTAATATGATTAATTACCTCCGATTGACGTTCCTTTCTTTTCGTGTTTATCAGATATTGAAAAACGATAACCCCTAAGACATCATACGTCTTTTCTTATCAATTTAATTTTTATTGCAAACTAGTTCATGTTGATAGTTATATTGTTTCGGGTATGAACGCTTCATTTATTGACTTATGCGATTTTAAAAATTAACGCCCCTTAAAAATGAGATTAAGTTGTAACAAATTGAATGCAATTCTTTTGGTTTTTCTTATTACAAGCAGGGCCTATCACGGTTATCAGTATTGAGTTAAACAAATAATTCATCAGGGATGCTGGTTCTGGTTTTTAATAAAAAAAATTGTTGCTATAATTAATCGTATCAATTAGCAATTGTATTGCAATCAGACATGCATACAAACAAAAACAAATGCAACCATATTTAAATTAACGTAACTGATTAAATGTCTCTTGTGGTTGTTAAAATTGTTGTTTATTTATTGTATTAATTGTTAATTATTTACAACATATGTTGTTTTTTGTTTACTTCCACTACTTCCACGAGGATAAAAAAGTGATTTATGTTTCTCTGTGTTGCACTACTAACTGAAGTACGTGGTTAGCTAATGTATTGGATAAATGTTAGAGTCTGAAAGTGTGCAACAAAGTTTATACGCCGTTATACATTTTGCTACAGTTGGCTGCGGTATATATAAGTTTGTCATGCTGCTTGCAAGATCCACTATGTTTATACGAGTATATTAATTTAGTAAACTTCTTTCTTTGTTCCTCTGGCTTGAAATGGAAATTAAAAGGACGTTTTGTTTTTCGTCCAAACAATATTGTTTGAGATTTTTTTTTTGTGTTGATACAGTGCATTGTCACGATTACACTACGCGGTAGAATACCGTTTAATTTGTCAACTGCATTTATTGATTTAGCCTGCATAATAATGCAATAACTGCATCTCTTACGGCTCTCGAGTTAGAGGCCTGAGCATTATACACACACAAAAATTAAAGAACACTCGTACTAAATTTAAGTATTTATGGATTAACAATTAAGTTATAAAAAGTTTCTTCGTTTTTAGGACTACTTTGAGTACGAATTGTAATGCAAAAATTTTAATCCGAATACATTTGTATCCCTAAAAGCTACTTGATTGAATCCTAAACGGTATTAAACACTTTTTCACCAGCCTCTGTTCAATACCAGATATGAACAAAAATTTTATTTAAAAAAAAATTTTTTTTCTTGGCTATTATTTGCCGATTTTAGTATCCTAAAGCTAAGTTCACATCCATCAAATATTTGCCGAAAAATATGCGACCAACATATAAAGGCGATATGTTACGAACATGTGACTCTATGTTCAATACCGATAATGAAAAAGAAAATAAATTGCATTAAATCAAGCAGAACGATTTAAAAAAAATTTTTTTTTTTCATATTTTCAAACTTTTTATATATGATTAAAAAAATAACTACTTTAATGCATTTTCGACACCGCTTGACATTGATTTAAATATGTTTGCGACTAACTTTTTTCTGTGTACAGATAAATCGTTTTTTTTTCAAACTTAAGTGTACAGTACATCAAGTTCGGCACTGCCGGATATATTCCCACTTAAATATTTTAAATATTTATTAGCGGCATTTCAATTATTTGAAAAATATTTTCTATAATTTATAATACGAGTGATTAGTTGTTTTATATTCAATCGGGGCTTTTTAAATTATGCGAAAAATGTTTAGATAGGAAATAATTTAGTAGGAAATAATAAGTGTTAATTATATTAAAATGCGTGAGCTATAAAAGTCATATTAAGTCACACAAACAAACATTGAATAATGTCAAGTTAAATCGTTGACAGTGTGACGTAATGAATTTAATTTACCTGCAGTGTTGTTCATGTAAGTTGGCAGCCAATTTGCTGGTGAGAAATAAATGTGAGTATTAAAACAGTTGAATAAATAAAACATTTATACGAGGGTTACTGCTCACATTGTGGAATTGTTAAGTTAATGCAAAGTGAGTCTAAATTGATATATAAATGTTTTTTGTAAATTTAATTCTTCAGATTTCTTTATTAAAAATTAAGTTATTAATTTCAATCCTATAATGCATTTAGTGTGAGCTCTATCTGGATAAGGGGAATCTATTTGTGAGTACACATTTTATTGCCATCGGGAACATTATCAACTTTATATCAGTATTCCACATCAAACATGGCCTTAAAAAGTCTCTCCGCAAGTTCTTTATTTGCTTTTATTTTTTTTTAGTCAGACTACAACATACATCGCATTTAAATGGAGAACACTTACATACATATGCTTATACTCCTGGAGATCACACAATGTAATAACTTCCATTTGTCATGACCACATACATATTTGAAAATTTTGGGGACAACAAATCTATTTTTATAATGGTGAAATATTTTTTTTAATAATCTGAAGTCTACTGTTCACTTATGTATGACTTGTACGTATATTAATGAGTAAAATAAATAATTTTGTTGTTTTTGTTTTTTTCTTTCATAATTTGTTTTTTTTTTTAGTTGATAATAATTAATATATTATCATCATTTATTTAATTTATGTCACAATGTGACATACGTTTTTTCTTTGCTTACAGTGCAAAATTTAGATGAATGACCACAAAAACAAAAAAAAAAAAAAACAAAACATCTGTTTTTATATTCAAAAGGTGTTAAATGTGTGAAATAAAAAAAAACGTCATTAAATCAAACAAATAAAATGGTTAAAATAGAAGAGGAAGTTAAACAACAATATTAATGTTATTATTAATTAGGAAAACAAAATAAATAATTAAATTGTCAACACAGTTTGTTGTTGTGGTTCGCTGTTAAATAATTAAGTAATCGAGTTTAATATATCTGTGCCGGTAGGTTAGAAAATAATAATTAAATTTCTTGAATAAATTGATTGTATTGGCAAACCAGACTAACCACAAAGATTATACCAGCTGTCAAGGATGCTGTCAAAAATAACAGTATGTACTGTCAACTCAAATATGTAAATGCCTAATAACACTGCCAGTCACACGATCAAGTTTTGCTTTCAAGTTTTTTACAAAATTCACAAAAATTGAATGCTGTGACGATGTTGGCATTCAATTTCAAAGCACTTTACTTTCAAGAACACAAAAAATTATGTATGTATATGAAAACAAACGAAAGAGTTTATAATCAAAATGGCAATCAGCTGCTTTCTTATTTATTTATTTATTTTATTTATTTATTTATTTATTTTATTTTATTTATTTATTTATTTATTAGATGACATATCACAACAAGATGTTAAATCTTATAGATGACAGTGCTAGTGATAATAAATTTCAAACATATTAATAAGTAAACATTAACGATGAAATATTCAAGATATATTGAGTTTACTAGACATATACATAAGTAAGTATGAGTAATAATATAATATAAAATAATAGAATAATAAAATAATAATATATGTATGTTAAAAATATAGATATAAGACGATAGGATAATTTTAACATAAAGGAATTATTGAAATATGACATATTTAAGGAAAATGTTAAATACATAAATAATTTCCTAGCTTAATTTTAAAGGTATTAGCGTTGCCTAACTTTTGTATGAAATTTGGTAATGTATTCCAAAGACTTATTGTGTGTATTAAGAATTGCCGTTGAGATATGAGACTTTTATATTTGGTTTGAATTATATTTTTCCCACGATTTCATCTTGCAAATATAATTTTTTTATAAATATATGTCGGTTCTTTAGATGTTATTATTTTATGCAGAAAAGTTAAACATTTATATTTAAGCAAATTGCCAAATTCTATTTAAAAAATCTGATAAGAATATGCAGATAATATGATCACGGCGACTTTTCTGAAAAATATATCGGGCTATTTTATTGTACACAACTTGGAGTTTGCGAAAGTCTTGACTGTCGCAATTGGCAAATATTTCACATCCATATAGAAGTGAAGGAACAAGATAAGTTTTTGCAAGTAACATACGTATATCAAATGGGGTAGAATCCTTGACTATCCATAAAAACCTAAGCATACTATATATTCTACCTACGACAATATTGATATGTGCAGCCCATGTTAGCCTTTCATGAAACGTGATTCCTAGATTAGATGCACTGGTGACGAATGCAATTTCTTTGTTTTGGATTTTCAGCTGTGCCACAGTATTGATGCACCTTAATTCTCTCAGGTTAGCGCCACTCTGACTTATTTATTCTAATACTAAAAGTTCTATTCAGTGAGCTTTCAAATACGAGAAAAATTTTTAAGAGGCACAATTTTTGTTTTGTTCGTCACACAGGGAATTATCTGTCATTAAATGTATACATGCACACCGCTTTGTGTGTGCTGATTTATTTTGTATTGATTTGTGTCTTCAAAATGTGCATGTATTGTTTGAAAAATTATGAAAACCACCCCTCTCTTTACCTCATTCGTCAACAAAGTGTGATGTTATTCCAGTCCAATTGTTCACGTGTGTGAAGGGTAATTTATTGTAATACCAAAAGTTCTATTCCCTCAGTACTTTTTTATCCTGATTAATAAGTAATCGTTATTCGTATTTCAAATAATTTAAGTACCCATATTCCTTAAAACCTAACGAATTTTATAACTCACATTAAAGCAGTTTCCAAAAAAAAAATCAACAAATACTTTCTCTCTCTAAAATGTACGACAAAGTGTGACGTTTACCAAATAATTTTGACGTCATGATTCCAATGTTTAGTTATAGAAATTGGAAATTAAAACAAAGCCACAATTAATTCGAGTATCATGTTTGCAAATACATACATAGTACGTACATACCCTCCAGTTTTAAAAGTAGAAATTGACTCCAAATCGTTAGGTATTTCACTATCGAAAAATCGACTAACTACTTCACTAGCTACAAGTAATGCAAGAGTTCGCCTTTTGACTCTTTCACTCGTGTACACGCATTCAGTACACGCATAAATGTTAATGCCTTCAACCCCAATTTTTTTTTACGAGTTGAAAAAAACTGTGCCCTTATTCCAAAGAAAATCAACAAAAAAAATAAAACAAGATTTTATTTGTTATGATTTTGTGTTGGCGTCAGTTACAATTGGAAGTTCGTGGTTAGTGAATGTTAAATTTTTATTAAAAATAGTGTTTCTTTTTAGAAAGGTAAAATGAGCAGCAGAAGTCAACTAAAACGTTGCATAAAAAAGAAAAAGAACAATTTATTGAAAATTTTATAAATATTGAAAAAGAAATTTTGATAAATAAACAAAAATCCAAAAAATTCAAGTTTCTGTAGTGTTTTTATTAAGAAAATATCATTACCGTCAATGTCATCCCCATGTTAAAATCGTCAGTCGAGTGCATTGTGCATTGCTAGTAGTTAGTCTGGTAGTTAGTGGTAACGACTGGTAGCTAGCGAAATCGCTAGTCATTTGCTAGCTACGCCGACTGCAGGGTACAGACGTATACACAATCTTACTTTCCGCATACGTATACAAATGTATGTATATAAATTCCCGTGCTATATACACAATACTTAAACAATTGTGGGATGTTAATACACAAATTATTATAATTCTTAATTTGGTTCATACAAAAATAATTTATTTTTTAAATAATTTGCTGCAGTATAGTACATTGCACTGATCATTTCGATATAAATAAGTTTAATACAACAAACAGTTGATTTAAAAAGCGACAGCTTATTTTTTTTATTTTGATAATTTTTAGTACGAGTATAATTCTGGCTTTAGTTCATTCTTGAATGCATTAAAATCAAGACTTGTTGTGATTTCACTCACACCACGAATACAAAAGGGAATATAAAAATACTTGAATGAAAAAACAACAAGGAAAGAATTAAATATCATCAGTCTTCAAGAATAAAAACAAAATAATACTTTTTACAAACCATAAGTACGAGCGATCACTATTTATTGTTGTTTGTTGTTGAACTATTTCATTTCGGACAAGTATTAAGTTTGATATGTTTTCCATACGAAAGATCACTTTTGTACTTAATTTTACAAAAAAAAAAAAAAAAATATTAAAAAATATAAAAACAAGTCCACAATACAATAACGTTGTATTGTTATCATTTTGAATACAAAATACAAAAGATATCTTCTCTTTTCAAAAATGATTTACGACTATTTATTTTATTCAGTGTAAACTTCGGCCACAATTTTCAATTCTTCAATCAAAAGTGCAATAATCTGAAGATTCTTTGCTTAAATTCTTTTTAAAAATTTTCATCTAAAAATCAATTTAGTTCAAGTGGCTTAATAAGTGTTTATCTATTGTGTTGAAAACAATTTTGCGTTACTATTTTTTGTGAATTAATTTTGTTTTTTTCCCAATAATTTCATAATAATCGACATTGGAAACAAAAATAATTGGATATTAAATATTTACGAAAACCAAAATATCCGGCAAAATGGGTAAGTTAATTAATTTTAATAATTAAATAAATATATTTTCAATTTTTGATCATGACTTGGAGATTTTTATTAAAATTTAATTTATTTGTTTTCGTAAAATTTGCTGATATAAATATTTTGTTAAAAAAAAACTAAATTACCACCTATTCCTTTGATGTTAAAAAACTGTTAAAATTATCAATACAAAATATATACATATGTATGTGTGTATGTATGTATGTGTGTATACATATGTACATAGTTCCCTTCATTCTTGTAATACATTATTTTTAAAAATACTATTAAAAGAAACTGGCAAGCAAGTGAATCCATTATTTAGTTTCAAATCTTAGTTTCCGGTATAAAGGATACTCAATCAGTAACTAACGGAACTGCAACAGCAATCTTATATAATAAAACTGTAATTTGTGCGTGTCTGTGCATGAAATACGTTTTGAAGATTTTAAGTGTTTCCAAACCATCATCTACTTTTAAAATTGTTGTTTGTCTGCATGTTTGAGCTCCAATAACAAATTATATTTAAATACATATTTACACACATACATACATTCATATATCTGTTCAATTACACAATAACCTCGTTTTATAGGTAAAATTAATTAAAATTAGTTGTTTTTAAACCATTTTACGGTAAACGTTCCTAATTTATTTTTATATTTTTTTTTTTAAAAATTAAACTATTTTAACTTTAACAAGTCAGAGTACTTTATTCGCCTGTCTCGAATCTTGTATACCCTATACCAAGTTATACATATGTACTCGTTTATGAAATTGTTTATAATTATAGTTAAACTCATATTTTCGCACCCGGTATTTAGGGTGGCATTTTACACGTTTATCCGAAAAATTTCAAAACGGGTTTATTTATTTTTGTGGGACACTTAAAAAATAACAAAAGCTTGAAAAAGAGAAGTTTGGTCCGCACAAAAATAGAAAAATAAATCCAAGCTTCATTTCTAAACAACTGGCTAACTTGGTAAAATAGAATGGAAATATAAAGCACGTTAGTTCGAAACAAAGTAATTCTCGTATTCAAATTTTCCAAAAGTAGTGTAAAGTAAGTATATAAAAATAACAACTCCATTAAGCCGATCTACGTAGTAAGTAGTGGAAATTATGTTACACACGAATACTGGCAAAGTGGCTGAGTGGTAAATTTCGAAAAACATTGTTCTGTTCTGTTCTGTTCTGTTGTGTATGTTGGAATTTTGAATTTATCCTCATTTTTAACTTGTTCCTTGAGCTATTGATCAGGTCCAATTCTTTCTGAATATATTACTGCGAAATTTATGCATCAAAATTAAAAAAATTTGTTCAGTTGTAAGCTTTTGCAAATCTATGATGTACTCTTCAAAATTACAAAACTTGCAGCAAAAAAAAAAAAAAAAAAAAAAAACTTGCATCTGATATGAAAACAACAAAGTGGCGATATTCAATGTTTTGTGCAAATGGTTTGGCGAAAAGTTTTCGTAAGAAATCAACCATATTTTACATTTAAACTTTTGCAACACCATTTGCACCAAACACTGATTACTGCCTATGAATTTAAGTGCTAACACAAGACCATTTGCAACCGACTGTGAATACGGCTATTGAGACATAAAATGCTTTACAATTGCATGTTAAGATTAATATGTATATTTCTTCTTCTTTTATTTCAAAAATTACAAAACAAAACTAATAAAATAATCAGGTTATTGTAGGAGGGTGTGAAAACTAGATAAGATACAAAACAAATGTGGGCACATTCGATTTAATGATTGGAGCCCTTGATCAGTATCACATTATGATGTATGAAAATATTTCGTAAATAAAAATTTTCCAATTATTGTAATTTATCAATTAAATTGACGATTTAATACAATAATCATTATTAAATATATTACAGATTAAGAATTAATGCCGTCATGAAAAATTATGCGATTAAAATCAGTCTGTATGAAAAACGTTCTCTAATTTTTTTTAATTATTTCTAAAATTTAGTTGACTGATAACACACACTTTTTGAGGGTTAAAATGAGCAAAAAACATAAAACTAAATTAAATAAATTAGAAAAGAGATTTTGACTAACTGGTGCTTTTTGCTCCATTATTTCAGATTAAAACAGAAGTTATTTTTAAATAAATTTAGTATAAAAAGTTATTGTTCACGGTTAACTATCGTGGTAGCTAGACGTCAATAAAAAAAATTATAGACGCAATAGTTTAATTGTCGTTATTTCATAAAATATTTATACATTTTAGTGTTTATAATATGGATAAGTAAATAGCAAATTTTGGTAACTAAATGAAGGTTTTTAAAATTTTAAATGTTTGAAGAGCAAAAGTGGTGTGAGATGAAAAATGTTGGGCAAAAAAATCTCTGAAAAAATTATGTATTTAGAAAATTTTTGGTTCTTTTCTTTTAAGCGAAAAAGCGAAAAAGAAACTTTTCCAAAACGTATGTAATTGATTTGTATAAAACAAAAAACTACCTGTCTAAAGTTTCCATCTTGCCTGCCACAGTTTATGGAAATAAAATCCCTTTTTTTTTAAGGAAACGTCAATCTAATTGTGTCAATTAAAACTGAAACACTTGAAAATAAATTAAAATTTGCAAATTTACTTTCTAAGGAAGGTACACAATATTTTTTTTCATACGAGGGTAGTTATCCCTTTACAGCTGTAAAAGTGTAAAAACAAAGACTTACTCGTTTGTAATGAAAGCTTATGGCATCGTTTATTTTCCCAACAATATTGATTGGAAATCTTTACTCTATGTTTTTGTTGCACACTATTTATTGCTGTCGTCAGTAAAATGTATTAAATCAGGAGATTAGTTTGAGTTATATTACGATTGCTCTCCCATGATGATATTTAGCAAATACCATTACGATATAAATAAGAAATTGATCATTGAAATAAAAATTAAATAAAATATTTACCCAACTGTAACAAAAAAAAAAAAAAAAATTTATGAAAAAAAGAAAAAAATAAGTCGGAAAAATCGCAATAAAATTCATTACAACAGATCGGAGTGAAAACTTACACATGGTGGCCACTTTATAAATAATGATAAAAGGTGGAAAAAGATGGGCAAAATGAAATAAAAATCAATTTACCACCTGAAGCTAATCAAAAAATCAACAGCAATTTTTTGCGCAGAAAATTAACGAAATAAATTTTAAATGAAAACATTAAACATATTGCCTCCGTGCCTTTTACAACCAAAGGTATTTCAATATTAATTTTCAATTCAATTATTCATTTGGAAAGAATTTCTAAAGCATGTAACATTTGAAAAAGTGAACGAAATTTTTTGACTGCAGGGAAGATGGAACTGACATCATCATCATATTTCAAGGCCAACCAATATTTCAGCCGCAGATCACTACAATTCGTGCTAAGATCGTAATTGTCAGTTCAATCTCTGTGCTCAAACAAAAATCTTCTTTGGATTAAAATCCAAAAAGTTCGACCGAAAATTCTTAATCTAATTGTTAAATTTAACAGTCTTTTATATATTTTTTTAAAATTATAACAGAAATATTAGAAGAAAAAAAAATCTCACACGCATACCTTTAATTAAACTGATAATTCGAAAACCTTATGAAAAAATGTAAAATTTTCAAGATGCTTAGCTTTTTGTTTTATTTAAGTTCATTATCAGGAAATGATTGTTTACACTAGCAGTAAAAATATATCAGAAATTTTTTTTGCTTTGTGACAAGTTTATGCTACTAAACTAAATGCCACGAGCACATTCATAGAAAAATAGTAAAATCAAATACCGAGCGATAAAAATTTAAGCTCCTGAGCTGTCTGAAGTGTTTATCTTGCAGACTCAAAATCGAGTACTTCTATGCTATGGCCACATGAAATTGTTGCTATTTTGTTAACCGAACAGCGTTTAAAAATTACTGATTTATCTCTCCAATATATTTGACACTGTGCAGAACAACTCTTGGCATCTACATAAAGCACGACATATATCATATAATATTATGGCATATGAATATGGTACATATTCATACATAAAATATGCAATGAATTGCATAATATTCTCATATTAAATATGCTAATGCTACTCTCCAAGCTTTGAAAATCAGCTTTTTTTTTAATTTTTACTGATTGCTTAAAAAATATTAAGCGTTTTATTTTATGATATTTGGCCAACTAAAAATATTAAGTAAAATATGTAAAAATAATATCTTCCATAGCTAACAAAACTGAAATATTTCTATAGAAATATTTTTCATTGGCATATTTAGCTTAATTATTTTCCCATATTTAGTTTAGATATTTTCTTATAATTCATGTTTCAAAAATTCAACCAAAATAATAATAACAAATATGAGAAATAAAAGCTATATAAATGCATATGAATGAACAATTCGAAGCCAATAAATAAATATCACTCTCAAAATATTCAATAAACATAAATATTATTATGTTTGCTTTAGTCACTAGATATCAGAAATATGGTGAATTAAAATTTACGAATACTTTAAACATTGAGAGAAATATATACGCATATTATATATGTATCATAAAATACTCGTGTATTGGCGCTTGAGAAATATTTACAAAGAATATTTATAAAAAAATATTGCAAAAATATAGCAAAAAATATTATGTCTCCTTCTGATCTGTAAAATGAGATTGAATGAACAATTAAGATTGAATATGAGTATTGTGTATATTTATGCTTCATACACAAACATATATTAACTGTAAAGTTACGTTCACATTTATTAAATATTTGGCCAAAAACACGCAACCACTATTTTGGCTTAGGGATAGTGTCATTTAACTTGGTTTTTATATTACAAAATAAAATTAACTATTCTACAAAAAAAAAGTATTTTTATACAGTTTTTAAAAAAATGGGAATCCTCATTAAAAATATTGGAATTGAATAAATAAATTATTTTTTCTTTCTTAGTTACGTTTTTTGCAACAAATAGTTGATAAATGTGAACGTAGCTCAAGCATAATTCGTTATTGACTCATATTGAAAATTAAACGTTTTTTTTTTCATTTTATAGATCAAAAATGTGTCATATACATATATTTGTGACTATATTTATGCATATTTGTTGCAAATATTTTTTTGTGAATATTTTTCAAACGCCAAGTTTTATTACGTAGTTCAAATATTTTAATACTCTTAACATTTAGTTTGACATATTTCGCAATAATATTTATATGGATTGTATTTGGATCGAGAGATATATTTATTTAATTATTTCGTATATTTCATATTCCCATATTAATATTTTAGAATCATTTATTTAGATTTTATTCCTCATATTTCTGAGGTTAAATATTTTGTAATAAAAATGGGAAACTAAGAAACTTTTTTTGCTACGAAATATATTAGAGGGAATTTGTTTGAAATGAAAAATAAAAGGTTTTCCGATAAGATTGATATGATTTCTTTAAAAAAAACCCACTTATTCTTAAGGAAATTCAAAAGTTTTTTTATTTAATGTGAAGTACAATCGATACTATTAAGTTCTAAATAAAACGTCATTCAAATGGCCTCCACGACTTATTTTCCAGGAACGAATTCGATGAACCCAATTTTCGAGCATTTTTTCCACTAAATCAAGTCGAATGTCATGAATGGCACGTTCAATATTGACTTGTAATGCTTGAAGAGAGTCTGGTTTATTTCGAAAGACCAATGACTTCAAATAACCCCACAAGAAATAGTGTTAAATTACAACTTTTTGGAGGCCATTCAATATCACAATTTCTTGAAATAATCGAATCTCCAAACTTTTCTCGCAATAATTCAATTGTTGCATTTGTTGTGTGCCACGTAGCTCCGTCTTGATGGAACCAAATGTTGACAAGATCAATTTCTTCCAATTTCGGCCATAAAAAGTTGGCTATCATCGATCTATACCGCTCTTCATTGACAGTAACGGTGTTACCAGCTTCATTTCGAAAGAAGTACAGACCGATGATTCCACTAGACCAAAAATCACACCAAACTGTCAATTTAGGTGAATGTAATTGTTTTTCATGAATAACTTGTGGATTTTCTTCGCACCAGAATCAACAATGCGACGAATAGCGAGCACACTTCGCCGATTATTACGACCATAAAATGGCAAAAGTGCACCAAAAGTTGCAATTGGAGAACGATTATTTTGATAATAAAACTGAATAATTTGTATACGTTGTTCTTGCGTATATCTCTCCATGATGAAATTGTAAACACTACTGAATACAATGAAAAACAAATGACAGATCATGACATACTAAAAATGGCCGAAACGTCACTTCAAAATCATATCATCCCTATTGGAAAACCTTATATTACTATAGAGATATTTCTGTTTTATATGCTATGGAAGTTATTAACAGTTTGCAAATACAAAAATCTATATTTTATCAAGTAAATATTTCTGTTGATTTCATGTAAACTTATTAAATTTAAGGTTTTCAATTAATACAGTACTGTGCTTTTGAATCCTTCTGCTCTTACAATATGTAGTAAACTTCACCTTCAAACAAGAAGAAACCAAAAAGAATGTTCTCAAGATTATTATAATGGCAAAATTTTCTTGGTTGGACAATAAATATTAAACGTCATTTGATGTTTTGTTGCATTTTGCTCAACCGTATAATATGGCATACATATTGGCGAACTATTGCACAATAATATTGCAAGTGTAAATTACGCAAAAAACACCGCAATGGGAAAACGAACGATCAGCCCATTTATTTGAAAATCATCTATATATTTTTGTATGGGGACAGGAAGCCTGTTAAGTTGATTCTTTATTACGAACGTTCAAATTATGCAAATAATTATAAAACCTATACTCTCTACTCTCTCTTAGAGATATTTAGTGACAGATCATATAAATCCAATTTGCGGATCCAGTATTATATAATTCATACAAAACTTTTTAAAGCTGGAATAACAATTTTTTAATGTTTTAATACACTTTAAAGTTTTTATACACTTAAATTATTGAGAAAGTTTTGGTTGAATTTTCTAAAAATTTTCCTCGAATTTATCTAATGAATAGACATTCCAAGTTTATCAGTACATTTTAGAAAATTTCGTTCAAGTTAATGTTGGCAATAAACAATCTACTACTTTTGAAAGTATGTATTTGATAATTTTGGTAAGCCCATGCAAAAGAGTATGCGACTTATCATTTTATGCTTTATTAAATGCTTGAAAGATAATAAATATATTTCTTCATATTTATTAGATTTGACAAATTGTCACATTGACGAACTATAAACGTGATTAAAATGTCAGAAATATTGCTTAATTACATAAAAAATTATAGTTTTGTAGATTAAAAGAGTGACAATGAAAATCGTAGCTAGTGTGAAACTTCTGTTAGATTGAGACATTTGTTTAAACGTTTGTTGTTGTTGCTGTTGTTATAATTAAGTTTTTTTTTACACTGTCGTCAAAAACTTGCGACTGATTGCTTGAGTTGATTCGTTAGAATTATACAAAAATAAAAATACAAAAAAAAAAAAAAAAAAACAAAAACAATGATAAGTCTTTCAATTTAAAGAAAAAAAAATATAAAATATAAAATATAAAATAAATTTAAATAAAACACAAAAATGAAAAGGTGATGATGATAAGATAGTATTAGTAGTAGTTACTCGTATTTATTAGTATTGTCAAATTGAATGTTTAATTTTTTTTTTTTTATTTGAACATTTATAAATGTAACTTTGTAAAATAATATAAAAAGTCTATTTACAATTATGTCGATGAGTTTGATTACAAACAGATACGGGAACTACAATTGCAAGTATTTTTCATACCAAATTTATTCTCCTCTCGGCACATGCACTCGTATCTATTAATGAAGTGGTATTTGTCAGGAGGTGTTGTTGCTTCATAGACACACACCCACAGACACACACACATATTTTTAGTATTTTCTAATCGACTCTATATCGTTTAACGAAATCTTTATATTCTAATGTATTGTGTTAAATACGTTTAATTTAGTTTTGATTTTAAACAATTAAAGGTTAGTTATAATTTTTGATTTATGGTGTTCGACACAACTCAAACAGCAAGTGAAATATTGTGACAACAATTTAACAATAAAGCGAAGGATATACAACACTTTATTATATCGTTTATATGATTAAAGTCAAAAAATAAAAATAAAGGATAAATATAAGCAATTAACAAGTGAAGATCTAATTTTATAGATAAAATTTAAAAAATTATTTAAGAAAAATAATTTAAGGTAAATTTTAAATAATTTACTTTAATGAAAGGACTTTTTTGATAACTGAAATAAATAGTGAGATACACTTGTATGCAAAAGTGTATATAGTACCTAAATAGTTTAAAAATTATAAATTTATAAAATATATATTAAATTTAAACAAAATTTTTAAAAAATTAAAGAAAAACTTTCGAGGACTGTTTGCTTATTTACAGAAAAGTGGCGTCATTATTATTAATAATACTAAGCCAAACTATTTTGCATAGGAAATTTTTAAAATTCCCTACAAAGGACCTGAAAATATTTTAAGAACTTTTATTCAAAGAAAATAAATATTCATCACAAAAAATCATTAAAAATATTTATCAAACATTAAAAATGGTTTCAATTAATTGCGTAATTGAATCAATTACTTTCTTAAAACAATGAGGAAATGAAATTTTTTTTCAATATTTAATGGAATAAAAGGACAATTGTGAGCAAAAATAATTCAGTATAAACTTTTCGTGATTAAAATCTTATTTTTTTCCGTGTTAAGGCTCAGCAGCATCACAAGGAAACAAAACTAAAATATGATTTAAATCATTTAAGCTGCAGAAATTTGTGAAAATCTTTTAGAAAAAAAAATTCCTTGATCACAGCGTATTTGATTCAATAAACTACGAAATTAACTGAAATTTCAGTTAATTTTCGGCTAATTATTTTAAATGAAATCCTTTTTTTTTTTTTAATTTTTCTGTTCAGTTAAGATTTTATTTAAAGTGAAAAATTCAAAATTTTCAAGCGAGTATAATGTGAATCCTTTTTTTTTTTGAATGTTTATGTTAAAAATATTTCAAGTTCTGCGGAAAATTCTAAATAAAATTTATATTTTTTTGAACTCAGTTACACAAACAAAAAGCTATAAAAAAATTACTTAGAGTAGCACTTCAGTCTATTGATGGCCGCTTCGTTCGATATTAATTCTATTTAAAAGTCTATAAAAAATCAATGTCGTTAAATTTGAAATGTTTTCGAAGTGCAGTCTCCTTACAGAACTAAAAAAAATACTTATAACAGTTTTAAACAAAATTTAAAGCTCATCTAAGTTGAATATATAAAAAAGTATTTTATTCAAAGCTAACATCGTAACTTTGTCCTTTTATTTAACAATTTTTTTTAAAATTTCTCCAGAAATATTTGTATCCTTTTTTCTAGAGGATTTTACGCCACATATTTTTGACTGTTGTGTAAAAATCTTTTGCGATAAAAAGAAATGGGTTTTTATTTAGTGATCAGCATGACGACATGCGAGTACATCGGAAAAACCCACTGAAAATTATCGATTCTCCTACTAAAACTCAAACACTGTGACATGTGAAATACTTGTATCCTTATTATGGGATTTTTCGGTGTATTTCCAATTATTTTCCAAAATTTTGTTTGGGAGTTTTATGGTAAATTGTGAAAAATTTGTTGAAAGGAACAAATAACTAAAAATATAAAAACTTTCACGAGCGCAAAAAGCATTTCGAATGCCAATTGCTCTTTCAAAACTCTTACTGCAAAGAGTCCTTTTATAAAATGTACATTTTTTGAATTGATTAACTATTAAAAATTACTATTAATTAATGGCGATTTTTTTTTGTTCACAGTACATGTTAATGAAAGCATTAACTCTCTGTATACCAAATTTATAGAAAAACCAAATAGTACCAAAAGCAAAATGTACCGTTTTTTTCCTATTTAACCCACCCCCAGTGTACATAATGTACACTGTATGTTGATGTAAAAAAAAAATTATAAAAATAAAAAGTGTCCATTAATCATTCTTTTCTCCCCTTAAAAAAGTACCCTATATTTTAATCTGGTTCGTATGCCATCTATCTACCAATTTCATCCAAATATCTAAACGTATAAAATTTCAGAATTTTTTATTGAAAAAAAATATTTTTTGTTTTTTAAAGGTTAGTTTTTTAAATGTAAACTTTTGAGAATGTAAATTTTTAAAAGAAGTTATATTTTTAAAGTGTAATTAAAGATATTCTTTTTAAATGTACATTTTTTAAAAATGCTTTTTAGCAGGAAAATTGTTATTTGGAAATTATTTTCACAGGCAGTTATTGAAAAAGTACTTTTTTGGGCAGTTTTGGTGGGGTATGAAAATAGGCACTTTGTGTAAAGATACATATTTTAAAAGTTGTATTCTAAATAAGTAATTGACTTATCTGCGGTTTCTATAATACAAACAATTTGTTTGAGTAGAAAATTTTTTTAAAAAGCACTAAGCTGTGATTGTCATACAAAATTTCTACACAAGTCACTTGTCTGTATTGTGGAAACAGCACCTTAAATTGTAATTTTTTAAACGTTTTTTAATGGATTCTTTCAAAAAAGGGCTTCCATTAAAAATTGGTACTTTTCAATGAATTCTTTTATTGAGCGTACTTTACATTCTAAGTAATTTTCTTTAAAGTTTTTTTGTTTTGATGGCACTTTTCTTTAATTTTTCTTGAAAATTGCTTTAGAAACTTTTTTTCTCGATTTAAGTTAAGGCCTTTTTTTTGGCATTTGTTTATATAGATTTTCGAGATTGTTTTTAAAGTTTAAGTTAGTGCCATTTTGTCCTTTGGGCGGTAAAAAATTTTTAGACTTCAGATTCGCCACAAAAAGGAAACAACCCACCCGCCTCAAAATATTGTGGAAATAATCAGAAATTATAAAAAATCTTGGACGTTGAAAATATAATATTTCATATGCAATAAAATTTTTTCAAATCGGTCCAAAAAAGGGGGAAATTACAATTTCTAGCAATTTTTTTTTTTACTTGAAGTTTGATAAAATTTAAAAGCCACTCTCTTGACATTTTATTGTTGTTTCCAATGTTAAATTGTGGAACCATTTTTAATTGTTTGCATTCGAGCTTTTTTTATCTTCTAGCTTTGATTTAATTACTATGTTCTACTTATACATATGTACCGTATAAATAAGCATATAAAAAATTTTTTTTATTAACTGATCAAAAATTTTAATTCACAGAAAAAAAACAGACACATTTTCAAATTATTTAGAGGCAAAGCCACACTTTTCTCTTATCAATGCTATAAAAATATGTTCCAATTGTTCGTCGAGAATATTTTATACAGGGTGTTAACCGGGAAGGTGTACTACTTCGTTTTGCCGCTATTTTGGTAAACATTAGTCTTGGCAAATTTACTATGGAAAAATATTCGATAAACCAACGTGTTTTAATCGTTAGAACATTTTATCAAAATCAATCATCGATTACTGTGACGACGAGAAAGATGTTGATTGGCCTTCACGGTCACCTGATTTGACTGCTCCGGACTTCTTTTTGTGGGGGTATCTGAAAAGTAAGGTTTATGCAAACAAACCAGAAACGCTTGAGCAACTCAAACAAAATATTCGTGATTAAATTAATGAAATACCGCGTGATATGTGTGAGAATGTAATGAAAAATGTGCTCAAAAGGGCTCGCATTTATGAGGCTAACAGAGGCGGACATTTATCTGATATTGTATTCCATACATAATTGCCGACATTAAATAAAACATTTATCAAGATAAGATCCATTCTCTTTCATTTAATCAAAAATTAAACAAAGTGGTATACCTTCCCGGCGGACACCCTGTATAAATTCATTATAATTTTTATATTTTTCCGTTAATTATTTGAAAATTATTTAAAAAATAACTTCATAGAAGAAACACTAAACAGAGTGTTTAATAGGAAATCAAATATTAGTCACTTAATAAAACTTTCCTTTTTTAATTTTTTTCGTTGTTATTTTCTGAACAAAAAAAAAAAAAATGTGATTCGCGCTACAAAACTAATTAAATGGTAAACATTGAACTTGACACAGGTTTCCCATGGAGTTTTTTTTAGTTCGTTTGTGTGTGTGTGTTCGCATTAATTTATTTTTAAATTATTTGAAACTCCTACATGTCACAGGACATTTAATACTAATGACCGTTTGACTGCAATAAAAAGTGCACTAATGCCCAACAATAATTCCACTCAAATGTGGCGAGTAACGAAAATGTAAAAATTAATTCGCCAGAAATTAGTTAGTTGTTAATGTATCTTGTCATTTGTCAACAATAATATAAAACACATTATTCATTTCGAACATATAACAATTTACACATACGAACATAGTTTTTTTTTACCTTCGCTCTCATCCTCCAATCACTGAACACTTGTACTTTTTATATCCATCCACCTCCATTGTCATGCACACAATTGCAATTTTGTTTAATATGAGTTGAATTTTTTTGTGATGTTGTTTTGTAATTTTTATCAATGTCTTTGTTGTATATTATTTTTTTCAGCTTTTTCAACTGCCTTATGCCTGTTTATTAAATGAGTTCAGACGAACCACAAATTAAATACCAAGAAGTAAGTCCATTTCAAATAAGTGAAGGATTTACATCGACGCGTAGTCATAAAATGGAACCTGTAAAAACCGGTCGTATATTTATGGCCGCTGTGGCGGGTGAGTGATTTGAATTTTTTTTTAAGTTTTAAAGATAAAAAATACAAAAGAAATAAAGATTAAAATACAAAATTATTATAAATTAATTTTTGAACATTTTAGCCAATTTATCTGCTTTTGCTGTGGGTACTTGTTTAGGCTGGACCTCACCCATTGCACCGAAACTAAAATCAGATGACACTTCGGATTCCCCTTTAGATCATAAAATTGATTCCACTACCGATGCTTGGATCTCCTCTATTGTAGCTTTGGGCGCTTTAGTTGGTAAGTTCTGAAGTAAATTAAATATGTATTACAAAAACTATGGTTTACCAACTAACAACAGTAATAATAATATGTTGAGATTAAATTAAAGAGAGACAATTTTGGTGGTATGTATGTGAATAAAAATTAGTGGTGTACTGATTTTTTTTTTGTTTTTTCCTATCGTTATTGTTACACTTAAATTCATGTGAAGATTTTTTAAGATGTTCTTTTTGCGATTCTCTTTTGGTTTTTTTATCCCTCTATACGCCTTTTTACTGAAAAGAGACATGGTTTTATAGTCATCGTATGATGAATTGGGCTTTACTGTTAAAATTTTTAAATTTTATACCCAACAAACATTCCGATTGACCTTCATGTATTGGCTGCATCCTCAAGCAGTGCGGCTAGACTAGTGGCATCTGGGAGGTGGAGATCAAGGACTATGGCCATGCCAGAATCCCAGATCAGTTACCACCGACATTGAGGAAACCCACCGATTACATGCTACCTAATCTGGACTTTGACAAAACGTTCAAAGTCCTTATTCCATTCAGACGGGTGTGGAAGGGGGGAAACATAGAAAAAGACTTCAACTTCAGGATGTATACTGATGGATCAAGAATGATCTGCGGTGTGGGCTCTGGAGTATTCTCGAAGGATCGTGGAATAAAACTCTCATTCCGACTTCCTGATGAAACTAGTGTATTTCAGGCTGAAATATTGGCCATAAGAGAGGCGTGTAGGGTTTTGATTGACAGGGGTGTCCAAGGAAGAGTCGGCATCTTTGTCGATAAGCGCACAACACAACTAATTAACAGAAACCGCAGGGACATCTCGAGGGTCGTCGCAGTATTGACGGGGCACTTGGTAATCGGGAGACACGCTAGCAGGATAGGCCTTTCCTAGAATGCGTTCTGCCGTATTTGCCGGGATCAAAGCAAAGAGGAAACAGTCTTCTACTTTCTTTGCGAATGCCCGGCCTTGCACCTTTCGAGACACAAATTCTTCGGCAATAGCATATTAGACGATCTCTCGGAGGTATAAAGTATAGGTCTAGGTGACCTAATTAGATACCTCAATGCAACGGGATGGATCTAGTATCTTACTCCGAATCTGAGGCCTGGATTCGGACCTAAATCAGGTTGACACTGACGAGTGGAGTGTTCTGTCAAAATGGAATCTTATTGATTCTACTTGAATGCTTGTGAGTAACAGGCAGCCACGCAAACCAACCAACCCAACAAACACACAGTCAGATGTTTGTAATATCGGGATCGTTTGTTAGAAAAGACGTTTGATAAACGGTGTTTCTGGGTTGCATATAGAAAAATTTAAATGTCTTTTTAGTAAATGCGAGAGTGCAAGTGATTTTTTTTTGGTATTTTTATTTCACTCCGATATCAAATAGATTTTTGAGTAATTTTGGCCGAATCGTGTGCAGAATCCTCAAAAGCATTTTAATGAAGCGAATTTCAAATAAATTTTTGGAAAATTTAATAAATTTTATTAATAAAATATTTCGTTATTTTTTTTTTGTTCCTACAAAATAGAAGAGTAAAGTATTCAAGAAAGTGCGATACAAGAGAACTTATATCTAAGTGCCTTAGTAAAAAGTTTGTATCCGTTGATTCATATATATATTACATATGTGTATGTATCTATGTCTGTAATACTAAAGCTATAAACACATAGACCACAGCAGACTTCACAACAGCAGATTTCAAATGCAGTTGGTTTTAATTGCTGCGATGTAGTTAGCTACTGATTTATTTTGAGAACGACAGCAGCTGACAAATTAATTTGAAGTTTTGATATTATTTTTCAATATTTGTTTACTACATATTTAAGAGCTACCACATAAATATTTCATAAGAAATTACCAACTCAACACGTTATAATATCGAGTAAAAATATTATAGCACAATTTATTTATTTATTTTAATTTTTTTATGTTATTTTCGATTAAATAGCACAAAAGATTTTAAGCTCTCATTGCTGTAATATTTATATTATATTGGCTGCTTTGTATCAGCTTATTACTGCTTATGAAAATAGAAGTTAGTCTAATTTGGCAGCAACAGCCAAGGTAGCATAGACTACAACCTGCCTTGTTGTCGTCAAAATAATAAACTTCATATAAACTCGTGTATTTTATTTTTGACACATTGCTACCTGCTGCTTGCTGTGGTCTATGTGTTTATACCTTAAGGCCCAAATTCGCAGTCATTAGTTAGCTAATAGCAATAGTTTAACTAATAATATGTATTTGATTCACAGCTTCTTTTACCATTAGTTAAACCATCAAACGCAATTGGTTAACTAATATTTAGACAACAGCTGATTCGTTGGAATTTATTATTAGTATTTTTGTTTTCTGAAAAATCTGATATTTAAAGTGACGCTGATATCGAAAATATATGGAATATTTTTGCTGAGAAACTGTCCATATTTTTTTAAAATGTTTGATTCTAAAGATTTTATGGATATACGCAGTCTTAGCAAGGAGGTGGCGTGGCAGTTTCGTGATTGCATACGCCCCAAATTAATGTACGCTGCCAAGCATCTTCTTTGTGTTTTTAGCTGTAACACAATCAGTTCTTTTTTAATTTTCTATTATATTTTGTTTTTCCCGAAACAATTTCAGCAGCAATTCAATATCTTTCTCCGTAAAGTTAATTGATCGTGCGCTTGTTTTAACCATTTTTATGAAAAAATTTATCAAATGCAAGCAAAAACAATATGCTTTAACAGAATTGCCAATGCTGAAAGTTAATAGTTTAATAGGGTTACCATTTTTTGTTCACATTAAGAGTGTTATTTGAATAAAACACTGTGAATATGAAGTATTAGTTAAACAATAGTTATCATATTATTAGTTAACTAATTAATGTAAATTTTGTCTTAAACGATTACGGTTTTTAAATTGGCAGACGCAACTTCTACAACTGTTTAAACTATAAATATTTAATATTATTAAACAAACATTGTTAATTAATTACTAATTACATCTCAGTTAAAATTTTTATTGGAAATAAATTAAAAATTTTGTTTGAGAAGAGACATACATACATACATATTAAGCAAATGGCAAATAAAGTTTTTTTTCTGTAGTACGATTCTGTTTGTGCATCTCAATAAATATATTTATTTAGAAATTCATAGATAAGACCCCATACACAGTGGATCGCTTAATAAGCGTTTGATGTGTGTATGTTTTATAGCTTTTGTAAACCGTTTTGTTGTATGACTTTTAAACAACCGGAGGGAAAAATTAGTTATCTTTAAAAATATGATTGAAGTCTACAGATGATGTGGTATGAGCACCAATGAAATGCAGGCATATAACACACAACAATCTAAGCTTTTTTTTTTTAAATAAACCACTTTTACTGTCAGTAAATGTGTTGTTTAATTGTATAATTTTCGTCAATTAGCAGAAACATCAGCGAAGTAAAACAACTAATAAAATGCCGGAGGCACCTCAACAATGCCTTAAAAAATTAACATAACGCGCAAAGCAGAGTTGTGAAAGAGTTAAGTATTCTAAATTTTCGACATCTATCTTCTCTACCCTATCCCTCTCCTTGAGTTCCAGCACAGTGCAGTGCATACGAAGGGGTCATCTCCTGACTATTCAAATAGACCGTATAAAAAATTTTAAATTTTCACTGATTATTTGAACAGATTCAGTAAATGATTTGTTGATTTTTTTTTCAACATGTTAAGAATAAATAAATTTGTAAGTGAAATTTAGCCATATGAAAGAAAGCTTTTTGGGTGAAAGCTTTAGTGTAAATTTCGGATATTCTTTATAAATCGTCAAAAAAGAAAACGCACATTAAACATGGGAACCTTGTAAATATTCCATTACTTACACAAAATAAAATGTAAGTTTTTTTTAATAGAATCTATTTTGCAAGAATTATAGAAAACACTCTCTAGTCTAAATTTTTAAAAATTATTCGTAAAAAAATTGGTAACGTACAAAAATGTATTATCTAAAATTTTAAGTGTTTTCTATGTATCTGTGTGTGTGTGTGTATGTCGTAGACTTTATTTTAAATTTTAAATTTTACATTTTTATTTGTTTTTCAGCTCCCTTCGTAGCTGGCCCTTTGGCTGATAAAATCGGTCGCAAATGGGTATTACTTTCAAGTTCAGTATTTTTTGTAGTCGCCTATGTGCTCATGATGATTGGCGGTGAAGTTTGGGTGCTACTGCTGGCACGTTTAGTACAAGGCTTTGGTGTCGGCTTCGTCATGACTGTCCAGCCAATGTATGTGGGTGAAATTGCCACGGACAGTGTGAGGGGTGCCACAGGCTCACTCATGCAATTGTTTATAGTTTGTAAGTTAAATTTATATCACAATTTATGCAAATACTTATTTTCTAAATGGTTTTCTATACATATATTTTTAGCTGGCATTCTGTATGTGTATGCTATTGGTCCTTTTGTTTCCTATCAAGCTTTACAATGGTGTTGTATTGTCGTGCCAATTGTTTTTGATGTCGTTTTCTTCTTTATGCCCGAAAGCCCATATTATTATGCCGGCAAAGGTCGCAAATCGGATGCGCTCAAGTCATTGCAATTCCTAAGAGGTCAATCTGCTGAGGCTGTACAAGACGAAATGGCCACGATACAGGCAGTGGTCGAAGAATCGATGGCTAATAAAGGAACTGCTGTTGATATTTTTAAAAATCCGGGTAATCGTAAAGCTTTAATTATCTCTGCTGGCCTTATTGCTTTCCAACAGTTGTCTGGCATTAATGTGGTGCTGTTTAACTCACAGTCTATATTTGAAAGTGCTAATACGGGCTTGGATCCTGCTATTGCAACAATTATTGTGGGCGTAGTTCAAGTGGCTTCGTCCGGCCTAACGCCCATCATTGCTGATCGTTTGGGCCGTAAAGTTATTTTGCTGACATCTGCCAGTGTCATGAGTATTGGTTTGGCTGCATTGGGTGCATTTTTCTATGTTCAACTTGTTGTCGGTGATACCTCAAATGTTTTATGGCTGCCTGTACCCGCTTTAGTCGTCTACAATATTGTCTATTGCATTGGTTTTGGTCCTCTTCCGTGGGCCGTTTTAGGTGAAATGTTTCCAGCTAATGTCAAATCAATTGCCTCTTCCATGGTGGCCTCAACTTGTTGGATCTTAGGTTTTCTTGTCACATATTTTTATCCCTCGCTCGATGCTTTAGGTTCTTACTATGCTTTCTGGCTGTTTGCCATATTCTGTGTTATCGCTTTCTTCTTTACACTGTTCGTTGTAATGGAAACTAAAGGTTTGAGTCTCCAAGAAATTCAAGATAGACTTAATGGCAAGCGAGGTTAAATGATTGTAACATTTGAGCAGGTTATATAGCTTAAGCATTAACATCAAGTGTTGTATTGTTGTAAGATATCAGCATTTCTGTGTGTGTTTGTTTGTATGTGTATTGTTTTGCCAGATATTCAAAGGTTTTCGAAGAAGAAATCCAAAGTATTCCTTTTTAATAATTAGCCATTAAATTAGTTTTAAGTATACGATAAAAAACCGATTTAAATAAATATGATTCCTTAAATAATGTATTGAAATAGTTAAATGTTGAATTTTATTATTATTTAAAATAAAGTTGTAAAAAAATATGTTAAAGAAACAAGTGAGTTTTTCATTTCTGATTTTTGGCAAATCCGTCGAAAACTTGTTCGAAGAGCGATCAAATGTCGGTTAAATTTTAACTGATATTTTTAACAGGAGAAATATGCGCAGAAATATATCATAATGGTAACACTGTGCAACACAGAGAAAAATACAAGGCTGAAACGACTGATTCTGGAAGGAGAATTACAAAAAAAAAAAAAAAAACATAAACTTGGGGGCAATTTATCACAAATGTTGTTATTTCTGATTCTGGTTTTCCAAAAAATATATAAAAAAAAATGGGAATAAATCTTGTATAGTGTTTCCAGCAATTGATCCTTGTTTTCCCCGTCTAGTCGGGTATATCCTCTAGCCTCTGGAGACTTGATAACACTTTCAGGTCGGGTGCTCTACATTCTACAGTTAGGAGTAATTAAGAAAATTTGTTAACAAAATTTACAAAAATCAAACATGTGACATCATTTTAAGTGTAAAATGTGATGCAATTTTGTTATGCGGCAGTATGGGATTTCCGGGTGCAATTTCTAAATCTCGAAAATATTAATTTTAAAATAACAGTCCTGTTGATTGGCTTCCTAGTCAGAGTCAATTGCAAAAAGAAATCAATGAGTTATAAACTTTATTCCTTAAAAACTTACACACTGTACAGTAGTGTACACTAGCGTTAAGCAGTACGGTTAACAATAGTTTTCTTTAAAGTTAATTAAAACAATTCTATTTGATTGATATTTATCCATTTATTTATGCATGTGGCTTAGTTTAATTTTATTTTTTTTAAAGCTTGTTATATCGCTGGCTTCTCGGCTGCCATTATCGGTCGCAAATGGGTACTGCTTTCCAGTTCCGTATTTCTAATCGTTTCCTTTATAGTGCTGATGTTCGCCTCAGAAGTATGGATTATAATTTTGGCACGAATGCTACAGGGTTTCGGCATCGGTTTCGTATTGACAGTTAATCCAATGTATGTAAGTGAAATTTCCACCGATGATCTGAGAGGTACCACAGGTTCCCTAACGCAGCTGGCTATTGTCAGTAAGTATACAAAACGAATCATACAATATCGAATAATGATAAAAGTTTTCACCTTGTGTCTAATTTTTGCTGTTAGTCGGTGTTCTCTATACTTATTCCATTGGACCTTATGTTTCCTATCAGGCTTTGCAATGGTTTTGCCTGGTAGTCCCAATACTATTTGCGGCTATATTTGTTTTTATGCCCGAAAGTCCTTATTACTATGTGGGTAAGAAGCGTTTGGAGGATGCTTCTAGGGCTTTACAATTTTTACGCGGACAATCAGCAGAAGCAGTAAATGAGATTTTGGCGTCTATAGAGAAGTTCATACAAGATAGTGACGAGAAGAAAGGAACTGTTGCGGATATTTTCAAAGTACCCAGCAATCGTAGAGCTTTTGTTATATCTGTCTTTCTATTGGCGTCTCAGCAGCTGTCGGGAAACACAACTGTCCTGTTCAATACACAATCCATTTTTGAAGCGGCCGATAGTGGTCTAGATGCAGCTATTGGTGCGATTGTTATCGGCATAGTGCAAGTAATTGCCTCGGGTCTAACACCACTGTTGGCCGATCGTTTGGGTCGCAAAATCATATTGTTAGTTTCGAGTGGCTTCATGAGTGTGGCTTTATTTGGTTTGGGCGCCTATTTCTATATTAAACTAGCCGGTAATGATACCTCAACTATTTTATGGTTACCTTTGACATCTCTAACAGTCTATATTGTCATGTATAGTGTAAGTTTTGGTCCTTTACCCTGGGTCGTTTTGGCTGAAATGTTTCCGGCAAATGTCAAACCGATCGCTTCAGCTATTGCGGCTTCTATTTGTCTGCTTACAGGATTTATTATGTCTTTTGGCTATCCACTTTTAAATACTTTGGGTACTTATTATATATTCTGGTTGTTTGCAATATCCTGCCTTATAGCGTTCTTTTTCATTTGGTTTGTTGTGTTCGAAACAAAAGGTTTAAGTATGCAGGAAATTCAAAATAAATTAAACCAAAAACTATTTCATAAAAGTTAATTTTTTGTTAGTATGTGTGTTGGGGAAACCTTAGTATTATTATAATAGATAAGCTATTACCTGCTGTATTGAAACATTTGTTATAGAGAAATGAACATTATATGGTATCTTATTAAGCTGAAATACTCCTTACGTTAAATTAATTTTGGTGCTGTTAAAAGCAAATTTTAATAAATATATTTGTTATATTTATACATATTTTGAAAATAAATTAAAGGAAACAAACTGTTAAAAAGATTTTTAATTCGCCTGGATATTTTTATGTTCTTAAAGAATATGTGAAAACTTGTTGAACAAAAACTAAGTAATATATCATACAAATCACGCAAAACATGAATTTTTCGTCTCAAGTTTGAGCTTAGTGGGAAAGTAAAAAACTATATAGAAAACTATAATCCTTTTGAATTACCCCAGATTTAAAAACAAAATTGAAAATAAGAATGAAATTTTTTCAGAAGCATTAATCATAAAATTTTTGGTTTACAACCATTGAAAAGTTCTAAATAAATAGCGATTATTATAGAATATTAAAACAAAAACATTTCATCTCTTAGCTTTTGTACCAATTTTTAAAAATCATCTAAGAAATACACAAGAGGATTTCGTCTAAGCACCAATGAAATGCATTCTATTGTACACAACATCGCCCTCCTTTGTCGGTCAGCAGAACCGCCCTCGAAGTAGAACAATTAATAAAATCCCTGAATGCACTGCTAAAGAAAGTTAATGCGTCTACTTAACACAAGAGGCACTGCAACACTGTTCTAATCATTAAAAAAAGTCGTGTAGCACTCGGGGACTGCCGCGGTAAAGCTATTGCATAGCATTTTTTTCAACTGATGCAATTTCAATTTCAGCTTTGTAGCTATACTGGAAGTGCCCCATACAAAGAAGGGACACCCTAGTCCCACTGGACAGGAATTCCCAAAAACTTGGACAAAAATCCTCTGAAAATCCCAGAAATCCTGGAAAATTTCCCGGAAAAAGTGGCAACACTGGAAATTTAAAAAATTTCCAAAGCGGCAACACTGTATGGTCATCATACATAGACTATACAAAAAAGAAGTTTTCACTTCAAAAAACAAAAGACTTAAGAAACAAACGGTTAAAAATTTCTTGATTCGATCGCATCAAAGCCCGCGATAAAAACTATGCAATAGCTTCAAAAAACGCGCAATAGCAGAGTTGTAAAACGAATCCGCACAAAAACATAAATGTGAAAATAAGTCCAAGTTCCTATCCAAAAAATTTCCGCCGTAAAAAGTACTGAGATCAAAATAAGGACCAAGTTCTTGATAGGTACAATTCCATCTCATTTCTAGGCAACCTGTAAGCTTGGCAAAATTTTTCCAAGAATTCTTTTCTATATTATAAAGGCAAAAATATTTTGCCAAGCTTACAGGTTTCCAAGAATTCTTTCCTATATTATAAAGGCAAAAATATCGTAAGTGGCCGAACTTGGCCTGGCGCCTAGATTAAGCATTCTTGTACATTTTAAACATATATCTTCTCTACTCTATCCCTTTCTCGCTCTATTTCTGGCACAATGCATTGTGAGGTGCCTTTAGCTTATCTTCAAAAACAATCTGAGTATTTTGTTATTAAGAACCATTTACACACTTAAGTTAAAAGAAATGCTATTTAGTACCTATACAGGGATTTTGTTTAAAAAGTTTAACATATTTTTCCGAAAATTAAATATTTATTCTTATTAGGTACCTGATTCTATCAATTTTTATTTGTTTCTAATAAGATTACATAGAACAAAATAAAAGAAATTTACGCAATAATGATTATCGCAAGACCAACTAATCAGCAGAAAATACAACCACTTAAAACAATGTTGTTGACTTTGTATAACTGTTGTTGCTGTCGAAATAATTGTGACGAAAACTAAAATAACTACAGACATATACATACATATATATATATATATATATATATATATATATATATGTACATACATACGTACAACAAATTCTATTATCAGGTTTAAGTTTGGCGATCATGCAGCACTCAAGAAACACACTTCAAACTGCAAAGTCTTCACAATAAATGAAGGTATAACGTCGAATTCGTTATACCTACATATTTTACTCTCATAATTAACTAGAACAAACTCAATCACATATACATATGTAGGTATAAATAGATAAGTACTTACTTACATATAGCTCTAAAGAAACGATAAGCCAAGGTATGAAATGGAAATCAAAACTGTTCCTGAATACTTTTTAAGTTATTTTAATATAATACATACATATTGTCAAAATGAACATGCGAATGAAAATTCTTACGTGGCAGATGTGATCACCTTAATCGATCTTGCCGATCAATTGCAAAAAATTTGTCTTAAAGTTTAAACACTTTTATATCACCCAGCAATAATTAAATAACGACATGAGTAGACTTCAACACATACAAAAAACATTTAATATCATACTTGTACATAAGGCACTTGCTCCTCAAAAGCGTACCAACTCGAAATTTTCAAATTTTCACTTTTTGCAAAAAACCAAACCACAGTGGTCATATCTACCCACTGTAAAAATTTTACACCATTTTCTCCACTCTTTCAATAAAAAAAAACCCAGTTGTATCTCTCTTTGTGATAGAAGAGTAGTATTAAAAAAAAGTTTTTGGCCTCTACTGAAAATTCATGAATTTTGAGTTGTTATGTTTTTGAGGAACAAGTGCGATGAGTATGTGATCTGCTATAAGAAATTATAAATTTACTTACCCAACCTATTTCATTCACAAGTGCATTCTTATGTATGTACATATGTATGTACGTATGTATACCATCATAACAAAAATTATAAGCATATACGTACTTACATAAATACCTAAAAGGAGACAAAAACAATTATTATAAGCACATGAGTAACAAAATATATGTATAAAATAATTACCTTTTATTTTACTATGATTCTGCAAAGACATGCACCTGCATTTCTCAAGAAACAAAACAAAAAACACTTTCAATACCAAAAACAAACACTAGAACACACACCGCCATACGCACTTTAAATAGCAACAACCCATACAAACTCTCTTTTTATTTTCTCACGAATTGAAGAAGCCAATAATAAATAAAATTATAACGGATAACGGATAAATTGTAACCTTTTACATAAAAGAACACTTTTATGATTAATTATAAATCATTAATAGATGTTTACAACTTATAGGCAGGTAAGATTTTTTCTTTAATTTGCACACAAAAGCAGAACCGCAATAAACATAACGCCAGCGAAAACTAAACACGTGGTTAAAAGAAAGACATAGAGAGACAATTTTTGGTGACAATTGGATGCATTATTATTGTCAGAAGGAATATAATGAGATTATTTTCTTAATGCTGATGATAATAATGTTCGAATGTAAATTTAAGATGTTACGGTTTTTGAGTTCAAGGCGAATTCACTTAAACGGTGCTGAGCTTTTTTTTTCTTGCACAACGGATGTAGAAATTTGTGCCAATTAAGCTATTGCATAGCTTCTATCGCGGCCTTTGAGGCGACCGAACCAAGAAATTTTGAAACGTTTGTTTCTTAAGTCTTTTGTTTTTGAAACGAAAAACCTGACACTAAGTTTGTTTCTTAAGTCTTTTGTTTTTGAAACGAAAAAACCTGCCACTAAGTTTGTTTCTTATGTATTTTGTTTTTTAAGTATTTAAATCGCCCAATGTATGTTAACCCCTAAAGTATCCTATTGATTTTGATTTCATTAACATACAGTATTGCTAGAAAAACAACGGAGCTATTAAACAAAACGTAATAATATAATTGCATAAGTTGATACCAAATGCTATGCAATAGCTATACCGCGGCACTCCCAGAGTGCCACATGTCTTTTTTGTTGTTGCACTTGTTGTAGGAAATAACATCACCTGTAAAGTGGATTCGCCTTGTCAGTGTTGTTGTTATTTTATTGCCATATCCATTGCATATACATCAGTGATATCAGCGCCATACACAATTGTGGAAACAAAACTCACATGTACGCTTACGCTCTTTTATTTTGCGAGCGTAAAATGTAATTGTTTACTCTCATTCATATAAATAAATATACAAAAATATAAAGAGGCTGGTTGAAATAAGTTGGAGCCACTGTATTTAGATACATCTTTTCGAAAATTTCTTAAAAAATGGAGAAATATTTCAAAATGAAATATCTTTTTTTGCTGCATAAAATTAGCAGTGAGCCCCTGTATGTTGACTTTATTTGGCTATTCTAAACTTCAAATTATATTTATTTAATAATCGTGTAGACTGCGATATTTCTACATGTAAAGGTTATTAATTAGGCTTCGCAACCGCACATTTCTCCCGCTGGGTATGTAAGAGATAGCAGTAATCTCACCAACACAATCGTAATTGACATCACTGATGTGTATGAATTCTTGTAGTTCAATTGAAATTTGAATTGACTCCCTTTACAGATATTGAAAATCGTATGTGATTTAAAAAATTGTATTACTGCTTTTTAAAATTACAAAATCTTATACTCGAGTAGACCCACAAGACTCGCTAGCTAAACCGTTTTTTAAATTAAAAAGTAATAAGTTATTTTGTAGCACCGTTTTATTACTTAAAAAAAAACATTTTTATATATCTGCGCTCTTTTACAATTTTTTTATTTTTAACAGTCTTATTTCATATAAATATTGGTAATTTCTTCTGTTCCGATATGCTTATATGATAATAGTGTGCATGTGAGACACTGCATTGCCATTGCTCGTTAATGTTAAAGCTGCCATATGTTTAAAATGATAAACAGCTGCCATTTTCTATGCGCCCTCTATTTGTGAATAGAGAAACCGATTTCTTTTGTTTAACTGTCAGTTGACATTGTGCAATACTCATCAGTTCGTAAACAGCAGCCGTAGTGTTCAATTCGTTAGATATTATTTCGTTACGCCAAGTTGGTGTTACGCGAGTGCTGTTATTTATTATTATTTTTGTTTCCACTATTAAATTGCGTGTAGAAAAATCTATATTATTAGTGTTTTTGTTAAAAGAAAGAATTATTAATATTCAAGAATGTAATGCAACGAAATTGTGAAGTCTTTAATTAAGTATTTTATTTGTTTGCAACTAAGGCAAGAAAATTATAAAAAGAAACAAAGTGCTGCGTGGTAACGTGAAATTTATGCGTGAAATCCATTAAAAGGGGAAACGAAAAAAGAGTAATTGTGAAAAAAATTAAGAATCAAAAGAGTAGATAAAATCGGATGAACTATTTGCTACTTACAGAAGAAAACCCAAAAAAAAAATTAATATTAAATTGAAGCAAGTGCAATAGTTTATAAAGTAGCAAAAAAGTAAACTCTGCTACTTAATACTTCTGCCAACATACCGCCATATTTTCTGAATATAATTACAACAAATTATTGGTTGTTGTTTTTGTATTATTATTCTTTATCTAATGTTTTGACCAAAACAAATGCGATAACAGCAGTACGAAAATACCAACAACAAATATTAGAAACCAAACAAAAATATTGCAAAAACTTAAAAGAAATTAACACAAAAAAAAACAAAACCAGGCAAATAAGTAAAAATAAATATTTCCTGTTCAAACACACCACACCCTTTAACACAGATCTATACAATACGGACCATTCATAAAAGGTACAAACAAAAAACAAAGGAAGCTTAAACAAGATTTGTTCACAATGAATTGTAATGTTTGAAATTTGTCCTTGAGTCAAATTCGAAACCAGAAAACATACACTATTAAAAAGATTAAAAGCTATAAATAAAATCAAAAGAAATTATAATCAAAATAAAAATAACAACAACAACTTAAAAAAAAGATATACCTACCAAAAAACAATGAAAGTGATCCAGACTTTGTCATGCCTCTTGTTCATATATCACCGCTTCATTGCTGATGTTGTTGCTTTGTTTTTCAACTTATTTACTGACACAGGAAATTATATCATTTTAAAGAAAGCCTTATAAAAACTCTTTTCTGCTGGAATCCTACTTTTCCTTTATCAATTTGATGGCATGTCTTAACATGCTTGATACACTGTCAGATGTTTGTTGACCCCTTAGTTTGCAGTTAAACAAAAAAAAAAAAAAAAAATCTACTTAAAAAAATCGATCATTCTCTATTTAAAAGTATATCAAAGTGCTTAAAAAAATTATAATAAAACAAGTAATTCTTTAAAATTCTGTTAGTTTTTGCAAAAATGCCTTTAATAAGGCACCCTCGGAAAGTCGTGCCTCCTTGTAGAAGAAGACCAGCAGCAGTGTCATTGTCGTCATCATCATCATCATCATCATCGACAATAACATCATCGTTCAATGGTTGTTTATTCTATATAATCGTACTTACCATATGTCTGACACTCTTCATCGATAATTGTCCTGCTGTTCGAGCGGCTGTAGTGAATGCAGCATTAAAACCAGCAAAAACCACAACGAATAATGTCAGAACGGATACAGCACAGTCAAAAGGTGAGTTTATTTCTAAAATGAATTCTGTGAGTGCGAAAAACTCTTGGGAATTTAGAAAAATAATAACTGCAAGTATCTTGAATAAAATGTTAACGTGTGAAATAAATATTGAAAAGTCAAGTGAACTTCACTTAAGAGCTTGCGGGATTGTTGCTGTTGCATTATGTTAAGAGTATTTTTCTTATGACCTGCATTTATTAAGAGAATGTAATTTAGTTCAGTATAAGAATTTATTTGAAAAGAATTTTGGTGGTAAATATTCTGATAAATTATTAATCTCAGCTTACCAGATCTTTATTTTGTATGGTAGAAAGCAGTAATTTTGCCCTAGATTGAATATCGTTTCTATTCCTTCGGGGATCAGTGAGATTTTAGTATGTTCAGATCGTACTTCGACCAAGCGGAAGTGCTAATTAAAAAAATTGTAGAGGTAGTGATGTCGACTGATGATCTTTCCACCAAGGAAAATAGCTGAGTCGCATTAGAACATTTCGCACGTAAAATGTTCCCACCACAGATCGGTCTTATATAAAGAATATATAAGATATTCTTCACGGGAGCATACTGTTACACCCAATTCACACTATGATTTTTAGTCATGACTAAATATCATGACAATTTTTTTGGTTGACGAGCGCGGTAGAGAAGAAAGCGGAGTAGAAAAATAATCATGTTTTCTGTTTGCCATGATTTTTTTTGTATTTCCCTTTACTTTTATTTCGGTTTTTGTTAGTATGTTTTATTCTTTTTCTACTTTCAACGAAGATTGAGCGATTATACGCTAAAAACTCAACACTTCAAAAGAAATAATCCATGCTTAAAATTAAAAGTCATGGTATAAATGCAAGATGTTTTTAGAATATACATACTTTCAAAGATAAATAAAAAAAAAATATGGTTTTCTATTCACCGTGTGATTTGGGTGTTTTTCTACACTAAATGGATAAGACATTGTCTTAGCCGAAAGATAATTTCGGATTCTGTGATCGATTATTGCTGTAGTGTCCTTTGGGGGTGCAAGTGGTGCCTGTGTTTGAAATCAAACTTGCTTGTGTGTCGTTCCAGCTGACTGTCTATTTCTTGGTAATATTCGGCAGCGATTTCGTAAGCTTCAGATGTCGTATGAGATTGCGTACGTGAACTACTATAATAAGTTGAAACACTGTGTAGGTCAAGGAAATCTTAACTGCATATGACGGTAAGTTTCAAGGCTGGATCTTACGCTGAAGATTCCACGGATCCGGCTGTTAAATAATTAACTTTCCTTCTGATTTAGGGATGGAGAACTACTCACTAAGTTCACCTGGAGATAAACTAGGTATGGAGATATTTCGCCATTTATCTCCGTCTATTTTAACACTAATATTCTGAATAGTTCATGAAATGTTAGTTTGCTCATTTTAAGTCACAACTTATCAATAAAAATAAAACAGATTGTCAAATTATATTGAGATAATTTTTTTACTGTATACTCGTACATGTACATACATATATATACTTTCATTAAAAGTAAAAGACAACCCTCGTAGCAATATTTTATAACTAAAAGCCAAAAAAAAAAAACTTATATTTATTCCTTTTAAGCCTTTGTAAACTACTAACAATTTAGCTGTATGTCTAATTCAGATGTCGCCAAACTGTTTTAATTCTTTAACATGTTTCGATTAAAGGTAACGAAATATATTCACCAAAATATTTATTTATTTTATTTTTAATCTATATTGGTTACTCTGGATCCTATAAGAACCATAGGGCCTCAACAATTTCGTTCCATCTTTGCCTGTACGGTGCCAATTTGCCAACGCATGTGTGTCTTGGGTGTCATTTCCTGCGGCTAGGCTGGTCATGTCGTTTTGTTCTCTTTGGATGGTGACGAAAATCCATCTCCATTTTAATTTTCCAACTTTAAACACTGCTCTTTCGTAAAATGCGACGGAGGCATCTATTTAGAAATTCTTGCAGTGCCCGTCTCCCCGATCTGCATACCGTCTCCTCAATTGTGTTATATTTATCACTAAATATATAGTTCTGTGGAACTTGTTTGGAATTCTTTTATAAGGGGTGATCCATTTCGAGGCTCCCTACTTTTTTAAAGAAAAAAAAAAACACAGAAAATTAAAATTTAATGGAGAAACATTATCATTTGAAAGAACATCCTTTGGCATTTATTTTTTGAAGATTATGTCTATCAAATATTGGCCGTTGCTACGTCGCAGATGGTTCATCCGTTGAGTCCAATTTTCGATGACTCGTTCGAGCATTTCGACTGGTAACTGGCGAATGACACGCGTGATGTTTTCCTCCAAGGCCTAAATCGAAGTGGGTTTGTTCGCATAAACTTTAGACTTTACATATTCCCACAGGAAAAAGTCTAACGGTGTGATGTCACACGATCTTGGCCCAAAACGTGAAATTATGTGCTCACCGAAATGTTCTCTCAATAAACCCATTGATTGCTGCGATGTGTGGGAAGTGGCGCCGTTTTTCTGAAACCAAATGTCGCCGAGATCACGAGCTTCAATTTCAGGCATCAAATAGTCGGTTATCATGGCACGATAACGGTCGCCATTAACGGTTACGTTCGCACCGGCATCATTTTTAAAGAAATATGGACCGATGATTCCACCGGCCCACAAACCACATCAAACCGTTGTTTTTTCTGGATGAAGTGGCAGTTCTTGAATCTCTTCAGGTTGCTCTTCGTCCCAAATGCGGCAATTTTTATTGTTTACATTCCCATTGAGCCAGAAATGGGCCTCATCGCTAAACAAAATTTGCCTCGAAACACATTCCTCACAGAACGTGAATTTTCGTAATAAAGTTGAACGATTTGTAAACGTTGTTCAGGCGTAAGTCTTTCCATTATGAAATGCCAAACAATACTAAACAAAAATAACATGACAGCATGACACGACTCACACATGATCTATCAAAAAAAGGCTATTGAAAAAAGTATCTCTACTTGGATCACCCTTTATATACAAACTTTATTTTGTGAAATTTAAATACGAGAATTACTTCACTACTCACATCATGTTAATTTTATATAATTCACAATAAATCGAACCGTTACCATTGAGTATTTATAAATCCCTTTGAGAATCTCTGCTTTAAAGAAGTATATCTATTCACTGTAAATAAATAAATACTCCTTCCTTGCTTCTTTGTATATAAATATTGCCTTCTTGTCCGTTTACTTTTTATTCTCAACTGAGTTGCTCGTAAACAAACTCTGTTTAAATTGAAAAAAGTCCTATTAATACTTTTGTATTACAAAAAAAAAGAAGAAAAACTACAAAATAACTAAAATAGTTTTATTTAAAGAACTATATACATATGTATGTATATGTATAGCTTTAGGATTTAGATCAATGAGACGAATGCTTTTCAAATGGAGTTTGTTTGTTTTTTTTTAATCCTCCCACTGTGTTACTATTGTTGCTACAATTGAATAAATTATCTTTTCAGAAATAATAAAAGTAGCAGCAATAGTTCTCTAATTTAATTTAAAATCAGATATCTTATAGTTGGTTTTATTTTTGTATTTGTATATACAAGTGAGTATGGATGACATATATACATACATATGTACATACAAATGTATGTGTGCATAAATTTCTTGCATATTTTCTTTGTAATATTTCCCAAAACTTGTATACAGCTATCGATCTTAGGTGCTTGTTTATCTTTATGATATTTATTTGCTCTCTCGTGAAATCTTGTTAACAAACTCTTTAGTTGTGTTTTGTTGGCTTATCGTCGACAGTGTACCCAGGTAAATATTGCCTCATATACCCAAATCAAAGAGTGGTATTCCCAAAAATCCCACTTAAAAACTTCAAAATCAAGCATCATCATTCATTAAAAATAATTGTTGTAAATAAAAAAAAACTTTACACGAAAATCTGTCCCCAAACAGCAGCTAAAATCCCCGCTTAGGAGGCGAATCAATACAACTGGCTACACTGATCGTCGATATCGTTACAATACATTTTGTTTTTTTTGAATTTGTTGTATTTTGTACAACAATTTTTAAAAGCTCGATTTTCTACAACTGGTTTTGTTTCCTTTCAAAATAAGTTTTTTTTATCAAATTGTTGGTTATTATTTTTCAAGGTTAATTTATTTAATTCAGATATTTATTATGTATTAAACGTACGTACATACATACGTACATATATATATATATAAATACATACAGATGTATGTATTTGCTTTATAGAAAATAATTGCTTTTAATTAATCAAAATTAAAAAAAGTCTTTTAAACAGTAGTTACAACAACAAAAACAGTACTTAATGGCCAGCTGCGGATTCCAGAGAAGGGAAAACAAAAAGCACAAAAAATATACTTCATTTCTAATGAGTTTAAAAAATAATGTCCAAAAAAGTATATTTACTTTAAAAGTTTCCATTCGAAAATTATAAGTTGCCTTCGTGCCTGTACAGTGTACTCGCGATAATGTTAACATTACAGGAAGGGAATATCGCTTAATGTTTTATTTGACATTGGCTTCTTTTAAATTACTTTTAAAACTGTTCGTATCAATTTTGTCGTGAAGAAATTCTCGTTTCAAGCTGCGCAAAATGCACACATATAAGATTTCCTGACAATTGTTGTGTGGCAGCTTCCGAAAATAACATTGTTCTGTTCTGCGTGTGTATCTTATAATTTTAATTGATGTTTATTTTTCCGTTTTTTCTGGGATTCGAAACGAAATTTAGTCTATTTACTATTTATTTAATTTTGCGTTGGATTTTTATTTTAAGGAAAGCCGTGTTTGTAAACCAAGAAACATAAAAATTAAATTTCTTATTTGGTTTTCATCGCCAGCCAGATCGGTAGTTATTTTTCACTTGGGCCACTAGTGCATGTCCATTCTTTGTTTTCTCTCTTCTCGTACATTGTTTTTTAATACTATTTATAAAACTAATTTCATATTAAATAAATATATTTTTCAATTTTAATTTACTTTTACTTTTTGCGGGATCCATTTTGGGTTTTTGCTTTACTTTTAAGCAATTTAAGCAAAAGTAAATAAATAAATCAAAAATTAATTAAATTTATTTACATGAAAAATGTTTATAAAATACTCGTGCCAACATCATGTTTCTTTTTTGCAATTTGATATTAATGTTTGTCTGAGTGTTCAGTGATTTAGTTAATATCTTGCAGTTCTGTAGGTCAGTCACGCTGTTTTTTTTCATGATTTTTTTTGCTTAAGTTGATTGTGCTACAATTGTTCAATTGAAAAATGTGAAAAATAAAGCAGAAAAAGAGAGTAAAATATTTGAAAGAAAGTGTTTTGATTTATTTTTTTTTTTTTGTGAAAAAGTCACAGATTAATAATTTCAATTAATATTAAAATTAGTGTGTTGTTTACTTTTCATGCTGAAATCAATAAAAAATTATGGGCACATGTGTATTAGGGTGGCTTGGAAAATGTTGAGTGTAGTTATTTGAAGAATGTGTTTGTTATTTTCATTCAATCTTCTATCTATAGGCAATAGCATATTTTGTGATCGAATTTCTGGCCATATTATTCAACCGATTTTGACAAAACTTATAAAAAATTAAAAATAATTATTCACAGAAGTAAACGGGGTATTGTGTGTTATAATGGGTTTAATATTTTGTGAGATTTAAGGGTTTAAAGTTTGCTACTAATACATTCACTCGCATTAGTGCATGCATGTGTTTTCCTCCAAGAGGTTTCGCAAATAAACCAACATCAATAAGATATTTTTTTCTGTGTTTGGATCTGTCCCACATCCATTGTAGGAATGTTAAGGGAACGGAAGAAAAGAGAGCTCATATTTAGCTCAATGGAAGGTACATATTTTGTTGTGCTTAATTCTTAATACCAATATTGCGATTTCATGCAAATGCACCAAAAAATAATTGTAGTTGCAGTTGTTGTATGACTTTTTTAAAAGATTTTTCATAATAAATTGTGTATAAACATGGAAAAAATCTATTTACATCTAGAATACGGTTGTTTGTGTCGGTCGTTGGTTATACTAGTACACAATTAAAATATAAAACATAAATATTTGCATAAAAACATTAAAATATTGCTTGCTTTTCTATAAAAAAGCCTAAAGCGAATACCAAAAAATTTAAATAATAAATGTTTCCTTAGTAGATAATTTCTTGTAGATAATTTAAGAAAAAAAACTGTAAAATATTAAAAACTTATTAGTCATCACAAATTTGTGTTCTCTACTTTCTTTTTAAGAAGTCTAGACTCCACACAACTTTAAGTCTTAATGGCGCCGGCTACGTCACTATAACTATTTTCTTTTACTTCTGCATAAAATCTACTTTATGAGCAAACTTTATTAGCAACAACTTTAACTCATCTCCTTATAAATTCATACTTCAAATTCTGTCCAAGAAGATCAATAGAATTTTCAATAGAATAACCATCATGAATACATAATATATGTATGTATGTGCGTGTATTTGTATTTACTTTTATGCTTAAGTGTTTGTAGTAGTTGTAGTTGTTTTAAGTATTGTAATGATTTTCACCTTTTTTTGTTTTACTTCAACTTGGGGGAGTTGTTCACCAACCCACTCATACAGAAACACTTGCATTCACCGACGTCTGAACACGTGGTAACTGTGTTTCATATGTAGTCGTATGTATTTGTTGGTGCACTTACTAGTGTTTGTTTTTGTTTGATTATTATTATTGTTGCAGTGTGTTTTTTTTGCCTTTTATTTCTGGTGGTGTTTGTCGGTATGTCTGGTTGTCTGTTTGCTTGCCAAGTGCTGACTAATACTTTCGTACTTAACCCCATGTGGTTATTATCCCTTAATTCCACAAGGGGTTATAATGGTTGAATATCTTTATGTCTCTCAGACTTTTAAATATTCTTTAGTTTTTGTTTTTAATTTAACAAGAAATTCTTACGAATTGTTCTGGATTTAGGGAAAAAAGTGATTATATTATTCAAGTTTTTGTGGGTGTGGGTGTGGGAGTAAATAAGAAAGAGAATGCTTTCACGACATACACACACACAGACAGCCTCCGGAACAGAAGAAGAGCCCTGTAGAGACGAGTGCCATCAATAACAAGTGATTAATGTTGTTGCTTTATCTTGAACATTTAATTAAACTAATTTATTTATGGAATAACTTGGATATAAAACTGAAATGAGTTTAATTGGAAATGTCGAGTAAATGCTAACCACAGAGTACCTACTTAATAATTTGAGGAATTTAATTCGCAACACTATTGCAAATAAAATGCACGAATTTATTTGTGCAACTCCTCTTAGTGCTGTGCAATTCAATATGCAACACAGGTATTGCATGAACATCAAAATGTTTATAAACATATTTTTGTATAGGAACTATCAACAGCATTTCGCTCATTTATTAATACAACGTCATAACTCAAAATTTAAAATTTTGGAGTTAATCATACAAAATTTTTCGCCATTTCATGCTTTATATTGTGTATACGTTTTGTCTTTATGTCTTTTGTACTTTCCACGTTTAATAGAATACGTTAGACATTTTTCTAGATGGTAAGAACGAGTCAGAAACTTTACCTGCGATTATCTCGAAATGGATTTGTTTAAGTTATGACGTTCTATTACTAAATGAGCGATTTGTATAGCGTACAACTTCTACAATAGGTTGTGAGTGTGATCAATATTTCTATTATAAGAAAGTAATTACATACACATTTGTTTTCCTTTAACATGTTTATAGTGGGTTTGCACGAACGAATTGCTACATTTTGTAGCCTTTGTTTCAATTTTTCCATTCAAGATTTTCATACTTGGATAAGTTTCGTTCGCTTTTGACATACATATGTACATGTTCATGTACAATGGCAACAACAATCATTTTATTTTTGGAAAACAATACATAATTGTAGTGTGCCAACGTACATATGTACATACGAGTATGCACTACATACATACGTATACATATACATATATAAGTTCTCATGTATGCCAGAGAGAGATTCCCCTTTTGAAACAATCAATGTTAGTTATCAATGATCTATCAAAATATTTGTATTTAGTTGAAAACGCATCGACAAATAATTGAAAATAAAAAAGATACGTATAAAGAACTCTGTAGATTATCTTTGATGGATTTTCAATTATTATTGTTAAGTGAATATGCACTCACACGAAGTGTTTTATGGTAAAATCAAATGTATTGTTATTCTGAGTCTTAATGTATAATTGTGAGTTTTTTTTTTGTTGTATTATTCTTGAACAGATCTATGAATATTTATGTATGTATAACATACATATAAGTATGGTGTATTCATGTGCCAGTTTGATTTCTTTACAATTCAATGCATTTGATCTTATAAATACTTACGTTATACTCGTATGTGTTTGCGTATGCATGTATTTGTATGTTTAGATTCTAAACGCATGCATACTCACATCCTCAATGTATAAAGTTTTCCAAAAGGAATGATATGATTTTGAAGTGACGTTTCGGCCATTTGTGATCTGTCATTTGTTTTTCATTGTATTCAGTAGTGTTTATAATTTCATCATGGAGAGATACGAGTATACGCAAGAACAACGTTTACAAATTATTCAGTTTTATTATCAAAATAATCGTTCTCCAATTGCAACTTTTGGTGCACTTTTGCCATTTTATGGTCGTAATAATCGTCCAAGTGTGAACGGCTATTCCTCGAATTGTTGAACATTTTTAAATAATGTTCAAGTGCCAATAAGACAAAGAACTGCTCGAAGTAGTGCAAATATTGTTGCCGTTCAGGCACGTGTTGCGATTCCAAGCCGTTCTCAACAATTGGGACTATCTGAAAGTACAACCTTGCGGATTTTGAGAAAGGTTTTGGGTTTGCATCCGTATAAAATTGTTCTCACACAAGAACTGAAGCCATTGGACCACCGTAATCGTCGTGAATTTGCTAATTTAATTGAATTATTGCGAGAAAAGTTTGGAGATTCGATTATTTCAAGAAATTGTGATATTGAATGGCCTCCAAAAAGTGGTGATTTAACACCATTAGAATATTTCTTGTGGTGTTATTTGAAGTCATTGGTCTTTCGAAATAAACGAGATTCTCTTCAAGCTTCATAAGTTAATATTGAACGTGACAATCGACTTGATTTAGTGGAAAAAGTGCTCGAAAATTGGGTTCATCGAATTCGGTCCTACAGAAGATTTAAATGACGTTATATTTACGAGTAGAACTTAATTGTATCGATTGCATTAAATAAAGAATTTTTAAATTTCCTTAACAATAAGTGTGTGTTTTTTTTTTTACAGAAATCATATCACTCTTATTGGAAAACCTTTTATTTGTTCGTACGACGTAAATGTTAAGGTGGTCATATTTTTTTTATTCCAAAAGTGCTCTTTAGGTTGTCAATTATATTTTGATAGAGTGCTTTTTTTTGCTCTTATTAATTTTCTATGTTTTCTTGTATATATTTAACAGCAAGGCTTTCATTCACATTTCTTCAATGACACTCACTTCGACTGTCAAGAAAAAAAAAGTTGAGTTTTCATTTTCTTAAAAAAAAAAAAAAATTAAGGAGTGTTTTTGTAATAGAAATTTTTTAAATTTCTTTTTTTTCACAATATTAATACTTTCGTAAAAAAAACTTGTTTTAATTATTTCAAGTGGGAAATGATAGTAAAGTTGTTGTTTCTGCGGAAAAGATTTTTGATTTTATAAAAAAAAAAATTAAACTGTTAATTTAGGATAACAACTGAGAAATTGCATTTGTACAGTGAAACATCGTTATAACAAATTTTTTTATATCGCGATCTAATTCAATACAAAAGTATTTCGTCTGTATGATAAACTGATTTGATTTTTACGTTTTTTAAATATTGTTTTGATTTCCTTAGACATGATATTATTTTATCGGATCTAAATTTACAGTTTACTTTTTACATACTTCTTTAGTCGTTTTTTATATAATAAATCAAGATGGGGTAAGATCGGTTGCCTAGAATCCATATATTTTGCTTCTTCTCTTAATGAACTGAATGAAAAAGTTATTTAGGCCGATTAACTTGCAGAAAATAAAAACGTTGTCTTAGGAGAGCTCAACGACTTCATCTTCAGTATTTTCTAGATGCAAATTCAATTCTAATTTATGCAAATTTTGATTGAAAACTCAATACGAGAATTATTAATTAGTCTTATTTATTCTAATACTTATAAATATACCGATCTTAAATAAGTTCAAATATACCATCACTAATTCAACGTTCAATCTAAATCTTTCAATAAGTTTAGCTGACAAACGATCAAATGCATGACTAACTGACTGAATAACTGTTGTTATACAACAACAAATAAAACTTCAATTGAGTAAAACTTTGTAAAAAAATTATAAAAACACAAAGACACAAAAAAATAGAAATACTTTTTTAATTTTCATGATTGACTTGGGTCAAAATAATTTAAAAGTAGTAAAAATGGAGAACAATTAATATAAATGCAAATTTCTTTTAATAATTTTTATCGAGTTCCTGTTTAGTTTTCTTCTGCACAACACAGAAAAAAAGTCATACATGCAAAAATCCCAGGTATTTCAGAGACAATAACTAATTGCTGTGGTGTTGTTGCTTTTATATGTTAAGCATAATTCTTTTTGTAATTTTATGATTATGTCCGTCCTTCTATTTAGTAATAAAATTAAAGAAAAAAAAAATAGTTAAATAAAAGTCATTAAAAACAATTTGCAATTAAAATTCATTACATTTTTCCATGTTGAATTCGTGTGTTTTTGTTTTGTATATTTTTCTGATTTTGTGGTTTTTGATAACGATTATAACGTTTTTTGTTCTGTTGCTGTATTTTTTTCCTTTATTATTTTGCATAAATAAAATTATTTTGCCAGTGTTCTAGTACGTGTTTGAAACAAAGTTCAAAATTTTACTTCATTCGTAGAAAAATAACAACACACTTGGTGGGATAGTGGCTGTTACATCGATAGTAGTGCTTTAAGTGGCCGGTCTCTTGGCTCAGTTAGTCGTTTGTGGCTTAGTCATCGTCGTGCAGTTTGTTTTCTTTATATGACTTGAGAATATTCATTGCATTCATTAGTTTTGATAAGTAAAAATAAGCAGTAGCTGTAACTATTTATACTGTTTATGGTTACAAAACGAGAAAGAAACATAAATAAATTTACAATGAAATACACAAGAAAACATTGGTTTCATCCATAAATACACTTGGTACTGAGCTAACGGTCATATGTTAAAAAAAAGATTAATACGAGTTTATTAAGAATGGAGGCAAGAATTGAGTTTAATTTCTGCTCTACAATTCGTAATATTGCAGTTGTTTAATTCACAACTTCTTGTAGGTGGTGTAGATCTAATCAACGATAATTATAATATGATTTCTACTCATAATTTGATGGAATGCATCGATTCGCCTTTTTCCTCATACGATACCGATGAAACTCAAAGCAAAAATATCGACAATATCGATTTCATTATATTTCGTGAACTCAAACTGAACGCTAACAAAACATAAGGTGAGTAATTTGTTTGTTATGAAATAAAAAATGCAAGATAATAAATTTAATAATAATAATAATAAAAGAGGATCAAGTATTGAAAATAATTCTTGCAAAAAAAAAAAATAATTCATTAGAGGCACACGAAAGTTGAAACCCGAAATTATTAATTTAATTTAAACATGTACCATAAAACTGCAAGTGTACAGTTTCTAATCGGTTCATAAATGGTGTTGTTGTGCGATTATCAATATTTTTAGAGGGTCCTCCTAGAAAGCAATTTGACGATCCTGTTCAAAAAAAAAAAAAAAAAAAGCATTATGAAAATCGGTCCATAACTTTTGGAGTTATTCCAGAAATATTTAGGGGAACAACTTGCTCCTCAAGCACATAAAAAAATATTTCAAATCAATTGATGAATTAAAAGGTTTTACAATAGGGATGATATGATTTTGAAGTGACGTTTTGGCCATTCGTAATATGTCATGTTCTGTCATTTCTTTTTCATTGTATTCAGTAGTGTTTACAATTTCATCATGGAGAGATCATACTCGTAGTATACGCAAGAGCAACGTTTACAAATTATTCAGTTTTATTATCAAAATAATCGTTTTCCAATTGCAACTTTTGGTGCGCTTTTGCCATTTTATGGTCGTAATAACGGCCCAAGTGTGCAAGCTATTCGTCGAATTGTTGAAAATTGTTTGCCAATAAGACAAAGAACCGCTCGAAGTAATGCAAATATTGCTGTCGTTCTGGCAAGTGTTGCTGAAGACCGCAATTTGTCGATTCAAAGATGTTCTCAACAATTGGGACTGCCTCAAACCACAACCTGGTGGATTTTGAGAAAGGATTTGGGTTTGCATTCGTATAAAATTGTTCTCACTCAAGAACTGAAGCCATTGGACCACCGCACGTGCCACTCAGCAAATGCAACAATTGAATTATTGCGATAAAAGTTTGGAGATTGGATTATTTCAAGAAATTGTGATATTGAATGGCCTCCAAGAAGTTGTGATTTAACATCATTAGACTATTTCTTGTGGGGTTATTTGAAGTCATTGGTCTTTCGAAATAAACCAGACTCTCGTCAAGCTTTACAAGTCAATATTGAACGTGACATACGACTTGATTTTGTAGAAAAAGTGCTCGAAAATCGGGTTCATCGAATTCGTTTCTGCAGAAGAAGTCGTGGAGGCCATTTGAATGATGTTTTATTTAGAACTTAATTGTATCGCTTGTACTTCACATTAAATAAAAAAACTTTTGAATTTCCTTAACAATAACTGCCTGTTCGCCGATATCGAAGAAGTTCTTTCTTTCGAGCAATTACATTTAAAACAAAAACAAAATTTTTGAATTTGTTTTTGTTTCAAATGTAATTGCTCCAAAGAAAGAACTTCTCGATATCGGCGAACAGGCACTAAGTGTGTGTGTTTTTTTTTTAAATCATATCACTCTTATTGGAAAACCTTTTATAAAGTTATGCGTGTTCAAACATTAACTGCCTGTCCCACGATTTCGAACGAATTTTTCTTTCGTACAAAGTACACTTAACAGAAAAAAAATTTAAAAACTGCTTTAGTTTTAAATGTAATTTGTACAAAAGAAAAATCATTTTGACACTAAATGATTACATACTCCTGTTTTGAAGTCGGTTGAGGATACTGCCATACAAGTCTTTTCGAACAAATCCTGCATTACAAAATAGTCACGTTTGTATGACTGAACTCATTTGAAAAGTAAAGTACTGTGCCATGCTTGTTTTAAAGTTATTGGCCCTCAAAACAGCACATCTTTGTCTCTACCTAAACCGAAAAGTCGGCCAAATACAATTATAATCTAAATTTTTTATGGCCGTTAGATCAGGGATAAAAGTAGTCTAAAAAGTTTTTAAACGTTTCATTTTTTTCTTCAATTCATGATTAAAAAGTCATTGAAAACAGACAGTTTTAGAAAGTTTAATTGTTTGAAGGCTTCCCATTTAACATTTGCAATACTGATTGGACAAAAAAGCTTGATAAAAACCATTAATTGAGAGAAAATGTTTTAATTGTTTTATAAACATAAATACAAATATTTTATTGTTGTACATAGTGTGTTTGCAATAAAAACATATTAACATGATGTTGGCCCTCTATTGCCTTGCGATAACTTTCGGTTAAAAATTTATTAAAATTGTGTGAAACAGCAGACTTGATCACCCTTTTCACTGGCCACCCTATCGCATATTTACATAAGTTCTGTTTTAACCCTATAAGCTCCTTGTATGTATAATCAGACATTGAGATCAATTATTTGTTTCCCCATTTAATGTCATGCTTCTGGTGCCAACATCCTGGTTTTTACAACAGCAACAGTCCAAACAAAAGCCGACTAAACCGTTTTGTGGTGAATCATTCATACAACTGCATATAGAGAGAGCAACCATAGGAAGTGACAATAAAAAAAAAAACTTTATGTATTGTGTCTCCCATTTTTTTCAGAATTTAAATGCAAAACAATACGTTACAATTGGCTAAACAATTTAAATGAAAAAAAAAATATGTAAAATCAAATTAAAATAAAATCAACAGAAAAAAGGTAAATATCCAGGTGAATAAACCTGAATGAATGAAATAAGTACATTGATGTGAAAAAGCTAAAAACCATAAAATCAATGATACAGTAACGAACACTGTTTTTTACAACACGCAACATGTTTGAGACAATTACTTAGCTGAAGAAAAACAAAAACACAAACCTGTTACCTTTCTTGAAAAACTCTTGTACTTGTAACATAGTTAATAAATTTGAAACTTTTGTAACTAAATAAGTTTGTAGAGTAACACAATTACATTTAAATACACGTCATTACATTATATTTTTCCTAAGATAAATTTATCTAAAGAAAATTGTGTAACAAACAATAGATGAAAATGAGTACAATACGAGTACACTGTCATTATTAGTTCACACTCTGCTAGATGACACAAACACATTCGCCACAGCAGGCTACCGACTACCAGCTGTCAAAATTAGAATACATGTGTGCATATGAGAATGATTATATTGAAGACAGCAAGGCAACACGGCAAAAGGTTTTTGTCCATGCTACTTTTGTCGTGTAGTCGAATTAAACTAATTTCTATTTCTGATGGCCACAAAACCAAAACAGTGTTGACAATATAACAAAATTTGTAAAGCAAAATAATGATTAGAAATATTTTTTATTGTAAAATAAAAAAGAATATAACAAAATTTAAATGTTATAATATATGTATATGCATCAAGAATTTTTATTAGCTTTATTGTTATATGGAATATTGACTTGAGTCAAAAATACCAACATTGTTAAAGTTTTAAAAAAACTCACAGGGTAATAGCCCATTTTTACCTAAAAATTTTTGTGTAATTTTTTTGGCGCTCTCTCTTGATTCCGCAGTTTCGGGGTTCAAAACTTTAATATATTATTGATCATAAGTCCTACAATATAGAACGAATGAATATAAACGACATAGGTATCATTTCAAATGCTCTAAATAACTCACTTAATTCTTAAAATCATCATTAAAGAAGCATGACTTACGTATTTCATTGGTGACAGCTTTCAAGTATACACCAAATAAAAGCATGTTAAGTTCTATGTAAAAGTGAAAAGTCCGATAAAAAATTTTAAAATTGAATTTCACTCGCAATGGGTAAATTGTTTTAAAAAATGTGTATACCAGTATAAAGGTATTTTAGAGAAGTTTAGAGTGATATCCACATCGCTTATATCCGTTCCATATTCTAGGAGTTATGGCCAATAAAAAATAAGTTTTGAACCCCGTAACTCCGGAGCCAAAAGAGATCCATGAGATGAATTTTTTCGGTCAAAGCGAATCCATACAAAGTGATGTGAGTGGCGAATTCAATTCGCCCCAGCAAACTTTAAAAAAGTAAAAGCGCTAAATATCACCACTGTAATATACATAAATGAATCGTTGCAACAATTCAGGATCAGCTGTTTACTGTGTATCTGTCGTTGCGAAAATAATTAAGTAGCTGGTTAGCTTGTGTTCGTTTAGTCTGCTGTGGCGAATGTGTTTATAGCTTTTATTGTAGAAGACAATGAAAAAAATAATAGACGAAAAAAATCATTTCAAATGTTGGTTGGTTGGGGTTAGATGCTTGCTTTTATGTCTACGCTTGTCTATGTTTAAGGTCTTGGTTAGTGGGTGAAATATATATATTTTTTAAAGACCGGAGACAAAGCGAAGGACGCAATTGATGCATATCTATTATGTAAAAGTATGCAAGCAAAGTTTTCATAAATTATTCAAATTGTCATGCCAGTTAATTAGTTTAATGCAAAACCGCCTCCTTTAGAAATGCCAAAAGTACTTACGGTGTTTTCAAACCACTAAAGATGATAAAAAATAATTAATTTCACACAATCAGGGTTTTAAATTAACCCTTACAGTAGCGGTTTATAATCCATAAAAAAGATGCCGAACATAATTTTCAAAGTTGAACTGAATGAAGATGGGTTTATTTTTGGGTGAAAGTATCACCTTGTCAGGGAAGTTCTTACATACAGCAGAGGATTTTTGTATCCATGAATTAAGAAACTGCCATCGGAGATATAAAAACCCATTTTTAAGTCGCATATTTTTTTTGTGATCTAATAAAAATTCAAAGTAAAAAAACATAATGGAGTAATTTTTTTTTAATAAAATTTTAATTTACTTTTTTCTAATTTTATACAAACACAAAAATTAGATACAAAAATATTGTATGGGGTTGACCTTGTAGGTCATCACTGGAATTTAGGCAACTGATACTGTCTTCTAAGATCAAAGGAAATAACTGAATCTGAAAAATCAATTTCATAAATACGTTATTTGAAAAAAAAGTTTTTTCGAAATTTTTCGATACCGATATTTCTCTTGAATTGCAGTTCATTTCGCAGTCGCCAAGAACAAAAATACAAATGAGTTTTGAAGATCAATTTGAGAAGCAATTTCGGAATTATAAATAAATAGCAAGCGTTTCGAAAACAAAACTTTTCGACAACGATATCTGTCGAACGGCTCGATCGATTTTAATGAAACTTTTTGCAGTCAATGTTTATGACATTTTAGATTTTATTGGTCCAGGAGCTTAAAATTTATTTAAAAAATTAATGTTTTCAAAAACTTTATTTTCGAAAATTCCCGTTATATGTCGAACCGAGTTGCTTTAATATCTCACGGTATTTAGATGATGTCAATGTCTTTAGAATGTCATGAATTTGGTTGCAATCGGTTAAGCCATTCCTAAGATATAAAGAGGGTGAATTTTTGTTCTTGATAGTAAAAAAAATTTTAGTGTTGATTTTGGGGGTCTAAGGAAATTCAGAATAACAAGAGTAAATTTTTTTTATATGTACATAAGAAGTAACGTAAGAAATTGACTTGATATTAAAATGTGGGCTCAAGACACCAGAACAAATGTTTCGAGTAGAAAAGTTTTATAAAAATCATTGAATTACTGAGAAATTTTCATATAATTTTCCAACTGGATAAAGAAAACCGCATGGAAATACTATAATTGATTTCAAAGCCATGAATTGCTGTTTAATGAATTTAAGAAAAAAATAAATCAGTTGAATTTATTTATTGCTAAAAATAGTTTGTTTAAATTCAAATTAAAAATGTATTACAGCCACAATAAATCTAAGTTGGCGGATCTAAAACAAACCGGAATTGTATTTAAATGTTTTTATTACTTTTCATTTCATTTCCTTTAAAATTATTTGTTATTTTCTGTCAATTATACATATATTTTATAACATTTTGTTTGCAAATTGTAAAACAATAAACTAGGAAATTGCCAGCATTGGACATTGTTATGGGTACCTATGACGAATAAATCAAAATATATATACAAAATGAATAGAATGTTTAACAAAGTTAAACAGAAACAAAGAAATTAGATTTTGTAACTACAAATCAATAATATTGATTTAATATTTAGTTGCCCATAATTGTACACTTGTGTAACAAAACAAAAAGAATTATTGTCCCAGAAGAGAAAGAAGAAATTCTTTTTTAACTTATTTTTCATGTTAATAACTGACAAAAATATATTACATTTCCTTTTTAAAATATACGACGAGTTGTTCGCTAAAACATGTCATGGCCAAATATACTAAATATGAGTGAGTGTTGCAAAAACAGAAAAAAAAATCTGTAAAATTACATTTGCTACAGTTGGAAAATATAATAAATATTTGCGAGAAGATGGCACACGTGTTGTAGTTTAAAACTATTTTTTTCTCTTGTTACATTTTCACTTTCTATGAAATAGTTTGCGCATTACATTTGAAAATTATATACAGATTTGCTTGCTTTAATGATGTCGCCTTTATTATTATTTTCCTAATGACTTTATTTTCTGTTTATTTTCGTTATTCTTAAATTTCTAATAATGAAATATGAGTTCGGCACGCTTTTTGGTTTAAAATTTTGAAAGCACGTTCGCAATAATGGTGGATTTAAAAAAAAAAAAACCTTATTATTTATAAGTTCTTAAATTGATTAGGGAGAACAATACACTTTGATTTGTAGATGGGATTGTAAAGTATTTTTAATTTTTTTTTAAAATCAGAAAAGGGTGTCTAAATTTTAAACTGTCATTTGTTACAGTTTTAAGGGTTGCTTGCTACCCTTTCCATTTGTGCTGAAATAAAAAATAAAGTTAATAATAATTGAAATGTAATTTAGCAAAAAATTCAATTTAATTTAAGACCAACATGTTGAAGGTGCCAAAAAAGAAAACATTTTTCAAAACCTCTACCATTTCGCTTGACTAGAGTATTTTGCTTCTATAATTCAAATTGTGGAAAGAAATTTAGCTTAGAAAATTCACTTCATAGTACAAAAGTTATTTTTATAAATTTACGACTTGATATTTTCGCCAAATTTTATGTTTAAAAAGTTATTAATTTCTTCGGTGTTAAGCCTGTCTGTATGCCCGCATTTTATTGGCCGTTATGCCAAATCATATTATGAGAAGTTAACAAATGGGGTTAAAGTCTACGGATGATTTCGCATTATCGCTAATGAAATGAAGGTATATAGAAGTGTCTGTTGCACACTACGCAAAGCAATATTCTTCACTTTATCTCGATGTTATTAGTCCTGGTTGTTGGAGCACCGGGATGACAAAATCTTTAACTTTGTCGAAGCTGTCCCAATCTTGTGAATTGTTTGTTCGTAGAAACCATTAATTTGGTTGCCGCTTCAACCATATAGTTTTTATGTGGAAAAATGCTATCTTGTTGACCTCGTCTAGGCTGGTTGACTCACACAGTACACCATAATTTTCGCCCGCTTTCGATCGGATCCCAGCAACTTATGAAAGTGTTTCACGGATGCTGACATTTCTGACAAGTAGTAATGCTGACTCTGAGTGTATCTTTGCAGATCAGTTAACCCCTTCGCGGGATGTGTTTAATTGATCATCCTTAAGAACATTACCAAACCCCTCTGTCGGTTGCTTCACCATTTAACATAATGTTTGGACCTCGTTTCGACTCCTTTACATGTCAATTTCCTCAATCACATATTTCATTTCATTAATTTTTGCGGCGGATCAGTCGCTCCTTGCCCTGATTCCCGCTCAATATTTCTCCACAGCACACAGTATACATACACGCTCCTAGGCGCCTACGTATTTGTTGTTGTTTTTTTTTATATAGACAAAATCATGAAGAGTCATAACGCGTCGACCGATTTCGTGCAAACTTTACATAAACCATCTACACGACCATACGAACAAACCCAAACAAATTTAATCGAATTCGGTTTGACCGTTCGTGAGTTATAAAGTAACAACACACTTGCAACAATTTTTTATATATATATAGATCTTATTTTTAATTTTATTTAAAAAATCGGTTGCTATCAAAATATAGTCAGGAACAGAGAATCATGATCGAGCCTACTTATTCCCTAACGTTGAATTTTCAGAACAACTCAAACATGTATTATTCAATTTTATACTCGTTCGCTTTTTATGCACAAACAGAAAATCCATCAACAAGTATAAATTATTTCGATCATTTGATGCGAATGTAAGTACATGATCTGATTGCATGATACAATGAACATAAGTTATGTCCAGAAACACAAACAACACCAACTCTATGTATTTTGTTGGTAGAATATTTGATTTCGGAAGTCAAAACTATAAATACATACATATGTATGTATGTGTGCATGTTTCAAACTGACAAAAATATAAATAAAAATTACTTATTCAAATAGGAGAAAAAAAAATTTGCATATGAAATTTTTTGTGAAGACTTCATTACACCATTTTAGTTTGGTTTCATCTTTTGGAGCTTTAAAAAAGGTTAATTTCCAATAGCTCTAATCTTTTGTATATACATACTATGTATGTATCACATCTATTTTGCACAAATACAAACTGATATTTATTTCGTATTCATTTTAAGAAATTTTACAATTTTCTTCTTAAATAAAAATTTTTTAATTTAAATTTAATAAATAAATACAAATAAAAATTAGACGCCTGAAGTTAAAAATAAGTGGTTGCAAAAATAGTATCATGCAATCAGATCATGTACATTCACATCAAATGATCGAAATGATTTACACTAGTTGTTCTTTGTGTATATGCAATACCTTAAGCTGGAGTTACATACCACGCGTTATACGCGTCGACGCGTTTCATGCGTCTGTCAGAAAAGTAGAATCAGTGCATTTGCATGTGATAAGTTACACAGCACGACGCGTAGAACGCACGCGACGCATGCGACGCGAAAAGTAGATCTACTTTCTACTTTTGTACGCGTTAGACGCGTCATATAAATAAACACAGCTGTATTTGTTAGTCATGGATGGTAAATAATATTCAATTTCCAATGTTATCGATAAATATTTTTGTGTCGTGGATAAATTGTTTATTTTTTTTTTCATAAAAAGTGCTGAATATACAAAAATTTTTTGTAATTAAGCTTGTAAATATTGAACACAATAATAAAATGCATTTTAATGCACATTTTACTACAATTATGTAATCAACAAATTTTGCATTGAATTATCGATAACTTTTAAGTTGTTTGTATCATCTCCATTGCATGTTTATTAAAAACAAGTGTAAAATATTGTGTGCGAAATGGAAGAGCAATTAATAAATTCTATTAATTCTTTTAAAACATCGATTTCACTGTCCATTTTTGCCAAAACAATTTACTTTATTTAACTGGTATGTATGTATAAGTAAACAAGTTCACTTTACTTGAACAACAGTTTGGCGCATAGAACGCGTTGCATGTAACTTGAATTTCAAAAAAGTGTACAACGCGTACAACGCGTAAAAAGCGTAGAACGCGTGACGCGTAGGACGCGTGGTATGTAACTCCAGCTTTACGTTCATTGTATCATGCAATCAGATCATGTACATTCGCGTCAAATGATCGAAATGATTTATACTTGATTTATACGATCTCTGGTCAGGAACACAACATATTATATTATTACAACCATGCTATTTTTATATAGAAACACAGTCTGATTACACTAAATCATATTATGTGTACATCCAATTCAAATTCAAATTCAAAACTCTGTTGTCAAACTTAAATAGAGTGTAAAGATTTTTATTATTTATTAGTTGGCAAAGACTTAAAAAAAATTTTTAAGAAGCATCAGAAGAAATGAAAGCTTAACAACAAAGTTCAACAAAAAATTTTTTCTTCAGTGTATTTCGAAATAGTTATATACGATCGCTTGTGTGTAGTAATATTTTTTTTAATTACAAAATTCTATCAAACCTCCCTCTCGTTGAGCGTATACAAAAATTCATAGTGACCTAAAAGGTGCTGCTTTAGGTCTTTAACACATATTTTGTAACGTATTTTTCAATCGTTAAATTGGATGATGAGTCAATTCAAAACATAAATTAATTTTATCGATTCCCAGATTTTGGTCTTTTTTTTTAACAATATTGATTGTAATATTAATAAATTAAAGCGCTTAATGAATTTGTAAAACATTTATTACAACATGATGTCTCTTAAAAAAGGTTCACTAAGATCTTTACCATAGATTTTAAACTGTAGACGATTACCATTTTTATAATCGTTTGTGTCATATTTTTACTTTAAGATTAATTTTATGCCCGTATAGATGAGAAAACCTTTAGTCAATAAGTGCCTTTTTAAGCGCCTGTTAATCTCTTTTTTAAAGCTGTAGGGTGTATGCCTTCTAATTATGTTTATTTCTGTTTGATTTTTATCTAGGATTAGTTCAAGATTAATCTGATAATTTTTATTTGTTTCTTTTAACTTAAAACAGAAAACTATCTATTTAATTTATTAAACATGACCTTCAACATACATCCCACAACTACTAAGACATCGATTCGTGTATCATTTTTAGTTCATCACATGAGCTCAACATTTTGTTTTTTATTATTTAGAAAGATTTAGTTTTTTTCTGTTTTTTTCTTTTTATCTCATCTTTAAATTCTATACTAAACAATAAATTTTATTAAAAAAGAAAAATGGGAAAAAATAGTCAAATGGTAGCAGTTTTCTTTGTTCCTTTGTTGTTGTAAAAAATAAACAAAGTTATTATCTTCTTGTAAGCAACATTGCAACAATACAGCAGACTAGTAGAATTTTCTTTTTATATAAAAAAGGAATTTCTATAGAGAAAAGTTAAAAAAAACAAGAATTTTTTATATAAAAAAAATTATGAAGAAGGGCTGTTGTTCTTAATCACTTTTAAACACTTTAATACAAGACAGACAGAGAGAGAGACTTTATGCCTAAACAGAATAGAAGCGCAAAAACCGACGACGCATGGACGCGCAAACAATCTGACAGACGACCAAAGCATTGAGTTTTTTTTGTGGGTAAACGTACTCATCGTCTTAAACAACTTGTGCCAGAATTATCTTTATAAAAAAGATCTTAAATTTCATTAAAATCTTGGAAACATCCAGCTGTAGATGTTTGTAGTAGAAAGATACACAAGTTTTTTTATGGGATTTTTTTTTTTTCGTACTACAAAGTAAAGGAATTGTTTGTCTTGCATCATTTATGTATTCAAGAGTTTATCAATTAAATAATTATACATGCATATTAAAAATGTAGCAAATAAAATGCTTAAGAGGACAACGTAAAGTATTCCCTACAATTATCTTTGGATTATTAATAGCCTGTTGTCAGAATTGTGACATAAATTTTATGACAACTGATGATAGGCATCATCATTATTAATATGACAGAATCAAAAAGTGCACATGCATAGATAAAATAAGAATGGGAATGAGACTTTAATATGACATAAATTTATTTATGACAGTTTGTCATCATATATTTGTCACATCAACATCAACAAGAAATTTTTTATGTGGACTTTTTGCTGAATTTAAATGTTTAAAATCGCCTGCTAAAAATGTATTTACAAGAAATTGTCATACATAAATGTCATGTGCAGTAATTAAGTACAATTAAAATGCTCCCGATATTCATAACAAACCCTTACAAACAAATATATACATACATACATTAAAGCTGAATATTAATAAACATTAAGAAAAAACAACAATAAATAATAATGATTTCCCGAAGGCACATTGATGTTGTATAAATTTGTATACTTAATATAGAGTACTTTTTTTTCCGATACAAAAACATAAAAGATTTTTTTTTAATAAAAAGCTGAAGACGAAAAGAAAACTTGCTGAGTTATTAAATAAACAATGAGTTTAAAGCATAAAAAATAAACGAAAGAACAGATAATGAAAATGATGCTGCTGCTGCTGTGGCTGATGATGATAATGACTCTGAGGAGGCTGACGACGCTGGCGTTGATGTTCAAGTACACAAAATTTTCTTCATCTTTTATTCTGTTTGTGTTATCGAAATGTTTAAATAAATATTGAATAACAGAACAAAACAAAAAAAAAATCAATTTTTATTTCTCTTATATGGTCAATGACTTTCAAGACATCGATCGATGTTTCATTTAAACATTTCTTTTACTTTCTTCCAAACAAATGAACGAACAACCAACCAACCCTTTAAATAAACGAAACTTGAAAAATAAACATAAACAAAATCGTATTTATTTGAATAAACGAAATCAAATGTGGTTTTTCTTCTAAATGACGCCATTCCACGAAATGTTTATAACTTTTAAGGAGTGTGTAAATTTTGAGTCTTTTAAAACCGGTAGTTTATGCTCCCACTTCTTCACGATCAGTTTGTTTATGGCTGTGAAAATTGTGCTGCCTTAATAATAATACAGATTCAGATAAAAGCAATGGACATTTATTTGACTGCATTTAAATGTTAATTTGCTTTGTGAACTCAATTAGAATGTTAAATAGGCAGGTAGCCAGGTAGCCAGTCCTGTTAGGCAATCTTTTACTTTCTAACCGAATGAAGCATGATAGTGGTTTTACATAAATATTAAAATTATTTAAACAAATCCAATATATTTTGTTACAAAATTATCAAGGTACGCTAACTAATTTTTTATGCTCTGACAATGACGGTCTAATTGGCTGCTTTTATGTTTCCTTTTGTATAATAAACATTTTATTTGAAGTATTTATAGTCTAAGTAGCTTGGAGATTTTATAATTCTTGCATGGAATATGAGGGAATAAAAACTTAATTAGGCTTTTAGTGAAATTTAAGGAGTGCTGCGCGTTTAACTTTATTAATGTTTCTCGTAAGATGTCGGATATTACCAAAACTCGAATACTCTTCTGTATTTTATTGGTGCACCGTAACAGAATTAGAACGATGAAAATTTTTTTTTGATTGTTGTACAGTGTTGCTAGTCAATTATTGCAGATACAGTGGAGGAGAAATAATGGATACAGAAGATTTTGCAACTCAGGAAAAAAAATCAATTTATTTGTCGTCTCCGATGGCAAAAATTTAAGTGCGGTATAATGTTAATACCGCCAATGATTTGAAGTACACCAAAAACACTGTTACAACATGATGGTGTTGGTCCACAGTGTAGCCATGGCTACCTGCAGGTAAATATTTTCTAATGTCCCCAAATTAAAGAGTGTTGCCCCCAAAAAACCCCATTATAAAACTGGAAATCCCCAATTTCGTCCCCAATAAATATATGTATATTAGGCATCATAAAAAACAAGTTTTTTATTAATTTTATTACATACATTTATTTAAGTTAATGTGCTCAATGGAACTTTTGAATTCCATACACGAACCAAATTTATTCTTTTTTCTATGCTTTCGAGTTGTAAATTTATAAATAACTCAAAATTTTCCATACTCTCAGTGATTATTTTAAGCATTTCTTTTGCTAGTACAGTTAAATAATCTAAGAAAAAATTGTTTGAACTCCTTTTGCTTCTAATTCCTTTGAACATTCTATGCCAACATCAATTTCAGCAACAACCAAATTACTTTCCTTATCGTCAATTAGTACATCCATTTTGGCAATATCGAATTTAATAAACTCTAGTTTTAAAAATTTTTAACAAATTGTTATAAAAACCAACATACCAAATATCATCGCCTTGAAATAATCGAAATATGGAGAAGAAAAACGCCAAGATATATAAACATACATATATGTATATATATGTATGAAAGAAAACATACATGTATCCAAATATATTTATGAATGAAAATGGTAAAATAAAGCAAAATTAATAATAAATTTACTGAAAATGAAAAATCCCCAAATCCCTCCCCACGATAATCTGTCCGCAAAAATCAGCTAAAATCCCCAATTTGGGGACAAATCCAAAACCTGGCTACACTGGTGGTCCTACCATAATTTGCTGCTCTTCTTTTAACATTCGGTATAAGTCAAATTTATAAAAGGAAATGTTTTCGTCTCTGATTAACTAAATATTTTCCTGACGAAAACGATACAAATCTGGCGGAGGGGAAAATGGCTTTTAAATGGGAGTCTATGCAAGACAATGACCCCAAACCCTAACTTATGCAGCAAAAGAATTGGTTTAGGGACAATATCTTGGAGTGGCCATCTAAGTCCCAGCCCCTTAACCCCATAGAATATCTATGGACAAAATTAAGGAAGAGTATTGGTGCTTTTCTTGCAAATATAAAGTTGAAATGTGAGAAGAAAAATGAGGGATGAGTGGTATTCGAGGTCCAAGCGGTAAACAAATCTAATTACAAGGCTATAGTTGGCCTCGATACGATCACGATTACAGTTCACCACTTCGTGCGTCTAAATTTTATCACAGTCTGTTCAATTTTTAGAAGATTCCTATATAACAAAAAATTCATTTGTACAAACTTAAGCGTGAACAATTAAAATTTCATTGGATTAGAAATCATTCAGTTCAACTAAAAATTCATAACTTATCTGTGAAAAAAATTAAGAAAATTTAATTAAAAATCCTTTCCTTATTTCTATAATTTTTACCATGACTGTATATATTAGAATAATATTTACATAAAATTTAAAAGTCACCAGAAGGTAGTTGAGCTACTTGACAAAACGAGTGTAAAAGTTAACGTCACTGGACAGCTGTGCTAATAACAGCAGCTGTTAATTGAATTCGCCTTAAACACTAAAATAGTAACTACTTCAATTGTTATTCTATCATCATGATCATTATTAAGAATATAATTTCCTTCTCTCAATAAGAATTACACAAATAAAAAAACACCAAAATTGTCTCTTTAATCATAGACTTTATATTTTTATCAAAACACGTACATACGCCCAATATTTAATTATACCGTGTAATTTAACTAAACGAAATTTTTCTCAAATGAACTACAAAACTATATACTCGTACATATCTAATACACAGTTTTGATTATATTGATAATATTTCACTATTTAGTTTTTAAAAAATATTATTTAGTGGCAATTACAAAAATCTAATCATTTGCTATTTGATTGCAAAGTTGATGTTTATTTTGAAATTGCATTGGTTCGTAATCCCAAAGTAATTTGTTTTTCTAATTAGTCCAAATATTTGTATCTTTATTTTATTTCACTTCCATTTTAAATAACAAAATAGTTATATAGAAATTAAGAAATGCCAGTTGTAACACAACAAAATGCCAATTTGTTTAAAAGTTTAATATCAACAGACATTTTTGTTTTTAATTTAAAATCATCCACATTGAACTTTAATGATTTGGTTCACTGAACCGTAAGTTTACTTTTAACTTTTTTAGCTTTTTGAACATGTTGTACCGTTTGCTTTTTTCTTTTTTTCTGTACAATGGTCTGATATCTATTGCTACACACATTGCTACATACATATACAAACATACAAACATGTATTGTTATATTTTTTTTCACTTTTGTTTGAAGGAAATGCATTAAAAGCACGTTTCTTAAAGAAAAGAAATGAAAAAAAATAATTGAAAATTTTTAAAAAGCATTATGCAATTTATAATCATTGAAATTAACTTTTTAATGACTTTCTAGCGAATTAAAAGAAAGAAAGAAAAAAAAAAATATGGTGTTAAATTCAACAAACAAAAGTTTTCATTAGCAAAATTTCACTTAATGGCCCATTAAGAAAAACAGTAAACAAAATTTGTAAACATGTTTCATGAATCATACTCATTCGTACTCATGGGAAATTTAAGAGGAAATCAATTTAAATAATATTTGCTGCTACGAATTCAGTGACACATTTATCACATCTCTAGTGTGTAGTTTTATTCAGAGGATTTAGAAGGATTTCATATAATTCTTGTTGTATATGAAACGCATAAATTTTCTGCCCCAACGTCTCGATTCTCTAGAGAGTGCAGCAAGTAAATAAATAAATTAAATAAAAGAAAAAAAAAAACAAGATATTGTAATTATTTTTATTATTATTAATATCTGTCATTAGCAACGCTCGCTATTAAAAAAAGCTTGTGACTGCATCAAGCTTTTGTTGCAATTCGTACATTAATTGTTTTAAGATTTCGTTAAAATACACAATATTTTAATTTCAATTTATTATCATTAATTTCATATGAAACACAGTAGAATAATGGTTTATTTTTCTGGCGGAAGTGTGACATATGAAAGCTTTTCCACATTTCACTCACACCAATACATTTGCAGTATAAGACCAATCAGCCAATCAGTCATAATTATGATTTTAAATGTATTTTCACTTTAATTTTTTCATGTCTTGCAAATGTTGAACGTGAAACATTAAACAGTTAAAAATTAATCATTAATTTTTATACTCACAATTATTGCATTTTATATTAAAAATGCAAATTTTAAATAATCTTTTAAAAACTATTTCATAAAAAGAGTATTAAATTTGATTTTCAAAAATATTTACCTAAAACCGATTGTCTTCCGAAAAAGTACATTTAAAAAAATTTATTTTTTTAAAACACCAAATTGAAAGAAATAACCACCTGGAAAAAAAATCGTTAAAACAAGACGATAAAACGAGAAAATGTCAACAAGGACGGTAAAAAATAATACATATAAAACCCCAAAATGAAAAAAAAGCCAGCCTTACCATCTGTCCGTATCAAAGTCACACTTTACTGAAGTTATTTGTGCTTCAATTTATGTGTGTGAAGATAAATATGACGAAATAAATATGTTTTACGTAAGAGCTTACGTCATAGCATATTTAACTCACACTTAAATATGCAAATGGCAAATGTATCTACGAAACTGTTTGGTTTATATCTTTGCTAGTATATAAATCGATCTGTACTAAGATAATTTTGTACGATATCTACTGGAATTTCGCCATTTGTGGGCACATTTTTGTTTGTCACTTATTAGGACCAACTGGAAATTAAAGCCATATTTATTGTTCCATTTCTCAATTGTATTTGAGAATTTTTCTGTAAAATTTAAGTTATGTAAATTTGTGATGATCTCTACGGGAATAGTCTCATAAGTATTTCTCATAAGGTGGCATAGCATGCGGACCCTTCATTTGGCCACATTAGCCAAAATCTCTCAGGGATCTCACGTATAAGTAAAGTAAGATTTATAAATTTAAATTACCTATAAAATTTTTCACAAACTCAATTCAGGGATTATAACTATTGTCCGTAGTTAAGAATAGTCTCATAATTACTTCCCATAAGCTGGCATAGCATGCCAACCCTTCGTTTGGCTACATTGGCCAAAATCTCTCAGAGATCATCAACAATTTAAATTAGTTAAATTTTTTTAATTTATTTCTTTTTATTTTTTTCAATAAGTATGGATCCTTGGCCTTAATTTCCAGTTGGTACAAATGAGTGAAAAACAAAAATGTTTCCAAAAATGGCAAAATTCCCGTAGAGATCATAAAAAATTATTTTAGTAAAGATATATTTAAATCAATTAGTAAAGATGTAAACCAAAAACTTCTATCCAGACATTTTAGCAATGTCCCGATAGTTAAATATGTTATGACGTACGCTCTTACGTAAAACCGTGAGTTTTTATTAGTTGCTGTTGTAGTGGTTTAAAGTTTCAATTAGACGGGACTTAACCATAACAATAAAAAACAGCTGTTCAAATTAAACATATGGAAAACAATGTATTTTATTATTAGACGAGACTTGCCTTAGCGCCAAGGCCATAACCATAGAAACCAATTGAATTTTGGTTTTTCGCCGTAACCATTAACAGCTGTTTGCTGATTTCAGATATTTGTTTGCCTTCCTTATTTTTATTCAATATTTTTTTGGACTTTGAAATTGTAGCTGCTTATGGTTATGGCACCACTAATAGGCAAAATATATTTAGTTATGGTTTTTGTTATTGTTATTTCTGTGGCATTATGGTAAGTTACGTCTAATTGAACCTTAAGTTACATATGTATATTCTGCAAGGTCTCTATGTTAGTGGGTGTCGAGGTAAACCCTAAAAAAAATTATTTTCTTAAAAAAAACTTTAAAACAAAAATTGTGTAAGAATCCCTTTGAATAATAAACTTTTTGAAGAGAAAAGCATTTGCAACAAATTTACTTTGAAGGAAGTATCCCTGTACTCCTGTATCCTGTGCTTCGTTTCTGTAACGAATTTGAGAGTTTCCCGCACTGAAAAGTTCATTATTATGATGAGTGAGAATAAAAATGTAAATTATCATATTTTTATTAGGTTTGCAGGCTGTCTCATATAAAAATCCTACTAATGATATGTGAGTGATCCTGCAAAACGATTGGGTGAGAAGTATATTCTCACATTTATTTTTCGATGTGAGAACTTTTCACAAGTTACTGAAACGAGGCATTTTTGGAAAAAGTACTTTTTAATAAAAAAAAATTTTCTTTCGAAAATATGGGGCGTTTTTGAATGAAATATTTTTGTGATTTTCTAAATGATTTTTTAACAGAAAAACTTTTTGAAAATAGTACCCTGGAAGCAACTGAATTTTTTTAAAAATTGACTTTTATCTACGAATACATACGTGTGGAGTGAGTAAATTTTTATAAAAGTAATTACAGATATTTTTAAAAATGCTGTGTGCACTTGTGAAAAGAAGCTACAAACAAAATGAGTAAAATTGTAAATTTTTATTTATTGTAATTAAAGTTTGATGACCACATACTTCTTCGTTTATTTATACTTAATACTTATACGCATTCATGTACAGATGTGCATCATAGATACATACCACAGAAAACCAAATGCAACGGCGGCATCAGCTACTACGAGTATATTTAAATACGTATGTTTGTAATTATGTGCATATTTAACTCATTAAGTTGTTATTTATGTTTTAAGTAACCATAATTGTATGGTATTTATTTTTGTAATTTTAAATTGTTAATAATTAGGCATAATAAGATATTTTTAAGTGCTGCTGTTGCTTTAGTTCAAACTAAATTGTTTTTTGTATTCTTTTTTTAACAATTTTTATACAAACTCTCAAAAGAAAAGTCTTAAACTTTCTTTGGATAAAAGCTGCGAACGCAAAAAAAGCTTAATAAAAAATTTTTAAGATAAAGTTCGAAATGGCTTTAATTAAAAAATATAAAAAAAAAATATTCAACATTCAAATTTCTATTTGTTGATATTTTATGCAGGCTTAAGTTCGTAATTTAATTTAATAATCAGAGAAAAATATAAGACGTTTTTAAAATATTTCAAGCAATAAAGGAAAAATTTAATATCTGAACATCACTTTAAATTTCTACTACACGGCTGAATAGAACAAACGTTGTTTGCGGTAGAAGCCACTAAACCTCGTCAGTATTCATGTGTAAATGCTTTCACTACTTGTTAGGTAGCTCTGTTGAAATTCCTATTTCCTTTCATTTTTAAAAAATTTTGTGAATTAATGAAACTAATTTTGGTTTTTGTTTGTTTCTCATTTTAGGTGAGTTTTTGAAAAAAAGAACGTGATACAACTAAAAAGAAAAATGCAGTAAGTTTTCAGTTTAATTGTTTGTTTTTTATTCTTTTGCAAGCGACGATTATCTTTTAAAATATGTACATAAATAATAATAATATACGAAATTGATCCGCAATAATCTTATAATCTAGATTCGAAAAATAGAAAAAAAAAAAATACAAGAAATCTGATGACTCTGCAGATTCAAAACCAATGAAGCATAACTTTGCATCAAACTAATAAAATAGATAATATTCGCCATCCAAACACTCATGAGAAGAGTTTTTCAAATAATTTTCAGTTCAAATTTTTGCATAGTTTTGAATTCAATACTACAACAATAAATGAAAGAACAACAACGATTGATTTGAGTTACAATTCGAAAAGACGGCTTCAATATATTCTATAGATCGTTCTAATACGGCTAGAAAAAAAAACCTAAAATAAAATTATATAAATATTATTTCATATTTTGTTTCAACTGAAATGAAAGTGTTTTTTTTTATTAAAATATTATTTTCCAGTCTCTTTGTTGTAATTTTTCCATTACGTTTCATGGATGAAAAAAAGTTTTGGTGTATATTTATTTTTTTTAAAAAAATACAAAGAAATGGGAACACACATCCGTCACGTTCTAAATGAGAAAAATAAATTTTATATTCTTTATTTCTTTCTACTATTTTACAAAAACTATTAGATTTATAGAATTTATTTTTTATGTATGGATGATAATGCAATACAGTTTTTTTTTCATATATATATATATATATTTTTTATTCTTTTGGTTCCTGGTTTGTTTTTTTATTTGCTCTATTTCAATTTTATTTTAATTAATATAAAAAACGAGAATAATAAAACCGAAAGAATGGAATTGAAACCTTTTCATAATTAACAACTGCGTTTTGTGTTTTTTGTTTTCAACGAGTTGCTGTTTTCAGCCACTTCTGACTAAACAACTTAAGTAGGTAAAATAATTTGAAATTTCCCCCTGAGTAAAAATTTTGTTTAAATGCTGAATTGTATTTAATTTTTCTTTTGTGTGCACTTACAGATGCAAATGAAAATGAAGTGCAATTAAGTGATGTTGGTTAGAGTTTTACGACCAGTCTCGTATAAATCTTCATAAAAATTATATGTTTTTTTTTTGTCTTAAGACGACTTAAGTGCTTTTTGGCAAAAGTCCACCGATTTTCTTAATGTATTTAAAACTCACTGTCTTATTTCAGGTTTATGGTTTATTAAAAGTTTATGAATTCGATTTTGTATGGAAATTTTATATGACTTATTTTTCTTTTCGTTAAAAAAGCAATTAAGCATTTTTTTTTGTTTTAGAAAATCCTCAGAATATTTAATTGCTTTAAATTTCATCATCTATTAAGATCAGAAAAATAATATAAAAAAATATTTGAATTTTGTAACTTAAATTTTTTCTTTCCTTCATAAGTTGTTAATTATTTCCGTTCGAGATTAATTAATTGTTTTTAAGACTAAATGAATCATCAAAAAAGTAATTTTTATTGTTCATACGAATGCAATTGTTTGAAATATTAATTAAAACAAAAACATTTTTGTGAAATGAGTGTTGAATTGAAAATTTATTAAAATGTTTGTCATTAAATTTGAAAGTCATGCAGGTATTTTCTTAGTTAATAAAAAATCCATATATAAGACTCTAAAGTTACTAATATTAAAAAAAATATTAAATCCGTAAGTATATTGCCTGCCTTAGAAAATACAAGATAATGCTCGTTCCAAATTAGCATTAAAAATGCCTCGCGGAAGGTCAGAAAAGTTCTGTAATGAAGTGTTTTGACATCTGAGGGAGATGTCAAATTCCAGCACCGACAGAATGCGATATCTGTGTTTTCGAGGCCACCTTTATAGAAAATATAGCATACAAATGAAACCTTGTAAATTAAAAAGCGGCGAATTGAAATTCCTTTGGAAAGGCGAAAAACGTAACGGTGTGGGAGCTATCGAAATCCGTGTCTGTATTAATCAGCTATAGTTTCCCTCAAGGAAACCTGTGGGCAAGTACCTCCAAGTCACCAGATTTGTCGACTATTTTGGTGACTTCTTGCCGACATTGTCAACAAAGTGTCTACATTTTTTTTATTTGCTTTGATGAGAAAAAAATGTATACACAACAAATAAGAGTTCTAATTCGACGCCAAAGCGCTATTATTCGTCGGCGGCATAATTGTTTTTATTAATCTAGTATTTTTTCAATTGTGTTATAATAAGTATGCAGTACATTAATCTCTATAAATTTAAAAAGTACATACAAAATCCCATTTTTCATATTTTGTATAGGTATTTTAAAATACCTGTTAATAATGAAATTTAATTTAATTTTTTTTTAATACTATTTAAAGGGCTGAAATGTACCTTGTTTACTTTTAATATTTAATTTTTTAATAAAACATCAAATGTTAAGAAAAGTTTCATTAACGACGTCTATTTCAGAAAATTATTAAAAGTGTAGACTAGAATTACTAAAAGGCACTAGTGAATCTTTGGTGACAATGTCTACATATGGTCCCAAAAGAACTACCAACTCAGTAGTACCAGTGTCAGTAGTAGATTTCCAATGACACGCACATGTTAAATGTCTATAGTAAAAAAGCATTGTCGGGGGTATAATAAGTCACTAGTACTGGTGACAGTGTCTATAGTGAATCAGTACTGATTCACTAGTGACATTTCCTACAGGGTTTTAACAGCTGAATTGATACCATGTGGTGTTGTTAGTGTAGATGATCAGCAGCTGACTATTACCAAAGTTTCAAACTGTATATAAAAAATTAAAGAAAATTTTTTTATGTGTGCAATGCCTTCCAATATTAATGAGGATAATTTTTCTAGAATAAAACACACCACTCCTTTAGAGATCAAAATATTTTTAAGAAAGTAACACCAAAGTACGTACACTTTCTACATGAACATGTACCATTTTTGTAGTAAAGAAAACACCAGTAGTGAAATCAATTTGTATAGTCGAGATTTAAACACGGATAAAGGAATATATTTCTTGTGTCCTCTAATATACTCACTTAAAATTTAGAATTGTAAAATAATTTGTTTTTGAAAAAAAATTAATTTTTTTTTATCTATAGTGGAATTTGATTGCTTGGTTGGTTTAATCAAATTACACTATAAAACAAGTAAAGAAATTAAAGAATTTATTTTAATAAAAGTATTTGTTCCGGCATTTCTTATTACTTTGATGCTTGTAACGGGGTGACCCCAATGCAACATAATTTACAAATTCTGGCTATAAAATATTTTACACCATTTCCAGATACATACATAGCTTTGATTTTAAGTAAACGTTTGGACTATTTGTAATTATTTGCAAAAATAAAAAATAATATCTGGAATTGGACCTTTGTTTAAAAATCAATAGGCTATTGTACGGCATGAAATGGCAATGCGGTTAATAAAAACCGAATAAGGCGCAAGTTTGGCTGTAAAAAACCTGGAGAAACATCCATATAAAAGGGCCCTCTCCTAGGCCATGAAAAGATAGGTTATTTTGGAAAATTATTTAAGATATCAGAAGCTGTTTCTAGCATGTGACGTTCAATTTAAAAATGGCACCAAATTTTAAAATTATATCCAATCCATTATCAAAAGTATAAAATATATCAAATTCTTCAAATTTTGGCAGATTTTTTTTTTCATTTATTTCGTTATGCAGCAGACTGGCACAACTTTGACTGGGTCTAGTGCTTAGTTATTACGAGGATCATTTTTTACGAAGCAAAGCTATAAACACATAGCGAGCAGCAGGCAGCAATGTGTCAAAAATATAATACACGAGCTTATATGAAGTTGGCTATTTTGACGACAGCACGGCAGGTTGTTGTCTATGCTACTTTTGCTGTTGCTGCTAATTTCTATTTCCATAAGCGGCAATAAGCTGATACAAAGCTGCCAATGTAGGCGCACGGTAGTGCGCCAGGGCAAGTTCGGCCACACAGTGTGTATATTTACACCAAACCATTCGAGATGTTTTAACCCCCTCATAACTTTGCTCCTCTTGATCATAATATAATGAAACATAAGGTTTCCCCACAGAGGTGACCTCAAAGGTTAAATTTTAAAGTTCTACCGTAAAAGCTTTCCCGAGATATTAAGGTGTGAAAAGTCCATATTTTAGTACATATTCACTCACTCACTCACTGACTCATCAATATTATTGGGCACTTCCAGTATAGCTAGAGAGCTGAAATTTCGTACACAGGTAGACGCAGATAAGCAATACATATAAATATTTATACAAAAACAAAAAGAAGTGAGATCCGCACAAAAACACAAATGTGAAAATAAGGCGTATAAGATATAATAATAAGAAGTACTTATTTTGATAAGGACCAAGTTCTTGATAGGTACAATTCCATCTCATTTCTAGGCAACCTGTAAGCTTGGCAAAATTTTTTTGCCTTTCTAATATGGAAAAGAATTCTTGGAAAAATATTGCCAAGCTTATAGGTTGCCTAGAAATGAGAGGGAATTGTATCTATAAAGAACTTGGTCCTTATCAAAATAAGAACTTTTTACAGCCGAAATATTTTTGATAGGAACTTGGCCTTATTTTCACAGTTGTGTTTTTGTGCGGATATAAATGTTACGGCAATGAGAGCTTAAAATATTTTGTGTTATTTAACCGAAAATAATATAACAAAATTAAAATAAATAAATAAATTAATGTGCTATTTTATTTTTACTCGATATTATAACGTTTTGAGCTGGTTAATTTCATTTTTATTCTTGGGAAATATTTAAGTGGTAGCTCTGAAATATATAGAACAAGAAATATTGAAAAATAATATCGAAACTTCAAATTCATTTGTCAGCTGCTGTCGTTCTCAAAATAATTCAGTAGCTAACTACATGGCAGCAGTTGAAGCCAACTGCATTTGAAGTCTGGTATTGTGAAGTCTTCTGTGTTTATAGCTTAAGCTTTTAAAAAATGGTAAAAGATCTACTGATGAGTTGGTGTTAATAACCAAGAAAATGCAGCATATAGTTAAGGTAACCCATAAAAAACAAATTAGTATTTAAAAATTTCTTGAAATAAATTTCGTACTACTTTATAGAAGTCTATGAACACAGCAAAACTAAAAACTCAACCACACTCAACCAAAAAAGCAATTTAATTCAAGGAAAAAATTCGTTGATTTAACGAATTCATTACTTATTTTTCATCCAAGGAACAGGTTTGAAATCAACGTAATCATTAATTTTTGATTTCAACGTACCAGTTCGTTGAAGTTAAGAAGGCATACGTTGAAACAGTCGTTGATTTTTAAGAACTTATTCTTTGATCCAACGTATTCATACAACAAAATCAACGTATATTACTTAAAATCAAGAAACAGGTTCTTTGAATCAAACTATTTGTGCAGTGTGTTTATATAAATGAACGAGTTTCTTAAATTCAAGGTATTATACGTTAAATCAACAAACTAGTTCATTGGTTAATTCAACGAATAAAATCAAATAATGGTTTCACCGTTGAGTTCATAAATACATAAAATTTTACTTTTAATTTCAAGGAATATTTTACTGAAACAACGTATAATACGTTGAATTTCAAAGGATTTAATTCAAAGAACGGGAGTTTGTTGAATTTTTGTAAAACTGTTTTTTCAGTGCAGAATTATATGAAAACTTATGGCATAATATTGCACCTAGTGCTGGTGAGGAAGTTATATTTTTCCTCCAGCCATCACTCCCCAATTATCATACCTGCGCAAAATTGTATCGATGATTCTTAAGTATATCCTTTTAACGAAAGGGAGAGTTAGAGTATTAAAATTTACAACAAAAATGCTCCTTGTAATCTTTTGCATAAAACTACTTAGTACATGCTATACCTAGAATATGACTGTTACATGGTTTCATACGAGAATTTAATACAATAATTTGAGGAAAAAAGGGGAGAACGAGCTTTAATATGTTCTAGAATAAAATTCAGATTTCTTTTTCCCCCTCGCCCAAAAACTTGCGTGGGAATAAAAATTTCGTATTTCTTATTTATTTTTTTATTAATTTAATTTCAATTTCAATCAAGTAAAACTTAAAATGCATTTTAAGAGTATAGTCCTGTTCCATAGGCTGTGAATAAGGCAAATTAATATAAAGCCAATGGTGCATAAATGATATTGAAAATAAATCAGAAAAGCCCAGATATTACACAAGTTGTATTCACATTTTCAATAAAACAAGAAAAAAACTGTTTCAATGACAAATAACTTTTAAATAAATAAAAATAAATCTTATTCTTACAAACAAGTAAACAAGATATTGGACCCGCATAAATATTTGAAAAAAAAAAACACTTGATTTAAAGTTGAAACCATCTCTCATGGCTGGCTGTTGCTCTTAACAAGCAGATCCTTTTCTTTTGTGTTAAAGCAACAATAAGATCTTTTTCTTAACAAGGCATCCATTAACAATTTCAATAAAACTTAATAACAGACATAATAATAAAGATATCAAATTTCATATTTTCAAAATAAGGGTACCACCAAAAAACCATCTTCATGCAACAAATAGGCCTGGCTAAAGGTTAAAGGCTTGGTTTCGTCTTTCTTCATTTGTTAAGTGTTAAACATGAGTAATAATTTACAAAAGATAAATTAAATAGAAAAAGGCCACACATGTTTATGCACTCGTATTTGTTTTGTTTTTTAGTTTTTCTAGTTATTTTTTTTTTTCAAATTATAAAAATAAAGAAATAAATCTTTTGGTTTACACCACTAACTAGCTTTGAAAGACTGACAGTTTTCAAAAAAGGAAAATTAAAATAAAGTAGACGTAGACAGACAAGAGCCAGACCAGATACACGCACAGACACACAGCCAAACAGTTGGTATTATTTTAGACAATTAGCTTGTAAAAGGTGTGGTTTACCGCCACCACTTCTATATCGGTTTCATATGTTCAACACTGAGCTGACACTTGCAGTCTTACTTTCATTTGTGCCACATGATATTTTTGTTTTACACTAAAAGTGGTGGATTTACTTTTTATTTCTATTTTCTTCTTTTATTTTCTGAATTTTGTAATTTTTTAATTAATTACACTACGAGATAGTTTTTTGACCAAATGTATCTGACACCTAATCTTTATGTAAAATTGTCCGCTGAGTCGGAATATGAAGTCAGAATGGTCAAAAGTAGAACAATTTTCGAGATATTCCAAAATAACCGTTATTTCTGTTTTTGAAAAACATGATGTCACTTAAATGCAAATATCTTCAAAAATATTCGTCGATTTATGAATTAATTTTTTTTAAGGAAAGATAATAAAATTACTAAAACAAGTACGGGTCGTGTGTAAAAATTTGTCAAGAAACTACTGAGTTACAGTCGACCAAATTTCAAATTTCACAAAAATGTTAATGTTTTTTTTGCAAGTTTGTTCTTTTCAACTTATTTTATCAAACTAAACAAATAACATTTTTAATGTTTTATTAAATCGGACATTAGTTTATTTCAATACGAACATTTTACGCCAAACAAGACCCAGATTGGTGCAAAAGTGACTAAGCTAAAGAAGATTTAGTGAAACAACCCACTTTTGAAACCTTTTTGGAAAAGGGGAACAAATTAATTCCAGTAAATTTAAACTCGCTAAGAAAACATTTCAGAAATATGAAAAAATTTCTAAAGAAAATTATAAAACTTGTAAAAGTTTATATTAAAGTAAAATATGCAAAAAATGCACTTCAAATAGATCCGAAAATTTATTTAAAAAATTTTAATATTTGCAAATGAATGACAGTAAATGTAAAGTCTCAAAAGAATTTTTTTATTATAAAAAATGTTCTCAATAAAAAAATTATATTTTCTTTTGAAAAAGTCAATATTAAAGTCTAAACAATATTAAAAAAAACTATAAAAAATCTGCACAAAAACATAAATGTGAAAATAATGCTAAGTTCATATCCAAAAAATTTCGGCCGTAAAAAAAAATGAGATCAAAATAAGGACCAAGTTCTTGATAGGTACTATTCCATCTTATTTCTAGGCAACCTGTAAGCTTGGCAAAATTTTTCCAAGAATTCTTTCCCATATTATAAAGGCAAAAAAATTTTGCCAAGCTTTCAGGCTGCCTAGAAATGAGATGGAATAGTACCTATCAAGAACTTGGTCCTTATTTTGATCTCAGTACTTTTTACGGCCGAAATTTTTTGGATTGGAACTTGGCCTTATTTTCACATTTAGGTTTTTGTGCGGATCTCACTTCTTTTTTTCTAAGCTGTTTTTGTATAAATATTTATATGTATTGCTTATCGTCGCCTACCTGTGTAGAAAATTTCAGCTTTCTAGCTATACTAAAAGTGCAAAGAAGGGGCACCATTGTCGCCCCAGATGAAAAGTGCGCGTTTAAAAATCATTTTCGTTAATTTCTCATCAGGACCTACATGTGTACCAAATTTCAGCTTTCTAACTATACTGGAAAGGCCCCATGCAAATAAGGGAACCCTAGTCCCCCCAGGTGAAAAGTGCCCATTTAAAAATAATTTTTGTTAATTTCTCATCAGGACCTACCTGTGTACGAAATTCAAGCTTTCTAGTTCTACTAAAAGTGCCCCATACAAAGAAGGGGCATGATTGTCCCCACAGATGAAAAGTGCTTGTTAAAAAATCATTTTCGGTAATTTCTCATCACTACCTACATGTGTACGAAATTTCAGCTTCCTAGTTATACTGGAAGTGCCCCATACAAAGAAGGGGCATGATTGTCCGCCCAGATTAAAAGTACCCGTTAAAAAATAATTTTCGGTTATTTATCATCACTACCTACCTGTGTACCAAATTTCAGCTTTCTAGCTGTACTAGAAGTGCCCCATACAAAGAAGGGGAACCCTAGTCCTCCCGGTTGGAATGTGCCCGTTTTCAGACTTTTCTGGTTATTTTCTCACCAAGACCTACCTGTGTACCACGTTTCAGCTCTCTAGCTTTACTGGAAGTGCCCAATAATATTAATGAGTCAGTGGGTCAGTGAATATGTACTAAAATATGGACTTTTCACACCTTAATATCTCGGGAAGCTTTTACGGTAGAACTTTCAAATTTACCCTGTCTCCTCTGTGGGAAAGCCTTATGTTTCATGTTTCATTATATTCTGATCAAGAGGAGCAAGGTTATGAGGGGGTAAAAACAGCTCGAATGGTTTCGTGTAAATATACACACGGTGTGGCCGAACTTGGCCTGGCGCACTACCGTGGGCCTAGATAACTTAAATATACGTTCCTTTCCGAAAAATGCAAAATTATGGTGTAAAGAGTAAAATATGCAAAAATATGGAAAAATATGCACTAAAAAATTTATGCCAAAATTCTTAAAAACTTCTAAAATACATAAATATGTTATTTTGGTGTACATTCATTGCTCAGGAAAAAACATGCAAATGCATATTTGAAGTTTCGCTGGTACGTGTACGTCCTAGAATACTTTAAAACTGTCCTACAATGTCGACCGAATTTTTCGTTCGTGCAAATTAAATTTAAAACATAAAGAAAATTTAGTTTTGGTTTTATTTGAAATTATGTATTCGAAAGAAAGAATACTGTTCTTTCTGAGTGTTAAATTGTGCACATTTCGCAATTTGTATCCGAGCCTCTTAATTATATTAATATAATTCTACTCCATCTACTATGATTCCTTTAAGTGTATAAAACCAATTCAATGTATATTTAATCAATCAATTTGGATTTTTTTTCGTAATTTTCTTTTACATTAACTTTATTTCTATGCTGTTCTATTTAGTATCTTTACTTTATTTTATTCAAAACATTTCACATTAGATGAAGTTTTATCCCACCGTTGAAACTCATCTAATACCCAGTATCTTCTATTTATCTATTCAACCATTAGTTTAGCTGAAGAGAATTGCAATTTTATTTTTTATAAGGAAAACTTTACTTAATTTAATTACATATTTTTCTCTATGAGTTTATTTTATTGCTTAATTCTCAAGATTTCCTGTTGTTGCCAATTGACTTGACGAGCGAGGCAGCCAACAAACCACTCCCTCTGCTTCTTTCTCAATGGATTTAAGTGTCAATTGTTTGCGTTTCAAATTGTGTGTGAGTTTAGTTTTATTGGAAATAATGATTGTAAGCATCCCCACTCAAAGTGTACACGATTCTTATTTCATTTCCATTTAAGCCAATTATATGTATGTATGTACTCGTATGTATTTTGGTAAAGTTTTATATTTCTTGTGGGATACATGGAAAAACTTTAACTTTTTAAAAACTTTTAATTTTTTTTTTGCTAAATCTAATGCAATATAAAATATTATGAATATTTTATTATTTATTTTTTATTTCTCTTATATTGGCTGTAAGAAAGATCATAGCAATGTTTGGAAATATTTTTCACACCTCCTTGTTAGATTTCTATCATCGTGCCGCCCTAAGCGCCTTTAAGAAAACACAAAATAAATTTATTCTCTCTTTAAGTGTAAAATCACATGTGTAGAAAAATTTTCGTTTAACGTTTCCGTGTGAAGATACACAAAAAGATTTATTATGAAGGGAAAGTTTTGAAATGTTTATAACTTAATTTGAAAAGTTACGCACCTATTTTATGATTTCTTTATTTAGAAATAAAGATTTGTAAACATTTTGTCAGCTTGAAAATGGTTGAAAAATTAGTTGTTGAAATGATGACAAATTTCATAGCACAGTGTGGCATATTATTTTTATCAACATTTTCTTGATGACAACTGAAACAATTTTTTAAACATCTATTAAAAATAAAATGGTGGGTTTGTAGCAACAATCAAAAGGAAATTTCAGAAAGAAAAATAAATTAAAATAAGCTTTTAAGAGAGAATGAAGCCAAAAAAGTTCCTTTTAATAAAAAGCTATAAAAAATGATTTGTTTTTATGAAATTTACTTGTTTTTAAGAGATTGTTTCCAGACAGGCCCTTTTAATAGATGATGGATAAGTGAAAGATATATTTTATAAAAGCAACATTTGCATAATGTTCTTGTTACAAAAGATACTTCATATTAAAAAAAAAGTAAAAATTAATACTTTGTAAAAAAGGTACGTTGTATAATCGGTCTTCTTATAAAACGAATTTTTTATGAAAGGTATTGTTAATAAAATTTACTTATTATAAAATGTACTTTTTATAAAAGGTACTTTAAAAAAAAAAAGAAGAGAGGTGTCTTAGGACACCCGGTTAGAGCTATGCTCATTGGATATGTACTAAAAGTTAAAAAAATTTGGCCAAATGCAACAAAAGTATATATGTTACGTTGGGCCTTCAAATGATACGAAAAATGTAACATATGTAACCAAGCGGCACCACTGATTTGTACCCTCTTTCAAACAAATTGAATAAACATACTTATGTTTATAATCATTGACTTTATTTTCTTTTAATAAAGTTCTATCAACAGCTTTTAAATCAAGGTACCATAAAATATAAAAAACTTAAAAATAAAAAAGTTAATATTTTTATTAACAAAAAAATACATAAAACTATAAATTCAAATAAACATGCTTCATTCAGTCAAAAAATACCAAGTGTTTTTTTCTTTTTTTTTGTGAAATCAGACAATTTGGGTTGTTCTTAAGAAATAATCTTACAAATAAAAGTTTTTTAGCTTTCAAACGATTTTTGGTTTTGGTTTTTGAAATAAATCTTTCGCTAATTGTCGAGGTAGGTGATATTGTGAGAAGAACATAAAATAGTTTATCTAATTTTTCTGTTCTTTTTTTACATTTTTTCAAATATACCATATCGTCTAATATATCGCTGCAGTCTTTTTATATTTTGAATTTTGAATTTTTAATACTTTTAATATAATTATTTAATTCGTATAAAAGATTGTTAATTTCATTACTAGTAAAATCTTCTTTATCATTACTTTCATCCGAATTATTTTGGTTACTTTCAACATAAAATAATCTGAAGTATAATTTATTCTTTAGTTTCACTTTTTGAAGAATATTTTAAAAAACTTTCATTGCTCGGAAAATTTCCAGAATTTAAAAAATATTATTAACGTATTTAAAAATTTTACACGTCCCTCACTTATTCTTATTTTAATACGTTTTCGTAAATCTGTTGCAAAAGAATTATTAATTTTTTTGTTGTTGATCCAACAACTTTGTATACTTTAGGACACTTGTTACATGTGACTTTGTTTTTTTTTTTTTTCATTTTTGTGCTTGGTAAAATACTTCCAAAACGAGCTCAATTTTTTGGCTTTAGTGTATTTCTAATTTATTCACCTGAGAGTGAAAAAACCCCATTCTTGAAAATTTTTGAACTTTTCATTCAAAACATAGCACGACTACTATGTAGGTATGCGCAGTTCGACAACAACTGCAAACATCCAAAATAATATGTATTTGGTTGATATAAAGTACTCGCTTTGTTTCATATCATACAAACAAATTTAAACATTTTTGACGTATGCATTTTAAACTAAAAGAAGTTGTTCGATTAATTGACATTAATGAATCGATTTATTCGTTATTCGAAAATCGGCATTGTAAAATTATTCGAACAAGAGTTTCGTTTTGTTTGATCGATTAATCGAATTATTCTTAATCGGTTGACAACTTTAATACATAGATATATCTGCTTATTCGACGACACTTGCTAGACACACTTGTGTTTAGTCCAGACACAAAGTCTTTGCAAAGACACAAACGTTAGCAAAGACACAAACCACCTTCGAAACTTCCCAAAAACTTGGACAAAAATCCCCTCAAAATCCCGGGAAAAGTGGCAACACTGGAAATTTAAAAAATTTCCAAAGCGGCAACACTGTATAGTCATCATACATAGACAATGGGCCGCGTGAATAAAAAGGTAGCTAAAGCTAATACTAGGAAATTTTAAGTTTAAACTAGATTTGAGGTGAATAAAAATTTAAGTTAAAGCTAGTACTTTTTGCAGTCTAGCACAAGCTAGTTTTTCCAGCGTTTGCTGAAAATATGTATGTGTGATTAAAAACTAGTAAGTACTTAAAATTACTAGTTTTAACTTGAATTTTTGTAAGCATGTCATTGAGGTGCTGGAAATAAGTTTATTGTTGGTTTATTCGTCATAAAGTGCATTGTCGTTTGTTTTTATTTAAATATGATGACTGCATTAATGAATTATGATCATTCCTCATGTTTTAATTTGTTTTTTCAATTGACCAATTGTAATTTCCTGGCCAAATTTCTAAATACAAAAAAACAGGGCTATTATTTTTTGCTACTCTCACTGACAGCACTTGAGAATTTTTAAATATAATTTTATGCTTTTGGAGCATATCAAAAAATTTCGAGCTATTTTTGTCGCCCATCGTGATAATAAATAATCAAAACATACTTCTAGTGTTGCCAAAATGTTTTACCACAAGTTTTGCTTAGAACTTATAAGAAAAATGTTTTTTTTTTTTTAAACAGAGGCAACTCTTTTTTTCAGCCCCATATGTTTATTTTTCCAGCTTATGCTACCGCTTTTCAGCACTAGCTATGTAGCACTAGCAAAGACTTATTCACACTTTTTCTAGCTTTCACTAGTAGCTTTAGCTAGTGCTGAAAAGACAAAGCTAGTGCTACTACTTGGAGCTTGGTAGCATACACTACATTTTTATTCACTCCGCCCAATACAAAAAAGAAGTTTTCACTTCAAAAAACAAAAGACTTAAGAAACAAACTTAGTGTCTAGTTTTTTCGTTTCAAAACTTATGTACTTATGATGATTGGCAGATGTTACAATATTGTAAGATAAGAAAAGTTTTTTTTTAATAAGAAGACACTCTTAATTTATAAAATTTTACTTTTATAAAGTGACATCCGGAGAACAGTATAAAGTCAGGTATATACAAATAGCCTAGAAATAACATTCTAACGATGTACAAAATGGCAGCCATGGAAAACTACCAAAAATTTTAAACCATAAAAAAAGTTCGAAATTCCAAGCATGGGGCAAATTAAATTTCGACGGATTAAGAATTTATAAAAATCTATACACTGCTGTATGAGATCATTAGTAAGACCCTCAACCATACATACCATAATTTTATTATTAGTTACTTTTTTTTTGGTATATTATTAGCAAACGTATTATTTTTTAACAAAAACATCTGTTGAAATGCCAGCCGTTTATTTGCGTAATTAAACAATTGCTATTTATTTTTTTTAATTTCTTTCAATTAATGAATGAATGAAATATAATCATTCTAGTATTTTTTTGATCTTTTTTATTAAGTGTGTTTTGTTTTCATTTTAACCCTTAAAAGTATAGTAAAAATGATACTTGCATGAAGAAATATTTTTTATAAAAAAATATTGAAACGATATGGGTGGAAAAAAGTTTTTTTTAAAAATATATATTTAAATTAAAAATTTAACTGCCAGCTAACGGCCTCTCAATGATAGAGTTAAAGGTAATTCATTTAACCCATATTTTTTTCTGCTAACATTTTGTTAAGCTTCAACTACACATGTTTCCACATACTCGTACTCATACTAATTCACTTTTAGTTAAAACTTTTCACTTAAAAGTCTTTTAATTTAATTTTCTAGTTTCTTTGGTTTTGTAACATTAGTCGTACGTACGTAAGTGGGTCAGCTGAACTCATATTCTAACATCCTTAAAATTTAAAATATGTATGTACATAACATACGTGTTACAGTCATAATTATATCTATTGCAACGAAAACAAAAAAAAAAAAAAAAATACAAAAAAGAAGACAAGAAAACCAGCAACAAAAACAGCAACATATGACGATCATTTCGTTAGCAACATTTAGTACTTATGATAGCACTTTACAACCATGTACGGCGGAAATTTGTAAAAGAACATACATAAATACATATATTAAAAAAAAAACTTGCAACCAAAAATGTTTAACAAGTTTAACATTTTTTTGGGCGTAAACAGAGACTTAATTGGTTCAAGTTTTTAAAAAATTTAGCAACTGTTCAAATCAAAATTCAGTGGTTTTCATAAATAACAATGTATGTGTGTGTTAACATCAAAATTTTCCACGAAGCTGTTAGTGGAACCAAAACAGAATGAAATGCATTTGCCAAACTGCAGTACATTTCGTCATAATTGTTTCTACCATCTTTTGATAAAATGAAAATATCCAAAACAGAGAATTTTTATTCTATTAAAAAAATCGTATATTAATTAAAAAGTCAATTAAAACACCTTAAAATGAAATTATTAATATTCGTGAAATAATCGGCATGTACAAATTTTTGAAACTTTAGAGTTCCTTAATATCATTTCGATCGATAAACTTGCTTTGAAAGAAATGAAAATCAATTAAAATAATTGTTGTTTCAATTAATCAGTTAACTCTTTTTATTTTTGTTTTCATGCAAACCATCTCCTGAAAATTAAAAAAAAAAAAAAAAAAACTTAAAGAAAGTAAGACAAATCGATCCACCCGTTCTCAAGTGATCTTATGTCAGGTGTATATCGAATATATGTGAATTTTCGGTTCTATGACACATTATTTTTTTTAGTCGGGTAACAAAAAAACAATTGTGCAAAGCACTGAATCAAGGTTTTGCAAAAGTTAAGAAATTAAGTTGAAATATTAGAATTACATAATAAATGAATTCAAATTATTATGAAGAGAGATGTAAGTAGTGATTTTGAGGTCGCTACACCAACTCATCAGCGTACTTTTCTATCCTTTGCCATTTTTGAATGCGAAATTAATGCGTAGGAATATTGTAGTGCATCCTAAATAATCTATTATTATATTTATCATTATTTTACATGTAAGTACACTTATTACACATACTGTTCTTATTATCATTTTTGCACACGGCACTCTGTTAATATTAATACAATTTTTACAACAACCATTTATATCTTTAATCCAATTGTTATTTTTATTTACAACAATTATATGTTTGATACTGTAATGTTTGTTATTTTTATACAACTATGCTTAATGTATTTTATATTTTTTTTCTCAATTTGTTACTTCTTACTACAATTATATTTAGTGACTAAGAACTTTTGTAGTTTTAGAATACAGTTATTTTAGAATATAAGAGACGAAATTTTGAAAATAAAATTAATTAATACTTTGCCTTCAATCGGCATTACTAAATCAAAAACATTTAAATTTTTATCTTTGCCTTAAATCGGCAAGTGAATACTGGCATTCATCTGCCATTTACTTTTATTTGCCAGTGGCTTTTATTAGCGCCGGCAATTTAAATACATATAAATTTAATCAACACTCACCAAATATTACAATATCAAATATTTAACAAATTTTGTGTAAGAAAATAGAATACGAGAAATATTGTACCTTCTTACACTCAATTTTCAAGTTCAACAGTTTTTAGGTTAGTACGAAATTTCCGACCTCTGCTATTAGGCTCTCTTATCTGTTCTCGCAATTAACATTTTAAAAATGTGCCGTCTTATTTGGAAAATATTTTGATTCTGTCCCACTGTGCATGACGACAACTTTGCACAATTTTCAATTTTCACATTTCTTTTCGCTTAATGCTTACAAATCCCCAAACCACTGTTAGAAATTTATCACAAGTATTAACTAGTTCACACATGTATGTATGTGTTTATATGTGTATGCATGTGTGTACTCGTCTATTAAAGTTCATGACTTGGAGTTGTAAAGTTACCGAAAAAAACCCTAAATAGAATTAAGGCTAAAATAGAATAACTGGTAAAGAAAACTGTTTTTGGCACTTGTTAACATTCACTTCAAAACCAACAGCAGCAGAAACTTTGCCAAAACACCAAAAAAAAAAGCCAAAAGTCAAAGAGCATAAACTTAAACTGAGTTAAATTAAAAGTAAACAAAATATTTATTCTTAAAGACAATTTTTATAAAAAAAAAACACAGTTTTGTCTAAGTAAAATCTATTTAAACAAAAAACAGACAAACAAACAAAATGTCTCTGAACAAAGATAATAATTTAAAAGTTTTAAGATATTTTTCTTTTCTTTATTTAAACAATAAACTACCTTCTTCACCCCCACAAAGATAAGAGTGTAAATAAGTGTATAAATTATTTTCTAAATTAAATTAGGTCAAAAAGTCGTTTACAATCAGACATGCAGAGAGGCACAAACAAACTTAAGTGCTGCTCATAAACGAGCAAAATTAAACAATCGTAATAAATTATTACATCTACAGTGTGTAAAGTAATAAAAAAATAAGCTGAAAATGATATGGAAACTTATTTAAATAAAGTAAATTAAAAAAAAAATAATTGTATAAATATCTAAAAATAAATTTAAAACAATATTTACGAGCTGCTTGCTACTTTTCTAAAGCCATAGAAAAGAATTTTTAATAGGTATCTAGACCATTTGTAAGGTACACACAAGCAAGCAGTGTAATTGAGGAAAGAAAAAAAAAGTTCATTTACTTTAGTTGTTGTTCTTTGTTTTTACCAAAAAAAAAAAAGATACATACTCATATTTTAAAGAAATTATGATGACAGATATGATGCTGTTAAATGAAAATAAGAACAAAACAAATTCCTACAAAGTATTTAAAATCAGTTGAAAGAAAGCTTTTTTAGAATTTTGATGATTCACACGGGTGTCTCACAAACACATACATACATGCATTTGATCACTGGCCCGCAGACAATATAGACAAACTCAATATCTAATTAAAAAGCAAACAAAATGATTCTCTAAGAAGAAATAATACGAACTTTTTCCAGCCGGAATGATTTATTAATTTAATATTCAACGGAAAGAAAACAATTATCTGATGATTAGTCAACTGTTGTTGTATAAATACAAAAGTAATTTATTATTATTGTTATTCCATCAAAAAATGTTCACAATGTTTTTTTTTTATTTATTAACATATGAAATTAATAAATTTTGATTTAATTTCAGCAAACATTTGAAATATGAAGAAAAGGCTGAATTTTACGTTCCGATGAGAACTGTGTAAAAATTCAGATTGGTAAATTTTTCAGTTTCTTAATAATGATTCGTTTTAATATTTGGTAGCAGAAAAACTAAAACTATTAAAATATGTTGCCTATTACATATATATAGATATGTAAAAATAAATATTTCATACTTACAAACTGCTAAATATTTGCCAGTGTATATTTTAATATTTTCCGTTGGAAATATATATTTTCTATAATATATTCGCCAGCGACAAATTTCGTACTGCCAAATTTATTTAAAATAAAAAAAAATATGACAAACAAAAGCTGTAAAAAGTATTCTAGCAAAAATATGACAATATGAAAAGTATGAAACAGTTAAAAATATATGACACTCCAACCAAAAAAGCAAAACACATAGATTTCATCATTATATATCCTTTAACTATGCTGAGAAATATGACGGCCCAAAAATATTCGAATTTGAAAATTATTTACAACAAATAGTTGTAAAAAATATGCATTAATATTATAGCATGTAACCATATTATCGCATTACGAAATGTACAATGCAATTAATGAAAAAGATTTTGAATATTCAATATGAACAAAAATTCAAACAAACATATTCAATCGTAAATCTTTTACCCTTTTAATTTTACATAATGAGACAAAAATATAGTTTCTCGAAAACTGATATATAAATTTTTTAAATATTTGAAATTTTTATACAATTAAAAAATTTAATGATGCATGATCATTTGCAGTTCATTATTATGTTTATAGCTCTCTTTTAAATAGTTTTTTGAAATTTTATACATAGGAGTACAAATATGACATACATATATTTCAGCTGTTCTAGCATCTGGTTTTGCGAAACATTTAAGCACTAATTAAACCAATGTTGAAATTAAAAATAATAATTAGAGTTAAGAATACATTTACTGGACAAATACGAGTATGATCTCGAAGTTGTATGCCAATACTTTTTATAAAAAACATGTCGTATGCAGACAGCGACAAGAAAGCTAATATACTATACTTTTTCGTAAAACAATTTTATATAAAATTTTAAACATTGTTCTTAAACTATTTTGAAATTTAGCAATACGCAAAGATGAACGAAGAAAAAAACAAAACACTTTCTATCAAGCAAAAATTCAACTATCCACCTCTGAGTACCAAAATCTAAATACATGAAACACTAATTATTAATATACGAAAAACGTATTTAATAGAAAAATTTAATTCAATTAACGTAAACTAAAAAGAATTTGGTATTCAAGTTAGTACAATTTAGTTCTAACCAAAAACTGCGACAGAGCGATAAAGCGATATAGGGATTAAACGGCAGATCGATCAAATTGCATAGTAATTACGTGATAGATCTTTAAGCGACCGAGCTAAAAAGCAATAGAGCGATAAAACGACAGAGCTTTTATATGACAGAGCGTTAAAGTAGATAAAAGATCGATAAAGCGATAAAGCGATAAAGCAACAGAGCGTTTTGAGAGCAAAAAGTTACATGAAGAAAGTTTACAATAAGATTTTAATTGAATTAGACGTGACACAAGATTTGAAATAGGGATGCAACCGATACCGATATATCGGCGATACTTCTGGTTTTCCGATATATCGATATCGGCGATATTTTGCTGTCGATGCGCCGATACTTCTTATATTTTTCTTTAGAGTTTTTTGAACAAAATATTCTCTTTTCAACTCTTTTTTTTGCATGACAACTATGAGAAGTAACATATTAAAAGCAGAACATAAAATCAAAACAGAAATTGTTTCTTCTATATTGCTTTGCACCATAGTAATGAAATGTTCTCTCAATGCTAAGATTTTTTTCAACGCGCATTAATACAAGTGGTGGTAATTCTGCAACAATTACAACTTAAAATAACAACTGACATCTCAGCCCCAATGTTAACATGTACAAATTTAGAGGCTACAAAATCCATAAGCAAAGCCACTGCTACATTGTCTGACGCCATTCCGCAGTCTTCGAACATTATTAGAAAACATAATACATGAAGCAACGGAGATGGAGAGTAGTTCGGAGTCCCAAAAATTTGAAAAATTCTGAATGAAAGATTTGAGTGAGGGTTTAGAGAATAATGAAACCTATTATTTATCTACAATTCTTGACCTTCGATACAAAGCTCGAATATTTCAAAGACAATCGACTTCAATCCTATCGAAAAAACGTCTTATTGAGCTGCTTAACATGACTCTACGAGTACATTCCGAAAGTGTTAAAGACAAAGTCCTCCCTACACCTCGCAAAAGTTCTGATAAGTCTACGAATAGTATTCGCCTTTGGAGCGTATGTGAAAAAATTATAAGAGATTCCGAGGAGGATGAACCACTATCCATCCTAAGCTGTGGTTCTGCTAACGAAGACGTCGAGAGATACCTTAGATCTCCTAATATTCCTAGAGACGTAGACTCTCTTGTTTACTGGCGCAATGACATATCCTACCCAAACTTAAAGAAAATGGCGCAGAAATACTTAAGTTTTCAAATGAGTTCTGTCGCATCTGAGAGACTATTTTCCACTGCAGGTCTGCTTCAAACGGATTTGAGAAATCATCTATCTCCGCAAAATTTGAGAACTCTTTGTTTTTTAAACAGAAATCTTATTAATATCAATTATAAATATTAATCTTTTGCAATGTTGTTTTTATAATTTTAATTTAATTTTAACATGATCTCAAATTCAATTCTTTCTTTTTTAAGTCTTATTAATATTTTAATTCTTGAGCCAATCTAAACTCAATGCCAACGTTTATTTTGTAAAATCATAAATATTGCAGACGTTTTGTTGTTTGAAAATTTGAAGTTGAGAAAATGAAATGTTGAATGGCTCATTAATAATATAATAGAAGAATTACTCCACTTGAGTTTTGTTAATTTTTACTTGAGCTTAATTTCAATATGCGTATCGGTATCGGAATTGGTATCGGCGATATTTATTTTTGAGTATCGGTATCGGTATCGGATCGGCGAAATGGCGTATCGTTACATCCCTAATTTGAACAAACCGAGGTGTTAATTCATTCTAGCTTGCACGGCAGAACATAGCAACGGTTGCTAGAAAGATTTGCTAACTTCGCAGCTTATTATTATTTGTCTTAAAATACTTTGTGCGCTAATTTCTTATACAATTTATTACTTTTCGCCGCATTTCATAAAATATTTGCTATTTTATTTCATTTTTATAATTTCTCAATTGAAATAATGAAAATGCCATTGGCTGACACATCATGCGAAGCTAAAGGTTAGAAAAACAACATCGTATTGCTGTTTTGTTTCGTAGTTTTCTTTTGTTCGAATTAAATAAGTATTAATTGAATTAAAAAAAAAATATAATTAAGATCTTTCAATTAAACTTTGCTATCATGGAGGTTATGAAAATTAAACGAAAGTATTAAAAGAATTAAATTTTTTACTAAATTTAAGCAAAAAAAAAAACTCATATGATTATGAAATTTGCACAAAACGCACTAATTTTCATTTGCATAAATTAAGTTAAAACAATTTCTTCTTAAAGAAGTAATGTAGCAGTAAAATTTTCACATGTCGTAGTGATTATTGCAAATCCCATTTAAAGGATTTCTAACAAATGAAACATGTGTTCAAGTGACAACGACTTGACTTAACTAATTTTTTGAATTTTAGTTAATTACCAAAATTGAACTGAGACTATAATTTACAAGAAAAAAAAATCCAATAGAAATATTAATTACATGTTTTATCCTTTTCCAAACGTTTGTTTTCTTAAACAGATGTTGTTTGTAACTAATAATACCCAAGTGATTTGACAAGTACCCATGATATATGTGACACAGGACATGCGCATTCTCTCAGCTGGTATTATTTCATTTTCAAATCTTTTTTTGAAAAATTCTCACATAAACTAAAAACTTGGTCATTCCTGTCTTAATTATTTATTGATTTACAATAGTAAAGATTTAAAACACACAGGGTACAGGCTAAAGGGTACAGGCTAAAAGTAACATAAAGGGGAAAATACAAACAGAAATCATTTATTTGCTGTTAGATTAATAATTTTATCATAATGAGAATCAATTATTCGTTTAATTCGGTTCGAAACTATGTTTGAAGCAAATCCTTGAAAACTTTTGTTAGAATTTTTTATTCTTTTCATATTTGACTCTAGTAATTGTATTGTCTTCGAAATGGCTCCATGAAAAATTGCCCCAAACAGAAACATTAAAAATGGCCCCAAAATTTTTATTTTAAAAACAACAAAAAATATTTTTGGCGACGTTTTCATTTTTGTGTTTGTGCCATTTTACAGTTTGGTGCCTTTATTCATTTTGGTCACTTTTCATGCAGCCTTTCGAAATATTCTTGTTTTCTGATTTTAAAGAAATTTATGCAAATTTTAATAATTCTTATCCAAAATATTTAATGTGTGTGAAGATAAATATGCAGAGTTAAATATGTTTTACGTAAGAGCTTACGTCATGACATATGTAACTCAAAAGTTAAATATGTTTAGTCGGGACATTGCCAACACGTACCTCGGTGGACCTTTTGGTTTACATCTTTGCTAGTTGATATAAATGTATCTTAATTAAGATAACTTTGTATGATCTCTACAAACGGTTGATAAGTCAACGACATGACTCGGGTCGGGTCTAATACTACGTGTGCTCAGCACACCAGGGGTACACGTGGTATTATGCCAGGCCGAGGTCCCAGGTGCTTTTAGATCATCCTAACGAAACATGAGGGCACTCGTCTCAAGCAGGCAGCTCATGCTGGTGCTTGGTACGAGTGTGGTCATGAGGGAGAGTCATCTCCCAGCGGCCCCTGAGCAAGACCGGCATTCCATCATGAATGAGTTCTTGCTGAGGGGCTGCTGCACGACGTAGGGTCGACTGTAAATTCACACCCTTAGGTGGTCTTGCGGCAGACCTCGGGTCGTGGGCATGACTCTCCTACACCCTCGTGACGGTGACTAAGACTACCGGACCCGCGGACCAAAACAAATCTACTCCACTTGTAAGTACAAGGTGGCTGGAAGCCGTGCCGAGGTACGCATGGCCAGTAAGTGGTTAAAGAGAACTGGTCCCTAACGGCTCCCCTCCGATGCCAGGGCACGGATCGGTTGTAAAAACTATTTGCCTAATCCATGCACGCCGTCACTGCATGGAGGGTCCAACACCTTACGTGCTTACTCGTGGGAACAAAATTGACAATAAAAATAAACTAAACACAAAAACAAAAACAAACAAACAAAACAATAAACCAGCTGCCCTGTCGCTAGGTAGGGCAAGAGTGCAGCGGAGTGTGTCCAGGGATGAAAGTCCAGGCACCTCCGCGGCTGGTAAAAACCTAGCCACCATTATCAAAACGGGTACGCCGGCTGAGAAATCCTCTGCTGTGCCTCGTGTACCCAAGCAAACATCTGCGGGTGCGCCGGCTGCGGTCAAAGCAGCTGTGCCTAATGCACCAGCAATCAGTGAATCAGAGGGTGCGCCGGCTGTACACGCTCCAGTCGCGCCAACTGCACCCAATACCATCGAAGCGGATACGCCGGTTGTAGCGAAGGCAACTGTGCCTGATGTATCCGCCTCGACAAGTTCACGAGAGAGGAAGTTCTCGTCCCGCAAAGCCATTTCCGAGACTCGGGCCGCTCGACGCTACATCGAGCGGTTGGGCAAAAAAGCGGCGGCGGAACTCACTAGCGCGGAGAAATCCTCGCTAGCTTGGGCTAAGACACATCTGGCTACTGTAGACGGATCTTCTCCTGAGGGCACTGCCAAACCGGCTTCAAGTTTTGGCCCCAAAAGACAAAGATCAGGAGAGGATTCGTCTCAGCAGCAGATGCAGCCACAAAATAAAAAACCAAGACAGGGTGACGGCAAAATCACGAACAGGTCTTACAGCGAGGTTGCAAAAAATCCGCTGATAAGAGCTGTTCTGGATCGCAGCAACAGCGACGGATCAATCGACCATGCTCAATGGGGTTTGATCTGTCAAAAGCTGCTTGACGTCTACCTGCTCAACACCAGCGAGGTCCAAGAAACCTCGCCTCAATTCACGGACGCTGGCTGGGTCCAGGGCCGTGTTAAACTGGTGTCTTGCACGGACGAGAGGTCGGTCACCAAACTTAAGCTAGTGATCGAGTCTCTTGGCGAGGTGTGGCCTGGCGCGAGGTTGGAGCTGGTCCCGGTAAACGAAATTCCTCGTAGACCGAGAGCAGTTGCGACCATTCCGGCAGAGCCGCATGACCCAGAGGCTATCCTAGGCATCTTCCGTCGTGCAAACCCTGACCTACCAACCAGTGATTGGAAGGTGGTCAAGGTTTTTGGGGCGGAAGGTGCACGTAGGAAGGTGATCGTTGTCCTGAATAAGGAGACGTTGCCTCTACTTCGGGACAGACAGGGCCTGGTCTTCTATGGTTTTATGGGAATCAGGCTCAGTGTGTACCGCGGTGATGGCGAACGCGATCCCGACAATGCTAGCGGCCATGTGAAGGAGCTGGCAAAAACAACACCTGACAAGCCAGCCGGTACGGAGGTCATAGGGGACTCCACGGAATCGGTCACTTCAGGATGTTCCCAATCAACAGCCGGTTTGGTTGGGGATCTCCTGGAGGGACTCATTTTTGGAGATGACGAGGACGCACTCCTGAACCCGAGTCAGGGTGATGCCGAGGCAAATGCCGTCTATGACCCCGACACGGACAATGGCGAAAGTGCTACAGGTTAATCTGCAGCACTCTAAGGCAGCATCAGCTGCATTAACCCTCCGCCTTTCAGAAAAAGGGGAGGACATTGTGCTAGTCCAAGAGCCGTGGACCAAAAACGGCAGAATACTTGGACTTAGCACCACTGGCTACAAACTGCTGTATGCAACAAAAACAGGTAACAACGCTAAAAACATTCGATCCTGTATCTTAGCCAAAACAAATCTCAATATCTTCATTCTATCCGATTTTAGTGATGAAGACACTGTAACTGCAGCATGGGAGACAGGAGGATCCACCATATGGATCCTATCCTGCTACATGGCGCATGATCATGCGGACCAACCACCACACAATCTGGTCCACAAAATGGCACACAACGCCAACTTGAAAGGCATACCAATCCTGTTGGGTGCGGACGCTAACGCACATCACCACATCTGGGGTAGCTCAAATACCAACGAAAGGGGTGAGTGTATATTCGACTTCATTATTGATAAAAACTTAGTAGTGCTGAATCAAGGTTCAGAACCAACTTTTGTAGTCTCAAACAGACAAGAAGTACTAGACATTACACTTGCTAGTGCGAGACACGCTCACATAATTAGGAACTGGAGGGTCTCAGCTGACTGCTCCTTTTCTGATCACCGCTATATTGAATTCAATATCAGCTTAAAAACTGGAAGCACCAAGCTTTTCGTTAATAGGCGTAAAACGAACTGGGAGGAACATAAGAATATCCTTACCAACTCAATTGCACATCCTCCAAACATAGAGGAAGTAGCCGATATAGAAATAGCAGTCAATAATCTAACTAATGCTTTTAAGGAAGCAACAAGAATCTCTTGCAAATCTTCCACACAACGCAAAAATAGCAAACCACCTTGGTGGTCTGTCAGCCTAGAAGAGTCTCGCAGGAGCTGCCGCAGACTCTTTAATGGGGCAAAAAGAACAGGTAACTGGGCTCTTTACAAAGCCTCATTGAATAAATTCAAAAATCAGGTTAGAAACGCTAAACGTAAGTCTTGGAAAGATTTCTGCGGAAATGTGGAATCCCTCTCCGACACTAACAGGCTGCGCAAAATTCTGGCCAAACAACCGTCCGTACCTGGATTCATCCAGAAACTAGACGGCAAATGGACTACTAACTCCTTGGAGTCCCTAGAAGCCCTAATGGAAACTCACTTTCCGGGCTGTTCCCCTTTTATGGAGGTACAAAATGCTTCCCCTCCTGCCCGGAGTATGACGAACGTAGCAATAACTACTGACAGACTTCACTGGGCTATTAAAAGCTTCCATCCGTACAAATCACCTGGGCCGGACGGAATCATTCCCGCAGATCTACAACACAATTTAGACCTTGTTACACCCTGGCTGCTCATAATATACAGAGCATGTCTTGACTGGTCCCATATTCCGCAACAATGGACCAAATGCGATGTAATTTTCATCCCAAAAGGGGGAAAAGCATCGCACTCGAAGGCAAAGGACTTTAGACCTATCAGCCTTACATCTTTTCTTTTAAAGACTTTAGAAAGACTGATCGACGTTCATATTAGAACTATAACAATCGACAGTAATCTTTTATCAGCCAATCAACACGCCTACACCAAAGGCAAATCGGTTGAGACGGCGTTACATTCGCTCGTAGGTCACATTGAAGGGTCACTTGAGCATAAGAATTATACTCTAGCGGCCTTCATGGACATTGAGGGCGCCTTTAACAATATCAACTCGGATGCTATTACCCAAGCTCTCACAGAGCTAGGAATAGAGCAGTCACTATGTCAATTCATCAAGAATTTGCTTGAACGCAGAGCCATCACATCTACCATGGGGGAAGCACGTATTACCAGGTACGCCCGCAAGGGCACACCACAAGGTGGTGTCCTATCCCCTCTGCTATGGAATGTGGCATTAAACGTCCTGCTTAGAAAACTGGAGTCCATGTGCGTCAATACTGTTGCATATGCAGATGATGTGGCAGTGACTATCTCGGGCTTCCATCTTGACACAATTAGCTACAGGCTGGAAGATGCACTCAGTGAGGTCTGTAAATGGTGCTCACAGAACGGCCTCAGCGTCAACCCAACCAAAACGGAACTAGTGCTCTTCACTAGAAGATACAAAATTCCCACCTTCACTCTACCCAAAATAAATGGCACCACACTAGCCCTATCGGATAAAGCCAAATTCTTAGGCATTATCCTTGATAATAAATTAACATGGAGAGACAATCTTCATGCTCGTGCAACAAAAGCCGTAGCGGCATTATATGTTTGCAAGAAAGCCATTGGTCCTACCTGGGGCATAAGTCCCAAGGGGATTAATTGGATATTTGAAACGGTCATCAAACCAACTCTTTTCTATGGTGTAACAATCTGGTGGAAAGCACTGGACTTGGCAACAAACCGACAGCGAATTGAGAGAACTCTCCGCTTAATGGCAATCATGATAACTGGTGCCCTTAGAACTACGCCCACAAAGGCCCTTTTTGCTATGCTGGGCTGGCTTCCAGTCGATCTTTTGGCTAGGAAGCTAGCCCTACGCACTGCGGTGCGACTTAGTACAACTGACGCATGGAAATATCGACCATGGGGTCACGCTAGCATTGTAGAGACCATGGGAACTATCCCTGATCTCATCGACTATTGCATTCCAAGACCTTCCTTTTATAGAGCATTTAACTACTCTCTATCGGAGGACCTCCCCCCTACACCGCACGGGGCCCTACGAGTGTTCACGGATGGCTCCAAACGGGGCTCCACGGTTGGCGGGGGTGTCTACATTGAAGAATTCGGGATCAGGATTTCCTTCAGACTCCCGGACGAATGTAGTATCTTACAAGCTGAAATATCCGCCATCAAAAAGGCAACAAACTGGCTACGGTACTATAGGATAACAAATAGAGTTATTCATATCATAACCGACAGCAAACCTGCAATAATAGCAATTTCGGGTGTGTACACAACATCCCTCCTTACCCTGGAATGCAGGAAATCACTTAATACAGTGGCTAATTGTTCTAGTGTTACCCTTATTTGGGTACGGGGACACGGAGAAAACACAGGCAACCTCATCGCTGACAATCTGGCCAGGAGAGGTACAGAGTTAGAGGCCGCTGAAATTGACAATTTCTGTGGTCTTCCGCTCTTGGCCTGCTGGAGGCGAATCGAGAAAGCCCTTATGCAAGAGGCACAAACAAGATGGTTTAATGAACCATCCTGTACCACAGCAAGGACCCTATGGCCTTGCATTGATATCAACAGAACCAAAAATCTGCTGAACTTTCCAAAACCGCAATTGCGCAATCTTGTGGCCACGGTCACGGGACACTGCACCTTCGGAACCCATGCCAGACGCATGGGTCTACCATACAATGAGTATTGCTCCAGCTGCAATGACGAGGAAGAAGAAGAAAGCATCGCACACCTTCTATGCCTCTACCCAGCTATGGAGGATCACCGCCTCCGCTTTCTAGGCAGCAGATCCTTCAGTACCCTCTCCGAGCTCTCAAATACGGAACTCGGTTGTATTAGCTCCTTCATCAGGAGCAGTGGATGGTTCGCCCAATAGGGGGCTCGACATCCTGGACGTTCTGCAAGACAACTGCTTGCTTTGGTTTTTCCCACCTGTTTCTGCTTTCTACTATTCTCTTGCTCTTCTATGGTCTTCCCTCATCTACTCTTCCTCCGACTCTTCTAATCTCCTTTCCTCCATCACTCGTCTTCACTACAGGTAGCACAATGGGACCATATCAGGACCCAAGTGAGCTGGAATCTAATCTTCCATTTACCAGCAGCCTGCCAACCTAACCTAACCTAACCTATGATCTCTACGGGAATTTGGCCGTTTGTGGGCACATTTTTGTTTGTCACTCATTTGGACCAATGGGAAATTAAAGCCAAGAATCCATACTTATTGACTACGTAAGTCCGATTTCACAATTGTATTTGAGAAAATTTCTATAAAATTTGCGAAACACTGTTCTAGATCAATGTTCAGCACAACTGGTCCTCCGAACCTCTTTCGCTTTTATTCTCTTAGACGTACACTGTGACACGCAGGTCGTATTGCTGCTTTGTTTCTTGATAGAACTCTAAACAAAACCTTTAATGAATTGTATGATTCCAATGGTTTATTTGCTGAAAACAATTTTTTTCTTGTCTCTAATTGAAATTATGAATTTTTTCCAATTTGAAATATGAAAATATAAGAATCCATGAACTATTATTAAAGATTTCTATAAAAAAGTTTTTCATTCATTTTATAAGAGAGAGGGATAGAGACAGAGTTGCAAGAGCATGCAATTACCAGAGTGGAAATATTTTAATTTTCTATTTCGTCCAAGAGATTTTTATTCACTTTCAACCGAAACTTACAAATCAACATAATTTTTCTTCTTCAAATTAATTTCAAATCAATTAAAATCGCAGCGAATAGAAACAACAAACCCTTGAACATACAACCCATTAAGAAATCACATTAATTATAACATTTTCTTTTACAAAATAAACGCAATTAATTTTTTCAAGTTTAATATTTGTTTTTTTTTTTTTGTGTGATTAATGAAAAATTTTGACATTAACACTCAAAATATCATTAACAGTCACATGCCCCACACAGCCCACATACGAGATACAATTTGTTACAGAACAGAACCGAACGAACTGCCTCTTCAAAACAGGCAAGAAAAAAATAACTAAATAAATTATATAATAAAATGAAAGTAGATACTTTTCGTATGTTTGTTGTTAATTTAACACATTTGTATGGGGCTGGTTAAAAACAACTGCATTGAATTGCACCAACATCAGCCACAAAATTCAACCAAACATCACCAGACTTATTATCGCGGTGCTCTTGAAAAATAATACTGATATAAATTGTAATTAAAAACCCTACACTTGTTGTAAATGAAATTTTCTACTAAAGCAAATGTAGCTTAAATGTTTTTTTTTTTTATTTTAAAATACGAGCAAACTGAATGAATTATGTATGGATGTGTGTTTTATTTCAAATCAAGTAACCCAGCAAAAAAAAATTGTTGAAGTGAAGGAAAACTCAACTAATTGTTTATAATTTAAAGCGCTGATCTCTATTAAAGCAGGTACTATGCAATGCTTATATTCATAATAATTAATTAGTACAGATCTTTAAGATGGTGTGCTGGGCTTATTGTGGCATTAAAAAACTTTCACTGCAGCTTCATATGTTTTGTAAAAATAATATCGCTGTAATACATACTTATTTATTGTGGTTGCAATAAAGTTTATTTGTAAACATAACATTTGAAGTCAGATGTTCCCAAACATTACGTAGATATTTCTTTAATATATTTTTTGAATTCCCGAATTTGGAATTTAGAAAAAATTTGAAAAAATTACTTGAGTAAAAAAAATTGCTAAGAAAGTTTTTTATGATCGAAGAAAAAATTATACGAAAAATTTCATTTAAAGAATTCTGGCAAAAAAAAACCCGATTTCAATACAAAAAATCTAAGCGAACCGAACACAAAATCGACGCAATTAAAAAAATGTGAGACCAAATTGGAAGAAAAACTCTTCAAACATAGAAAAAACTTTTAAAATCGATTAATAAATAAATTTGAAAATTAATATATCGAGGGGTCAAATTGGATAACCAAGTTTCGAACAATACATATCGACCCTTGCGTTACGCTTGAATTTATGTAATATACGACAGTTTCGCGCAAAGAGGTCACCAAACTACAAGCAAATTAATTCAAATTGGCCTATAAATGTTTTTCTACGGTAATCAATACTCAGGAAGTACATCTTCGGAATATTTTTTTGGGAGCAAACTACAAGAAAACCCGATAAAAAAAAAAGAAAAAAAGAGTTTAAAAAATCGTTCCGGAAGTTGAAGGAATTAAATTAAATAAGTATTAATTGAATTTTAAACAAAGAAAAAACATAATTAAGATCTTTCAATTAAACTTTGCTATCATGGAGGTTATGAAAATTAAACGAAAGCATTAAAAAAATGAAATATTTTACTAAATTTAACTAAAAAAAAAACTCATACGAATATGAAATTTGCACAAAATGCACTAATTTGCATTTGCATAAATTTAGTTAAAAAAAATTTCTTCTTAAGGAAGTAATGTAGCAATAAATCTTCACGTGTAATATACTTGATAGACAAGTGATTATTTTAAATATCATTTAAAGGATTTCTAACAAATGAAACCTGAGTTCAAGTGGCAACAATTTGACTTAACAAATTCTTTCAAAAAACCGTTCCGGAAGTGGAAAATTCAAGCGCACTGAAAGATCAATTTTACATAAATTCAACAAACTCCGTTCTTTGAATTAAATTCTTTGAAATTCAACGTATTATACGTCGTTTTAGTAAAATATTCCTTGAAATTAAGAGTAAAATTGTATGTATTTTTGAACTCAACGTTGAAACCATTATTTAATTTTATTCGTTGAATTAAACAATAAAGTCGTTTTTTGATTTAACGTATAAATACGTTGAATTTAAGAAACTCGTTCATTTATTTAAACACAATGAACAAATACTTTAATTCAAAGAAAAATCAACGAATGGGCTCATTGGATCAAGGAATAGGTTCCTTAAATTCAAAAAATTATTTTCTTAAATTCAAAGTATAGATACGTTGGGTCAAGGAATAAGTTCTTATATAGTTTCAATGGATTTACGTACGGTTTCAACGTATGGTTTCTTAACTTCAACGAACTGGTACGTTGAATTCAACAAGCCAATGATTGCCATACGTTGAATTCAAAGAACCTGTTCCTTGAGTGAAAAATAAGGAATAAATTTAATTGCTTTTTTGGTTGAGTGCGATAATCGAAATTTGGCCTTGGGACGGTTGATTAATTTACTAACGTTTTCTATGATATATTCAAAAAGAATAAGATATGAATAATATTCCCAACAGAAACGAAAATATGAAGATTAATTTTCTACCTACACAGCAGAAAATAACAACGTTGTTTTTTTTTCAGAAAGTTGCCAGCCACTCCGCTGTCGCCAGTGAACACGTGTATCTTGATTTTGGTAGAAAATAATTTTTCAATTTATCAAAAAATATTGTCGTCTTCCCAGGATATACAAGTTTTAACTTATAGAAGGACACAAACTATAGAAATTCAAATTATAAAGACTCAGAATTACTCCTATTATGTATTGTATGTAATGTGTTGTTGTAATGTGTAGTGTAAATTATATGTAGTCGAACTGACCTCCGTGGACATCGCTGTAAAATATAAAAGTTTTTAGAACATCCATTTAACGAAAGTGTAATTTTACTAAATAGACATTAACCGCTGAATTTATAAACGCTTATTAAATAAAGTTGCTCTTAACTTAATGTACGATTTTTGCATGAAAAACCCCGGTTTTACTGTGTACTTTAACTTTCAAGGTCGCTAGCAGATATTAGACAAACAAAGGCATTATCTAGCAAAAATTATTTAAAAAAAATATTACTAATAAGGCAGTACGAGTATCAAACACGTCAAATAAAAAAAAAAACATCTATTCATTAAAGTTGAAAAATCTTCTTTCCTTAAAGAAAAATAAATTCAATTAAAACGATTGAAATAAGGCCTGAACAAGATCACTGCTTTAATTTGAATGTCAAAAGAAACATCTTACAAGTGAGTATATGACCAAAACAGTGAAGTGGAGTCACTTAACGGTCATAAGATTTCTGTTTTTTTTTACGAACTGAAACTAAAGACAGTTATGAGATCTGTCGATTGTTTTTTTTTCATTATCGTTTACGTTTATCTTTGATATTTATCTTTAGCTCGCTTTGTTTGTTCAAAGTTTGTTTAAAATAAGAGCAATGCACTTTTATTTTCATAAAAAGCTAAAACCACGATATTTTTTTTATTTATTTTATAGTATTTTATTTTATTTGTTAATTTTTTTTTGTTCATCTTTTTCTTTTTAGGTAAGAATTGTGTATGACCGGTATTTTGAAATATCCACAGCTTTCTGAAGCGGTGAGTCATTTCCATGACTGCCATGAGCGTCTGTCCGTCTATCCGTCTGTCCATACATGAAATCGATTTGCCAAAGACACTAGAAGAGCTAGAGACTTGTGTCTTGGACTGAAATGTAAGGATTTTTCTTAAGATGCTGAAATCAGCAAAAATAAAATATCGGTTCTGATATTGAATTATACATATATACAAATAAATGAAGATATATATAGTACAGCCTTTTCAGAAATAAATTTATAAATACATGACGGCACCCAGTGTTGATATTTATGCTTTGGTGAAGGGTATATAAGAATCGGCACAACCGAATATAGCATTCTTACTTGTTTATTTAGGATTCTAAAAAAAATTTGCTCTAATTTATTAAAACTTTTAAAATACAAGAAAAAATTTTCAAAACTTTTTTCAAGATTTTTTTCTACAAGGAATTTTTTAATTATTCAGGATTAAGATTGTAAAAATTGAACATACAAAGATTTTTTTTTACACTTTAGGTAACCGATGGCTGCCATTTAGGTCTAAAATAAATAATAAAATTTCAATTGAATAATAATATTAAGAAAATAGTAAATTTCTGAACCATTTCTTAAATAATCTGACGATTATCTTTCAAGTGACTCAGCTGCTGTGATTGGCTGTCACTTCAACCATCCCTAAAAATTCTGTTTGTCTTTACTACCGGCTTCTACAGATTTCTTTCTAATAAAAATAATGTAATTAAAACTATATTATACCAACAGTTCCACTAAAAGTTTATAACTTCATTATATTTCTTAGTTAAAAAACATATTCAGTTAGTAGCATGATTTGTCTGAATTTAGTACCAAAATTAGTACCAATCATTGTACTAAAATATTCGAATTGTACCAAATTTCCCATCCCTGTTCTAAGAACAACTTCCAGAATCAGTTTCACAACAGTGAAATTCGAAAGAAACTCACATACATTTTAAATACCTGTTGTGCAATTAATTGTTGCAGCTTTAAAATAACAGTGAACCCAGTGAAACCAAAAAAGAACAAAAGACTTTTATCCCTCTCGGACACTTTGCACCAAACAATCTTCATTGTTCTCACATTCATTATCTACCACTTAATATCCCACAGATGTTTAAGTTCTATTGATGTACCTACAAATTCTTAAATCTATCAATTATTATCATTAAATCTAAAATGAAAAAAAACCGCATAATGAGAAAGAAAAACAATAAAAATGGCCAAAACAGAACACTTTGCAACAAAAAAAAAAAAAAAATAAGGAATAATAATGACAGTGAAATGAAACGAAATGAAAATACCTGAGTCACAAAACCTCCCTTAAAATAAAGAATGAAATAAATTTGCAAAATATATGTGGCAACAATAATTTCTACGTAAATTTTAAATTTATTGTTCTTTAACACTTAAAATATGTTTTGTTTTATTTTCTTTTTTTGCACAAAAAGAAATCCTATTAAAATCGTTCATTTTTGTTCGGTTTGTTTCAAACAGAACAACAGCCTTTTGTAGGCGTAACAAATACATAATTTATTTCCGGCTTGAGAATTTTCTACATGGTTTTCATTCAAGTTTCATTGTTGTGTGTTATATGCCACACTATTAATGCTGTTACTTGTAGCATGAAGCAACTTACTTTTTTTATAACTTTGTTTGTTTATTGTTTTTATATTTTATTCCTGTTAATTCATATGAATGTTGCAAACATAAGAAAAATAATACACAAAAATTTGTTGAATAAAAATGACTTTCGGCCTGACACAATTTTTTTATATGCACAATCATACCAGTTACCATGTACGAGTGTGTGTTGTATGTGTGTAAATAATTATAGTAATTTTGAACATGGAAAAAATTGTTTAGAAACTATATAGGTATATTTATTTTTTATTTTTTTATGAAATAGTTTCTTAGGACACAATTAAAAGCGGAAACAAAGCACTTAATCATGGTACTTTGGCTTCCTTTATGTGCGCCTCAATGACCCGGTGTAGTGAATTTTTTTCAAAAAAATTCTAAGCAAATTATGGTTCTGAACTGGGTCAAGCCAAATTACACAGGATGTTTTGTGACTTTAGAGAACAAAAGTCGGTTGTTTGAGAAGAAGATCTAAGAGGAAAGTATGTAATTTACCTGTGGTGGGGGGATAAGGAAGACTGAAGAAGGTCAAAATTTTGTTGAAAACAATGATCTTCAGCCCATACCACAATTGTGGAAACTCAAAGCACACATATGTATTCCTCACACCCACGTTCTTATGCTCTTTCATTTCGTCGTCAATGATCAAGTGACGAATGCACATCAGCGGATCCTTATAAATTTGTTGGTGTTTTTTTTTTTGTCAACGGTATGTGCCAGCAAACAAACGATTTTCATATCAAATTTACAGGAAAAAACGAATTATGCAGTCTGACAAATATTTTATGACTGTAAATGATTTTGGCAATATGAAAATCCTCTTACGAGTATGTTACAAAGTATTTAAAAAAAATAGAGAAAAGGTTTTAAAAATTGCGATAAAATATTTCCTAAAGAATTATAATATTGCACCATACGAGTATAAAAAACGTTTGACTCTTTTGTTTGGTGGGTAGTTCTGTCTTTTATTCGCTATAATAACTTACTCACTAATACTAATTAACACATTTACATATTAATGTGTCGTTTGATAATCACTGGTTTAAAAGTTTGTAATCGTGCTTTGTTTTTTAAAGAAGAAATGTCACCTTGTCTTGATCACTGCTTTAATTTTAAATAAATGATTTCAATAATTGCTTTTTTTGTCATTAGTACACACAATTATACATACAAATGATATAAACATATGTATACACACATTCCCGCTGTTTGCTGGGACAGTCTCAGCTGGGAGCAGGATCGTTTGCTTTGTTGACAGCTGCCAGACTGCAGCTTTATCGATTTTTTGATTTCAATCCTTTTCCGAATCCAAGAGGACTTTATATCGCTGGCAATCTCACAATCTCATATTTGTTTTATGAATCAGTAGGAAAAATAACTTTCTTAAATAAAAGCTGTGGCTCTGCGCAAATCAATCGCTCTTGTTTTTCGCATGCAAGAAGTGCTCATGGCACAATGAGCCAAGAGAGTGCCTGTTCTAATGCGACCAAACAATTTTATTTAAAAACTTTGAGTGCCAATAATAAAATCATTTATTTCGGCAGCACAATATCTTCACGCCACACGAAGCCAAATTGATGGGCGGTTTAGTAGGCTCTCTTTCCCACTTTTGCTACACGGAACTCTAAAAATATTGTGTGTGTGTGTGACTAATAAAAAAAAGTTCCTTCCAATTGAATCATTTTATAAAACTTTCAACATTCTTGAAATTCCTTTTTTAGCTTTACTTCCGCTTAGTCATTTGAATAAAATTTGTATGTATGTATGAATGTAATTACTATGTATGGAAGTAATATGTATGTATGTAGTATGTACGCTGTTAAATATGTAGATTTCACATTGTAATCGTATTTTAAACAATTGGCAACTGTTTCAATAATTCGTTAACGACTTTGAATAAATAATTAATTAATGCTAAAAGTAAAATTCAATTAAACTATTTATTCAATTTTATTTATATTCTTTTAAAAACACAATTTTTTTAGTTCTATAGAAACTGTGTGGTTTTTGTACTGATTTCTGATTTATGTCTTAACTATCATTCGATAAAAATTAATATTCTTATCTCAATAAGGTTTTTTTTTTATTTATTCGAACCATAATTTAAAGTATTTTTTTTATAGTTACACGACTGCGTATGTAAAGCAATTGATTTTGAAATTGGTATTCCATATATTATGTGAAATTTTTTAATAGGAAGTTGCTGTCTCAATAATAATTTAGAAACTTTAAATTCTAATATGATTCATTTCAAAGCTGCCTTCTGTTTGTGAATGGCACTTCGCCCGTCCTTAATAAAACACCTCATATTTGCCAAATTGTCAAAATTATTTTACAAAAGAACTTAGTTTTTCTTCTTATTTTGTGAAAATATCATAAAATAATTTCGTACAATAGAAAGAATGTATCAAAATAACATCCTAACCTTATTACTCACATTTTACCTAGAAAATCAAATATCATGTCATGTCATGCATTGTCCTGAAATATATATGTACATATGTATGTCTGTGTGTTATGTATAAAATTTATGTAGCAGAAACAAATTTAATGCTTTAGAAAATAACTGAAAACAGCTGGCTTTCTTTTTTATAAATGTATCCATAAGGATGGTAAAAATAATAAACATCATCCATTCGCCTCACCGAAATAGTAATTCTTGAAATTTGCCAGCAAAATTATTTTTATGTTAAATTTTTGTTTTTTTTTGCTTATTTCCACAAAATAACAAGAAATCAATATTTTTGATGCTAATGTTTTCCACCAGTGAAATATTTTTATTTTATTTTGTGTTTTCTTTCTTGTAAAATTATGAAAAGCTAAAGAAAAATACAAGCAGACTGACAGAAAAAGAAGAAAATTATGTAATATAGAGTAATATATAGGGTGTTTTCTCTACCAGCGGATAGTAATATTTAGCAGATTTTGTGGCATTAATGAAAAGTTAAACAAGATAATGGAAAAGGAATTCTGGCAGGGGAGGAAAATAAATCAATTCGTTTAGGCCTGTCATATACTTACCTTATAATACTTACATTTAAGTTTTAAAATGTGGACGAAAAAGCGGTTTGAAACGCTCTACAAAACTCTTCAAAGATACCAAAGTTCTAAATTGAGCGTGAAAACCAAAAATTAGCTAAAATTTAAATTGTTTCTTGGAGTTAATTTCGTTTTTATTCACAACTAATTTTAACTCGAGTATTCGTTCTTAATAAACTATCTGTATACCCAATTGGACTTAATCAAAAAATGTACATAAGTAAAAAACTGCCCAAAGTAAAAAGTACCAAAAGCATCACTTATTTTTCATTTTATTCACCAAAACGTGCATTGTAAGTTAATTAGGCAATAAAGAAAAAAAAGTACTAAACGTACAAATTTTTTCCCGGGCTCTTGCGTCTTAAAAAGTTTGCTATTATTTAAGCTGTGCCATATACTAATCCGTCTACCAAAATTGATAAAAATGTATTGCTATAACTTATCTATTAAGTTTCTCATTAAAAAAAGTTGATATAAATTATGAGAAAAACCATGGTTATGGCAACCATAATTTAGCAACAAACCTATATTGACTTAAGTTTTTGGAGTCAAATAATACTATTAATATAATATTATATTATTATGTACATCAATATAAGTTCAAATAAATATTACGTTTATTCGTAATAATATAAAAATATTAAATCAGCTTGGGCTCGAGCTACGTACTCTAATAATAACAAGGGTCACAGTAATATGTGAATTTCCCTAATATAGAGTAAAAACAACAAAAAAAGTTAAATTACAAAGTAAAATACTTTGAAGATAACGGACTTTGAGTTTGTGTTGATTATTAGTAATTTCCACCCAGTGATGGGGAATTTCGTACTAACCAAAATAATTCTCGTATTCTATTTCCGTTGAAAACTTGGATAAATAGTTGATATTCTTCCCAATTAGTATCCACTTTATGAAAATTGTAAATATGGACAATTTAACGCTGACGAGAGGTGTAGTGGCCTTGAAATCGGTATACTGATACCTTCTGCTAAAACTGATTGGATATAATAATAATATTTTTCAAACATAAAATAACTCTTAGTAATTTGAATTTTCATTAATTCATTATACATCAGTATAAGTTCAAATAATAATTACGTTTATTCGTAATAATATAAAAATATTATTGTTTATTTAACAATTAAATGATGTCACGTTGCCTTGTGCTTAGTGGAATGCAAATATCATATCAATTAAGCTAAACATAGTATGTTTGTGTGTACAAAATTCGTGGAGTTTAAATAGAAATATATGATTAAATAGAAATATAGGATTGACAGCAAATAATTTTTAACTGTGCCGTGTATTAAATTTAAAATTATATATAACTTCTCCATTACACATATTATTTTCAAACAAAGAGCTTAAAAATTAAATTATAAAACCAACAGAAAAAAAACATTTAAAACATTCTGCATTCAGCATTCAAAAGAGAACAAACATTTTTTTAAAAACAAATATTTATGTTGGTCTTTAAACAAAGTTTGGTTCCAAACAAACTGACTTAACTAGTTTGCAGAATGTGCTGTATGCCTTTTTAAAATTAACTATAAACGTAGTCCAAGTTTTTTCAAAAATATTATGGTTAATGTTAAATGAAACCATATTGAACATATTCATACTGGCAACAATATAATGATTAAATGCAAACATTTTGTTTATGGTAAAATTATTAAGATTCCTTTGAATTCTTTGAAATACAAGTAAAACTTTCATTCCTACAACCTTCAAATATATCATGAAACATGACATTGTTAACGTTGTTAACGAAAATAGGTCACAACTGTAACTGTATCTAATTTGGGTGTAGGGTACTTGGTAGTTCTTACTTTCTTGGGAAGCCTCATCAAATATTTGTTTTCGCACGCTCTCTTCGACGTCATTCCCCCAAAAAAATTATTCTGCCAATTTGAAATTCAAGCCCCTCAAAAAGTAAATACCCTGTATTTTTTAAATTTTCCAAATAATATTGTTGCATTCAAACACACACACGCAAACACAACATTCTATTTTTATTTATTATAAACGAAATTTTTATTACATACTCGTACATATAAAAGTTTTCTGAACTCATGTAGCGTTTAATATTATTCTTGCAGAATACTTAAACAAATAATATTTTTTGTTATTGTTTCTTCTAGGGAAATTTTCTATACATTCGTTTCGCTAAATTCTAAATATAAAAAGAAAACTGTGCGTAGTTCATTTTGCCCTGCTTTATGCAAACACATAAATAAAGTCCTAAAATAAAATATAATACGAGAATTAAAGTGTATTTTTTGGGTATAAAGTTGTAAATTAACTAAAGAAAAATTTTTTAATAATTATTTTTTTTTTAATTTTGAACAATTTCGAAATGTTTTATAGTTTGACTTGTTACAGAAATTTCGAACTGAAAATTTGTAAAATGCATAACGTGAGAGGTTATGTTGTCTCCAAGATCAGGATTAGTTCCGACCTCTAATTCGATTCAGACTAAACTATTTCTGTAAAAGTTCGTGTTGGTTCTGTGTAAATAAGAAAGTGAATTATAAAAGAACTGATGTCAACTTACTCACTTATAAATTGACCCTCGCATAACATTATTTTTATCTTTCGCATTATGAATAAATGATGCTAGTTGCTCGAATAAAAAAAATTACTGCGTATCTGCATGCCAACTTCAAAAAAGCAAAAAGTTGTTTATATTTTTTTTTTTTTTTTTTTTTTGTAAATAAATAATTCGACAGTATGAACATAAGAATCTGTGCTGCAAAGCATGCTAAAAATACAATAAAAACAAAAAACTAACTTTCGCATAGTAAAATTGGAAAATAGCAGAAAGTTTTCCTTTGTTTTTCCGGGTCTTATAAAGAAAACTTAACACTAAAGAGACGTACACTACATACAGACATTTGTATGTGTGTACGTATGTACGTACAACATTTGTTAGAATGTGTTAGAAAATTTTTCATAACAAAACGGAAAAGATCTTTGCTAGAAGTGTCAAAAACTTGTAATTTTCTTTAAACAAATTTCCTTTAACAAAGTGGCAGCAGCAGAAAGATTTTTATGATTTCTCTCTTATAAAAGTAGAGATGCGGAAAGAAATTTTGGATAAAAGAAGTGTTGGAAAAAAATAATTCTAAACTGTTTTGTGTTATTTAATGTTATAGACTCTTAATGTTGTAGACCCTTTTTTGAATTCTAAAGCATCTGCAAAATCCTAAAAATATTGGTGGTATTCAGCGTTTGATGCAAATGTTGTTAGAAAGGGAAAAAAAAATCAAAATATTCTAGTTTTTTTTTTGGAAATTCCCAAGGCTTATTCATTACCAGGTGGCCTTATTAGCCTACATCTTTGTAAGCTGTGCAAATCTTGAATTGTCAAAAACTGGTTATATTTAGAAGTTTGATTAGTTTTCTATAAGAACATTGTTGCATTAGTTTTGACAGATGCAGGTAGTAGGACATAGCGGCGAATGTTATTGTTGTAGGGATAAGACTACCTGGTATGAATTTGGCTTGGTGAAACCCAAAATTAATAAAGTACACAGAAATAGCGGTTTGCTCTTTAGAAAGACCATTTGCGGCAAACACTGAGTATCACCATTTTCAAAGATCTGTATTTAAATTTCGAAGCTGTTAAAATTGTTTGTGATTTTTCGAAATAATTTTTAAGCCGAATTCAAATAAAAACACAAAACATTTTGGCATGTCGGAAAAACATTTGGACATTAAATTATCGTCTTATTTCCTTTTGCCTTGAGCCATTTTATATTTATTGATTTTTTTTTTTTTTTTGTTTGCCAGCTCAAATTATTCCACAAATTATAATATTTCATATTGTGCCATTTAAAATTACCGTCATCACCATCATCGTCATTTCCTTATTTTCCTACTAAAAGCCTTTGTTTGTTCCATTCTTGTTCATTTCTAATACAAAATGAAAATAATTTTCATAAATAAATACGGATTTTTCACAAAACAAGAACATTTGTTAACACAAAATGTATAAATATGTTGTTGTTATTGGTGTTGTTGTACAATGTTGCAATTGTAAATATATTGCTGGTCGTTCCTTTTGAGTATCATTATAAATTTTATTTCTCTGCAAAACATTTCCATTATGGATGGATGGCACAACAAATGATGCTTGTTTGCCAAATGTTGCAAATTGGTTGGAGTGTTCACAGCTTTTAACCCTTATATGCATAGCGTACCATATATGGTACTGGCCTTTTATCATGCCATATGCTGAGAAATTAAACTTAAACGTAGAATACACTCAACGAAAAAACAATTAAATTCGTTAAATCAACGAATTTATTCCTTATTTTTCACCCAAGAAACAGGTTCTTTGAATTCAACGTATGGCAATCATAGGCTTGTTGAATTCAACGTACCAGTTCGTTGAAGTTAAGAAACCATACGTTGAAATCGTACGGTAATTTTTAAGAATTTATTCCTTGATCCAACTATTCATACAACAAAATCAACGTATATTACTTAAAATCAACAAACAGGTTCTTTGAATCAAAGTAATTGTTTATTTTTTGTTTAAATATATGAACGAGTTTCTTAAATTCAACGTATTTATACGTTAAATCAAAAAACTAGTTAATTGTTTAATTCAACGAATAAAATCAAATAATGATAACTAAAGAAATAGTTTTTTTTTGATAGTTGTATAGGTACCTTATATGGTACGTCATGCATCTGCACATAGAGTTTATTATGTGAAGATGCAAGTAAAAACAAAAAAAAAGGCGTGGCAAAACGGGATAAGCACCACACAAAAATTCAGAATTGAATTGTCCTTTATTTTTGATGGCTAATGTTCTTCTTTAGTTTCCAAAATTTAAAGTTTTCTTTTCTCAAAATACCGAAATTTCAAACTCAATACAATATAAATTTATAACCTCCCAAAACAGGAATTGCCTGGCAACACTGAAAAGTGTATCTTCAATGTGTCAAATTTTCTGTCGGCTTTCAAATGAACTGTGCAGAATTTAAATTGTTTTTATCAAATAACATTGATATAATAAAAAAAAATACATTCTTCAGAAAAATATCAATAATAGATAATCCTTAAACTATTGTTTTTAGTTATTTTTATTTATTGAATTTTGTTATTTTTGTATTATTGGCTAAATTTAATTTCCTTGGTACTTTTGATTAATTAATTAATTTTTTGTTTTAACGACGTGTGAACTTCTAGGAATATTTAATTTCTGTTTTAAACATTAAAATTAAGTACACACATATGTATGTAACTACTTGTACTAGTCACTAATATAACGTTGTTTGAATTATATTTTTATTTTATTGATATAAAATATATCTACGTAATTAAGTTGATACCAATAATTTTTATTTAATTTTGAGTGTCCTTTTTTTTCAAAAAATATGGTCACCGTACATATATGGTACACAACGAAAATATGTGTTTTTCCAATTTTCTAGAAAAACTATACATTTTCCGGAAAAATGAATGCCCGATTCGTGATTAGCGACCGTTTTTACGTTAGGGTAACTTAGTCTAAACTCTGGGTATTGACCTCATGCATTTATGGGTTAAGCATAAAGATTTTCTTTAAATGTACTCGTATGTATATAAAAGTGTTGAAAACAAATTTTACTTTCCTGAGAAAAATTTTTCATTGCCTGGGAAGGATTAAAAAACCACAAAGGACCCCAATATAATAAAGGTATAGCAAACAATTTTTTTATACATAAAATAAAATCTAAAGACCAGCAAATATTTATGCTAACTTAATTTCACAGTCAATCCAGTCTACTTGTTAGCATCACTAACTTAATTTAAAGTAATGCTCCAGATTTTAATATTCCGGATATATATACATATATATACATATATAGATAGGATACGAAAGTCGAAATCAGTTCAAACGCTGGTCTGTGATTACCCCTACAATTCTGTTTGAATTAGTGTTTCCAACTTTAGTTTATGACTTCACCGGAAAAGTGTACTAAAAACGAGTTGTTTTTTGTTTTTTTTTTTTTTTTTTGAAACAGAAAGAAAGGAGTTTACCAAACAACTTATTGAATAATAAACTTGACTAAAAAAGCATACAAATGGAAACAGTAGCAGATGCTTTCTGCTTTTTTCTTTTTCTTCTTAATCACTGACATTATTTATAGAATATACGAAATATATAATCTCAATAATTTATGAGTAATTTTTCTTTATACTCGTAAAAATATATATTTGTTTTCCTTATTCATTTTATTTTTGCTAAGATATTGGAAGGTATTAAATATTTATATGTAAATGTATCGTATAAATAAATATGTAGTAAAATGCTGATTAATTTCTTGTTATTTTACAATCTGCTGCATAATAAAAAGAAAGTTTTAAACACAAGTTTCTGAATTTGCCAGAAAATTTGCAGCCTTATTCATAAACGATTGTTAAAGCTAAAGTTGCTTTGTATGGGAAACCCGATTTTAAAGCATACATTAAAGGCCGGGGCACCTAGAATCCGTCATACGTTATACGTAGCCTTTTTCAACTGACATTAACGCAATGGCGGATAATGTTGGCACAATGAGTACTTTGTTAATGGAGCGAAAATCATTGAAAATTTATTTAATTATAAACTTTTTCTTTATATTTTTTATAGCACACCACCAAAACTTTATCAAATCGAATAAATTTTAATTTAAAATATTTTATTTTTGAGCGAACAACAAATCCAAAACAAAGAACAAATCAAATAATAGTTGTCAAAGTACTCAACGTACTTTGCGTTGACTGAAAAGTAGTGTATATGATCAAGTTCATAAGAAAACATCTATTTTAACTTAGCTGTCAGTTGAAAAAGGCGACGTTAACGTATGACGGATTCCCCGGCCTCAAGTCTAGCAATTGTGTGTGGATGTACTAAAAGTTTTTTTTCAGATTTTATTACATTTTGTAAATAAAAATAAAAATCAATTTATTTGTTATGATTTAGCTAATCAACATATATGCTGCATTTTATTTGTTGCTAATACCAACTAATCAGTAAAAATTTTATTTTCGAAAACATAAATTCTTCGGTATTACTCGAAACTAAAAATCGTTTTATCATAGAAAACATTCCACATAATATTTTTATATAAAAATTATGTATAAGCTGATATCTAACTTTTTCTTTTATTTTTATTTTTAGGTAAGTTTTGATTTCCCTTGTCACTCTGGAGCCTTAAAGCATCTGTGGTTTTATGTTTTGCAAAATTTTTGTTGAATTACAAATTCAAGCGGTTTGTTGTTCCGTGAGTACTTTAAAGATGATTTCATCATAATCTTTGCATTAAATGAAACATAATTAATCTGATAAATTTGAAATAGCGCATGATTTCATAAAGCAAAAAAAAAAAAACCGCGAAATATGATGAATTAGAAAAATAGTTGAGTGACAAAAACAAAATGTATGCGTTGAAATATGTCATAAGTCATAATTTCAATGGTTTTTTTGCTTCAAATAACTGATACATTATGAAAAGTGTTTAAAATTAAAGACAATTTTCTATAAAATATTGTCAAATAATGTTCAACACAAGTGAAATCCTTTAAAAAATATTTTATTTAATGCAAACTGTTAAGAATTTTTAAAATTTACTCCATAAATTTTCGAGTATAAAGTTTAAAATTCTCAGTATTCGATATACATAAAACATCAAATGATTTTAATCAGATTGTATTCGTTATAAAATAAAAAAAAACCTGACTTGTATTTATTAATTAACTTTTTAAAATATTTGCTTTACAAATTTAAATTACTATTTGCAATATGTTTAATTAACTTGAGTTTTATAAATTGTTTTGATCAAATAATCAAATTTAGATATGTAAATCGTTATTGATTTTCAATTAAAAGTTTCTTCATACTTGTACCATGACAAGTTGTTTGTACAATCATCAATCAAAAGTATGTAAGCAAACATAAACTTTATATTTCGTATTACATACATATTAGTTAGAGATTTGCTCGTGACTAATTCACAATTAAACACAAAGAAAAATAAATTATTCTCATGCGCTAACTTATTAAATTCAAATGCATGGTGATAATATTTACGTCGAAAAAGTTATGTTTGTGACAAACTCATTATGGTTGTAATGAACTTCGTATGATTGTCGCAAATTTACTATTGCTGATTTGCAAGAAACAACGAAAATGCTCCGCGAAAATTGCGACAAGTAATGATAAGGACCAGGGGGTGGCTAGATGCACATGGATTGCAGCTCGCAATGCACAAAAGGGAGATACTATTTACCCGTAGAGATAGATGTACGCATAGGTAACGTAACACTTACTACAAAAAAAGAAGTCAATTATCTCGGAATAAGACTGGCTCCAAAACTGACATTTACAAATCAGATCCAGTTTGCTGCGAAAAAAGCTGCAAATATTACAGCACATCTGAGCAGATTGATGGCAAATATCGGCGACCCTATTTCAAGCCGAAGAAAATTTCTTATGGAGTCCTGCAATAGTATATTATTGTACGGAAGCGAAATATGGGCACATGCACTGAAAAATAAATGCAGGGCGAAAAATCTAGTCGCAGTGCAAAGAACAGCAGCACTAAGGGTCACATCAGCATACCGAACTGTATCCGCATTAGCAGTCCTTGTAATTGCGGCAATGAAGCCTATAGATTTACAAGCAGCTGAACGAATGGAAATTTTTAACACAAAATTAATTAACCACCTATAAGCAGAAGAAATAGAAGCCATTAAACTGCAAACCACAGAGAAATGGCAAACACGATGGAATAATTATAGTTACGGAAGATGGACTTTCAAACTCTCCCCAATATCACGAAATGGACGGAACGAAAAAATGGAAAAGTCAACTTTTACATAACACAGATGTTATCTGGACATGGTTATTTCAGAAAATACCTCTACAAAATGGGGAAATGCAATAACCCTTTCTGTATTTACGTTCTTCAGTTGTTGCCATTGGCTCAATATCCGCAGACAACTAGAAACACAAACCAGGGAATTAACTGCTGAAAATATCATTGAAAAGGTGATAAGCAGCGAGGAAAATTGGAAAGCAATCGAGCAATATATTGTAAAAGTTCTCCGCTCCAAAGAGCGGGACCTTGACGCATCTGATCTAGCCGTATCCACACTAAGAGAAGGTTAACTTACCAAACAACAGGATCCACCTGGAAGTAATGCTAGTAGCGGTGCCCAGGTAGGCAATATATCCTAGGAGGGATAAGGTGGTTTTTTAGCCGGTAAACGTTAAGCGGGGCCCGGCATAAGGCACGGGTGACGTAATGCATTTTCCCAACGTTACACCCAAAAAAAAAAAAAAAAAAAACTATTGCTGTTTTTAAATTTAATTAAATTATTACCACCAACAAATTTTTTCGTTCGTTATTTAAATATTACTGAAACCACATAAAGCACTTGTGTTCTACTTCTCACTCCGATAATATTTAAAACACAAGCGAATCTTTTAACAAAACATACTGACGATATTTTGTTTGTCTCGATATGACCATTGAAATTAATATCTACGAAACTTACAATAACAATTAAGAATTTTCAAATTCTTCGATCGAAGTTAGAGATGAAAACGAATCACGTGATTCGTGCAATTTTTTTTAAGTCTGCGCTCATAATCCGGGTAGATTTTTCAAAAAACCAAAATTTTTTGTTTTTTTTTTTTTTGAAAATGTAGAAGGTTTAACTCTTTTACAGCAGTATTGAGGTACCTCCGGTGTTAAGTAGACGCATTAACTTTGTTAAGCAGTATTAGCAGCTCCTCCTAACGAAGGTGGGGCGATGTTGTGTACATTAGCTTGGAACAGCATCAAGCGCTGCCTTCATCACTTAAATAGTCCGACAATACAATAATTTTTAATTTTTAAAGATCAGTACTACAAGCAAACTTTGAGAGTTTGCAAACAAACAAAAAGTTCTGCAAGGATCTTTAATTTCCCTGAGATTACCACATTTTCATCGCCAGCGCTCAGGGCATCCTTTCATGTTTTGACTATTTTTCCAAAAAATAATTTCATATAATAAAAAAAAATCAATTCAGAAACTTTAAGCTGATTTAAATTCCTTGGATTTGCAACTATTATCTTACAGTTGGCAGAACAATTGCAACTCCATTTAATTGAAACATGAACGTATGCCGAAAAATATGACTACACATGAGTGTGCGTGCCATAGTCCTTTTTGTGTCTCTTATTCGTGAACGTGCATTCGCGTGAGCAATTTTAAGATCCCATTTCTAATTTCAACACGGCAAAAGCGAATGAATATCTACTTATTTTATTTTTTTGCATGCTATTTTTACAAACATGTGTCAAATATAATTATCATAATTTCAATTTTATTATCATTATTATTATTACGATTTTTTTTCTCATGTCTGTGTTTGTTGTTGCTGTCGCTCACAATTAAATTTTTGTATGGCCTGGCAATTGTTGACATCAATTTTCATTTGCAAAATGTAAACAAATAATACGGTAGTAGGTATTGTTTAAAAATACATCTACAAAAAGCATACAAAATCATTTAGTTCACAAAACATTTTATTAAGGTTATTCAATAAGAGTAGCAAATTTGAAATACAACTACTGATGTGCCTTTCTTTTACATTACTGTTGAACATACCCATCTGTTCAAACAGCATTTTATAGAAATTCTAGTCCGCCTAAATTAATACATAAATCAAAATAAAGGTGAATACCCTGATGAAAACAAATTACAATTAAACGCACATAAAATGCACAAGTATTAAGGAAACGTCCCATCCATTCCCCCCTAAAAAAAACCCTATTGATAGATAGAGGAAGAGAATATTCAATAACTCACATGCATTCATTTGCATGCAAATGTTTATGCAATTTTCAAGTGGGTGCGAGAATCTTGATTATTGAAATTTATATCCAAACAAAACAATAATAAAAACTGCAGCACTCATCTTCATTTCTATGAGAGACAATGATAAATGGCGTATGGCATAGAGAACCCAAACAATTGCTTCATACATACTTACAGGCATAGATAAATCGTTAAAAGGCGCCAATAATCTGCAACAGTAGGTTAGTATTGTTTAATGCTCATTTCAACAAAAGAGCCAAATTAAATTGTAAACGAGTGAACGAACATGTTTGTTTATGCACTTAACTTTTATTGATACTTTTTCATTTGTATTAAATCAGGTCAGTGACATTTTAACATAAAATATTCAGTTGTATGTTGCTGCTGCCATTAAATTCTCTTAAAAAATTTTCTTACTTTCCTGCTTTCTTAATTGAAAAAAAAAAACAATTAAATGTGACAATTAAATATTTCCAATTTTAATTGGCTCATAAAGAGAATATTCAAAAAAATAAAAGAAAAACTAACATTGTTGAAAGAAAACAAAATATAAATTAGTGTTATAAATAGTCAATGAACTCTGTACATTGAATATGTTGCAAGTTACAATCCGAAACTGTTGAGAAAAACTTTGCCAAACCGTTATATTTAAAATTTAGTTTTTATTATTTTTCTTTCATTCTTTAGTTCGCCATTTGGCATTTATGTAATTCCTTTTTTGGAAATCTCAAAAGTAATACAATCAACTACCAGTTTTATTGTGAAAATACCCTACCGTTGACAACTAAATTGTACTATAATTTTGGAGCAAGATTCACAAATTAAGTAACTTTAACATTAAATTACTTACACTCACCGTACTGAGTCAGTTATAAAAATTCATGAAGATTCTCAAATGAAAAATTCAAGTTAAGCAAAATGCATTTAGAGTTTTTAAATAGTTAGACCGTATATGGTCGATATTAGCATTTTAGTGCTTAGCTTAGATTTAGATATTTTTATAGAATTTTTTTACAAATTAAAAATGCATAAGGAAACACTTTTTTTAGGAATAAAAAAATTTTGGTTGTTGAGACATAACTACGTTGCATTACATAAGGTTTTCCAATAATGATGACATGATTTTAAAGTGACATTTCGGCCATTTGTAATATGTCATTTGTTTTTCATTGTATTCAGTAGTGTTTACAATTTCATCATGGAGAGATATACGAAAGAACAACGTTTACAAATTATTCAGTTTTATTATCAAAATAATCGTTCTCCAATTGAAACTTATCGTGCGTAATCATCTTCTCCGATGAGGCTCACTTTCATTTGAGTGGTGCGGTAAATAAACAAAACTGTCGATTCTAGTGCGAAGTAAATCCACAGTTTATTCATGAAAAACCATCGGTCCGTACTTCTTTCGAAATGAAGCTGGTAACACCGTTACTGTCAATGGAGAGCGGTATAGATCGATGATAACCAACTTTTTATGGCCGAAATTGGAAGAACTTGATCTTGACAACGTTTGTTTCGAACAAGACGGGGCTACGTGCCACATAGCAAATGCATCAATTGAATTATTGCGAGAAAATTTTTGGAGATTCGATTATTTCAAGAAATTGTGATATTGAATGGCCTCCAAGAAGTTGCAATTTAACACTATTAGACTATTTCTTGTGGGGTTATTTGAAATCATTGGCCTTTCGAAATAAACCAGACTCTCTTCAAGCTTTACAACTGAATATTGAACGTGCCATTGATGACATTCGACTTAGTTTAGTGGAAAAAGTGCTCGAAAATTGGGTACATCGAATACGTTCCTGCAGAAGAAGTCATGGAGGCCATTTGAATGACGGCTGACTTCCAAAACGTCAATTGCTTTGTGTTTGAACAAAGCATCATATTTCATAACGCCGCTGTACAATAATTGTACAATGTATACCATTTCAAAACGCCGCCGCTAAGTATTTTTAACGCAGTAAGAAAGCAAAGACGGCATCGCTTTTATAGTTGTTGCATTGCTTCGGAACTTTGCATATGTATGTGATTTAAATACAGTAGCAATACTGTATACAAACTTTGTATACGAACGTTTTGGAAGTCAGCCGATGTTTTATTTAGATCTTAATTTCCTTTACAATAAGTGTGTGTGTCTTTTTTTAAGTAATCATATCACTCTTATTAGAAAACCTATTAGAAGCGTAATGTATCTTGAGGTAATTGCGTGGCAAACGTTGCAACATTTTTACTAGTCACCACCAAGCCGAATTCAGTATCAGGTGGCCTTATAAGCTTACGTTATCATCAGCTGTTCAAGCTTGAACTGTCAGAAATGGCGTATATTGAGCAGTTACATTAGCTTTCTTTATATAATTCTATAAGAACATTGTTGCATTTTCTTTGACAGTTGGAGGGAAAGTTAGTGGTGAATGTTATTGTTGTAGGGTTATGGTTACCTGGTATGAATTTGCCTTGGTCACTTCAAGTGAACATTAGCTTCTTGCCAATATTTTTTATGGCCTTTTAGAAAATTTTATGAAAAATTTAATACATATATGCAAAAAATTTAAATATAAAAATTATGTTAAAAAAAAAAAAAAAAATAGATAACTAAAGGTGCATTGAGTTGCCTTTAAAACCGTCACAAGTTGTTTGCCTTTAGAATGTCAAACAGCTTATGTATGTTTGTCCCTTATAAAGGCATAACAATACCAGGAACTCTAAATTTTTTCTTATACATACTTTAAAATCTTGAGAATTTCTCCTCTTTGTTTTGCAACAACTCCACTACGGCACAAAAAAAAAAGATACAATATTGCAAAAAAAATCCAATTTCTATATACAAACAGACATATTTGGACAACAACCAACAGACAGAAAGAACAACATCATCATCCTCTTCATTGTCGTCTACCAACAACATCATTTTTGTTGGCACCATTTATTTATGTTTGATTATATGACTCAATATCTAGACTATAAGACGTCGCTGTGCAACATAAAACTGTACCCCAAAATTTAAATCTAAAAATAAGAAAAAAAAAATATAATATTTGTATTTAACAACTTTTAGGTAGAGCGGTAACATACTTATAAATACAGGAAACAAACCCCAACAAGACATACACACATACTGACATCCATCCATCCATCCATAAATACAAAGAAAGAGTTGAAAAAACCAAGGTGCGCTTAATATGGCCCCCGCGGCACAAAATGATTGAGAAACTCTTATTTTTTAAACAAAAAATTCATTAAACCTACATGAACATGTAATCGCCATTTAAATTGATTCTATTCTAAAAGATGATAATTTAAAAAATCATGAATTTCCTTCAATCAGAGACTATCCCTGCTATGCATAAACGATTTGTAAAGTTAAAGTACACATTAAAAGAACCCTCGTGCATGAAAATAAATACTAAATAATAATCGTTTAACATCATCGGACTATAAGTGGGCAAAGTTGATGTTAGGAAGTAAATTGGCTGTCAAATGATGAAATGTCAAGAATTTAGCTGTCATCTCCTTTGACATTTATTTGGTAAAAAGTTGCGAAATTAAAACGGTGGAACGCTACACTTTTGAGCAAAGAATTTTAAGTGTGAAAATTTACTATCATGAGAAATTTCCCAGCCGCGTAATATCTCGATTAGCCGCCTCCTTCATGTGATTTAACGCCGCTGGATTATTTTCTATGGGGCCATTAGAAAAAGGCGACGTATAACGTATGACGGATTCTATGTGTCTCGGCCTTTAAGCCCGTGAACAAACCACAAACAACTGACGCTCTGAAAGATGAAATTTGGCGCTGCATTGATGAGATAAGCGAAACTTTGTTTCAAAATGTGGTTCAAAATTTTATGAAAAAAGGGCGGATGTCTGCCGACGTACTAGATTCCATTATTAATTCCCATATTTCTACTTTACATTGGTATCAATAAAATTGAATTTGCCAACAAATAAGTGTTTTTGAGCCAATTTACTTCCTAACCTCAAATATGCCCAACCTTTATAAACGATAATTAGACGATTTCAAAGCTATTGTGGTGTTAATGTACGAATTTGAGTATGGAAACCCCGGTTTTATTGTGTACTTTACTATTATAAATCGTTTATGAATAAGGAGGATAATTTTTACTCGCATATTCTATTCGAAATAATGAAAATTAATGATCACGGTAAAAAATAAAGAAAACAAATTATTATTATTCATATTCTTTTTTATCATAAGTTATCTCTCAGATTTTTTAAACTGTTTAATGAAAAATAAAAACTTTTATTTTCAATGCAATAAAGAACAATTTGTGTACATACTTTATTGCTTAAGTCAACAGAATACAATTCTTATCATTCATAAATATACTGTTTTTTAATTGCAACTAACGCAAGAACTCTTAACACTTAACAAATTCTGCATGAGTATGAGTGTCATAAAGAGTTGTTTAAAAAAAGAAATCTTCGAATCTTGCTATTTAATCTTCATTCACGTCACAACCTGTTAATTGTATTTAATTCTTTAAAATCTTTAACTTTTCACACTTTTTATAAAAGAAAATTACATTAAACTGTTGTTGGCTCTAAAAGAGTGTGAAATTTGATGCTTTAACAAGCGGCTTATAAAATATCCTCGAACAGGACAGGACACCCAAAAGAAAATGGTTATAAGTAAAACATACTTTACCTGTTCGAGCACACCACTACCACGATAATTTACTATAAGCCTGAAATTGAATACAATTGTTATATTGTTGTTGCTGAACAATAGCACGTGCTATAAAATGGCCGAAAAGAAAATATTGTTTCTTTCTTTCCAGGTATTTTATTTGCTAAAGGATATAAAATAAAAAAAAAACATTTGTTTTCTTTGTAGGAACTCCTGCTGAGCATTTCTTTAAAGTGCAATTGAATTTATAAGAAAAATATGTTTGTAATGACTTGCAGGTGTTGGGAAAAACCTTTACACCTGCCCTTTTGTCTGCAAAACTTGTGCAGTTCAGTTGGTATCAGTATGAATACATGACCAGTGTGCATTTCACACACAACAGGCTGCTTTATATCTTTTTATCTGAAAAGAAAACAAAATAAACTGGCATCATGAATATTAAATCAAGGTTAAATAGTGTCAAAAATTCATCAGACTCTCTTACAACAACTACTCGAGTTTATTCTTTTTTTTTGTGTTTTCTGTGCCAAACAAAGTTTTAATGCAGTAAATTATTTTTCCTCTTCTCTTTTTTTTTGCAAAGCCCGTGGTGATCTTAGGGTGCCACTTGAGTAGTGACAGTAAGCAGAACTGTAAAGGAAGCATAACTTTATTGTATACAGAAGGCGACTAATGAATTCCTATTTTTGTAAAATGAAACGAAATTTTCGTTTAAAAAACAATAGAATTACGAAAGTTTTTATATGTTGTCAATTAAAATTTTCACACGAAATTTTCGTTTCTTTTTTTTAAAGTCTGTAATTTCTTTTGTACACTATTTTTCCGAAAACTTTCGACAATCGATATCTATTCAATTCGAACTAAAACTTCTGAATGAAATTTCTTCAAGTCCAAAAAGGGACAGAATAGAAAAGTAATTTTGAAAAGAATTTTAGATTTCAGAATAACCATAAAACTATTTTGCGAAAGAAATATCGTCAACGATAGATCTCGAACCGATTCGAAGCAATTTTTCATGTAAAAAAAATACCGAAAATCTATATTTATAATAGTTTTTACAACAATTTCACATTTGATAATAAAGGATCAAATTCTCCGATTTATTTCTTTTTGACGACGATATCTTCTCTCTAACGAATCAATCGACTTTAATCATTGTGTTTTGCTTTCAGGTATAACGGATGTTTGGATTCGGTATTTGCTGTTTTACATTAAATCGGAAAAGTTACTAAAGTAAAGCTTAATATTGTTTCAAACAAATAAATTTTCAAATATTTTACATACGAAAATTTTCGAAATTTACCACATTGAATCAGTTTATATTTGCAACATATCTAAATTATACAAAAATATTATTTGGGCTTAAGTTCAGATTTTGATGAAGTAATGAAAAATAAAAAGAGTTTTAAGAAGATTAGACTACCAGAACGTATAATCAGTATACCGATTTCAAGACCGCTACATCTTCCATCAGCGTTCATGGTTGATCGTTTCTACGACTAATTACAAAAGAATAACAACTATTTAACAAAATTTTCAACAGAAATAGAATTTAAGAATTTTTTAGAAGTATAATTTATTAAAATTTTACATGTTGAAACAAATAATTTATTAATTTGTTTAGCTTTTGTGCGAGTAAATAAATAATATCCCAGCGGCGAAATTTTGAAGGCCTACATTCATAAGGCATTCCGTAAGGGCTTCATAGAGCTTCATTTAGATCTAGTACTTATGCTCGCTTGCTTTCTAAAGAAGGCCTTATAGAAGGACTACCTACTCTCTTCTTTCAAATGTGATTTTTATTATGTGTATGTATACTAGTGATGTTACTAATATCAATTTTTAGTACTCGCGAATACGAGTACGAATATTTGAAACAATATTCGCTGAATACGAATACGAATATAACTTTTAATGTTTAGAGCCACATGATATTTCAAATTTAATTGGAAAAAATCCCTCCCTTTGCGTCAGTAACAATAAATTGAAAAAAACTTTCACACTACTTTAGGAATTTCTCAATATTATGACATTGAGATGCTGAATTTGAACATTTTTAAATTATTTTATCTAAATACATACTTTCAGATTTTGTTTTTCTTACTCTGCTTGCGCTTTTAATTAGTAATTCAGAGTTGTTTGGGAAAAGATATTTTCGCAGATTGCTCAACCACATGTCGCGGTGGACTTTCACATATTAAATTTTAGTTCATACATTTTTGAAGTCCAACATTCCTCTACTTAGACTTGATTAATAATTTAACATGATATTAATTTACAGATAGGGTGTCCGCCGGGAAGGTATACTACTTTGTTTTGTCGCCAATTTGGTAAACATTAGTCTTGACAGTTCATATTTGGCAGTCGTGGCAAATTTATTATGGAAAAATATTCGATAAACCAACGTGTTTTAATCATTAAAACATTTTATCATAATCAATCATCGATTACTGTGACTATGAACAAATGTTGATTGGCCTCCACGGTCGCCTGATTTGACTGCTCCGGACTTCTTTTTGTGGGGATATCTGAAAAGCAAGGTTTATGCAAACAAACCAGAAACGCTTAAGCAACTCAAACAAAATATTCGCGATGAAATTAATGAAATACCGCGTGAAATGTATGAGAATGTAATGAAAAATGTGCTAGAAAGGGCTCGCATTTGGGAGGCTAACAGAGGCGGATATTTATCTGATATTGTATTCCATACATAATTGCCGACATTAAATAAAACATTTATCAATATAAGATCCATTCTCTTTCATTTAATCAAAACTTAAAAAAAGTGGTATACCTTCCCGGCGGACACCCTGTATAAGACTTTAACTTTTAAATGATATTTACGAAATGTAATTTTCGTAGATAAAGGGCTTTCTTTCTTTAAATAAAAGTTATAAATTAATATATTTTTGTACATTTTATGTACTTTTTTAACTTTTTATTGATTTTTTTTTTTTTGGAAAATGTATGTGCAAATTAATCGAGAAATATTCGCTTGAATTTGGCGAATACGAATACGAATATCTTAAAAAAGGCGGCGAATAGTCCAATAATCTAATACGAATACGAGTATTCGTAACATCTCTAATGTATCCATCAATAAATAAATAAATAGTTATCAACAACAACTCAGCAAATGTAAAGAAAACCCTGAAAGTCAACATATTCCTATTTTGTAGAGTTGATATTTTGGCACTTTCATGGGTATTTACTACGTTCTTGCATTTCTAAAAGAAATTTAAAAATAAAAATGTGACTGAATAAGGCCTTCTATCAGGCCTGTGTAAGAAGGGAACTTAGAAGTCTTTCACTGGCTAGACCATCGTGTGTAAAAAATTTGTGAGTATGGAATGGGGCAAGAGGCCAAGTAAGGCCATCCAAAGGGCCAAAGAAGGCCTTCCAGAAGTTATGTTAAATAAAATCTTTTATTATTGGAACACAAATTAGTTTTTCACGTCTAGAAATACAGCGATCAACGTAGTTAGATATCGAGGATCGGAACGTATATATAACGAAACAACTTTGCTTGCTTGTAAGTAAAAAAGTCTTTAAATTCATTTAAACTTTAAACAAAAAAATCAAACTTTAGCCAAAAAAAAATCTATTAATTCCTTTAAGTGTCATGCTAATTGCGTGAAAGCCCTTGAACTAAAATAAAACTATAATTTCTACGCTAAAAAAAAAAGAAATTTTTGCAACTACCAAGAATCAACTAAACAAAATTGTCTTCTTGATTGCAGCCAAAAAAAAAAAACCAAAAAGAAGGTTAAACTCACTGACAGACTGAGTGGAGTAACTTAACATACTTTATCAATTTCCCCTGCAGAATGCATTTTTAAAAACCGGCAAAGAAAACATTTTAGCGTTTTAATGTTTTTTTCCCATTTTTTCGTTTCGTGGTGCCACAGTTTATTTGTACTACAAGTATTTGTTTGTGTTATTGTTATTTTTACCAGTATTGAAGAACAAAAAAGAAAGATAGAAAGAAAGATAAGCGGGTTATTTATATTTGGCATGTTTGTATGTACAGTGCCAGCTCGCTAGACCGAATTAATGATTGCAGACAATGATTCGGATTACTGGATGTGCTGCTATTATGTATTATAATTCACTATATTCGAAAATAAAATACAAGCCAGGATTTCAAAACAAGTTTATTTTATTTTTTTTAATCAAGATTGAAGAAAATTAAACGTTTTTTATTAAATACATATTTTTGTTTTTTTTTTTTAAATAGAGACATAAAAATATGTATATGTACTTACAACCATATACATATGTATGTATGTATATACAATGTCCATCATAGAAGGCTCTACATCTCAATGATGTCCCCTTAGTTTTAAAATTCCATACATGGTGTTGTAAAAAAAAAACAGACGCAACAATAAATAAGAAAAGTACAAATAAAAAAAATTCGGTTTAGCGAGCTCACAACCAATGCGGACTATAAAGTATGTAATACGTCATAAATTCAGTTCGGATTACTGGATATTTCGGATTACACATCTTCGGATTAGCGAGATGGCACTGTACATACTTCTTATATTCAAGAACCCATAGTGAGTAGGTAAATGAGTGTGTCAGTCGAGTTAGGCAAAAGATAGAGTACAAGGACATTGTCGAGTTTGTCCTTTTTTTTGTATGGAATGATTTATAATGTGTGAAAACTGGTGTTGTTTGAGGTTATAAATCGATGAAATTGAACAACAACAAACACAACACCAATAACTGGTAAAATATTGTTTGAACTTTAAAAATAATATTAAAACTTTAAATTGAGTCTCTGTTATTTTAACAAGGTTGCATTTTCTTGTTAAGTTTGAAGTGTGAAGTTTGTATTAAACAGTTTGTAAAAAAGAATGTTCGAACCAATTCGACATTCCTTTTTTTTTGTGTTAAGTAACTGGAGAGAAAAGGGTAGTTTAAAATTTAGTTATAATACATAAAGGAATTTCAATTAGTAGTTGAAGCCTTGAGGCATAGAAATAATTTATGCAGTATATATTTTTTAAAAATTAGAATTAAATTTTAATTTGAAGGATTTCTTCAATAAAGAAAAAGGAACCAAATTTCTCCACAAATTTTATTTTTATTCAATTTCTTTAAAAATGTTTTTCTTTTTGTTTATCAAATCGATAATAAATCAAACACATTTTTCAAATTTGATAAAATCTATGGGTCTATTCAAGGAATTGATGATTCCGAAAATTTTACCAATTTTTATTTAATCGTATTTTTTTACAATAAAAAAATTATTTAAGTTTTAATTCTTATCACTTCTTATTAAAAACATTAAAATCATATAAATTTTCTTAAGAAATCTTTGTGACAATGAAGTTCATTAATCTCACTAACATACGTAAAGATATCCTACAAATACCATAATAGCATCAAGTATCCTTATCTTTTACAAAGTGTTTTGTTGTTGTTGTTGTATCCTACATCTTTTTGAAAAGAAATCCCAAATTGTTACTTGATTTCTGTTTTATTCCCTTAACACATGATAAAAAAGAAAAGTGAAAAAGGAATGAAAAGGCAGGCAGGCAGCTGTAATTTTATCTTAAAGACTGGTGTTTCTTTCAACATTATTTAATGCTCAACTTACACTTGAAAACTGTGTTAGTAGCAACAGCAGGTGACTTATTTGCCACTTTTATTTCTGTCTTGTTTTTTTTTTCTTTAACATTTAAAATTCCAATAAATTTGTTTGCCTTTTCTTGTACATTTTTCCATTTTTTGTGTTTTTTATCCTCTACAACAAACAATGTAACGATTTAGGGGAAATCAAATCTTTGTTTCCTTTGTTGTTTTTAAGGGGGAATTTTCAATAAGGCTTTTCGGAAGTAAAGCTACTAAATAAGTACAAGTATGGTTGTTTTTCACATGAAATTAAATAAAGCTGTGTTTTCATTCGCTAATTTCTAAGATAAATGTTTAATTTCTTTAATTAAAATTATAATAAATTTCGCTAGAAAATGAAAGTTTTTACCTTCACCCAATTGCTGTTAAGAAAGTGTAATAATTGCGTTTTATTAAACGTTCCCCTATTCTGTGTTTAATTTCTTTTTGTTAAATCTTAAATAAGCAAAATAAGTTTGCAAGAGAATAATTCCCAACTTGAACAAATAATCAATGAAATAAAGTACTTTAAATCCTTGAAATTTATTTAATGAAATATTTTATTAGTTCGCAAGGCATCGCAAGAGATTCAGAGGCGAAAACACCATCTGACACGCCAGTCAATTCCTACACAGTGAAAACAGTGCCTAATAAATACCTAATAAAATAGAACAACATTAATAAGATATCTCTACGATTTTTTTTCAAGAAGGAAGTCTTATTATTTTAATAAGGAAATCTTTTTGAAAAAATCAAGAAGGAAACTTATGGTTTTTATTATGGTTTTACAAATTTTATGTCATCAGAACGTCATGGTGCGTCCGGAATGCTTATTTACAACATGAAGTTGTATTATCTGGATGAGGGGTACTGAAAACATTTTTATAAAATTTACGTCTGTTGGGACTCGAACCAAGGAGCTTCGGTTTCGTAAATAGGCACTCTAACCCCCTCACTACTACAACTTGCTACATGTTAGTAGCCAGTTTAAGAATATTATTAATGGCTTCGTTAGTCAAATCGTATCGTATTTTGAAGTTGTCATATCGTTTAAGTTCGGATGGTAGTTAGTAAAAACGTACGCCTACAAATAAATGTGACATATGTGTGTGTATGTATGCAAGCCAAAATTTGACGTTTGGCAAGTAAAAATCAATTTTCTGTAGATTTTTACGTAGCAAACGATGCCAATACATTTTCAATAAGCATCAACATGTTTATTAAATGTTACGGATTTTGTCAGCTGATACACAACTCTACGATACGATTTGACCATTACACATGATCATACAGGAACCTAATGAAATCAATAAGGAATACCTTTGTGAAAAAATCAATAAGATGGCCTAATGAAATCCATAAGAAATCCCTTTTTTATACAATTCATATGAAAAGCTAATAGAATCAAATAGTTTTTCTCTATGGATTGTTTTTTTGGTGCCAAAAATAACGGAAATTGGGTAAAAAAAAATTGTAAATAACAAGTTTCCTTCTTGATTAAATTAAAAAGATTTACCACATAAAAATAATAAGAAATCTCTTCGGAAAAATCTTCGCATCTTTCTGCTGGGATACCCCTTAGCCTAAAAACGTTTCATAGAGAAAATCTTCTTGATTCTATTAGGCAGTTTTGGCTCTGTGTAGATGCCCCAAATTATGTTGTGCCAACTATCAGAAACTTTGGCTAAATTTTCCTTGAATACTGAAATAATTATTCTTGATGATGATTTTATTCAATCAAATCAAAGTGCAACTTGAAATTTTTGCAAACATTTAAATTTTCATATTTGGAATTATTTTAAAATTTTCTTTTGAAAGAGTTTCATTGATTATCGTTCTGCTTTGCTTATTGGCAAATAATATATTGATTTCGAGTCCAGAAATTTACAACAACTCGCCATTGTTCCAGACTGTTATTTATAAAAACCAAACATGTATACTTTTGCACCAAAGATTATTTTTAGATTTTTCAAAACATACATAAATAAGTACATAGTATGCCGCGAGGACCCCAATCCCAACAACTATGTACATATTAAATGAGGCGAAACAAAAAGTCAAAGAAAAAAACAATAAACAGATCGTTTTAGGGGGAGCCTGAAGCTACAAAAAAATGGTAAAGAAATTGTCTGTAAACAGAAGTTTTAGAATGCCTTCATTAAAAAAAGAAAAAAAAACACTTACAAACGCAACGAATATCAGACTCGTACTTGTTCTGTATCTTTTAAATCTCATGTAACATTTAACAGAATATTTTCAATTTCATTTACTAAATTTATAAAATACAACATATTCTTTGTACGATGTTTTCTGCTTTAGAATTAGTGATGTGCACCACTCAAAAGAGTAGCGTGAATCAGGCGTGATCCGCGATGTTGTGAATGACTTCCATTCAAACATTTACTTAGAAACATGTTTAATTTCACATTAGCAACAATGTTTATATGATCTACAGCACAACACAATAACTTACTTTTACGGCAGTCGTTATCGAAAGTTGCATTCGAAACCAAACTGGAGATTTTTACGAATATTTTTTCTTATAATGGCAATATTCGACTCATCCTCCGATTCTGAAGACAAAAGAATACAAAAAATATTTGGATAAATTTTAATTGAAAGTTTTCTGAATTTTTTCTTTAACAATTTTATAGTTTTTTTCGGGAATTTATTTTAGTTTGGTTTATCTTTATTATCACATCCTTAATATAAACTACGACCGAATACCATGATCCAAAAAACTGCAGTCATCGGAAATTTTCTCAACACAAACATGCATGTACTATGTGTTTAAAGATAAATATGTGGAGAAAATATGTTTCGTTGTTAAATTTTATAGTTCATTAAAAATTGAATTTTGGTTACACATACAATCTCGGTGGGATTTTAGTAGATTTTATTCGAAATTTGTATAAGGTTTTCCAATAGGGATGATATGATTTTGAAGTGACGTTTCGGCCATTTGTGATCTGTCATTTGTTTTTCATTGTATTCAGTAGTGTTTGGAATTTCATCATAGAGAGGTATTTTATTATTTTATTATCAAAATAATCGTTCTCCAATTGCAACTTTAAATTGCAACATTAAATAAAAAACTTTTAATATTGTTATTTTTTAAGAAATTACTTCTAGACAGGCTTCCAAGGTCATGTGAAAGAATTTAAATGCAAATAAAATTCAATTTATATTTCATTTATTTATCCGACGTTTCGTACGTATTTTCCAACATCTTCAGGATAAATAAATAAAATAAAATTGTATTTTATTTACATTTAAATTCTTTCACATGACCTTGGAAGCCTGTCTAGAAGTAATTTTTTAAAAACAACAATATAGTTATGTAAAAAAAGATCGATAAATCACATAAAATATATAAAAAACTTTAAAATTTCCTTAACAATAAATGTGTTTTTTTTAAGAAATCATATCACACTTATTCGAAAACCCTTTATTAATTGGGTATGTTATCACGTTCAATAGAGCTACCTAACAAGTAGTGAAAGCAGAATATACATCAATATTAACGAGGTTTAGCGGCTTCTACCAAAAACAACGTTTTTTTCTGTTCATCAGTGTATGCTAAAATCTAAGTGATGTTGAATATTAAATTTTCCTTTTGCCCTTATAAATAAAAAAAAATAAATTTTAATTAAATCAGGTTTTCATCAGATCTCTAAAAATATTTGATGTAATTTATTAATTGAATCTTAAAAAAATGGCCAATGTATATTTTAATAGAATCTTCACATATATATGAATTAAACTTTAATTGCTTCATTAAATAATAAATCGATTAATCTTTAAGATTATCTTAATAATGATTAACTAGAAAAATTGCAAAATGTGTTCACTGAAAACTGTTGACTTGGAACAACAAAGGCTTTTTAATCAAATTCACAATTTTCGTAATTGAATTAAACTCCAATGAATAAATACATTAATTTTAATGATCGCGAATAAAATTCTCTTACACTCTTTTCAATATGTTTGATGGTGATGGAAACTTTTCATTTACCATCCCATCTCTAAACTTTAAAGACAAACAAGCCTCTAGGCATTCTAACAAATTGTATGTAACTGCAACTGTTGCATGACAACTGCATCTACTTGCAAGAGAGAGAGAGAGAGATAGAGAAATTTTCTGAGCATGTGTTTTGTTACCTCGTAACTAAAAATAAATGCCTCTGGTTAATTTTAATAAAAACAGACGGGTGCAGGCCTGCAATTCTTCACATTTTCGTTTATTTCCTTTTCCTTTTTTATTGTGTAAATTTTAAAATTTACACTTGATTTGGGGCAAAATTTTTAATTTCTATAATTAATTTCTCATGCATGCAGCAAATCAGAAGGTGACTGAGAATGCGATAGAAAGAGAGGAAGTATTTTGTTGCAGTTGAAACCAATACTTTCAATACTTTTTAATTGCATTTTGGTTTGTTTGAACAAAACTGCAGCAGCAGGTTTAATTTTTTTGTTGTTGTTGTTTTTGTTGCTGCTGTTGTTATTGCCGGGTAACCTCAATTGCATTGTTGTTTACATTCAATTGTCAATTGTACTTTTCAATTCTATAAATATTTACCTGGTTTGTATTAAACAACAATACCATAAAGTTGTAACAACGACAATATGGAAAAAAGTGAAATAAATTTACTTTTCTTTTTTTCTTTTTTTTTTGGTTATTGTGGGGCTTTAAAGCTGTTGGATCTGTTGGCATTATAAAAATTATATTGATTTTATAAAGTTAATTGTTGGCATACATTTTAAAAACAATAAATTGATAGTGATGGGATTTTGCATTAAAACTTAAGATTTGTTGTGGATGTTAAATACAATTAAGCTTTTAAAGTTTTTGAATCAAAATTGTATTTGTTGTAGCTTTTATTGTAACTTTTTCATTTCGTATAATGGAACCGAGGAGTATTTGCCTTAAAAAAATGTATCGCTGCACTTTGAGAGTTTTTTTTTTTAATAAAAGTTTACTTTTCGATCATTAATCTAACATTTTTAATTATAATTTAATGAGTAAATTATTTTTATAAAATTTTACTTTCCTATTGGAAAATGTACAAGCGCTGAAAATGTATCCAAGTTAAACAGCATAAAGCAATCATGCTGCGCTGATCTTTCCTTTTAAGAGTGGGACTTAGGAAGAGCTTAAAGGTTAAGCTAAATTTTCCATATATATTTATTTATATTTTATAGTTGGCATATTTTAATATTTTCTGTACTTGTTAAACGGCTGATCTTGGTGGTTCAATACTAAATTAACTTATCTACTGTTGCCACTTGACAAACGGAGTTGGGTGTAAAGTTTCTAAGAAAAGCAATCAGTTTTTTGAGTTATTTCCATACAAATTTTACAGTCAAATCATTCGTCCCTCATGCGGAAACATAACCTTAAAATGTTCCGAACAAATTTTGTTCGTTTTTCTCTCACTCTCAAAAAGAGAAACGTCAAACTTCATATAAAAAAATTTTGTTCGGACAAAAATTTTGTTCCGAAACAATGGGTGAATCCAGCTTTAATCAAAGCATATTATTGCATTCGAGTAAGGTAATATAGTTTTTTTTAATTTATTTATTTACTATGGATTAGCTAATTAATATGCTGCATTTCATTGATTCATGCTTTTCCCCTTTTTGTGGTCTTTTTCATTAAATCCTCTTATGGATCAATATAAAATATTCTGGGCTCCTTTTGCTTCTTTTTGAACAAATTATTTTTTTAATTTTTTAAAAGCGTAAAAACGCAACTTGATTTCAAAGAATTACAAAAGATATTTAAAATAAATGTTTTCATGCGTCACCCCGACTTTCGATGCGAGTCACTGTACTCGTATGTTGTAAGAAAAATACACCGATTCGTATTAAATAAAAAGTATTTGTTGTGTCGTTTGTATAAGTTTTTTCAAACTATTATGCTTTGATTTAGTAATTCTCGATTATTGTTTGAGAGTTTGTGTATAAGCAAACGATTTAAAAATTTTTTTTAATCATGTTTGCCAAGATGTACTGATGAGTTGATATTTAGCAATCAATGATTATAATTTTCAATATATTTGAAAATAATTTAAATCAATTTGAAATTTTTAACTCACATGTATTTACTTTTTGTTAGCAAATGTATAAATAAAGCAATAAGGGTAATCACGATGGGTAGTGCAAAGTGTGCAAACGCTGCAAATGTGTGCAAATATACACACATTTGCACAACATAACAACAAGATGTATGTATTTGCAATTTGCTTAATTTTGCTTCGTTTGCATTAAAAAAAACATGAGCAAAGATAGTAGTGCATATTTTATCAATTGCAAACGAAAATAAACAATAACTTTTGACATACAGACTATCATATTTTTATGTTTAGAAAAAGAAAATTTAATTTTGTAACTAATTTTAATTTAATTTAAAAAGTTTTAGTCTTCTTTTTTTAATTTATTAGTAAATAATAAATTTATGCATTTGTAACTTGACATCTGAGGTCAGTGCTGCCAGAATTTTTGATGTGCTGCCACATTTTTGTGAACGAAATTACATGCTCTTCACAAAAATGCAATAAATTTAAAAGTACGCTCACGAAGTACACTAATATGCACAGCAAATTTGCAAAATGCATATTTGCACAATCACCGTCGTGATTACCCTCAATATAATTTACTTAAGAAGCCTCATGCTCAAATAATATTTTTGCACATGTCTTGTTAAATTATGACTGCAGGCGTGTGTAATAAAGATAAAATGACACTTATGATAATGATCATCATAGTAATGATGTATGAATATCAGATAATATAATATCCATTGCTTTTGTTTTTTGTTGTTGTTGATTTTATAGACAGTCTCACATTTGACACCGCCATTGAATGAATGACAAGTGATAGATGGGGTGTGCAAATGTACGAAAGAAATACAACTCTAAAAATACTAGAGAATATCACTCGAGTCATATTTTGAGCGTAACAAAAGATGATGTTGTTGATGGTGATGGGTGTTGCCATTAGTCAACATCAACAAGGACAAAGAGACAAGACAAGACAAAAGAATAGAAAAGTGTTTATATTGTTTTAAAAACAACGAAGGAAAGAAAAACAAGCTTGGCGAAAAATATTATATTAAACATCTCATATGCGTGTAAAAATACAGCTGAATATTAAAATTTATTATTGGTACGTGTTTAACAAAGTTAAACATGTTATTACACGAGCAGAAATAATCAAAATGATGATACAAATGCGAATGTATTTAATTCATGTACTCGTCGTACCCGTGTTTCTTGTGATGATGACGGGGGAATGGTGATGAGAAAAGTCTCTTAAAATTATTTGTTTTTAAGAATACAAACAAAAGGGCCCCCAGAAACTTGTGCAGGCAGTCAGTCAGTCAGCCGTGATGTCGTCTATGTGTGTATGCATATAGATGAAGAGATTTATGGTTTTGCCACCATTCATTCAGTCATTGAATGACACAAATAGGAGCAAATGGCTTGCTGCAGCATTAAGTGCATCTTTAGGGATAAATTTTTTACATGAAAAACACACCATTAATATTGTAAGTTAAACGTGAATGTATGACAAGCAGGCAGGCATTTAAAATACTTTTTTCTACTTTATGTATATAAATATCAATAACTTTTAATAGATTTATTTTTTTTCAAGCTTCTTAAGATTATTAAGTTCATTTCGTAATACTCGTATGTAACATTTATGGTTTATTTGCGAAACTCTATTCCTTCAACTGATGATACAATTTTAACTACAAAATCAACTGAATGTGAATGATATACATACATACATACATATATTTGTTTTGAACACTACTACTGTCGCCCTTTGTAGCACTAAAGAAAATGTTTATTTCTAAAGATTTCACAAGACGTAAAGTTAAAATGTTTTTATCACTTCAGTAAGTGCAGATCATATTACGTTTGGCCAGTTATTTTCTGAGTCGCTATTAAACTTGCCAGATCGAAATCAGCGTAAAAGCTTTAGATTCAAAAGAAAAAGCTTGATTTGCAGGAGAAAAATGAATATACAGTGAAACTTCGATATAACTAAAACCCTTAATATAAAGAACTTATTCTTCGTTATCTTTATTTCGACAAATATTTTAAAAATCTGAATATAACTTAACAAAGAAATTATTGAAAAATTTCTAAAAATCCCTTTTAACAAATGACATTTTTTCTTGTTGCTTGTTGCATTTTAAAATATTGACAATCAAGCCAAGTCTAGCCCGTCTGACAGCCCAGGTTACTTTCCTTTCCATTTTTGGCTATTGACGCTTTATTTTCGACTTTCCAACTCGATTGGGACTCGCCATCATGATGAGGAAAATTTTAATTCCCACCACACGATCCATAAAAAAGTCAAAATTTCCGCAAACACCGCTGAAATTACACGTGTATGACAACATTTAAGGTTTTTTTTTGATTCAACGATTCTTAACAGCAAAAATAGCTTAAGCGACAAAAACAATTTTAGGTAAAGCGACCAACCATTGTCATGAAAAAATGCAAACATACGAACCATCAATGCACTCTTAAACCAGCGCGGATCCAGCTTTATCGTTTGGGGGTGGTAACATTTTAGAATTTTTTTTGTGTTCTTTCAAATATTATTTTTTTTTTTAAATGCCGATATCCGCGCTTGGTTAAACTACAACTGGTTTTGTTATAAACTCGAAACGATTCAGTAGGAGACCATAATGCAAAATTTGGCAATTATTTTATTTATTACAAAAAAAAAAAAATTAAATTGAAAACTATGAGGACGCTTAAGCTATTTTCGCTGTTAAGGCTCTACAATATAAAATATTGTCGCTTAAACCAGACAAAATGGTGCTAGAAATCTTCAGGGAAATAAAAATAAAATTGACGAAAAAAATGTAATCGGAAAAATGACAAAAATGAAACAGCAACAGTGTTGCCAATTAAGATTTTTTTGCCTCATAAAAGTTTTTGTTAAACAGTATTCAAAACTCGAAGTGGCATACTTTTAAATATCTCAGTGTCATTAATACGAATATTGTAAATATTTTATGAAGTTTGCAAATAATAAATCAATATGTCTTGTGATTGTTACTTAATGATCCCTTTACAAAGTAATTTTAATGCTAAGAATGTAAGTTGAGAGTTTCCATAACTAAAATGTTGCATGTATTGTCGGAGCTTGCAGCATTTATTTGGAAACAATTTCGGTGCTAAAAGAACAAGTGACAACTCTAGGTATACAAAAAAATATATTGCCAAATTAAGTAGCAGATGTGCACTCAAATGGCAATTTTACAAATAAATGCAACAGATAACGTAAAAAATAGAATGCAGACATGCAGCAACAAAAATAAATGCTTTAAAGTTATTTACACACACACAAAAATTTAATTTCTTGAAAATATTTAAGTAAGAATATCCACACACGAGTGTACGTACATACGAGCATTTATGAAAATAGAATGTAAAAGTAATTAAGCAATTTCTTAAAAAAAAACTACATTTATTCATGCAACTCACAAGTTTGAAAACAGAAACCTTAATTGTTAATTTAAAACACGTACTTTAAAGTTTGAACATTTAAATAAACAAATAGTTTTACATATGAAAATAGTTTCTTTATATATATTTCGGTCTTTCTGTTTAAATTAATCGATCATTGATCTAAAAGTTAAGAATTTTAAATTAAAGAGAGAAAAAAGTGCAAATGATTTATTTTCCATTAAACTCCAGCCAATAAACTTTTCAAAAATTTAACACTTTAGCCTGGCAATCAGATGCCACAAATAATTTAATTAATCAAAAACGAATATAATTCTACAAGCCTACATTTTGTTATGGCTGCTTGCTGTTTGTAAACTATTTTTTCTAAGTATTTTATTTTAATTATTATCAAAATGTTCTTTGAACTAAAGAAAAAACGGAAGTTTTTTTCGTTTACATTTTTTCGTTAATCTTAAAAATATCTTTAACTTCTTAATAAACTTTTCAAATACAAATTTGTATTATAAAATTTTTTATTTCTGTTCAAGATTTGCTCCGCTTGTTCAAGTTGAAATAATGTAACTTTTAAAAATTTATTAATAGACTGTTGGAAAGTTTAAATGATTTCAAAAATAAAAACAAAATGCGTTTTCAATTTAAAATCATTTTAAAAGTTTGTTGTTCGATTTGTATATTCATCTTTAGCTTATCAATATAGAAATATGTATTTAAAAAATACGTGGGCGGTAAGATAAGTTTTATGATTTTTTTTTTGTAGGACCAGTATTCAGAGAATGACTCCTATTTGTGTCATGCATTGTGCGGAACTAGGGAGAGAAAGGGATTATGTAGAGAGATTAGATGGTGAAAATCTAGAAGAAGGATTAATTGAGCCGTTTATTTTGAAAGTGGCATAAGTCACTTTTTTTTGTTGATTGCAAATTTTTTACAAATGAAAGGATACCATGCAATTTTATTTTGTGTTGCCATTAACTAGATTTTTTTGAAAAAGAGACTTATGCCACTTTTAAAATAAACGGCTCAATTGTTTTGATCGTTTTTGTTAATTTTTATAGCAGTGTCGCAGCGCCGCCTTTGGTGTTAAGTAGACGCATTAAATTTCTTAAGCTGTACGAGCATGCATTTTATTAAATGTTTTACTTCGCCGACGAATCTACTCACCAAAGAGGGGGGTTGTTGGCGCTGTTGTGTACATTACAATTTACAAAATCAAATCATTTTTGATTATATGTATTATGTAATTGAAATTATGTCAGTGAGTGATCTTTGCGGGATTTCAAAAAACTTAAACAAGCATAAACTAGTTTTAGTCTAAATCGTTGTTCACTTCAATTAAATTTCAACACAAGAGTAAATTTACAAAATTTAATTGTGGTTGCTGCCACTATTTTGTAAATAATAATTTCAAAAATATTTGGCGCGTTCAATTTCAAACCTTTTAAAAAACTTAGAACAACTATTTTCAAAATTTTTTTTAGGAGGAAAACTTTTCAAGCACAATCTTTCGAGTTCTCTACTAAAACTCTACAGTATAAAGTGCAGGCATATAGATTTCCTATATTTTTATTTAATTTATTGAAAGAATATTTCCAATAAATTTAGGACCTAATTGTATAAATCATGTCACCGAAGTGAAATTTATTTTAAATAAAAATTTTAAAAATTATTTCTGTTTTAAATAAAAATTTTTAACATTTTCAATTTGTATGAGAAAAAAATTTTTTTTTTTTTTTTGGAAATTTTCAAAATATTTTTTTGTTGCCTTCCGTTTGTTTCAGTGTCACCTTTTTGACGTGATTTAGACAATTTACCTTAGCCCCTTTCTAAATTCTGTTGATAAAGTTGTAAATGTGCTTCTGTTAACTATTTCTTACCCTCGATTTTTACTGATTCTTTTAATCATTCGCAGTAAATGCCAGAAAAGCTATTTTTATTGATTAACTCCAAATGGCATTTAAATTGTTTTATGCATTTTCCAGTTTTTTTTTAATATTTTCTAGAACTGTTTTTCTTCTTATATTCTTAATTGAGTGTTGAATTTATTTATTTTATTAAAAAAAAAAAAAAAAAAGCTGTTCACATCTTGTTAATATGCACGATGAAATGAAAACATCCATTTGTTTAAGTGTTAAATGAAGAAAAATATCAATTTTAAATGAAATAGATTTCGGTATTGACAAATATTAAGTGCCATTTAAATTATGTAAATGCTGTTTTATTTCAATACTTAAAATTGTTTTTTTTTCACATTCAATATGATGATTTTTAAGAAGTTTCACATAAAATCTAATTGTAATATTACAAATATAACATTTCATTAATTTTTAAATAGATTTTTTTCGATTGTTGTTATAATTCAATTGAAAGAATTAATAGAAAAAATTTATGAATTTCAAAGCATGATTCGAAATAAGAATCTCTTGAAATACATAAAAATGCTCAGGCACTTTGATAAGCGGCTGTTTCCGTCCTCTGCAAACAACAGTATGTTTTTTTTTTGCCGTGTACGCTGGAATTAATTAATATTAATATTGTTATTGTTGGTAATTCGAATATTGTTTCAAGTCCATTTCTTTCGGAGCATTAAATTGTTACGAATTTTAGTTTCATAAAAATCACGGTACAAAACCGATTTTAATTTGAAATATGTAATCACACTTTGGGGGCGTTCACACTGTAGTCATATCAGTCATATTGTCATAATGTCTTATTATTTTACAATAGTGTAAAAATATTGTTGTTGTGCTTCAAGCAAAAAAGTCATACAATAATAAGACATTTTATGGCATGTTTATGGCTTGTCATAAAATAATACTAGAAACCTTAGTCGAGCAGCTGAAACTCTTCAGTCGAGCCGGCTATAATATTTACAAGCCGCCGCTGCTTATAAATAAAAATATGTGTTTATGTAAGTAATCTGCCTGGCAGCTTGTGAAAGTTTTTCCACTTGCCACCGTCCAAAAAAATTGTTCAGCTCATGTTACCGGCAACAGCTGCTTTTGATTATATTTATTTCGGCTTGTTCGTGTAGATAAAAAATAAATTGAAAATTATAATTAATAAAGAACATTTTAGAAGAGTTACAGCAAATTTATTATTTTCTTTATTAACAAGTCGCACTGAATTAAAAAAACATTTACATTTAAGCCAAACTCAAAAGTATGGGCACTAATCCATCTAAAAAATGGAGTGTTGTTAAATGTTTATCATCTGGCACAATTATGACGGGGTGTTCACACTTGTCATATTTTGGTGTGCTATTATTTTATGACATATGAGCCGTTTATTTTGAAAGTGGCATAAGTCACTATTTTTGTTGATTGCAATTTTTTTACAAATGAAAATATACCGTTCAATTGTATTTAGTGTTGCCATTAACTCGATTTTTTTGAAAAAGTGACTTATGCCACTTTCAAAATAAAAGGCTCATATGAATTTATGACTAAGCTTTTACATTATTTTCGCAATATTTCATTCTGAATAAATATATATTAAATAAATTTCTAATAATAATAATTTTATATCCAATCGTTCATCTATTAACCATTTTGAATCATATTATCGTAATAATAAATGAATTTGACTAAAAGCTTTTTAAAGCTACTCTCTAAGTATATTAGATTATCATTATATATATTTTTTTTCATTATTTTATTCATATTACGAGTAATTTATGAAATTTACTTTGGTCTTATGTAGGTTATCATTACAAAAACAAAGCAAAAACAAAAATAACAACAGATTAAATTTTATTAAAATTTAAATATTAAGATAAAAGTAAGTTAAGAAACATGCACTTGCTTTGCATATTAAAACCGTATAAGAAATTGTTTGGGGTTGAAAAAAACCCAAACTTTACTTAAAAACATTTCAGATACGTGAGTATATAAAAAAAAAAAAGAAATTAATATATAACCAAGTAAATTTTTTAAACATACAATAAAGAAATTATATGCAAAGACTTGTAGCAGTCATTGAAAAGAAAGAAAGAAAGAAACAATCGTTTCGTAGTTTTTATGTTCTTTCGAAGCGGGTAATGAGTGTAAACCTTTATATGAGATTGTGGTAATGAAAATAATAAAAAATTCTTAATTTTTTAAATTTTTAACAAATAATTATTGTGTTAAAAGTATACTGCTTTAAAGTTGGAACTCTGTTTGAATGCAGTTTTGCAAGGAAAAGATAATTTTTTTTTAAGACCAGCACTCAGGGAATAACCCTGATGCAATGCATTGTGCTAGAACTCAAGGAAAGCGATAGGGTAGAGAAGCTAGGCTTAATTCGTTTAGAACTCTGCTATTGCGCGTTTTTTTTTTAATTTTTAGAGCAGTGTTTCAAGGCCTCTGGTGTTTTTTAAGCTGTGTGAACAAGCATTTTATTCAATGTTTATTTCGCGTTGTTTCTGCTAACCGACTAAGGAGGGCGATGTTGTGTACAAAAGCTTGGAACAATAACAATCGCTTCCGGGGAACAGTTTTTACTGACCAGTGTATGCCTTCATCATTTAAACAGTCCAAAAACAATTAGTGCAATGAACCACTTTTGTATATTCGAGCAATTAATGATGTTGATCACTGTGTTTGCTTAGTAGTCAACGCAATAACCACTTCAGCCAACACTACTCTCATCAGGCGATTGAGCACCGTAGAATAAATATAATTCATTGGCAACACTGTAATGTTAAATATATGCTGGAAAATAAAAAAAGTCACCATCTAACATCAATTTAATAGTGAGAAGTCTCGTATTATATTTGCATTCAAAATGTGTATAAATGCGATATGTAATCACGTTCAACAGAGTATCTAACAAGTAGTGAAAGCATTTACACATGAATACTGAAGAGCTTTAGTGGCTTCTACCGAAAACAACGTTTGTTCTATTCAGCCCCGTAGTTGAAATTTAAAGTGTTGTTTAGGTATTAAATTTTTCCTTTGTTGCTTGAAATATGTTAACAATGTCTAACTCGCAGTCTACATTAGCTTATTATTTGTTATAACATTAACATATCGCCAGCAGAATAACAGTACTAAATTTGCTCATTTTTTTCTATGTGGGGAATATTAGTAAATGTTCGTGTGCTGTTTTACCACAATTTTAAGGTGGAGTGGCAGAGACAGCAAATAGCTTTTGTTTGTTGTCTCGTTTTTTCATATTGGAAAATGACATTTGATGTCTGACATCGTTATTCTAATAATTGTTCTGATAACGATGTTATAAGAGCAACAAAACAGTAATATCTGCGTTCTATACTAGCAAAATTTTTCTCCTGATAAATGTTATAACAAATAATAAGCTAATGTAGACTGCGAGTAATTTTTCTCTGGTTATAAAATTACGAACTCAAGCCTGTATAAATATCAAAAAAATATTAATTAAATAGATATATTTTCTTATATCCTTTAAAACCTCCTTTGGGCTAATATTTCCTTATCCGTCAGGTAATCTTAAATAATACATTTTAATGTGGCTATAAATTATGATAGAACTTTCGAGGTTAGGGAGCACCATTTGCGTTTTATAGAAACTTCTATAAAAATTCAGTTACTCATTGAGCGATAAAGTACTGATACATCATATACAATTTACATATTTTTGCACTCTAAAGAGTATACCCTCTAAACTTCTAAATAAATTTTAATAAGAGTTGGGGTCGGATTTGGTGCATATTTAGCTATACAACCCCATTCAAATTTATCTGGGACATTTTGTTTGAGCCGTTTTATAAAATGATTTTTACAAAACACATTGCAGTACAGACTCGGTGAATATTTTTTTGCACTTATTCAAAGGAAAATCTTACTAAACTGTGACCGACTTTAAAAAATCGTTTCAAAATGGTGTTGTCGATGCCACACTATCATGCAAAACTGATGCCAAAACATCTGTTTCATTTTATGAAAATTTTCATAATTTTTTACAAATCGCACGACTTGCCAAAAAAAAAGTCTGTCACACAGTTGCATTTTTAGTCCACACTACCATACTTTTTCAGCACAGATGTCATATTTGAGAGATCGGACAATTGTATATGATAGTGAGCTGCTGTGAGTTTTGCGAGAATTTAAAAGTTCTAAATTTTGCACATCAATCAATTGCTTTACAGATTTCGCAGTGTGCATTGGAGCTATGTCGTCTAAGATTCATTGTGGAATGCCCAACAAACAGAAACAGTAAGTTAATTTACTGATTGCAAATTGTTTAATCACAACTTTATAGATTCAATGAAATTTTCTTCATTATTTTGTACAAAAAAAAAAAAAAAAAAACAAAAAGAACAATAAATACAGCCACAGAGCTGTGGCGTAGTTATATCTCTTCTATTCATTCCACTACTTCAGAAAAACTGTTCATTGTTAATTAATTTGAAAAAAGTCTTTGCAATATTATTTGCAATAAAATTTTGTACTTAAAATGCAGAAAACGAAACTGTTCGAGCCATTTTATAAACATAAGAAAGGAATTGCATTGATGCTTCTGCTTGTATAGAATATTCCTATGACGAACTAAAATCAGGTAGTTTTAGTTAAACGACACAATACAATGATTTCTTTTGTAACTAAAAAAAAATAGAACATTAAATTAAAGATTTATGTTGCATCATGAAAATGACCACACATAACGATCAGTTTTTACAAGATTACACACAAAGATTCTTTGGCAAAATTCCTTAGAAAAAGACAATTTCATTCTTCTCATAATGATAAGAAAAAAATCCAAGTGACACTGCTACCTGCTGCTACATTAATAAAAACAACCTGCTTGTTTTATTAAATTTAAAAAACTTTTATTAAACATTGTTAATGTGGCATTTTTTTAATTTTTTTTTTTTTTTCAATAAATTTTAATATAATTACATACATTATAAAAAGTTATAAAATATGGCTGTAGACAGTGTGTTGCTCTAGTTTTTAAGTTGTGTTACACTTAAATTAATTTTTAACCACCAGGAGTTGAAAAATAATCATACAGTGCAGCAAAATGTAAACTCATTCTGACACAAAACCCCAGAAAAGTTAAGCATGTAATAAATTATATACTTGTACGTTTGAATATATGAAAGAAAAAATTAAACAAATGCATCATGCAAAAGCATTAAAGTTCACATGGTCCCCACGAACCCAACAATACAAAAAAAAAATTAAGAGAAAAGAACAACTTACGTGTAGAAGGCAAAAGAAAAATATTTAAATTTTTGTTTTACATTTTTCGTGTTTTCTAGGCCGGAAATGTTGTAAAGTTCTTAGTGGCTGTCATGGCTGGCGTGTGTACGTGTTAACCACGAGTTTTGCCGGAGTCATAAGGAATACGAGAGAAAAGCAGCCAACATTGTATGGAAAATAGTTGTGGTTATGTTGTTCTTTTTTTTTCTTTCTTTGGTTTTTTTGTTGTTTTTTTTTTTTAATTTATGCCAGCAAAGAAGGTCTTGAAAGTCTTTTAAAATCCTCATAAATCCTTTGTTAAGACTTTTAAATACCAAATTTCATGTTCATGTACACCTCATTAGGGATATTCACTAAACTCATAAAACTAGCAACATTTTTTTATTCCGAATGATAATGTTCAGGTTATGACATCTGCCAGCACAAGATGTTTCATTCCCTAACTATTAAATAGTTAGAAAATCAATATTCTACAACATCGGAGATTTCGGTAATTATCTGATTATTTCCATCATATTTCTTACTCTAGATTCCCAGTTAAGACCGTGCTTCACTATCCTACACAATCGTACGATTGATTCAAAGGAAAATCTTACAAAAATCTGATCGACTTTAAAAAATCGTTTCAAAATGGTGTTGTAGGTAGGTGCCACACTATCATACAAAACTGATGTCAAAACATCTGAAAACATCTGTTTCTTTTGTGCAATTATTTATTTATACATATCAGAGACAAATTTTATCCCTTTCGTTGTATAAAAGAAAAAGAATAAAGTGTTACGAATAAAGAAAAAGTTAAAATTCTCAGTTGGTTGTCAAAAAATACTCCTCTGATCGCATGAAAACTATCATTTTATGAAAATTTTAATAAATTTTTACAAATCGCACGACTTGCCAAAAAATCTGTGACACGGTTGCATTTTCAATCCACACTAACATACTTTTTCAGCACACATATCTTATTTGGCAGATTGCACGATTGTGTAGAATAGTGAAACACAGCCCTTAACATGAACACTGAACTTCCTTAAAAGTCCGAGCTCTGAGAATAATTTATTGCAAGATATTTTAATATAATTTGTATCGACAACATCATATCAAGACTTATCGAACCCTTTTGAGATCTTAAATGGATACACAGGCATGTTTAAGTGATTAACTGATCGATTGTGGCTGGAAACCTGGCCTCAATTATGTTTTCACGGGTGACATTGTGAGAAATGTCTGTCCATTTTATTCGATATTTACTTATTTTTGGGCAACTACGAAGTTTCTGTTGCAATCGATCCCTATCTGATATTCTATAACAACAAAAGGAATTTTGATATTAATAAGATTCGGAAATATCCAAAAAACAAACAAAAAAAAATTCTTAACAATTTTTATGAGCCCAGTCTCTTTTGCCTTGAACAGATAAACTTAAGTGCATACCCTTATTGTTGATCTAACTGAATGTTTTTTTTCTTCTCAAAATCAATAACAATAATAACAACAACAACATGTTTTACATTTAACCTTTTTGACACAAATGTCCATGCCCCATCACTACCGAAATATAATACAAAATATATTTACATATGTATGTATGCATATGTATTCATCGTATCATACCTTGAGGTAAAACAAATAAAAACAACAACAAGAACTAGAACAACAACAATAATGAAACTAGTACAAAATAAAAACAACAAAAATAATAAAAAGGCTGCAAGTAAAACCCCTACGATGGCTGGTGGCAGCACAATAATTGTGTAAGAATTTATATCTTTTATCTAGCTGCAACCCCTTCACCACAAGGCAGCGAGCGACCTTAAAATTTCCTTATTCATATTTCGTAGATACTATTTTTTTCTTCAAAGTTTTTCGTTCGTTTCTCTTTTCCTTCAGTGTAATAATTTCTATACAAAAACGTATGATTACGTCTATACGTTTATTTTTTCTATGTTTGCAGAGAATGTTGCTGCATATGGAAGTTGTTGACTTTATGAATAATTCAATCAATGTTATGCCCTTTTCTGATGCTTGAATATCTTATGCTAGAAGAAAAACTAAGAAATAAGAAATATTCTGTAATAAAATTTTGTAAAAAGATAAATCGACAGACAGTTGAATGTGGAAAGACAAAGAAATTGATTGGGTGCGAGTGAAAATCTTACAAAATCCCAGTTACTGTGTCTGCATAATCAAAACGTATAGGAAAAGGAAGAGGAGTATTTTCTTTATGCATTTGTGTATAATTAATCTAGATTCTGGAGTAAGTAATTTTTGTATTTATTCAAATTTTGTTTCCCCGCCTCGAACTTAACTTAATTCTTAACTACAGAAGTACATACTTTGAAATTGCTTTTATTTTCCAATATTTCTTGTGCTTTTTGTTTTCTTATGAAAACCACGTGCTTTAATTTCAATACTTTTTTCCTAATATTTTATTTATGTCTTTATTATTGAGTCTAGTCAATTGTTTTAGGTTTTATTTGCCTCAATCCCATTTCTGTTGTTTGTGGGAGTTACAAAATTCAATTTTATTGCTTTTTTTAAAATACGATAAGAAATTGTAGACGGAAGAGATGTTCATGCCAGTCAGCCACCACCAATTTCTTTTTTATATTTATTCATAAATATTATATATTCCATTCCAGACTTACCGATCGTTAAAGTGTCTTGTTTTATAGTTTGAGGAAATAAAAATATAAAAAATATATTTATGTCTGTTAAGATGTGAAAGCATTGAAATATTATTTCTAGGTTAAAAGTAAAAATAGAAATCAAGTGAAGAATTGTTTTGTTAAAAAAAAAACAAACCTTTGATTAGTATAAAATCAAACAAGGAGTTTCAGACCGGAAATATGTGTATGTTGTGATAATTTATTCCCAGACGTTAGAAATTATACAAATGCTAGCGATGAATTATAATTAAAAATTTTCATATGGTTGCAAAAACTTAAGCTCAGTTTAGTAAAGAAATACTTTCAGTTTTTTTTTTTTTTGTTTTTGCAAAATTTAAATATTCATGATCAGACTTTTGAGGGAAGCGCATGTGCACATACTACGTAACACTGTTTTCAGACATTTTATACGGAGGGGGTCCTCCGTAACGCTATTTAATAATTTTTCAGTGCAAAATTTTCAATCCGTAACAAATCTTTAACCCTCCCCCCGCCCCTTGGAGCGTTACGTAATATGTGCACAGCCCCTAATGTACAAAACCAAACTGATCTTAAAGCAATGAAAACTGTTCAATCGGCTCTCACAGAAATTTGGGGTAAAAATACATCCACCAAAACAATTTCAATTTAAAGAATAATTTTCAAAACAATAGTTTTACACAGACATTTATTTGTTATTTTGTTTTTACTGACTAAAAATTTTATTTGTGTATGATTGTGTGTGTGTCTGTAGTGGGCATTATTTAGCTAAAAAAAATTTAAATACAAAAATACTCAATCCTTTTTAATTTTCAAATCATGATTTATGTTAAAAATCGATAATAATGTTTCTGTTAATAGATTTTTTTTATTCAATCTCTTAATTTTTCTATTTCAAAAAACACATCTTCCTAATGTTTTAATCTCGAAACGTATTTAATTTTTAACTTTAATTTTCCTTGAGTTGTCTTCTTTCCCACATATTCTGTTGGGTTTTCATCATCTCGTTGGGCTTTTAATGACTTGTGATGGCGTCAACAGAAAACAACAACTAATGAGTTTCTATGTCTATTCTTGCCTTTTATTTTGCTCGAATCCATAGCCAACAATTGTATGAATGTATGTGTGTATGGTTGTTATTAGTTGGTTGGTTAGTTAGAGCTTTACAATCATACATGACACCTAGAAGTTTTAGTCTCATCTGCATGAGATGCACTTTAAGTCTTTTCTAGCATTAAACATTAAAAACAAACAAACTAACAAACGAATGAAAACAAAATTTAACTGAAACCACCATAAATATGAAAGAAGCTGCTGAATACTTTAATTTTGTAAAAGAACACACCTCTATGATACAAACTCTCCAGGGTAAGAAAGAATATTAATAAGAAATTTTATATGCAAACATTGAAAGGACTAAAATTTTAAAATACACATAATTTTTGCATCCAATTTCATTATCACACACACACACACACATTGGCTGAAACTCGGTAATAAAAGTTTTTAATCTCTTCATAATGTGTGGCAAGTTTATAATTTGCATCGCAAAACACAGAGATGAGATAATTTATTACAGTCTCAGCTCGTATATTTGGACTTTAAAAAAGAAAAAAAAAACAGTAACATAGAAGATTTTAGAATAACCTAAAAAATGGTCTAGACGAAAATCTCGCCTAAATTAAAAAAATCATCAAAACAAAAATTACTAATAAATAACAGGAAACAATAGGCCTTACCATGAGTGTCGTAGTCGTGACGAAATTTGTAAAATGTGGCAACGTTCGCTATATGTTTTACATGGGAGTCGTTAAAGTTTGACTACGACTACGATACTCGAGATTAGGCCTAATGAATGAACTAATCAACTCGCCAAAAACCAATTTCACACAAAAATCGTCAAAAGAAAGCGAAACAAAACAAATGGCCTTATAAAAAAAAACTCCAAGTGAACGGAAAATTCGGCAAACCAAAAAAATAATCGCTTAAAGAAAAGAAAACAGCAAAAGGAAAAAAATTCGATAAACTAAAATAATGGTACAAAAATTGTCAAAACGTAAAACAAATGCTATAGAAAAAATCGTTCAATCGGAAAAAATTATAAAGACGAAGAAAAAAAGTCACAAACGCTAAAAGTCAGACAAATTAATGAAAAACTTGGAGTAAATAAAAAAAAAAACGCCAAAACGCAGAAAAATTAACATATGGGCATTTCCAGGATCGCGAACGGGACATTCGTACGCACTCAACTTGAAAAAAAATATGAAAACTCAAATTTTTTTTTAACTTTTTATAAATATTTAATAGCATTTTAGTAGAACAATTTTTGAGAACAAAAAGAAAATTATAAAATATGAACGTTCTCCAAATATTTTGGATAAACTTGCGATCCCGAACAGGACAAAAAATGTAAGTCATTTTTTTAGGTGTGTGGTTTTGTTTAAAACTCTGCGAATTTTGTCAGTTGGAGATTATTTTTTAACTAAAGCAGAGATATAAAGCTTTCATTTAGCATTTTGTTTTTTTTTTTTTAATTATCCTTATTATTATTTTTTTTTAAATATATTTTTTAGAATCGCGAACGGGACATCGCGAACGGGAAAATGATTCCAAAGGCATTTTTTAGGTTTAAAATTTTTTATTTATAAGTATAAAAAATAAATAAAAGAGGATATATTCCAATGATAACAAAAATAAAAGAATTATTATTTAAGTTAATAAATTATAAAAATTTAGACAGTTCTCTAATTAAATTTGATAAAGAAAATTTTTTTTTCCGGTTTTTAATATTTCTGCCGCGGTTGACCTTTTTCTGGAAATGCCCATATTTAAAGAACTGTAAAACAAAAAATCGTATAAACAAAGGAAATCGCCAAAAATAATAGCAACGCAAATAAAATGTCAAAATGACAAAACGAGAAATAGTCAAGACCAGGATTAGATAAAAATATCACGAAAACAAAACAAAAAAAGTAACAAAAACGTTTAAAGGAAAAACATGTCATCAAGAGTAAATATATCAAAATTGTCAAAATCGGATTTTCCAATTTCAAAATGTTGCCGCCGCGTTATTTCGGGATGCTCCATACAAATTGTATGGGCATGAGAACTTTTGACAGCTAAAAAACGTTTGCCGCTCTTGTTTAGGTATGGCTGTAAGAAAGGAAAAGAATAAAGTGACGCTTCAGTCTTGTGCCAACTGCATAACGAAAAAAATCGAAAAATAAATCTGAACCTGCCAGCAAGAAAAAAAAATCGAAGCTCCGGATCACGAGAAAAAGAAAGCGCCGAAAAAAGAAATAACTGAAATTGTCAAACGGAAGAAAATCGAAGTACCAGATCACGGAACACCGAAAAAAGTCCAAACTCCAAAAAATTCGAAGACTGACGAAAAAAACTATTTAAAACCAAAAAATCAAAAAAAGTAAAATTTTAATGTTTTTCTCATTTTCTTATTTTTATCGATTTTCCCAAGTTCGTTTTGTACGTTTTTATGGAGTAAATGAATTTTTATCAGAAATCTAATTCATTTCATCTTATTCTACACCCTTTTAGGTACCAGAATCCACTCTCAAGTCCAAACCCGTTTTTTGATACAATAGGTCCCTTTTCTTGGAGAAGGTCACATATATTAAAAGTAAACAAGTAAAAGTACCTCTTTACGGAATTCATTCGATTTATTTTTTCATATTATAAGAAATTTATTTAAATTTAAGATTTGATGAAGTGACTTTTCACTATTAGAGATATATAATTTTTTTTTTCCAAAAGTTAGGACAAAAAAGATGTGTAAAAAGTGAACAACACTAATTTAAATGTTGTAAAATAACATGCCAGTATCTAATAGAAAAGTCATAAATAACTCGAGAATTTTGTAAATAAAAAACGATGATGATGATGATGATGGCGCTAAAAACTGCGCTTGAATGTTAAACATCAATACATCCTAAACCTGGACTTTTATTTATAAAATGTGTTAATGTGTTACTTTATCACATTATGATCGACCTCCAGCAGGCAAGGCGCACGCACACATTCACAAACTATGGATGTACACAATCTACATGTGAATTGCAAACGTAAGAGTTCGTTGTGTGTGAAAATGTGTTTTCGAGCCTTCAGAGGAGCAATTGTAAATTGTGTTGAATAAATATTGTTTCTTTATTGTACTACGAGTAGCATGTTGGTTTTTTTTATAATTTTTTCTTTTTCTGTAAAGTTTCAGTCGGGCACATTGTGGGAGAAAAATCAATATGAAAGTGTATGAATTCTGTCGCCTTGTACGCAATGAAATGAGAGCAAAATAACAAGGTGCTGACTTGTTACTTAGCAGGCCAAGTGTGTAAATATTTACATACACATTTCCAACGTATTGTAGAGAAACGTGTGATAAAAAACAGAACAGTATCACACATTTGTTGTGAATAAAAATTTCGTATCATGTGTTTTTAATATCGTAATTGCATTTTCATTTATTGTAATTAAATCTGATCGGCTACATTCGGCTAAAAAATTGGCGGCATCTGTAAAGAAATATAAAGAAAAAAACTCAAATTTATCTTCAAATCCGAAAAATATTAAGTAGGGACTGGAATGAACATTTTTTAATAAATAATACTTTTATTATGATGTTTTGGGGACTCTTCATGACACCCATGAAAAGTGGTTACATTGAGTTTTTTTTATTGTTTCATTTAATTGCGAAGAAAATCAAAACTTGTACATCCATTTAATGAAATATGACTCGTATTGCTTGCAGCATTTTTACCTAAATTGTAATAGAAAAATAATGGAATTTTCTTAATTATTTATTTTTAAAAAATGGAATAATTTCGAAAAAAAAGTTCCTAAATCACTAAAGTTTTAGTCACATCAAATCTCTTAACGCTGTTTACTGAAAATTTTCTAAGTTTTTTGTTTCTTTTTTTGTGAAACTCGATACCCATTAAGAATATGCCGGAAAATCAAGCATTATGACACAAAATTGAAAAATGTGCCATCAATATGCGGTTTAGTCGGAGGTATGCAAAATTATCCTTTAAAGAGAACAATATGTAAAAATATGCAAAAATATGCACTAATAAATTGATGCTAAAATTTATTTAATAAATTTATTCGATAAATGTTACAGAAACATACAAATTATTAATTTTGCTCAACATTTATCGAATAGGAAATAACATGCAATTCTATTATCTGCAGTTTTCCAGGTTATGATTCTACGACTATGCAGTCAAGACTTTGAGACTGAGCAACTTCGTAAACGTTTTGATATTCTATGGAAATTCTATTAATGATTTTCTTAACTTTTGCTTTTATTTAGTCAATATTACGCCACACCCTTGGAAGACTTCTTTAGGAGAGTGGCAAAGCATTTAATAACTAAAAATTCTGTTGTATGCTAATTTTTATAAAAAAGACATACATGTACATACATACATATTATTAAATGATTGAAAACGTTATTAATTATAAAAGTCACTACTATATTTTAAATATTTTTATTACATATTAAATCATGATTATATATTTAAAAAAAACTTGAAGAAATGTGAAAAAACTTTTATGAACATATTGTACAAAAGTTTGTTTATTATTGTACCTATTTAAATTTACATAATTCTTGACAAAAACAAAGAAAAAAATGTAAATAACCACCTAATTTCACACGTGCCGTGAGCTTCAAATAAAATATTTCAAATAAGAATATAAAGGGGATTTTAAATTAAGCAGAGAGTAGAGGAGAAAAAAAGGAAGACTACATAGTACATATAAACATCTGTATATAAATTATATACATATAAACGATGTAATAAAATAAAATTGTATTAAAAAATGACACACATAATTTAGCAAACACAGGTCATAATTTGTCTAAAGCTTTTAGAAAAAATTTTTCATTTTCTCTCTACATTTCAAAATTATGACATCATGATGCATCATTAAGCTTATTAATTATAGAAAGTTCCAACAAAAAAAACATGATTTTACTTTATATTTCCAACAGTTAAAAAGTATAACGTTCTATTCACTCTATGTGTCTTGTATGAAGTTTATTTTTTTGTATATTTTATGAAATGACTTTCGTTTATTATTTAAATGACACATGAATTGTTCAGTCATTTTTCTGTTTGGATCATCGCCTTTTTGCCCCTCTGCTTTTTTCCCCCTGTTTAGAAGATATTTTAATGGACAATATTCATTTAAATGCAATAAAGTTTTTAACAGGAGTGTGTGTCGTGCTTTTTTTTTAATTTATGGATTTTTAAAAGGTTTTTTTTACCAGAGTGAAGGAAAATAAAAAACTCTTTCGAAGAAATTTAAAAAGATAAAATTGTGAAACAAAGAAACTAAAATCTGTTGGTAAGATTTGAAGCATTCTTCCCCTACCTATTCTGCCACAGATGTACATACATACATACTCGTATACAATCAATATTCTCACTCCGTTTAATTTTCTTTAACAAATTAAACAATATGACACTTGTCACATATTTAAACGGACATTTGAATAATAATCTTTGGCGCCACGATACTACAATTACATTTTTTTACATTTCTTCAATAATGAAATTACTCTCAGTCTCTTCCATTTATTTACTATGATCTCTATGTCATGATTGTGTTACAATTAATTTACATAAAAAATCAATAATGAACAAAAAAGTAGAGAACGTATGACAGCAAAGCATCAGCTTACAATGCACAAACAACAGCAACACCCATAAAATAAAAATACTCGACAGATGATTGAAATCCTGATCCAAATACTTAAACTATTTTTGATAAAGAGAGAAAAAAACGCACACACATACAAACGCAAAGCTTGCTTGTTCTAATTCTCTTTGACGAATTCGTCAAAAAATGTTGTTGACTTTTATTTTGTGTCATATTTCAAATTCTATCTGCATCTATCATCACTTCATATGCATCAAAACATTTTCTCTGTGCGTGGCTGTTCTTTTTTCAAGAAGAATCCTAAAAATGTCTGTTAGAAAAATGTCACAACTATTCGTGCAAACAAATTGGTGTCATGTAAAGTGTTGTTTGATGCCTCAACAAAAAAAAACCTCGTAAAAGCATTGATTTCTCTAATGCAACAACAGACATCTGTTAGCACTTATGTATAAGTATGTATGTTTGTATCATATAAAAATGTATCAACTATTCATTCGAACGTATTAGTTTAATTGTAAACTGCATCTGAGAACCAACTCAGTTGAGCTGAGCTGAGCTTCTTCTTATCAGTCACATATTTATTTCGTTGTTTGAATTGCACGCTGTTGGGTTATTTTATATGACCTTTTTGTTTAGATTTTTTTTTTTGCTTTTAATTTTATTGGCTTCTCGTGATAACAGATTATTATTGTTTTGCAATCTCAATTTGACTTAGATTCTTTTTATTAAAGGCGTGAGAAAAAAACTTTTTTAATTTCAGCAACAAAAAAAAAAACAAAAAACAAAAAATAACAATAATACGATTAATAGAACTCTAGGCAGGGGCAGCCAAACTTTTATGCGGTAAAATTTAATAATGATTTTCCCCTCTTTTGCTATTTATTCACACAAAAATCTTTTTTTTTTTTTTTTTTTTGGTGGTAGTTTTATTATTTATTGAATCTTCAATTATAAATTGAAACATCAATAAGTTTTTCAAATCTTAAATCTAAAAATACATAAATATATGTTTAGCCATTGCTAAACAAAATTTTTAATTCCAACTGTTGATTTTTGATGGCACTGAAACGCTAAGAATATATTGATGTTCTTGTATTCGCTTCGTTCATAATTTCACTCAAATATTTTATAAACTTTAAAACTATTTGAAATAACACTTAAAGCGAGTTTTTATTTTTTAAACGACTTAAAAAAAAGAAGGAAGTTATCAATTTATCGCATAACTCCTACATTTATCGTACGATTTTCAAAATTCCATATTTGTTTAACAGGTTATGCTTGCAGTTGGGTCTCATTAATTTATTTTTACTTTTGTATTGCTTATCGCATAAATAAGCCATTTAGCGACCAACAAAAAAAAAAAATTATAGTTGAGTAGACATGTGAGTCTATAAAACACTCTTGGCACGTATTTTTATATTATTATTATTACGAATAAACGTAATTATTATTTGAACTTATGTATATTGATGTATATATGAAAAGTAATATTATCAGGCTCAAGTTCAGTTTTATTGAATTAATGAAATGAAATCAGCGTTCAATTGTCCATCTTGTTCAATACTGAGCAGATACTTTTAACTTTAACTTTAACTTGTTAAAATAATGAGTTAAAATGCCGAAGTAGAAATAGTGAAAAATATGTTTAATAGCATATTAACTAATTACTTTTCATGAAAATGTCGATTCAATTAAAATGTTAATTGAAAATAATTTAATTGAAAAAATTACGAGCATAGTTTTTTTTTGTGTACTTAACTTCGATTACGATGTACAACAATTTCAAAATTTTTCCAAAATTACTGGCTTCCGACAATTGATTCTGTTAGAGGAGATCATAAAAAATATATCACATCGGAATTTTATTTTAGAGACATTTAAAGTTTTCCAGCTCTGGCCTGCTCTTGCAGCATATCGGTATATAAATCTATGTTTTCTTTACATCTTAGGTGTAGGGTATGTTCAGCAACTTTGTAGAAAATATTATGGAAAATATTTTTGTAGAACATATTAACCCTCTAACTACCCTGGCATAACGGCATTTTGCGGCTTTATTCTAACAAATCGTAGAAAACACACCGAAAAAGGGTAGGAGTGTTGATAAAATGTTCTACAAAAATGTTGGCCACGAAAATTGTACTATGTCAAAACAAACCAAAACCCAAAACTTAACACAAATACCAAAAATCGTCTCTAAAATGAAAGTCCGATGTGATCTTTCAAAACGACGACACACGTATATATTTTTTTTTCGGAACCCCGTGATTTTTTTCTGCTGTTAACTTGTGTTATTTATTGATTATTTGAGCAAACATTTATTTAATCAATGAAGAAAATTTCTTTTTAAGCGTCAACAGAATTTACTGAATGAAGAGGCCCAGCAAAGTCAGAGATTGTATTGGAAAAATAGCTAAACAAAAAAAAGAACTATCTTTCAAATAAGTTTATTTTTCATTGCCATTCATTCTATCACTTCTTTCATGTAGATACAATTATAATGAAAGTGTAAATTACATCATGTTTATCTTAACAACATACATATGCACATACTTAGAAAGCAACTTGTGCTTACAAGAGTTGTTTATAATTGAACTTTGCAAAAGTTAATGTCAAGACTTCTTACAGGTATGAAACAGCAAATGAGCTTATTAAGTCATTGACTGGAATACAGAGAGCAAAAACCAAAACATATTTATGTAGAGAAAAAAGTTAATAATAATTAGAATTTCTAAGAGATTTCTTACAAAAAGTATTAGTATAAGAGGATTTCGTAATGGTTATTAAGTTGAACCTTAAACAATTTCCTTAGCACATCCAATGTCATGGAGTGTTAAATGTTTTGTGGCATTGTGGCATAACTATTTTCTTCTACATAACATTTTTCCTACATGTTTAATTTTCTAATTTGTTTACCGTTTTTTTTCTCTGTCTTACTTTCAGCTTACTTAGCATCAGCGTCAGCGTCAGCGACAGCGACAGCGTCATCATCATCATCTCCTGCTTTTAGAAATATAACGGATGCTACAACGGTTACTAATATTTTAAATAATTTTCCAGCTCTTGAGGAGTTTTCAACATATTCTGTGATACGACCAAAAATATATCATGCCATACAAAACAGAGAAATACGTCATACATTAGACGCAGTAAGTGATCTTGATGAGTTTAATTGCATTTTTTTTTTTTTTTAATAATAATAATTCTGTTTTTTTAAACAATTTTGCTATTTTAGTGTGAGACAAAGAAAATTAAAGATGATTCATTTGTTTGTATGTGTGTTTTTCGTTTTTTTTTAATATTAATTTTTTTTTTTTTAATATTAAGATTTTTTAATATTTTTAATTCGATTTAAACATGTAAATAAGAGGTGTACTCCCTATAATTAAAATTAATTTTCTTCTTTTTATTTTTTTATATTTAGCTTTGTATGTGTTGGTGTGTTTTGTATTCATATTAAGTTTGTCCTTCGTTATACACATCACGGAACATAGTTGGCAGAAATATGGCGAGAATAAGTGATGATGAATTGGCAATTATTTTAGGAGGAATTTCAAGTATAAGAAGCGAATTTACTGAATATTTTTGCAATGAGGGAAAATTTTAAACATCAATATAAAAAATTTTTAAATTGCTTCACAACTTCTATTCTAATAAAAAAAACTTTAGCCAACATTTTTCAAAGTTTTTAATTTAATTGTGTGTGTAACTTATTGATTCTCTTAGAACTTTTGTAGTTTTTTAAGTAAATTCTGAGAATTTTTATAATTAATCGTTAAAAAATTTTATGTTTTTTAAACGATTTATTGACAAATTTAATCAATTAACAATTAATAAACATAAACCGCCTTATTTACAAAATATATTTTCTGCTTATAAATAAAATAAAAATAATATAAAATACCTATAAAAAAAATTTAAAATGAATTGAGAATGTTTCATGCTAAGTTTTATTAAAAAATAAATGCATAAAGTTTGTTGGCGCTACCAACCCCCTTCTTCTTTGAAATTCATGTTCACTCCATGATAGCTAACCAACGACTAAATATGGTCTGTAAAAAATAAAACATGGAACCTGTGTATTCGTAAGTGTGTATGTATTAGTTTTAAGCTGCTAATGCGGGGTTGTAGCTGGTTTAAAAATTGTGCCAACGAAAAACCGATCTCTTCACCCCTCTCGCCAAAAACCATAATTTTATGCCAGCATAATTCTTCTCGTCTGTGAAACGCCATTAAGTAACAAGAATGGTCTTCTAAATATATCGACAAACAAAAAGTATTAAGTACAAAAAGTACCAAGAGTACAATTTACAAACATATCGTCGGATGGTTGGTTACTGGTTTACCGCATGGAACAAAAATCTTTTTTCGGGAAAATGATAAAGAATATCTGGAAATAATTTTCAAAATAAACTGAACGATATATTTTTTGTTGTTAAGAATAACGTGGGTTGCAACATGTGTTTTTTTCTTTTTTTTTTTTATTTAAACTTAAAGTCGTTATAACTTTTTGCACACGAAAAACACGAAAAGTTTATTAAGATTTAATTAAAATAATACAAACATGTTTTGTGGCCCCTTTACCACTTTTTCACACTATTATTTTTAAATGTCTTTCAAGTTGGTCAAACTAATGTATTTGTTTGAGCAAAACATAAAATAGAAAGCACATATGTTATCCATGAAAGATGACTTTCATATGGATTCAATGGAAAATAAATTACAAAAAAAAAAAACAAAAATATTCTGAATATAATAAATGTTAGGGCTTGATATTTCTTAAGGCCGTGCTTTACTATCCTACACAATCGTGCGACCTGCCAAACATGAGATGTCTGTTGAAAAAGTAGAGTAGTGTGGACTAAAACTGCATCTGTGTGGCAGATTTATGGCAAGTCGTGCGATTAGTAAAAATTTATTAAAATTTTCATAAAATGATAGTTTTTATGCGATCAGAGAACTATTTTTTGTTAACCCCTGAGAATATTAAATTTGTCTTTCTTAGCAACACTTTATTCTTTTTGTTTTATACAACGAATTGGATGTAATTTTGTTTCTAATATAAATAAATGATTGCACAACACAAACAGATGTTTTGGTATCAGTTTTGTTGCACCTACAACATCATTTTGAAACAATTTTTTAAAGTCGGTTAGATTTTTGTAAGATTTTACTATGAATGAATCGTACGATTGTGTGGGATAGTGAAGCACGGCCTTTAACATGTATATCGAGGACATCAAAAAATTGATTAAGAAAAAAAAAAGCGCACATTAATTGTATAGAATTGATTTATGTCTCATGTTCATGCGGCATATCAGTAACCACCCGACAATATTTGGGTCACAAACAAACATTCAAATAAGAAATAAATAAAAAAATATCAATAACTTTACTTTGTAATTTGAAAATAAAAACAACTGATTTTATAAAAAATTTTCTTTTTATTTTCAGAATGGTCTACATGCACCAAATATAACTTTAACGTATCATCATAAAGGTCAACGGATTTTAATTGATCTTAATCGTAACGACGGCCTACTGCCTTCAGAACATTTTTTACGTTATCAAAACTCAAATAAAACACAAGGACATGTTGTGAAAAAATTTACCAAGACTGAAATCGAATTGTGTCATTATCAGGCAAGTAATTTTTGCATGTAATTTTTCTTTTTTCGCATCATATATTTTTGTTTATTTTTCTTTTGCTTTCTCTGCTACAAGTTAATTAAATTGTTACTTTTTTTTAAATTTGATTCAATTTAGGGTTCGATACGTGGCCAACGTCAATCGTATGTTGCCGTCTCAACGTGTAATGGCGGCATTAATGGCATCATTTTTGATGGCATTGACACATTTTTCATACACTCTGGCAGTGATGGACAATTGTACGATGAACATTTTTTGTATAGGTGAGTGAGTTCGGATGTTTTTTCCTTTTTAAATGATATCATTTGCACAATATTGCTTTTGCTGTAAAGAGTTTGCCAATGTGGGCAGGACATGATGCTGGAATTAAAAAAGATTTTGTTTATTCTTTTTATACTGCAGACTCCCATGGTTGTGTAAAACCAAGTGGAATAATTTTCAATAACTTTGCTTGGTAGCTCCATCGTAAGATATGGTCATACTTGGCAAATAATTTTTAAAAAATAAACGTAACCACTACTTTTGCTTAAGTTTAACTTGGTTTTTAGTTTTCAAAATAAAATTACTTTTTATTAAATGCGAACCCATCTTTAAAAAAGTTATGGAATTAAAGGAAATACAATTTTAGTTGGTCTATTGGTCATGTTTTGACAAATATTTGCCAGATGAATGTTTGTATGGCCTGGCACTCAGGTGATTTTAAAGACTCCAATTAGAAGTTAAATATACTCTGAAAAAATTATTTAACATAATTTCCGTGAACGACATTTACGACAAAGCCAATTTAATGTACGCATTCGTTGTTTCAATGAAAATATTCATTGAAGTTTTACAGTTCATTGGAAACATTCGGTATTGATAGTCTTGTTGTCAACTTTAACAAAACATTTCATTGATTTAATATTATGTCAAAGTTAATGAATGAGTCGTTAAGGCGCAGCTGGCTGATAGCCACTTATCCTCTTATTTTAAAGATGCCGAGGCGCTGGTGAAATGTCGCCCTTACGACCTTTTGTGTTTACACTTTTTGTACGCAGTTGGTTTCAAATTAAAATTTTCAATACTTTTTAATATAAAAATATTAAAATAAATTTTTTAATATTGAACTTATCCAATTTACACTAAACTGGCAATTTCTATGTTTAGAATTTATACATCACGATTTTTTTAAACCGTTTAAACCTTGCACCAAAATTGTTCCTCTTCAGCCACCGCCGATAATTTTTTAGTTTGTTTGATACTATGTGGTAATGCCGTAAATGCTTGCAAGCCGGCTCGAAGGACCATAAACAAATTGCAATGGGTAATTGTAATTAACGATCCTGGGTTGATAAAGATCACAGATCTATCACTAAATAGTTTATCCATATTTATTTCATGGAAAAAAGAGATTGATATTAAAATACACGAAAATTTGTTGCAGTCTTGCTGGGTATTCAGGCAGAGTTTGTGGGTATTGATCAAATACTTTCACCAGAGAATAAATAAATAAATTGTAAGCCTGTTGTATCTTCTCTACTCGAAGGAAAATTTGCTGGACAAATTCTTTTTATAATGTTGAATCTAATAAATATTCTATTTGCTGTTTTGCAAAGACGTTTAAAATTAAACCCCAATCTGAATTAAATAAATATTTAAACTAATCTCAAATCGTTTGTTTCTCGCACTTAAAGTACGAGTGTTTGATAACGAATTTCTTTAATATCAAATTAATTTAATATTTACTAGTGCTTTAGTAAATTTATGATATCACAACATTTACTGACATTTGCAAGTAAACTTACATATTTGTACGAGTGTACATTCGAAAAATATATTCCATATTTGCTGATATGAACTAAACCCCAGCCGCAGCACACGCTATAAATGCAAAGTCCGCTTTAGTGTGGCATAGAAAGTTGTATGGTCTTTTTATGTCAATAATATTCGTATTCAAAAAGTTTGTGATTAGCACTTTAGGTATTTTTAACTGCTTGCTGGTGGTGTAAGTGGCCAAATCAAGCAAAATATTTGTCGCAATATTTGCCGATTATTTATTTGCCATACAAATGCTAAATGGATATGAAAAAGAACATTAAATGTTATTTGTTTTTGCCTACAGGCACTACTTTTGAATTGATATTCGAGGAAGGGGAAGTAGGAAGAGATGATTATCAAAAAATTGTTAATAAAATATTATTTTTCTGTATACACATGTAGTTTTCTTAATTTAGTAGAAAATAATATACATATTTTTATTCATATCTGCATCATTTATTACAGCGAAGAATTAAATTGGTACTAAAAAAAAATGCGCCATTTTATTTTAAATGTTGTCCATTATTTCTTTTCAGACATGCCGATTATAATAAAAATGCTACATGTGGTTATGATCATGAGCATCATAAAGAAAAACAAGATTTCCTCAAAGATATTGAAGATAATAAATTACCAGTAATATCGAATCATATAGATGGCATCGAATTTAATCGCATTTTGAGAGTAAGTCATTCTATCCAAACGTGAAAAACTCTCAGTGTAAACTTTAATTAATTAATTTCGCTCAATTTCAGCACAAACGTTCGTCTGATGAAAGCAATATGATACGTGGTCCGTACAATTCGAATAAACATTCTTCTTATGTGGAAATCGTGATAGTGGTGGACAACAAAGCCTTTAAATCTTTCAATGAGAACTTTAAAAAAGTTCATCAGCATTGTAAGGACTTGGCCAATATTATGAATGCGGTATGTTTTGCAGTTTCAAACAATTTGTATTTTAATTATTGTTTTATTTTATTTTTTTTTTTGTAGCTTTATGTTCCCCTAAATATTTTCATTGCTTTGGTGGGTGTTGTTATATGGAATGAATCGAACGAAATCGAAATAACGCCCGATGCTGACATAACCTTGAGAAACTTTTTAAATTATAGACGCACAAAATTGGTATTACAGCATCCAAATGATTCGGCTCAGCTATTGACAAAGATCAAATTTGATAAAGGTGTTGTGGGTGAGTAGATCGGGAAGATCACAAATATGATTAGTTTTTTTTTTTTTTTTGGTTGTAAAAACTTGGATTTTACTTTAAACACTTCTCTTTTGGCACACACAGGCAAAGCCTTTAAGGGTCCCATTTGCACGCACGAATATTCTGGTAGTGTAAGTGTGGAACACAGTCCCTTGGTCTCCGTGGTAGCCACTACAATGGCTCATGAATTGGGCCATAATTTTGGCATGGAACATGACTCTACCGATTGCAAGTGTCAAGATGAAAAATGCATTATGTCTGCCAGTAGTACATCAGTTTTACCCACCCATTGGAGTTCCTGTAGCATAGATCAATTAAATATTGCCTTTTCTCGAGGCATGAACTATTGTCTGCGTAATAAGCCCACCAAACTGTTTGATTCTCCTCAATGCGGCAATGGTTTTGTGGAACCGGGAGAGCAATGTGATTGTGGTCTGCCTGAATATTGTGAAAACTCCTGCTGTGATCCTGAAAAATGCATGTTACATACGAATGCTTCTTGTGCCACTGGAGAGTGTTGTGATTTAACCACCTGTCGTCCCAAAATTGCTGGTACAGAGTGTCGCAATGGCGAAAATGAATGTGATTTGCCCGAATACTGTACCGGAGAATCGGAATACTGTCCGACTGATGTATTTAAACGTGATACCGAAGAATGTGATAATGGTCAGGCTTATTGTTATCAGGGTAACTGTAGATCACATTCTTATCAGTGTCGTATTTTATGGGGTCCAACAGGAGAAAACTCTGAGCCTTGCTATGCTGAAATGAATGTTCAAGGCAAGCGAGTGGGCAATTGCGGCTATAACCGTTTGAATAGTACCTTTATACCATGTGAAGAGGAGAATGCTTTATGTGGCATGTTACATTGCCGCCATTTAAATGAAAAGCTAGAATTTGGAATGGAAACTGCGGCCGTTTTGTCCCATTCCTTTATAACACATGACAACAATATAGTGCCCTGTCGATCGGCCTTAGTCGATTTGGGTTTGCAATTTATGGATCCGGGCTTAACGCCGAATGGAGCCAAATGCGGCAATAATAAAATGTGTGTAGATCAAAAATGTTTGTCCATAGAGCATTTACATTATACCGGCATGGGCAGGGAGTGTCCGGAGAACTGTAATGGCAATGGCATTTGCAATAGCATGGGTAATTGTCATTGTAGTATAGGATTTGGAGGACCTACTTGCAAAATGCCAGGACCAGGAGGCTCGAAAGATAGTGGACCGGCTACCAATCCTAACAGTGAGTACATATTTGAATTTTACAATCCAAATGATTTTTATAAATAATTTTTTCTTTCGCCCCAACAGGTCACGAGGCTTTCCAAAGATTTATGTATATTTTCTTCTTCGCCGTTTTACCCATCATGGCTGCCTTTTGTTTCTTCATGTACTATTGTCGTCATCATCCCTTGTTTGTTGGTGGCAAATTGGCCGAAAATATGTATGTATCAAATAATAAAACTGGTTTATCCTTTAGCACTAGTTCGTACACAACAGTAACACCTAATATTTGTAACGGTTTGAATTCTCCCTCCTCTTCCACCACTTATTCTCCTCCATCTACCCCATCTTCTTCATCTACTTTTAAGTGCAATTCCTTTCTCTCACCTAAAACTAGTGTTAAATTAAAACCGCCAACACTTTCAAAAACTGCAATTACTACTACAACAACTACAACAAAAACATGTGATACTAAAACCATTAAAAATACTGCAACAACAAGAACAACACCATTACCATTTAACATTAGAAATACAACAGTTTCTTGCACAACCACACCTCAGTTATCAACACGTAAATCTAATAATTTGCATTCTTCGGCATCTAATGAAAACTTTTCTAAATTTAATATACAAAAACATACCAATTTGACAATCTCAAAATCTAACAACGAAATTGCAACTACAACAACAACTACGACCATTAAACCGATTACGGCGAATATAACAAAACCTCATATAAAAACGAAAATAGTTATTATAAAGCCACCACCGCTACCACCCAGTGTCAATAATGGCAGTACCAAGCCAAAATATACTACAACGACAACAATAACTACTCCTACTAGCACTTGTACTAGCATTAGCACGCCTTCTGCAACTACCACCACTATTAACTTTAATAATAATTTAATAAAAAAATCAATCGATAATAACAAAAACAATAACACTAATAATCAAGTCTGCCAAGATGATGTTAAATTAAAAACTAAATCAAATTCTAATACGAATTCAAATCTAAATTCAAGTACGAATCAAGTCAATACACTGAGACGAAAATTTGAAATAACCGATGTTCGTTTAAATTCTACAACAAATCCACATGCACTTGTAGATGGCACCACTTATACCATTAACGATGAAACCAATAGGTGTGTCTATCATTTGTAACATTCAATACAACCAAAAACAAAAAATAATAATAAAAATTCGATGTTAAAATAATGCAAGACTTTGTTTAGTGAGATTTTAAAGATTTTGATTTTAGCTTTTATTTTAATATTTGAATGTTTGCTTTTTTCTAACAACTTTTCTATTTCGCAGAATTTTTACAGGAAGCTTTATTCCTAAAAAAGTTTTCAATTAATACACTTAATTGAAGTTAGAAACTGTCTTCAATTAATTCCGTAATATAATCAATTAATTAGGTGATCAAAAATATATTTTTCTGAAGTTTTGCATCAATTAAAATTTTTACACAGGATCATCCGCTTTTCTAATCACCAGATTTCTTCCAAGTTTAGTTTCAAAAATATTGATGTATTTTAAAAAATTTTCTTATCATTCAAAAAACTAAAAAAACACACGAAAAATTCTGATCGGAATCGGTTAATTATGAGAAAATTGAAATTCGCGTTAAACCGCATAAATAAAAAGTTTCATTGTACGCTTTAATAGTATTTTGTTCTACTGAAAATTTATAAAATTATTCTTATTTTGTTTTGTCGGCAGAATTGAATCTGCAGATTTCTTAATTAACTTTTTTCTGTGTGAGATATGCCTAATAATTTTTTTCGTGTCTGCTTTTAGTGCTTCACTAAAAAAAAAATTGATCTTATATGATCCACAATCCAAATAAGTGAGTTCTAACTATATTTCTTTACTACGATTCACAACCAATTTCTATGTAAATCTAAATACGTGCAACAACTTTTCGAAGGCAACTAACTGATCAGATGATTAAAAGTTAAGATGATAAGAATTTGACAACTCAACTAGAAATTTGGTTGTGAAGCGTAATAGAAACATATTTTTATAAACAAAAACATTAATCTTTTACTCTTTTCGTTCAAAATAACTCAAGTCAAAAATGTTTTTCTTATATTTTCAAGGGATTTGGTGAATATTTGTAAATTAAAAAAATAATTGGGAATTTAAAAAAAATGTGTAATTTTAACCCAAGGGACAGCAAAAAGGTAATTTCCACTAGAAACAAAAACAGGATATTCGTAACGATATTCAAGATAACACCCTCACCAGTCCTAACCAAATGGTCAGTGATTTTTTTTTTTTTTTTTAATAAGTCTGATGATGATTTGCTGTTAATTTTTTTTAAAAGAGAAATTTTTAATGAATACCTTACAATAGCATTCAATGAATGTATGTAGTTTCACTTTAAAATCCCTGCAATGCTTCACTTAAACTCCGTCTAACTAATGAAATTTTCTTTAACATTTTTTTTCTTTCATATGTATGTGCATACATGTGTACATACATACATACGAGTATGTATGTTGTGCATACTTTTGATTTCCAATAAATAATGATCTTGCAAATTTCCATCGAATTTTATTCAAGCATGAATGTAAAAGTGTTAAAAAAAAGGAAAACGAAAAAACAAACAACAAAGAACAGATGTACCAGAAAATAATATTTAACGCTTCAATTGTTGCAAAAGAAAATGATTTTGTTGTGAATGTACGTTGTAGTATTTTATTTTCTGATTATATTAATTACTTATGCTTTTTGTTATTATAAAGCAAAACTATTAAGGGTGTTCACAGCATGGATATACCACTGTTGCAAAGTTGTTCATTATTATTTAGAATTAATTTATTAAAACCTTTATTTAATAATTAAGCGTATGGCTTTTAAATGTATATTTTTCTTTTAATTATGTATATGTATGCATAAGTTTTTATATTAAACAAATTTTGATTAAAATCGGTTTGATTTGATAACGTACTGCCTCTTTTAGTAACAGCCAATCAACAAAGGGTTTTAAAAGAACTTTAAAATAATTTATGACAAACAGCAGTTAATAATTGAAATAAAAAGCTTTCCATTTCACGACTTGAAGCAAACACCGCATCTAAATTTCTTAATGCCCATTCAAAAATATTATTATTTGCTTAAGCTTTTAATTAAAGTGATTATCAAACTGCCAACATGTATTTTTTTTTTTGTATATTAAAGTTGTTATAAGAATTTTTAAAAAAATTTTTGTAATTAAATTTTTTATGTTAATAAATTAATTTTATTGTAATATTTAAGTTGTGCTTGCTTTTTACTTTATTTTGCATGGTGTTTGATTTATTTTATCGTAAATACATTTGTATTTATATATTTTTTCACTTAATACCATTAAACATTTTAATTATTTGTAATTGTGGCCGTCTGTCTAGCTTTTTCCATTGGGTGCTTGGTTATTTTTTTAATTATATACCAATTAAATGTTGCTTCCACACATCTAAGGCATGGGTATGTTACAACTTTCGCACTTACCACAAACACACAACTTTAACACAAACTATAATACACCAGTCAATTGGTTTGTTGTTGAACATTTCCAACTAAGAGAATTCGGCATGATTCTAATTAGTTTCTTGATTTTTTTTTAGTATTAAATCAGCCAGCAACAGTAAGCAACCGCCCAGAGGACCTAATGGAAATAATGGCAATCAAATGCCATCCAATGGTTTACCGAAATCTACGCCCAGCAGTACGGATGATATGAACTCGGCTTTGTTAAAATCCCCCAGTGATTCGAATGATAATGTAGGCAATGGTGGTTTATATGGCAAATTTAAAGGTTTCACTCTAAGACCTCTCAACGATGCCACCTCACCGACCAATAATTTTACCGGACCAAATGTGGCCTATGTGCAGCCAACATTGCAAGATAATTCTCTGCAAGTGCCACAAAGAGCAGCGCCACCACCGCCCATAAAGGCCAGTGAAGTTAAAATGAACGGCACCTTAACCAGACAAGCACCTCCAGCCCCGGCTGTTCCAAATAATATACTACAAGGACCAGCATTACCACCGCCAAATCCAGGGTCTACTGCCAGACCCATTATATCTATGCCTGTCTTGGAGACTTCCACACTTACAATATCGCCAAGTAGACCAGCTCCAAAGGTTCCTGAAGTAGAATTCGTAAAACCAGCTCCACCACCACCGGTACCTTTACATGCAGATGCCAAACTAAATATCAAAAGAGATGGTACCATACGCAGGATAACTTCTTTTTTGAAAAAGGACGAGAAGGTACCCACTAAGGAAAAAACCTATATTGATCGTGAGAAATTGAAAACTTTAGAAATATCGGCTCCCATACCGCTTAACATCTCGCCACCAGGAGAATCATCTAACTCTGATTCGGAAACATTAACACCCAAAGAACAAGAGACCAAAAATTTAGTTAAACGTGCACAGTCTATGCGATCACCCACTAAGAAACCCAACATACAAACATTTGGTTCTATGCGTCAAACCGCCCAGGGACAAACTAGACCTAAAAGTGCTGTTTCATCGCAAACATTAAACGCGATAAGGCCCAAAAGTCCACCACCCAGACCACCAGCACTTAAGAAAACCAGTTCAACAACATCATCTGGTTATCAGTTACCTATAGCGGTTAAACGAGGTCCCGAACACACCTACGATGACTGTGAGTTTGTCGAACAGCCTTTGGCCAGTGTTAAAGAGCAAGATTCTCCTGTGCATCGAGTAAATACCACCGAAAATGATAATATTTATTCAGTAATTGATGAAATACCACCAGCTGCCCAGACCATTAAACGCAGTGATTTGGTGGGCAGTCAACGTAACAGTGTCGCTAGTAGTTCTGATTTGGGACTTTTAAGTGAAATAGTCAATGAAATTGAGAAACGTAATGGTGGCGACTCTATATACTCGGCAACAGCAACAAGTCTAGTTAAGCAAAAATCCAAAGATGAAACACAAAAACACAAACTAGAGGAAACAAAAAGAGAATCGCCAGCAATAAAAGAGTCTCAAACAAATACATCTAAGTCTAATATAATGACCTCAACACAACCCCAAACATCGTATTTAAGGCCTGCACCGGTAAATGCGCCAATAGCACGAGTGGCCCCCACAAGATCAGATATTTCACCCACCAATGCATTTTCAAGCTTTAAACCACCGCTGCACACAACCACAACAGCAGTTGCGTCATCTGCGACCAATACAGCAACTCAAAACAAGTACAGCGGATCACAGCCAACTTTAAAACCTAAAACATTTGGTCAAAAACCTGTTGTACAACAAAAATCACTGCCAGCAAATGGTGTGGCCAACAAACCAAGTGCTACCATACAAAAACCGAAACCATTATCAACAAAACCATCCTTCAGCAGTAACGCAAAGAAGCCCACAAAAGCTCCCACAGCGCCAACGACTACAGGAACAAGTAAATCGACGCTTTCGAGACAACCATCTACCACGGTGGCGTCATTAACGCAAAAATTTGAACCTCCTAAAACGAGCAGCAATAGCAGCAGCACAATAACAGCGACAACGTCCCTAAGAAAATAGTTTTAAGTTAAAAAAAAAAATACAAAAAAATAATGATTAGTTTTTTAAGCTAATAAAATTACAAAAACGCACTGATTCAATTTAGAAAACAATTATTAAAAATACATAATATGGATGATGCATTTGCATTAAAGAAAAATTTCTAATAATAATTACAAAAATGGCAGCAAAATCATTACAATCGGTCTTATTACGAGTGTCGTTGTCGTGACGAATTCAGTAAAATGTGGCAACGTTCGCTATATGTTTTACATTAGAGTCGTTCAAGTTCGACTACGACTACGACATCCGTAATAAGGGCTAATATATTATTAATGAATTCTCGTTAATAGACGATAAACAATCAAAATATATTAATATTCTAATTAAAAAGAAACTCCTGTGTATTTCATAATGAAAACAAAAATTAATTCGGAAACAAGTTACAGAAAAACCTGCAGAAAATTCCAATCGAAAACAAATAATTTAACCTTACAGAGTGGCTTTTCGAAATGGTCAAGAATAAACAAAAAAATATTTCATTTTTAAATTTTAGAACAAATTAATCATCATCCATCTTTAACTAAAAACTAACTGCTTTTTAATTTTATTTTAAAATAAAAATGTTGAAAATAATTAATAAGTTCTACTATCCTTAACGAAATAATATTTATTGACAAAAAAAAAAGAAAAACAATTATATTAAGTTCATTTTAAAATGAAAATTATATACAAGTGATATTCATTCCTCTTAATTTTTAACATTTTTATTATTTACAAATTTTGAACGTCGAACGATAGATATTCTGTAGCATTTTGTCCTTTAGCTTTTTGTTTATAAACAAAATTATTTAATTTTAAATGTCTCATATATTTTAAAATTTTTATAAATTTTATATTAATGTTGTTTTCTTTATTAATTAAAGGAGTTTAGTAGAATTTACTGTTGCAATCGATGTTGATCTCTAATGTACGATCTACACCTCACATAAAAGGACTAACAGTTGAATAACCTTACAACACAGTTGTCAGTTATTTCATAGTATGTAAAGACGGTATGCTACAAAAAAAAAAAAAAAAAAAACAAGTGTCACAAGTGTCAAAATTAATACCCGAACGATACAACAGTTAGAATAGCTTATTTTTCCTCTATTGTAGAAATTTTGCATTTAAATTTTTGTGTTAAATATTTTGATTTAATTTTACAAAAAAAAAAAAAAAAAACTGTATTAATATTAAGCTGCATTTGTCCTTCACATTTGTATATTTTTCATAACAAATCTAAAACTAATTTTATGTTTCATTTGTTTAAATTTCTTCGCTGTCTTTTAATAGTGTACATGATTTCTTTAAATGCAGAGATATAAAATTTTGAACTTGTTCCTAACCTTAAAATTTATAATTTAAAATTCTAGTATTATTTTTCTTTAGTAATCTATTCGTTATACATATATGTAAATCGATATATCATTTGTTTGTCGATGGATTTTCTTCATACTTTTACGTGAAGTAGATATGCCGAACTTTAATGCACCATTTGTTATTGTAATACATTATCATTCGTTCGTCTTACGACACTTAATAATATCATCGATTGGTTGATATCGGTAGGAAAATTGTGTGGCGGCAACGATGTACAGATGTACACAACAACAACATGTGTGCTTGATATCTAAATGAACGTAAAATACCATTTGTGGAAAAAACGAAAAATCGAAAAAAAACTTTAAAAAAAGATTTTCTTTGAAAATAAAAACTAAAACATACTTTCAGGATGAGAATAGCATTTGAGTGACTCTGTTAATATCTGTTAAAATCATTTGAACAAGCTACTTGCATGGAAATTGTGTCAATTATGATATTCTAAAGATGGATTTTCCAAAATCGATTTCGTTACGGCTGTTTGTTTGTGGTTAACGCCATAATGGCGTTTTCTTTTCTGCCAAAAATGTTGCACTTATTTTGCCCTTCGTATATAAAACATGTACGAAGGGCAGAAAAACTGCAACATTTTTGGCAGAAAAGGAAACGCCATTAATATTTTTACACGAATAGTGCATTTTTTTATTTAAATAATAAACTATAATAACAAATTTGATACTAACATTTATATTTTTCCCATCTTTTTGTTAGTTTTTCCATCTTCAGTTGAAAAAATTTAAACTTTTTTGAAAATGTACACACATACATACATACACATATATGTACATACATATGTAATAATCTAGTGCTAAAAAAAATAGAAAAATATTTAAAATATACACACAACACACAAGAAAATACATACAATATTAAAGTGTTTTGAAAAACGTTTATTAAAAATTAAAAATGTTTTAAATTACTATTTAAATTTACTCAAATGATTTTTTGACTGCTTAGTTAAAAACAAACCAAATATTGAATTATATTAAGAATCATCTTCCCGAATGTGTACAGATCAATTCTTTAATAGAAATAAAAATATTAATATTAAAAAAAGTTACTAAAATTTAATAAATAAGAAAGAAATAAACGAAATCATTAAACAGTTGTATGTAAAACTAAAAAACAATTTTGAAAACGCGAAACAAAACAACAACAAAAACAAATAATAATAATCGAATAGTTTATAAATAAATGCTAGAATTAAATTAAATTCAATTATTTTCTTACTAAATATGTTACGAAAATTAAATTAAATACATAAGAAAAACAATGAAATTGATTTAAAATTAAAGAAGTTTTAATGTTGTCGAGACCACTTGGTTGGAATTGAAATAAATTGGATATTTATAGAAAGACTGAGTTTTCTTTTATTGCTTATAAAAATAGCAAATTTAATAAAAGTATAATTATCTATTAGAATGTTTACTTTAAGCAATAGGTCTTTTGATTTGATATATATTTTGTTGTTCATATTAGCATCCTCGGGAAAATTTTATAATTATTTGAAATTCTATTTACATATTATGCACATTAAAATGTTAGCGAAATATCGAAAATAAATATAAACAACAATATATATATATCAGGCATGTTCTGTCAATCGCATTTCGCCTAACATTTGCGATGCGAGATGAAATCGCATGATAGGTGTTCTGGAGTTCACAATCGCAAGAAGTTTTGTGACTTCAACTCGCAAGCAAGTACTGAAGTGAACTGATGTATTTTACTTAAACTGAAGTATAAACTAACAATAAAGCAATGCACAAATTAAACTGAACATGATTTCTTGTATATTTTGTAAAAATTAATAAAACTTCCAAACTATTTAAGTTAAAAATATCAACTTTAAAATGTTTTCACAAGTTTCTGTGCCAATTGTTTTCTTCAGTATTGGCGATTTGATTTAAACAGCTGTTTTACTTGATATAAAAAATAGCAAAACGCAAGCAAAACGCGTGAAGGACAGAACATGTAGAAATAAGTTTGGCGATTTTCAAAACGCATGCGATTTCATATTCATGCGAGTGTCAGAACATGGGCGTATATATATATATATATATACATACATATATTAAATCAAAAGACCTATTGCTTAAAGTAAACATTCTAATAAATATAAAGAAAAGGTCAAATATAGTGTACAAATAAAAATATAATTATCTTACGTATAATTAAACACAGAAAATGACTTTACAAACGTAATATGAAGCATTTAACCTCCAACAATGTCTTTAATGTATTCGTCCATAATATCTTGTCCCAGCGTTTTTTTATTAACTGGTTTGCGCTTCGGTGGAATGGGTTGAATATGTGGTAAACGAGTGCCGTTAACTGCATTTAGACTCAACCGCTCACTATCATCGTCATCACTGTCATCAGCAACCACTAGTCGACGTTTATTCGCGTTTATAATTGTGCTTATTGTACCCTCCTCCGAAGATTCGCTTCCATCGTCACTCTCAACAGTTGCCGCCAAAACGCGTTTATTTGTATTTGCTGCTTTGCTTGTTGTGGGCTCTTGGGAAAGTCTTCGGATGCTATCATCCACATCGCTGTCTGCAGTCGTATGAGTTGTGGTTACTGTGGTTCCTAAATCAACTGTTGGGGTTGGTGCTTTAACGATTAAATAATCTTTGATAGTTTTTTTCCGCAATGTTACATGAGGTTCGTTTGTAAATATCTCTTCTATAGTCCTTTTCTCTTGGTTATTCTGATTTTCTTGTAATATGGAATGCGTATTACTGATGCTTGTCGACATCACTATTGAAGTCTCGCTTACAGACAAAATTTCTACAGATTGTGCATTTTTACTAGAAATGCCGTTAGAGTGATTTGTGTCAGTGCCATTTTGCCTGCTAACATTTAATTCATGAAGTGATGACGTATTACTTTTATTGCCACCATTGGCCACCGAAAGTAGTTGCACACGCTGCAGAGATTTATTACGTTCCGAATATGTTTTAGATGCTGTCGATTCATTGGATGATTTGCTTGTTTTGAGTGATGACACTGAGTTGGCCTGCATTTGTTTTCTTAATTCAATTGCTTTTTTTAATTTTTTATTGTACAATTTTGTTATTTCTTGTTTACACCGCCAGCACACAAGTTCATTTGGTAAGAAATCTTGATTCGATTTCTGTATAAATTTCACTATGGCGGCGTCTTCCACTAACAATCCATCACCCCTAAGAGAATGATTCAATATTGGACATATTCTACCCATATTATTTAATATTGAATTTGTCTTAACAACAATGAATTACTTATTTCTTTATTTCCTTAATTATTCAATAGCATTCAATTAACAATTTGTCTTATAAAAGGCGCCAGAAAGTGTTGCAATATCCTTGAGTAATTGGATATGTATGTAGTCGTTAGTACCAGGTATTAATTTCAACAATTCATAAGCGGCTATTAGATGGTCATACTTGGTATGTGAACATTTGTTTGATAATTTTATTATTCATTGAATCTTCAACTATAAATTGAAACATCAATAAGTTGTTTAAATCTTAAAACTAATATATTAAATAAAGTTTAATATACAAAATTTTTTAGTTTCAGCGGTTAATATGTGAACATAGTGTGATAAGAAAGAGTGTTTTGTTATTAGGCTATCACACCAAGTATGTCAAACATCATTATTAAAGCTAACACTGAATGATGAGGTTTATGTTTATAATGGCACGTGAAGTACCTAACTTCCCGTTTTATTTAATTTATTTTAACTCGCATCTGTAATATCAACTTTATTTATTTATTTTTTTTTTTTAACAACTCCAATTGTTGCTTTTGGCTCAACAGTTTTAAATTTGTCTAATAATTTTTCATTAGCCTAATACTTAACGTGTATAATGTGGTATATTTTACTTTTTATCTGCCACAATTCGGGCAAACTTTCATAAATTTCAATAAACTCCTTTAAAATGCGCGCTCTGAAATGAAATTTGCACTGAGCTTGAAAGAATTGCTATTAAACGAGTATGATGGCATGATGACAAACACAATATATCAAAATTTTTTGAAAACCATCCAACCAAGTTGACAAACACGCATTTTGCATTATTAGACGAGTGTCATGGTATGCCATCACACCATGTTCACTTACTATGACCATCTAATAGGCGCTTTATGCAGCTGTGCGTAATAGAAAACAAACTTGCGAGAAATACATTACTCGTGAAACGAAATGGGCTTGTTTTTGTGGATTTTTTATACATTACAAATGTACAATTTTATTTAACTGTAACAGGCATTGTTATATTACATACCAAGTTTGTGCTTATTCTGACGCCCGCGTTACGATTCACTAATCGCATCATGATATAAACACCACTACAATAATGATAGTATTTTTATAAACTCACCACACCAGGGCTGTAATCTGTTCCTACCACTAACATTCATTATTTATCAATAATGAACAGCTGTTCAGTTAGTGCCGGGTTTTTTCCTTATCGTTTGCGTAAAATTTATGCAATTCCTTAAATTTTATAAAATAATTATTTAAAAATAAATAAAAATAATAAAACATGTTAATACCAAAAGTTAAAAATATACGAAGACTGTGTGCTGCTGCGAATCAGTCGTTTTATGTAACTACACCGATATTCTATGTTAATGCAGGTAAAATAATTTCGGAAAAATGCTCTTATTCCAATGTCCAGCAATAACCATTATATTGTTATTTAGCTCCGCATATCGGTCACTTGTATTCGGCCGTTATAGCTGATGCTATATGCCGTTATGAAAAACTAAGATCTCCTGAAAGTGGTCATTCTGTCACGTTGTGTACGGGCACTGATGAACATGGCACAAAAGTGCAACAAGCTGCCGCAACTCATAACATAGCAGTTGAACATTATTGCCAAAGTATATCATCCCAATATCGTAGAGTTTTCGCAGAAGCCTCTATACAACATACAGACTTTGTGAGAACCACAGAAGATCGTCATAAACTGGCCGTTTCCCGCTTTTGGCAAACACTCAAAAGCAAAGATCACATATATTCTGATAATTATCAAGGATGGTACTGTGTATCAGATGAAACATTTCTAACCGAGCCTCAATTACGTTTGGACGAAAAAACCGGTCAAAGATTTTCTTTGGAATCAGGCCACCTTGTTGAATGGACTGAGGAACAAAATTACATGTTCCGTTTATCAAAATTACAATCTGAAATATTATATTGGCTTAAACAGGGTGGTAGGGTGAAACCTTTTAAATTTGAGAAGATACTTTTTGACATGCTTTCTGAACCGTTGCCGGATGTTTCAGTCTCCAGACCTATTAACAGAGTACCATGGGCTATATCTGTACCCGATGATCCCACACAAACTATCTATGTGTGGTTGGATGCTTTGGTGAATTATCTGACATCAGCCGGTTATCCAGATTCAAAGTTTATTACAAATTGGCCTCCGAGAGTACAAGTTATTGGCAAAGATATTTTAAAATTCCACGGTATATATTGGCCCGCATTCTTAATTGCTACAGGTAAGTTGCAATAATATATATACAATTTTTGTAGTAAAATATTACAGAAGATCGTAAATTTGCCAGAACAAAAAAAAAAAAAAAAAAAAAAAATGGTGCATTTGTCAATCGATTTTTAAAGTATGTAAGAAAGTAAATTTAAAGTTAAGGTTTTTTTAAAAAGGAGTTTAATCCCCACTTTATTAACAAATGAAATACAAAAAAAAGATTTTAATTGTGTGTCCTATTTATCACAAAGAGAGCGAATTAACGCAAACAAGTGCGTCACTTCATAAGTTGTGGTGGTCCTTCCAACCTATGTTGTATCCTATTAAAAGCGAATATCCTTTTAAGTTAAAATAGTTCCAAATAGCTTAAGTCATCTCTTTTTATTTTCATAGAATAATAGTATTTTAACAATTTATTTCAGGGCTTGAACCACCACAACAATTATTCGTTCATTCGCACTGGACTGTAGATGGCCAGAAAATGTCAAAAAGCAAAAATAATGTGGTCGATCCATTAGCTGCTTCAAAATTGTATACCATGGAAGGTTTACGATATTTTTTATTGCGTGAAGGTGTTGCTCACAGTGATGGTAGTAAGTAAAAACTTGATTTATTTTCATTCTAAACATATATATTTTTTAACTTTCCCAATGGAAAAGAAACAGAAAAAAACTTGACACATAGAATTGAAACATGCATGATTTTTTACATTTTTATGACAGTTACAAGACAAATGGCCCCAAACTGAAAAATTAAAAAAGCCCCCAAGCTTTTGTATTGAAAACAACAACAAAATCGTTATGGCAATTTTGTGGGGACAATTTTTAATATTTTTATATATAAGTTTAGGCCATTTGTCATAAAATTTTGTGCATTTTTATTTTTTGTGGCCTCAAACCAAAAAATTTATAAATAATGAAAAATGGCTTCAAAAAAGGAAAAATTGCCCCAAAGTTTGTGTTGTTGTTTTTTTTAGTTCGGGACCACTTTAAATTTTTAAGTTTGCGGTAATTTTTCACAAAATTTGGAGCCAATTAAAATTTTTTATGGCCCCAAACTTTAAAATAAAAAATGACAAATGGCTCCAAAGTTTGTTTTGCTGTTTTCAAGATTGATTTGAAGATGTTTTTATATATAACAAGCTATCGTTGTCCAACCATACAGAGACTTTAGTTGGTCGAATTGGAATGCTAGGAACCTTTAAGCCGTTAAGTATTCATCGCCACTTGCAATACGAACACTGCTTGCAAAACATAAACTAGTTTTTTTAAGTACACTATTCGGTATATCAACGATAAAAGAAGGTTCTATAAATATTAAAAATTTAATTGTCCTCTTAAAATGGGATGTCCCATATTTCATGAAATAAGTTTGATGACACTAACAAGCAAGTACTTTTTGTTTCATATATTTTTTTGGTACGAAACCAAGATTTTATTTTGCTTTGTTGTGTGTTATTTGGTGGTATTCTATACTTATTATACAGTTCCTGTTGTTTAAGCGACCTTTGTGGCAAGTTGTCGAAATGAAAACTAAAAATTTGCATAAAATATTCTACTTAAACTTTTCTATTTAAAAAAAAAAAAAAAAAAAAAAAAAAGAAATAAAAACTAATTTAAGGACGCTCTTAAGTGTTAGAGACAATTTCGTTTTCCAACACAAACTTGTGTAGTGTTTAAAACAATTCTTGAGACAATTATTTGTGACAAGGACATTCTTCGACGAAGTTTAAATATTAAAAGTTTACCATTATTGTTCGTCCTTAAACATTTCTAGCTCAAGGTTTTGTTTTTTCTCGATATTGTTTTAAAAAATTATGATGAACATTTTAATTAAAAACTGAAATAAGATTTTTCAGCAACACAAAGACAAATTGTCTCTCAGTGCTAAATTTGATTTGAAAAATTTTTTTAAAGTTAGAGTTGAATGTAGCAACAATAATGAAAATTGGATTAAGAATTAAATGATAAACAAGTTGGCATTAACTCAAAGACATCAAAATGCTTAAAAAAATTGGGAATTTCTGCGATAATCAATTGTTTGGGCGGGAAATTACCTGTCTTTTCGAAAAAAACTAACGACACAAAAAAAAAAAAAAAAAAGAAAGTAAAAAACGGTTCAAAAAAATGTAACCTTATTTAAAACATAGATATTCGAGTACCATTTAAACAAAAAAATTGTGATAATGGAAAACACAAGATGACTGCAAAAGAAAAATTTATTAGCATAAAATCGGCTCTATCAAAAATTAAAAACTGTTAAAATGATCCCTAACTGTAGAAAAAAAAATGATCCAAAAGTTTTGGTATTAAAAACAATAAGAAATAATTTAAGCCCCTCTTTTTCTATTTTGGGACAAGTTTTAATTTTAATGTAACCTTATTTAAAAAATAGATATTCGAGTACCATTTAAACAAAAAAATTGTGATAATGGAAAACACAAGATGACTGCAAAAGAAAAATTTATTAGCATAAAATCGGCTCTATCAAAAATTAAAAACTGTTAAAATGATCCCTAACTGTAGAAAAAAAAATGATCCAAAAGTTTTGGTATTAAAAACAATAAGAAATAATTTAAGCCCCTCTTTTTCTATTTTGGGACAAGTTTTAATTTTTTTTTAGTTTGGGGTAATTTTTTCTATTTTGCCATTTTTCTTTTTTAATTACATTTTTAATTTGGTACTTTGTTATTTTCACAAGAGCAACTATATCCCAATATAGTCTTTTTATCAAAAAGTTAATTTTAAGAAAACTTTTAGTAAACAGCGACATTGATCGAAATTCCATGGAGAAAAGAAACTCTGAGCACCGCCGAAGGCCGGCTATGCAAAAAAAAACCTTTAGTAATTTCATTTTTGATTTTAGGATCATTTTTCATTTTAGCTTGTAAGTTTTGTATTTTCATAAAATGAAAAATTAGCCCACATTATTTTTAAATTTGGTGCATTTTTCCTAAACTTTGGCACAAAAATAGAAAAAATTACTCCAAATTTAAAAATAAAAAAATAAAAATGGCACCGAAGATTGTGGATAAATTGGTCCTCTGATAAGAGTTATGCAATAACCAATATTTCTTGGGCCTTCAAACTGCAAGCAAACCCTTTCAAACAAAAAAAAAAAAGAATTTTGAAAATCGGTTCATTAGTGACAGAGTTGTGATACGTGACCACAATCGGTTAAAAAGGAAAGGCCATAAATTTGTGGTGACTTTCTCTCTCTTTCTCTATTAAGTTTGTTGTGTTTGGGTGCCGCTGTGGCTGATAGGTAGCAATGCTACCCTAGTAGTCTGGAGGTTGTCGTTTCGATTCCGGCCAGAGATCCTGGGTGTTTCCTGCGGACAAGCTAATCGCTTTGCGGGGTTGTGTTTGAACTCCGCCATCAAGAAGTCCTCCACCTTCTTACTAAGTTAGCGAGATAATTATCCATAAAAATTTAGCTTTTTTATAATTATTTTCAAATCCATTTTTATTTTTATCCTTGAATTCCTAATAGCTTTGCTCCGAATAACCTTAAATATCATAAAAAAAAACCCTATAACGATTCTGAATAAACAAAAAAAAAAAAAAAAATAAACAACAGGAAAGTTAAAAAGCAACTACACAATCAGCAGGAGGCGTTGTTTATTTAATGCAGAGCTTTCAAGTTCAAGAGTAATTTTTTACATAATGATTGCTATTCAACAGTAAGCTTTTTTCCTTGTTTGTGCGTTAGAACTATTTAACATTTCAAAGTTCCTAACTTGATGATTGATTTTTGAAACTCCAACGAATACACCCACTTTAAAGTAAAATTAAAACTAAAAAAGGTTGCTGTTAAGGAATTCCCCCTCTTCTAAGCATTCTTTTATATTCTTTTTTTTTGAATTGAAATTGTTTGATTACATGTATTTCTTTTTCAAATATTATTGGCCGACTTTCTACATATGTGTGTATGTATGTGTGTCTGTAATATTGTCTGGCTTATATTTTAATTAGTTATAGTGTTTTGGCCTCATCAGCTTGATTGTTTCTTTATTTACAGCTGGTTGATTATTAAAGAAGAAGCAAATCTTTTTCAAGAATTTCTTTGCTAAAAATTTCTTATAATTTGACAATAATCCTTGAGTGTTGAAGTGTAAATTTATTGATTCTTTCTTGTGGCATGAGTTGAAGTAAAAAGAAATTGATTTGCAAAAATATGCACGAAAAATAAAATCCTTCCTTTGCGGTAGTTTTGGTGGCTGGCGTGATTTTATTGAAAATATTGAAATGTTTTGTTCTTTGTTGCTGGCCTGTCTATAAAACTTTGTTATTTGGGAAGCATGCATCAGCATGACAAAGAAAGTTATGAATATAAAATCTGATTTTCTTTTTTTTTATATAAATAAAGTGATTTATCAAATCTAAAATTGTTTCTATGTTGAATCCTCTAAGGTTAGCTTTTCTGCACTTAAATATTTCTTAGAAGCACCTAAGCAGCAGCAAAAAATTCGATGGAAAAGTAAAATTCAGCAAAAGTTTTAGAGAGTACCGCTTAGTGTTTGGACAGCGAAAGCTACCGCTCTAACACGGCAGAATTCATAGCGAAGGCAGCTGTGGTGACTCCCGAAAAATAACATGTAGTTTCAAGATTATGGAAAATGTCCTTATCGCGGGTACACTTTTTTAAAATAGATCGACATATTTCTTCATACACATCGCCATCAAAAATGGAAAACCTTGTAATTACATTTTTAATTTTAATTTAGAGAAGAAGCTTTATAGAATTCTAACAATTTGTAAAGACATGGGCCGCGAGAAGCCATAACAACGAATAATTAATGAAAATATCGATTTTGAAATTGTCGTCCTTTACATCATTTTTCGTTTCATTTAACGATATTGTATTTTAAATGAAGCTGCTCTTTGCGAAAAAAATTCGTTTTAATAAATCTTCCTTTTTTCCTTTTTGTCTATGAAAATTCTAAAATATGCAATTATGTGTAAAATGCTTGAGAAAATACGAAACCTAAATAATAAAATAAATGAATGAATGACTCCTAGTTACACAAATGGTAGAGCAGCTCACAGGAAACGAAAAATATGAAAAACACTTCTGGTTTTCCAACTCCTTGTAGATTTTGTTAATGTTCATTTGATTTTAAATTCAACATACGAAATGCAAATTTTATTGTGAATTTATTTATTTATTTCTTCTTGTCTCTTGTGCATCCTTAGAGAGATATTTTTGATAAAGTGCTGCAAAATAAATTTCTTTAAACTTTTAAACTATTTTGTTTTACTTCTTCCAGGCCTTCTTTTATTCATCCATAACAATTTGATAAAATCTATTCCAAGTGCAATATGTGTTACTATGCATCTAATACTGTATTGTTATTTGTTGAGTTTATTTTTATTAAAAGAAAAATTATAAAATAATCTAATTTTGAGCATTTCAGTTTCAGCTTTTAGAGTTTGTTTTCTTTTTAATTTTAATTAAGTGAAAAATGCTTGATTAAAAAAAAATTTTCTCTTGAAACGTAAATAAATCGTAAATAAATTGATATTTTGAAATTTGTTAGCATAATAATTATGGCGAAGAAAAACCGATTTCAATACAGTTTATATTTAACTCACACAAAAAAGTAAGAATCGGTTCATAAATATCGGTAGATCACTTACAATTTTATCGCAGCAAACTGCACGCGTACACTTTCGAAATCGCTCCATAAATGTACAAGCTACGCTATAATTAATATATCGAGATTATTTAAAAGAACTGTACGAGACGATCTCTAAACAAAAAAAAAAAAAAAATGAATTTGAAAATCGGTCCTTAAGTGGCTAATTTATGCGACAGTCTATATTTTGGAGTAGGGAACTTGCCTTAAGATTTTTAAAAAAAAATTTTATGGGATCAAACGTCAATACAACTCGATTAAACAAAAAAATTTTACTTAACACGTCGATTAATAGGGGGGAGGCGAAGGGAACTGCAAGCAAACCTAATCGAACATGAAAAAGAATTATTCGATAATGAATATTTTAGGGGAACATTTGGCTCTGGAATTTTCCAGAAAATTGTATAGGACCATATCGCGAGCAAATCCTTTAGGAAAATATAAATCATAAATAAGTTATGCGTGTTCAAAAAAAAAAAAAAAAAAAAAAAAAATACAAACTGATAAACTTCTCTGTTCTTAAAGTCGACTAAAAATTAACTGATTTCCGATCTTCTAACCATCCATTTTATTTATTAATTTTTCTTTTTTGCCAGTAAACAAATATTAAGTTAAATAAAATTGATTATTACTGAAACGCAAGTTAACTTTTTTGAATTCTAGAAAACCAGTGATCGACATCGATCGACATCGTAGGCCAGGCCGTAAATAAAAATAAATTTGATAAGCTGATATTTTAGATACCTTCTTTAAAATATAACAACGAATTTTTGTAAATTACTTTAATACGAATTAGAAATTACTTTTTCGCTGCACTAATATTTCAATTGTAAATTTCTAATTCAATGTTTACACTTTCACTAATTGTGCGGATGTATGAGAGACCAGCAACGGGTATAAAGCTTTCGACTATATTCAATTCATCGCCATATGTAAGTTTGACTGCACACATATTCGTTCAATATCGGGAACATGCGGTAAATTGAGAATTAAATCGGCATTTGTTAATCGATTTTCATGATTTATACATTATTTTATTCTTGAGGTATTTAGCTCTCAGAAAAATGTGTAAAATACAAAATATTGCCTTTTTCTTTTTTTTATTGCACTTTTAAACTGGAAAAAAATAACGAATTTTGCAAGAAAAAAATTTTTTCCCTCTGAAATTTTTGAATAATTCCAAAACGATATAATATAGAAAAAAACTATAGTGGCTAATTATGCGACAGTCTATATTTTGGAGTAGGGAACTTGCCTTAAGATTTTTAAAAAAAAATTTTATGGGATCAAACGTCAATACAACTCGATTAAACAAAAAAATTTTACTTAACACGTCGATTAATAGGGGGGAGGCGAAGGGAACTGCAAGCAAACCTAATCGAACATGAAAAAGAATTATTCGATAATGAATATTTTAGGGGAACATTTGGCTCTGGAATTTTCCAGAAAATTGTATAGGACCATATCGCGAGCAAATCCTTTAGGAAAATATAAATCATAAATAAGTTATGCGTGTTCAAAAAAAAAAAAAAAAAAAAAAAAAATACAAACTGATAAACTTCTCTGTTCTTAAAGTCGACTAAAAATTAACTGATTTCCGATCTTCTAACCATCCATTTTATTTATTAATTTTTCTTTTTTGCCAGTAAACAAATATTAAGTTAAATAAAATTGATTATTACTGAAACGCAAGTTAACTTTTTTGAATTCTAGAAAACCAGTGATCGACATCGATCGACATCGTAGGCCAGGCCGTAAATAAAAATAAATTTGATAAGCTGATATTTTAGATACCTTCTTTAAAATATAACAACGAATTTTTGTAAATTACTTTATTACGAATTAGAAATTACTTTTTCGCTGCACTAATATTTCAATTGTAAATTTCTAATTCAATGTTTACACTTTCACTAATTGTGCGGATGTATGAGAGACCAGCAACGGGTATAAAGCTTTCGACTATATTCAATTCATCGCCATATGTAAGTTTGACTGCACACATATTCGTTCAATATCGGGAACATGCGGTAAATTGAGAATTAAATCGGCATTTGTTAATCGATTTTCATGATTTATACATTATTTTATTCTTGAGGTATTTAGCTCTCAGAAAAATGTGTAAAATACAAAATATTGCCTTTTTCTTTTTTTTATTGCACTTTTAAACTGGAAAAAAATAACGAATTTTGCAAGAAAAAAATTTTTTCCCTCTGAAATTTTTGAATAATTCCAAAACGATATAATATAGAAAAAAACTATATTGACTTAAATTAAATATAATTTTGTTACGAATCGTTTGGTGTTTTGTTTATGTACATCGCATGAGTCGTTCTCGAGTTAGGCTGAAATATGTCTTCGTACTTGACTAATTTAGGGGAACAAATTGTCACGCCCATAAAAAAAACCGTACGTGATGGAGAAAAACTGAAAACGGATTTGAGTTTAGGACATCAAAATCCATATAGTCCACATAGTTTTATTTAAAGGATAGCCAAAAAGTGATTTTTTGCAGAGCAGTGTAATCGAATACGAAAACGAGTATTCGTAACATCACTAGTTTTTATGTTCAAAATGTTTTTGTTCAACAACAAGAAATTATTGTAAATGCAATAGATCATTTCAAATAATCAGTTTTAAACACTCATACTGACAATGAACGTGATTGTTTGTGGTTGTTGGAATGATTGTAACCGCAGCAGATCGAAAGGAAAAACTAAACCCAATTATGTATTTATATGTGTTAGTACTCGTAGAGTTATTCGAGCTTTTTTGTTTCGATCACAATTAAATCATGCGCAAAAAACAAAAGAAGTACAAATAAGCGATTGTTCGTAAACAACTCGCATAGTTTGTAAATAAATCAATCGAAGTATAATATTGTGACTGATCATACTTGTTACTGTTTTCTTTGGGTTTGTGAATGAAACTCAATTGTAAACAAAACTAACGAAAGTCTGATTAGATTTTGTACTGTGGGGTTACTCTGAATGGGGTAATTCAAACTGAAAGCAAATGCATTCGAATCTCAATGTAAATAAGATACAAATTCGAACAGTTTTCTTTTCGAATCGAGTTACAGAGTTATCCCCCCTGGTTATTTAACGCTAGTTATTTTAACGTCTTGATCATACTTGTTGCAGGCCGCTGGTACGTCCTTGTTTGTGCGGCTAGGGAGGAAAATGAACTCACTTTTCTTTGTCGTTGTACAAATACTTCATTCTCAACATGCTTTTGCCATCACACTCATTAATTTATGTAAATTACTATCATAACACACACACTCGTATACGATGCATATTTCGTTTGTTTGCATATATTTTATAGTTTAATACTCGTATTTATTATTGTGATTTTTCTCTATTCATTATTAATGTTTATGTTGTAGAGATTTTATTTCTATACATCTTTATTTGCAACATAAAATGGCTTTGAGCCGTATTTACGTATAATTGGTTTTATTATTTTTCAATGGCAATATTTACTTTTGTATTGCTTCTTTATCCTGATGTATTGTTTTAGAAATTAGTTTTCTTTTATGTTTTTATAAATTCATAATTAATGATCCTAATCTGGGTAATCAGTGCAGTTTATAAGCAAAAATTATGCTAATTGAATTTTTAGTATGCTTTTATTGAAAATTATTGTATGCAAAATATTAAATATTAATTATTTATTAAAAAAAAAATTCACAGAAAATCATTGTGACTGACATGAACTACTTCTCGCAATTGTTTGCTTTAAAAATATTTTATGAAATGTGCAGAAAATAATTTTAATAAGTTAAAAATATGTACATACATATTTTTATGTTAAAAACTGCGCTCTTAAGAAAGAGTTTTAGCATACAAATAACTATCAAATGAATTGATGTTATTCTCAATATCACTTTATGTCTCAACCATCATTAATTTAATAATCCATACTATTGCATTGCAAAATAAAACTGATTTGATTTAAAACACTGGCATTTATTTCCATGTTGAATTAATGAACATTTTTCTTCAAATTTTATTCTGCTTAAATGTGTTTTTGCCAAACAAAATCGTATTGTTTTAAACTAATACCATGAATATACAATGAAAAACATTTTGTTGGCAAAATAAGCAACCAATAAAGCAAAGAAATGGCATTCATGCAAAACGTTGTACATAAACATTTACTTATTTATTGATAGAACTCGTTCATGATATAAATTCATGGTTGACTGCTCAAAATCACATCCTTCGACACAGTCACACAACTATTCAATGTGATTCAATTTCTTTGCTTCCATATTTACACGATGTGTGCAAATTTTTTATATATGATTTTTATAGAGATTTTTAGCTAAATGTTTGTCGCATGTAACTAATTCATACCCCATCATATTCATTTTGAATGTACATTCGACTCTCGATAATTTGAAATTTCTCAAGTCCATTGAAAAACTTTTAATAAATTAAAAAAATTCATGTACTGTGTACCAAGTAGTATAGTACTGTACTATTAAACGAGATGTCGCAGGTTCGATTCCTGCCAAGGCCGTGGGTATTTCTGCGTAAAAGCCAAAAATCGATTAAGTTGCGGTTTTAATGGCCTCTTGCTCGCTGACACGCTATAATTAGATTTTTTTGGCTCTACACTCAATAGTTTAAAGTATTTTAATGTCGTGTGTCCAAAGTGCCGGTCTTTGTGACATTTATTAATTTTTTTGCGCTGTTTTCTGCAAAAAATATAAAAATAAGTGCGAAATCATCATTTATATGGTAGAAATGTCACCCCGTTTTATAAATTGAATTTCCTTCGTTAAAACGTGAATTCGTTCGTAAGTATGTTTAAAACAGTGTCGGCCACAAAGAGAGGGAGAGAGAATCTAGGTAGTAGTAGTGTTTATTAGTATGTAATATTGAAAAATACAGTGAACAAAATGCATGAACATAACACAATACCGAAATTGAATTGGTTTCTATTTGTTTTGTATGAATAAAAATAAAGTGCGTTGTTGAAAATATTCCCTGTGTAACTGATAAAAACAAATTAAAGAGAAATATCAAAAGGCAAGGCGTCATAAATCTGCTTGTGCAAAAGCAAATGAATGAAATTGTTGTTTATTTTTTTACATTTTGGTGAGTAGTTTTATTTTCATTCGGCTGTATTCGGTTGTATACTTATAAGAAGCCGAATGATGTTCGGAACATAGGTGTACGTTTGAGCAACATTGGTTTAAAACAAACAAAAATTTTTATCGTTTACTTTTGTTTCTATGACGTTTTTTTAGTATGCGCCAAAATTTTTTTTAATTTTAATATTTTCTTACTTTCGCGCTTTATAATTTGAATTCATGTCAATATAAACTGTCGATTATTGGAATTTTTTCTCTGGTCCCTTGAGCTTAAAATTTTCTAGAGCCGATTGTACTTTAATAAAACCTTTAATATTTTACCAAATACAAATAAATATTACTTTGGAAAAAGTTAAATTTTCCGATACATTTCCATTTTAAAAACTTAGAACACGCCGTGTAATTCCTTTCAAATATTTGTTTCATATTTATTATTCGTCTCAGTAATAATCAGTTTTGATCCTTATCATCAGTAGAAAATCATAAACGTTATGTAAAATTATTGTTTTAGCAAAGCTGAGGCAACATCATCTACGCAATTGTATGAAAAGCAAAATCAATATGTAAGAAATACACGTGGTGTAAACATACATTTAGTAGGATTTTATAAACGATCATTATGTCAACATGTTGTCCATTTATGTGGAACAGGTTCTCTTGTCATGTATTTGAATGCGTTTAAGTTGCCAAACATAACAATCATATGGTTTTAGTTAAAATAATTGCCCAGCAGATAATATGAAAACCAAATTCAATGTAAATAAAATCGCCCTGTTGCACGCACATACAAAGCAAATATCGTTTTTTATATGCTTCCAGTTAACCGATTTTTGTGAAATTTCACACACACATATACATTCTCTGGCACAATCACTGAAATAGTCAATAAAACTGTTGTGACTGAAAAAGCCTACTAAATCATATAAAATTTAAAATAATGACATTTAATTCCAATTAAGTTCAGTAGAACTTTAAATAGTGAAATAGTTTTACTAAAAAAGTGAAATTATGTCATAAATTAAAAAAAATAATTTATTTAAAATGATTAAATAATTTAATCAAAATGAAAAAATTTTTTTAATTAAAATAATTAAATAATTTTATTAAAACAAGGAAATAATTTAATTAAAATAATTAAGTTATATACATTATAAATTACTGGAAAGACATTACTAAATAAATAAATAATTCCATTAAAATGAACAAATAATTTCTTCAAAATAATTAAATATCAAAAGTTAATTCAAATTAGGATATTCTAAAAGTAGAACAATGTTATGTTCTACAATTGGTGCAATTTTCATTAAAAATAATTTCAACGAATCTCGTGTAGCATTAATCTAACGAAACGTGACTTTGGTTGATTTTCAATAAAGTTTGCCGTTGTATAAGTAACGAAATTCAAAAGAATGGGATCCTCTGCTGGCATTCATGCATTATGCGGTGCTGTCGTAAATAATATTTGAGAAATTTTTCAAAGATTTCAAATTTTATTATTCAAAATGCAATTTGTCTTACATTGCATAACATTATGACTATAACGAATTTTACGTGTGCTTAAGTGTTGAAAATCTATACTTTATAGATTCTATTGCTGTTACCAAACTACTCGAAGTTGTTTTCATTGAATTCATTATTTGTGTATACAAACAGAGGAACATTTACTCTCAGTATATTTAGTAAATTTTGCAACAAAACTCTGTCAATGAGTTTTATTTGATTGCATTCATTTATATGGTTGTACTTTTTTGTTTCTGTTGTTTCTATATTCGATTGGCTGCAATGATTTCGATTGAATAATAAAATTGAGAACATATTCGTTTATGGTTTAATTAAGTTTTTGAAATATTGGTTGAATTTTTAATGTAAAAGCAAGCAAATGCGTTTCATTTTAATGCCTGACATATCATGCGTTAGCACTTACGCTATCAATATGAATAGAGAGTAAATAAATGCCATAAATTGATTTGTAAAAATATTCCACGGCTAATTCTAATAAATTTCATACATTGATGAAACAATATGAATATGAATATGAATAATATATGAATATATTTTTGAACTAAAAGGCGGTTAACAATGTTTGGTAAATTCATGTATTCGATTTCAGTAACACGATTTAAAATATAAAGCAAACAAATTTCAAGAATTTTGTAATAAAAATAAATCTCGTCTACAAAATTTGCTTTATTTCCATACTTGTAGCTCACAGGCAATAAAAATACGTATGCTTATTATGAGCCCAAAACTGAATATCAATCATACGCTAAGATGCTTAGTACTGAAAATGTAAGTCCATTTTATTATTAATTAATCTTTGTAACTAAAAATTTTGTTTAGAATTGGCTAAACTTATATTTAATATTTTTAGATTTAAGATTTGAAAAACTTATTCACCCCTATAGCTTAGATCCCACTATCGGCACAATGTACCGATTTTCTTCGGCTCAGTGCAATAAAGTTATAATTACTAAACCAAAATTGCTTAATTTCTCGATTAATTCTAGAATAAGTCTATATGGCTTTATTACCAATGCAGTGTTGTGCAATTATGTCCTTATATTTCAATTAATTGACAAATAAGGTAAATTTAGCTTTTTACTTATAACTTTATTTAAGTGAGCCGACGAAAATCGGTACATTGTGCCGATAGTGGGATCTAAGCTTATCGTGAATAATTTTCCACATAAAATTTTTTCAGTTTTCACGTATTTGCAATCGTGAAAAAATTTTATTCAGTCCCGAATAACAACGTGAAAAGTGTTCACTGAAAAAAAATTTCCTTTATCGTGAATAAATATTTCGGTCGGAATTTTTTCACTTCTCACATTGATATTTTCACTTTATTTTTTATGTATTTCTTCTTATAATTCGAATATTAAACTTTAAAAAGTTTATTTTATTGAAAAGATCTGATAATAAGGCAGAAACTGATGTATTCCTCAACAAAATGCAAAAAACAGGCCGATTGGCTGCAGATTTGTGAAGGTTTAATTTGTTGGCATTTTTTCGTTTTGTTGGCTTTCCAAAAAGTAGCCGAATTATTTTACCACATAAAAGTTAGAATGCAATAAACAAACGGAGCAACCAAACTAAAGCTCCAACACTGAATATTTAACTTTGATTTTTGAAGTTTGCTTTAAAATAAATATGCATGTCCCTGTATATTTTTGTACAAAAATTCTAGATTTTTTATTTTTTTAATCTTCTCCCTTTTTTACATTCACTAAGAACTGATGGCGGGAATAATTTTTCACGGGAGAATTACGGTAGCATTTTTGCCTTCGAGTGGAATTAAAATTTCACGTGAACAAAAATTTCACTTCTTATTCACGATAGCGGTGAATGATATTTCAATCTATAATTGAAGATTCAATAAATAATAAAATTATCCAAAAAAAAAAAAAAATTATTTTTGTTTTTTTTTATCTAAGATATTTTTACTGATGAGTTGACATTTAGCAACCAACGAAATGCATATAGATTTGCTAACCCACAACAAATAAATAATTTTTTTAAAAATAAGATTTTTTTAAGAATCGATAGAAAAAAAAAACCGGGTTATTATGTAACATTTGCTTGCTGCTTATAAAAAAAGCCAATGGAAACCCCTAAAGCTGTAAATGAAATTGGGAAAGAAAAAACTCTAAAAATTTCGGTTTTAAAAATTATTCGAGTAATTTTTCTCATCAAAAGGACTTATTTTGTAAATATTTTTCTGCCTATCAGAAGCAAATTACGGCACATCCGTTTGAATTTCATTTAAAATTCGATCAATATCGAATGCCGTATTTATCCCGAGGTTTTAAGAGCTAAAATTTACTAAAAGTGGTAAAACATCAGCTATTCCAAATCTAATATATAAAAATCTCCTCCAAAACGGCTCAACCGATTTTAATGAAATTTTTTATGCATATTTGGTAGGTATGAGATTAGGTTTTAAAGTATATTTTAAACCGCTAGGAACACGAGGAGGGTAGGGATGGGGCAATTCCTATATTTACTAAACTATTAACCCAATTCGTATTTCAATCAGAACAAAATTATTTTTGTTGTTGAAGGACAGATGGCGATGTCCGCCTCATTTACGAGAAGCGTCATCGTTCGTATTTCAAGTAGAACAAAATTATTTATGTTGTTGAAGGACAAATGGGTTGATGTGTGGGGAGAATGGTTCCCCCATATAAGAAAATAGCTTCCGGGCGAAGCAGGTCCACTCATCTAGCCTTTTTATAAAGCTTTTCGTTTACTATTTTTTCATAGAAAATAGCTGTAAATTATTTTAAAAGGTTTATCGATAAAATAAAGTTTTATAATTAATAATAATCGATAATATTAAATTACATAGTTTATAAAAACGTCTAGAAAACTTATCGATAACGCTAAATCTATATCTATAAAAAGAAGTGTACACTTTGATGTCACCACTAACTGCGGAAACGGGTCGACCGATTTCCCTTAAAATTTCAGGGTACGTTTGAGATGTTCTGTAGATGGTTTATGTTTGCATGAAATCGGCCCAGTGCACTGTGCAGTGGTTCCGGAGATATGGCATTTAGATTTTCCCTTGCGAAGCCGGGGCGGAGCGTTCCACTAGTTTTCTTAAAAATATATTGATAACATTGAAAATGTAGGAAGGTTTGTTGTAACTAATAATTTTTTTTTTTATCGATAACATTAATTTTTGTTCTCGAAAATTTATTGATTATCTCAAAATTTTAAAAATATTTTTGGCGATAGCGTTAAATTTTCTTTGGAAAATTCATTAGTAACCTCATATTTTCTATACAATTTTAAAATTCTAAATAAAACTTATCGATAACAATAAAATTCCATAGAAAAAATTATTGATTTTATTTGTTGTTAACCTTAATTATTCCGAGTAAAATTAATAAAATTTTTATAGAAGAATTTTTTATCAATTTAATTTTCTATTGCAAGCTTATCGATATCTTTTTTATTGATGCGGTTAAGATACTCTGTGTTAAAGTAATTATCCAGTAGAGATTTCTAGTTTTGTGATGCTTTTGAGTTTCACCGCCTACGGCTCGGGCATAAATTACACCACCTACTGTTTCATAAAAGAAGTCATTAAAAATATTTCCTGCAAAAGTATGATAAATGAAAATCATAATCAGAAGGTATTAAATCTATTAAATTTGCAAATTTCGTTCTTAATATGTGCAACTTTTAGTATCGAATTCACCAATTGCACTTAACTGATGCAGACGTTATATAAAATACCAATGGTTAAACCATTGACAATAGTTAACTAAAGATTGCGAATTCGGTCCACACATACACATTTTATATAAAAGTTTAAAATTTTTCATGAAAATAGTTTACTTTCAACCCAAAAGATAAAAAATGGATAAAAGATCCCATAATTCTTAACCGTAATATATTTAATACAAACAAATTTTAGTTTAATTTACTTTCACTAAACATTAGTTAGTTAAATTCTTTTTATTTCTTATTTTTTTTTTGTTACCAACAAAAAAATGTATTCATAAACTTGTGCTACATTTCATTACGAGGTTCCTTTAGATTCCAGTTATAGTTACGGCTTTTCAATGCACTTTCATTATGCATACAACGTTTTATGAAAATATATTTTGAATATAATAATATTTATCCTGCACAAAATGACCATTTGAATAATAAAGTTTAGGGAAAATTTGTAGCACATCTGGTTGATGAACTTCTCTTTATAAGAATATGAGTAACAAATTTCACATGCAAATTTCGTATAAAAATTTGAAATTTTTTCTGGGGCATGTAAAAACTGAACTGACTACCAAATTATGCATGATCAACATGCTTTTAAGATTATTATTAATATGTTGAAGCGCTTGTGAAAATTTGTTCGGTCGATTTAGAAAATTAAGCTTTAATCCATATCTTTTCTTAAGGAAAGATGATCATAAAAATCATGTTTCCTAAAATATAATCAAAAACTATTTAGTATAGGAATGATCGATCAGTGATCATTGATCGCGTATGGATATAAAGTCACCTTGATGAACTTTATCATTTTAAAATTATTTGATGGACCTTACATACTTGTCATTGCTTAATTTTTTCTTACCATTTTCATTAAATATAATTTGCATTCTGTATTTGTTCGACTCTGTCAAAAGTCTCCATAAACCACTTGACAAAAATTTGCTAATTTTATTGTGACGTTGTTTGTGTGTTTTCCTTCCTGAGAAATTTTGATTGTGTGGAAAAGAACCAACAAAACAGTCATTCAACACTTTTTTTTTCATAAGGTTTTTTTTTCGTCATCATACTTTTACTTAAGTTTATTTTGTGCATTTTATGCATTTTACTTATTTATTTTAAATGTTTGCGTGGGAAATTTTTATTTGCAAAAAAGCAAAAGAAAAACAAACTATTTATTGTATAAATTATTTGTATAATTAAAGGAAATGAAGGAAGTAAACTATGTATAGAATAGCAAGTGATAATGTAAAGTATATTTTACTTTATGCAAATATTCAGTGTGATCTCTATACCTTTAGGATTGGGCGAAAAAAATTGTTGGACTGTGTACTTGTATAGCTTGTAGGTCAATATAGAAATGAGAAAGATGTTTCTTTTTATGTTAGTACAGAAGAAAAACTGTTGTTTTTAACGTGGCAGAAATAATTTTGAACTGAAAAGTCAATAAGAGGAAAAAAAATTAAAAATAGCTCAGGGTGGGGCAAACTATTTGTTAAGTACTAACTTTGATACACATCTCTATGCTCTGTCGAAAGAAAATCAGTTAAAAAGTGAAATAGTGGCGATATTCAGGGTTTTCTTGCAAATATGGTCTTGCAAAAGTGCAAATGCAAAATACTGTAGCATTTTTGTAAAATCGAACGCGAAGTCTGTGAGTTTAAATAAATTGAAAGAACAAAAATTACTCTACTATCCCTCGTAAATGCCGAAGCAATTTTCAGTTTTGCAACTAAAATATACAAATTAAAATACTGTAAAATTTCATTGGTTATAAACTATCGAAGGAACAACTTAAGAACAAACAAACTCTCACTTTTAGTATTTAAAGTTTTAACAAAGAAAATCAGTGTTTAGTTCACGTACATACTTAACACACACTTCCTTAGATTTGCAGCAATTGTAAAAAGAAAACAATTGAAAAAAATTAAAAAAAGAAATAAAATATAATTGCAAGTGTAAAATAATTTCTTCTGCGTACAATATTTTCTTCTTTAAGTATAAAACTTTTGACATGTATTTTGCCTTGTTTTAGTTGTAATTGTTATTGCAACTGGTGTGGCGGTGTTGTTGTTGTTGTTGTTGTTGTTGTTGTCTTGTCACTCATATCCTGTAAAGGAAAAGTTCCTTTGTTTGTCTTTTCATCGTCAGTGTAAGTTTAAATGTAAACTTTTTGTTTCTTTTTTCTTAAGATCTTAGTTTAGGTGAACAAGTTGTTTCTTTACTTCTTGAGTATGTGTGCATACATATTTCTTGGCATTAAATTGCAGCTAGTGACACAAGTAGATGAATGGATAGATGGATGTATGAATGGATGTGTGGATGGATGCATTAAAACTCAAGTGAAAAGAAAAACTCAAGTTATTCTGGGGAATTTTGTTAGAAATCTGTATGATTTTGATATTTTTCTTTTTTTTTTTGCTGTTCTACGACAACAACTTGTTGGGTTTTACTATATTGGAATTGAACTTGAAATCCTTTAACTTATAAGTTGATTTTATTTACTTTGCTTACAAAAAATAAATAAGAAATATAAATCTTTTTAAAGTATTGCTAAGTATGTGTGAAAAAATATGTTGAAATTTTTTATTTTAATGCGTCAAGTAGTTGTAAAAAGGAAACATAATTTCTGCAGTCACTTTATGGGTAATTTTTTGTTTTAGTGATGCAACTAATTCCTGGTTAAATCGATACGTTAAGAAGCAAAATTGTCGTAATTGGAGCGAAAAAAATTCTCAAGTCGTTTACGAATCAACATTATATCCATTAAAATTTACTGTTTGGTGCGATTTAAAGGCAGGCGTCATCATCTCCAATTATATGATCAATAAAACGATAAAGTTGTCTAATTTTTGTTGTAGGCTTTTTATAATTGTAGCGAGTTTGCCAAACTTCATGTCGCAGACGCTTGTAATTTGCAGCTCCTGCTTCTTTAGAAGTTAGTTGAAAAAGTGATCACAAAAATATTTCTCGTATTGTTTCGCATTTAATTCTGAACATCTTTTATATCTAAAATATAAGGACTATAATAAATAGTATTTCCTATGTCGATTCACTACAACAATAAGACGAAAATTTTAACTCGATCTAAACTTTAAAAACGACAATACTAATTATGTATATTATTTAATGGTTAATGGCTTACCAGTATTTATCGTTAGACCCTTGTGTTTATAGTTCTCCCATCTTAGTACAAACGAGTATCTGTCATAAGTGGCGAATACGTAATATTTCAAAACAATATTTCTATATTAAGTATACGTATGCGCTTTGATTTTTATTTATTATGGATTTAAAAACTAAATTTAAATCTAAATTTTAGATTCAATTACTCTTAAGCCGGCCACTCACGTACAGTTTTAACTGACAGTTTTAAAACTGGTTAATAACTGACAGTTCAAATCGAACAGTTGACTGAGAAATTTAAAATTTTTATATTTTTAACTTGCCTATGGCATGTTAAATCTAGCGAGTACCATGATCGCCCCAAAAAAGATGCTTCCTACAACAAGCTGGGGAAGAAGTTACAAGAAGTAGAACCTGACGCGAAAAAAGAAATCTGTTTTGTCAAAAATAAACAGCTTAAGATCCGCTTTTCGCAAAGAAAAAAAGAAACTTAAGGCATCAAAGAAGTCTAAATTTCGTTTTAATAACCACTTCTTGCACCACTGTTTACACTGTTTATTTTTTCTTTTTTGTAAAATTACAAAAAGTACACCGAGAGCGGCCAAACCGTCCTGCTCGTTCGAATCCATGTTAAAAACTGAAGTATTAAACTGCACGTGTGTGTACATCTCAGTTCACAGTGAAGTCTGTCAGTTATAACTGAACAGTTGAAACTGACATGTGGGAAGATAAATTTCGTTGTATTAATCACTTCTTGCACCAGTGTTTACGCTGTTTATTTTTTCTTTTTTGTAAAATTACAAAAAGTACACCGAGAGCGGCCAAACCGTCCTGATCGTTCGAATCCATGTTAAAAACTGAAGTATTAAACTGCACGTGTGTGTACATCTCAGTTCACAGTGAAGTCTGTCAGTTATAACTGAACAGTTGAAACTGACATGTGGGAAGATAAATTTCGTTGTATTAATCACTTCTTGCACCACTGCTTACGCTGTTTAGTTTTTCTTTTTTGTAAAATTACAAAAAGTACACTGAGAGCGGCCAAACCGTCCTGCTCGTTCGAATCCATGTTAAAAACTAAAGTATTGAACTGCACGTGTGTGTACATCTCAGCTCACAGTTAAGTCTGTCAGTTATAACTGAACAGTTGAAACTGACATGTGGGAAGATAAATTTCGTTGTATTAATCACTTCTTGCACCACTGTTTACGCTGTTTATTTTTTCTTTTTTGTAAAATTACAAAAAGTACACCGAGAGCGGCCAAACCATCCTGCTCGTTCGAATCCATGTTAAAAACTGAAGTATTAAACTGCACGTGTGTGTACATCTCAGCTCACAGTTAAGTCTGTCAGTTATAACTGAACAGTTGAAACTGACATGTGGGAAGATAAATTTCGTTGTATTAATCACTTCTTGCACCACTGTTTACGCTGTTTATTTTTTCTTTTTTGTAAAATTACAAAAAGTACACCGAGAGCGGCCAAACCGTCCTGATCGTTCGAATCCATGTTAAAAACTGAAGTATTAAACTGCACGTGTGTGTACATCTCAGTTCACAGTTAAGTCTGTCAGTTATAACTGAACAGTTGAAACTGACAGTTAAAACTGTACGTGAGTGGCCGGCTTTAAATTAATTTCAAAGAAAATATTTTAAAAATATATTTATCCTTCGATAGTTATACATAATTTGTTTACAATTGGTAGCAAGGCTTAGAGTATATTTTTGATTGCCAAATTTCTCTAAGCTTTTTTTGATAGCTATTTCATTAAGTTTGCTGATTTTGCTGAAATGCTGAATGCTTCAATTTCAGTTAAAAGTTAGTAACAGACAAATATTTGTTACGTTTAAATTTTAGTTAATTAAATCTCTGACTGGTTAAAAGCTACAAATATCAATTGAAAAATGAAACATGACAAAATGTTGAAAAAAAAGATTCCGAAAAATATTTATTACATATGATAGGAATTAAATTTACAAATTGCTAAAGCTTTCAAAAGCGAATAGAAATTGTAATCAATTATTTTCTGGAAATATGTACAATCAACTAACAAAATTGTGAGTCGAGAAGAAAACATCAATTGATTATTTGCTATTTGGTAAATGAATTAAGATCTTGTTTTAGGTAGATATTGCATAAATATTTTGCAGTGAACTTTGTTTTTCAATAAAATTAAAAATGTTTGAGTGTTTAAAATAAATATGTTTGTATGTGATATAATCAAACTTTTAGAAATTAATTTTTTGTTGATCTTTTTTTTTTACCAGTTTGATTATAATTCTGTGGCAATAAGGAAAAAGTGCTTAAGTCATATTTTATAGTTATCTAGAAAAGCAGTTTTAAATGCTTACGTCGTTTGATAAAAGTGTAATCGCGTTGTAGTAAAAGTTGATCATTCGTTTTTCGATTCTTTTGCTTTTTAAACAAATGGTTCTATCGACTAACATATATATTCAATTTGAAATTTAATATGTTATAAGATAATATAAGATGTTGTTCCATATGGCATAATTATTTAGAATAAGAAAAGCAGCAAGTAATTGTGTCAGAACTTCGTTAAAAATCGTTCAATATAAATAAAAGTTTGCCCAGAGATACTTTTAGATATGGAGAATACGATATTGGTATCAACTCAAAATGAGCTTATCTCGACTTAAGCACTTTTTCTTTTTGACACAGAATTAATTAATGTTTTTATTTCTGGGTAGTAATAAAAAAATTTAAATTTAAAATACTCCTCAAGAAGTTTCAAACAAGAACTTATGAAACGTTAAACACGTTAAATTAAATGAATTGTAATTTTTTGAAAAACCAATAATAGAATTTTCGTTTTTTCATATTTTTCTAGTTCTAGTTCAAGTTTAAACTTTAATTATTATATTTTATATTAATATACTTTTCTATTCCTTGCAGACTATAGCAGCGTTAAGGCAATGCGTATATTAAATGCTGAACTTGCCGATACTCTGGGCAATCTTTTGTCTCGTGTGTGCGCTATAGCTCTTAATCTGCGACAAATTTATCCCCGCGTTCACACAGCACAATTGCGAGATATTTTAAAAACTGAAAGTGCACGTCATTTGTGGAATTGCTTAGAACAATTAGATGGTAAGTGATCCTTTAATAATTGCAATGGAAATGAATGCTTATTTACACTATAAATGTGAAAATGAATGGATTTGTTGCAAATGTTTTATAACTTTCATATCCATTTCATATTTGTGTTTTGAATGCCTTACATACATACATATATATTTTTTATTTATAATTTTGTAAACATATCTTGGAGTTGTTTTAATTTTCTTTAAATTCTGTTTTTGCCTTTATATCTTGACAACCTTTATATTATTTCCATAATCTGAACATATTTTTGAATTTAATGCTTTAGTGTTAAAAATTGTTTTTAGTTTAAAAATGTCTAAAATGTTTCATTTGTATATGCCTGCATTTTGATGTTGCTCATACTAACTCATAGAATATCTGGAAACAATCGAATCGAAAACTAAATTGAATGCTGCCAATTGGTTATAAATCTTTAAACCATATTATGATTAGGTCTGACCGTTGATAGATAGTATGATAGAATCTATATAACCGAAAACAATTTGATATGTTCATATATTTTTTAATGCCATCAATTTCTTTTATTTCAACAAAACAATAGTTCTAGTCATTGCAAAGCTTTCTATTCTTTGCGCTCCGTCACGAATACGTTTGAACCTGCGAAATTATTTTTATTTTATTATAAAACATTGTAGGGAACTTTTAATAAAAACCTCAAATATATTATTCAAGACAGAAAGTGAGGCACTCCTTCATGTTGTACAAATAGTGACGATAACTAATTTTGTGTGGAAACTTTCATAAAAATCTGTTAAAAAATATTATTCATTTTAAAAGAAGGTTGAAGAATAGGTACGTATATTGTACAGTACATTTTTCAATGTACATCCTTTTAAATATAGAAAAGTCCAAAATAAGTTCATAAAGGGCGGAGCTATGGGGGCATACACATCTACAAAAATAATTGATAAACTTCCTTTTGTGACATCATGCAAACTTCTGCACATCTGGTTAAAGAAAAACACTTTATCCGGTTCCCATTTACGTCATCACTGACCTTTTCAAAAATTCACAAAATTTTAATATTACAAAAGTCGTTTTATAATTAAATTCTTAAAAATTTTCATCCTCTACATTTAAGGGAGTTGAAATTTTTCTTTTTCAAACCAATTTATATTGGCGGTATTCAGTGTTTAGTGCAAATGGCCTTGCAAAAATCTATAGTCACAATATCGTAGCTTTTTGCCGTTAGTCTTCACGAAATTGAGCTACGATATTTGACTTTTACTCTGGCGAAACAGAATTTGTAAAAACTGCATTCTTATTACAAAGTATGCTTTGATCTTTTTATAAATAATCGTTTTGTGAAATATCTTTTCTTTATGGTTTGTGTGATTTGGTGCGTAAAAAATTAAATTAAAAACAAACTAAAAATCTTAATAAAATATTACAATGTATAACAACTGCTGCATTTTATATATATAAAAAAAGACTTACTCAACAACAATTACAACTACTCTTAAGCAGTTTAACCCACAATGAATATCCTTTTTGCTATAATCTCATAAACCACTTGCAACTATCAGGACTACAAAAAAAATTATTGTTTATTATTTATTTTTTATTTTATTTACTTTTTGTTGCATGCAACTAACCAACCAATATTGTTTTTTAAACATCAGTTGCCATTCATTCATCCTCTTGCCATTATTCATCATTATCATAATTATCATAAAAAGCTTTTATGCTACACACAGCTTTGCTTCAAGTGGCACAAAGATGTTGGAGGCAATTGCAAAACAATTTCATTAACATTTTCTAGCTTCTGCTTTGCTCCTCTACTCATTTTCAAATATAACCTCTGTTTATTTGAGTCGCTAACTGCTTTTTTGTAAAACTAAAAAATTCTTAATGAAATTCCTTTGGACAACATCACATTACACTCACTTGCATGTAAGATATTTGTTCCTTAAATGTGTGTGAGGCAGACAGTGAGCACGAATTTAAAATGTTTTCCTAACTATTAATCTAATCTAATTTAAACTATTCACAATTTTTTCTTCTACAAATTTTTTTATGCGTGTCCTTACGTCCTCCTGCCAACACTCACAACCATTGTGTGGCCACACAAAATAAATAAATTAATTAATTAATGATGACAATCGCTACATACCACTTTCCGTCCTTCTCTTCTACGATATGCTGATTGCAGCCAAGTGCTCTCAACATTATAATGATAAAAATTTTTATAAGGTCGCCGACTATGTTATGTTAACATTACATGCGGCCAATACTTTCTTTGAAACCTCACGTCCGTGGGAATTAAAATTGAAAACTATCGCAGGAGATGCAAAAAGGATAAAGATTCCCATGCCTCAATGTGACGAGAATGCCTTAAGGCTAGAGACTATTATGGCCATGACAATGGATACTTTACGCCTTTGTGGGATTGTGTTGCAGCCACTTTTGCCATCCATGTCCACCAGACTTTTGGATAAATTGGGTGTGCCTTGGAGTAAGCGTTTGTGGGTAAATTTAAAGGATCATTTTGGTCTAGTCGCGAACAATGTAATTGAGCCACCAATTGAAGGTTGTCTTTCACGTGGCGATCCAGTGCTCTTCCAACGTATCTATCCGCCAGAAGATGACGATAATCCACAGCCAGAGGAAAAAAAGAAACGGCAATCGAAGAAAAGTCAAGCGAAAAAAGTGAAAGTTAAGAAAGATGCAGCAAACCAGCAAGTTGCACAATAGCTTCAATCACACATAGACACACTGGACACTGAAAATAGATGATAATTTAACAACGGCTGTAACTCTTCCGGATGTAAAGGACGGCTGTTGAAAGATCAAGAATGTTACAGCTGCGAAAAATGAAAACATCGATATTGATTCCTTCTTTATTTAAGAGTTTTTCGCATTTACTGGCTCTTAAAGAGCACATTGGGAGTTATTTTATTTATTTAATTTTGTTTTCTATATTTACTTGAATGATGCAAATTTTCTATTGTACAGAATAAAAAAAAATTTACAATAAAATACAAATAAATAATGTTTTGTTAATTAATAAAAAAAAATATAAATAAAATTACACTAAAAAATGTGAGAAGGTAATGTGTAACAAGGGTTAATTTAAATTTAATTAGTGATGCCCAGTGGTGGCATAAAATAATCGTGAAACAAATCTGTTGTTATTAAACTAATTGAAAAATCTTTTCTAGTGTAATTGTAGTGCTTAATGTCAGCAAAAAAAAATATACTCTGGGGTTTTAACACGACCAGAGCTCTCTAGCTCCGTCCTTTCCTTTCCATTCTTCCTTTTTTTTTTTTTTTTTTTTAATTAGGACCAGCACTTATGCAAGCATTGAGGAAAATAGGTTTTGAGAAGGAGGATGAAGGGAGTATTATTTGTGGACATTCGATTTGAACACACTGAAAGTGGCAGGAAAGACCTCTGCGGGGACTTTTTTCCACATACGAACATTCTGTATCATTAGGTATTTATTGGAAACTGTTTTCTCTGAGTGATGTTAGGAAATACAAATTTGATGTCCTCATAACGTCATGGCACGTCCGGAATGCTTATTTACAACATGAATTTGTATTATCTGGATGAGGGGTAATGAAAACATTTTTATAAAATTTACATCTGTTGGGACTCGAACCAAAGTGCTTCGGTTTCGTAAATAGGCACTCTACCCACCTCACTACTACACCTTGCTACATGTTACCAGTCAGTTTAAGAAGATGATCTACACATAATCATAAAGGAACCTAATGAAATCAATAAGGAATACCTTTTTGAAAAAATCAATAAGATGGCCTAATGAAATCAATAAGAAATCCCTTTTATTTACAATTCATATGAAAACCTAATAGAATCAAAAAGATTTTCTCTATGAGTTGGTTTTTTTTTTGGTGCCAAAAATAACGGAAATTGTGAATAACAAGTTTTCTTCTTGATTTTATGTATTTTCCTTCTTGATAAAATTAAAAAGATTTAGCACATAAAAATAATAAGGAATCTCCTCGAAAAAATTTTAGCTTCTTTCTGCTGAGATACCCCTTAGCCTAAAAACGTTTCATAGAGAAAATCTTTTTGATTCTATTAGGCAGTTTTGGCTCTGTGCACCTGCCGTTTTTTGAAGAAATATCAATTGATCTCATGGCAAAGGGAAACTTTTTTTGAATGAAATGTTGTTTTGACAAAATCTGTAGCATCACTACCCAACTAAATAAACCGAATGTAGTTATTTGCACAACAATATGGTATTAACTGTGCTTCATGACTGAACCAACTTAAAGATCTACTGCTATTTTGGCACTACCATGCAACAAAAAAATAACTTTATTTAAACATACATAAATTCTTGAGAATATCTTTAAAAATTTGCTTTATTTTGTTTAAATGAGGGTAACAATACGTCCTTTAAAATATCTTGTGCTTTAATTCTTAATTCTTCATAATTTTCTCTAAAATACCATCATCTTACACATTAAACATAATTGACACAATTATTTTCTGATATAGTGGCATGATTTAAAATTAATTTAATATATAATTTCGCTGTCATAATTCTTTATGGTATTTGAAAAGGTTGTATTTGAAATGTGTCTGCGATGGTGGCATTTGCATATGCTACACCACAATTTAAAAAACTGCAGAAAACATTTTAATGCAACATATTGAATAATTATGTAGTTTGTTTGCCATTGTTGGCCTTAGTGCAACAATGCTGGTATTATTGATGCGGTTTAATTTGTATTTAATTATCATTAGAGATGCATGGTATACGAACACACAAACTCATGTAAAAATTTATATCATTCGAGTGCAACAATTCCCACAACTATTCATTAATAGAATATTGTAAATTAATTGAAAATAAATCCCTTTATATAAACAAATAGAACAAGATTAAATGTCACTGTGGCATTTATGAGACAGACTGGACTGGCCTGTGTAATGAAATATTAATTTGGCAATGACAGCCTGGGATATAACAGACATAATCGCTGCACATTTTTCATACTCTTTTTCTCTATTTTTTTTATAAAACATTTTGATAATTGATTGAAAGTGTGTTTTCACTTTATACCAATACATTGGCATATTGTATGTTTTATTGATGCATTTGCATACGTGCTTAAAGTCGTTTGATAGTTCATTTAGTTTTGGCTTGTCTCGTCACGTTAACAAACACACAATTAAATTGTGATTTAAAAACAATTTATTAAATTTATGTAATAGATTAAATGATTTGCATAAGCTGGCGAAAATTTCGGGATTTCTTTTTAAATATATTTCAATATACATAAATAATTTTTTTTTAATAAAACTTAACTGTTTAATTAAGTCCGTCTGCGGAAACTTTTTTTGCCATAATATCAAAAAATAAAAAAAAATTTAATAAAATTTACTAAATATTTACAGTGTTATTCATAAAAAATTCTTATTGTAGAGATAATGTACACATTAGTTAATAATCAGTTTTTGTGTTATTACCCGGTAATAATAAACATTATGCACAAACGTTTAATAAAGCCAAATTAAGTATTGTGTGATTTTTTCAGTTTTGTGATTCTGTGTTAGCAACATTGTTTCATTTCAATTGTCAAGTTATAATTAGTGTTGTGTACAATAACATACTCGATAAGCAAGTAGTCTCTAATGGTTTGAAAATGTGAAAATAATGTCATATAAATTTTATTTAAACAAGTGAGAGTAATAGAGTATTGCTTATAATATTTCAAAAAATATTAAAATTTTTTAATATGTGTTGTATTGATATTGCCAGCAATGTGTTTTCATAAGTTATTACAAATGTATTCAAATACCGAGTTCGTTACAATTGATTACACACACTAATTTGTTTGCTTTATTTATTTGGAAATATTTTTAAGCTTGTTGTGGTTGAAATGTGACAAATTATGCACAAAATCATGAAAAAAAAGATGTATTACATTAATATTACAAAGAGCAGGTAGAATTTAAGTTATATACGCATGTGAACAATGCATATAAGTACATACAGACACATTTGTGTGCATACATACGTAAGCATACATACATATGTATGTATGTATGTACATATTCACATACATTTATATATATGTATTTCTTCTTGAATTTTCTTATTTTACATACATACATACATATGTATGTAAACATTGCAGAAGGACTGGAAGAATCGGGAGAGTTGAATACATTATCTGCAAAATATTTATATTAATAAAAAAATTATAGTTTTATGTATATATATTTTGTATAATACTAACGAATGTCGAAATTATATTTATTACAATCATTACTTTATTCGAATATTTTTTTTATTTTTCATACTTTTTGAAGTAAATAGTGATTTTTTTTAATTTAAAAAATGCAAATGTCAACTTATTAAACGGCTAAAGTAGCGTGATGCCTACAATAAAATTTTCGAGTTTATTAGCGTGTAATAACCGCGTCATAGTGCTATTAAACGTTTGTGAATACTACTTAAGCGCATTTTGCTTATTAGCCTCTAATAAAACGTTTGTGAATAACACTGTTAAAATGTTAGAAAATGTCCTTTGATAAACTTTTTTATTTATATTAAAATCTATTAAAGACTGTTGAAATTTCTTTGGTGGGTACAGCCAGCTTTTAAAAGCATTTAGTGTTTTTAATTGCTTCACTTATAAATGTAAATTCGCTGTACAACATCGAGTATTTCTTTAGCAATTTGTTGCAAATTTTTGAGGCGTATAACAACACAAAAACATACACTTACTCAGTCAACCATTTTTCAGTTCAATAATATGAATCTGCCATCGCATAAGGAACGATCACGCAGTTATATACGGTTTGTTTTTAAATATCGATGTTTAAAAAATATATTAAAAAATCTAAATTTTATTTTCGTTCAAAAATTCTTTGACAGATAAAATTTTTGAAAAGGGTATCTACTTAAAGTTAAAGTAAAAGAAAAAAGCTGGTTTTATTTTTTAGAGCTATGCTCTTTATGGCGCGATGAGGGTTGAATTTTATTTTTCGTAACATAAATAATCGACACTATTACATTTATATTTTTCTTCGTGTTTTGATTTGCTTGTCCTTTAAAAGCGACTTTGTTGTTGTTTTTTAAAAACAAGACGAGAAAATATGTATGTATATGGTGTGTTACTCACATTCAACTGCAATAAATAAACAAAATAATAAAGGTGTAATTCATAAACGATTCATAAAGATAATGTGCACATTAAAACCGGTTTTCTCATACAAAATTCGTACATTAACGCCACAATAACTTTAATAATCATATATGAATTACACCTTAAATATACCAACTCATATGAATACATATGTATGTATGTTAGTGTTTCGTTTTTGTTTTGTTTTGTGTTGCCGAGTTGATAGAGCACGCACCAAGCAAAACGTCAAGCGCTTGAACTATTATGCTTTGATGAATGTACTACATATTAGGTCAACAAAATTAACTGATTATAATTTTTTAGGTATATACCTAATGAGCATAGCTCTAACCGGATGTCCTAAGATACCTCTTTTTTTATTTAGCACCAGTACCCAAGGGCTTACCTCTACTACTCGTAATGTAATGCATTATGCCAGATCTTAGGGGAAATTATAGAAGAAGACTTTTGTAGAGCAGTGTTGCAGCGCCTTTGGTGTTAAGTAGACTTTCTTAAGATGCATGAGCAGGGATTTTTTTTTAATTGCTTTACTTCGCCAAGAATTCTGTTAACCGACGAAAGAGGTCGCTGAAGAGTACATAAGTTTGGAACAGTATCCATCGCTGCCGGAACACTTATTAGTGACGAGTTCTATGCCTTCATCACTTAAATAGTCCGACAACACTGCAATGCCACACTAATGTACATTAGAGACATATGTGATGTTGATGACTTGATCTGACCAGGGATCGAACCCAAGTCCTAAGTAATAGTTTGCTTAGTACTCAACGCGCTAACAACTTCAGACATCACCACCCTAATTTATTTGAAAAATAACTGTTTGCCAAATTTGACTTCGGTCATGAGATCGCACAAACCATGAGGTTTTTATTTACACGTTCTTTTTGTTTTTGCGAGAAGCACTCAGGGAGGAAAATTAATTTTGCGAAGGAGAATTGAGGGAGTAGTGTAACACATAGCATACAAGATTATTAAAAGCGACAAATGAAAGCACAACAATACATACATACATACATGTATTTACCTTGAACATTGTGTTTCGGTAAAAATTACAATTAAATTATTAACGAATTTCATGCAGGTTCTCCAACCACTATTTTATGGTTACTTTAACTAACAACATTTGTTAGTTTGAGTAAAATGCAACAACAGTTTACATTACCAGTAAATTAACATCTAAAATTGGTTGGATTAACCAACAATATTTTTTTGTATGTACTTTTCATATTTGCAACCACTATGCTAAATTGAAATGTTAGTAAATGAGAAGAATTGTTAACATAATTATAGTAATGCAACAATATGTGATCTCCATACATATATACACACATAAAAGGGTAATAGAAATTAAAAAATTTAAAGAACTGTTGCAAAGGAATATTATTTTCACGTGTTCTTTGTTACTTCATGTATGTATCGCTGTCTCTAAAACTAAAACTAAAATATCCTCACATTTTTGTTGTTTCTGTCAAACTTTTCAATTGTGGAACACAGTGAATTTTAAGGAATGCATTTAGTTAAACAAGACAACAGCTTTTTTTGCATAAAAATGGTGAATTATTTTTTTTTCCTTTTATTCTGTTACTCCTGTTGTAATACTGAATTCATATTATTCTTTTACAACTTTGGTATTGTGCTTTTTGTTATCTTTATGGCACTGTTATAGAGGCGTAGACATCCACCTTCCACCCACTTTTAAAGTTTATTGAAAGTTTACTATTTTCAGTGTTGTCCTTATTGATTAAAAATTTTAAATATTTTAAGCACGCAAGAATAAACATTCAATGGCAACAAATTACCCGCATTATTTTACTGAAATGAATGATAGTTTGGCGTATATTAGGAACTAATACGTCGAAATACATCTAAAATAATGCGGATTTAGTATGGGGAAGCAGTCGCTAGAGCATGATTTTCCTATGCTCAACTTTTAAATTAAATCTAAATAATTTTTCTCTTGTTAAGTAAGAAATATGAATTTAATTTCACAGTTCCAGTTTAGTTTGATTCATGCGAAATTCATCCGTAAATAGAATGATAAAAATTTTGCATGCATTTGCGTCATTGAGAATGAGGTTTCATTCGGTTTTTAATTCTGTTTTGCTCAATATTCTTTAACTCTTAAGTCTGGGACAAAAAAAACCTCAATATGAAAATGCCAACAAAGCTGAAATTCTACATACATTTTGGCTTAAATATTATGCTGCTAGAAACTTTTTAATTGGCTTTTAATTTTAAATAGAGAAAAACTTTAGCAAATGGTTTGAAAATTATATGTAATTAAAATTCATTTTATTTTGCAGCACTAAAGAACGTCAATATTTTATTTTTAAGAACAATGTTAATATTTTACACCAAATATTGGTTTAGCTTTAGAAAAGTTTTTTTTTTGTTCAAGAAAATATATATTGTTCTATAATAAATAAAGTAATTATTTTTGGAAAATTTGCTGTAACACTTTTATAAAATTATTATGAATATGTGGGACATGCCCAAAATCAGTTAAAAGTCTTTTGTATCGCTATTGCATTGTTCTTAATAAACAGAGCCAAAAATTTCCGCAACACAAGCCAAATTATCCCTACTGCTACAATTGTTAATAATAATTCTTTAGTTGACCATTAAAATGAGAGTTGTTGTCATTAACTTGTGCGTAAATTGTAATTATTTTCCTTGTTTTTTTTTCGCCAAACTTAAAAGTGTATTTTAACAACTTTTATATAGAATTTTATATAAAACTAGATGACCCGACAAACGTTGTTTTGCTAAATATAAATTTCGGGCAAGCCCGGTGCGGTAGTTCTTAAGTTATTGCGGTCGAACAATAGAAAAATTTCGCCAATTTTTCGAATAATTTTCCCATACATTTTCCAAAAAAAAAAATCATACAAAAGTTTAAAAAAAGTACATAAAATGTAAAAAAATATATTAATTTTTATTAAAAAAACCCATTGTATTTCAAGCAAAGTAACAACCTTCTTAAAAACAAACAAAAATATATATGTATTTTCCAACTAGTATTCAAAAATTAAAGTTTCATATCATGTTAAATTAGTAATCAAACCTCAGTAGAGGAATGTTGAATTTCAAAAATAGAAGTTTTGAAGCCTTTTCTCCATCAAGCCTATTACGATGCGGTGTATAAATAAGCCCCGCACCACTAAACATTCGTCCGCTTGGAACACTCGTTGTGGTGTCACTAAATATTGCCTGACTATAGGTAAAAGAAGCTCGTATTTTTCCTTATTTACTTTCCACCATATCAGTGGGTTAACGTCATTTGCCGCCCGTTTTTGAGATATATTCCGCGATAGTTTTTCTAAGTAAATGATGAATGGAATCTGGGAAACTAAGTTGAGAAATTTCATCTCCGTTTTCACAGTCACTGTCACTTGTATCCATGAGTAAAGTCATCATGTCTCTCATTTATAGTTACTAACGCAAAGGCAGGGATTTTTTCCAATTAAATTTGAAATATAAACCTCAAAAGAAATATTCGTATTCGTATTCGTATTTGGCGAATACTGTTTTAAATATTCGTATTCGTATTCGTATTCGCGAATACTAAAAATTAATATTCGTAACATCACTAGTAGATACATATAAATTTCAGTCGAAATCGGTGCAGTAGTTCTTGAGTTACGGTGCAAAAACACAAAAAATTTTATACAAAATGTATTTTTTTAAATAAACAAAATTGCATTGTAGTCTATAATCGGTATTATTTCAATTTACAATGTACTGTTAAAAACTTTTAATTGTTGTTTAGGGGCTGTGCACATATTACGTAACTCAACTTTCAGAGATTTTATACCAGCCCGTAACGCTTTTTAATAATTTTTCAGTACAAAATTTTCAATCAGTAACAAATCTTCAACCTCCCCCCTCACCCCACCGGACGTTACGTAATATGTGCACATCCCCTTATTGCCATTCAACAATATTTAGTTCTGAGCTTATCTATTTATCTCGTATTAAATAATTGGCTGTAATAAAAATTGATGATTATACAAGTTTAATTTAAAATTTAATGTTACTCATACGTCTCGTTAATCATTCAAGATCATAATGAAAAAATTATTGTACAGTTTGTTTTGTCTTGATTTCTTAGTATACATGTAGCAACGTTTTAACATTTGTATAAGCATTTCATTTAGTTAAAAAAAAAGGGAAGGAGGAGAAGCTCTATTTTCTCCCATCGATCTGTCGCTTTATCGGTGTTTCATCATTTTTGAAAAGTTTCAAAATTCATCCACTCATACATGAACTCCCGAGTAAGGTCTAGGAACTACAATACTAAAGCACAATAAAAAAATTGTATAAAGCTTATAAGAATCTTATATACCCTTCACCAATGCATAAATATGTGATTCACTGAATATAATACAGGCTTTCCTTTCTCTTATAAATATAACATTTCAAACAATATAAAAAGTGAGTTTACACTGCATACTTCAACACACTTTCATATTTTCTTCATTGCTATATACATATATACAAAAAATACCATTTTTGGTGAAGGGTATAATAAACAGATTCATATCGAATAAAAATTATTTGCTATGTTGTTTTTAAAGTTCTTTAAAAACAAATTGGCTTGTGCTTTGGTAATTCTCAGATCTTCCTTAGGAGCTTATGTATGAGAGAATGAGTTTTGAAACTTTTCTTCAAACTTGATGGATAAGATGTACTGATGTGTTGGTATTTAGCTACCAATGAAATACATATAGATTAGCTAACCCATAACAAACTAAACTTGAATATGCATCTAGTTTAATTTCAGCAGTGTTGTGATTAATGTGTTGATTGTGTTGTGACTAATTTGTTTTATTTATTTTGAACCAAAAATAGGGATTATATTGCACTGCTATATTAACCTTTAGCAGGTGGCAATGTTTGTGATAATGAGTTAATTTTAACGCTGCGGTATTTATTATACGCTCATCAGTAATTATGAAAGAAAAAAGTCAATTTTTATAAAACCAATAATTCCTCTTTCATAGAAAATTCAATATTTTCCAATCGCTCGTAAGTAAGTGCCAAGGATATGGGCAAAAACTGAAATACATTCAGACTGATAATTGTGTTCTTTTTACTTCGTGCATAAAAAATTCCATCATATTTTATTGCCTCATAATTTCCTTTTAACTACAAAATTGTTCATATAATCTTCTTTTCTCCGTCTTTCTTAATGATTTCTTTGAATATCTTTCAGCTTATAGCTGTAAAGCCTTTGCCTTTGCTGATGATATTCAGTTGTTATGGAATGAGAGTAACGTTGGTTCTGTTCCACTTCATTCCTTAATTAATCATGATTTAACGGCGGTGAACTGCTGGATGCTAGGTAATAACTTTTGTATTAATCCTGATAAGACGAAGGCTATGTTTTTTAGGGCAACTGTTGCTTCAAGTTTTCCACATGTTCTGGAAATTTCTGGTGGATCTATTGAATTCGTTACTACCATTAAATGTCTTGGGCTGTTAATTGATGATAAACTTTCTTTTCAATATCATATCGATAATATTTCTTCCAGAGTGTTTTTAACCCTACGTAGGTTATATCGTCTTAACTTGTCTTTGCCGATTCATGTCAAAAAGACTATGGCTAATGCCCTGATTATGTCCCAATTGAATTATTGCGTAGAAACTTACTCGGGTTGTAATGTAATAAAATCCCGTAATATAATAGAATCCCTAATGCATAAAGTGGTCAGATTTGTTTATGGACTTAGAATTAGAGCTCACGTTTCCAATTATCTGAAAGAATATTAGGGTGTTCATTTTGAAGATTACCTTAAGTTTCGACTTGTGATTTATCTTTTCAGAATTATTAAATTTCAGTGCCCGGAGAACTTGGTGCGACGTTTTACCTTTAAAAGATCTTCTAGAAACCCTCAAATATTTATAGCACGTATTTACAATACTACTTTTGAATTATCTATGGTTATGCGAGTGGCAAGGTTATGAAATATCCTACTCATAAACCTTCGCTCTTTTTTCATGTCGGTTGCGGTATTTAAACGCAAACTCATTGTATATATTTTGAATAATCACTAATTTGTCTTCATAGCTTTATAATTATATTTAACTGTTAACTGGATATTATTTATTCCCAGGATTGTTTATGTTGTTTTCTATTGAACTCATAGTTTAATTAATCTTGTAATAATATATTATTATTGGCCAATAAGCTGCAAATACTACAAAAGGAAAATAAATAAATAAATAAAAAAATAAATAAATAATTAAAAAATAAATAAAAAAATAAATAATCCCTTTATAATATAAAAATTCAATAACTACAAATGCAAGTTCTTGTAAATTAAAATTTTTTCGTATTTCCGTAAAATTGGTACACAAAATTGTTTATGCTAACTTTTGACGCCTGTGGCAGTTTACGTCTCCTGTAGTGCCACCTCTGAGAAACTATTTGTGATACTGACTTCACCTGTTGATGTTACTCTCAAAGACCTTTTTAACAGTATGGGTCAGTATAGCGCAATTTTTAGAAGAACTGCTTTTAACGCATTTTTTATACATTTCTTTACACTATTTTCATTCTAAATACACAATTGTAGAGTTTCCTTTAAGAATAATGCTTAAAAGTTAATTATTAGTCTGCTTTTTAACTAAAAATAATACAATTTTTCAACAATAACATTTTCACAGTGCTGTGGATATCGTTAACACTACTTGAAAATAGTTAAGATAATATGTTGGACGTATTTATCTTATGAGTTTATCTTCACACGCTTGATTCTTTTATCAGTTTAATGTTTTGCATGTTTACTGGTATCATTTTTCTTCAAGCTTATGTCTGTTCTTCATCAAGAGGTAGTCGTCAGTCCTTTCGTCTATTAAATAATACACATTTTTAGGGAAAAAAGGAGGTCGTAACTTGTTTTTCACAATTACCAAAGAATTTAAACCCCAAACTAAGGCAACCGCATAATTAAGCTTCCATGTAATGTGTAGAAAATTATATACAACAACGTACCGCACCGCAAAGCAGAGTTAGCAAATTGGTAAATTTCAACGAATTTATTGCCACAAAATCATGTTAAATTTTGCAGATACAAGGCAATGACGTGAAAATAAACAAAAATTTTATATTCTAGTAATAAATTTTATGTGTATATTATGAGTACAAGTATTTTACTTGTACGCTAGGCAACTAGATGAGCAATTATTTCTTTAGCATTGATTGTAATTTTGTGGTTTATCTTTGCAGTCCTTTTATATGTAGTTGAAAACCGAGAATATTAATTGCCAATAGCTTTTGTGCGATAATGCTCATGACAATGATAATGATTATATTCGGCCTTCATATATATCTTTTTGTTATAAAATTTTTATGCAAATTGAAATTATCATCTATTGGTGATTAGGATTTGCAGTTGCTGAGAACAATAATTATTATAAGTTAAATCATTTTGCAAATTGACCATGTGATAGTTTAAAGCGAAACTTATAAGAAGAAGGTTTCACTGGAAATACAAATGAGTTTCTTTTAAATATACTTTTTTTTTTTATTAAAAAATCAGCGAAACTTTTTTTAAGAGGAAAGAAAAATTTACTTAAATTTTAGAATAGCAGCAGATTTCCACGCACAATGAATAAATATAGTTGAGGCCGCTATAATCTAATCTAAGAGCAACATATTATGGTTCAGACAAATCAGTCTATTATCTTAATATTTATATTTGAAATATAACAATAATATGATGTGAGGATTTTTTTTATGTAAACATAATATGATTTAAGCTAATCATGTTTTAGTTGTATATAAAAACAGAATAGTTTCTAATAATCATATATGTATGTTGTCTTTGAACTATATTTTGAAGCATAAAATTGTCAACAGCTAAAATAATATTTTCAAATATTTCTGTAAATTTTTTTCGAACGAAATATCGCTTATTGACGGTTGGTAGAATCATACAGTAGTTTTTTGTAGAATCATACTATATTTGTATAATTGAGTGAAAATAGTTTTAACAATAAATTTTTATGAATGAGTTTTTTTTGCCTCTTAAAACACAATAACTTCTTTTCCACAATCATATACATTTAGTGGGCATTATGACATTGTTGGCACAACCATTGTGCAATCATATATTTTCTCTGCAAGTAGTCTGTGTATTCTTAATTTCTTTGAAATACTTATATCAACTCTTTCCGCTTTATAATTTGATATTGCTTTATTTAAATTAATTATCATTTAAGCATATTCTGATTAACATTTTAACAGCACTTAAATAATTTATGTGTTTGCGTTCTTGCAACAGTTGTCGTTGCGCAATCTTTAATATTAATTTAACTTTAAAGAGCTTTTCCCTTACAAGATCATAATTAAAATTATTTAACTTTTGTTTTACTTCTTTTTCTTTAATATTCTTATTAAAATTTATATAATTTTTTAAGAGATTTATTAGAGTACATAAGAAAAAAAAAATAGCACTTGAATTGAATTAAAAAAAAAATAATTCTTTAATGTGCTATGAAAACTTTGCTGGTTAAGCTGATGCAATTACTTTTATTGCATTATTGCTTGACATAAGCGGTCAGTTGCGGGCATGTTCGCAATTTCAATACTACGAGTATCTCACATTTTTTAATTTTAAATTTCCAAAAACTTTTTACATCTACTTATAGTACAAGGTTGTAAGGGTTTAAACGTAGATTAGAAGTTTTGAAAACATACATTTCGGATGCACTTTGGAGGCAATAAAAATTCCAAACCTTTAATTTTTCATATAACAGACATCAACACACAGAAATTATAAGTTTTCGTTTCATAGAAATACGAGTAGTGATTTTTATCAATTGAATTATTTAATTGAATTTATATATCTGTGACAATAAATAATAATGGTTTAAGTCGAAATTTCATGTTTTGAGATATTAAGGGTTTTGTCTAAAATAAATTGTGTTTGGTTTTTATATAAAAATTTTAGCCAAAGAAAAAGATGCACATTCACTTAGAACAAAACTGTTAATTTTATAAAAAAAAATGAGTTTTATAAGTTATTATTCGTTGTTTTTTAATTAAGATGTTATGAAAAAATCCATCGGCAGAAAAAAAACACTAAAGTGATCTTAAGATATTATATTGAAAGGCGAAATAATTTTTATTGGCAGTAAGTCGAGACAAGTGCTTTAGTTTAAATTGAAAAATGTGAAAAACTGAAAATCTCTCGTTTTATAAAAGCTTAGTTAAATGTAAGGTCTTTTTTTATTTGAAGAATAATTTGAATGGACTGTTAGTTATTCAACTTAAATGTATACAAGTTTTAAAGCTCAAACATTTTAATATTTATGTAGCTACCTTAAAAAAAATTAAGTTGAGATAAGATATTATGGCTTATGTATTATTTTCCAAAAAGAATTAACTTAAAATATAATCGCGTATAGTTTTATTAAAAATTACATTTTATACTTGAAATTTAGCTGAGTGATAGATCTTGAAGAGAAGATTTAGAATATGTAATAAAATGAAAAAGCACTTATGTCAACTTAAGCCATTATTATTTATTGCCACAGATATATAAAACCGAATGTGTGTTTGTTTATTTGTTTGTTTGTTCCTTATAGGAGCCCAAACCCTTGGACCGATCTTCCTGAAATTTTCACAGTATTTAACTGAAACTCTCGGATGAATTATAGGCTATATGAATTTTTGATTGGACAAAGGGGTGTGGCACCGCCCATATAACCCAAAAATTTAAATCGCTATATTTTGAGCATTTTTGACCTACGTCGATGATATTTGGTACATATGGTATTGGCATTATTTGGATTACGTACCAGGAGAAAAGTGGGTGAAACAACGCCCCTTTTTTAGGAAAACCAAACCCTTGGACCGACTTTCCTGAAATTTTCACAGCATGTTACTGTGACTCTGGAAGGAATAATAGGCCATATAAAGTTTTGATTAGACAAAGGGCGTGGCACCGCCCATATAACCCAAAAATTTAAATCGCCATATTTTGGACATATTTTGATCTACTTACGTCGATGATATTTGGTACATATGGTATTGGCATAATTTGGAATACGTACCAGGAGAAAATTGGGTGGGACCACGCCTCTTTTTAGGAAAATTAAAAATCGTAATATAGTCTTAACTACTGGAGCGATCGTCATTAAATTTTGACAATAGGATATATAAATACTTTTAATTTTATTTTATAACGAGGGGGTAGCGATGGGCACCGGGATCAGCTAGTATTTTTAAATTTGAATAGAAGAAAAATATCAACCGATCAATAACACCTTTCCATCTCTTGTTTTATTATTTTATTTTTAGTTTCGTGTCCTGTAGAATAATAGAAATCAACGTGATATAATAAAATATTAAAGCATCAGCGTCATCAGCGGATTCTGAATGTTGCACCAACCGACTGATAAAGTGAATAATTGAAAATAGGGAATGACTAGTTGATGAATTTTTTACTACACTGCTTATGATTATTCTTTTTCCTCTCAAGCTTTCTAAGGTATTTGTGCAATTTTTCTATTGTTGTATTATATTTTAACTTTATAGCAGCGAATATATTTCTTTGCTTTTAAGGTGGAGATGTGTGCCTGTTTGTGTGTTTCTCCATATACATACGAGGAAATACTTCTGGAAAAATTTATGAGTTTATTGCTGTTATTTCCTTATACACACATATCATGCTTGTCATTGCATAAATTTACTTCATTGCAGCTATTTGAGTTTGAGTATTAAAGAATTCCTTATTCTTGTTGATTTTCGAAATGTATGTAGATTTGTTAGTGTGTTTTTGACTGCAATTTCATTTTAGCTGTTTTTTGTTCTGAACAATCTTTTTTAGCTTTATTATTGTATTGTGGAATTTTATATGACGTACATATACTTAATATCTTTATTTACACTCTTAATTTGAAATTTGTTTTATTTTGTGTAATAATTTAAACAAATTTAAATATTTTTGTATAAATTTTTTTCTTAATATTATTTTGGGAATTGAATTTTAACGATGCAATGAATAGATTTCACAATTTGTTCAACCGAGAGTAATGTTCTTTTCTTTAGTTTTTTAAATTAAAATTATATTTTTTTAAGTATAAGAACCGATAGTTTATCTGTCAAAGTATAGTTTATCATTTCTAAAGTTTACTTTTCGGAAAAATCAACGTTAGGCCCACCATTGAGCAGTGGAAGAGTGTGGATTTTAATCCATTATTTTGTTTTAAGTTGGTATATTATAATTCTTTAATTACTCGAAATGCTCATGGCCTTATCCATAATTTTCATTCCATATCCATACTAAAAATACTCATGCAAATACCCGTTGTCCCCATACTTATACTCATAATCATATTCTTAAAAAAAGATGAAAACTACTGTATCTATTTTAAAAAAAATAACCTCTGCTGATGAAATTTGTAAATCAACTACGAAATGATATTCTTAATTTGTTTTTTCTTTTCCAATGACCTTCAAAATTATGGCAAATTTTAAATCTATTTAATTCAATTATTTCACATCCTCGAACCACAGAAAATACATCAATAGCATTTTTAAAATGTGTGTTTATAAATTAAAACTTAAATCATCCATATTATTGACAGATGCTTTTATAAAACATTTCAACACAAATAATGACATTAATTTAAATTGATGTTTAACAAATTGATACAAATTAAATATTTCAAATGAAATTAATTAAATTATTGAAGCAAATATTGATTTTCGCTTTTAATTTTTTTTTTGTCTCTGCAATATTGACACACTTTAATTTGTATTTTAATAATTTTAAGCACATTTTAATGTTTTTGATTTAATGCGATTAATGATTAATTACACAGGTCAACAGCAAAAACAGACTTGAATAACCACTATATAGATTTGTTGCATCATGGATACCTAAGTACAAAAATGGTAAAATTTTTCAATTCTATGAATAAGTTTTTTTTTTTAATTTTTTTTTCTAAAATTTGGGATTTTCGAAAGGGCTGATTTACCAATTTAATCATAACTATATACTACTGTATATATAATAATATAATATAACTAATATGGTGAAGTACATATCGAGTCTTTATTGCAATGTAGTCATATCTCCAAATCGGGTAATTTCTCTGTATTCTGAATAAAATCAACATTTATGCAACGATTTTCATGAAGTAAAGTTTATTTTATTTGGAATATAAATACCTTTCTTGAGTTTATAAAAAAATAAAAAGAAGAGAGGTGTCTTAGGACACCCGGTTATAGCTTTGCTCATTTTTTTTTTATAAGGAACGAAGGCGAATAAGAAGTAAGTATGTACATATGTATGTATGTACACATAATATTTTCGGTTTTTTGTTAAAGTTGAAATCAAAATAAAAAAAAGCAATTTCGTTTCTTGCAAGGCGAATATGATGTAAATTTGCCAAATTGTGGTGGTTTTTTACTTGCATACACACATATGTACATATACATACATATATATACATACTTGATAAATTCTGATATATTGCAGATATTATAGTGATAAAATGCAAACGATCACTGAAAACAAACTTTAATTAATTAAATAATAAAATAAATATTTCACATACATACATATGTATTCATATGAGTATATTTATTGTTTTGTTTTTGTTATTGCGGTTGAATGTGAGTAACACACTATATATGTACATACATATTTTCTCGTCTTGATTTTAAAAAACAACAACAAAGTCGCTTTTAAAGGATGAGCTAATCAAAACAAAAAAAGAAAAACATAACGGGAATAGTGTCGATTATTTATCTTACGAAAAATAAAATTCAACCCCTACCGCGCCATAAATAGCAAAGCTATAATATTAGCATGGCTTTAAAGTAAGACTTGTGTTCTAAGCGAATATAGCTCAGGGGTTTGAGTGCTCTGATAGCATCAGAGTAAATATTTATACCACATTCCAAGTCACAAAATTTCTTGGAATTACTACTACTTACAACTGCGATTAAGATCAGTTCAGTGAAAAGAAGAACCTATACATAATAATAATCGTATACTCCTACATACATACATATGTATGTATAAGTAATTAGACCAAAATATTTCATGATTTTCTGACGTTTACATTCTCTAGAAATTATTACAGAAAAAAATCCTTTTACTCTATTTGTGTAAATCATTTTAAAATTTGAGTTATAAATACATACATACATACCTACAAATTTTATAAAGTTTAAAAGGCAAAATAAATTTATTCCTATTAGAGCACCCATTTGTCATCTGTAAAACCAATCTGTCAAACTACATACACAAAAAGATGATGAAAAAACAGATTCCAGTTATCAAACTCCAAACAAAAATATCTTACAACAGAACTCACTAAATGCATTTTTATGTACTTCTACGGGCTCAATAAAAAATGGCCCCAATGAAAAATAGCCCCAAAACAAAAATGAATAATGGCTGCCAAACTTTTTATTTTGAAAACAAAAATAAATAATTTTGGGATAATTTTTCCTATTTTGGGGCCATTTTTCAATTTGCGGCCAATTTTCATTGGGGCCATTTTTTATGGAGCCCTTCTACGATGAAAAGTTTGTATGAAATGCAAACAGAAATTTTTAAATTTAAAGTTTTTTATTTTCCATATCAAGCATTAACCGCAATAGAGCCATAACTCAAAAAGTATTATTTTGGAGTTAATAATTCAGCGTTAGTTTTTATAGTGTGCGAAAATTTCATCTAAATATTTTATATACATACTAAACGTTTGAGAGAAAAAAACTTTTTTTTTTGATTTATGACTCTAATGATTATGATTATTAGGGTCAAAGTTATCGGATGTAATTTAGTTCAACGCGCCTGAAACTGTGCTGCATTTATTGTTCATTAAAGGTTTTTATTTTAGCTCAATATTGTTATCAGGCTAGAAAGTAATTGCTAAGTAACTTAGCAAAGACAAATTAAAAATCATGGACGCAAAAGTACTTTCCAGGATACCTTCTAGTATTTTCTACAACTTTCGAGTAGCTACATAATCATCCTTATCAGGATCATTTGTTCACGTGAAATATTTCCAATGAACAAAAAAATGGAATACACAATTCGAAAATAGTACACTAACACAGCAACAACGCGAAAATTGGCGATCACAATTGTAAGGAAAGGGGACTAATATCATGTGAACTTTTATTCCTGATAAGAGTGAAGGACTAAAAAAGCTCAGTTGTTGCTTGTGTAACTCATCGGTGTGAATATAATTAGTTTCAAAGTTTTTTTTTTTCGTGGAGAGGTTAGCTCCGTGTATTGAAATTGAAGATCGGTGTTCACAATTTCGTTTTAGTTTTAAGCAACTTAATATATCCTACAGAAAATAAACAAACGTTCAGAAGTTTGAATATGATTCACTTCAATCAGTTTAATCAACACTGGATTTAATTCAAATATATATTTTATAGGAATATTAGATACAACTTACAAAAAAAATATTAGAAAAAATAAAGAAATTCTAACAATTGTTATTAAGCAATTTTTTTTTCAACCAAAAAATATACTACAAACACAAAACGGTATACAAAAAATCTTCAGCACATGTATACTTACGAGTACATATGCACATACTTACTCGTATGTAGTACAGTTTATAAGTATGTATCTAGGAAGCATATGAAAATTTTTAAATATTTTTTTTGCTTAATTTAAATTCTAGATTATAAAATCGTATTTTTATTTACGTAATTTTCTCTGAATTTTCTTTACTCTGCTAAAAGGAATATTTCATGTTGTTGTCTTTTTACTTTCTAGTCTAAATGGTTTAGAAAAAGTAAACATGTTCGTTACGCATGCATATGCATGTTTGTGTTTGTTAAAGTTTGATTGTCTATGACATTCACAACGATTATTTGTTATCGGTTTAATGAATTTTCATGCCTTTGGCTTCAATGTCAGTATGGTTCATGAGATTAAAACATTTTACTTACATTTTACTTACTTTTACACATATACATACTTGCATATATACATACATATGTATTTATGTATAAAATCTGAGCTATGTTATTTGTATGTATATGTTTATCTTACGTAAGTTAAATGCAGTTATTTGTTTATTTTTCTGTGCTAGATTTGATTTTACTTAGAAAGGACAAAAAGTATGTACATAGTATAGTTCCGAAAATTTATTTTGTGTTTTTTATTAATACATACATATGTATGCACGTTGGTACAGATATACCAACGTGCATATGTATATATTTTCAAGGTGTTTTTGGGTGTGATTGATGATCAGTTCACTTAAATCAAAGAAGACAATTTCTTAATAATTTTTAAAGTTAAGTTAAGAAATGAAGAAAGTATTAAGAAATAATAAAAAAAAATAGAAAAACCATGAAACATATTATGTAGTTTCATTCAAAGGCTCTAAATTTTCATTTCATTCATTTTCCAAGACATACGGGTCTGTTCTAGAATCCGAATTCACTCGAAAGTGGATTACTTTAGCATTTTTGGTGTTCTGCAATTCAGATCCACATGTTTTTATTAATAAAAATATGGGTCTGTTTTTATTAATAAAAATATGTGGATCTGAATTGCAGAACACCAAAAATGCTAAAGTAATTCACTCGAAAGTGAATTCGGATTCTAGAACAGACCCGATAAGCTGCCTTCCTAAACGCATGTTGCTTTGCAGTGCAACAATGTTACATATTCCCAAACGCAACTGCGTAAACTCTGACAAAGTATTGGATTCCTAAACTGATCTGTCTAGCAGTTGATATGCAAATAAACGCAACTAGCGCACTATAAAAATTGTGTATGCTTTTTATAGACAACTATGGTGGAAAAATATAGGTGCAATTTGATTTCGTTTTAAAACAAAAGATCTATTAATTATGTTGCTCCTGGAGTGTTTTCCATTGTATAAATCCAAAAAAGTTTTAAAAATAATTTGTCTCGGTGCCATTGTTATTTTAATTATGCAAAGCAAAGAAGTGTTTCTAAACGTCAACAGAGTTGCAAAGTTTACAATGATAATGCATTTGTTTTGCAGAGCTGTAAAATAAAATTGCTTGATTTAAATACTGCTTTGACGTTGCATAAAGACGTTTAGGAAGGCAGCCATATTTACCCAGATTACAACGCTACTTCGAGCAATTATATTTCTGCGCTCCAGTTTGTCTGCAAGACCTTTAAATATCTATTAAAATTATCTTTATATTTCATGTGGAGTTATTAACATGTACCGGCATAAAAAAATGCTGCAAAAAATGTTGCTTTAGCGCTTCTACCGTGTAAAGTCAATACGTCTTGGTATATTCTAACGGCTTTGTATTGTCGATTCCCCCGCCCCCAAGGGGTTACGTTTTACATCTTGGTGGTGTTCTCACCTTGGTACTGTGCCTGCTGTGATAAAGGGGTAATTTGGCTTTTAGAAAAGCTAAACTTATGACAAATACAAATTTTCGAAATGAAATATGCATACATATATGTATTTTAAATAACCTTTAAAATAAATTCCAAAATTCACTTTGATAAATTTTTTTCCTATTTTATTCCAAAAAACTAAAGATATTCTGTTTCGTAAATTTTATTTTATGTAACAGAAAAAAAAACAAAACGCAATTTTCTCTCAAGTTGATACAGAAAATTTTTCTAAACCTTTCATTAAACTTTTATTATAAAAAAAGTTAAATTTCTAGACAATATATGCAGTTTTCCCGTGTTACTACATGTCAGCATTAATAAATTTTTAATTTCACACACTTGTGAGCACAATCAAACTTTTTTCCTTTATTTTATTCAGCAGAATTTCAGCATATTTATAACATGCTATAAAATTTTGAATATGAATTGCTATGCATACAAATACATATTTAAATATGTTTGTGTGTATGTATGTATGTATTTATCGAAATATTTTAATAGTACTTTAATGCTTTTATTACTTCTTTTATAATTTTATATTTTTTCTTTTATATTGTTGCGAAAAATTTCCAAAATACTTTACAAATTATGACGTGGGTGTTTGAATGTCATCATAAGTAATGTGAATTTACGAAACAAACAAAAACGAGACGTTTATTGATAAAATAACTTTTAATACTCTTTTTCATTTCTGAAGCTTTAATATATTTCGTGTCCGAAAGTTATGCAACTTTGTAAGGGTGAGGGTATGGGCGTTAGTAAAAATTCTCAGGCAATTGTTGCATTAAGTTTTACTTTCGATACATTCGAAATGCCCGAAAATCATCATTAAACTTTAAATCTGACGTCTCAGAAATTATGTAAAAAATTGTTAATTATGTAAAAAATCGTGATTTGTTATGGGTTAAACTAAAGAAAATTATGTTGTTTAAAATAATATATCACGGTGGGCAAAGATGTGGAAGTGACAAATCATTATAAAATAATCTGAACCACTAAAAATGTTTAAGACCATGAGATTTCCTTGTAATGCACATATTATTTTTTAAAAAATTTCTGGACATGGACATTTCTGGACATGAAATAAAATATGTAGCATTAAAATGCAATTAATTGTTTTGATTGTCAAAAAAATTGTTGTACATATATTTTCAATGCATGTCTAACTCGCTAGATCATAATTTAATGTTTATTATAAAATGTATTGTATTTAGAATTTGAATACTTCTTGTTGTCTTAATTGTAAATTGAAGGTTTGAAAATAATTTCTGAACCTTTAGTATAATCGTATATAACATTTCGTGAGCGTGTGAGTTATATTAATTTTTCAGCTTCACTAAGTCCCCGTCCAGACCTGCAATTTTATTGGCTGCAATTCTTTAAAATTCTGCTTTGAAATTGCGTTAGTGTCCACATTATAAAAATCTAATTTTGCAATTTTTGTATTTACACCACCATTTTCAATATTTTTAACGTAAAAAATTGTAATCAAATATTAATTTAATTGTCGTTTTATTTTGTTTTTCATATAATTGAAGAAATACAATAAAATGTCAAATGCACATAGAACCCACTGCGAATTTCATGGCAAAAGAGTATTGCCGAACAACTGAAACTCTGTACCCTTCCCCAAGCTTCTTACCTCTCTCACCTAAAAAACCAAGAATTGCAGCCAATAAAATTGCAAGTCTGGACATGATTCTTGAAATTAATTCGTAGAGAGATGTCAGTAAATTTACATATTCATTTAGTTTGCTTTTGTTATTTCGAAGTTGACTTGGAAAATTTTAATTGGTTTTTTTACTCTCATCGAATTGTTGTTTTGAAGGTTTTATTTAGTTTTTTTTGCAACTGGATGTTAAGTTCAATAATAAACTCAACGCTAACATTTTGTCGTACAAAAATATCCACTATTGAAATTGATTTCACTAGAATTTCTGGTTATATTTCTATGAAAAACTCTACAAAATTCAATCAATATCCCACTTTGTTCGGTAAAGGTAAATATGGATTTTATCTTTAGTGTTGAAATTATAAAACTGTTCCCTTGAGCACACATGTAAATGTATGTGTTTTTATGTTATGTTTTTTTAACGCTTCTCACTTGAGTGCATTTTTTTAACCACTCTATTTACCAAATATTTACTTGCACATGTAATTATGTAACTTATGGTTGTTGTTTGTTTTTTTTTTTTTTTATATAAGGTGTATATGCAAAGTCATATTCATACGATGATGTTTTACACAAACATTAGGAATGTAACTTTTTAAAATTCCTGTAAATATAAAAACAAGTGAGTATTATTAACCACACCAAACGCAATTACTTGTGTTTTAAGCATGATTTGAAGATTTGATATTTCTGACATATACAATATTGGCCACCCGACAATTGTTTTCCAAACTGTTGCCATAAATTAGTTATACACTTAATATTTAATACATACGTATGTGTGAGTATAAGTGTAATAACATTCTTCTTTTATTGTTCATAAGAAAGATGATTTTCAAAATAATCTCCCGTGCACAATGTGTTATAATAAATATTTCATATTATGTCTCTGCACAAATACATATTTGCACGCACACACACACACATTTACAAAAAACTTTTAATTTATATGTATGAGCATAAGTATGTAAAAGGATGTGCACTATGATTCCCAGCGGCGAAACTTTGGAGTCCTTCATTTATTAGGCCCTCCGTAAGGCCTTCCTAGAGCTTCTTTTATATCTAGTACTCATGCTCGCCTGCCTTCTCAAGAAGACCTTATGGAAGGCCTACCTACTACCTTCTAAAATAAAAATGTGATTTTTTATCCACACAAAAACATAAATGTGAAAATAAGGCCAAGTTCGTATCCAAAAAGTTTCGGCCGTAAAAAGTACTGAGATCAAAATAAGGACCAAGTTCTTGATAGGTACAATTCCATCTCATTTCTAATTTCCTGTAAGCTTGGCAATATTTGTTTGCCTTTCTAATATGGGAAAGAATTCTTGGAAAAATATTGCCAAGATTATAGGTTGCCTAGAAATGAGATGGAATTGTACCTATCAAGAACTTGGTCCTTATTTTGATATCAGTACTTTTTAAGGCCGAAACTTTTTGGATACGAACTTGGCCTTCTTTTCACATTTATGTTTTTGTGTGGATCTCACTTCTTTTTTCTAAGTTGTTTTTGTATAAATATTTATATGTATTGCTTATCTGGGCCTACCTGTGTAGAAAATTTCAGCTTTCTAGCTATACTAGAAGTGCCCTATACAAAGAAGGGGCACCATAGTCGCACCAGATGAAAATCATTTTCGTTAATTTTTTATCAGGACCTACCTGTGTACCAAATTTCAGCTTTCTAGCTATACTGGAAATGCCCCATACAAAGAAGAGGAACCCTAGTCCCCCCGGGTGGAGAGTTCCCGTTTTCAGATTTTTCTGGTTACCAAATATCAGCTTTCTAGCTATACTTGAAGTGCCCCATACAAAGAAGGGGAACCCTAGTCCCCCCGGGTGGAAAGTTCCCGTTTTCAGATTTTTCTGGTTATTTTCTCACCAAGACCTGCCTGTATACAAAATTTAAGCTTTCTAGCTCAACTAGAAGTGCCCCATACAAAGAAGGGGCATGCTTGTCCCCCCAGATGAAAAGTGCCCGTTAAAAAATCATTTTCGGTAATTTCTCATCACTACGTGCCTGTGTACCAAATATCAGCTTTCTAGCTATACTAGAAGTGCCCCATACAAAGAAGGGGAACCCTAGTCCCCCCGGGTGGAAAGTTCCCGTTTTCAGATTTATCTGGTTACCAAATATCAGCTTTCTAGCTATACTGGAAGTGCCCCATACAAAGAAGGGGGAACCCTAGTCCCCCCGGGTGGAAAGTTCCCGTTTTCAGATTTTTCTGGTGATTTTTTCACCAAGACCTACCTGTATACAAAATTTAAGCTTTCTAGCTCAACTAGAAGTGCCCCATACAAAGAAGGGGCATGCTTGTCCCCCCAGATGAAAAGTGCCCGTTAAAAACTCATTTTCGGTAATTTCTCATCACTACGTGCCTGTGTACCAAATATCAGCTTTCTAGCTATACTGGAAGTGCCCCATACAAAGAAGGGGAAACCTAGTCCCCCCGGGTTGAAAGTTTTCGTTTTCAGATTTTTCTGGTTACCAAATATCAGCTTTCTAGCTATACTGGAAGTGCCCCATACAAAGAAGGGGTACCCTAGTCCCCCCCGGGTGGAAAGTGCCCGTTTTCAGATTTTTCTGGTTATTTTCTCACCAAGACCTACCTGTGTACCAAGTTTCAGCTCTCTAGCTTTACTGGAAGTGCCCAATAATATTGATGAGTCAGTCAGTGAATATGTACTAAAATATGGACTTTTCACACCTTAATATCTCGGGAAGCTTTTATGGTAGAACTTTCAAATTTAACCTTTGAGGTCACCTCAGCGGGGAGACCTTATGTTTCAAGTTTCATTTTGTTATGATCAGGGGGAGCAAAGATATGAGGGGGTAAACACAGCTCGAATGGTTTCCTGTAAATATACACACTGTGTGGCTGTACTTGGCCTGGCGCACTAGCGTGCGCATAGATTATAATAATAATTAATAAATAAATAAATAGCTATCAACAACATCTCATCAAATGTAAAGAAAACCCCGAAATTAAATATAATACAATAATCACTATTTTGTAGAGTTGATATTTTGGCACTTTCATGGGTTTTTACTACGTTCTTGCATTTCTAAAGGTAATTTAAAAATAAATTTGTGGCTAAATAAGGCCTTCTACCAGGCCTATGTAAGAAGGGAACTTAGAAGGCCTTGATGGCTAGGACATCGTGTGTAAAAACTGTATGAGTATGGAATGGGGCATGAGGCCAAGTAGGGCTTCCAGAAGGCCTACTTAGTGCTTCTTTCTACCGCTGGGTTTTGTTTGTAAACACAAAAATGCTATGTGTATATTAATAATGTAGTGCATAGTTTAGGGCTGCATGTGTTTTTCATAATACGTATACGCAATAATAATAATAAAGTTCTTGTGAATAAGATTGTGTGCTAAGAGGAAAAAGTCGTTTCTCGAACGTACATATGTGTGTGTATGCTTGAACTTTAATTAAAATAATATATATTTCTTACATGAGTTCGTTGTTGGCACTTAAAAATTGTGCTCATTAAATTGTAAAGACACAGTTTTATATAGTTTTCTTGTATGTATGTATGTAAGATTGTATGTACAAAAAATAAAACTACACATATTTCATAAAAATTAAAATTAACTAAATAATCCAAAAATAAATTGCTAACAAAAATTTCATCATTTATTAAGCGGGCTTAAGTCCGTTTGATTGACGCTTATGTCAACTCATCAATATACTTTAATAAAATTTTAAAATTTATAAAATCTCTTTACTTATGCAGAAAACTTCAAATATTATTTGAAAATTAATCCAACAGAGAATAAAGATTTAGGTGCATGATCAATTCGGCCACAATTGTCTCGATGTTAATGTCACTTCGCCAGACCTCCAAGTCAGCCCGATCCCAAATATATTCTGCTAATTTAGGTTTTAGATTAGATACATACATCGAATGTAGAAAAAATTCAAAGGCGGCAAAATAAAATTCTACGTACAATAACAGCAGCCCCCTGGTTTATCCGAAATCAGCGAATTCACAAAGACCTTCATGTTCCGTTGGTGAAGACAGTATTTTCTAAACACGCGAAAAAGTACATTAAAAAATTTGAGTTGCACCCAAACCCACTTGCGCGCAATATTCTAGAGTATAGAGACCACACCCGGCTTAGGAGGAGGGATACTCTTTCTATCAGCCGTACACGAGAGATGTAGAACAACAAAAATCAACCGTTGTAACTAAAAATTTTGTTTAGCATTGGCTAAACTTATGTTTAATATTTTTAGATTTAAAATTTGAAAAACTTATTGATGTTTCAATCTATAATTGAAGATTCAATAAATAATAAAATTATCAAAAAAAAAAAAATAGATTTTTACACAATTTGATCGGAACACGAAACACTAGAACCGTATGACGAATGCAAATTCGGATTCGGGATTTGGTTAGTTCGTTTCAGTTTGGAATTCTTCGCTTACTCATTTGTAAATATCTGTCATTAATACACCAAATTGGATGCTTCATAAACACCCGATAGAGACATGGACTTGTCAGTAAAAATTTGAATTTTATGATTGATCATCGTATTATACCTCGACCAGGTGTATGGTTTTTCTATGGATGATATTTCAGCCTGTAGAACGCTACACTGATCATGCAGGTTAGTCGTTATCCTCTGTTGATAACGATAATTAAGGACACCTCCCCTCAACTCCAAAATCGTATTTAGATTCATTTCTGCGGATCTCCACCATGATCCCATAATGTAAAAAAATCTTTTGTATCGGGTAGAAGTATGAGTGAATGCCCTTTTTTCATAACCGTGCGACTGATCGCAGAATTCATGACATGCATTTAACAAGCTGATATAAGCTGGCATCCTATTCTCAATGAGTCCTTTTTGTTGGTTGGAGAACATGGAGAACTTTGCGGTCAGCATACTTTATACGATCTGGCAATAGATTTCCTTCTCTAATGAAGTGCACCATACGGTAATATGGTATTACTTCTAGTTCTTTTACGTGTGCATTTTTATTGTCTGCTCCGTAACTGGGCGTTACGATGCCAAGAGATCTAGGAGCCAAGGAATATGCTCAAATATTCCATTTTGTCAGATGATATGTGTTTTAGAATTTGAAGCGGCAAAACTAATAACTTATATCTTCTAGTTAAGAGTAGAAGATCGGTTTTCCGAAAATTTACACTCAGATAACTTATGCTGATGGTTCTTATTGGAGCCTGTAGACGCCGTAAGGATATATCCGTGATGCTGCCACTGCTATGCCATCTGTATGCGCCACGGTTTTCAACATTATGGAATCATGTCTATTTTATTTCAATAAAAACATCATTCGATCTATTTAATCAAACTCCAACGTATTGACAAATATGCATTTTCAAAGACCTTAATTGAAATTTATTGAAAATAATTTGTCTATTCTTTCTTTAGCTTTGCCAAAAATGAGAACACTTCCTCTTAAAAATGTTTGACAATATTTTAACAACAATCGAGATTGATTTATAACTTTTACTTTAAGTTTTTGTGGCCAAATTTTTAACAGTTTACAACAGAGATTTCAAACAATTTAATTTGGATTATTAAAAAGCAAAAAAATAAACGATGACTGCACACAAAACCAAATGAAAAATCAACTTTCCGTTTGTAATACATTTAAGTTCTGTGGTACTTTTTTTTTGCTCCATTGCATTTCTATTTCCTTTTTCTATTTTTGTTCTAGTTTTTCTGCTCCATCATGCATCCTTTAATGCTACAGATTCTTGACAAGGCTTTAGCAATTTAAAGGAGAATATAACAACACAGTTAAAGTCACAGTAACAATTGCTGTCCTAAATTGTTGATGCAGTCAAACTCTCAGTCGTTGCAAATACCATCACATTTCACCAGCAACATGATAAGTTCGTATCACTATCAGTGAACGTGAATATATTTCGTAGAATTTACAGCTTGATTTCTGCAATATTTTGTTGTTGTTGTCTGCACAATAAAGCTACCATTTCAGTTCATGCGTTTACGTATTTCAGTTTCTTTTACCACTAACAAATTGAATAGAAATAGAAACTTTAGTAGATTTAACAGAGAATTCTAATCGCAAGAGCGAAATACAATGGTTTTTTCTCGTAAATTTTATGTAGTCTTGTTAACCGAATTCAGGAAAAGGATAAAACAGGGGGTTACTGTGAAATGTATTTTGTATTGTTGCAGGACTTTTAAGAAATAATTTCATGAAAATATTTTTTTTATATTATTATTATTACGAATAAACGTAATTATTATTCGAACTTATATTGATGTACATATGAAAAGTAATATTATCAAGCTCAAGTTCAGTTTTATTGAATTAATGAAAATACAAATTACTAAGAGTTATTTAATATTTGAAAATATTATTATTATATCCAATCAGTTTTTTGCAGAACGTATCAGTATACCGATTTCAAGGCCGCTACACCTCTCATCAGCGTTCAATTGTCCATCTTTACAATTTTCGTAAAGTGGATACTAATTGAGAAGAATATCAACTATTTAACCAAGTTCTCAACAGAAATAGAATACGAGAAGTAATTTTTAATTCAATTTTTATTCTACAATGAAACAGTGCTGGTTAGTACGATATTCCCTCATCACTGTTTGGAAATTACTAATACTCAACACAAACTCATAGTTACTAATTTAATAATTAACTTGAACTTGAGCCTGATAATATTACTTTTCATATGTATTTCATGATAATATTATTTAAACTTTCTCTCTAATCGGCTTCAGTGGTGGGATTCAGTAACTTTAATTACGATAATCGTATTGCTAAAATTAATATAACGAAAATTTATCGAATTTGGTATTCAGCAACACTTTTAACGATATTCGCTATCGGTATGTAAACGACAATAATTTTTCGGTTGTTATGAAATAAATAAAAGTCAGCAGTTCAATCGTAGCACGTGCGTTATGCAAAGAACAAAATTTATCTTTTATAACAATATACACAAACACAGAATCTTTTATGCATAGAAATAATATTACCATTATTTAAACATGCAATTTAACATTCATATGTATCTCTAAATTTCATAAAATTTAACATTCATTTTTTTAAATTCTAAAAAATTTTTGGGAAAAATTTCAATAAATAAATTAATTTATTTGTTTTTTGTTTATTTTTCTTTGTGCTTTTCTTATATATTGATAGAGATGCTAAAGTAAAAGGAAATTATAACGATGTTGTTAAGAAGCAATTAGTGAATAACAAAATCGTTACTGCAAATCGCAATAATTGTCGGTAAATTTAACAATTATCGAATTGTTAAAAGTTACTGAATCGCACTACAGATGTTATTAGGTATAATTCCCTTCACTAAACTTCCAGCCATCTTTTAGACGTCGTTCCATTTCGTACAAGATCAGGTTTCTTAAATTTATTTTTTATACCAAGGAGGAAATGGAAATGTCAAACTACTCTTCTATATGGCTTCTATAGGACTTTTTAAATATTAAAGTTATCGTTATAATTTAGAATATTTTTTTTAATGGAAAAATATGTGTTGGGTTTGTGTGGCATGCAAAGTGATTTGGTTTTCTTTGGCCCCCAACAAATAATTTGCAATTTTATAGACAATAATTATGTTTCATTAAATAAAATACCTTTTAAGGCTAAACTTGAGTTTAGTTTCATTTCTGGAATTGTTACCCATTTTTTCACACCACAAATAAAGTTGTTGTTGTTATTTCGTTCAGTTTCACTTCGCTATTCAAACAGCACACCGAACAACCGAACAGCACATAAAACTAGATGTTTTATTTTACATGTTTGTCTATCTGTTCGTCCATCCTACCATTGTTGTTAATCATCTTAACTTCTATTTTTCATTTTCTAGAGGTTAAAAAGCTGTTACTGTCATGTCTTGTATAACACGAAAAGAAAGCGTAAAATAAAATAAACAAATTGTACAAATTTGCTCCGTTATTTTTATACACTGCAGCTGCTGCAAGTGTGTTTGCTGTTTTTTGGATGCATTGAAATGACATTTTCCTATTGGACTACAGCAACAGCAGCACGCGAACATGAACAAGAATTGATAGTGGCTTCTTTAGTGCACATTTATAGTATTAACAAGATTTTATGCGGTGTTCGGTTGTATTTATTTATGAAGAAAAAAGTGAAGAAAAAAAATTAAATAAGAAATTACGAGCTCCATTTGCAACATATAAATTATACATTTCAAATGAGTTTGCGTTATTCATTTGCTTTATGCTGGTGGCGTTTACTTAAAGACTACTGAAATTACGTGTATTAAATAAATACAAGATGTTCTAAGTTGCATTTTAGATTTATAATAATATATTTAAAGAACAATTTAAGAGTAAGGACTACTTACACTAAGGAATAGGGAAAAAAATAGAAATAATATTGGTGCCAACATTCACGGCAGCATAGAACAATTATTCCGCCTCAGTGCCATCATAAGTGATGGTGTATGTCTCTGCTTATCGCCACTTTTTAGGTGTCTCGTTTGAATATATCGTATCTGCTTCTCTAATGTTAAAGTGTACTTTACTAATGAACCGAGTGCAAATATTAGATATGCCCATAAAAAATCTTTAGCACATCGCACTGCTTACAATTTCACTGTAAGTCTGTGTAATTCTTCAAAGCGAAGCGAGTATGGTATATCGTGGTATCTCTCAGTTTTCTAATCACAATGTTGTGTAAAATTTGTAAAGAAAGAGTACTTATTTTGTTCAATTTTTAATTGAATCTGGTACTAATGAGAAGGAACTTAATGTGCATTAATTTATTTTTATAACTGCTGTAAATAAAAGCATTTGAAAAGAAATATTTAATATGTTTGGGCATGGCTTTGCCCACTCTTCTAACAATAATATAACATTGCCATGCTAAGTAACTGTGCGTGAAAAGTTTCAAAGAATCGGTTAAACAAAAGTTGTTGAAAGATATTTGTTAATGAGATTGGGCGTGACACTCCTCACTTTTCTAACCATAATATTGTGCACAAAGTAACATAATAATCGTTTAAGTAGAAGTAGTTGAAAAATCTTTTTGACAACATTTGGGATTGGAAAATGCTTGAATTTATTCCTCCATTAATTTATTGAGACATTTTTTTTTATATTAATTTTTTTTATATTTAAAACGATTTTTGTACACATTTACTAAATAATTATATTTTTTTACTAAAAGTGAAATTGAGTAGTTTTATGTCCACGTTTGCATTACGTGAACGCTGGGCTAAGTAATCTTTCACGTATTGCGCATAATATATTTGAAAATACTATGGGTCTATGTGGGGTATAAAAAAAAAACTAATTAAAGTTCTTTCTCATTTCCCACTTTCGATGCAAAGGCTCCGGCCAAATTAGTACAATCACTGGCTTTCAAACCTTTGATGTTGTTGAAGTTAGTTTCTGAATTAGTACTTTTTGAATAATTTATAAAAATTTTGCTTGTTTTTGTTTTCAAACATTTCAAGGATCCAATATTTTTTATGTTTTTGACATCGTTGTCTTTAATGTTTTATTTGTTCATGCATTAAATTTTCTATGACACTTTTTCTTTTTGTTGTATTTTTCTTTTAACTGATTTAAAATCCGATTTGTTGTGAAAAATCCGTTTCAATCAAGTACAAAACAGAAATACAGAAATAGAGAATGAAGGATTTAAGAGATGTTTCTAGCAAAAAAAGCGTACAAAAACAAATAGAAAATAATGTTAAAATTAAATCAATATTGTTTAGTGTAACAATTGTTTAGTTGTATTTCTGTTAGTGTTATAAATAACAGACAATAAAAAAAACAATCAACCAAAAAGGATTTTTTAAGGAAATAATTTTAAACTCAGTAAACGAATCAGTTTGTATTCGAAACTTAAATGTACAAATTTCTGTCTTGTTGTATTCATGAACAAAAGTAAAAAAAAAAAAAAAAAAAAAACAAGAAAAACCAACAAACAGTTTGAACCGAAAAAGGGTTGTGTGTTCTTTTGAAATGCTCGTAAAAAGATCAATTGTTATGTTGTACGTACCCAAATATAAAGAAAATTTTTTTTGCCAATATTTTAAATCTTTTTAAAAGCAAAACAAGGGAAATATTTCTCTTTGAAGGTAATTAGATTATTTTCTGTTTTTAAATAAATACTTTATCACAAGATGCTAAAAAAAAATTTATTTACACTCAGAAAAATTATTGCAATTATTATTGTCATAGTTTTTAGGCGGACATTTATCATATCATCTTTGGCGCAGACTAAAAATATGATTATGAAATATGTTCTTAAGACGTTTCGTTGAGAGAATTTGTAAACCCATTTTTGAATTTGTGACTGAGCAGTTTTTTCTTCTGTATTATGTAAATCTTTTTTTTTTTAACTGCAAATTTTAAATTTCCCTGTGCAAGTGAAAGTAACTTTGTAACAAAATAATCCAAATTATTTTCCTTGATATTTTATTCTCCAAAAAGGATTAAATAAACATTCAAACTTTCAGGTTATTTCCACCTACATAAATAATTTTCTTAATTCATTAATGAAATACTTCTTTTGTTAAAATTACTTTCATATTTGCCCTTCATTGACTGGCTGTATGGAAACTTAACACTTTTGCCTCCTTTCTGATTAAAGTCTGCCATTTCACACTCATTTTATTTTAATTATGCTGCCATCAAATGTGTGTCTCAGATTTAAATCATTATGATAATAAATATTAAGATTCTATTTTTAGTACACTAATAAGAATTAGAAGCTTTTTAACACGACTGACTATCGATTTTGACTTGGATTGTTTACAACTGTGTTGAAAATTCAATAAATTTTGTCAAAATTGTCTGCAGAATATAAAAAAATAGTCTCACCTAATAATTCACATATTTCTAGGGTTGAGACTAAATGTTTGCACAAAAATACAATTTTCAGGGCCATCCTAAGGTATACATACATACATGCAGCTACACAAGTACATTGGCAGAAATAATTTATACACTAAGAAACATATGCAAAAATATATTTACCATATAAAACTTTTTTAGCAGATTCCAATAACTTTAGTCAGTTAAACAAGTTATAGAGTTCAAATAGAAGAGAAAAAACCCAAACTTTTACCACAAAAACTAAATCAAAAATACTAAAACTCAAAAATTTAAGCTAGTTGTAGTATAACTAAAAGTTATAGATACACTACAGGATGGATAAAACAAATTCAAATAAAGGAAAATGTAACAAAGAAAAAAAAAACCGAACTTAGGATTCCAACAGTTTAAATCATTTAATATTTAAACAAAGAATTGCAAGTTATTTTCAAAAGTAAGAATAGTAAAAGAGAGGCAGTCGACAGGGACGAATATTTCCATTAATACAGTCTACTAAAAGTAGGAACGGGTTAGTAATCACATCTACGTAATTTCCAATAGTTCCAATAGCTGCGTGGAAAACAGTGCCCACTCAAACACAAAAACATTAGTGGGATGATGATAAATACGGGAGGTTCACCAAGGGAGCGATAGAGATAGAGAGAGAGAACGTACTAAACACCACAAATATTTAATCCTTATACAACAGCTTCATTAGATTTTTCAACTATAAAAGTATTAATAATTTTTACTAATACTTTAAATAAATTTGAAGTAACATTTTAAAAACTTGTTAATTCTAGCAAATATTTGTTGAATAGAGAATCTCAGTTTCTAAATGAATATAATATTGCTAAAAACAACTTTGTATTAATTTACAATAAAAAAAATCATATAACACGATGAATTTAAGTAAAAATTAATTTAATATAAATTTACAACAATTTTGTTACGTACAAGAAATCAACCCAAAATTTAAATGTAAATAAAGAAGTAGTAAAAGGATGTTAAAAAGAACCCCCAGAGAGCATGTGCTTAGAGGCGCGTGGTTGCTTAAGCCTTTTTTAATAATAGCAACGCAGGGAAAGTGATAACCGTTTGCATGGATGTGTCATGCACAGTGTGGCATTTTGTTAAAAAAAAGTTATTAAATATGAATTAGTCACATTCTTAGTGATAAATAAGACTGTGGTTTGAAACTTTTCTTGCAAATACAAAAGGCAAAGAAATATGAATTTATTTCAAATCTATGTGAGTGTGTGTTTTTTTCCAATTTTTTTTTCTACTCTCTAATTTTAATACAAGCCGGAAATCTAGAAAAATAACATGATACACAATTTTCCAAATACTAGTTAAATGAATATCTTTGTCTTTCAGAAATTGTGAGATCGAATCATGCGCTAGACTCTGCTGGCTTTTTGCAGATAAGCCAAATCGCCTCATGTGTTGGTTTTAAAAACTTCATATGCTTTTACGTTTCTACTTTTCCGCTCGTGCCAAATTTTCTTAATAATTCTTTAAGTTCAAAGCCAACTCATATATATGGCTTTGAATAAAATAATGTTCAATACATATTTGTATGAATTTAAAATAATTTCCAATACGGTCTACAAGATGGAATTTAATTAACTGTATTTAAGAACAGTAAAATAGTAAATACATTGGGTAACGTGCACTATATTTTTTTCAGGATGATCGATTAATTGAATCTATGACAGTGTAATTATCTAAAAGTATAAAACTGCAACAAGAATGTGTCTCTATATAAAGTATTTCTGGCTAATATGTTACTTTTTTCTGTGCAGGAAATTTTCTTTCATCGTTTTATTTATAAATATTTAACGTATAAATGAAAAATTATTATTATTAGGCTCAAGTTCAGTTTTATTGAATTAATGAAAATTCAAATTACTAAGAGTTTGTTTATGTTGAAAAACATTAATACATTCAATCAGTTTAGCAGTACGTATCAGTATACCGATTTCAAGGCCGCTACACCTGTCATCAGCGTACGTTTGTCCATTTTTAAAGTTAAAGTAAAGTGGATACTAATTGGGAAGAATATCAACTATTTAACCAAGTTTTCAACAGAAATAGAATATGAGAATTGTTTTAATTCCATTTTTTATTCCATTTTTACATATTGAAACAATTTTCGGTTAGTACGAAATTCCCCATATCTGACTGCTTACTAATAATATTCAACAAACACTCATACAGTTCAAATAATATTTACGTTTCAAGGCCGCTACACCTGTCATCAGCGTACGTTTGTCCATTTTTAAAGTTAAAGTAAAGTGGATACTAATTGGGAAGAATATCAACTATTTAACCAACTTTTCAACAGAAATAGAATATGAGAATTGTTTTAATTCCATTTTTTATTCCATTTTTACATATTGAAACAATTTTCGGTTAGTACGAAATTCCCCATATCTGACTGCTTACTAATAATATTCAACAAACACTCATACAGTTCAAATAATATTTACGTTTATTCGTAATAATAATATAAAAATATAAATATTTATCTACAAATTTCTTTTCTATGTCGATTTATAGTGAACTTTTGCGTAAAACTATTGTAAGATTTTTTTTGTGAAAAAGCACAAGATTAAGCCTAAAATATACATCTTATTTGATGAAATAAAAGTTTAAATTTGGCGTAACGACTTTATCAAATATTATCACAAACATTTTTGTAAGAAATTTTAGCGTACTATACGATATGACTTTTTATGGGGCAGTTTTTGCCTCGTGTTGAAAGAAGAAACAAAAAAAAAAAACAAAAGATCCATATACTCTAGATTTAGCTGGTTAAAATGTTCTACAAAAATGATTTTCTTAGTTTTTCACCTTAAGGTGCTGAAAACATAATTTTTCCATAGACAGCAAAATTTCTAGTGCCGATTAATTGCAATAATGTGCAAAAGAAAGGGATATTCACTTCCTGAAAAATGAGTTTTAGATTTTAAAATCACCAAAACAGTATTGAGAATACGCAAGTTTACTGCTTGCAACTCTTTTTTTCTCAGTGAGAAACACAGAGAAGAAGTATAATATGTGTATTTTTCTCTCACATAAAAGAAAAATTGCATACAAGAAACTGAAAATACGGTGTAAATCATCTCTTAAATGCTTGGCAATTCTTTTCTGCAGTATATACCGTATTTAAACTACGCAACTTTGTTGGATGCAATTCGCTTTTTTCTGTGAGATTCACCGAAAGGAAGTTTAAAACGTACATGTTTCTATTTCAACAATAAAAGTTGCATGCAACAAAGTTGCATAATGTCAATACGGTAATAGTATACAATGATTAATTCCAATAACTCACTTTGATATCGTCTGTATCGTCTTCTGAAATAACTTCCTCACTATAGATTGCGGTTTGGTACTTGGCTTACAAATAAATTTTATATTTTTCTTAAACTTTAAAACCCTTAAGAACTTATTGCTTTATTGTGCCTTTACTACACTAAATTTATATTCAATTTGCGTGTAACTTATTTCATTTTAACTTTTTATTCTTTAAAGTATAATATCCTATATTATATTTCAATATGTCTGGTTGGCATGGCTACAAATGATTTTATCTGCAGGTTACTTCCAACTTTTACTGTAAAAATATTCTATTAGAAAAAAGAAAATAAATTTTGAAAGTGCAATAAAGTTCGTTTTAGAAATAGTTTTTATAGCATCTGTACGAGTATTGAATTTTACTTAAAAGAAAAAGCAATGGTCTGCAAATGACCTAAAGGTTTTACATTTTAATATTGTTACCATTTAGTTGATGAAATATAGGAGGGCATTTTTTTAATTAATATTCTTGCTGAGCGCTGCTAAATACAGTTATTTTCCATTTGAAAACTTTTAACATTTGTATTTAGTTCTTTAAATAAAACTTTCACAACCCGATGACAATGACCCATTTCTTTATCAACTTTTACTGCTTTCAATTATTTTCTTTAGCTATTTTTTTTTGAAAATAAATATTTGCTGCCATTCAAATATTTGTTTTTTCTTTAAATTTTAATACTTTTAATTTTTTTTCTTCCTTAACTTTGCTACAACAAAATAATTATGCGTTAAAATTTTGTGTTCAACTTATTTAAAGCTCGATGGATTTCTTTGCTATTTACCTTGCAGATTGGTTTCAAACTTCGAAAATATATGGGGCAGGCGGCAGCAAAAGTTAAGAAATAAAAATATTAAAATATTCATTAAGATACTCGTACTATATTGTACTCCTGTAATTGGCATTAATTACTCTTTTCAAAATGTTGTAGAAAAAGTTTTATAAATTTTTGATATTCATTTCAAAAATGTTAAACTAAAATTGTGTGAGAATAAAGAGCAGATGTGTTGGAAAAATGATTTGATTTAATTAAAGTAAAAGAAAAATTAATTGCAAAAATTCATGGTTTGAAACTGAAAGTCATGAATTGTAAAAAGGTAGGCGATATTAAATTTAATTTTCTTACTATTTGCTCTTATGTTGTTCCCAGAACAGCATCAGTTTGAAGCAGAGAAAATATTTTTTACTGTTATTCTCTTTGCAAAAGCTCATATATTCGGAACTTGTCTATCTTCACTACATTCATGTCTACTTGTGCGTTATGATGGATTTAAAACTTACCAGTCTAGACGTGAAAACGATTCTTGGAAGAACTCTAAGCAAAGTAATTTATCATGGGACTCTCATATTACATCGTTGAAAGCTAAGATTACATCTGCTGTCGGAGTTCTATACATATAAGTTAAAAAGAAAATTAAATAACAAAACAAAAATGATGATTTATAATGCCTTAATACACAGTCGACTAGAATACCTTGCCATAGCTTATGCCTATAAGAAACCGACGGAATTGAAATCTCTCCAGTCAGTGCAAAATAAAGCTTTAAAATGTGTGTTCAATTTGAACATAAGATTCAGTACATTTACTCTGTTCAAGGATTATTGTGAAACAACTCTTCCTATACACGGTTTGTATTTAAAGCAGTTATTATTTTATACATATAAATCGGTGAACAACATTGGGAACAGAACCATAAAATTTAGTAGAAACCAGAACTTTTTCAACACGAGATATTCAAACAACCTCAGAATAGCTAGGTGTAGATTGACAACCACAAAACAAAGATTAGAATATGCAGGCAGTTTAAACTTTAACAACTTGCCAAGTAACTTGAAAGTTTGCAATCGTTTATCAATATTCAAAACAAATATAAAAAACTATCTCTTCCAGAACTTAGAAATGCTTCTTTGAGAAAAAATATACACATATATATTTTATAATAATGTAGTATTTTAAATTTTTTAACTAGAAATTATTATACATTTGTATAACATTAAAATATATTTACTAAATATAGTTTTGCCAACTTGTCTCTTCAAGCCATACGTGGCGCGAGGCACCTTATTTGTTTAAAAGTATGTTATATAAATTTCAATAAAAAAAAAAAAAAAAATCATAGATCTGAAATGGATTGGAATATTTCTTCAATTCGGAAATATGTCGTAAGTAAGTTCGTCTAACATCATGCAGTTATAGGAAGAATAAAATAAAAATTAGTGTGGCGATTAAGTCTTGTAATATAATTTGACATACAGCCTTCATAAACCTTTTGTTTTTTTTTTATTTGAAGTATTTCTTTATTCACTATTGATGTGATAAGAGATAAAAACAATTTGATAAGTAGCTTACAATTTACATATGATTAGTTCCACTGTAAGCGGCTACATACATAAATAATCACAAAACTTTTCAAAATTCCATTATATTTATTTATTTTTGCTTTATTTTAAGTTAGAAGCCACCAAAATAGTACTATGCAACATATTTCAAATAATATTCTTGAAACGTATGCGAGTGAATGTGTTAATTTAGACAACTGGGGAAAACAAGTTTAAATTTTCATATATATGGCAAAAAACTTATAGTTGTTTTTACAATATTGCAGCAGATAACCAGTTTTTTTTTTCGAAAAAAGAAACAAAAAGTTATTAAAATTTATAATAACAACGCAAATTAACACAGTGGGAAAAAGAGACATTAATTTATAGTATGAGATGCAGTATTGGGAGTGATGGGCAAGTGAGTTGTTATTAGTTTTAAAATGGTAATAATGATATTTTTATGTAAAAATATTAGAGACTTGGTCTTCTTTACAAAGGAGAGGAGTAGGGGCCTTGAAATCAGTACATCCAGACAACATATTGGTTAGAAATCGATTGTGTTAATGGAATATCAGTTGTATATACTATATATCGGTTACTGCTACTAATATAGTATGGATCCAACAACCATTCCATGATTGTACAGTGGAGACATTTCCTAAATTGGTTGGGTCAACCGAATGCATTCTTTTGCTGCTACTAAATGCCAAAATGGCTACCACAACAGAATAATTGGTAATGAATATGGTTTGGTTGATACTCCTAACCGATTTTTCGGTTGGCATAATCAATTATAATCAAATAAATATTACTAAATTTGTCGATTTTAAAATACTCATGTGGCTGAGTGCTCTAAAGCGATGTCTTCAAAGATATGACTTCTATGTTGAATACCAATAATGGAAAAAAAATTAATTTTAAAAATAATTTAATTTAGTTAAATATTAAGAATATCAATCCAATTGTGTTCCAGGATAAAAATGAGCGTAAATAATTCTGATTAGCTTCCATTATAGATATCATGGTGCTAACCAATTTTATCGGTTGTCGCAACCGAAAACTCAGTTGTACTACACGAAAATTGTAATAGTAGCCACCGAATTCTATGATAGTTGGTGCAAACACCACAATTCAGTTGGCAACAAATTCGGTTGTCACAACTAATCTTTTTTCTCTTTGTACATATCCACTATTTTTATAAAATACCATAAACGACTGAAACTACATAGGATTGCCAGCTATTTGAATATCCCAGTTCTAAAAACACAAATAATGTACCATACATTGGAAAAAGTTCTGTTGTAGCAGCGAAGAAACATTTTTCTTATACATTCTTATTCTACGAGTGTCATTTTTATTCATTATTGAAGAATGGTTGAGGCAACTATATATGTTTCATAAACTACTATATGGTTGTTGCAAAAATATTTAGTTGATATGAAGATTTTGCAATCATGTCTTTTATTTGCATGTACATTTTAAAGGAAAATTAAAGAATTGAGTATTTCTTTCTCCCTAGTTCTGGCTTAATGTGTTGCATAAGAAGGAATCATCTCCTGCGTTCATTTTTCATTTTATACATTATTTTAGTTTTTCAATTATGAATAAATTGTCCTAATAAGATTATATTAATTAAGATATAAAGATAGAAAAAACTAAAGTAATTTTATATAAAAGTTGTCTTCTATCACTCATAATCTTGTTATCTTTGGTTTTTTATTTCTTCTTGCATATAACAAAATAACTCCTTAAGTCCTTCGAGTTAGGATTGTTTATAGTTTGGTAAAGTTTTCTCACTTTTGTCCCTCATACTCTGTCATTCTGTCAGTCTCGGTTGTTTGTTATAATTTTTAACAATAACAAAAACAAAAAAATAGAAAATATCCTCAACTAAAAATGAACAAAATAGAAAAAAACCAAGTTATAATAAAGAGATTTATGCAAATTTAATATTTTGACGGAATCATAAACTAAAATAAGTTAAAATTTCTTCTTTGTTTAGCAAAAGTAAAAAAAATAGTTTGAAATATTAAGGCCAAAAGTTACTAAACTTAAGTAAAATTATGTTAAAAATGATTTAAGAAAATCAAATATATAAAAAGAGCTAATTCTTAGGATTTCTTCCCTATTCCTTTTGCTACACTGTTCTCTCGTCCTTCTGTCTGTCTGACGCTATGTCGCTGGTTTCTAGCTCAAGAGCTCAAGATTCACCAACCTGAAATTTTCAACAAATATATGAACAGAGAAAACAGATTAGTTGTGGTAACCGAATTGTGGCGGTTGCACCAACTATCGTAGAATTCGGTTGCTACAATATTTAACTAAATTAAATTTTTTTACTTAATCATTTGAATTTAAAATTTATTTTTGTCCATTATTGGTATTGAACATAGAACTCACATCTTTGAAATACATCGCCTTAGAGAACTCAGCCACATGAGTATTTTAAAATCGACAAAATTAGAAATTTTTGATTTGATTAGAATTGGTTATGCCAACTGAAAAATCGGTTAGGAGTATCAAGCAAACCATATTCATATTCAGTTGTGCTCGCCATTTTGACATTTAGAGTGAGTTTTTAGGATAGAGTTTAAACGTAGTTTCAAACTACGTTTATGTTAATCTGAATATAAATTTAATCGAGTTTATTTGTGTTTGCGGTTTTTAAGTGATAGCTTAAACCATGCAAAATGGCCATACTGAAACTAAAAATTGCCAAAAGAAGAAGAAATTTTGGATTTTATTAAGTTTATTTCTGTAAAGAAAATTGAGTGCATAGAAAAGATTAATAAAACTGTATAAAATTAAAAAAAACTCTGTTATTTATGTTCTTATATTTTTTTGTTTATAATATTTTGATAACTGGCTTTTTATACATGTTGTTGTGTTACAATATCGTAGTAAGTTTAACCCACCATCATTGGCCGCTTAAACTTTCAAGTAAATGTAGTTAATTGTCATCCTAAAAAAAGTTAGTCCAGATTAAAGTTGTGTTAATCTCTGATCGGCCACCTAAAAACTCACTCTTAGTAGTTGCAAAAGAATACATTCGGTTCAATTTATCACTTTAAGAATTGTCACAACCGTATGTTGCCTACAATTTTGGTATTATAGTTATGATCATGGAACGTTAGTTGGATCCTTAGAATAGTGGTAGCTGTTAATGATATGTTGTCTATACAACTGATATTTTATTGACACCACCGATTTACAACCATCCTTTTTTCTGGGTGAGGAAAATTTTTAAAAAATTGTTTTTAAATTTTATTTATTTGTTGCGGGTTAGCAATATCTAAATATAGATGTTTTACCCTTTATGTTTAAAAAGTTTCAAAGCTAATCTATTTATACATAAACTCACAAACAGATTTGTGAATTACCAAGCATAAAAATACTCTTTCAAAACTTTTCAAACATACACAAGAAATAATTTTTCATTATGAATGTGTTTACTTTTCTGCACCTATACAATTAGACAACCGCTGGTGGCCATTAAAAGTGTTTTATAAGGCAAAAATGAAAAGCTAAATTTTGCAATAAATTATTGTAATTTTATTTAAAATTCGAAGTAGATTTCAAAGATGTTAAAATAATGGAGAAAGATTTCTGTCTAATAAACTTTTAAAAATTGTCATTTTTATAATCTAAATATTTTACTTACATACGACTACATACATGCCTAATTAAAATTATATTATCTTCCCCCTCCCTGGCTGGTTGATTTATTTCGGCGCATTTCATGCAGAAATACTAAAAGCTATATTTCTGCTTATAATCTTAAATACACGTGCTTTTAATAATTTTCGTATTACATACTGTAAAAATTTATTAAATTATAAAATTAAATAAGCCTTTATGTTATTAATTTCATGCAACATATTTTGAAAATTTTCAACCCAACACCACTTTTTACACATTTACTTCGGCTATGTAATCATACTTCACTTTATCAAAAAGAAAAAAATGGAAAAGAAAAAGAAAAAGAAAAAGCGTAACACTTAATGATCAAATAAACCTCCAGGGGGTTTTCTTATTAACATTAAAATATCCCTTTTGAATAACATGGAGAAAAAAAGGGGAACGAAATATGCCAAAGTTTTTTATATGCTTAATAAATTACAAGTTCATTATCTCATTCCTACTTAGCTTTATTGTTACAATAAGCAGCTTCAATGATGTACTTTATATTTCCGAACTAAAGTGTTTAATAAAAAAAAAAAAAAGGAAACAGAATAAGTGAAACAAAACTCCTTTTCACTACAAGGTTTTTTTTAATTTGCAATTATGTTAAATGAAGCCAAAATGTTAAGTTACTTCTTTCTACTTATACGTTATGATTGGCTGAGCCTACAGTTTAACTAATCGTTGGGAGGTTAGAAAGAAGTGTTTAAAACAACTTTCCATTTATTACTTTTGGGCTCTCCAGCTTGTTTTACAAAAAAAAAATCTCTTCTCGTCCTGCAATCGTCTTGAAAAATACTCGAAAAAAATTTTTATTATGATTGTCTTCTATGTAGCGACACGTTTACATACGACTAATTGGGCTTTAAAAGTTAAAATTTTTATATAATTACATATATTATAAAGCTGTAAAAGAAGAGTAGACATACTTTTTCCATAAGTTCAATTTTGGAAGCGAAAGATATTGACATACACTTTGTTCACATGGTCTTTGCATAACAAAGAAAATGTTTGAAAGTTATTAAAAACGACAAAACTATTTTATGAACTTAGTCATCTTAAGCATTGCGAGTATAGGAAAACTTATAGAAAATCCCTCTTTTTTTGAAAAATTAAATTACAATTTTTAATCACATCGAAATGGTGCCGAAAGTGGTGAATAATCTTTTAAAGGAGTTTTTCTAAAAAAATTATTCATATTTTTATAATTATTGTCTGCTCACTGAAATTATAATCACGACGTAGTTCACGTTCCATGGTAGCACATGAATCAGAATTTCGATAATACTTGAAGAATATTCAAACGTCCGAATAGAGTGAAATTATGCCTCCTGAAACGTCAAACTTTTTTTTTACAACAGGATGGGTTGGTTAACGTTGATAGCTAAACTTAACTATTGTTATTTCGTAAATTTTCAATTATGTAAATATCTACTCGATAAACTGTGCATTATTATTGTCTTAAGTTTATGGCAACATCTGGCTAATAAATTAAACAAAAATAAAGTTAAAATTAAATTAAAACCATTTTTTTTTCTTTTAAAATGAATGAAATTAATTTACATCATCAAACAAAATGAATAATAAAAAAATATTCTTTTAAGTGGGGCTACGAACAGGATAAAAAAAAACCACAAAAAAACGAAAATAACGCAAAACAAAAACAAACTCCTAACTTTGGAAAAATATTCACTAATACGAGGAAAAAACAAGAACGAAGTAATTCGCCGTTAAAAAAAACTGACTGAATCGAAAAGCTGAAAAAACTTAAATATTTGCCAAATGCTGATAAAAAGCTTTTAATTAACCACATAAAAAACGCTGTTATCGCTTTAATGGGAAAAAATGTCAAAGCTAAAAAAAATCGCCAAATGCCAAAACTCACAAAAAGACAAAAATGTAACGGTTAAACAAAAACACAAAAAGTACCATAAAATTCCACAATTTAAAAATAAAGGGCACTTACGCAGGAAATGCAACAAGACAAACAAATTCAAAGAAAAAGAAAAATCTATAGAACGAAAAAATTTCCCAAACCTAAAACAATTTCTGAACCGAAAAATTTCGAATACGAAAAAAGTCAATAAACTTAAATACTAGCAAAGACTAAAAAACTACAGAAGTAATAAAAATCGGTGAAACAAAAAAACGACAAAAAGAAAGAACGCAATAGGGACAAATTAAATAAATAAAAACTAACATATGCGGCAAATGCTCAACTGATAAAAAGCTATTATTTATAAAATAAAAAAAAAACTATTATCGCTTTAATGAAAAAATTGTCGAATTTAAAAAAAAATCGCTAAAATCAAAACTGCTAAAAAGATAAAAAATTAAAAAAAAAACGACAAAACAAGGATAAAAACGTCAAAGTAAAAACAATAAAAGTTCCATAAAGTTACACAAGTTAAAAAAAAGGGACAGTACTTCAGGAAATGCAACCAACAAGACACAAAAATTGCAAGAAATAGAAAAATTCTAACTCGAGAAAAGCAATAGAACGAAAAAAATTGCAGCATCAACAAGACAAAATAAAAAATTTCGAATACGAATAAAATTACTAAACTTACAAATTCGCCACGACAAAAAAACTTCAAAATAGGTGAAATAAAAAAAAAAAAAACAAAAAAACTGTCTAAAACGAAAAACATTAAATAAAACAATAGAAAAATTAAAAGATTTCGCCAAACGAGAAATGCAGAACCACAAATAAAAAATTTGACTAAACGAATAAATAAAAAAATCACAAAATTTAAAAAAAAATCACTGCAATGATTTTTCAAAAAAAAACCTGCAATTCTCAAAAAATGAGCATTTTTCGTGTTTTTATTGTAACTTTGATTTAAAACATTATAATATAGAATTTTTCGCCATTTTTTTTTAAGTATATAAATTTTTTCATTGCAGCTTTGGAATTGTAAAACTCAGGACTTTAAATTGATATTTTTAATTAAAATTTTTCTATTTTAAAAACAAAATTTTAAACAAAAATATTTCTCTAATATTTTGTATAAAGTTGCTGCCCTTAAAATTAGAAGTTATATGGGGAAGTTACTTTTAATTTGTTTAATTCTTTTATGTGTTTCCTTTTTTCCTTTTGTCCTCATTTTAAATTTCCATTTCTACTGCAAGTAAATAAAAGAAAACATATTCACCGGATTAAATATATGTACAAACCCATCTGTATATATTTTTTAAATACAAATAATATCTTAAACCCAGTTCACATGTGTAACTGAAGTTTTGAAATTTTTATAATAGATGTTTACAGTGGAGCAGAATCAAAATAAATTTGGAAGCGTAATTGGAATTTTCTTGAAAACTGGTCCGATTGGCGAAAAATTATACATGAACAAAACAAAAAAGTATTGGAGATTGACGTTGTAACATTTTCAGAAGGGAACATCTGATCTTCTTCTAAGAAATTTTGCATGTCTGCCTTTTACTTGACTGCTTTCAGCTATTCCCATAATTATTTCCCAAATATTTTAATTCTGCCCCATTGTAGAATTTATGCATTGTATGTGTAACGTTTGTTTTCATGTTTGTTTGTAAATACACATGTATGTTTTATATGGTTAATGAGTGTAGCAGGTGTTTTATCTAAGATTTATTTATGTAGATTTTTATGTAAATATTTATTCTTGCCATTTTTATTAATGTACCGAACAAGATGTTATACATGTTTATGTATGTGTTTTACATTTAGGCAATATTTGATGAGGGTTTTATGGGGACATATTTCTAAGATTTTAAAACTTCTTATTGTATTTTTTGTAACAAAAGAAAATATTTAAGAAATTTATAATTTTAAATGTAAGAACGAGGCTAAATATGTGGTGAAATTGAAAGAAAGATTTGCTAGCAGGAACGTTAAATGAAAAATCTAGCATCTTTCTATTGGTGGAGATTTTGTGGGATCTTGAAAATCTCACCGTCGTATAATTTCTCCTGAATAAACCATCCCACACGTTTGCGAAACATAGAATGTAAATACATTAAATGAATAAAAATGAAAATTCAAGAGTACCAGAATTTTAAAGAACCAGTCCCAAATTAAGGGCAGCAACCCTTAATTTGCATATCCTATGATAGGGGCAAATATAGAATACCCGATGTCAATGCATACTTAATACATTGCGAGATCTAGCCGCCATACCATTCCTTTGGAGTTGATGTGAGCTTTCTTAGTTTCATTATTTTAAAACCGACTTCAAAAAAGAGATTATTATTATTTTTTTTATTTTAATGTTTGAACCCCTACTCATCATTGGGAACCACTTTTCAAAATTCCCTTTATTTTTTCAAAGGTGTGCTTGCCGTTTGCGGTTTCGAAAATCGGCGGACAATTTGTTCACCAAAATATTGATTATATTTAGCATAGCTCCTATATATAAGTTCCGAGTTTCAACATTCCTTTTTGCAATTGGTTCCCATAAATTATATTCAAGGGGGCACAACTAAAAATAGATTATTTACTGATTTCCACAATTCTATTTTTATATGATCGGATTTTCTTACAGTTTTACTGAGGCAAGCTGTCTTCCTCGAGACATTGGTTACCGTATATTTCGTTAATTGATGGTCTGATTTCCATTTTTTTATTGGGTTTTTGTATTGAATATGGCTTTAGGCAATTTATCGTTATTATAAAAAATACAAAATTAGCTTTCTTATTTTTCTTTTCTCATTTTGTTGTGGGTAGTGCTGGCTGAAATCGTTAGCGCGTTGTCTACTAAAGCAAACAATGACTTGGGGCCTGGGTTCAAACCCTGGCCAGAGCAAGTCAATCAGCATCATTAACTTCTCTTATGTAGATTAGTGTGGCATTGTATCAATTTTTATCAATTATGGAATATTTAAGTGGCATAGCTCTGGTCACTAAAAAAACTATTCCGACTGCGATTGATGCTGTTCCAAGCTAATGTACACAACATCGCACTGTGGTCGTCCCCATTGCCCAAAAATAAAAAAAATAAAGTAAAAATTCTGGGTAAAACTGTGGCAACACTATCTCGCAATAGATTTTGCTCTATCAAATTACTTTTGTTTTTGCTTTATTCCACCTGTCCTCTTTAAGAATAGCTGCAAAAGGCAGGCCATTAAAATAATTTTGTTTCACAGCGTGAGTAACTGTCAAGTGAAGGCCCAAAATAAAACGTTAAAACCTCTTTAAAAAAGATTGCTTAAACAATGGAAGAATTAAATATTGTAAAGAAAGGTATTAACTATTATTTAAAAGATTTAAAAACTTCTAAGCCTGTTGTGGCTATTTTAATAAATCAATTTATTATATGTGCCTATTTTAGTACTAACTCGTATGTAGACTTAAATTTTGCTTTCAGTTTTAGTTGCGAAGTCGATCGAAGTCGACAACCAAATTTTATGTAAAATGTTTATCAATATTTACGGATTATATGATGTAAATTTCACCTGTGGAAATTTGCGATGTGTTGAGTTATCTTCAATAGATGATATATTATCTATTATTATACTATAATAAAATAACATACATACATAACATACATTCTTTATTTATTATGGTGATTTTATAGAATTTTAGAAAAAAATTTATGGAATGAGGATAGGATCTCCGGAATGCCCTTTAATCCTTTTGCCGATTTTAACCAAAACTTATTTTGGGCAGACATTTATTAAGATAACTGATATGCCGACTTTGGTATGCCTGCTACGAAATTTTAATTTTCAGGATCTAAGAGAGGTCCTTGAATCCTTTTACAGATTTTAACCAAATTTTAGAAATTGGTGTCATTTAAAGAGAGTGTGAGATGTGCCAAATATTATTCACCTATGATAACTTCTTCTATTTTTGGCCGCTCTTTGTATGAAACGGCAACCACTGTGCATCGGCCTCATTCGTTGGTTAGCAGAAACATCGGTGAAGTAAAACAATTAATAAAATGCCTGCTAGAGTTCAGCTTAACAAAGTTAATGCGCCTACTTAACACCGGAGGTGACTCAAACTGCCATAAAAAATTAACATAACGCGCAAAGCAGAGTTGTAAAAGAGTTAAGCCTTCTAAATTTTCAACATCTATCTTCTCTACCCTATCCCTATCCTTAAGTTCCGGCACAATGGACTGCATACGTAGGGGTCATCCCCTGAGTGCTGATCCTAATTAAAAAGCAAAGTATTTATGGATGCAGTTTGTACTAACAAACTCTTTTAATATTTTTTTTTATTCGAATATGATTTCCACAGCCAGCTGTGCATTCCCCAAGAATTAAAAATTCTCGCATGCATTCATATCACTAAAAAGATTAATTGAATTAAATTTTGAGTGAATTCATTGGCAATTTAAAGAAAAACAATTTTTTATTTCACTGTTTTCACTAGAATTAGGATCATTATTAACAAAACTCTTGAATATTTAAAAAAAAAATTCAAAAGCGTTTATGAATCGTAGATTCTTTCAAATTTGAACCATTCCTTTACAGATCTGCTACTGAGCTATTTTTGACAATTGTAAATTTATTTTACACAAACAAAAAGCCTGTTGTTTTTTATTTTTCAAGTTGTTGCCGAAATGCATGTACTTGATATTGATATACTTTGATGGTTTCCATTAAATTACTGTTCTTGCTTCATTTCCTGTGCAACTTTAAATTTTATTATTCATTATCGGTTGCTTAACTTCTAAATTGAACTTTTGTTTATTTTTCTCTGTTATTCTTGACAATTGATCGATATCTTTTCTATGCTGTTGGCTTGAAATCTTTTTCATGTTTGAAAGAAATATGTATATATGTATATGTAAATAAATTGAGCAATTAATAACAATAATGATGATTAAATAGTGACATGACTACTTTGATTAACATGGAATTTGTTTTAAGAAATTATTTCAAGATAATAAATGTTGTTTATATTTCCTAAATTAAATTAGTTGCGTCATTTGAAATGACATTGTGTTATTTATCTTTTCGCTTTTCTCTTAAGAATTAAATTGATTTGATGTATTTAAATCGAGCAAAAAAATGTATGTCCTTGCACACTTTAGCGGTTAAAAAAAACTTTATTTATTTGTAGCCCTTAAAACTAGTGATGCTTTATGCTTTATTATATAAGAATGGCTCTGAGTTTCTTTAACTTTATTTATTAGCACTCTTAATTGTGCTATAAACTTAGTTTAAAATGATCAGCCCCAAAGTATACTACATGTTATATATTTATAATTTCATTTTATCACAAAATTTTTATTGGATTTATTTTTTGTCTTTCGTTGATTGTATTCTCTGCTATGTAACATATTTTATGTTAAATGTCCTCCGGGGTATATCACTCATATATTTATTATTGTAATACAATTACTTACATACATTCATACATGCAGACAAGTTTTTTATTCTTTACAAAATTTTTCTTTTTTTATGCAAAAATGTTAAACAAAATAGTAAATTATTAACCGTGATCTATCTTTCTGTTTGTTATATATGACTGAAATAAAAAAAAAAAGAAATGAATTCTCCGCACATGTGTAAAATTACATATACTTAAGTATTTTTATTGCATACTTTAAGGCTGCAAATGTATACGTGTAGTATATTAATGTTAAAATGCGCATAAATCAGATAAAAAAAAATAAGTAAATCATATTATTTCAACACGTATGTTTACTTGTATTTAAAATTCATGACATTTTTCTTTTCTTTTTCCTTTAGGACATTAAGTATCTTTAAAATCATGTATGTAGTCTTGTTAAGACATAATTCGAATTTTATGAGTTTATTGGATAATTTTAAACTACGTATCTCATTTCTCAGTAAAAAAATGTGTATTTCAGCAAATTAGTTGCTTAGACTTTAAGACGCTTACGCCGAAGGCTAAAACACTGCAATCACATATTAAATTTTGTTTGTTGTTCGATATCAATAATGAAGTTGTTCATGTTATTGAATACACTTTTCATTCTTATATATTTCTTACTGAGAGTTTTGCTCCTAGAAGTGCATAATACGTATATTATAAGCTCTTGTTTTATTCAATCCTGATAATGAAAATCCTCTAATCCAAAATTCATTCTTTTAAGCTTTTAGTTATCATAAATTTTACTTTAATCAGCTACGACTACTTTAACCTTTTCGACTTAAGCATTTTCAACTTTAATTGTCAAACAAGAATGAACAAAGCACAACATGTTAACCAGCATCTCAATGAATTGTCTGTCCGTGTCATATGAATTGCAAAATTTTCTCAAAATAGAAATCAAATCATTGCTAAACAGCAATATAACTACTTGTACGCATTACATATTCAACACAAAACTTCACTTCTTCGTATGTGTGTGCAGACAGACACAGTAAATTTTATGCATTAATTTGAAATTAAAATTTTTATTCCAACTACACGAAATGTGCGTATGTGTATGCAAGATATCATCAGTCGTGCTATAACAATAATGCACCACCAACCACCAGGGTGTCGCTTTATATCTCGTTTGCTGTGTTGTGTATACGATTTTGGTAGTATTTTGATATGATTCTTACACTATTGCAAATGACACGCTGATCTTAACATTTTATTGTTGTCGTTTAAGTTTCGTATTCTCTCACCGACTACCACATTCCCTTTTCATTGCTTTGTGCTTATTAATGCCGAAACTACTTTGATGTGTCAGCGCACAGTGGGCAGGGAAATAATTAAATTATAACAATGAATGTATAAACAAGCATACATACTCTACAGATTTATACACTGAGACACAAACAGACTGACAGACGTACATGGCTCATTCAAGTTTCCTATCTATAAGGATCCAGAATATACTTTATGGATCTCATATGAATATTGTGAAAATAACACACAGAATAAAAAAAATTAAGGACATAAAAATTTTAGGCAGATTTCCACAAAGGATGAGCAACACTTTCGCTTAAAAAAAGTGGTTGCGGGGAAAATTTCAATAATGTTTCAAATGATTGTCAGCCATAATTAATTTATATTAAGCAAATTAATGTTTGAATAAGTAAAACTTTGCTCACGGAAGTGATTAAAAATATATTATTGTTTAAAAATTCTGACTACCACTCTTTAAAAATTTCAGAGAGCCAGGGCACGGACTAGAATCATAGTTTCTTGAAAAATGCAACAATAGTATGGTTTTATTATAATACAATATAACCTTTTTTTTATGGGTTGTAATGATGTAATTTTGTTTTAGCAGACTGTAGTGGTTTTTAGCACAAATGCTAGCATCCCACCTTTGCTAAGTTCTAATTAATATATTTATTGTAAAATGCAATCAATCCACTATGCAAGTAATAAATCGTAGGGTTTCAAAGCAGCAGGAGTGATAGTACAAATCATATTATCCATTTTGAGGTTTAAGTGTGTTAGTGTTCATTCTTAGTCCTGTTTATGTAGCTGTTCTTAGCAACGATTATTGTTATTTTGTTTTAGCTTCTGTTGTATTTTTAATAAAAATGTGTTATCATCAGTGTGGGAGTGTATTAGTGTTTGCAGGTGCTAAAATTGTAATCCAGATTTGTGTGTCTGTTGTCTGACATCAAGAAGTGTACTCGTATGTGGTGTGGTAAGAGTTACGGTTAAATTCGCTGTATCAGTTATATGAGATTTTGAAGAAAATTACTTTGCTTTATTGTATGTAAGCATTTACGCACATACACACAAGAGTGCTTGTGTGAGTACTGTGTAGGCTAAATATGAGTGGGCATTAATACAACCTTCTATATTGTGCTATTGGTATTGTGGCGAAAGTGTACTTATAGTTTCATTACATGATTGGGGTCTACACACAAAGAAAATACATGATTGGAAATAATTTCTGTAAATCATCATTTAGTTATTTATTGAAACAAGATATTCACCTCTTAAAATTTTAATATATAAAAATTGTATTTTCGCTACTACAATAGTTTCTTTTACAAATGAAAATAATAAAAATTCGTTAAAAAGTTTAAATTTATTGTGATCGTACATTGTTGGTGTTCTAAAAACTGTGCTATTAAAATAGCTGTCAATCGTATCTAGCTTCAGTCGTATTTTATAAGAACGATTATATTATATTATGTTCCTAAGGTGACAAATGCAAAATATTAATTACTCAATCATAAATCTGATAATAAGCATACTTTGCGATTATTATTCCTTCCATCATGTATTTTCTTTGCGTTTAATATTTGCACTAAATCTAAATTATATTACTGCAACATGACTAGCGACGAATATGTTTTTGTATGCAATGTGTGTGTGCTAAGTTGTTTGTGGCTTAATTTTGGGTTTTTTTCGTAGCTTACCTCCAATTTGATTTCAATAAAGAAATTGATTTGATGGCAACTTTCGAAAAACAATTGAGATTTCGGAGGGTTTTCTTACAATTATTTCTTACTACAATTGTACTTCCAAATAGCTCCTTTTTTATGAGAATTTAAGTTGAATGCATGATTTTATTTAAAGTTAAATACTACTTTTTGATATATAATTTTTCATAACAATAAACTTGCATTACTGAGACAACCATGTCAAGGATAAGTTTACTAACAATCGGCTTGCATGATCCTTTACAGCACATCATACTTAATACAGTATGAAGTGGTCGTTCTCTCCTTGGGGTTTTTTTTTTTTTGTAAGACCGGCACTATGTGAATGGCCCATACTTTTGCAATGCACTGTGCCAGAACTTAGGGAAAGGGGTAGGATAAAAAAAATAGATGCTAAAAATTTAGAAATGTAATTCTTGTACAACTCTGCTATTGCGCGTTTTGCTAAAGCAGTGTTACAGCACCTCTAGTCTTAAGCTGTATGATCAGCCATTTTATAAATTGTTTAACTTTGTCCTCGGTTCTGCTAATTGTCGTTGTAAGGAAGGCGCTGTTGTGGGCATCAGATTGGAACAGTATCAATCGCTGTCGGAACAGTTTTTAGTGACCAGTTCTATGCCTTCATCACTTAAGTAGTGCAACAAATTAATTATGTTGATGATTTGTCCCAACCAGGGATCGAACCCAGGGCCTAAGTAATAGTCTGCTTAGTAGCCAACGCGTTCACAACTTCAATCAACACCATCGTCAATAATTTAGCTGGTTGTAAAAAATTTACATAATTGTATTACAGTTTCCTTTAAAATCATCCTTAAATAAGTTTCTCTTTTTTTTTTCCTAAAATATTCAATTATAAAAATGTTGTTTTTGTTTAATTTTTATTTGTTTTTAAACAATAAATAACAATAAATGTACGGGAAACAAGTATAAAATATGTAATTTATTGTTGCCATAAAAGTTTTTAATGAAATAAACTAATTAGTATAAATGATAATAAAAAGAATTATTATAAATTATTAAATTGTGTTAAGCTTCAGGCTAAATATTTGTATATAATTTTGTCACGGATTTTATAGACGTTTTTTATTAAATTTATATTTACAATAATTTAATGCTTTAATTTATAGTGAAAAAAAAAAACTTAAATTTTAAATTAATTGCTTGAATAAAGTAGAATTTTTTAAATTCAATAAATTTGGCATGCTCACGAAAGATTTCGCACGGATTTTGTTGTGGATTCCTACAATACAGGCAATTGTTTTGAAAACAAAAATTTGTGTGAAAAGCACTCAGATTATTGTTTTCGCTAGTTTTTATATACATTTTCTATTCAAATCTGTGAGTATTGTGGAAACTGCTGCTTAGTATTAAAATTTATACAAAAAGCTGTGAAAAAAAATTTCTAATTTATTGATTTGTTTTATTATACTGATTTTCTTAAATTAAGCGATTTCTTTCCGCTTAAACAATTCATTGGCCAGAGTTGGGCATACAAGGTAACGAAACTGATCGTCTTTAACTTGGTAAAGCCCAGAACCAATCTTTGTTTTGTAACCAACTAAGATGACTCACTACCTCCGACCCTCAGGGGCAGGTGGACACCGGGCAATGGTTTTTTAACATCCGTTATGAAACTAGCAAATGTGAGCAACGTTGAATGTCGGACTGGAGACTAAAAGTTGGCAGCCCCAACACCAGCCTAGGATGCTGTTGGCCAATCACCTACTCATCTGAAATCCAATGATTACTGAAACCATCTCAAATGATGGCCCTATGTTCCAACTAGGAATTTTAAAGGAATAAATATATATATAAACAATTCATTAGTTTTTTTCTGTTTTTCATTTTTGTGTTTTTTTTTTTTGGCTTTTTTTGTGGGATTTTTTTGAGGTGTTGGTCTGTTGGCTTACAAACAGATCTACGGGCAGTGAAGCCCGTATGATGATGAACGAGAACAAAACTTATAAAAAACAAACTCTTTCGTCGAAATCGATGGCTATTGCGCCAGGCAATATGTGTTCAATACTTAAGTTTTACAAATTTTTTCGAAAAAAAGAAAACACACATCTCAATCAGTTCGTTAAAACAATAGGAACTTTCTTAAGCTCAGTAAAAAAGTATATGATGATTTTTTTCCTAAATAAATTGAGAGAAGTATTGAATTCAAAAGGTTTCTTTGTGGGTCCAGCAATCAAGTATGATCCCCATTTATGCCATGCATTTGGGCGGAACAAGGTAGAAAGGGATAGTATAGAGTGAATAGAATGTGAAAATGTAGAAGAAGGCTTAATTCTTTTACAAGTCTGATAATGCGCGTTTTTGTTAATTTTTGGAGCTGGTTTTAAATAGACTCATTAAATTTCTTAAGCTGTGTGAGCAGTCACTTTTATTAATTGTTTTACTTTTTTGCAAACTTAGTTCTATCTCGTACAGTAGATTTTTAGGCAATTTATTTCGTTTAAACGTTTTTTAGTTTATGAAATTTGTTTTCATTTCGCATAATTTTTTTGTGCCAGTTAGTCAATTTCTTTTATCCTGTTGACTAGATTCGTCGATTTTTTTCTCTCTTACAATTTATTTTTTTCGTATTAGCCATGTTATTATTATTTTGATCGGGGTTTAGAACTCGAAGAGATCATCCTTAATCATTAATTTCCACGATATCAAACAAATTTTTCTTTCGTAAAAATTATATTGAAAAAAAAAAAATCATTTCTAAATTTAATTAATCTAAACGTAATTTTTACGAATGAAAAATTCATATTTTAAGTTCTATAATTGCGACAGTTTTAAAAATCCTGATTATAAAGTTTCAAATTACATTATATGATAGATTACCCTTTTAGTAAAATTTAGTTTGATTGTTAAATATTTATTGTTCTAGTCTGGATAATGTTAAGTATCTGTCCATTACGTTAGATATTCTACGTGTTACGTTGCTCGGTTTAGCACACCCTTTAATATTTAACTTTCATAAACTTTTAGTTGTTTGTCACTGTAGAGACCGATAGTTACAAATATTTTGTTTTTTTTATGCTATTACATAGCTTCTATCGCGGGCTTTGAGGCGACCGAATAAAAAAATTTGGAAAACTTTGTTTCTTAAGTCTTTTGTTTATGACACGAAAAAACCTGTCACTAACTTTGTTTCTTAAGGTGAGTTTACATGGTAATATAAAGTAATAACACTTTGTAGAATCAAAATATTATGAAGTTCTCTTTTGTATAAGATGAGAGAACAAAAGTCTGGTGCATGTATTTTTTATGTTTACACGGATAATATTAATAAAATCAAAAGTCTGCGCTACGAAATAGCTGGTGGTTACAGTTCTACAATATTTACAAAAACAACATGAATTTGTTTTAGTTGTTTTTGTAATTATTGTATAAAAATGATGCCACTTAAATGGTTACTTAAAAAGACACCTCTGATAAAATGAGTATACGTAAGTTTCTAAAATGATTTAGAAAATAAACATTTACCGAACGCTTGTCAGTTTTTTTATCCGTATTCTCTCTTACTCATAACAATTTGCGTTTACATGATAAGACTTTTTTTCAATTTTTGACATACCGATATAGATGTATTACCATGTAAAGAGGCCTTTAATTCTTTTGTTTTTTGAAGTGAAAACTTCTTTTTTGTATAGTCTATGTATGATGACTATACAGTGTTGCCGCTTTGGAAACTTTTTAAATTTCCAGTATTGGCAATTTTCCCGGGAAATTTTCCGGGATTTTTGGGATTTTGAGGGAATTTTTGTCAAGTTTTTGGGAAGTCCCGTTCAGTGTTGCCACTTTTCCCGGTAAATTTTCCGAGATTTCTGGAATTTTGAGGGGATTTTTAAGTTTTTGGGAATTCCCGAAGGTGGTTTGTGTCTCTGCTAAGACTTTGTGTCCCGACTAAACACAAGTGTGTCTTTTTTCACCTGTTTCCAACCTAGCAAGTGTCGTCGACTAAGTAGATATATCTATGTATATATATAAAAGAAAGTCGTGTTAGTTACACTATTTATAACTCAAGAACGGCTGAACTGATTTGGATGAAAATTGGTGGGCAGGTAGCTTAGAACCAAGAGAAGGACATAGGCTACTAAGATAAGGCACTTTTACCTGGGGGGACTAAGGTGCCCCTTCTTTGTATGGGGCACTTCCAGTATAGCTAGAAAGCTGAAATTGAAATTGCATAAGTTGATAAGAAATGCTATGCTATAGCTTTACCGCGGCAGTCCCCGAGTGCCACACGTCTTTTTTTTTTTAAGTTTTGAGGTTTGTATAGACAGACAGACGAATATCGTAGCGAAATAGAAAAAAAATATATCTCTTTTTCACCTTTTTTGATGTCCTCAACTAATACTTTTAAGATCTGTCGTAGAAATTTTTTAAACTTTTTTTAATATTTTCCATGTAAATTTAAGGTGTTTTCATTTCATTAAAAAAAAAAAACAGTTTTCACCGCCTATGAATGTTTTTTTTTATTATTTATAGCTTTTGTTTCAATTTAAAAACAAGTTGTTAATAACAAACTATTTTGCATATTTTACACTATCATTTAATTTGCCACAATTTCAGCATTTAACAAAATATGAGACATTAAAATTAAATGCAAAAAAATGCATTAGAGAAATTTTTTATATACCACAAATTAATATGTATATTTGTTATGGGTTAGCTAATCTTTATGCTTCATTTCGTTGGTTACTAAATACCCTCTCATCCGTAAATCTTTACCTCCATGTTTGAAAAGTTTTCAAACTCATTTACTTATACATGAACGCCCGAGTAAGATATGAGAATTACTAATTTTTTAAAACTTAAATTCTTGAGTACTTGCTCAAATAAAATTGTTATATTTTGTATATTCCTCATATCTTTTTATAATCTGGACAGCCAGATAGTAATTCCATAGTGATGTTGCACATCTTTTCGTAAAACAGTTCACTAACACTTTATCTGATAGACAAATCTTTCTTAATAAAAAAACAAAAAAAAAAAAAAAAATTTACCCACTTATTCCAATCAATTTGATTTTATGACACCCGATCATAAAATTGTATCTCTAAAAGCCACCACGGCCAACTATGAAAGAAAGAAAATAACTGAGTTTATGAATAATTGAATAAATGCCTGTCTAATAGTGTTTGAGTGTGCGGGTGGATGCTGCTTGCTATGGGGATGGACAAATAGTTGAACAAATAGATGCTTCGTATGACAACACTTTTTATCTTCACTTATTTTATTTTATTTATTGCATTTTATATTGATTGGTATTAGAGAAATTGTCATTTCGTAGCATGGAATGTTTGGTTTGGAATTTATTTGGAAAATATAATATTTCTGTTGGACTTATTTACTTCAGGTTATTTAATCTAAAATATTTACATATTTTCAATTTGTTATTGGCAAACATTCAAATGAAAGGCAGTATTTTTGTGTGTCACTTTTATCTCTGTAATTTAGTTTATTGTTTTATAAAAGTAAAAATTTGAAACAATTGTGTGTTATGATAAATTTTACTTTGATAAAGTTTTTTTGTTTTTAATTACAATTGAAAAATATGATTTGTGATAAATAGAAAAGAGTAGAGTTTAAAAAAAAAAAAAAAAACTTATGACAGAAATATTTCTCATATTAAGGGAGCAACAGTTCTTAATTTTCTTACCATGAATATTCTGTCTCGAATGCAATACACACTTCTCTCCATGTCATCTTTTAAAGTAATAAAATCTAAGCAATATGAAATTACAATTCAAAAATTTATACCAAAATAAAGAGTTATTTAATCGAATACAGCTATCAAACTAATATAAAATATTAATGCTTCTAAAGCAAAAGATCGTTCCATGGTCTTCCATAAGTCTTGATCTCGTATCAATAATAATAATTGAGGTTGGCTCTAGTTTGAAAAACAGAAAACATTTCGACTCAGCGAGTGGAGCTGTCGTCTAAATTGTTAAAAGTTATTTTCTTTTAATTCCACTTATTCCGTAACTATACATATATCGTTTGTCACGCGAGTGCAATTTAAAAACTAGGATACTTATGTACCCATTTTGAGCCACAATTCACTATTGCTAACAGACAGTCGCTTACTGTTATGTAAGGCCTTGTAAATAATAAGGATCAGCTAAAAGTTGTCAATTGTTTTGGAACACGAGACCGCAATTGATCTTTTTTGAAATTTATCTTGATGCGACGTTGACGAAAAATTTTAAAATATATACATATATACCTCCAAGCCTTTAATAGTCTTAATGAGGTCGGCAGCATTCCATTTTTTCCTAAAAAAAAAAACATTTGTTATGCTGATGCCGTTGTATTAGTTGCTGTTTGACGGTTCATTGACGAAGGCACAGAACAATCTAACGTCAGCAATTAATATCATCGGCATCACAAAATGACTTCAGAATTGACTTCTGTAACAATAGGGGGCTAAGGTCGAATTTTTTCTCTGTTTATGTTCACATTTGTCTCCAGCGGCCGGATGTTTTTGCCTTATGTGAGACCCAGGTGTCAGAAGAGTCTGATCCATAGGATTTTCATATACCTGGTTATCACCTCCTATCGCTTTTAGTCTACACAGGGGTCTTGCAATATACATACGTAATGAAGTTGTGTACCAGTGGCAGCTACCATTAGGCACGTCTGATCCTGAATTTAGCTGTCTTTGGGTTTAATTCAAAATCAGGATACACTATTTACATTTCGGGTTTCTTTACAGAAGTCCAAATGCGGCAAGGGATAAAACCATATCCTTGAGAGCTGTCCGAACAGTGAAATTGTCGTTGATGGTGATTTAAATGTTCACAACTCATCTTGGCTTCACCATTCGCGCCACACAACCCCAGAAGGCCAATATGTTGAGCTTTTCGCCGCGCATAATGACCTTGCGCAACTAGTGAATGAGCCAACACATATTTCATGTGTTGAAGGGCACCATAACAACACTCTCGACCTTTTTCTCACTTCGCACCCTGAAAAGTATGAAGTGAGTATTAATGCACCTCTTGGTAACTCGGATCATTGTACCATTTCCGGCACCTTTTCGTTCTCTAATCTTCACAACGTCTCCCAATCAGCTACGAGACGCTTAAAATATATGTACGAAAAGGCGCGTTGGGCTGAGCTCAACAAATTTTTCCGGCATTTCAGTTGGAAACTATGCTTTCTAGACAATAACGTCGATGCCATGGCGAAAATGGTAGAAAATATCATTTTGCTGGGAATGAAAACTTTCATTCCATCTAAGCAAATTTTGATTAAACCGAAAGTTAAATCTTGGTTCAATCAGACGTGCAGAAATGCAATCAGATCCAGAGACTAAGCATTTAGTATCTGGCGTAATAATAAAAACGCTGATACTAATTCGCTGCGCAAAAAGGCGCCAGAGTGCTAAGGCGCGAAAAAGCTTTGTACGTGCAGCGCCTTCGCACTAAACTTCTTGATGCTCCACGGGGTAGCAAGAGCTTTTGGTCATTCGTTAAAAGAGTCAAGGATAATGCTAGTACCTCAATTCCACCTCTTTTAAAGGACGACCATGTAATCACTGACACGTTTGATAAAACTAACCTTCTGGCTGAAATGTTCGCAAGAAATTCTCACTTGCCGGAAAGCAGTCAACCACTACCCATTCTCGAGGGAGTATCTGTAACTATGCCAAAAATACTCTTTCGAGCGCGTGCAGTTAAAAATGTTTTAGCGAAGCTTAACGTAAACAAGTCTCCTGGGCCGGATGGTATTCCAGCACTGGTCTTGAAACAGTGCTTTTCGACATTAGCATGTTCATTGGCACGCCTGTTCAGCACTTTGTACCATACTGGTGAATTTCCAAAGTGTTGGAAGGTTGCCAATGTAATGCCAATCTCTAAAAAAGGGGAGGCCAACAACCCTGAAAATTACCGCCCAAATGCAATTTGTTCTGCGCTTTCCAAACTAATGGAAAGTATGTTGAATTTTCATCTTGCGAGGTATTTGGAGCTCAACATTTTACTTAGCGACCGGCAGTATGGCTTTCGTATGGGCCGCTCTACGGGGGACCTACTAGTTTTCCTTTGTCAAAACTTATTGCTTTTGGTGCCGATTATGGCTTCACTCGATTTGTATCTAGCTTTCTCAGAGGTAACACTATACGAGTTGTTGTAGATGGGGTCTCATCAAACGAGTTAAAGATAAATTCAGGGGTACCGCAAGGCTCCGTTCTTTCTCCTACCCTTTTTATTATTTTTCTTAATGACCTTCTACGTCAAACTTCCAACCCTATCTACTCTTTTGCAGATGACAGCAGCTTAGTTCATTCATATTCCTTCGGTAACAGGCCAAACCCGTCGGAGATCCGGGCAATGCGGCAAAATATGAATGGTACACTAAATCGCGATCTCCTGACAATTTCAAATTGGGGTCATGCCAATAGGGTAAAATTTAATGCACGAAAGACCCAATGTGCTATGCTCACGCACAGACGTATGACCGGACATGCTGCTCCATCTGTAAACATAGATGGAATAGATATTGAGGAATCAGAAACTCTTGATGTTCTTGGCATGAAAATGCATTGTGATGTTCGATGGAATGATCACATTTTTCATGTCTCAAAAGAAGCATTCAAGTGCCTCGCCTTTTTAATACGGTGTAGGACATTCTTCACTACATCTGATCTCCTTAATATTTATAATACCTTTATCCGACCAAAAATGGAATACAACTCTCATGTATGGGCCGTTAGGGTAGCCAACTCTATTGACTCACTGAAGCATCGACGCAATGTTGGGTGTGTTTCATTGTTCTATCGCTACTACAACGGAATGTGTTCTAATGAAATCAGGGAACTTGTTCCCGAAACCAGTCACTTTTCACGTACAACACGCTCTTCTTCAAGGGCACATCCCTTTGTGGTCGATATGTCATTGAACCGCACCACGCATTACAGGGAGAATTCGTACTTTAGCCGAACTGTTCGTATGTCGAATAAACTCCCCGCAGAGGTATTTCCTGCCACAATCAGTGTGTTAGGGTTCAAATCGAATGTCCACAAATAATACTCCCTTTATCCTCCTTCCAAAAACCTATTTTCCTAGTTCCGGTACAATGGCATGCATACGTAGGGGTCATCTTTTATATAAATTTAAATCTTTATTAAAACAAATGTCTTTGCTGAGTCTTCTTGTAAACGCCTTAATGTTGTTACGACTTTTTGAATTTCATAATTACTAAATCTACTTATACGAAATTTTATAATATATACAAGTTCTTATTTTTATATAATTTCTTTTTCATATGCTTTAATTATCTTTGCAAATTTCATGTGAATTAAATGCAATAAAAAAGCCCCTAGTTTTAATAAAATAAAACAGAATGAAACAAAAGAAAAAAGTTTTTAATGTAATTTTTATGTTGCTTGCACAAAAAAAAAATAAACGAAATTACGCACACATACTCGCATACTTACTTGGTACTATCAAGGATAATACCAACGCATATTACATTAAATGCCGTCCTTTTTTTTTTTTTTTTTTGGTGAACTTTTTGTGAAGAATCACTACACATTTTGTTTGTAAGTTTATAATTATTTTCTGAACTTTTTCCATTTTATATGTATTTATTTTAATTCGAGGTCGACAACAGCTTTAACAATTTTGTTGAAAACAATTGAATTGTTGGGATAGATTTTTTTATATACAGTTTTCAACAAAAGGATTTTCTTTTTGATTAAACTAAAACAAAAACATTAACAATGAAATGTCGAATTTTAAAATCGTGAAAAGCTTAATGTATTACAATACAAATTTTCATGACAAATTAAGGAGTCAATATGTTCGTACACATACCCACAAAAAAAGAAAGACTTACTGCTTGAAAAAAAATAATGTTTGAAACGAAATAAGTACGCCGATACAAAACTAAAAGACAACAATTAAGAAAACCAAATAAAAATAATATCGTCTACCACGTAATTCATACTATGAAATTTGTGACGTCTATTTTTTTTAATTTCTTTTTGAAGTTGCTACCAAAAATTATTTGCTTTCATACGATGTTTTTTTTTTGCATGTAAAATTTTTTCATATATTCTTCAATATATTCTTCGCTACTAAAAATTTGCTTTAAAAGAAGAATAACAAGCAAACAAAATAACGACAATAGAAATTGTTGTAAAGGAAATATGAGAAAAACCCATGAAAGCAGAAAATTCTGTCCGTCTCCCTACACCTATTTCTTCTCTACAACGCTCGCTACCAAACCAAAAATGACCTCGAAAATTGGACGTCAAAAATTCCATCGTGTGAAATGGGTGTAGGCTGACAAACAAACTTGCAAAAAATCAAAAATTATATGCCAAATTGAAAACATTTCAACAACAAAAAAACCGCTAAGTGGAAATACACAAAAGAAGTAAAACGCCTAAGCAAAAAAAAAAAAAAAAAATAGAAAACTTTAAAAACTAAAACGAAACTATTGAAAAAATAACCAAAACTAAAGAAATTGGAAAAAAAACATCATGACAAAGAAAATCGTCAGTACAAAAAAAAATATCCCTAAACTAAAAAGAAATTTTTGAAAAGAATACTAATTTTGTTGAATTTTTTTTATAATGAAATTTGTTTAAAACTTTTCATAAATGACAACTAATGCTCCCCTGATGTAAAGTTAATTATTCGTTTTCTCATTACACAAGATTGGTGATGCCAATCCTCTTCTTATTTTTTCACAACGAAATCAACCAAATCCCAAAATTTCAATCTCAATTAGTTGATCCCATTTTGCTTGTCTTACTCACACTTTCGCTGTTACTGCTTTTGTGCTTTAGTTCTTGATTTTTTTTTATCTAGTTGCTTTGGGCAGGTATTTCAAAAATGAAAACCTCACGCCATCATTTTTGCTATTAGGCAAAAGGTACAGATGCGATTGTGCACTAGAAAGACATTATCGCTAAATATTATGGCTTTTTTACTTACTCCATACAAGGAGCTCATACAGATTACTTCTATAACGTCATCATCATCATGGTTATCATTATGAGCAGCGTGACCACTACAGTTTCAGAATTATCTGCATCATCATCATCTTCTTCACCGTCAGTGCTCTGTGCAAGAAATAATTAAAACTCTTAACCATTAGAAGCCAAAAGAAAGCCAATGTTGATATCAGTGTTGTCATACACATTATACAAGTAAAAGCGGTAAATTGTAGAAAAAGAATCTAAATTGGGAAAATCGAAGCAAATATGGCAATTATTGCGATAAAACTGCCAGTTGAAGTTCACACTTTTGCATAAAGTTTTTGTTAAACCGCTCTATAAATTTATTTGTGAGTGGCCTTTCTTCAGCGAACGCTCTTCTACTTCTTCTCCTTGTATTTTTTAAGCTATTGCATTGCTTCTATCGCAGGCTTTGAGGCGACCGAATCAAGAAATTTTGAAACGTTTGTTTCTTAAGTCTTGTTTTTTGAAACGAAAAAACCTGTTTGTTTCTTAAGTCTTTTGTTTTTTGAAGTGAAAACTTCTTTTTTGTATAGTCTATGTATGATGATTGGAAATTTTTTAAATTTCCAGTATCGCCAATTTTCCCGGGAAATTTTCCGGGATTTTTAGGATTTTGAGGGAATTTTTGTCCAAGTTTTTGGGAATTCCCGTCCAGTGTTGCCACTTTTCCCGGTAAATTTTCCGGGATTTCTGGGATTTTGAGGTGTTTTTTAAGTTTTAAGGAATTCCCGAAAGTGGTTGGTGCCTTTGCTAGGACTTTGTGTCTCGACTAAACACAAGTGTGTCTTGGCTAAGTGTTTCCAAACTAGCAAGTGTCGTCGAATAAGCAGATATATCTATGTATGTATATAAAAGAAAATCGTGTTAGTTACACTATTTATAACTCAAGAAATTGGTGGGCAGGTAGCTTAGAACCAGGAGAAGGACATAGGATACTAAGGTAAGGCACTTTTTTACCTGGGGGGACTAAGGTGCCCCTCCTTTGTATGGGGCACTTCCATTATAGCTAGAAAGCTCAAATTGAAATTGCATAAGTTGATAAAAAATGCTATGCAATAGCTTTACCCCCGAGTGCTAAACGTCTTTTTTTTTTAATTTCTTTTTATTCAAAAAATCAAACAAAATAAAAATTTACCATTTATATTTCTTGTTATATTTCGAATACTTTTTACATCAGCCTTTTCCATTAAGACTATAATTATTCGATAAATGTGATTACGACCACGAAAAGCTCTAACGAAACTGCATAAAATTAAAGTTTGCTTGTGTGTGTTTCTTTGCTGTTGTCTCTTGTGGTCGTTTTGTCATCCATATTTTTTGTGGTTCGTTTTTAAATAAAAATTTAAACATCAAAGAAAATAACAACTTTTCTCTACCGCAACTTTATATTGAAACTGTTTTTTTTTTTGTTTGGTGAAAATTAAATACTTTTCGAGTACAACAATTATTGGAGTATTTTCTTTTACAAAAAAAAAAAAAAAAAAAAAAAAAAAAAAACAAGCGAAAAGATGGTCTTCAATGCAAACAGACAGGAAGAAACAATATCCGTTGAATGTTCATCGAAACCGGATATCCCTCAGCTTTTTTTATAATAAAATCTTTATTGTGCAATTTTTGGAACTTTCAGTGGCGCTTAATAAAAATGAAAACTATCAGTAGCACTTAATAAACAACTCTTTTCTTTTTTTAAAGCCAAATATTCAAACAACCAAAAAATGGTGTACAAAATTAGAATTTGTAGAATTGGCAAAGGAAATGATGTATCGTCGTGGGTAGTGAAAAGATATAAATGTTGAAAGTAAGAGAAATCAAAGTGTTGGAAAAATTTGTAGAGTTTTTAGAGTACTAAAAAATAAGTTTTTTTTTTTTTGAGTCGCTTAACCGGTTTGGATAACATTTGTAGATTTCAGAAAGAAAAACCACGAACCCTTTTATTAGATGAAAAGCTTATACTCTAATATTAATTGAAAATATTTTTTTTCAGTTAATTGGAAAAATTTTGGCAATAATTTTTTCTGTGTTTACATTTGATACACAGAGGGAAAAAAGCGGTAGTATAATACCGAAATTGATACCATTTGTTGTTGAAATTGAGTTAAGCCCGTTTGTGCTTACTTTTATAACAGTTGGTATCACTCTTTTGAGAACAACTCGGTATCATGTTATTACCAACCGTTCTTATTTTGATAACTAAATGTTCTTATTTTGATACCGTACCCTTTATATTTTGTTACCGTTTGTTCTTGTTTTGATAACGCACCGTTCTTCTTTTGATACCATATGTTCTTGATTTGATAACATTATGGTATTTATGGCAATTTTGTTCTTAATTTGATACCATGTCGTTATTTATTTGATAACAGATCGTTCTGAATTTATTAACTTATGGTATTTTTGTACCATTTTTTCTTTATTTGATAACATATTGAGCTTGATTTGATACCGAAAGTTAACAAAATATTGTTCACGATTTGTTCTCATTTTGATACCAGCCGTTTACAATTTTAGAACGCATTTTTCCCTCTGTGTATATTATTGATCATTGTCTTCCCAATATCCAAATATATATTCAGAAAGTGTACCGCCACTAAGTGTGGTTGTTCAACACGTTGCAGACAATGCAAAGAAAAGATTCGAACAAATTTACAAAATTTTGAATATGGGTTAACCAACCCCAGTTTTTGACATCATTATCATCACATCTATGCAATTTAGCACTTTTTCTCGCCAACCAGTGTCTAAAAGTTAAGCAACCGAACAGCAGTCAAGTTACAATTCTACCAGTTTGTTATGTTGTTGTGTTTGAAGCGAAGTGGTGTTGTTGTTGATGTTGGAAAAGCGCCCACCAACTGCAAGTCGTAATAAAAGGACTAGAAAAACGTGGAAATATATTTCATTCACAAAAGATAGTAAATGTTACAATCAAATGTACAACTGTGTTGAGCACATTCTTGCAACAGTTTTTCATTGCAATGGCTTTGGCAAGAAGCTTAATTTTGGTAATTTTTTCACCACGAAATTAAGTGTATAAAGTGTTTTTATACAGGTATAGAACTTTAAAATAAAATAAATTGACATAAAATTCACTTTATTTGTAAGATAACCACCTGGCATTAATGTCGAAAGAATTTTTTTTTTCGAACAAATTACATTTAAAACAAAAACAAAATACTTCAAATTGTTGTTGTTTTAAATGTAATTTGTACGAAAGATAAATGCGTTCGACATTGTGGGCCAGGCAGTATAATTTAAATGTGACTTCTGGCATGTGACCGTCATGACTGGCTTGGACGTTGTGTAATTTGGGTGTGCAATTTTCGATGATTTTTTTTACCATTTGTGGGCGTATATCGGCAATAGCGCAGCTAATGTTGTCCTCCAAGTGGTCAATCGTTTCGGGATTATCGTCGTAGACTAGCGACTTTACATATCCCCACAGAAAATAGTCTAGCGGCATTAAATCGCACGATCTTGTTGGCTAAATCGAGGGTGCGAAACGTAAAACTATGTGGTTACCAAACGTTTCCTTCAACAAATCAATTGTGGCACGAGCTGTACGATATGTTGTGCCGTCTTGTTCAAACCACAACTCCTGCACATCATGGTTGTTCAACTGATGAACGAAAAAGTCAGTAATCATGGCGGTCACCATGGACTGTAACGTTCTGACCAGAATTGTGTTTAAAGAAGTACGGACAATTGATTCCACCAGCCCATAAAGTACACAAAACAGTCCGTTTTTCTGGATGTAACGGTGTCTCAACATACACTTGACGATTATCATCGTTAAAGAAAATTCGCTTATGCAAATCGGATAGTTTGGAAGCGTTGTTCAGCCGAAAATATAATTATGTTGAAATGCTAAACTAAACTAAACACAAATCACTTGACAGCTGACAAAATGGACACCACTTAAAAAAGTGCTGCCAACTTAAAGTTTTGTATCTCTATAAAAAACAACCTTTAGATATGGATTGCACCGGCATAACAATTTTTAATTTTAATATATTTATTTCTTAATGGGAGAAAAGTTTGTTAATTAAAACAGTGCTTTTTGACAAAATCATATGATTTTGAAAATTTTCCTAAAAATTCCTATAGATTAAATTATAATAAATATTTTAAATATATATGTATACTATAATAAATTTCATAAGTTTATGGATGAGTACTTCAAACAAAATTTATCTGTCATAGTTGAACTCTCCTCACTTTTTCTGTACTCATTTCTGACTTCTGATATTCACATGTATTCAACTTATGAATTTCCTTGAATATTATGAGATGAAACTCATTTTAATGTTTCATTCACCCTAAAAAATAATATGTCGTCTGCTCTTCTTTGGTTTGCCACATAAGGCAAATAGGAGGACTGAAGAAAAACTTTTACACACATAAAGTATTCTTTTATTAAAAGCGAATAAATGTTGTTTTGAGCCGCAACTACATATGATGTAAAAAGTAGTAGTAAATATGCTGCGTAGGCACTAATAATTGCCGTGTTTTGAGTAGCATGTTAGAAATATGTTTTTTTTTTATGAAAGTAAGTTTATAAATGTAAGTATGTTATTAGAAAACATATATGTATGTACTGACAATGCAGTAAAAAATCAAGGTAATAATTTTATTTAGTTGGATTAAGCAAAAACACAGTGGTATTCAGTATTTAGTGTAAATGGTCTTGAAAAACCCTACGGGAAATGTTGTAACAATTGTCCAAAACATACCTGTCCTACGATAGGTGAAAATGGGAATGGTACAAAGTGTTCCTGAGTTGTGACTGCTGAAAAGAGGGCGGCATATCACAAAACTAGAACAAAAGTGCTAACAAAATTCCATCACTCAGTGTCTCATCGAAAGATTTACATACATACTTATGTATACATCAGGAATGTCAGCGTCATACACAATTGTGGAAACAAAACTTACATGTACTCGTACGCTCTTTTATTTTGCGGGCGTATTGAAATGTTCATTTCTTATATTTTTTTATAAAAATGTGTTTAATACCCGCTTTAATATAATTTAAATGAATTAATAAAATTTTTATTTTTAAATACATTTTTTACTTGTAAACTTATTGTTGTGAAGCATTTAGACTAGTTTGGTGATAGTTATGTCATCGAAGGACTAGATTTTATACCAGGCTTTTGGGAACTATTTTCTGACATGTTCATTAAGTACTACACAGAAAAAATTACATAGTAGGAAACCGAACATATATTTAGTTATTTTGAACATTTCTTACGTATTCTGCACCGTAAACGCTTGTAGTAAAAATCCAAATAAATCGTTTGGTTCAGTACAAAACGTACATTTAGTTTTAAATAATGTATAGTTCAGCGTACACAAAAGTAAACAAGAATTTAAGAAAACAATACGAATATTCAGTTTTAGAATTACTAAACGCATGTTCAAAATACAACAATGCGCATTCAATTTTTTTAAGCTAAACGTGTATTCACAAATAACCTAGGCATATTCAATGCCTTACTTGCTAAATGCGCGTTTTATTTTTTATTATTCGCGTTTAGTGGTTAAATAAAACAGTTTTTAACTTTTTATTTTTTTTTTATTTAAAGTTCTTTTTTTTAACATAAGCAATAAATAAAATACATTAATTATAATAATTCCTTATAAATTTTGATAGCGCACATATTTTTTTCCATTATTCGTTAAAACAATATTCATTGGCTTTGAAGAGAATAATTCAATTTCAATTATATAAAATAGATCATTATTGATTTTTAGTATTTCGTAAGCAAAAAAATGTTCGCAAAAATCAGCCACTTTTAGCTGATTACATACTGCATAAAATTTTGAGTTATGTTTTATACAATAATTTAATTTATATACATTAATTTTATCGCCATTTTTAATACCTAAAATACATTTGCTTTTATAAACTATATTTTTGTATGTTAAGCAATCAGTGGCTAATACGTTTTTAAAATCAATACCATACTCCTTACACATGATATTTTCGGCACTTATATCTTTTAATTCAAAAGAGCAATTGCTATGTAATTTTGGAAATCCATCTTTATATTTTAAGAGAATATTCGAAAACTTTAGTGAGCACTTAGTGGAAATTGTTTTTTCTATGTTTTTTCGAGACGTAATTGCATGAGCATAAATTTTCATATCTTTATGCTTGGACTCAAAGCGAAAAGGGAAAAGAGAGCTTCTCCCATCGATCTGTCGCTTTATCGGTGTTTCATCATTTTTGAAAAGTTTCAAAATTCATCTACTCATACATGAACTCCCGAGTAAAGGCCCAACCATAATATGCATAAGCTGGCTTAAGCTAATGTCAAAATTGAACGAAAAGTCTGTCAAATGCTTAAGCAAATTTGCAGAGACTTTTAGGTGGCTATAATGTACTTATGCGACTTAAAATTTAAGTAGTCATAGTTGCACACATATGTAGCATAAATAATTTTTCGAAAAATTTGTATCTTCTTATTTATCCTAAACAAATTGAGTCTTGTACTCAAATGTATATAAAACGATTGTAATTAAAAAAAATATGCTAAAATATACGTATATTATTATTTTTACTAATAATAAGAAAAGATACAACCGAAATTATGTACTTTGTAGTATTTATTTTATTTAAGGGCAAAAGTACTAAAATATACATTAGTGGAAATAAAATATGTTAAATAAAATATATGAAATGTCACTTTCGTGTACAGACACTTCTTTTCTTCCACATTTTCTATTAAATTTTATATGTAAACTATTTCGTCTTCTTTTTCCATTTTCAAAATTAATTTATTTTTACGTACAAACATACATATGTATGTATGTATTAGTAGAAAAGCTGATTCCGTACGGAATGTGCGTTCAGTTTCGCACTTTGCTTAAGCAAATGACGTTTCATAAAACTTAACGAAAATTTTGCTTAAGTTCATTATAGTTGCCACATACGATTTACATGTATTCGCACAGTTGCTTAAGCCGACTTAAGCTAGCTTATGCATATTATAGTTGGGCCTTTAAAAAGCTTTTCTATTTTGCATTTGCACTTTTGCAAGACCATTTGGACCAAACATTGAATACAGCCAGAAAAAAAATTGATTTATTGGAAATCATAGATCTTTTTAGCTAAAAGAAGAATATTAAACAATATATGTACTTCAAAAAAATCAAAACTTTTAAGACCTTCAGATTGGTGAAATGGAGCAAAACAAATTCTTGATATTTTAGAAACAGAAAAAAATTTCACCGAATAGGTTTTGGATGCTTAAAGTATATGTACATATATACCCAATTAGCTAAATTATTTTTTTAATGATCGTTGCAAAAGCAATAGTGTGTAAGTGCTGACGATATGATAATTAAAATTTATTTTACCAAAAAAGAAATGATTTGTATACCATAAATCTGTTAACAATATCCGTATTTAGTAATTGACCAACCACATTTAATGATTAGTTTCTTTTATTCAATATGTAAAATATTTATTTATTCATTTTGTTCATTTCTTTGCATTTCTTTTGATATCATGCTGATTGAATTTTTACCCTTAAATCATTTGACCATAAAAAGTCAGCTTGAATCAATTGCAAAATAATTGGCCAAACTGTTGACATGAAAAATTTCAATGCAGGAAAATAGGAGGAAGAACGGAAAAGCTTTAACAAATCACAAACGATTGTAAGAATTGGATTTATTTTTTTAATAAAATTTAAGCATGACAAACATAAAATAAAGTAAATTAATTTCAAATAACTCGTAGTCATTCGGAATTAATAAATTTTCTGACCATTTCCGTGTCATAAAGCAAAGGAAATATGTTTTTATTTTGTACTAAAGTCATACACAATGGCTTAAAAGCTTTTATAAATTTTGTAATGAATATTCAGAAAATTTATTCAAACTAATCGAAACTTAAATTAAGAAACTAAATTACTTTGCACCCATTGCAAGTGTTTTGCCACATCACAGAATACAACAAATTCCTGTAAATTACATTTACGATCTTTCGTTTGACCGGCTGAAACTATGCCGCGCAAATACCAACGTCCATTGCGACTTATCATCAGACCACTGCCCGAGTCTCCCATACACGGACCTGTATCATCACGATTTCCCGCACAGAAAGTACGAGGTGATGTCAGCATATTGTAGGCAGCTGAAGAGCGCAGGCACTCACTGTCACTCACTATTTTGGTGTCGACTTTTTTTGGTATGGGAGTAAATGCATGACCCTGCTCATCAGCGCCCCAACCGGCTACAATACCCGTTTCACCCACAATAAATTGTGAATCTGAGTTGTCGGTCCACAAACAAATGGGTCGGATGTTGTTTGAAAATCTTAAAAATAAAAAGATAAGAAATTTTTTATATTCTGCCACAAAAGATTTCCAAAAATTATTATGCGCTGTGAGTTAAGTAATTCTATATGCAGAAGCACCAAAAAAATGTAGACTTTCAGATTGGCTTAAATCTTCAGCGAATAATATTTTTTTTTTAAATAATTAAAATTATCAACACAAAGATCGATAATCCAGTAATTTTACAAGAAAAACAGATGGAATGCGTGCTTAATTAGATAAACTATTGTGTTCGTTAGCGGCATGTAAACCAGTTGTTTTACATCCAGAAATCCGGGGAAACGATAACTTTTGTCACCGTGTGACAGTCCCTTAGAGTTCATGATATCACTTACTTTACTGATTGCTTAAGATGCAAAATAGCCAAATCAGCATCTGGAAAAATATTTGAATTGTATTCCGGATGAACTATTAAATTTTTTATTTCCCGTGTAACAAAGCTCTGCTCACTGAAATCCTCCAAGTTATGTCGTCCCAACTGTACCACCAACCTACTGGCTGTTATGCTGCCAATTTTAAAACAATGCCCTGCCGAAACTACAGTCCTGGCAGAAACTAAGCAGCCACCGCATAGAAATCGTAAACCAGCCGATTTAACATAAATGGCCGTTAGCCAGGGAAATTCACCAGACATTAAATCATGACCACCAAATATAAATGGCGATACTGCATTGCCAAGACCACACTGTGGTTTTTGTGTAACTGGTTTGGCCAATGTTTGCTGATCGGTGTTTGGTTGTGAGCCAAACACATTGTTATTGTTGTTGTTTGTGTTATCGGCTTGGAAAAATTCTGGATTTTGTTGGATATGTGACTCCTGTACTGGGTTACTTATTGGAAACTGTTGTGTTGGTTTTATATCTGTCGGATATTGTTGTGGAATAATTTGTGGAAAATTACTAGATAAAGGTTGCGTTGTTAGTTTGTGTGTTAAAAAGAGACGAGTGCTTGGAGCGGTATCTGAAATTAAAAAAGCGTTTGAAAAATCATAAGTTTTTTTTTTATTAGTTCTATAAAGTTGTCTTCTTACAGGCATTTTGTAGACAAATCTCTTCATCATTGACAGTAATTTTAGTTATTTTAGGCACTTCATTTTGTGATGGAAACTCTACGCGATATGTAATGGGATCTCTACTTTCCAGTATAATTCTGCCATAGTAATTCTAAAATAATAAGAAGAAGGAAAAAGATTATTTTAAATTTTTCTTTGGGAGTTGCAATAAAACTCTTCGGTATAAATATCACCCACAAAGGAACAAGAAGTCGCCCAATAGTCTTAAATATACCTTAAGTTCAATATTAAGAGGAACGTAACTTTAAGTTGGGATCAACAACATATCACTCAGTATCTCCAGCCATGTCAATTGATCTCTTGATTCCTTCTATTCAACTTTAACCATCGCACTTTTATGCACATAAAATTTTGCAGATTTATATGATTTTCTCTGGAGAAAGCTCCTTAAGCAAACCTTAATGTTTGTTTAATTACTCACCGTTTGCAATGGTTGCCTCTGACTTAAATGCACCACCAACTCAATACTGTTCGATATCGTAGGTATGGATATTTTTCCATAATACTGCTGAAAGTCATCAATGTAATATTGAAAATAATTGGGACACGCAACGGGGGGAATGTGAAGATCTTGCGTATGAATACAGAAGATGAGTAATAAAAATGACAAACACCTCAACAACATCTTTTTAGCAGTTAAGTTTTGCATTCACTTTATACTTTCTTATGAATGAATATATTTTAGCTTGATTGTTTTTTTTTTCTTTTTTTGAAATATTCAAGGGGATTTTTGTAGTTTTTACACTTAAAGATTTATTATGATTTCTTAGAACACACGCATAATTGTAAGAAGATACAGCAGATGATAAGTTATTTTAACTAATTGTTTAGTTTATAAAGAAATTTAATTTTGATAAACCGAAATGAACTAACAACTCTTATAACAACCGTGATCGTCCACTCTGATGCACGGACTGATTATAATATTTGCTTATCGTTTGAACTTTCATTAACTTTTTTTACACCAAAATCTTTAGCATCCGATAAATCAAGTAATCGAGAAATAAAGAAAGAGAAATCTTTCAAACACAATATGAAGTGTTTGTTTTGGCGGCATTTAAAATTTAATTTAAAACCAAAACTGTTTAAACATTTAAAACAAAGAGACAAAAGCGGGAAAAAAATTGCAAATACATATATATAAACTGATATATCAAGCCTTTGCTGCAACAAGGTCATAACTAAGAAACAAACAAAAAATGAATTTGCTAACAACTTAGTGTTAAAGGAAAAGTTTAGTTTTCCCTCAAAAGTTTAGTATAACAAATATTTCGTTTAAATTTTTGCACACGAGAATGATTTGTCAAATATTGCTGCATTATTTACTCAAAAATCACATATTTTATGTTGTGACACTGTTGCCACAAAGGCTCAATGTGTATAACTGATTAATTATAACGTACAAAATTTTGGAAATGACTCTGATATTGCAACTAAAGCGTGTGATAAGTTAGAGAAAATATTAATATAATCGGACACTTCGAAAGTATTGTGGAGCTTACATTCCGAATAATTATATGATTGTGGCATAGCAATTTCAATTATATCATACTTATAGCAATAATTTTATGGCTGCAATAATTGGAAAATGCATGTGTTTATTTTTAGTTTTATAAAGTTAATTTTAACTGCAGTTGACCAGTTGATGATAACAACGATCATACTTGAGCTACAACTTAATATTTATTTACATGGAGAGAAGCACGAAAAACTAAAACTTATGATTCCGGTTTTTATATAGAAAAAAATCTGAAGATTTTATTTATTAAAAATTTTAAAACGTTTTAATTGCACTAAAAAGAGATATTACTATTTATCATTTGATCATTCAATAGATTTAAATTGATGATCTAAACATTTTGATTGTGTTCATTATTTAGAAATATTTGAAATAGTTTTGCAATTGAATCTTAAAAAGTTCAAAGTTAGAAAAAATTTCAACCAATGTTTAACTTGCTTCTTTGTAAATATTTTAGTTAAAATTTTAATTTATCATAAAAAAGGTTCAAAATCAGTAAGATTTAAAGAATTACTGTTTTAATTGGTAATTTGCAAATATTTTAATTAATTCCTTAATTGAATCTAAAAATCTTCACCGTTATAAAAGATTTTTTTTAATCGGTTCTTTGCAAATGTTTTAATTAATTTAAAGTAAAAAAAGAATTCAGTTAATGTTTTCTTTCATTGGATATTTCAAAATATTTGAATTAATTTTTTAAATGAATTTAAAAATTAGAAAATATTACATTTAATATTTAAATTGCTTTTTTGCAAATATTTCAATTAATTTTTTAATTGAATCTTAAAATGTTCAAATTTAAAAAAAGAATTCAATTAATGTTTTAATTGCTTCTTTGTAAATATTTCAAATAATTTTTTAATTATAAATGATTTTAATTTATGTTTTTGCTTTGCAAATATTTCGATTAATTTTTTCTCAAAAAAGAGAACTAATTTGAATTATTTTTTTAACGGGTTCTTTACAAATATTTTATTTAATTTTTTTAATTTAATCGTAAAAAAAGTTAGAAAAGATTTCAATTATTTTTTAATAGGTTTTTTGCTAATATTTTAATTAATTTTTTAATTGAAGCTTAACAATATTCTATTTAAAAAATAATTTAATTTTAAAATTTTTTCTTGTCATAAACATTATTTAACGACACTATCTTTGACATTAGGCAAAAATGTATTAAGTAAACAAAATCATAATGAGTTTTTGATTTTTTCAGTTCCGTTTCGTATCAATAACTAAATGCATCCAATCGTTAGCCTGTGCCTTAGATAATTAATAATATTCATTTGGGTAAATTTAGATACTTTGTATTTTTTGACTTAAGATCTTTTTGTTTCATTTCAATGATAAAAATTAAATTTCATTTTTCTAAAACCAATTAGTATAAGGATATCAATATGATCGCATTTTAAGTTATTATCCAGACTTAAATAAAAAACCATAAAATGTTTTAAATACTCACTGAAAATATCGTTTTCATTGTATTTCTCTAAAAGTTGTTAAATATAAATTACAAATGCCAACAAAATCCCTAACAACTACTTCTGTTACCTTCTTAATGTGTAACAAACTATTTAATCTCTGTGTAAAAAATCCCCCTTTTAAGCTGACAAAACTTTACTCAGCCAGTTGAAATATATTTAACTTCGTCTCTTATAACGTTTGCTTGCTGTTGGTGATGGGCAATCTTGCCACAAAAAAAAACCGAGTTAATAAAAAACTCAAATGTACATGCAATATGAGAAATATATACTTGCTTGCTAACAGCAACTTTTTATTTGTTTTATTTTTTAAATAAATATGCTTTTGCTTTTCGTTTTATACGTATGTATATACAACATATGTTAATACATACGAGTACGTACATGTGCATACAATAGCGGTGTTCAGAATTTGGTACAAATCATATTGTGAAAGTGCAAATACAAAATATTGTAGCTTTTGCTCTTAAAGTTTCATATCATGATTTGCACCAAACACTGAACACCACCAATGTAGAACCACACAAACGTGTCTGTCTTTTTGCCATATTTTGCTGTTAACAATTTTTATATTACTCGTGCTTTGTGTACAAAAGTTTAAATGTGTGCGTGCCCGCTCTTGAATCATACAATCAAACCATTAACTCAGTCTTGAAATAAAAATATTTTTATAGATGGCAAAATTAAAACAAAAACCAAAATTCAGGTAAAAAAAACAAAATAAAGCCTTCAGGAAAAAAAGAAAAAAAAAACACAGCAAACAAAATACGAGTATTTGGGTGAAATGTATGTTTTTGTGTTGTTTGCTTGTTTTTTGTTTTTCTGAGTTTCAGGAATGGGGCACGAAAAAGTATTAACACAACGTGCAAATGTAAAAAAGAACCGATTAACTAAACTACATACACGTGTACTTCATGTCTCCTATGGATTAAGATAAACTTTTTATATATTTATTTAGCAAAAAAAAAGCACAAACAATTATGAGTTGTGTTGACCCCCATAATCCTAATCCGGAAAAATTAAATGTCATATAATTTGTATATTTTTATATTATTATTATTACGAATAAACGTAATTATTATTTGAACTTATATTGATTTACATATGAAAAGTAATATTATCAGGCTCAAGTTCAGTTTTATTGAATTGATGAAAATTCAAAATTACTAAGAGTTTTTTTGTGTTGGAAAATATTATTACTTATATCCAATCAGTTTTTAGCAGAACGTATCCAGTACTGATTTCAAGGCCGCTACACCTCTCATCAGCGTTCAATTGTCCATCTTTACAATTTTCGTAAAGTGGATACTAATTGAGAAGAATATCAACTATTTAACTAGTTTTCAACAGAAATAGAATATGAGAATTAATTTTTAATTCAATTTTTATTCTACAATGAAACAGTGCTGGTTAGTACGAAATTCCCTCATTACTGTTTGGAACTAATAATCAACACAAACTCATAGTCCGTTATCATCAAAGTATTCTACTTTGTATTTTAACGTTTTTGTTGTTTTTACTCTATATTAGGGAAATTCACATATTACTGTGACCCCTTTTATTAGGGTATTTATAGCTCGTGCCCAAGCGGAATTAATATTTTTATATTATTATTATTACGAATAAACGTAATTATAATTTGTATTTTATGAATACTTCCAACTTGCTTGCTTGATGCACTTTTTTAAGACACCGAGACCAAGACAAGCAATTATTCACTGATTTTTTATATTAATTAATGTTTTAAAAAACAAAACATCAAAAAATTAAATTAAGTTTGCGCCTTTCTTCGTTGGGTGTTGTTTTGAATTTTTTTCTGTGTATATTTTTAAAAGTTCAAAATAAATTTAATCGTTCGTTACATCCGTGAACGTACAACGTGTCACGTAATAATTGAAGAATTGAATAGACAATTACGTGAAGAGTCTTTCGTTCACGGATGTAACGTTTTTAGAACAGTTTTAAGTTCGTTTAATTTGATTTTGCACTTAAATTATTTTCATTTTTCTAGCAAAAAATTTCGGAAGATCGCAACAATTGAAATGACAAAGAAAGTTGTTTGAACGTACGAAAGATTTAACTGAAATCATGATGTTTCGAGACCAAACATGACCTTATTATCAGCCTTCTTGCTAGCTAAAACTTTTCTGTCAAACACAAAAGCTACAATCAAGAACTTCATTCAATATCCCTTAAATGTAATCAATTCTGGTGAATCATCTTAAAAGTTTCTTTAGATTTCATGCTTTATTTTTCTTGTGTTGTTTAATTATTAAAAATTCTTTGTCAGAACAGAATTTCGTTGGATTTAAAATCATACAGTTTAAGTTAATGTGCATATAATATTCCAGGGATCAAGAGAACAATCAGTATCAAGTTAGTGTTTAATGTACACAGCAGAGGAGAACAAAGGTGGTTTCTAAGGGCTCGCTCCTATATCACATGCTGATCACTAACTTATGGTGTTTTTGTTTCTACCTCTTCATGTAGAAAGTGTACTTTGATGTTCGTTTCTTAAAAATGTTTGCTCTCTAAAAGGATGGTGTGTTTAATTCTCAAAAAATCGCCCTCAGTAATGGTGGAAGGCGCTTTATGCCCCACAGTGTTGATAGTGCCCTGTAAAACTTTTCTGTCAGCTGTTAAAAACAGGGCGTTCCACTTTTTCATGAGTTGTGTTTTGGTCTAGTGAAATAACAAGTTTCATTATTGCAGGGTTGGCTAGACATTTTATACATACATATACCTTTCAACAAGGTGCCATTTTGTGTGTAGAAAAGTAAACACCATTAAAGTAGCCATCAACATACTTTTTTGTAAAAAATGTACTTAACATAATAATTTAATAAAAGCAATGAAATTGTTTTATTTAAGTAATAAAAATATCTGTTTGATATAAAGGACTATTTCCATTAGTGTAAATAAAATAAGCAGTTCGATTCAAAAAAAGTTTTGTGTATGTGAGATGTGAACTGAAGCAGATTGAGGATATGATTAAAGTCAATCCTTTTCCAAGAATTCTTTCCCATATTAGAAAAGCAAACAAAATTTGCCAAGCTTACAGGTTGCCTAGAAATGAGATGGAATTGTACCTATCATGAACTTGGTTCTTATTTTGATCTCATTTGTATTGCTTATCTGGGCCTACCTTTGTACGAAATTTCAGCTTTCTAGCTATACTGCAAGGGCCCTATACAAAGAAGGGGCACCATTGTCGCCCCAGATGAAAATTGCCCGTTTAAAAATCATTTTTGTTAATTTCTCATCAGGACTTACCTGTGTACGAAATTTCAGCTTTCTAGCTCCACTGGAAGTGCCCCATACAAAGTGCCCTATTTCAGATGTTTTCGGTTAATTTCTCACCAAGACCTACCTGTGTACCGAGTTTCAGCTCTCTAGCTATACTGGAAGTGCCCAATAATATTGATGAGTCAGTGAGTGAATATGTACTAAAATATGGACTTTTCACACCTTAATATCTCGGGAAGCTTTTACAGTAGAACTTTCAAATTTACCCTGTCACCTCTATGGGGAAGCCTTATGTTTCAAGTTTCATTATATTTTGATCAAGAGGAGCAAAGTTATGAGGGGAGTAAAAACACCTCGAAGGGTTTCGTGTAAATATACACACTGTGTGGCCGAACTTGGCCTGGCGCACTACCGTGCGCCTAGATAAGCAGTTCGATTCAAAAAATGTTGTGTATGTCTCAAGATGTGAACTAAAACAGATTGCGGATGTAAATAAAGTCAATTATTCTGTACTTTTTTTTTTGTTTTTCCCTGACGTCATTAAAAAAGATTCCAAAAAAATTTATTCTACTTAGTTTCGTCTTAAAGTTATGAAAAATAAATTGGTTTCTATACGAGGGAAAAATAATGTTTAATTTGTAAGTCTGTACAAATTATAAAGAAGTCTAGTGACTCTTAATAAAACTGCTGACATAATAAACTTTTCAAATATTTCTTTAGTATTAAATCTATTTAAACTAACATGCTACAGCCAGATTCATTCGCTTTTACTCAATATTCTATGAAACATTTTTAACAGTTTTTGTTAGAAACCATATTTTTTCTAGATAGTTTTTTCTATTAGCTATTAAATTTGCACTTAGATGTTTTTTTACGCATCGCTTGCGCTATTTTTTTTTAGAGTTTGAGAAATACTCTTTTTCAGAAAAAAGTTAGTAGAGGATAAAATAAATACCGATGCATATATTTCCTTGTATGTGCGGAATGATAAATTGATTTACAAATATTTTTATTTTTGCCAATGTGTTTATATGCAATTTTTCTATGTTCCATATTGCTGAACAAATATTAGTTCAACAACAACAAAAGTTGCATTTATTTGAATGCGACACATTTGTAAAGAAATTGTTTATCATTATTTGTAATTTCCTAAATAAACTACAATAATTTTAGTTAAGTTTTTTCTTATTCACGTATTAAATTGAAATGCATTATTTAATAGCTGGTAATTTTTTTAGACAAGAATGTTTAAGCAACATGTCATTATTTTGAAATTCTTAAATAAAAAAAACCTCCACAATCATCTTGAAGTGCAATACAAAATTATTTTTTCAAAATTTATTATGCAGTAAATTGCCATTTAAAATTAAACGTTTCAAAAAAATTACTTTAATTCAGTAATTGCGGTTCAAAAAATCAACACACTTTAATTATATTTTTCATAGACTGATGTAAGTTAGACACTCTGTTTGTTTTTATCTCTGGAATACTCATTTCCAACCTTGCACAAGAACAAATGTAAAATATTGCAGCTTCTTTTAATGAAATATAATGACGTTTTTGTTTAATTTTTTTTCTCGCCTCAGAAGGCTACGGATATGTATTTTGGTGACTAACCACACTTTGGTTCTAAATATTCTGGGAAATAGAGTGGTTGGGTTTTTCCAGCCACTACCTTTGGCCAAGAACCCATGAAATAAGATATATATATATATATATATATATATGTTATAAGATATAGTAGAGGGTTAAGATACAAGTTATTTCCCAACCCAACACTAAAGTTGATAGAAAATTAATCTCTATTAGTTATTTTTCAATAATCGACCAATAGTCGAGCTTTTGGTGCCAGGGAAGCCAGCAACTACCACGAATGACTCACCTTGTGATGCACTAAAAAGAAAAATGAACTACAAATTGGTTGTCGTTTTCTTTTATGTTAGGAAATACAAATTTTGTCTCTAGCAGGAAATTTTTATTAAAATCTAGAAAAATATTTACTAAAAACAAGTTCGGTGTTTATCCCAAAAATAGTAAAAATTTTGTCATTCTTAACTGGCCCATCTGCTACAACGAAGTTTTTGAAGTCATCATTTAAAAAATTATTTTCTTTAAATTTTGAATAAAATTTTCAATATGAGAACTAAAATATGAACTTAAATTGAGTATCCAAATTTTTACGAACTATTCAGGTGTATATCATTTCCTAAATCAATTTTTTTTTTAAATTTCAATCGTATGACAAAATGTTCTCAAAATTAGTAAAAAAAAATTCTTACTTTTAACAAATGCACATCACATGGACACTTGTTAAGTTTTTGCTCTGGTAGTTTTGTGTATAAACAGTGTCAAACTCATGTATTATTTTTGTTTTTTGTCAAAATTGCACAAGACGCCATTAACAATAATTGTTCATCCGAAGACTTGTTTCCAAACGAACGCGGCGAAGTCACAATACAATTAATGATTGACGATTTTGTTTGTACGTCTCCCTTTAAAAGACACAATCGCGAAACTCACACGTATGCAGCGATTGACGTGTTTTTTTTATCGTCTCAAGGGCATTTAAGAAAATTTTATTTGATTTAAAAAAATTTTCTACATATTAATAAAATTATAATTAAATGTAGAAATTTTTATAACTATTTCGTAGGAAACTTTTTTACTACAATTTAGTACATGTCTTTTTTTTGAGTGTGTGCTGTGAGATGCAGTCTCTGACCCGCATTGGTGGAAGAGTTCTGTGAAGTGATTTTGGTTTGGGTCTTCTTCGGGTTGTGTTGGTTAAGTGACTGATGATCATACTTGTGACTGGTTGGACTTTAGACAACCAATGTTGTGCACGAAGAGGGCACAATAAACATACAATATCTGACCTAATTCGAGTTAAATCATATTTTCTAAGTTTTATAAAAAAAAACTCACAAAACAAATACATCAGTTTGGATTATCTTTATTTGCCATCCGCTTTCACTCTTTGAGGCCAAAAAGTGAACATATTAGTTGACATATTTGTAGAAAAAGTCAGAAATTTAATATGATTTCCCTACAATTTACATAGAAAAATATTTCGCATTTGATATTAAAGAAAACGCATTTAAGTCGACACACATTAAAATTCGCTATTAAAGAATATAATATTCTTTTGGAAAGTTTTAGTTCAAATGATTGTAAAAAAATTATACATGCATTTTTATTAAGTGGTAACTTGTATCTTTTGCTTAAAAGTGACTTTTATCATTCTAACTCTACATTCATTCATTCATTTATTTATTTATTCATTTAATCGTATACATACGTATCTTAGCGTGTAACATTTGTAAGAGTGTTTATCAGACTAAAAACCAAAAACCAAAAAAAAAAAAAGTAAAAAATAAAAATAAACCTTTGTGTTAATTTGTTGATTTGATTTGATTCAATTCAGTTCAATTTAGTTCTGCTGAATTCAAACGCAACGAACGAATGATTAAAAGAAAAAAACTGAAAGAATGAATAAAATTTGTTACAGAATCATCCGCAGCCACGATGACAACAACTGGTTTTTTTTCCAAACTTATTTTTTTCCTTTTCGAAAACTTAATTTTTTCGCTATTCAAATTGCAAGGCCAGAGTTTTGCATTTTATTTTTCTTTACAATCAAGATTCAATATTGTGTCTGTGAGTGTTGGCGATTATCAGATTAGAACGATTTGCCTTAAATGATTAGACTGTTTGTTACTTTTCAATGCAATATTATAATAAATGTATAATTTTTTTTTTATTTTTCTCTAACTGCTACACTTGTTTTTATTATTTATTATTTGTCGCAAATGAGATTTGTATGCAGTTTTGCTAAATAGATGCAAAGCAGGCATTTTAATGTGTGTGACTGACAATATTTAAAGTGATCAAGTGATAAAGCAAATTAGTGACTCCTAGTTCTTGGTTAATTTTGTAAGATCTGCAAATCTAGGCCATAAAGATATAATTTTTTAAATTCGACATTTGCTAATAGAAGTTGTAAAATTTAAATCGTAAATGTGGAAATTTAAAAATACATAAACACATACGTACATATTTATCATTTTGACACACTGTAATTTTCTTTGCTGTGCTTGCCTCTACTTATAATTGTCCCATAAATAATGGGTTAGGGGTGATTTTCTTTAAGAGACCTACTAAGCCACTAAACTAAATAAATACTGATAGGTTTACTGTGTTTTGCATGCCTGCCAACCAAACATGTGAAGTTAGTGAGGGAAAATGCGGTGCCCAACGACAATTAAGTCCAACAGGTGATTTTTGAGAAAAATAACAAAGAGAAAGTGCCAAGAAAAGAGCATAATCAAAGTAAAAGCTTATTTTTACTCTCAATTTGTGCGTGGAGTTGATTTTCAGCTTGCAAAGGCAACCTTAAATATTCTACAATAAATGAAAATGCATTCGTGTTAGTGCTGAAAGAGAATTAAAACAAAACTCTATAACAAATTGTTGCATACATTTTGGTGTTCAATATCAAATAAGTTGTCTATAATACGAAAACAAAACTTTGAAGCACTGTAATTAAGATTTATGTTCGGTCGTAGTAAACAAAAGCAACAGCTTTTATATGTTCCTGTGTGTTGAAATCTTAACGGTAAAATCAGCGCTGGTTTTTAATGTTGTTGTCAATGGTGCGCTATAATCGTAACGGCCAACTTAAAAACAACATCAACATCGTGTTTGATGTTGTGTGAATCGTATATATGAATATCTGTGAGTAGGATCCGTTGAGTGCATGTGTGTGTGAGTCTTTGTCGTGTGCTATGTTTGTATAAGGTAAGCATAGTAAGCAAGCTGCTGCATGCTTAGTCAACATTAAGCTTTCATCTCGTACGGTTTTAAAATGAAATTCACTAAAGGCTTGATAAAATGGAAACAAATAAATAACGGATAAATAAATTTTTAAATTAAAAGAAAAATTGAAAATTAAAATAAAGATTACAATCTAAAACTAAAAATAAAATTGCAAATTTGTAATAATTACAAGAATATGCAATAAAATAGGTATGGAGAAGATATTAAGTGAAATATAAATAATTTAAGTCCTTTAAAATATATTAATAAACTAAACCATTCTTAACCTAAAACTATGCAAAGTTATTTATCTTAATGCCGTCGGTATGAAAACAAAAGTAACGCGTGTGTTTGTGTGTGTGTTTGCAAAAATAAATACCTTAAAGCAAATATTTTTTATCGCTTTTTTATTACATACGGTAACAAAAGTCACCGACAGTAAGAAATAAAAATATAAGAAAAAAATACAACCGCAATTGTATATTCAGTTTTAAATCATGCCACTTTGGTTGCGAATATCCTTTTTGGTTTTGCGTGACAACACCATGTAATTTTAGCTGCATAAAACGTTGACTTTTTCTTACTTTCTTTCTCTTCGATGTGATTGTGTTGTGTGTACTCGTATATACATTTAGTTTTTGTGTGTTACTTGGATTTTCTGCATAAGTTAACATGTTTTTTTTTAAATTTTCATAAAAAAAACTGTTGCATGTACAATATGCTTTCAACTTTTATTACTAAAGGTAAACAAAAACATTAATGTTTTAAACGTATATGTTTGTGTGTGTGTGTTTCTTTACAGACATACATAAATAAATGTATTCCTTTTATAAACACTCCTTAACTTTTGCAATACGATAAAGTGTTAATTACTGTTATTTGAAATAATGCAATGAGAATGAGAAGTTTATTGCAAAATCAATAAACATTTATTTATTTAGTTTCGTTTTGTGGAAAATTATAAGGTGGGCTGAATGAACAATTTGGAATTAAAATGAAACCTGAAATTTAAAAAGCTGTTATTAAATGTGTGAACAAGACTTTTTTATAAAGATAAGTTATAACATGTTAGAATTGTTTTTAAGTTAAAAAAAGAGAAAAAAAAAACAATTGTTTTAATACGGGGTAAGAAATTTACCCTAATCAGGTATATTTACGCCTGTGAAGACTTTGGAATCATACGGAATTGTTTACATTTGACACATATTTTAAAGTGCCTGCAGAATACGGACAAGTCCTATCGACAGCATGGTATTAAGAACAACAATGGTTTCCATTAAACACAAATCCCTTTTTATTAAAAAATATTTAAATTCAAATATATTTTCAGTTTGTTTCTATCACATACTCGTACATATCTTTGTAGGGGGCATGACTTATAAGTCTTCTGAAATAAATTATATTTATCCCTCGAGAACGGTTGTTCTTCCGTGGATAAACATTGAAACGTGTGAAATGAAATTAACTTTTATCGTTGATAATTTTTGGCTTGAGGTCCTATTTTATTAAAAATAATAATGTTGGTGCTTTGTTTTTATTTTTATACACCACACACATTCATTAACTTCTATCTTTATATTTTATATATTCTAAGGACTAAATAAAAATTTGCGTTGAAAAAATGTCGTGCAAAATTTAGCTTTTATTGTTTTTAAAAGTTCGTAAAAAATTTAAAACTATAACAATTCAAATACTTTATCATTAATATAAGATGGACAAATGTTGATTTAATTTACAATTAAATCAAAGAACTCAATATATAAAAATCGTGTTTAAGAAAATAGTTTTTTTTATCTTCTTTACTTAATTGTGAATAAAGTAAATAATTGTTCATCAATATTTTTGTACTAACTACAAATTAATCTACAATACCTCGTTCACTTCTGTGAATACATTTTTATAATTTTGTATAAATTTATCAACAACGGTTGAATAATTTTGCGATAAAGTCCATCACAAAAAATAAAATGTTTACTAAAGGTCAAATCAGTGTTATCCTTAAAACTGGCGTTTTCCATTTAAAGGACGAAAAATAATTTTGAGAAACTTTTCCTTTATAAAATCCAATTAATAATGAGTTATTATCATTAGAACAATTAAATAGTTTTATTAAGATAACGAAACAATTTCTTTGAAACTATGAAATTTTTTTTGCTGATATACTGAAGCATTTTCGTAAGACTTATAAAGTATCAGCAATAGTTCAAATAAATTATTACGTTGTATCAGTGTAATTTTATCATATATTATATATATATATATATATATATATATATCATATCATTGTATCGTATATTTTGTGACATTTTTAAGAAAACTGTCTTAACAAAATATGTTTTTTTGATGTTGTTTGTTTGATGTGTTTTAATGAAGTATTTCCTTGGATTAATCTAGAAACTAACAGAATTAGTGAAAAAACTCCTTATGCCAGATTATAACACAAGGAATAGCGATAAATTAAAATTCATCTGTAAATATGCATTGTTTTTCAGTAGCCAGTCATTTCGTTTTGTTTGCCAGTTTAAAATGGTCCAAAAGCGATTCAAGTAAGATTAGATTTATTTTAAGATTAACTAATCTTGTTAATAACTGTCATTTGATCTCTATGTGAAAAATAGTCCGTTTTAAAGATTTAAATGAGTATCAAGGGAGCTTGTAAAATAAATCCGCTTAAAAACACAAATGTGAAAATAAGGCCAAGTTACTATCCAAAATATTTCGGCCATAAAAAGTACTGAGATCAAAATAAGGACCAAGTTCTTGATAGGTACAACACCATCTCATTTCTAGCCAACCTATAAGCTTGGCAATTTTTTTCCAAGAATTCTTTCCCATATTATAAAGGCAAAAAAATTTTGCCAAGCTTACAGGTTGCCTAGAAATGAGATGGAATTGTACCTATCAAGAACTTGATCCTTATTTTGATCTCAGTACTTTTTACGGCCGAAATATTTTGGATAGGAACTTGGCCTTATTTTCACATTTGTGTTTTTTTTTGCGGATCTCAGTTCTTTTTTCTAAGTTGTTTTTGTATAAATATTTATGTGTATTGCTTATCTGGGCCTACCTGTGTACGAAATTTCAGCTTTCTAGCTATACTGGAAGTGCCCCATACAAAGAAGGGGAACCCTAAAAAAGAGGAGCAAAGTTATGAGGGGGGTAAAAACAGCTCGAATGGTGTCGTGTAATTATACACACTGTGTGGCTGTACTTGGCCTGGCGCAATACCGTGCGCCTAGATTATTTTCTTTAAGTTTGGGTGTACAAATATTTGTTGGTAAATATTTTATGTTGCACATACATACCATAAGCATTTTAAGCATTTTAACTGCTGCGGACATCTACATCTTTTCTTAAGGATGGCTGCTTAAACAAACACAAAATGTCATTCAATTTTACTGGACAAATAACAACAACAACAACAAAAAATTCCAAGGCTACCATTTTCTCTTATTATTTAGCTTTTGGGCACTTCAGACACATTCCATGATCAAAATTTTAATGTTGTAAATAATGAAGCATCATAAAAATTTTTATAATATAAAATTTAACAAGAAAAATGAGTATTAAAAATATCAAGGTTTCTTGAAAATGATGAAATTCCGTTTTGTTTCTATAAAAATTTAATATACTTTTTATATATAAATATTTAATTTTCGCTTAAAAGATGTTAAAAATAATTACTTGATTTTTTTAATGTTCATCGCGAACAAAAGCAGCCAGTATTTAAATATTTGCTTAATAATAATAATTTGGCAAAAGATTTTAATTAAAACTTAAATGGAGATTTTTAAATTTACTGCTTTTTATTTTAATTTTTATTTCTCCAACTTTTTTCCTATCTTTTTTTTAAATGTCACTGAAAGCTAAAACCACAATTGTCTGAGCACTAAAAGTTTCTATTTGTTTTTTTTTTTCGTTTTAATAAATTCCCATCAGAACCTTTTTTTGTTTGTTTTAATGAACTAAAATTTAAAGTTGCAATACTATCTTAAGTACTTGTGATTTTATGATTGAAAAACGTTTGTATGACGCGCTCATTTGATCACCAAGACCGCAAGCAAAATAAAAAATTAGGGTCTGCTTATTTCATTATAGGTGTTTTAATAAGTACCTGGGAAAAAATAAAACAAATAAAAAAAACAAATTTTTGGGGACACTGTAACAAGAAAACAAATAAGACGGAAATATTAATGTAAGAAAGACGCTAAATATAGGTTTTCGAAATCACATCAGAATGAATGTCGCTAAATTCCATAGAGGATGTTTCATAGAGTCAAAAGCTAACTTTTGGTTTTACTTACAATCAACACTTGTCAAGAGAGAGAGCATCATTAGTGCTCTTCTGGTAGGCTGATAGGAGGGGAGCACAACAAAGAGGACTCAAGTGATCATCAGTCCCATGACTTCAGTTCTACATTATAATAATGAAAGCAATTATAAATTTTTGATTGGAAGATACTTATTTAAATATTGTATATGATTGTTAGGACGTTTGTCTGTATTTTCTTTTGCAAGTTCAGCGATATTTTATTTTTAATTAGGACCAGCACTCAGCGATTGATGCTATCTAGAGATGTGCGCGTGAGTAAAATTTCGCTCACGATCACGCACGATCACGAAACATAAATATTTTTCACGCACTCTCACGCACGGCATGATTTAAAACTTTCACGATCACGAACGCAATATGTTTAATCACGTACTTTCACGCACGACGGGAATAAATTTGCACGCACGATCACGGTGAAATGCAAATTTTGCAATAACAGATTTAGCATATGCTAAAAAATTTTATTTTGTAATTAATTTCTTTATTTACTTCAAGATCATCAATTAAATAAAAAAAAATTGAGGAAAAGGTCGAAAAATTACAATACAAATGATAAACTTAATATAAAAAATCACGCACGATCACGCACGGTATTATATTTTTGAATCACGATCACGCACGCACGCGTGATTTTATCGTTTTGTAATCACACGTGACACGAAAAATTCACGATATTTGCACATCTCTAATGCTATCCAAGGTAATGTACACAACATCACCCTCCTTCGTCGGTTAGCAGAAACATCGGCGAAGTAAAACAATTAATAAAATGCCAGCTAATGCAGCTTAACAAAGTTAATGCGTCTACTTAATACCGGAGGCGCCTCAACACTGCCTTAAAAATTAACATAACGCGCAAAGCAGAGTTGTGAAAGAGTTAAGTCTTCTAATTTTTCAACATCTATCTTCTCTACCCTATCCCAAAGTGAATTCAGTTAACAAGCACTGTTATTAACTCAGCTAAGCTACTGTTAAATCAAATCATATGTCAAAAAAAAAAAAAAAAAAGAAAATGTTTAATGTTTACGTTTAAAGCCTAAATCTTTTTTATGTAAAACTCTGCCAGGAATAATTATACACTCTAGATCTCTCTTAAAAGAGAGCTCAAAAGTCGCCCTGAAAGTCAATACAGACGGCTCAAAATAGTTATCAAAAATTTATGTCATAAAGTTCTATAGTTAAAGAGAAATTTGAGTTAAGTCTATCATGGAATCCACCTTCAGAAAACCAGGTTTTATAGTTTCCTTAAGTACGAAATGTAAATAAGTGAAAATTAAAGACTTAAAAACATTTTAAATTTTATATGATTTCTGGCATTTAAGTTTTATTCGAAATTTTATGGCAATTATTTGTGTAAAAAATATTTTATAGCCGCTATACTGCTTTACTTTTTTTTTTACCAAAGCTAAAAAAAGAACCGTTAAAACAAACGGTTAGAAGGTTAATGGCTTAAAATGTAAAAAAAAAACATATATGCCTTGTAACCATATGACATGGTTGAAAATTACAAAATTTGAATTAAAAATTACAACATGTTACTCTTAGATTAAAATTTCAGGCTAAGTACCAAAACATCGGGACAACTTTTGGCTTAAGTCACATTGACTGCAAGTCAATTAAAGTTGTTAAGGTTTTGTTTAATTAATTTTCGACGCAGCAAATATTCAGTACCATCATTTGAATTCAGTATGAAAGAAAGACAAAATGAAACGAAAACACTTGGTTGAGAAAATTAATTAAATAATGTTTTTAGTTCTTAGCTAAAATATGTTTATGCGTGTTCTTTATTGTTTCGCATGTGACATGAATATTAGTATGAATTAAATGTAATAACCACACATACACTTAAGCTTTATTAAAGTTTAGTTAGTCGAAATAATTGTATTTTGGTTTCAACTTCCTTAAGATAATGTCTCTGTTAAAATTTGCTTACTACTTCGTAAAGTTTTAAATTATATTTTCCGCATCAAAAAACACTTCAGTAAATCCACATAATTTAGTATTAATAAACAGAGAAACTATATTTACTTTTACGGCTCCTTTAAAAAAAAAAAGCAGTGCATCACCAAATTTCTAAAATTGTTTTCTCATTTAACTTTATTTTTCATTACAGTCCTGCAACAAAACACTCAGTAACAGCAGCAACGAAAATTTGTCGGTCAACGGGAAGTTAAACATGAAATAAAAAAATAAACTAAACGAAATGTGAATAAACTAAATAAATATGGAATATTGCCTGACAGAAATAACTGAAGTTTACAAGCAAAATATTTAACACAAAAAAAAAAAAAAATAAATAAAAGAAAGCGAAATACTAAACGAAACAAATAAAAAAAAATTTTGTCGTAAAGAAAAACGTGAAAAATTCAAATTAATGGAAAAATAAAATGCTTGTGAAACCCGCTAAAATTTGCAATTTCCGTTACTGATAAAAACAAAAACAAACCAGAACCAAAAAAAAAAACACATGAAAAAATTTGTACAAAAAAAAAACTCTTTCAAATTTCCGTTTAATTAGAAATTAAAATTTTATAAAACGAAAATAAAAATCTAGCAGTAAACTGATTTAAGAAAATGTGAGAGATTTAAAAAAAGTGCAAAAACTAAAAAAAAATCTATTACAGGAAAATGTCCATTATTTGTTTAATATCAATTAAACATTAACCTTTTTTTTGTGTTTTCTTAAAAAATATTGTAAGAAGAAATTTTAACTGCATTTTTATCTTTCATCTTTCCTGTCCTGCCAGTCTTCCTTATTTTCTTAAGCCATGTTGTGGCCTGACAATTTCATTACCTTAAAGTCGAAAGCAATTATTTTCCAATTAAAATTCCTGCAGTTTTCAAATACTTTCCTACACTTAGTTTCCACTGCTGCTGATCTCTTTCTGCTAACCATTTAAACTAGTGTAATAAATTAAATTGCTTCCTAAGTTTTATACAAAAAGAAAAAAAAGTATAACGAAAACAAACTATTAAAGTGTAAAGAAAATGTTAAAATAAATTGAAACAAAAGAAACGAACAAAGTAAAAACAAAAAAAAAAAAAAAAAAAAAACAGAAATGACTACAACAAATATTCATGCAACAACTAGCAGCTCAACATTGGCCACTTTAGCTGCAATGGCTGCCACAACGTTTAAAGTTGTGGCGGCTTTAAACAATTCAGTAACAACGGCTGCTGCTTTAGCGGTGGCAGGAACAACAGGTGCTCTGGCCACCTACATGGCTGACAAGAGCCAGCATTCTTCCTCATATGCCCATCCGTATCATAGTAGCTTTACGGCTACAAATGACACCGCCATGGTCAACACCAATATTAATACAATATTATATCATAATAGCAACAACAATAACAACAATTATAATAACAGCAATAACAATATCAATAACGCCTCCATCAGCAATAATAATAACAATAATAATACTTCCTCCCTACACCTTCTTGCGCCCGCTCTTAATATGAGTCACAGTCATATCGTTGCCAGCCTACACAGTGTCCACAGTAATTTTAGTGGAGGCAATAGCAAAATCAATACGAACAACAATTCACTAGTAGACGGTTTAATAGTTGATCATTTGCCCTTGCAATTAATAACTTCGACGGCCAGTTCAAAAGTAAATCTTGATATAGAAATCGATATACAATTGTTGACCACCGACTATGAAGGAAGTACGGTAAGTGAGCAAAATATTGTTTTCATACATACATATAGAATTTGTTTAAGGATTCTTCACGTTAATACGGTTAAAAGAAAATAAGAACAACAAAAAGAAACTGTACAACAAACACAATGTAAATTCTCCAACGAATGGTTTGGACACAAAAACTATATAAACGTGTACATATGTACATGGTAGTGGTATTTAACAAAAAATAGAATGGAGAAAAATAATCTAAAAATGCATTAAAAACTTAAAAAAGCTAAAAAAAAAATTTAAATTTTATATTTTTTCTCAACGACAACAAAAGATGACAAATGTCATGAAAATTTGTAAAAAAATGTTAATTTTTATTAACAACTAGCTTATCCCGGTGTGCTTCGCTACCCCCTCGTTATAAAATAAAATTAATAGTATTTATATATCCTATTGTGAAAATTTAATGACGACTTTTCTCCTGGTACGTATTCCAAAATATGTCATTACCATATGTACCAAATATCATCGACGTAGGTCAAAAAAATGCCAAAAATATGGCGATTTAAATTTTTGGGTTATATGGGCGGTGCCACACCCCTTTGTCCAATCACAACTTCATATAGCCTATAATTCATCAGAGAGTTCCAGTTAATTACTGTGAAAATTTCAGGAAGATCGGCCTCCTATAAGGAACAAACAAACAAACAAACAAACAAATAAACAAACACACATTCGGTTTTATATATTAAGATTCAATTAAATAATTCAATTGATAAAAATCACTATTTCTATGAAACGAAAACTTATAATTTCTGTGTGTTGATGTCTGTTATATGAAAAATGAAAGGTTTGGAATTTTTATTGCCTCCAAAGTGCATCCCAAATGTATGTTTTCAAAACTTCTAATCTACGTTTAAACCCTTACATTTTTTATTTAGTCTCCCTTATATGTGTACATACTTAAAATTATATTACCCACTTTTCTATATTCCACCCAGTTTGCTTTTTCAGAAGAGCACTACCTTGCCACTACCTTGCCACTAGGGATGCCAATCCCGAAATCCCGGCAATTTCGGGATCAGTCAATCCCGAAATTGTTTACTAATTTTTTTCTTTTATAAATTTTTATTCATATCTACTCATATATTATTAAAACAAAGTCATCATACCTTTCCCATATAAACACATAAGCAAGTTCATTGTCGATGCCGTTGCTCTTGCGAGAGTCGAATGAAAATATAATAACCTTTTCCTAATCCAGCAACAAAATACACAATTTTGCTGTTTATTGCTTTCTGAATTGCATTTATAGCGCGGACACATGAACAGATAACTCCCTTAACAGACATTGGTTTTGTATGCATACTACTGATGTTACGAATATCAATTTTTTGTATTCGCGAATACGAATACGAATATTACTTTAAGGTTTAGAGCCACATAATAATTCAAATTTAATTGGAAAAACTCCCTCCAGTAACAATAAATTGAAAAAACTGTCACACTTAGGGTATTTAACATTATTATGACATTGAGATGCCGAATTTTAAGACCAATACCAATATTGAATATTTTTAACTTATTTTACCTACATACATACTTTAAGATTTCGTTTTTCTTACTCAGCTTGCAATTTTAATTAATGATTCAGTGCTGTTTGGGAGAACATATTTTCGCAGATTGCGCAGCCACATGTATGGGTGGACTTTCACATAATAAATTTTTGTTCTTCCATTTTTTAGTCCAACATTCCTCTACTGAGAATTGGTTACTAACTTAACATGATGTTAATTTACATATAAGACTTTAACTTTTAAATGGTAGTTACGAAATATAATTTTCGTTTGTTTTTTAAGAAGATTATTATCTTGCGCCAAAAATACAGAGCTTTCTTTCTTTAAATAAAATTTATTATAAGTTAATATATTTTTGTACTTTTTATGTACTTTTTTAAACTTTTTGTCTGTTTTTTTTTTTTTCTTTTGGCAAATGTATGTGCAAATTATTCGAGAAATATTCACTTGAATTTGGCAAATACGAATACGAATATCTTAAAATAGGCGAATAGTCGAATAATCGAATACGAATACGAGTATTCGTAACATAACTAATGCACAAATAGCATTAATGTTTCTGGATCTTTTCTTTCATAATTTTTTAGACACGTCTAATTTCTAGACCGAATATGGTTCACAAAGAATGCTCACGGTTAATAACAAATTTGATGCAATTGAAAATAATTGAAACAGAAAACGCACCAAAGATAGAACTCCCCTATTGTCACCATGTAGCCACAATATTGATCTTTTATATATTATTGTTTCACCCTGTTAAAACTGTCATTGAAACTAAAAGAAACAAATTTAACTTTATTATTCTTTTTAAACGCGTTTAGCAATTATAAAAAAATAGGCCGTTAAATACTTTTGTTTAAATAATTTTATTTTGTTACTTTGCTTTATGATGAATACTTTATAATTTAGTTATATATTGGAATAATATAACAAAGATATGTAATTATATTTAACATTGCAATATAAAATAAATTATAAAAGATGTATAATATTTTATTCGAATAAATATACTCAAGAATTTATGTTTTGAAAATTTGTATATATTTGTTGTGGGTTAACTAATCTACGAGTATATGCATTTTATTTCGGGATCCCGAAAAATAAAATTTTGAAATCTCGAATCCCGGGATTTACAAATCCAGTCCTGATTGGCATCCCTACATGACACTGACCACTACATATTTATTAAACTTTGGCACGCAAAGGTATTTTTTTTTTTTTTTTTTTTTTTTGTAAAACGAAAAAAGAAACTTAGAATTTCTTGTATTTCCTTAACGTATTTTATTAAACTTTATTTATTCGATTTAATAAAGAAAAATTTAATAAAGACAAGAAAAGAAATTGAATAAAAATATTGCCAACAGTACATGCAGTTAACCAAGTTTTATTGGGTCCCTTTTAACTTTATTATATTATAGTTGAGGGTGAAAAGCATAAATTATTAAATTTAATAGAAAAAAAGGAAACAAAATAAGATTATTTAATTTTCATATTGCATTAGGAAAACTTTATTTGGTTTAATATTAATAGAACATAAAATGACATTTCTATGTGTATGAACGTATTTCAGGTCAATATTTTTCTAAATTTGACAAATTTTCTATGAAATTTTGCACACAAAATGAGTTTCTCCTATATTTTTGTGGTTAGAAAACAGGACAATGCCACGCCCAAAATAAACATATATATATCAAGTGAATGATTAATTTTTCACAGATTGTAGAGACCAATTGTATAGGTAATTCCATTTACACTCAAGAAAAGAGACATGTACTAAATTTTAGTATAAAAAAATTTCCTTCAGTTATGATTTTATTAAAATATTGAATTTTTTTTTGAAAACAAATAAAACTTCCTTATTATATATAAAGGGTGATCCAAGTAGAGATACTTTTTTCAATAGCATTTTTTTGACAGATCACGTGTGAGTCGTGTCATGCTGTCATGTTATTTTTTCCATTTCATAATGGAAAGACTTACGCCTGAACAAAGTTTACAAATCGTTCAACTTTATTACGAAAATTCACGTTCTGTGAGGAATGTGTTTCGAAGCAAATTTTGTTTAGCGATGAGGCCTATTTCTGGCGCAATGGGTATATAAACAAACAAAATTGCCGCATTTGGGACGAAGAGCAACAAGAAGAGATTCAAGAACTGCCACTTCATCCAGAAAAAACAACGGTTTGATGTGGTTTGTGGGCCGGTGGAATCATCCGTCCATATTTCTTTAAAAATGATGCCGGTGCGAACGTAACCGTCAATAGTGACCGTTATCGTGCCATGATAACCGACTATTTGATGCCTGAAATTGAAGCTCGTGATCTCGGCGACATTTGGTTTTATCAAGACGGCGCCACTTCCCACACATTGCATCAATCAATGGATTTATTGAGAAAACATTTCGATGAGCACATAATTTCACGTTTTGGGCCGAACGATTGGCCACCAAGATCGTGTGATATCACACCGTTAGACTTTTTCCTGTGGGGATATGTAAAATCTAAAGTTTATGCGGACAAACCCGCTTCGATTCCGGCCTTGGAGGAAAACATCACGCGTGTCATTCGCCAGTTACCAGTCGAAACGAGTCATCGAAAATTGGACTCAAGGGATGGGCCACCTGCGACGTAGCAACGGCCAACATTTGATAGACAGAATCTTCAAGAAATAAATGCCAAAGAATGTTCTTTCAAATGATAATAAACATTCTCCATTAAGTTTGAATTTTCTGTGTTTTTTTCTTTAAAAAAGCCGATTTTTTCTAGTACCAGTAAACTTGCTATTATTGCCTTTTGTGTATAAGTAATATTTTTGCAAAGTTAAGAAATATCACTCATACGCTACGTTTTCATAACGAAAAGTTGTAAACCAGGAACTAACCAACAAACACAAAGTCCAAAGTTTGAAATATGCTGATGGATTAAATATTCTTAGGATATATTTTGCTTAATTTTTTTTTTTAAATACTTTAAACTCTCTAAATACATTGTCTGACTCTACTTTATATTTAATTTGAACAGTTTTGCCATGAGAGAATAATTGAAAACCATGAGTTTGAAGTGCCAATTTACTCTCGAATTTTAAGCCTCTACAGCATGAAAATTGTTACTCTCTTTGTTCTCTAATCGAATTACTAAAATGTGAATAACATTTCGATTGTAGAAATGCCTAAAAAAGTAACTGCTGCCAAAACAATTTCATTTGTTTATAGTTTAGCGTTGTTTCGTCTAAACTTTTCTTTTCCTGCTTTTGAAAACAGCTTTTAAATCATTGCCTTAGTAACTCTTCAATAGTCTTATTGCTTTCTTCAAGGAAAATATATATTTTTGAATTTATCTTTGCTAGTGTAACTAAAGGACGACACAATCCTCTGTATTCTAGATGTACAGAATTTGTTTGATATTTATATTAAAATAATATTGCATTTGCAGTTAATTAGTGATACAATTGCATTAACTCCTACATATGAAAATAACACAAAGAACACTTAGGTGCAACAACCAAAGAGTTGCAATGACCTTAATACTCTTTCCTTTTATTCTTGTACCATTCTTTCTATTCTTCAATATTAAAGAATAAATTAAAATTTTTTATTGATATTACTTTTTTTCAAAATCAATTGTCCAAAAGCACATGTGTACATACATACATACATATTTTGTTTGTTTCTTTTTTGATACGTGTCTATGTATTAGTAGAAACTTGAAACGCTTATATCTGTCGAACTGCAAAACCGATTTTAGCAAAATATATGTTGTTCACTTCTGTAAATAAATATTTTTAAATTGGTATAAATATTGTCAAAATCGGTTATATAAGGTGCTCATAAAGTCCATAATAAAAAATGGTCTTGCCTATTTGGGTATTTCACGAGTAAAATATAGTATTTTATGATGCCGCCATATTTTTATTTAAATTTAAATACCAATTCCACAATTCCAATTCTTCGCCTGCCACAAAAGCTTGGTTGTAATTTTAACTTATTACGTTATTTATGATATTATTCGCTTTTATATGAATATCTGCATTTAATTTAATATTCTGATTAATTAAAATGTTCTCGTTATTAATATTATTCCGTGCAATAAAGTTTACTTTTTTTGTATTATTAACATACAAATATTATTTAATTTAAAATAAAATTAAAGTAACTGCAGCTGACTATGCAGAACTCTCAATCGTTTGTTGTGAATATTTTTTTTTGTTTTTGGTTTAATCTTCCATATATTACAACAACAACACGTTACAAGTAAACGTTATATGTAAATTAGTAGCATCAGTCCTTTGTTAAATAATTAATAATAATATTGTTAAATTTTTCTCTTTCATAAAACAACACAAATAATATACATAAGTATTTACAATTTATTAAATAGTTGACTGCTGCTAGCGCGTGCTTCTGTCTGTCATATTTTATTTTATTTTATTTTATTTTATTCATTCCAGCAAATTAAAATCAATTTAAAACCACATTTAAATAAAAATATTAAAAAACATTATTATTCCACTATTATCATGTGTTCTGTGTGAAATCTGTTGATGAATGCCTGCGATCATTATTTGTATTTGCTGTGTTTTGTTTGTTTGTTTTTTTTTTTCTTCCAAATATAAATTGTGGCAAAATATTTTATAATTGAGTTTATAAAATTTTTTTTGCACATTTGTCATGAAAATAATCAACTTGTAGCAGAAAATAATGCTGCTGAAATTGCAACAATGTCAACAGTAAGTTCTATGGCAACAAGAAAAATAATTTACATCACTGAGAGGGTGAGAAATGTAACTATTTTTAGCATGTAGGCAACATTTAGTTAAAAAAAACTCCAATACTACTGTAGTGAGAAAACAAATTATAACAATTATAAAAATATCACAACCAAATATTTATATTTGGGATTTGAAGAATTATTTGAAGCCCTTGACAAAAAAGTTTTATATATTTGTAAGTAATAAACTATTCTATGTAATCATTTTACAGTACTTCCAGGTCAAGGATATAATTTGAAGTATTAAAACTATAACGATGTAAAATTAAAATTGTAAAATAAATAGAAATATACATAGATTAAGAACCATTCCAATAAGAAAGTATAACATTGTTGTATATAGGAAACTTAATCCCGCACAATCAATTTATGGGAAATTCCACGTTACCACAGATCCCTAAAAGCAGCCAGTTTAAAGTGTTGTTTAACAATTACAAAAATTTATATTAAACAAATCTTTAAATATTGAAGACTTTTGATCCACCTTTTCGTGCACTTTATGCACCCAACCTCACAATACTTGATATTAAATATTTAACAAATGTTTTGCGTAGTCTGTTTTTGAAAATAAGTACCAAGATCTGTAACTGATGCTATTTCAATTTCTATATGTTGTACATTTTGTTATGTATACTTTGTGTTGCACGCCAACTACTTAAATACTTTTCTACAATTTCCCTTAAGCAGATTTAGATAAGTTTCATTGTTTTCCATTTCCATCTCTAACAGGTATAACATGATTTTTATTTATATTTTCTTTGTTTAAGTTTATCCTAATGAAAAAAAAACGAAACAAAATAAATGCACAAATACAATTCAACTGCATGTTGTTGTGCAATTGAAATAAATTTCCATTGACATGTCGGTGATACAAAAATAAAGTTAAAAGAACAACGACAAATACAAGTAAAAATACAATATTTCAAATACACATGCAACCATTTCGAACCCTCAAGGAAATTGAAAAAAAAAGATGAAAGTGAACTAAAAAAAAACTAATGAAATTTTTAGTAGTATTGGTAAGAAAGCAAACCAATAAAATACACAATACTCATGAAAGATAGAAAATAAACTTAAATGTAGTTTGCGAATGTACACTAAGAAAAAGCAATAATAAAAAGCATTTGCAAGAAAACACAAAGTTAATCCACGATTATCGTAAATTGAAAACTGCTACCAGCTACACTCGTCTTGTTTTTTTTTATGTTAATACAAAAGCCATGAAGAGTTTGAAAATATAAAAGTTCTGTACTCAGGTATCCCCAAATGAAGCAATTAAAAGGTTACCAGGATAACATCTTCAAAAAGCAGCATACTATTGAAATTCTTTGTTTTACCATAAGTGGATACTCTTTTAGCCAGAAACTACTAAATTTAGTACGAAAGTATTAAAATTAATATTACATCGCCTGATTATAATTTTTTTCGATTCGAAAGCTTCTCACATTTTAAAGAATGATCTTTCAGTAATCAAGGACATCAGTTTTGGTTTTGTATTTGCATTCATTTACTTCTTTCATTCATGGAAATTAACTCGATTAAACACTTGATTGGACTTTGAATAGGTCTAGAGAGTTTTATTACAAAGAAGACTAAAGTATTTTTTTTGTTAATTAAATACAAAAAAGTAAAAAACAAGAATCAATTAAGAAAAACGAATATTCAAGCAAAACATTTATTTTATTCTTAACTAATCACGAGAATAGTAAATTAAATTAAAATTTGATTTTGCTTAACTTCAATTCTACACCAAAAAAAAGCAAACCACGATTTAAGTTAAGAAAACTGCAGATGCAATTAATTTCGTTGTTGAAGTTCAACCTACTCCGAAAATTCAATTTTTAAACACTAAAATTCAAATTTTAATTTACTTAAAATTTTTACAAATTGTTAGAAAAATTTGCTTAATTAGCTTAATTATGGAATTAATTGAAACCAGTTTTAAAACCTGATTAATTAAGTAGAAAAATTTTTCGGAATAATTTGTTTTGTGTAACTGAAAAGAATTAATTAAAAATTATTTGAACTTTTCCAATTAAATAAAATCGGGTAATTATTAAAAATTTAAGGCCTAAACCGTCATGTCGAACGATATCGTTCGCTAAATTTCCAGACGTAAAAAGCTAACTCTCGTTTAAATAATTACTTACATATTTTATTTCGGAAATCAGTTCTTTTTCGTTGACAATTCCAGCATTATTGTTCGGTCGGCACCATCGTTTAGGCCGTTAATTAAAACATTATGAAAAATCCAATAATCTTCTTTCAACAATATCGCACAGTCAGAAGAAATATTTATATGATAGCTAATTTTACTTTATTCATAATCAATTGGCATCTGAAAATTCTTGAAAGTTGTATGCTATCCTAAATTTAAAATAAAATCTATAAAAATAATTGTTGATTCAATTCAAATGAGAGAACAGTTAATTGTGAAGACAATTAGAAAATTATTTTTTCTGTGCTCTTGAAAAAAGTTTTATCAGAAGTAGAGATATAATAACACCATTGATTTCCTAAACATGCAGTCGCTATTATTTATTTATAAATCTAAACTTATAAGAAAAAAAAGAAGGAAAAGCTTAAGCCAACTTGACTTAATTTCCAACAAATTAAATTAATCCGGAGTATGTGTGTTAAATACCCTGTGTATTGATTTGAGACGCCAGTATTTGTTCAGTTAAGTGTTTGTCTGTTTTTACGCTTATTTATTTAAGGATATTATTTTCCACTTACTACCAATAAAGTCACACAAACTACACAATAAATTTGTGTGATTACTTAACGCAGAAACCGAAAGTATTAAAGATGCAAATGAAATACAAGAATTACAAAAGAAAATGAAATAATTTCTATACATGAAATTGGAAAAAAGAGAAAAAGTTCAAGAATACAACAACAACAAACACAAAATAAGTAATATTATATATATTTATTTTTTCTAGCAAACAAAACATATGGATGAATGAATAGGAATACTAATAGTTTATACAGACTTTTAAGTATAAACATACTTGTATGTGTGTGTATGTATATGAGTATATATTTATATATATATGTATATATATGCTTTAAGCATATTTACTTAGACAACATGCATACAATTGACTAAGTACATGAAAACGTTGTAAAAGGATGCTCAAAGGCTCAAGTAAAATAAAAATAAATTGCTTCAAACACACACACACGCAAGACCGTGTATTTTGCCAATGTTTCGTATGTTTGTATTTATGGATGCAAACTCTCCCATGCATATAAATTTTTGTTAAGACCTAAAGAATGCCAGTAAAAGAGAACTGTGTGTCTGTGCGATTATGCCGTAAGTTATTCGCTACACCAAAATTTACTTTTGTAAAATTTTTGGAGTTCCTTATTTTTGTTCATTCAAAATTATCATCTTGCTTTTTGTATGAAAATTTTTGATTTTTAGTTTTTGCTATTTATATGTGAATTAAGTGACTTTTTTTTTCGAGATAATCTGCTTTGACACGATTAGCGATTTCTATCTAGTTTTGTAAATCTCTTTTAATTTTGAAAACTTTTAACTGAGTTTTCTCTACATTTTAAACGATAGTGATTTTTTGCCGATTTATGGCACCTTGTGTTGCGATCGTATTGTCTTTACATAATAATACTTATAAGGAGTACATGCGTTGGCAACAGTGTTGACAAAAGCTGATAAGGAAACATTTTATATGAAGAAAAAAGTATAAGGGCCTGTTCGCCGATATCGAAGAAGTTCTTTCTTTCGAGTAATTACATTTGAAACAAAAACAAAATGTTTGAATTTGTTTTTGTTTCAAATATAATTGCTCGAAAGGAAGAACTTCTTCGATATGGGCGAACAAGCAGTAAGAATATGTTTTAGCAAAACAATTCAAAAAATATATATTAAATAAAAACAAATTTTTCATTGTGTTTTAAAACAATTTGACGATGGGGTCAATGATTTTAGAACTTTAAATTGTAAAAAAAAAATTTAGATATAAAATTTAATTTTAGTTCAAATATTTTTTGATTCCCGATAGAGAATAATCCAGAGGTGTCAAATAACACACTAATTACTCGATATTATTTTATCGCTAAATTTTGATTTCATTAAATCGATGGTTGTGGGAAGTAGTGTAATTTTTAAGGACCAATGTCATCCATGCAAATCATTGATTATAAGTTATCCAATACTTCTGCTGATGCAGTAGCAGTAGTAGTAGCAGAAGCTGTAGTAATACTATTACCACTCCATTTAATTAAGTATGATTTATGCATTGTTTAAGTTATCACAACTGTCGATCATCGAATAATACTATAACGATCAGTTTTTCCTTATTCCTTTTGTAGGTAGTAGTAGCAGCAGGTTTGGAACAATTAGTAGTAGCAGTTCAATTGATACACATTAAAAGGAAAATTTTTACAAGAAAAATTTATATTTTTTACCATAATATCGTATTACCGTATTTACTGAGCGATTTTTCATTTTTGTTATCCAATACTTCTGCTGATGCAGTAGCAGTAGTAGTAGCAGAAGCTGTAGTAATACTATTACCACTCCATTTAATTAAGTATGATTTATGCATTGTTTAAGTTATCACAACTGTCAATCATCGAATAATACTATAACGATCAGTTTTTCCTTATTCCTTTTGTAGGTAGTAGTAGCAGCAGGTTTGGAACAAGTAGTAGTAGCAGTTCAATTGATACACATTAAAAGGAAAATTTTTACAAGAAAAATTTATATTTTTTACCATAATATCGTATTACCGTATTTACTGAGCGATTTTTCATTTTTGCAACAGAAAAAATATGAATGGAGCATATCACTGGTTTTAAAGATAACAAAACAAATGCTAAACCTATTTAATGTCTCTATCTATGCTGAAGTGTACCAAAATGTAAAACATATACAAAGAATATTACTATTGAATCTAAAGAGAGTCATAAAAATTGTAATATACGAGTACATCGCTACAAACACATATGCATAGGACATATGTATAGAATTACATTACCAACAGACGTTAAGACCTTAAAAACAGTTCTGTGTGTTTCAGATAAATCAAAGGTTTCCTTTATTTTTCAAGTGTGTTTTATTGTTTCTAAAACCAAATTATTAAAAATAAAATGATCACCGCAATAGTCGTAATATATCGCAACAGAAAGAAAGATCAGCGAAAATGAAGACGTAAATAGGACTGACTGGTTTGTTCTCAGAAATTTAAATCTAAAATTAAATTATAATCTCTATCCCTCTATCAGCTAAAATGTAATAATCGGTAGCAGTATTTGTGACCGGTTATTTGACAACACTGTTGTAGCAAATCATACTGTACTGTGGTGGCATTCAACTGGAATGATTGGAAATTTAACAAAAAGCCACTAAAGCGTACATTCCGAAAAAAAAACACACAGACACACTCTAAAAGAGACTTCAATCCTTAACGGTGGGCAGATTGTGGAAAACGAAACGTTTAAGCAGCCGGATAGTAAAATACAAACAAAATTCATCCATATTCATTTAAGCACAAAATTTTTTATTGATTGTGTTAAAACAACATTTAATTTTCTGTTTTTGCTGCTGTGGTTGTATATTTTTTTTTCAAACATTTATTTTTGGAAATTGAAAAAAATAAAATTACATTACAAGTATTTAAACTTTCCACACAAAGAGAAGTTTTATTCAGCATTTTTTTGTTTGTGTTTGAAAGTATTTTTGTTTGTTAACTAAATTTTCATTGTGATGAAGGTTCAAAGGAAAAACAAAATAGTGTCATATTTAAAAATAGACAGACCAGGAACAAATTTAAAATGTATGTAAATTTTTATGTAAAAATCAAAAGTTATGGAATGATTTTTATAAAATGTTGTTTGTTACTTTTCTTTGAAATAAATATAGATACAAAAAAATATTATTTTTTTTGTTTAAAATTTTTTAAAATTACAAAAAACTATATCAAACTCCTTAAATTGACAATTTGGGGCAAATTAACGAATTCGATATGGATCGAAATTTCTATTTAAATTGTATCTATTGAAATTTTGATCGAAATTTCTATTTAAATTATATTTATTGAAATTTTGATCGATATCGAATGGCTTAAATTGGTATGAAATTAAAACAATTCCTTTGGTGTGGCTTTAAGATCATTGTCGCATTTCAAACAGAAACATCAGTCGCTTATGATAAAGATCATACCTTAATAAAGTTCAGATAACATCTGTAGTATTAAAAAAATGTATTTGGTTTTCAAATCAGAAAAATCTTTAATAAAAACTTATAATTTTTCATGTTTATGACATCATGGCAGCTGGGAGCAAATTACAGCATTCGATATGGGTTGAAATTTCAATATTATTTTAATGAAAATTTCGATCGTTATTAGATTTGCCCCCTGATTACATATAAATAATTTTTTTTTTGTAGGACCTGCCCTCAGGGGCTAACCCTTGGCATGAATTGTGTCAGAACTGTTGAGACTAGAAGGGGCACTGTGTGTTAAGACCTCATTGTAGATACCCACAATAATCTATAACACATCAGTCGCTAAAACAAATACAACATTACAAACACGACTGTGTTTTGATCGAGCCGCCGGCAAATGGCCCCAATTTGTTATCGGTTTATATCTCTGCTATAGATGGGTGTATGATTTAACCTTGTTTATTATACCATATTTTTAGCTGCGTAAGTGTGTGTGTGTGTGTGTGTGTGTGTGTTATGTAAGTGTGTATTTTTTACGATAAAAAAAACAAACAAAAAAGTTTACGTTCATATTCTTCATAAACTTTCATAAATGTTTTCTTATTTGATAGATGTTGGTTGCAACAGTTACACTCAAAGAAAAAGAAAAATTAATTTATAACTAAATTTTTTTATGCAAACAAGATTTATAAAAAATTATAAATTTAAATATTTATCTCGACATACATATTTAGAAATATATATTATTTTATATTCTTATAAAAAAAATGTGAGATGATGTACTTCAATATTTACGAAGGATAATTTTACATGGAGATTTAAAAGAAGAAAAGTGGCATAACAAACATTTGTATTTGAGTTTGGGTGAATGTGTATTTGAATCATGCGGTTAATGAATTAACTCAGGCACTTTTACCTATAAAAGCATGCTACGGCACAGACAGCAGTACATTTTACATGATTTTTTTTCTTGTATGTATATTTTTAAATGCAACTTAACAGGCTGCTTAGAGAAAACTCAGTTTGCTTAAATTCTTATAGAGCAACATCTTAGTTTCTAGCTAATTTCGTTTACAGAATATTCACATCAACGCAATTATATATGTATATAACTTGGTGTAAAATAAGTTATCTCTTAGTTTAATTATGAAAATATTGTTTTAAATTTTTTTTTTTTTTTTTGCTTTCACAAACATGTTTTCTCTGAAAAATATATAATATTTTACCACAATCTATCGTAAACATGTCGGCGAGTAATGTGAATACACATCACCACTCAAACACATGGAAATAAAAACTTAAATACGCTAAATTGTATCCTTCATGATGATAAAAATGCTTTATATATATTAGATACATACTCGTATGTAAATTATTAAGATAAAAAGGTAATAAAATATTATTGTATGAGATTTCATAAATGATGATGAATTATAAAAGAAGCAATGTAATATTGTTGTTGCAAATAAATCTCTTTTTTAATATTTGATAACGAAAAATAAAATGGGATTAGATAAGACAACCAAGATTTTAAAACATTTTTCAATTTAATATCACACGTGATTATATCGTTTAATACAAATTTATCCAAAAACTTTAATTGAGTTTATAAAACAGGATTCATTCTTTATGCAGGCTTAAAGTGAATCCCAAAACTTTTGTTCAACTCAAATTATTTATATTTATCATTATCAGCATGATACAGAACTGTTTGCTTGCAATAAATATTTCAGCTTAAAAGACTGATTAATATATAAAGGATTTTTTGCAGACAATGCTTTAGTTACAAACAGATTTTCTACTACACCGATCGCAACTTTGTGCAAAAACGTGTTTGAAAAAGTTTTAAAAATATTTCGGTCAGAAAAACATTTTTCCATTACAAAATAGTTTTGCTTTTGGCTCATAAATTATTTTTAATAACTTTACGAAATCTGTGCCATTTAATATCTGTCGTACAAAAACGTTTGTTTATGGGAAATTCCATCAGTCGGCGGATAACATGAGCTTTTTTTTAGTTTGTTCTATTTTAAAATCATTATTTACATCCGATTGAAACTTAGGGATGTGAATAATATTTTATAACATGTTTTCATACATGCATACATACATGCTGGCAAACATACAAACATGTTTGAAATATACGAAAACATTTTGATATTTGTTGCAATGGAGCAAAATAAATTAAACTGAAACTTACCACATTCTAGACCCCAATACACACATAAGAACACACACACACGCACACGCCCACACACAATAAAATGAAAGTTCACAGAGGTTATTATTTTTCAATAGAAAAAAATTTCTGCGGTTATTTTTTTAATAATAAAAAAAAAAAAAATAAAAACGACATGCATACGTTTCGGACATGCTGTCATTAGTTTTTTCTTTTTCTTCTTTTTTGTGGTGCCTTTTTAAAGATTTTTCATTTTCTTTTATTAGAAGCCTTTTTATTACTAAAAGGTCAAAAAATCATATTTATTGAGAGTTTAAGTTAAAAAAGATGTTAGCAATGGTTATACGATGTCACAATAAAAGTTTGTAGTACACTCATAGAAAAGTGTATCATCGCATCGATGACGTCCTATCATCAGAATTTTGACATCAATGACAAATGTCATCCATAAAACGAAAGCTGACATCAATCTGTTGACAAACACCATCGTAGAATTTTGACATCAATTAAGTGTCATCAGTGCTACGACTGGAATGACATCAATACGATGTCAGTTATTAATATAACTAAAGTGTTAAATATATATAAAAGCAGAAAGTAAACAATGTTATAGTATTTGTAATTTGTAATTTTAATGAAAAAGTGATGATTTTATTATTTATTTTTGTGTTTAATCGCGTTTTTAAAAAGGTACATAAACAATTACATTGCTTTGATGTACATTTATCATCAGTAGTATGAAAAACATTGCAAGCCTTTTTAAAAACTAGCCGGTACAGCATGCACAATTAAAACAAAAGATATTATGACACTTATCATCATATTGATGTCACGTATTCATCAATATCAAAAGTAGTGAGCCCAAAGAGAGTAAAGTAAGAAAAAAAAACAAAAAAAAACTCTCTTGAAACAAAAGAAAAGAAGAAGTTGAGGCAAAAAACTATTTTAATTTCTTTGTTCTATATCAGTTGTGTTTTTAAAGTGAATTGATCAATACCTCGGATTTTTTTATGTTGTGTGTTCAATATGATGAAAAATGTCATTGGGTCAAAAAAGGAGACACTTGGCATAACATTGATGTCAAGTTACATCATCATTATCAGTGTTATGACACTTTTTTAATTATCGACATCATATTAATGACTTTTTGTCGTTAAATTAAATTTGATGTCAATTAGTCATTTTCTTGATGTCAGCGTGTCATTTAATTGATGAAACATTTGATATTATTGGCATTGATGGAGACCTGATGTAACAGCTTACATCACTTTCATGAAAAGTGTCATGGGGTAAAAACGTTGATAATTAGTAACCATTTAAAATATTTACAAATAAAATAAGTGAAAAAGTAAAAATAATAGAATTTAATTGGTTAGCAAATATTTACTCACAAACACATACATACATGTTAGCAAAAGTGAAAAGTAGAAGTAGAAGCTGCATTAACATTAGATAAACTCACGAAATATAAATATAATTTTGGAAATAAATACAAAAAGTGTTAAACAAAATAAGCCACCAAATAAAGTTTTGTATGTAATCATGTTAACATTCTTGCTGCTACGTTGAAGTGAAACTTAGTTGCAACAAATGTGCGATATGTGTTCCTTCATGAGTTAAGCCGCTTAACTACCCCATTTATCCACCCTTAACTCAGTTAAGTGTATTAACGTCGAAAACCAGGTGAAAATAAGTCAACAAAAAATTTTCTTGCTTCTAGCAGTTTTCAAACTTTTCATCTTGTATATATTTAGTTTCTCTGCCGAAATTAGACAAATATTTTGAATTTAAACAAAAACTTTTTTAAGATATTTTATTGTTTTATGTTTAACTAATTTTTATCAGTAACTTCGTTGACGCTTCATGTTAATCAAAAAACCAAAAGTGATAAAATCAAAAAGCACCAAAAGTACCAGCTTTTTCCTCATTTAAAATCCCAGAAAGTACAATGTATGTTTTTGTAAATAAATAAAAAGCTCTAGTAGTACGAAAAGTATAAGCTTTGTCCTATTTCACCCCCCGGAAAGTACACTGTAAATCATTGTAACAAAACATTAATAAAAAGTACTAATTTGCGTAATATCCTTATGCTGTCTGAATACTAAATTTAATTTAAATACTTTAAGCGATTTTTGAGTTATAGTAGAACAAACATCCAAACATCGAAAAATAAAAATAAAATAATATTTTTGTTTCATTTTTATTATTTTTAATAAATAAAAATGTTTACAGCTGGGGGCTAATAAATAAATAAGTTATGATTTGTGGCAGTTTTAAGTTTTAGAACAACAAATAGAAACTTTGACAAGGAAACTTTGTTGAAATAAAAGTTTTTTCTAAACGATTTTCTAATTCTTTAGCGACAATTGGCACATTGAGTATTTAGCTACAAAATATTTTAAGAAATAAATGTCTTTTATCGCAGCAATTGGACAACTTTTAAGGCCTTAATATTTCTTCGCTGTTTTTTACTTTTGCTTTTTTAAAAACTCGTATACATTAAAATTTTTTGGTTGGAAGTTTATTTTTTTTTTCTATTTTAACAACGATTTATGTCAAAAGTTATATTGGACGAATAAGAATAAATAAAACTTAACTCGCAGTCTACATTAGCTTATTATTTGTTATAACATTAACATATCGCCAGCAGAATAAATTTTTTTATCCATTCCTACGCGCCGTTAAAACTTTTTTTCAATTTAAAAAAAACTTATGTAGGAAATATTTATTCATCGATCCTAGAAATATTTTTTTTTTTTTTTTTTTTTGATAATTTTATTATTTATTGAATCTTTAATTATTAAAATTGAATTATCAATAAGTTTTTCAAATCTTAAATCTAAAAAAATATTAAATATAAGTTTAGCCAATGCTAAACAAAATTTTTAATTTCAACGGTTAATTTATGTTGTTTTACATCTCTCGTGTACGGCTGAGAAAAAGAGTATCCCTCCTTTTCAGCCGGGTGTGGCCTCTATAATTTAAAATATTGCGCGCAAGTACATTTGGGTGCACCTCAAGTTTTTTTATATATTTTTTAGCGTTTATTGAAAATACTGTCTTCACCAACGGAACATCTAGATCTTTATGAATCCGATGATTTCTGACATACCAGGGAGCTGCTGTAATTGTACGTAGAATTTTATTTTGTCGCCTTTGAATTTTTTCGACATTTGATGCTGAGGCAGTGCCCCATAACTGGATTCCATAGAACCATATTGGTTTCAGGATCGCGTTGTATAATAGTAGTTTACAGTCTAGGCTTAGTATAGAATTTCTTCCAATAAGCCAATTCATTTGGGCTGCTTTTAATTTCATTTGTATTAACTTTGCGTCTATATGCGATTTCCATGTTAAACGACGATCAAGATGAACGCCTAGATATTTGACAACAGTGTGTTGCGGTATGGTCTCGGTGTTAATTTTTATAGGCGGGCATGTTTCCTTGCGCAACGTAAAAGTTACGTGCACACATTTCTGCTCGTTAACTTTAATACGCCATTGTTTGAGCCAATTTTGCAATTTGGATATATACCCTTGTAAATTGCGGGAAGCTTCTACAGGATTTTCGTGAACGCTTAGAAAAGCTGTATCATCGGCAAATGTTGATGTATGAATGTTATTGCTTAACGGTAAGTCAGAGGCATATATTAAATAAAGTAATGGACCGAAGATACTGCCTTGGGGAACTCCGGCTTCGATCGACTGCGGTGGGCTTAAAAAATTACCTTCCCTAACTACAAATTTTCGTTCCTCTAAATAGCTTTTTAAAAGCTTGACTATGTTTGCGGGGAGATTGCGTGTTAATTTGTGGATAAGACCTTCGTGCCATACTTTATCGAAAGCTTGAGAAACATCTATAAAGAGCGCAGAGCAATATTTCTTCTTTTCGAAAGTGTCTCTGATAACATTCACAAGTCTGTGAGTTTGTTCAATTGTGTTATGTTGTCTGCGAAAACCGAATTGATGATCTGGAATGCATCCACTTCTAGTCACTATAGGCATCAGCTTGCTCATATACAGCTTTTCAAATAGTTTTGAAATGTTGGGCAATAAACTAATAGGCCGATAGGATTCAACCTTCGTATGATCCTTGCCGGGCTTTGGTATCATAATAATCATCGAAACCTTCCATTCTGCAGGATAGTATTGCAGCCGTAGAATACTATTAAAAATGAATAGTATAATTCTTTTTGCAATATAAGGCAGTTGTTGAAGCATTTTGTTGCTTATTTTGTCGACACCTGGGGCTTTTTTGGTGTTAAGACTAGTGATGGCCTTTTCAATCTCCACAATGTTAAATCTTAACGGTATTTCTGGTAAAGAGATGACTGGTGGCAGTTCAACAATATCAGTAGAAATATTCGGTGTAAATACATTTCCTAAGTGCTTAACAAAAAGAGCACCTTTTTCAGCATCAGTTCTTGCCCAGTCACCATTCGAATCTCGTAACGGAGGTTTGCAAATCACTGGCCTTTTAAGTCCTCTAGCTGCACGCCATAGCGAATAATCTGTTTGTGGTGTTGCATCGAGTTCTTGAAGAAATTTTTGCAGCGAAGCTGTTTTTTGTGTTTTTAAAACTTTTCTGAGCTGTTTGGTGCATTCCTTTAGCCTTAACTTTAGCTGGGGGGATCTGTAACGTTGCCATTCTCGTCGCGCTCTCCGTTTTTCAGTCAATAGCCTTTCTATATCTACAGAAGAAATGTTGTTGAATCTTACTTGTTGATTTGGTTGATTTGAAGAAGCATTAAGAGCAGCTTGATTAACATGTGCTTCAAACAACCTAATAGAATTTTCTATGTCAGTAGGTGTTCTCAACAGCATATTTTCCGTGCAATGAGCACTCAAATATTTTTTGTATTTCAGCCAGTTAATACGTGCAGATGTCAGCGGTAAATCGCATGTTGATGTTGCAGTTGTGTGTGAGTAAATAGTGATAATAGTAGGCGAGTGATCTGAAGATAAATCCAATGATGCTTCAACTTCAATTATTTCGCTGGGCACACCTTTCATAACTCCAAAGTCGATAATATCAGGAATTTTTTGTCGATCCGTTGGCCAATATGTTGGCTGACCACTTGAAACTACATTAAAGCCCATTTTTGAAATTGTGTCAAACAAAACACGACCCTTGGGACTGATTAAACGTGAACCCCAAAATGTGTGTTTAGCATTGTAGTCGCCAGCTGCTAGAAAACGGGACCCCAGTGTTGAATAAAATGCGGTATATTGACTCTCTGAAATTGAAAACCTGGGAGGAGAATAAACAGATGATATCACAAGTTTTTGATAAAAATTTTCAATGCAGATGTTTGTTGCTTGAAGGTAATCTTCACAAAATTCATTTAACAGGTAGTGTTTTATTCGCGTTTTTATTAGAATTCCCGAGCCACCACAAGCTCTACCTCGAGGATCCTTGGTGTCGTAGAAATTATATCCACTAATTCTAAAATAGCTTCGAGACGTCAAATGAGTTTCTGAGATAAGCATAACATCGATTTGTTTATCCAGAAGAAAATATTCTATTTCATTTTTATGTTGGCAGATGCCGTTTGCGTTCCAAAAACATATTTTCAAGTTCATGGTTTGCTTAATACAGCCTGCAGCAAAGTAGACTGCATTTTCAACATTTCCTGCATCATACAGGACATGTTGAGAGTAAAAGTATTTACTGTTTGTATTAAGCTCTCAATTGAGGCTTCAATACGGCTAAAATTAGACCCCGGAGCTTCGCTTACTGGTACCGGTTTTTGCGCTGTATTGTGGTTACTTTTTAAAATGTTAGCGTATGAAAATTTATTATTAGGTTGTTGCTGAGCAATAGTCGCGTTTGATTTCAATACGTTTGAATATTGTTGCTGACTGGTAGACGGTTGAGGTAACTGAGGGTAGCTTAAAAGTGTGATAGGCTGAGCGGGGATAATATTTTCTTTTTTGTGCGAGGAGCGTTTAAAAAACGAGTAAAGAGGGCAGCCTCTATAGTTGGCAGTGTGATTTCCGCCGCAATTGCCACATTTTTTCGCCTTGGGATCACCTTTTGTTTTGTCACAGGTAGCGGTACTGTGTAGCTCACCACATACAACGCAGACTGTAGGCAACTTGCAATAAGTTTTCGTGTGCCCAAATTCTTGGCAGTTCAGGCATTGGATAGGTCCAGCTCTTTTATGTGGCTGCTCAACGGTAACTCTCCGGTGTAACAAATACTTTAGATCATAGATTGGATGGGATTCATTTTTTTTTATCTTTATGTCACCTGGCTGTAACTCGACTCTAAATATTGGTTGGGGGATTTTTTCTCTATTTTTGATGTTTGAAACATTTTTCACCTTGAATCCACTATTTTCAAGGCCAGACTTGACCTCTTCTGGATCCACACTAGAATCTATACCTTTTATTACAACGGTTAGACCTTTAGCACTCTTAAGCTGATATGTATAAAAATTTTTATTTTTAGTCTCAAAGTCTGAGACTATTTTTCTGTAGTTATTTTCTTTAGATACCTGAATTTTTGTTTCATTAATTTTCCCACGCTTGATTGGAGTTACGTAAAACTCATTTTCTCCAATTAACGAGATAAGGCTTTTTACCAGAAAGCTGGAGTTCTGTTCTCTTAAATAAATCGGTGGTGGTTTACTCAAACTTGTATTAGTTGTGTCTTCATCACCTTGTTCAGTTAAAATCGCGAAACGATTTTCGGAATTTTTTATATTTTTCCCATCTTTGGGAACTTTTGCCGTTGACGCAATTTGAGCAGATTTGGGACTTCTTCCCCTTTTTAACACAGTTATGTATCTATCCATACCTGTTTGAATTTTATTATCACTATTTTCACTTACTTTATCCATAATTTTATTCATTTTGTGCACGTTGGTCACCTGGGTATTTATTGTTTGTTTGTTTGCTTGTACAGCTAAGCTGACAAGTTTGCTAATAGGTGCAATTGTTGTTGTTTCTTGATCACTATTTAACATGTATGGAGAGCATGATCGCGCACGAATAGTTGTGTTTTGTGTAGAATTCAGGTTTGTGCTTATTTCAATTTTTTTATTGTCGTCATCAGAAACAAAAGTTAAATAAGCATTTCTACTGCTTGTGGGTTTATTGTTGTTGCTGTTGCCAGAAGATGAACTCATTTAGAGTTCTCTTGTTTTTTTCACTTATAAGAGTTTGTGTATGCAAATATTTATGTATACACAAGCAAAAAAAATAAAATAAAACCAGTATAATAACTGTTTAATAAATGTTTTGTTTTTGTATTTTTTGTGACTTTAAATTTTTGATAATTTTAATATTCAGTTGCGACGATTATAAAACGCGTCTGTTCACTGCGAGAGTTGAAACTGAATATACCAGGAATTTGTATGTCCATCGTAACTATAGTGTTTGCTGATCTCAATGTGGGATGAATGCATCCAAACTTCCTTTATTTATGATATCCTTTCCAATCGGCGTTTCATAGTACTCTACTAACTTTTTCTTTAATTCCGCATTTTTAACATCCAAGAAGAAGAAACACAGCTATTATATATTTCTAAATTTCAGAAAGAATAACTCATTGGATGTCCAGATCTTTACAAGTTTTGTCTCGTAATAGTTTGTAATGTGGATATATCTCCTATATATATATATATATATATATATTCTTATATTTACTTTTCTACCAAAAATACAAACAAATTCATAATATCCTACTTTGAACTAAAAGTGTGCGTAAGTGGTTTCTAAAAATTTGCATTTATTGAAATCTTTTCAACGCGAAGCCACTAAATATTTTCAAGGGGAAATAACTGTGGCTTTTCTCTGTTGTTTCCAAAAAATTCTTTTATACTTGAATACCACTGATATGCAAATGATGTGGTGTGATGATGATACGCCTAATGTAAGTTACCAGGCAATAACAACGATAATGGCACGAACGTTGCCAAGAGGCGCAAAACGGCTTATTAAATTTAATGTCTGCAAATGATATAATAGATTTGTTTTTTTGTATTTGTGTTTGCGTGTATGTGTCGTGTCTGTGTATGTATGTTTATGTTTAATATGAATGAGGCATTAAATATTATTAGCACCAACGAATTGTGTTGGTTATAAAGGAAGTGAATAAGTATAAATTATCAATGAAATAGCTACATATTAATCAATTATCAATACTTTCTATTGTATATAAGCACACTCGAAAATAAAACTTGCAAGTATATTTATCGAACACTACACGCACAGCAGCAGCAGATTTTCATTCATGCCAATTTGTGCTATTGAATTTATCAATCAATACAATGGCAAAAAAAAAAAAGACAATTGTAAATGTATGCATTATGTGTAGAAATAAATTTAATTTTCATAAAAACATTTTTTTAATGCACACATCCATATATACATAATTATACATACTTATGTATATAACAAAGAGCTTTTTATCATTACGATAATAAAGAGAGTAAATTCTTGTGGTAAAATTGCACTATCCATCTAAATATTGAAGAATATATTTGTGATTCCGTCAGTTTCCTATCACATAAAGAACAACCGTATTCATTCATACATACATACATACATTCACACATACATATGTACGTATATTAATGTGACTACAATAAATCTGTGGCGAAAAACGAAAAAGTGCTTCTTAAGTCGAGATAAGCTTATTTTGAGTTAATATCACCATTGTATTCGCCATACTCAAAAGTATCTCTGGGCAAAGTTTTATTCATATTGAACGATTTTTAACGAAGTTCTGGCACAGTTACTTGCTACGTTTCTTTTTCTAACTAATTTTCTAATATGAAATAACGGCTTAGTTTGACTTATAAAATATTGCATTTCAAATTGAATAACTTTCTTATGGTAGGCAGAATCATGTGTTAAAAAATCAAAACAATCGAAAAACAAATGAACCACTTTACATTTTTATCAAACCACTTAAACATTTAAAACTGCTTTTCTACATAACTATAAAATATGACTTAAGCACTTTTTCCTTATTGCCACAGAAATATGAGAAGTAATAGAAATCATTTTTAGCGTAGATGCTCTGTAGATGTTGTCTCCGTTAATCGGAAAGCAACCAGTGTTTTGTGGAATAAATTGAGCTTAAAAATATTTGATCATTTCGTTACTCTTCATTTAATATTTATTGTTTGTGTACATCTTTCCATGTACTCGTATTTGTGAGTCTTGAAATAGATTTAAGCACTTTCATCTTATTGCATTTAAGATTTTATTATCTTCTCTTTGCAAAAATATATAAAAGAATATAGAAAGGATTTTTGCATTATAACACATTATGATAATGTTATGTATCATAATACGTGTTCTGTCTGTATTTAGTTGTGGTACGTCTGCTAATACATAAAAAGAACAACACTTACAAAATAAAAAACATGAAATTGCACTTTTAACTTTGTTAAGCGAAAAAAAGAAGTAAGAATAAATTCTAAGTGGCATTGGATCTCTTTATCAGTGTTTAAAAATTGTTTAATATTCAGCCCTGTCACAGAGATCTATTCCGTTCGAAAACAGAATTCAATTCATATTTTGCTTCTTCAAAATAAGTTTTGGACTTAAGTATTTTTTTTTTACTCGTCGGGGTTTATTTCATAGAAAGCGAAACAAAAACAAAAATTATTATAGACCAACTATATGCTGCAAGAAAACTATAAAATAAAGTTCAATGCAAAATCATGACTAAACTTTTTACATCCTTTATTTGAAATATATTTAAAAACTAAACTGTTAAGTTTCATTATGTTGCAGTTGTAGAATGCAAACAGATTTTAATTGCAAGTCGATGCCAATTTTCTGCTTTGAATCTATTTTTTTACGACCTTCTAATTAAATCCCTCAGATAGATTTCTGCAACTACTTTTGTCAAGTTTGCGAATAAATTGCAATGATTGTAATTTTTTAAATTACAACAAAACTCATTAAACTTAAAATCATTGCCACTCAAGACACACTGATTGCAATGATTCCACAACATCAGAAACAAAAAAAAAGCAAAGCGAACAATAGTTCGTTTATATTCCTTGCGTTTTAATGAATTTTCTGCCTTTACTACGAATTTATATTCTTAAAGTGAAATCAGTTGTATTATCAGCATCATCATCATCCTCACCATCATCATCATCGGCATCTTTAAGAATTCGTATCTGCCATCTGCACAGCTTGCGCTTAACGTATTTGACTTTACTGCATTGTCTGTCTCCATCCTGGCTCGCATCTTCACCTGTAGTCGTGCACTTTCACTTTATATCTATCCATAATATATATGCCTGCAGCAACTACACCTTCTGTGTACTGCTTTTCACAACTTTATAATTTTCTTTAAATACTCGTAGCTTGTGCATTTTTTGTATCTTTAATAAAGGGTACTTTTTTTCAAAGCTTCACAGCTTTAATTTAAATAAGTCGAGAAAAGTTTTCTAAATTCAATGTTGTTTACGATCTCAAATGGCGCAATGTTGAACGCACCTTCCGCAGCCATTACTGTCATATTTCACTAGTAACTCTTTGACAGTTGTGTTTTTAGCGTTCAATCCCCGCAAAATATTGATAGCAAATTAGGTGAAATATCATTTGAAATTACTCATTTTTTACTACAAATTTTTTCATTTTGTGTTTACAATATACTAAAGTTTTTAAACTTTTCGCTTTTACCACTCTACTCCTGATAAAATGTAAAACCCCTTGTAAATACGAAGCCACTATCAGCTGTAAAATGATTTGCTAAATCAGCTGGTTAATAAAACAGTTTTGCCAACTCAAAGTTATGAATGTCTAAGAAAAAACTACCCTCTTTTGCTAAAAATTATTGGAATTTTCTTGCAACTTTGTTGCAACTAAATATAAAATTCTCGTAATTTTCTTGCCTTTATTTTTTATAGTTGTTTGAGAATGGTCTGTTTGGTTTAAATTTTAGCGCTGCACTTCTGGTTATTTTTTTAGTATTCTTTTTAAAAAAAAAAGTAATGAATAATTTGTTCCTCAAGTTTGAGTTCACTTTGGAATTATTAAAAAATATATTTCTTCTTTTTTTTATTAAAAACTCAATCATAAATTTATTTATTTAAAAAAAAAATCATATTTTGCAAAAAACTTTTTCTTGCAATTAGGAAAATTTTTTGGTTAACCGAAAATTTTCAATTTACAAAGCAACAACAATAAAATAATTGAATAAACAAAATTAAAGTTAAATCAGTTAGTGTAGGTTTTGTGTGCAAGACTGCTTCCAAGACACATTTCCCTGCGTTTTACTTGTCGTCTATGTTCTCGTTAGTAAACAACTTATTTTCCCTAATTTTAATTGAAAAACTCAAAGCTAAGTTTTGAAAAGTTTTATTATATTTTTTGTAATTTAAAATCGTTAAAATATCAAATTAGCTGAAGCAACCAGTGTTTTTATTAAAATTTTAAGTAATTTACTCATCTAAAAAAGTATTGCCGGGTTATTACTCTCTCCTCTCACTGCATATGAAATTAAATTTTTCTTTCTCATGTCTTACTTCCTGTCGATGATTATTGCTATTTTGACTGAAACTTTTTATAAGTTGCTCTTTTACAGTGTTATTAATTTTTTATTTGCATTTATTTTGAAGTATAAAAAACTAAACAAAATTTAGCAGTTTGTGGAATATCCGAAATGAAAGAAGAAAAGGGGAAACAAAACAATACTTAAACGAGAACGTCAATAAAAAGTGCAATGCAAATTTTACTTGCGAGTGATAGAAGTATTGTGTTTGGAAAACTATTTGCCTTTTGCTTTCGTATAACGATAACGTTTTTAAAACATGCAAATATTTTGTATTGCGGAAGTCACTGTAAGCTGGTTCTTTTTGTTACAAAAACTTGTGAAAACGACTCGAAAAACTCATTACTATTAAAAGTTGTAGCGAAATTATCTAGGCGCACGGCAGTGCGCCAGGCCAAGTTCGGCCACACAGTGTGTATATTTACACGAAACCATTCGAGCTGTTTTTACCCCCTCATAACTTTGCTCCTCTAGATTATAATAGAATGAAACTTGAAACATAAGGTCTCCCCACAGAGATGACCTTACAGGTTAAATTTGAAAGTTCTACCATAAAAGCTTCCCGATATATTAAGGTGTGAAAAGTCCATATTTTAGTACATATTCACTGACTCACTGACTCATCAATATTATTGGGCACTTCCAGTAAAGCTAGAGAGCTGAAACTTGGTATACAGGTAGGTCTTGGTGAGAAAATAACCAGAAAAATCTGAAAACGGGCACTTTCAACCCGGAGGGACTAGGGTTTCCCTTCTATGTATGGGGCACTTCCAGTATAGCTAGAAAGCTGAAATGATGAGAAATTACCGAAAATGATTTTTTAACGGGCACTTTTCACCTGGGGGGACTAGGGTTCCCTTCTTTGTATGGGACACTTCTAGTTGAGCTAGAAAGCTGAAATTTCGTACACAGGTAGGTCCTGATGAGAAATTAACAAAAATAATTTTTAAACGGGCACTTTTCACCTGGGGGGACTAGGGTTCCCTTATCTGTATGGGGCACTGCTGGTAGCTAGAAAGCTGAAATTTGGTACACAGGTAGGTCCTGATAAGAAATTAACGAAAATGATTTTTAAACCGGCACTTTTCATCTGGTGCGCCTATGGTGCTCCTTCTTTGTATAGGGCACTTCTAGTATAGCTAGAAAGCTGAAATTTTCTACACGGGTAGGCCCAGATAAACAATACACATAAATATTTATACAAAAACAACTTAGAAAAAAGGAGTGAGATCCGCACAAAAACATAAATATGAAAATAAGGCCAAGTTCCTATCCAAAAAATTTCGGCCGTAAAAAGTACTGAAATCAAAAGTTCTGAGATCAAAATAAGGACCAAGTTCTTGATAGGTACAATTCCATCTCATTTCTAGGCAACCTGTAAGCTTGGCAAAATTTTTTGGCCTTTATAATATGGGAAATAATTCTTGGAAAAATTTTTCCAAGCTTGCAGGTTGCCTAGAAATGAGATGGAATTGTACCTATCAAGAACTTGGTCCTTATTTTGATCTCAGAACTTTTTACGGCCGAAATTTTTTGGATAGGAACTTGGCCTTATTTTCACATTTATTTTTTTGTGCGGATTTAGTTTTTGGCAAATACTTTGCATTTTCTTTGTACTTGTTAATACTAAATCCTTCTGAGCTACTCGTGACCCTCTAGTTATAATCAAAATATGATCCTACTGAATTATAATAAAATTTTTTCAAATTAAATAAGTCATACAGGAATTGTTTTTACGCCCATATGTAAACTTTAAATACACACAATCCTATTTATATTAAATGTGGTGTTTAATCGATTATTTTTAAATCGATTAATTGTTAATCGAATAACCGATTAATTTTTCTTTTTTCGAATAGATTTTTGCTTTTTTATAAAATTAATTAGATGACCCGGCAAACGTTGTTTTGCCATACAAAATATTTCTAGTGCATATTTTGGGTGTTATATAAAGAAAAAGCGTATGTATTGTAAGTGTGTGACGATGACCGCCGATGAAAAAAATACCAAAAAAATAATTTTGTTCTGTTTGAAATACGAACGAAGACGATTCTCATGCATGAGGCGGACATAGCGCCATCTGTTGGGTTAATAGTTTAGTAAATACAGGAATTGTCCCCTCCCTCTTGCCCCTAGCGATTTCAAATATACCTTAGGACCTCATACCTACCAAATATGCATAAAAAATTTCATTAAAATCGGTCGAGCCGTTTCGGAGGCGTTCGATAACAAACATCGTGGCACAAGAATTTTATATATTAGATATAAATCATTCTTGGGACTAGTACCTTCAGAACACACAGTTAATCAGAAATGAAAAAAATTTACAATTAATATTATAATTGAATCAATTACTCATGTTGTCACAAATACAATTTTTTAACAATTTTACAAATTCAATATTTAAAATTTAGACAATTTTCATCGTTCATAGAAAAAATTATTTTGAAAATGTTTTCAATAAATAAAATCAAAAGCATTTTCAATTAATTTCGTAATCATGTGATCAAAAAAATTTGTTCTAATAAATTTTATAGAGAGTAATTGAAAATTTGAATTATAATGATTGAATATTATATTATTGTTGTGTTGAAAAATACTAAAACTGCACAACAGAATGTAAAATTTATGTGCAATTCCTGTTTCGAAAAGTTATTATGGCTGCAAGCATGAATTGGGATAAACTCTTCTTCAGTTGTAATAATATTTGTCGAGCAGCTGTTTCCTCTCTGACAGAGCAGTACGAAGAACGCTACATTAGAATTTGACGAAACCAAGTACAGATTCATATTCTTTGGCCTAAATTACAAAAAGGAGCAACTTTTGATTGAACTTCTTAGCAAGTCTTGTATAATTATTATACTAATTTAACTTTTCCATCGATTTCATTTAAAGAAAATTCTGGCAGTTAATTACGAAAACACTGAGCAACTTTTCATTTTAGTTTGGGTGTGAACAAATCTACTGTTTATGTATGAGTTGTGAAAAGTTTTTATATTCTCTGTGCATACCTTCGCTTGTAGTTTGAAAAGAAGTTCACATACTGCTCTGCATCTACTAAAACTCTAAGTAAATATCCTTTATAAACTTTTATTCCCAAAAGTATTCACCTCGTATTAGTTTGGTTAGAAATCAAGAATTTGCTGTTCAAAATTAAATTTATTAAATTTATTTATTTTCATGAACTTTTAGGAAAATATAATTTTTTGATAAAATTCACAAAATTTATTGGATTAAATCAGGTTTTAATACAAATTTAATTAAGCTAAATTGGGACAGATGTGTATTTTATTTTCAGTTATTCTTTCATGTGTGAAACAAAACGTTCGATGTTGTGCAACATTGATTTATGCCTTTAAAACATTTCTAATTTCAAAACACATTTCTTCATTATTTTTTGCTAAATGTGTAAAACCATTACGAAAAGTAAAAAAAAATCACTCTGTTTAATTAGATTTCTAATATAGAAAACGTATTTTGCTTGCTCATGTGGGTTTATTTGTGTGAAAATATTCAACTCCTTAGAGTTTACTAAGGAGTGTTTAAAAAGTTTTTGTTTTATTTAATTCTGCATGTTGCATGTTTAATAAGACATTTAAAGAAACCTAAATATTTTAAATTTAAAATCTTTTAAAATGTTTCTACGCTACAAAAACAAATATTCATGCAAAATATGCTGAAATTCTTTTTTTTCACATGGAATAAAAGAAACTATAAACTTTACTTGCGTAAAATAATAACACTCTAGCGGAAATTTTTGTTTTGAAAATTCTAACTCTGACAGTTGGTTTTCCTTCTTACAATTCTTTTCGGTGTAAAACTATGAAAAAAAATATGAAGTAAAGACTAGCAAAGTTCAAATATTTATAACTTTTCTTGTAATATTTTGTGTAAATAATAAATGAATCCATATTTGCTGTACTTTGGTTTCTCTCGTTCATTGAGCAAAAAACCTTTTAGTAATCATTTTTAATAATTTAAAAAAGGAATTCATATATTTTAAGGTTACTGTTAAATAAAAGAATTAAAATAGATTTTTTTTTTTTAAAGTAAAAGAAAAATATAATTCACATTTATTTAAAACCTACCATTTTTTCTTTAAAGAAGATGAGAAAATAGTCAAACCTAAAGAGAGTAAAGCAAAATATGATGATTCATAAATGTTATGATGGAAGCCTTTATGTCATAAGATATTTAGGCGTCCAATAGATATGTGGGGTTGTAGCAAAAACTGATTTGTAGCGAAAAATTAGTGAAAAAAGGCAAAGAATTGTGTTTTCATTTTTCTTTGTAATAATTCGATTACTGCCAATACTTTTTTATTAAATTGGCTAAGTTTTTCGTTAAACTGATTAAATTGCCGAAACAACAACAGTTAGTGATCGTAGCATTTTTTTCGAATTATTCACTGTTTTCCATTTTAGATAAATATAAAAGAATGTTGGCTTCAAATCTATTTTAGTTTAAACATACTTATGTTCCTTCTCATATTCTCATATTAGATGCGTATCAGGCACAGAAAAAATAATCATAAAATGTATTTGACTCTCGTGGGTGTGTATGTTTGTTTATTTTATAGAATTTTTATGCTTTTCTTAATGCCCAAACAAACGCTTTATGTTTCCCCAAAACAATTAAATACATAATATAAAAAAATTATTCTAAAAACACTTAAAAGAAACAGCCAACCACCATTTGTTGTTGTCGTTGTGTAACAGCAAAAGTCACAAAAAAGCAATTAACACTACAAATAAGAATGCTAATAACTATAAAAAGAAACATTTTAATTCAAATTATTTCCAAAGAGTTTTCTTTGTGCGTTCTTTTTATTCAAAGACCTCACAACAGTCTTTATAGGAATAAAAACAATAAGATTTGTTGTCTTTATCAAATGTTCATTAAAACAAATCGTTTTGTAATTCTATCTGAAAGATTAGATGTTAAAGATATAAAAAAAAAATTTTCTTAAGAAAATATATAAATTGAATCATTTTAGCATTATACTGGTATTATAAATGACTTTTTTAATTGTTAATTCATAACAAAAGTATTAAAACTACAACAACAACAAAAAAGAAAACTAATAATTCATATTGCAAACATCAATTTCATTGCCAAAGAAAAAGTTGCCGATTAAATAATTTTTAGTAGCCTTTTCTTTCTTTGATTGGTTTCAGAAGAAAACATAAGAGAGAAATGGAAAACATTTAATTAACATTAAGAAGAGCACTTAAAAATATTGCTACTGATGTATGGAAGTTTTTTATGATATGATTAGTTGGCTAAATTTCTTTCATTAGCAATACTTAAAAAAGTTTCTATTCAATAGTTTGCTACAGGTTTTATGAAATATTCCATTTGTTTTACTTTTTTTAATTTTATGGGGCCTCAATTTCAATTCTATTGATAACATTGTTAAAAAATAGTGATAAAATCAATTAAACTTTTAGTTGATTCGATTAAAATATTGTGTAAAACTATTTTTTTTTAACAGCTGCTTGTGGAAATTAAAGAATAATTTTTCTTTGGAGTAGTGTTGGTGTGTACAAACAACAATTACTTATTTTTCTATTGAACAATTTTAATTTGTTTAATAGCAATGAAATATACAGAAAAAATCTTTAAAAAACGTTCCCAGTCTTAAAATAATAAAAACCTAAATTAGTTAATTGTTTCAAATAACTCATTGTCGGTTTTTTTTTCATAAATAAATAGTTAGTAACACTATTAGCCCAATAATAATCTTAGATATTCAACTAAAATGTTTGCCAAAATAAATTATGTTTTGTGAACGACTAACCAACGATATGTTCACATACACACACCATGAATAATGCTTAGATGTCATGTGAGAGCCTCACGTTTTCTGTTAATACGTATATGTAATATTTGAGTGCATGCAATAATCATACGTGCAACAATAACACTCTGACATTTGGGGGAATATCGAAAAATGTAAATAAATTTACAGTCGCACATTTTTTTTCGAAATGTCCATGGGAAATGGCGCGTGGGCCGTTTGCAAAATAATCAAAAAGTGCGCTAGCTAAGGATTCTTCATTTCTTTGAGGTCGCATTTTTTAAATATTCTGCCACTTTAAACATCTTTTCTCAATTTACTACCCCGGCTTCTTTTTTCATTAAAAGGGAAATATCCACTATTTCTGTACCATCTCTACCTCAAATTACGAGAGAGAATATTTTACTTTCAAGGTACAAATCCATTTAATAAATTTTTTTTTATGTTCCGATAATTAAAAAGTTTCCACACATTACTGCATTAATGGACATAAACTTTCTTCGTTCTGACATGTTACCTTAGTTTCGTTTTCAAGTAAACTTTTCTCTATTGATGCTTTTACACAAAACAAAAAAATAATTGTACTTAATGCATAATGAAATAAAAAAGTTGTTTTCCATCCATTTTAATTTCTAACTTTAAAATTGACGCAAATAATTTTTACAGTAAACAACTTTCTGTTTTTCTTATTAGCTCACAATAAAAACTTATTTAGATGACTTGAGATACGAAAAATAAATAAACAAACAAAGGAAAGTACTGAAATAATTAAAATAACACAAAGAAAAATATATATGAAATCTATTATTATACATTTTTAAGTAAAATTAAAAAAAAAATCAAGTTAAGTTTCGAAGATAAAAACTTTTCAGCCTGGCATCCACTGATAAATACAAATTATGCGATCAAAAAGGTAAAAGAATAAGAATAAATATTTCAAATTTATTATTTACGGCTTGTTGTATACACTGTTCATTCAATTATACAAATTAGGGGATTTTCACATAATACGTAACGCTGTAGTAGTGTTTAATTTTTTTATCTTGGGATGAAAATAATCGAAAGACGCTGGCAGTGGTGGTATTTAACAGTAGTGCGGGAATTTAAAACGCTGAAAACACCTCTCAACATTGACCCAAACATACCCCGCGGAACTGCCGGAAGACTTACTATATTTATTCTTCTACGAATCTCTTCCAAGCTACAAAGTTTCAATGGAATTAATTTCACAAAAATACAAAACATTCGTCCAGGTATGCAAAGATTCCAACATAATTGTTCTCCGGTCTAATGCAACGCCCTAAAACTTTTTCTGTTCTCGAACTATCAAATCGGAGACTTATGAGGAACACCTGTTCATAATTTTCCACCTCATCTCTGACACTGTCATGTCAGGAACGGTTTAAATATGACCTAAAACAGCCATAACTCCTCAAAAACTGTGTAACATGGAAATTTTGGTCACTGTGCCGCCTTTAAATCTATGTCCTGATGTCAGGTATCAGTACGCAAGTCCATCTTCCCTTGTTGTCAGTTGCTGTCCATCGGTCCTCCCACTTCCGCCTACACAAGTCTGTATTCGTATTGTCTGAGACGACCTCTAGCTCAGTAGGTATTATGCCGGCGAATACAAATGAGGCCTTGTCTGATACAGTTCAACCAATAACTACGAGTATGTATTTATGTGTGTACTTATGTTATATAAAAAAAGCAAAAATATATTTACATTTTAGTCCTATTGTGACGGTTTTTTTTCTATTGCCAAATTCATTCTCTGTTCATGTATTGTTTGTTATTTTATTTGGACAAAATTAACTTTACTAACAATTAGCTATTGTCTATTTATATCTGTAATGTTGTTTTAACTAAAGCATAAGCCATGGCAACTGACAATGAAAATTGCTGACTTGTTATTGTGTTTTTATATCTGTTTTTTTTTTTTTTTTTTACAAAAATTAAAAGTGTGTTGAAATAATGATACCCTCAATTTAAAAATAAATATAAAAATTTCCAAAAATATCAAACAATATTTTATGTCACCATTTAAATTGTTTACAAAGAAGCTTAACTAGTGGCCTGTCTGTCACTTAGGCCACCAAAAAGTATTTGTTTTCAAAAAATTTATAAATAATTTTTACAAGCTAAGAAGTAGCAAAGATAAATTAAATTGATATGATACTGCGATATATATTATGCTTCACTTAAGTGGGCGTGGGACTACTTGCCACATGCACTTCTATTTTGAGTTTTCTACATGATGTTTTCAAACCAGCATTGATTTGTTTTAACTTTGGTTACCTACTGATATTTATATGAAAAATCATATTTAAACCATCGGCATTAGTTAACTATAGATTGTGAATTTGGTTGTCTTAATCTGAACATGTTATTAACTCATATATTTAATATCTCTATAATTAATAGGCAAAAGAATTGTTTTTGATGGACTTTATGGCCATATTTTTTAAACGATTTTGACAAAACTTTTACCAAATTAAAAATATTTATAAACAGATGTGAACGATATATTTGCGATTATTGCAGGTTTAGTATATTGGAAGCATCAAGCGTTTAAAGTTGCTACTAATACATGTATACAAGTAATATATGTACTCGTATGTATGGCATGTAAGTTAAAAAAACAATCAATAAAACATATGAACATGTTTTTAACTCATACAAGGTAACAACAATAATGTTTGCATGTGGGAGAATTGTTGGAATGTTTAAGGAACAGAAGAGAAGAGAGATCAGTAAATTAATTTATTTTTAATATAAGCGAATTTATGCAAATTTACCCTTAAATACTTGTAGTTGTTGTTGTTGAATGACTTTATTTTAAGAGATTTTTTTAATGATAATCTAATATATAAAATTCTCGTGTCACGATGTTTATCGAACTCCTCCGAAACGGCTCGACCGATTTTAATGAAATTTTTTATGCATATTTGGTAGGTATGAGATTAGGTTCTAAAGTATATTTTTAATCGCTTGGGTCATGAGGAGAGGAGGGAGGGTGCAATTTCTGTATTTACTAAACAATTAACCCAAGAGATAACGCTATGTCCACCTCATAATTATTTTTGTTGTTGAATGACAGATGGCGCCTCATGCAGGAGAATCGTCGTCGTTCGTATTTCAAACAGAAGAAAATTATTGTTTGGTATTTTTTTCATCGGCGGTCATCGTCACACACTTAACACATTCGCTATTTTTTATATAACACCCAAAATATGCACTAGAAATATTTTGTGTGGCAAAAAACCGTTTGCCGGGTAATCTAGTTTCCCTATAAACATTAAAATAAAAATTATTTACATCTAGAATACGGTCAATTAAGTCGACCGATGGTTTTACTAATTAATTATTAAGGTATGAAGTAAAGAAAATGCATTTTGAGTTTTTGCTTGGGTTTATCTAAAATTGTTTAAACGACTTCAAAAAAAGAAGGATGTTATCAATTCGATTGTATTTTTTTGAAATTTCGAACCTCCACATCGTTGGCTGCCGTCAGTTCTGGTAGTTAGCAAAAATAGCGTGGTAAACCAGAGGTTGTTGGTTCGATTCTGGCCAAAGACGCTGGCGGTTTTCTGAAGACAAGATAATTGCTCGTCGGGGTGTGTTTGTAAAAAAAAAATAAAATTTTTGAACCAAATTAAAAATTATTTTTTTTTTGTTTGTAAGCATTGAGTCCTATAATATTTTTTTTTTTTTTTTTATATTGAGGGAAAGTTCTTCCCATAAAGTATTTATTATCAATAAACTCCTCTATTTAAGTATTTTTTTTTTTTTTTTATTTATTTGAACAAAAAATAGGAGCAACCCAGCAGCTGTTTGTCGTTGTTGTGCTTCCTGCTGCGTAAAGAGCTTCGATCATGCATGATTTTTGTTCGCGATGTCCCACTTTGGAGCTCTTGTTTTCTACATAAAGGAGCGCTTTTTTCACATCATCCAAAATGCGCTAAAATCATGTTTGAATGATCTGAATTATGCCTTCGATTTACTGTGTATTCTACTAACATACATAATTCATCTGTAGGAAAATACTCAAGTTTAAATAAATAAGAGAGAGAGAGAGGCAGAGAGCATCTAAATAAAATTTTATATTAAAGTCGCTGTTTACTTTTTTTTTCTTGTTAACTAAATATCAATAGCCTTCCAACTTCAACGTGCTTAATCGGATTTAATCTGGTTAAAATGTAGTTTGGTCCCATATATATGTTTTAAAGTTGTTGATGTTCAAATAGTATCTCCATATATTGACCGATTTTTCCAAATTTTCATATATTTTATGTGATTTTTCGACCTTTTTTATATAACTATATTGTTGTTTTTAAGAAATTAATTCTAGACAGGCTTCCAGGGTCATGTGAAAGAATTTAAAGGCAAATAAAATACAATTTTATTTCATTTATTTATCCGACGTTTCGTTGGTATTTTGCAACATCTTCAGGGATAATAATTTTATTCAAGTCTGGTAACATTAATAATAAATGAGAGAAAACAATTATTAGTTTTAGTGTAATGACAACAATCATACTAAAATAATTAATATTCAAACCTCAATTTAAATATTTTATTTTTTAATTTAATTTGCACTTAAATTTTGGAAATATTAAAATGCGTAAAATGACGGCATACGACATGAAACTCTAAATAAATAATAAAAATAATTGAAAAAATAATTAAAATAAATAAAATATCACAGAAAATATGTTGGTTTTTTAATATTAATTTTTAATATTATTAAAATTTCTATCACAGAAAATTGATCTTAATATTCAAATATCAGTTAGAGTTACACTAAAAAAAATTTATTTTTTTTTTAACTAATATAATATTGTAAATAGCATTGGTGTTGTCTTTGTCTGTCTTACTATTCATTGTTATGTTCATCCTTTTCTGTATATTTAAACTTTCTAGAGTATATCTTTTGTTGTGTTTTCTTTCTTTATGTAGAATTGTTGCATTTTTCAGTTCAGCTGTGTAAGACAGAAATTTTCTCTTTGTGCAATTTGGTCCCATTGTTAGTAAAATCGTTACAATCTGTCTCACCCTTCCTCTATTAAAATCTTGATTATACCGTTTTTCAATATTTTCCTTTTTTATCTGCAGTCTTTTATGTATAATTGTGTGGATTTTTTAATCGATTCAATTAGCTTTTGCCAGAATTAGTTTTCTTTCGGTTGTTATCAATACTTTAAGTATATCACTACTGCGTCCAATCGTTATCACTTTCTCCATAAGTAATAAATAATTTTCAATTGAAAATTACGGATATTTATAAGACCTTAATAATTAACTTCAAAGATATAACAAAGATTACAAGATCTAACTATTTAATTTTTGAAGACGAGAAACAAGGCGAGTTCACTTCACAGTTGGTGTTACTTCGACAACAAAGAGAACATTATCCTAAGGGTGTTTTTTATAGAGTGTCATAACTTTGAGTTGGCATCACTGCTATATTTAAGCACCCATTTTACAGCTGATATTTGCGTTTTGTTTAGTTTGCTTTGAAATTTCATTATGAATCGCCTTACTCCAGAGCAACGTTGTTGAAATTTTTAATCAAATTAATTGTTTTATTCGTCAAACTCATCGTGCAGCAGGCGCTACAATTAATTTACTCAAAGAAACTTTTGATGAAAAAATAATTGCACGTAATGGCCCAATTAATTAGCCACCACAAACAATGGAGCACCTGGAAATCAACATTCGAAGAGTTATCGGCGAAATACGGCCGCAAATGGTGCGAAAAGTTGTCGAAAATTTGTGTGTTGGCGGCCACATGGCAGAAATCATATTTAAACATTAATTTGATAAAATTTTCTTTCCAGTAAAGACGGTTTTATTGATTTTAAAAATATATTTCCTTGTTTTATTATGATTTAAACTTGTGTCACTCTATCAAAAACACCCTTTACAATAGCAGCTCCTATGCGTTATGCAAGAAAAACGTAGATTAGCTGTGTTAATAACAGCCCCTGTTAAGTGAATTCACCTTGAGCAGAAACAAAATGCGTATGAGCGATATTTCTTAAGTATCTCAAAAAATATTACTTATACGCAAGTTGTAAAGGTGGTTTGCAATTTAGCCAGGAACTAGAAAAACTTAAGCTGACTTGGTTTGCATATATATACACATGAAGCTGCAACATGAAAATATTAAATACATTCCCAATTTGTCATAATTTTAGCTCAATTTGCAAATGATTTTAACAGACATTGTGTTTTCATATGCATTGAATTAAATTCAAAAATAATCTTCCAATTAATAATAAAAAATTGGAAATTAAAGATTACGCCACTTGCCACTTTTTTGCTACTGTCACTAGCACTAAACAAAATAACTTAGTTCGAATATGCTGTTAAATAAAGGCATTGTAATACTCGTATTCTACACTGCTCATATGGAAAGACTTGAGCTGTTTTAAAACAAACAATTTATGTAGTTTCTTTTCTAAAGAAGACTCATAAAAGCTTAATAACGCGTACATAAGTAGGTACTATATGAATTTTATGAAAAAAAAATAATGGTATATAAAATATGTTAACATGAATTTGAGCAAATTTAATGGTTAATAAAATTTGATTGTATATGATTTTCTTTCTCTTTGGTTATTGTTCTGTATAAATGAAACAGAAATTAATCATAATTTGTTTGAAAATGGATTAAATTTAAATTATGATATATTCGTTTTATTGTGTTTTATAAACAGAAATGAAAAAGAAGATAAATTATGGTTCTTTTTTCAAAACAATAAAATGAAAATTATGTTATTGAACAACGACAAATAATTCTCTTGAATGTCTCGTAAAGAACTTAATATAAAGTCTTGTTAAATCTGATTTATTTATGATTTTTGGGAATACACACCAATCATGAAAATAAAATTGAATTATAAATTTTATTAAGCCAAATAGAAAAACAAGAAAGGATGTTCACAAAAATAAATTGAAATCTATGCAATTTGCAATTACAAGCAATATTTGTAATTTTAATTACGTCATCAGAAGAACACATGTCGCACACGTCAAAGTTCTTCATACGTTTTTCTTTTCAAGTCATTTGTTTACTGAAGCGGTTTTGGAAAAACTAATTAAATTTATTCAAGCATGTCGAGTGTTTTTTTGCACAAACACAATTCAGACAAATTTACAAACCTATAAAAATTTATATGTATGTATTAGAGTGGTTTTGGTTAAACTGATTTCAACCATCAACCATCGTATTTGTAAAAATGAAATTAAAAAAAAGCAGTAACTGAGAACCACAATTGGAAAACCTAAATTGTCTATTGGAAGATTAAAATAATTATAAACAATTCTGTTTGGTATTTTCTTTCTTTCTTTATACATATGTATGTTTTTAGAGATTTTATTTACAAGATAAGACACGTTGAAATGTCCTTAACTTAGGACGTGCCTTCTATTATAGCTGTAAAATCTATAAATAGGTAAAGGCAAAAAGCACTAAATATAATAAAATATTGGTTTACTATCAATGAGCGTGATGATTGTGTTTACCACGAAACATAAATATTCGTTGGCCTTAGAAATAGTCTGCCTAAACATAGTTTACTTAGTTATGCAGATCAACTGTTTTTAAAATGGTAAAAAGTATATGCAAAAGGTTTTCTTAAGTAAATGCATACATACATGCGTACGCATGTATTTAGTGAAACAAAAAGTAGTAATCATATATTGAGAATGACTTCGTCACCACTTCCGTAGTAGCAACCAGACAGATTATTAATGAAAATAAAAACTTTTAAAAAGTTGTTAATATTCTTCACTCGTAGTTGTGATTTAAAAATTTGCACATCTTGAAATGTTCTCTAAATCTACGATGACCATATTTTCACATATAAAATGTAAATAAATGTATGAATTCACGATAAAGAAAACCTGATACATTTTTTAAGGTTTTGTAAAACTAAAACTTTAATTTTCTCAAAAAATACTCCAAAATCATTTCCAGAAATTCCAAAAAATAGGAACATAATCTATCTGCTTAGAAATCCTTCATGCATAAGTCAATTTAAAGTTACAAAATATAACAAAATTATACCATAAATCAATTTGGTATTAAATGTTTATTATCAGTATATTTTTATTAATCTCGTGCTACATTTGCCAAGTTTCTAAAATCATTTCCTTTTCCCAAGGCAACCAAATCATTAACATCCATTGTTCGGCTTTAATGCAAATGAACAAGAGTTTAGAAAAAAATAATTTTTTTTTCGAAAAGGATAAAGTAATTTTTTATAAAAACTTTTTTCTTTACTGTGCAACAACATTAATGGTCTCTTGTAAACATCTTTATTGTCCATGTATCAGTTTTAAAGAGTTGTTGTTTATAAAATAAACAACATGTTTTTATCTGCGCCTTTTTCATGTGATAGTTTTTCTTGAATATGCCGAGAACAACCAGACAAACAACATTATAAAATCATTATAACTTGCTTGTTGTTGGCTGAGCAGTAAAAACAAGCAAAAAACCCATTGGTAAATAAGACGAAGTACAGAGATAATAGTCAATGATTGTATTTATGATATGATGGAGTATGATCGAATATATGACGTGTAATAATTACTAACCTTTATAATTTTTTCTACGACTACTGACTATACCAAAAAATGTTATTGGTTCTTATTTGCGATAGTAAAAACTAAATAAAAATACTATAGTAATATTGTTCTTTGTAAAAAAAATAAAAATGTATACTCCATAAGATATTTCGCATTACAAAATTTCTTCTGTTTTCAATATTTAGTTTAAATATTATCTAACATTGCAAAAATGTGAAAAAAAACTATGGCTGCCTTTCTAAGCGTCTTTATGCAACGGCAAAGCATTGTTTAAATCACACCATTTTATTTTACAGCTGAAGTGGTTAGCAAACAATTACTTGGGGCCTGGGTTCAAACCCTGGCCAGAGCTAGTCAACAACATCATTAATTTCTCTAATGTACATTATTTAGACATTGTATTAATTGTTGTCGGACTATTTAAGTGATGAAGGCATAGCAGTGGTCACTGAAAACTGTTCCGACAGCGATTGATGCTGTACACAACATCGCCCTCCTTCGTCGGTTAGCAGAAACATGGGCGAACTAAAACAATTTAAAAAAAATGTCTGCTAATACAGCTTAACAAATTTAATGCGTCTGCTTAACACCGCAGGCGCCTCAATACTGCTATAAAAATTAACAGAACGCGCAAAGGAGAGTTGCAAAAGAATTAAGCCTTCTAAAATTTCACCATCTATCTTCTCTACCCTATCCCTCTCCCGGAGTTCCGGCACAATGCACTGCATACGTAGACGTCATCCCTGAGTGCTGGTCCTAGTTAAACAAAATGTATTATCATTGTAAACTTTGCCACTCTGTTGACGTTTAGAAACACTTCTTTGCTTTGCATAATAAAAATTACGATGGCACCGAGCCATCTTGATTTATACAATGTCAAACACTCCAGGAGCAACATTATTAATGGGTTTTTTCTTTTAAAACGAAATCACCTTGCACCTATTTCTTTCTACCATTGTTGTTTATAAAAAGCATACACAATTTTTATAGTTGCGTTGATTTGTATATAAGATGCGAAACAGATGAGTTTAAGAATGCCTTAGTTTGTCAGAGTTCACACAGTTTCGTTTGGGAATATGTAACATTGTTGCACTAAAGCAACATGCGTTTAGGAAGGCAGCCTATATTAAATATTATCCTTTTTCCTTCCAGTACTAAAAAAGGTAAAACCGTTTAAGTTTGAACATGTAAAACGTTGCGATTTGAATGATCGTAATGACATGCATTTCGATTGTTTTTATTTTGAAGTCTTCAGATTCCGTTTGTTTTGTATTTCGATTTTTATAGTCAAATAATTTTTAAAATTTTATTTATTTGTTGCGGGTTAGCAATATCTAGATATATATTTCATCAGTAGATGTTTTACCCTTTATGTTTAAAAAATTCCAAAGCTTTGTAATTCACATAAATATGCTTGTGAGTTTTTGTATAAATAGATGAGCTTTGGAATTTTTTAAACATAAAGGGTAAAACATCTACTGATGAATTGGTATAGCTACCAACGAAATATATATCTAGATATTGCTAACCCGCAACAAATAAATAAAATTTTAAAAATAAATACTTGAGTACATGCTCAAATAAATGTAAAATTTTGTCAAATAATGTTTTTACCTTTGTTTTTTTTTTTCTTTATAGTGAAGCTCATATTAGACAAACATACTCAAACTTTCTGCCCGAGTAATTATTTGTGATTCTCCTAAAATTATACAGGGCTATTTAGTGAAAATGAAACACTTATAAAAAGTATTTGTTTATTCTATATTGAAGTTCTAAAGTGATCGGATATATATTCTGCGAACTAGCCGAGATTTTTTTACAATATAAATTGGCAAGAGATACAAATATATAAAAAAACATTTGTAATTTCTTTATTAACAAACTTTCATTTTATCGATTTATTACTTAATGTTTTGTCTACAGTTTTCCTTGTATGGTCAGTTGTAATGAAATTTTACGTTGGACATTACATATCTTAATACAAAGTTGTGCAAATGGTCTTGCAAAAGTGCAACTGAGAAGTTATGTAGCAACAGAACACACAGAGTTGCCGTTAGATTTAATGAAAAAAAAACTGCAATAACTGTAAATGTAAGCCAAACTGCTGCTCATTATTGCTAATATCAGCTATTGTGTAACGCTTATTTTTACCACTGGGAAGTGAAGCTTGTACGTTAATAAAATTACTACATGTTTATGTGTTTTTGTCTGATAATAACTAAATGCATTTGTATGTATGTACGTATGTATGCATTTGTTAGGCCATGCAATTATGTGCATATGCAAGATATGAGTGGTAATGTGTACATTAGAATGCGTGCCCTTTAGCTATGAAATTCATTAGTTCAGTTTAGCGTAACACATTACGAAAAGTTTCCATGTTTTCTTTTTGCATATTCCTTCCTTTAACTAAACACTTGAAAAACTTTTTACTACACTTCTTTTCCAAGGATCATATAAACATTTCAAGGCTAGATTTGGCAATTCAGAATAAGAAAGAAAAAACTAAATCAAATTTATTGTTAAAAAGCTGTTTTTTTTCTAGCACCGAGATTAAGTTTAAAATGTTTTTCATCTTATTTAATATTTTCTTAAAAATTTGAAGGGCTTTCTTAAGTCATTAGTACTTTGCTCTCCTGCTTAGCTTTGCAGCACTTCGGAAATCAATTATGACGAAGTAGAAAACCACTGTAAACCCTTTTTGTTTTTCTTTTTTAATTGAAGTTTGAATTTTAAAGGTTTCTAACTTTAACAAAAACTATTAAAAATTTATTAAAAATATTTCTTTGACAATCGCCAAGTTAAATTTAACTTTAATGGTTTTGCTCTGACGACAAAACATTTGTTAGAAAATTTAGGGAAAAAAATTATTTGTAATGAAATATTAATGAAGAAAAAAACAACAAATCATACGTCACCATGATTTTAATATACGAATATTTTCTTATTAATTTATAATTATTATAATGGCATACTTTTCTCCCTCTCTTTCTCTATTTATAGATAACGACATACTTTAATGAAACATCATGGATTAATCCTTCTGAAACTGATACCATAGTGGGTGAGGATCCCGAAGTGGAGTCACTTTTATCATTAATTGTTGTTGGTAAAGTAAATGTCGTTGAATGTTTCTATCTTTTCCAAAAAAAAAAAAAAAATATACAAAAACCAAACAAATTCTTTATTTAGCCCACACAGAAAAACACACACAGTCACATAAAATTCTGTTTTAAGCACATGCAGATACACATACACACACACTCAGATTCTCATATACGAGTATATAATCCTGCCCTTAAACTATTTAAAAGCATCTTCTATCCTAGCATGTGTACCATTTTGCATGTTACATTTTGAAAAGAATGAAATTTAGATTCTCTGCAAAGTGTTGCATCCAAATGGAAAATTCTACGTGTCCTTGAAAATGTTTTTGAATTTAACATGAATTGTGTCACAACGAACTCGCACACTCAGCCACCCAAATTATTCAATCAATCATTCACTCCTACACTGTCTGACTCATTGGCTGAATATTCATTTATTTCGGAATGTGTGTCTGTCTGTTTGTTTTTTGGTCAGTATGTAACTGTCTGTTGTATCGCTAAATGTTCTGTGATTAAAATTATTTTTTTTTTTTTTTTTGGTTTTTTAATCAAAAATTAGTTTTTCCTTTTTCCCCTATTCCCTTATTTCATGTTCTATTATGGTGTTTTTTCTATTTCTATTCTATTTTCCAGGCGTTTTTCTTTCTGTGCTAATATTTTTGTCAATTGCCGGAAATATACTTGTCTGTCTTGCAATTTATACAGAACGCAGTTTGCGCCGTATTGGGAATTTATTTTTAGCGTCATTAGCAATTGCAGATTTATTTGTGGCGTCACTGGTGATGACATTCGCTGGAGTTAATGATTTGTTGGGTAAGTGATTCTTATAAACATTTTCTTTTTACAAATTTCTCATTTTATATCCGCAATTTACGTTTATTTTTTATATTTTTACTATCGTTTTGAATTAAAAAACAAATATTTTGCTTGAGATTATCTCATAAATAATAGAAAATAAAACGTACTTGTATTTTGCAATTTTTGCTGGTTGTTGCTTCGATTTTTCGTACGTGGTTAATTTTCTATTAAGTTATTGTCAAACCAACAAATTACTGTTTGTTGCAACACGCAAATATTGCACCAAAAAATACTTTCATCAAATTGAACGGACAAAATTTAATTGTTAATAGCGTTGTCAATATAAAGAATATAAAAAAAAACTACGGGTAGAACTCCGGGAGTGCCGACAGAAGTGAAAACGTTTTGTGATTACAACAATACACGTGCTATTGCCAAAAAAATTATGCGTAGATATATACAATTATATAAATACATGCAACAAATTTAACCACTTATCAAGGCGTATGCAACAGGTGAGCTTACTAGCACAGCTGACTGGCCTCGCTTTATAGCAAATTTTTATACAAACTGATATAGTTTGAAGAGAGTGCATAAAAAATGGTTACAGTTTGGTACCCATACGCAAGAAAATGTTTTAAATTTGTTTGTGTATTTTGATATGAAGCGAGTGCTTTATACCAACCCAACAAAATATATGTTTTTTGGATTTTTGTACTTGTTGTCGAACTGCGCATACCTGTTATACTACGTTCACACGGAACATGCTTCGCTCTCTATTCATGCTTCACACCCCAATCATGAGCGAAGCAACTTACTTCGCCATACAAAATTTTGAGAGCGAAGCATGTAGATTCATATTGAATCTACTTGTGAAGAATGAAAAATTGCTGTCTTCTCTAAATTTTATCGGAGTTTATCGGAAGTTTATCTGAACTAGCTGCAAAAAAAAAACAACAAACGAACGAACGAGAGAATTGCTTGAAATAGCCGGGTACCGGCAATTATTTTTCCCTTTTTATTCCACTCACCGCAAAGTGAAAAAAACATCTATAAACTCAAGAATTGCCCAACTAAAATCGTCGTGTGTGAACATAAAAGCGAGTTCAAAAGAGAATTCTGAAAAAGTTGGGCAATTAAAATCGTCGTGTGTGACCTAAGACTTAGTGTTACCATGTCTGGTATGTAGTTGTCTGTTAAGTGTCAAATATCCGGGCGTTACTACACCTGCAATTTGTTTGGTAGGCATTCGCACAAACAGAGATGCTACAAGTGTCAAAAAGCGTGACGGTGTCGCGAGTTCTGAGGTTTTGTCTCATCCAAAACCTTCGTACCGCGCCAATAGAAGTTTTCACTTCAATAATTGGTTGATCTTGCCCCTCCACATATTAAGATATAAGATTGTATAGGAAATCTTATGTGTGCGGTTTCCATAATACAAACAATTGGTTTGATTGGAAACTTTGTATGAAAACAACCCAGTGCTTTGTGTGATACCCATACAAAATTTTTACTCAAAACATTCGTCTGTTGTGAAAACAGCACCTTAAATCGTCATCCAATCATATGGTTTGCAAAATTTGTTAAATAGTTTGTAAACTTAAAATTTTTTTAGCTTTTAAGTCAGATTTCGATCTGATCAATAAAATATTTTTCTTTTGGTCAGTAACTGAAACGAAATGGCAAAAGAAAGGTAGTTTTTCAATATTAATGAAATACAAATTGGGTTTTATTTCATATCCTGTGCAATTGCAACACTGGATTTCAGAAAAAACATACATATTGATTTGAGGTGGCATGTCCTTTTTGCTTCTTCAAAAATTTGTTTTTTTTTCCACATAAAGTCATCAAACAACCAACAATAAAAAATTACTCCAAGTCAAATTTAAATTCTTAATTTTAAAAAATTTTACTTGCTGTTGGTATGAACTTAAAAGCTATTTTGAAACTCAAAAAATATTCGAACTTCAATTATCAATTTTACTATCTGTATATAGAAAAATATTAACCCTCTTGTTCATAACCAAAGCCTGTTCATAAAAGAAGCCTAGAGATAATTTAAAAATTGTCAAACTCAGTTTTTTTTTAAACATTAAAATGTAAATTTAAATTCATTCGCCTGCTTCTAAATCCGCTTGCCACGTACACACATCTACTCATCTTAAAAACATAAAAATAAAATTAAAAAAAAACGTATTTCAAAGCACAAAAGATGCTGAAAAAAGAATTTAAAAATAAATATGTTTAAAAATAAATATATAAATTAGTTTACTTTTTACACACTCAACACAATATAATAGACATAAGTGTTAGTAAGAAAATCCTTTTCTTATCGATTCTCGCATACACGAGATAATTTTGTATTAAAGAAAATTCTCTTATAACAGGTAAAAGATAGAAGTAGAACAAGAAGAGGAAGAAGAACAAAATCCATAAAAACCTGTTGATGAAATAAAGAAGTATAACACACTCTTACCAATCAATTACACTTAAATATACGCAGACATGAGCATGCATGCAGTTGTGTTATAATCAATACAAACATGTTTACTCTTGAGTACGTGTAGCTGCGATTTTTATTTGAGCGATCGTGTTTGTGTATATTTCTGTGTGTAATACATATTTATCCTCTACAAAACTTAACGGAAATAAGGTTTATTGATAATAACAAAAAAAAAATCGAATGAAGCATAAGCGGACAAAGATAACAAGAAAATAAATCTCAACTTTTTCTTTACAATTCTCGTGCCACAAAATTCAATTTACACAACCGAATGTATGAAACAGTGGGACAAAATGAAAATATTCGGTTGTTGACATTACCACCAATTCGTGTTATAAAATTAGCTTTAAAAAAAGGACTTGACTTTATATCATGAAACTCATTAATTCATCGAATTTTTCATCAATAAAATAAAAATTGATTCTAAAATTTGTTTGCTAACAAGTATTTTCAATGGGATATTTTACGAACTTCTAAGAAAATTTTTATTGGAACAACTTATTTGTACTATAAACTAGACTAGTGCATTGTTGCAAAAAATTAATGAATATACGTCCTGAAAGGTATTCATTGAAATTATATAAAAAAAATATTGCTTTATATGTGCAAACGTTTTAGTTTTTAATATTTGTTAATATTTATACAGGCTAAAGTTCATAAATGTTTATAATCAGAGAAATATTAGGTAGACATTGTTAACATATTTCGAGCAACAAAGTTTTAGTTTTTATTTCTTCAAAAAGCTGAGATACTTAGCGATGTATAGCTAGTCTTCGAAAATGTTGGTTTATATGCTTTCCTACTGTATTATTGTACAATATTTTTTCATTCGGTCTTAATGCTTGGGACCTACTGATATATTTTAAAAACATTTTTTTTTTTTCCGAATCACAGTTTTTTGTACAGAAAACAAAATTGTACTTGTAAAGGCCAGAGTATTTGTATATGTACGATATGCATGAGAGAAACATCAAGATACTCTGTTTGCAAGTGTGCTATGCATGTATGTGTTTGAATATATAATGTTGTCTTATATAATACTTCTTTATATTTGAGGACTAACAGTAATCAAGTTTGTAATTTATAAAAATTTGATAGTGTCTCTTATGAGAAAGAAGAACTTTTGTCAAGAAATCGTACTTGTTCCTCAAAAGCATAACAACTCAAAATTCATGAATTTTCAGTAGAGGCCAACAACTTTTTTTTAATACTACTCTTCTATCACAAAGAGAGATACAACTGTATTTTTTTGGTGAAAGAGTGGAAGAAAATGGTGTAAAATTTTTACAGTGGGTAGATATGACCACTGTGAATTGGTTTTTTGCAAAAAGTGAAAATTTGAAAATTTTGAGTTGTTACGCTTTTGAGGATGGAACTTTTAAGGTTTGAAATAAATATTTGATAGTTTTATTTGATCCTTGTGAGACATGCCTATGTGAAAGCATTTCATTGGTGCCAAATCATCAGTAGAATTTAACCACATTTTAAAAACTGTAATTCACATGCAGCTGTTGGTGTTGCTGTTGCTGTTGTATTGATTGTAATAAAAGTAAGCAGCTTTAAAACATGTTCAATTACCCGGTTTTTATTTTTGGGCACTTTACTTATAATAAACACAGACACCAGGAAACTGAAAATTGGTTATTTTAATGTTCAATACTGGCTTTGTTGAGTAAAAACTTTTTATTTGACTCTAAATAAATATATTTTGCTTCATTAAACACACAAGAAAAAATATATGTCTGTATGGATTTGTACTTAAAGTCCTTGGCAGGAGTGAAAATATAGTTGCCAAAAAAATACATCAATTTTTTTTACAGGGTAACGGATGCTACCGACGAATCCTTTGCAAAGTCTATTTTGTGTAGGCAAAACTTTGTTGGCGGTAAACGTTGAACTTATTTGTATATATTTTTTATCGTGATAACTTGATGTATCACTGAACTAAACTAAGAACAGCTGTTTTTTTTTTATTTTAGACATCTTTAAAATAAATAGGCAATAAGGTTTTTTGTGATAGACTCTATGCACAGATTATACAAACGATTTTGTGAAAAATTATACCAAAACAAAAATATATATTCACAGAATTGAAAAAAATATTGATTGTGTTGGTGGGGCCCGTAATTTGGGAGCTATAAGCGTTTAAAGTTATTATTTTATGTTTTAAATTTTATTAATTTGTTGCGGGTTAGCAATATCTAAATATATATTTCGTTGGTAGCCATACCAACTCATCAGTAGATGTTTTACCCTTTATGTTTAAAAAATTAAATAAAATGAGTTGTACTCAAGACATGCTCAAATAAATGTAAAATTTTGTTATCATTTTATTAAAAAAAAAATCTGGCTTTGCAAAGAAAGTTGCCATTTTTTTATGTTTTGATGTGAGAGAATTGTAGGATTATGAAATGAACAAAAGATAAGAGAGCCCAGTAAATAAATTTAACTCTTGGAAGGTATTTTGTTTTTGCGTTTAATGTTCTGTTATATTTTTAATAGAAGATAATTCATTAAATATTTGCGGTTGTATGACATTTTTAAGAAATTTTTTATGATAATTTCTCTATGAATATTAAAAAAATTATTTACATCTAGAATGCAGTCGGTTGTGTCGTGTCGGCTGTTGATTGTGCTGGTTTTTCGATAAAATGACTATAGATCAATTTTATAAAAAAGAATCACTGACGTTAGTCCTCCTCAGTTTGTAACAACAGCAGAATATAACAAATAAAAAAAAAACATAAATCTACCCAATGAATTTTATTTAATGTCGTCTCATCCCTGCTAATCAAATTTTTCAAATGAACATTCTTTTTTATATTTTTTTTTTTTATTTTTGTCATCTTTTTACTTTTATGGCGGTAACTTTAGATATAAAACTCAAATGAAAACAATATAAACAAACATACAAACTCACTCAAACGCAAACAAACGTGGGTGGGGGTTGACGATACTAACCAACAAACACAAACATTTTGTTTTGCAATGATCCATAAAGAGGTGGCAGGTTTTCTTAACTTCTTTTTAGACACAGAGCCTATTTCTTATACTTATGAAAGAGTTAAGAAAGTTTTTCTTCCACATATTTTATATTATTATATCAATTCTTAAAATTAGTTTATTAACTGGAAAACACTTTTTTATAGGTTATCGGACTAAAAATTAAAAAAAAATTGAATAAAGTTAAAACACCTAAAAAATAGGCTTTGAAAGTTAATTAGAACTAATAAGTTGTAAATATTTCTTAATATAAGAATGAAATCATTGACGAGAAAATCAATGACATTAATTTTGAAACAATATTTGAGTTATTTTTATGTCCTGGTCTGTATGGTAAAACTTCATGATTTTATCATTAAGTGAAACAGACTTACAGGGTGCGAGGACGAGTGAGGGTTAAAAGAAGTTGTTTGCTGGTTTACTCAACAACAATTGGTCTTGGTCATCTATTGTAAACAACGACTAGACAAGTGTTTATTTTAGACTGTCGTTTCATTGTACCGTTACTAAAATTTATATAACCAGGAAGATTTAAACAAAATGTGATATTTTTGAAGTGAAAACTTCTATTGGCGCGGTACGAAGTTTTTGGATGAGACAAAACCTCAGAACTCGCGACACCATCACGCTTGTAGCATCTCTGTTTGTGTGAATGGCTAGTCGGAGTAAAGATAACAACCTACAGATATTGGGGTTTATTACGGTTCTCGATTCGACTGCTGTAATAGATTAAAGAAAAATGTTGTGTGTTTCTTTAATCTAGTACAACAGTCGAAGTCGATACGAGAACCGTAGTTAGGCCCAGCACCTAAATTTTTTTCGCTCAAAATGAAGAGAGCGCCCTCTTGTGGGTGATGCTGCCATATATGAGAAAAATACTAATTTTTTGGTGCACGAAAGAGGGCGCACTCTTCAATTTGAGCGAAACTGATTAAGAAGAGTACACAAAGATGGCGCTCTCTTCATTTTGAGCGAAAAAAAATTTAGGTTGTTAACTTCTCGGGCGCAGTTGCATTTGCGTTTACAATAAGTGGCATGGCAAAAGTAGCAGGTATGCGCAGTTCGACAAGAAGTACAACAATCCAAAAACAACATGTGTTTTGTTGGTATAAAGCACTCGCTTCATATCAAAACACACAAACAAATTAAAAGCATTTTAATACGTATAAGTACCAAACTGTAGCCATTTTTTATGTACTCTCTTCAAACTATATCAGTTTGTATGAAAATTTGCTATAAAGCGAGCTCAGTTAGCTGTGCTAGTAAGCTCACCTGTTGCATACGCCTTGATAAGTGGTTAAATTTGTTGCATGTATTTATATAATTGTTTATATCTACGCATAATTTTTTTGGCAATAGCACGTGTATTGTTGTAATGACAAAACGTTTTAACTTCTGTCGGCACTCCCGGAGTGCTACCCGTAGTTTTTTTGTTGCTTTAAGAGCAACACGATTTTTTTTTAATTGGTATGAACATTTGTAGTTCATCCTTTGCTGCTGTTCGCTAAAGTATGAAAATGCAAAAAAATCTTATTCGTCATTCATATACGCAATTATTGTCGTCGATTTGTTCTGCCCATAATATAAAAATTTTTCAATTAAAACTCATACTCAAACAAGTGGTCATGTATTAAAAATAAAACTTTCATATTAATTTAAATGTTAACCTAGATGTGCATTCAGCTCTTATCCATTTAAATGGCCATCTATCTATGTTTTATTTTTATTAATTTGCAGATGGATCATTTGAGCTGCGAAATTTTGTTTATGTTGAAGTATGCGGTAATATTTTAATATGCGCATGAAAATGTGATCACACTAAATGTGCAACATGAGTAATCTAAGTAATATAACAGGAATAAATACAAAATCGAGTATACAATGGAAAAGCCATGAACCGACCAAAGAACCACTGGTAACCAACAATTTACATATGTCATTTACCAGCTGTCGTTTTGCAACGACATGGCATGAAAACTAATTTGTTGACAAGAATATTAAATATAAATGACACACACACACATACACACCATATATTTGTGTGAAAATGCAAATGTACAACCACACAAACAATCATGTATATATACATATATGGACTAATATTAATGTAAGTTTGTGGCTGTTCGAGTCGGGGAGGAAATAAACTTTGGTTTTAATGAAAACATATGTATGAGTGTGTGTGGTTGTGGGTGTGTATATATTTCACCATTTTTCTTGTGTATGTTAACAAATTTGTATTTATATTTGCTATAAATATCCATATTAAGTAGGAAAAGTAAAGAACAACAATTTATTTTATACAAAAGTACTTATTAGTTAGATCTCTCTTTATATTAGGGACACTGCCGTTTTGCTACAATATTCTACTGGTAATTAAACAAATTTTTTACTAAATGAAATAGACGCTGAGTTAAACACAAAACATCTGCAATAAATTTATCATTTATTTTGCAAGTCGATGTCATAAAATAATAATTTTTTATCTGCAAAAATCGTTCAATGTTATATCCTTACTGTTCATACATTTTAAAAAAATACACAAATAGTAGAAATGTGCTTGCTTCCGTTCAATTTCAGCTTTTTCATGTCTATACGAAATGCAAATATGTAGAAAATAAGTTAATATTGTAAATTTACATGTTTGTATTAATAGTTCTTCAAGTTGAAATGTGTCCTTATGTTTTTGAATTATTTTCCATCAGTAGAACTAATCATCATCATAATCATCGTCATCTTGATGATGAAAATTATGAAATTCTGAAAATGTAAACATACACCTTACGTATGTACGTAGATATATTTGCAATTTATTTGTTGCTTGTACTCACAAAACCAATTGTAAAATTGCACAGTGATGGCAATCGAATAATAAGTATTAATAAAAACTATTTTTTTTATTAAAATTAAAACTGTAAATATTTATAGATATTAGTTTTATATATCTACCATATATGTACATATACCTGGTATACTTTGCTAACCCTATTCTTGTAAAATAAAAATAGAATTTATAAGTACATATAAAGAATGCGCGATATCATATTTTTCTTCCTCGTCGTCGCAGCTGAAGACATATATTGGAATCGAAAAACTTTTTATTAAATTTAATAGTTAATTTTATTTCCAGAAAAATTAAGTTGGATTAACTTAATCATGTCAATGAACTCAATTCCGATGGAAATTGATTTCAATTCTGAAAGTTGGTCCTTTTCAAAACGTAAAACCACTGTTAGAATTCATAATGAAATTGACAATAAATTTTTCCACTAACTTTATTTGTAGAAAGTAATGAAAAACATTTATATATTTAGGAGCGTTAGTAAAATAAGCTTTAGATTTTAATAAAAAAGAGCTCAATATAAGCTTTGCTAATAAAAACAAATTAAACGAACTCCAAAACACAAACTTTATCACTGAAAAATCAAAATAAACGAAATATGAAAACTGCGAATCAAAACCAATGGAAATACAATTATGGAATTAAAAATTTCCCGATAATATCTAAAAAAAATCTATTTATTTACTGTTTATAACAGAAATAAACCAACAAAAACAAGTAAAATAAATGTATTTTATGAATTAAAATTAAAAATTTTAAATCGCTAAACCACAATTCTAAATAATTTAATTGAATCTGCTTGACCATTTTATAAACTTTTATAATCATACAATTTTAATTAAATTTAGTACGCTTAGTCAGACAAACAAAGTACCATATCTTTTATTAAATGAAAACTATTAAAACAAAGTTTTGTATAATATATTTAATACAATTTTTTGTTTTACATCTATTTTTTAGGTTATTGGATTTTTGGTGCACAATTTTGTGATACATGGGTCGCCTTTGATGTGATGTGCTCAACGGCGTCCATATTAAATTTATGTGCAATATCCTTAGACCGTTATATACACATAAAAGATCCACTGAGGTAAGTCTGCCTGTCTATCGATATGTCTGTCCCTCTGTCTGTCTGTCTGTCTGTCTGTTTGCTTGCCTGCCATAATCTCTGCATTTAAAAACATGCATGATTTTAATAAAAATTTTATATATTAAAACTCATGCAAACTAACTTTGTTGTATACAATAAACAATCTATACAATATATAATTTTAAAAACAAAAACAAAAACAATCATTAAAACTCTAAAAATATATACAATGGAAGAGTTTATACGATAATATTTTTAAAACACCGAGGAATATTAAGGACACTTTTAACGATGAGTTGAGGATGGTGACGTTGATGATAATGATGTTAGTTGATAAAATCCTGGTCATTCACTGAAACTTTGTGCTATTTTTGAACTGTTAATGTATAGGTTTTTTCTTCCCTATATGCATATCGTTCTTATTTTGTGTTAATATTTGTGTCATCTGCTTTAAGTCTTGGCATTAAATGGGTGGCGGGACTGTTGGTTATACATAAATTACTTTATATATTTCTTATACATAATATGTATAATACAATATATTATATTGTATATGTACTCGTATGAGCATTCTACGTATGTACATAAGTATATATGGAAGTGTGGCATGTTATGTATATTTTCTAAATTTGTAAACCAAATTATGAATGTAATATGTTTTCATAAATATATTAAAGTTTAGTCGTTTAGCTTAAATCGAAATTTCTATAATGCATAGTGGAAAATTTGAAAAAAATTAATTGAAATAAATTTATAAATATTCAACAACAAAACGGATTTAATTCAAGTTTATATTCACTAAATATAAAGAAATGCAAATAACTCTCTTTCTCTCTCATCAGATAAAAATGTTTAGTGTTGTATTATGCACAAGTAACAAATTATAAATAGACATGCAGGCTTAGTTTATATGTTTAACTTTATGTTGTTGTTCTTTGTGGGACACGTCTTAAAGGCTTCACTATCCTTTGCAATCGTGCGATCTGCCAAATATGAGATGTGTGCTGAAAAATTATAGTAGTGTGGAATAAAAATGCAACAGTGTGACAGATTTTTTGTTGGCAAGTCGTGTGATTTGTAAAAATTTTTGAAAATAATATATATTTTTATTTATATTATTACGAATAAACGTAATTATTATTCGAACTAATATCGATGTACCTATGAGAAGTAAAATTACTTAGGCTCAAGTTCAAATTTATTGAATTAATGAAAATTCAAAATTACCATGACGGCTGGCGCGTAGAAGCCGCAATCTGGAACACGAATTTTCAACAACTTTTTGCAGCATCTACGGCCGTATTTCGCTGATAACTCTTCGACTTTTCATTTCCAGGTGTTGAATTGTTTGTGCTTTATCGACATAGACAAGTGACTTAACATATCCCCAAAGAAAATAATCTAATGGTGTTAAAACACACGATCTTGGTGGCCAATTATTTGGGCCATTACGTGAAATTATTTTTCCAAACAAAGTTTCTTTGAATAAATCAATTGTAGCGCCCGCTGCACGATGATTTTGATGAATAGAACAATTATTTTGATTAACAATTTCAACAAATTGCACGTATTTCAAAGCAAACTTAACAAAAAGCAACTATCAGCTGGTAAATGGGTGCTAAAATAAAGCAGAGATATCAACTCAAAGTTGTGACACTCTATAAAAAACACCCATTATTTCACAGCAATTGATACAAATAATTATCAACATTAAAGTTAACAGCATTAATAATTAAGTATGACATAAAAAAGGTACATTAAACTTGTATTGCGAAATCATATTGCACCGCAACAAATTTATGTCTGCGCTTTTGTAATATGATCCGCACTCAAAATATATGAACAAATAAACTTTAATGTCAACTTGAATTGTAAGCATTTTCCCACAAGAAACAACTTAACTTGAATCGTAAGCATTTTCACACAAAGAAGCAATTTATTATATTTAGAAATTAAGAACTGTAATAAAGCCAAATTGAATTAACAACAATTAATTCAATTCTAGGCTCCAATAAAGTTAGTCGTGTTTAACTAATTAATCGTTTTTTATTCCTTAAAAGTTGAAAGTGTGAGTACACAAGCGGTCAGGCAGCAAAAGGAATTATCCTTGTTTAACTTTAATAATATGTATACACATTTACATATAAATCCATTAAGTTAAAAACAAGAGCAATCATTTTCAAAAAGAGTAATATTTTCTCTTTCTGGCCATATAATATTTTGTTTTTTGTTATGTTTCGATTGAATTAATTTTTACAAACACGCTTGCTGGTAACTCGTAGTTTTAACAGCATGTGCTACACCTTTGCCAACCATATTTGATATCAATTACAAAAAAACATAGTTGCCAAAAATGTATGATAGGCTAAAAACGGGAAAATTTCTATAAGATGCGAAAAGTGCCAAACGCGCCGTTTCAACTTTTGTTAGTTCTTTTTTAAACTCTAGCTCCAAAATAGCTAAGTTGGCATCGCTGCGTACAGAAGCAGTGAAAAAATTGTCTTATTTGAACTCTTGCACTTAAACCGTTTCTATTTATTCTCTCTCTCTCTCTCTATAACTTTTCTTTGCAAGTAACCCAAAAGCTGGAGGTCCATACCACATGATTCACGCGTTTTTACGCGTCGTACGCGGCTGTCAAAAAAGTAGAATCAGTGTAAATGTATGTGAAAAGTTACACAGCACAACGCGTAGAACGCTTGAAGGCGTACGACGCGTAAAGTAGGTTTACTTTCTACTTTTGTAAGCGTCGCTCGCGCCATGGTAAAATGACATCTGTTTTGGATAGCCAAGGTTGACAAATAATATTATACTTTCAATGTCATCGATAAATATGTTTGTTTCGTGGATTAATTTCTTCTATTTTTTGTACCAATAATAATTTTTTTTTATGAAAATATTTACACCACAGCTGATCAGAACAAAACAATTAGCGCGTAAAAAGCGTTGCATGTAATTTGAATTTAAATACGCGTATGAACGCGTAAAACGCGTGGTATGGACCTTCAGCTAAACAGTCCAACCTGGGACACAAGTGAGGGAATGAAAGTACTATTGCAAATATGGAACTTCAGACGACGAACCAAAAGTAAATACATACTTACAGATATATGATATTGTATATCTATATGTATGTACTTATTGAGATGTGTATGCAGGATAACCACATGCACACAAACTCACCTAATTGTGCATATGTCTAGTGTATGTTCGGAGAGGAAAATTGTGATATTGATCGTTTTCGAATTTTAATGAATTTTTGCAAAAAAAATATTTAAAAATTTTTGCTGAAATTTTCTTTCCGCCACATCTTTCAAAATAAATCCAAAGCTTTTTGTCAGAGTCAAATATCAAGGCAGATTGAAAGATGTTCGATACTAGATTTTTATTTATTTTAATTAAACAAATCTCTCCCTAGCCATGCTACTGTACATCTTTCTATAAGTCATAAAACCTCTTAGCCTTTCGTATCAATACCGAAAATAAATTCAAATAATGCAGTTTCTGAAGCATACACTTTCTCATCATTAAAATTGTTTAATAAACTCTGCATTAATTTTACTGGAGAAAAAAATTTAAGGTGTTACTGTTTGCTTTGTGTCATAAACTTTTAAGGATATAATGAATTTCTATTATACCATTTTTGAAGTCTTATTTAAACTAAAAGAAAACACACGCTACTAAACAAATTACAAAGAGCCTTTGACCACACTAACGCATTTTTAAATATTGTAAATAAATATTTCCATAATATCAGAGGAATATTTTAATATTTATGACTGTACCAGAAAATAGGCCAGAAAATAAAATATACATCCTTCGTATGTGCCAAAACTGAGCAAACTTTTTTAAAAAGGGAAAGATTAGTAAAAATCTACTAAAAATCAAACAAATAAATGAATAAATAATGAAAACAATAGTAAAAGTGTAAAATTGAGCAGAGAATAGTGTAGAGTAGCAGTAGTAGTAAAATTTTTATAATTTTAAGCATTAAATTGATTTAGAACCCTCTTACAAATATTTGACATATAAACACACACACACATGTACCAAAAAGGTAAAAGTAAATATAATAAAATCCATTTTATTTTCACCTGAATAAACAGAGTATTTATTTATAATTTTAATGCTGGAATTGTTGTCATAAAATCTGTGGCTATTATTTTTTTGTTCGATTGACAATCGAAACAGCAGGTGTAAAATCACAAGGTTCAACATAAATTCCCTCTAATAAAATCGCCTACATTTCGATTTCAATCAATAAAGTTTTTTTTTTAGTTGATATTAGATATTTTTAGGGCAGTAATAAAAAATCAATGCATATTTATGTATAGAAGTATGTATGTGTGTGTGTTTGTGTAACACGTCGTAAACAAAAAGGATTTCCAATTTATTTGCTTTATTTTTTATATTCTATTTAGAAGTACGAGTAGACGTAAAACTTTACACTCATTTTATTAGCAAATTTAATATTTTCTCACACTTTTGTTATTTTTGAGAAAAATAGTAAAATCGAATTTATTACTTTTAGGAACTTCTAAAACCCAATTAATTTTCAAAGTAGGAACGACAAAAAGCAGCGTACACACTTTTGAATATTCTGTGCTCTGAATTTTTTTTTTTTTTTTTTGTTAGTGATAACCGATAAAACATTGAAAAAAAACGAACAAAGCTTTGAATAAACTAAGATCAGAATTATATTGTTATTATGGATATACATAATTTTGCTTGTGTAGCTGAAAATTTTATCATTTCGGCTCAAGGCTAATGTTTTCATTAAAGTAAATTCCAAATATTTACCTAAATTCTAAAATAAACGCAATCAACTTTTGATTGTGTTTATCAAAATACTTTGTAAAAACCACATCCAAGTCGCTTAGAGTTTTAGTAATAAGCAGTCAGAAGTGGAAAATTTCAGGCTGACGAAAAATTAATTTAACATGTAAAATTGAATGAAATAAAATACAAAAAATATATACTTATCTTGAATTTTATTTCGGTTGAAAAGTTGCCTAAATTCCTGATATTCTTGCCCATTAGTATTCACCTTTAAATTTATGTATTGAATTTAAGCATTAAAAATCATTTTTATTTTGCAAAATTTGTGACCAACTAAAAAGTTATTGTGAATATTTAAAAAAAGCACAATGTTTTAAATAAAATAACTGCAACTTATCAAATTGTATGTTAGTTTAGGTTTTGAGGGCAGTCACCTCCTCCCTTGGTTTCGTTGGTTCGGTCCCTTTGTGATACCCTATAGCAGACAGGACATAGTCGACCGGTTAGTCAATCTTGTTTAGATACCCTGTCACGGAGTAAAACTATAACGATCTTGTCAAGAAATATAATATGTATACTAGACTGTCTATGGCTGGCAAAATACTAGAGCCCAAAGTACTAGTCCTTTTGCTTTTTAGTGCAGGATATTGACACAGAAGATGGAAATTATTTTCGTCTTCCGCCTCGTCAATACAACTTTTACAATAGCCACTGTAACCACATCTAATGCCACAAGTAGTTGTAATACCACGACAAATGTCACTACTTTTAGCACTACTAGTTTTACTATCAAATATTTATGTAGCACTAATATCCACCCATTTTTATCAGCAAATCGTTCCTAAGCAAAAAAAAAAAACAACAACATTTGTCAATCAAGCTGCTCAAATGTCTAATCGAAATTTAAAATTAATTTCTCAGACACATCCCGTCAAATACTGTCATTATTATCATATTTTTAATATTGAAATAAATAAAGATTTCTTTCTTTATGGCTAAACATTCTTAATGGTTGGCATAAACCAAGAAAAATTATGATAAAAGACAGAAAAGAAGAGCATTTGGCGAATGACGATTCGTTCTTCCATAATAAATGTCAAAAATGTCATCATAAAAATGATGTGTCTGCATATAAAATATGCAAAAAAAGAAATTACAAAAATTAAGCAACATGTCATAAAGGTTGTAAGAAATGACAAATATTTTAATGTGTATTAGATACATACATATGTAGTTAATTAAAATTTTGTAATTCGCATAAAAAAATTTTTATAATTAAAAATATTGAACTCATGACATCTTAGGGCAATGCTACTCTTACAATATATATTATGAAACTTAATTCGCGATCCAATCGCAGATTACGCTAAAATATGAAATCTGAATCGTGGAACGCAGGCTTTTTTTTGGTTTTCCCCCATATCTAAATACCCACACAGCACAAAAATATGTAAATACTGAACATGTAGCGAACTATCAATCCATTGAAAAGTATCACAATATATATTGTACGTGTAGCATTGCCTATAGTGTATAAGTACCAGAGTTGTCAACCGATTAAGAATAATTCGATTAATCGATCAAACAGAACGAAACTTTTGTTCGAATAATTTTAGAATGCCGATTTTCGAATAACGAATAAATCGATTAATTAATGTCAATTAATCGAACAAATTTTTCAGTTTGAAATGCATACGTAAAAATTTTTTAAATTTGTTATTTTGGATGTTTTTAGTTGTTTTCGAACTGCGCATACCTACATAGTAGTCGTGCTATGTTTTGAATGAAACGATAAAAAATTTTCAAGAATGGGGTTTTTTCCACTCTCAGGTGAATAAGTTAGAAATACACTAAATCAAAAAAATTGAGCGCGCTTTGGAACTATTTTACATAAATATTAAAATATTCTTCAAAAAGTGAAACTAAAGAATATCCAAATGAATTATACTCCACATTATTTTATGTTGAAAGTAACCACAATAATTTAGATGAAAGTAATGTTATAGAAGATGTTACTAGTAATGAAAATAACAATCTTTTATACGAATTAAATAATTATATTAAAAGTATTAAGAATTCAAAATTCAAAATATAAAAAGACTTCAGCGATATATTAGACGATATGGTATATTTGAAGAAATGTAAAAAAAGAACAAAAAAATTAGATAAACTATTTTATGCTCTTCTCACAATATCACCCTACCTCGACAATTAGCGAAAGAGTTTTTTCAAAATTTAATTTAATAACAACCAAAACCAAAAGTCGTTTAAAAGCTAAAAAATTTAGTCAACTTTTATTTGTAAAAGATTATTTCTTAAGAACAACCCAAATTGTCTGATTTAACAAAAAAAAAAAATCATTTGATATTTTTTGACTGAATGAAGAATGTGTATTTAATTAATAGTTTTATGTACATATTTTTTTGTTAATAAAAATATTAACTATTTTATTTTTAAGTTTTTTGTATGAAATGTTTATTTTTTGTCAATAAATTTTTTAAATCATCTTTTATTCGTTGTTCTCATCGATTAATCGAATATTTTTTCAGCTTTAATCGTTTGATCGAACGAACAAAAACAATTATTTGAAATATTCGAACAAAGTTGAAAGGCGAATAATTAACAACTCTAATAAGTACTGATCATCTGTATGGTAAGCAAAGACACTAATAATAAAATTAGTTTGTGTATTTACTAGCAAGAATCAAGAATTTACTACCGTAAAGTAATGTGGACGGTATGTAGTTTGTGTTGAAAAGTTGATTGCAAAAAACAGCAATATTTAAAAAAATTTTAATTTCTTAATTAAATTTTTTCGGTATTTCTTATCATCTCAGGTTTCTGCGCTTGCAAAAAAAAGAAACATTCCCAATTGACATCTTGCACTCATATCAAATATAAAAAGAGTAAAAATTATAAATATTAATAGGAAATTTCATTATTAAACTAGTTTCCAATTTGGGGATAAAACATCACCCTACAATAGGCAGAAGTAGTTAGTGCGTTGCGTACAAAGCAAACTGTGATTTAGGAGCTGCGTTCAATCCTTGGTCAGAGCAAGTCAATCAACACCAAAGCGTCATCTTTCGTCGTTTAGCAGAATCGCTTGCGAAGTAAATGAACTAATACAAATGAATGCTCACACAGCTTAAGAAATTTAAAGCGTCTAATTAACACCAGAGGCGCTGCAGAACTGATCTTAAAATTAACTAAAACGTGCAGTATCAAAGTTGTAAAAGAATAAAGCCTTTCTCACCATTTTCACGTTCTAATATTTCTACCCTACCCTTAGTTCCGGCATAATGCATGACATGAGAGGGGTCATCCCCTTAATGCTGGTCCTACAAAATAAAATTTGCAGGGAATAGAAACTATTAGTAGAATTTAATGCTAAATTTAAATAAAACATCTTCCTTCAAAATCGAAATTGCTAAAAAATGTTTTAAATTTCTTATGCTAAATTTACCACTTTAAAATTGTAGTCTTTCTATTGATTTTTTTGTTTTGTTTGATTTGCATATTAATACTCACTTGTATAAAAAACATTGCATTTAATTAACTCAAGCTATCAATTTAGTTTCACAACATTTTGTTGTTCGATTCCGCTAAAACAATTTGAATTTCATTACCATGCGCTCTGTTAAAAAATTCAACTTCTATTTAAATTCTAATATATTCCCATATCATAATATTTTTTATGAATTTGCGCCATTTGAATTTGACAAATTAAATTTATTTGCCTGTCGAACACGCTGTAACGTTTTTGTGGGGAAAAAAGAAAATAAACATTAAATTCCTTTTACCCAATTTTACCTTTTGCTTGAGCAGAATGAAAAATAAAACTAAAATGGAATAAATTAAAAACTGTTTGTTTTTCTTATAAATATTTAAACCCAAACTTTAGTGCCGGCGTAGTTGCAGAGAATTGAAAAAAGTTGAATAATCCACGGTTGTAAAACCATATAATTTGCTTTGGTCCTTTTTGAGTGCTGCTGATCTGATCCCCTGCTTTACAGTATAAAATAATTATTTTTTTGTTATTGGTCATTAAATTAAACACTCCCTTTTTTAAATTTCTTTCTTCGCTTGCTGCTTAAGGTTTTTGTATTGTGAACGTTTATATTCCGGCAAAACAAATCCTTTTTTTAATCGTCTTAACTCTCTCTCGCTGTTGAAAAATTAGGGAAGAACAAAATATGACTTTTATAAATAATTTATATAATTTTTACTGCATCAAGTTAATTTTTAATGTCGTGTAGTATGATCTCATAAAAACTGTTTCTAAATTTATGCATGTAATAAAAGTGAAAAGTGGATAAAATTAAATTTTTTTGTCAACTTAAATTAAAATATATGTCGTATTTTATTTGCTAATACTCTCTCGTTGTACATGTTGAATTTTGTTAGTTTTTATTTCATTTAATTTTTACTGATGAAATATTTTGTTTGTTGGTAAACAGCACACATGAGACTATTTTGTATCGTTTTTATTGCAGCAGTTTTTTGTCGTTTGGTTTGTTTGCTCTCTCTGTTTCTGTCACTTAAAGTGCATAATTTACACACAAAAATATATATATAAATAATTTTAACCACTCATTGCTACAGAAATTGCCGTGAATGAAAGTGAAATAGTCATGTAAGTGATTTCATAAATATGTATGACATTAAGCACATGGGTAATTCCATTATAAAAGATTCATTTAATACATTTTGCTTTTAATATCGCAGTCCGATAATACTGCAAAATATTGCAGTGAAAATTACTTCTCTATATTCTCTTTTCCTGCCTTAGAACCAATTCTACACAAGTCATTAAACCCCACGATGAACACCATCAAAAAAGTGTCGTAGTGTTACCACCACAAGTTTGCTCAAATTCCCATGAGTTGTTGTCCATGAACGTACAGATGGCCTAGACTCGTGTTGGAACGATATTAATTTGGCGACAGAAATAGTCCCAAATAGTCAACAACAACATATTGGAACACATTGCAATGCCCGAAAATCCATAGTAGCTCTTGATTTAAATGCATTGCTTTTTCGCTTTGACATATCCGACATCATTTCTGCATTAATATGGAAATTGTACAAATATCTTTTAATGATATGATTGGAGTTTGGCTGAAAAAAATTTATTTTCAAACTATTTTTTTCTTATATCTAGCTTGCTGCATCCGTATGCAGTCGGGCCTCGATTATCCGTGATAGTCAGGACCAGAAGAATTACGGATAATCGATTTTCACGGTTAATCGAATAACAATTTTGATTATACAGTTTTTTTAATATTTTTATAATTCAACAAGTGAACATTGGTGTACATACATATTTACATTAAAAAAATTAATTCAAGAAGTTTATGTACTTTTTTAAATTAAATAAGTATGTATACATTCAATTTTCTACTAAAAACATGAGGCAAAAAAGGACATTAAGTAAAAAAGAATACAATTTCTTAAAAAAAAGTCGTGTAATGTTGTTTGTCTAATATTTGGCTAATCACTTGTAAATGCTTCGTATGCAAACATGTTTATTATACATATTGTATGTATGTATGTATGTATGAATTTGGAGTTTATAAAAAAAAAATTCTGCCATCACAGATAATAGAGGTAATCACGGAAGCAAACAATTTGAAAACATTGCAAACAAAAACACAATAGACTGATCTTTGGCCATCACGGTTAATAGGGGTTACCGGTTCACCGGATCACGGATAATCGAGGCCCGACTCTGTTTGTAGCAACTTCCATCTTTTCATTATTTGCTTTGGATCCTGCGTAAAAGACGAATAAAAATATTATTATAATAAATCTTTTATTCGTGGAAAGATATGGAGGAGCAGTAAATAATGTTTTACGTCTTGTAGACAACTTTTATAGTCTTCTATTTTCGCCTAGAAATTTTTGATATTCTTCAGATGCCATGGCTTATATTTCAGTTTATTTTTTATAATTCTAGGAAGACATTTTCGAAAAAGAATCCAAGAGGTTATACTTTGTTTCTTGTGAATAATAAAATATTTGTTTTCTGTGGACTAAAAGTGAGACCACTTTTGGTAGCCCACCTACTGATGGTGTTTGCTCAACACGCAGGATGCTGTGCAATATTATACAGGTGTTTTTCTTTCTTAGTCTTAGGACTAAGAAGAATTTTCAAGCAATGTTGCTTAGAAAAGAGCACAGAATAGCTTTCTATGGAAAACATGTTTTATAGTGAGTAATAATGACTCTTTTGGTCTATAGCTTACAAAGTACGCTTCTGACCATGTGATAAATATTTAGTCTTCCTAGAGCCTAGAGTCTCTAGTTTCATCTTGGTAGAGAAAACGCAAGAATGGTGCGTATTTATCTCAAACATTTTTCCAACTACTCCACTGTACACTATTTCAGAAAATTATTGTAACTCAGTGCGAATGAGTTATACAGAAATTCAATCATTTTTCATACGTAGTGCATGACGACTTTCCGCACCCAAACAAAGCTTTTGAAAAATTTTGTAAAACTAGTGAAAGTCTTCGTAGGTACTTAGCAGACGGACGGAAAACATACGCCTTAAAAATTCACATTTAAAAATAGAAAATCTTTATCAGTTTTCCAAAGTCAACTTAATTTATTTTGTCAAATGTCCACAAATATAATAACAAGACAAATTCAGTTCACCAGCTCAGAACTAATTTAAATTACAACAAAATTAATAAAATCCTTCTAAAACTTTGTTGATTTAAAAGCTAAAATACCAAAATAAATATCATACCGAAAATAATAGGAAGAAAATGCATACAATCACGTTCTCTTTAAATCCACGGGATCAATTTATTTTAGTTGGTTGACTATAAAGCTGAATAGTTCAATTTAATTTGTCCTGAATATTATAATAATCGTATAAGAAAAATAAAATTAGAGTAATATGATATTTATTAAATTAATATCTTGTAATACATTTGGTAATTTTCACACTAAGAATTTAAATTAAATTTACGAAAAGTTTTCTATGACACACAACACTGTTCACTTTTCCTACAATTAATTTTCCATTTTGCTAATTTAAGACAGTTTTATTACAAAATATCAGTGCAAAAACTTTCTTTTGTATGGAAAATGACTGAATAATAAATGAAAATAACTACCCACACACATACGCAGGCACTTTTTCAAAATACAAATAAATTAACCAAAATAAGCAAATGAAAAAAAAACAAAACAAGAATGAAGAGAGTCATAAAATGTTACAACAACTCATAAACAAAGAAACAGAAAACGTTTGTCATGAAAAACAGAAGAAAACAAAAAAAAACATTTATTTAAATGCACACACGTTCAAGTATGTATATAAACTAACACATGTTTGCATATTGTAATCACAGTTAGTGGGAAATACACTGTGCGAAAAATTTAAAGAAACAAAAATTTATAAAATTTTTATTGGCCAAAAAAAGTTTAAATTTTTAAAATTTTAGGTTTTTATTTAAATAAAAAATTTTTCTATTGGAATGTAATTTATGGCTTGATTATGGATAGAAACCGAACTTATGTTGCGTTGCAAACCGGCAATTGAAAATTTGTCGTTGCCAGAGAAGCAACTGAACATACGAGTAGCAACTAAAACTGGTAGCTCTCCGTTGCCAGTTGCCATCCATAATCAACCCATTAAAGACCTGAAAACAAAAAATTACAAACTTGTTATATCAAAGCATTTTTAAACAGAGTTTGCAATAGAAATATTTTCACTAATTCCAGAAATCAAGGAAGTTGTTTCTAGTTTAAACTTTAAACTTTGAGAGAACCTTAGAATTTCGGAACAGTTTCGAAACATTTTAGGACTTTTGTACTATTAAATTATATAAAAATTTTTTAAGGCGACTAGTCACTAATTTTGCGGTCGGCTCCACAGTGCAAATCCGTTTATTAGTAGACCACTTCACATAACAACACAAGCAACATAATATTTCATTTACTGGTGAATGAAAAAAACACACGGTTAAATATGTTAAACGTCAAATACATACAATTGTGAAAATTTTGAATTTGTCAAGTGTCAGCACTTTTGTGTTTTACAAAAACCACAAACACACCACATACAGGGTGACTGATGGATATTTGGTAGAAAAGTACACTTTAAGAATAACATCGTAATAAGATGTTAATAAGTTTTTGAAATCAAGAGTCAAGGACAATTTAAAATTTGAATGATTTGTGATCTTCAAGTTGAGTTGTCCTTGAAAAATTAAATAAGAAATCTATCAATTAAGTTATGAATTTGTATACGAACTGAATGATGTTTTATTCAAAGAAATTTAATTATTCAGGCTTAAGTTTAAATTATTATTTGTGTTAGAAAATCAAATCTACACATTCATAATAATTTAACTGACATCACAATGTTTTTGGACTAACCTCAGTCTCATTATTCGAGTGGCTTACCGCTTAAACCTCTCTGCCAATAACGACAGTTGCAATCAACTATTTGCATGTTCTTTATCATTAATTAATGCTGCTGAGTCTCATGAAAGTTTTGTCAACAGTTTGATTCATATTAATATTCCAGACCATTTTCTTGTCTTCTTGTTCAATTGAGAAATTTGTGACAAATATATTTTGTTGTGTATTGCTAATTATTTTTTACTTTTTCTTGAGGTTTCTATTTTGTTCAAAAATTCCTACCCTTGAACGGTAGGTTTTGCTTGATCACTTAACGATTTTTCATCATTTCAAATTCAAATTTGGGTGATAATCAGATCAATTTCGATTGTGTGCCATCTTCAGAGTAAAAGAACCCCAAACGGCGAAGAATAAGAAGCTTAAAGTATTGAAATAAAAATAATAGCAAGAATATAGAAAATTCTGTGCAAAAAAATGTACCAGTTTGACAAAAAAAAAAAATTATTTAGATTTGGAAAATATCCGAATAAATTAAAACGATTATTGATTATTATGCACGTATGAAGCATTAATCAGCAGAGACCTTCCTGTAATCTTAAATATTTCATACGTGAGCAAACTTTGCAATGAATAAATGGCGCTATAAGAAAAACGTTAAAATCAATGTTTTAGTTCTTATCTTGTTCTTCAATTGTTTAACTCTTGTTCAATTAACTTGATAACATCTTGATATGTTCTGTTATTCCGGATTACCGACTCGAATCCAAATAATTTATTTTTTATTTAATTCTTCCTCTTAACGTGACTAGTATATCTTTTTTTCAATTACTCTTCTTTCTGTTCATTTTTCTTTATATACCTAATTTGGAAATATATTTCTATATATTTATATGAAAAGGACCAGCCCGTTACTTCTTTCTTTTTCAACATCTACATGTCAGCTATAGTGACTATTTACTTTCTAACTACTTCCGTTTGAAATTTAATTAAATGTCTAAGCATTTTCCTACATGTCTTATTCCATTTTATTCAACAAATATTTCCTGTTGTTTGTTTTTCTTTAGTATTTCACACACATACATACACACACAAAAACATATTTATACTCACATACACGAACATAAACACAATTACTTGAAATCTGAAAAGAGGAGGAAAACTAAATTTAACGGAAATATAATAAACTTGTAAAATTCCACTCAAAATTGATCGACATGATTGTGTTGTATAAAAGTTATTGGCAACAGACATTTTACTGTAAAGACTGAGTGAGAGTAAGTAAATAATTATTCATGTGGGAGTAATTGAGGGCAGCATCGTGTATAAAATTGCCTTGAATACAAAAATAAGTTTAATAGTGTTTAGTATTTTAAACATCAAAAATTCTATAAAAATTATTTAATGTTTCTATCTTGGAATCAAGTGAAGAAACTTTTTGTATCAACAACAAAATTAGAAGGTCCAGAGCAAATAATTTAATAATGTTGCAAGCAACATAACCAAATTATCTACACATAAGTATGAGTGTTTGCTTTTCTTAATATTCGATAAAAAAAATTTTAGCCATGTAAATTTTTGATAAAAAAAAGTCAATTTGTGCCAAAGTTGGATATTTTTTTTTTCAACACAAAATTTTGGTGACATTTTACATTTTTCCTTAATGAAAAATGACCCCAAACTAAAAATTAAAAATGGCCTCTGAGTTTTGTACTGAAAACAGCAACAAAAACTTTGGGGCCAATTTTCAGTTTTTATTTTTGAGCCATTTGTCATTTTTCAATCTGGGGTAATTTTCCATTTTATGAAAATACAAAACTTACAAGGTTCAGTGAAAAATACCCAAAATCACTAATTAAAAATCGACCCAAAATAGTAAAAGAAAATATATCCCAAAATACTATTTTTATCAAAAATTATCGTTCAATTGAAAAATGGCACCAAAATTATTTATTTATTTATTTTTTTTTTTTTGTTTTAAATGTAAATATTTTGGGACCTTTTTAATTTTTCAGTTTGGGGCTATTTTTAGTTTTTTAGTTTCGGGCCATTTTTCATTGTGGCAATTTTTCGTGAAATCCCCACCGTAACCGGTAAGTTTCACGGGTGCATTCCAACTGGAGTATTAGAGAAGTGTTGTTCGTATATTCTACTTACCTTACGATGTACTGCAAAATATTTACTAAGTACCCCTGCATATGGATATAATATTGGGTATCGTGCTACCCTCACTGCTGTCAGGATGCTGTAACTATTTATTTGTGAGGTCTCCTTCGTTATTACTCTTGGTTGTTCTGGTAGCTACCAACACATCACTGGAAGAGGTGGTCGTTAAATGACTGTTGCTTGAAAAATGCTTGTGACTGGTGGTTGAAATATGGCCAATCAATGTTAAGCGTCTTTATGCTGTTGCTAAACAACAAAAGATTCATAATCTCGATGTGAGGGAGTTCAAAGGCTTTAGCAATATGTCTTTGAGCGGTTGGAGGTTCATACACAAAAATGTTCCTTGCAAGTCACTTTGGTTAGCCTTTAGGGAGCTGCAAATGTGGTTGTCAACTCACTGGGTGTTAAGAGCACCGTCAGCGGGTTAGGCCACAAGGGAATTAATGCTATTAATCTTAAACACATCTGTATCGTTTTAGCCCCTAAAAATATCTGAAAATATCATATTGATTTTATTACAATAATTAAAATTAAAAGCTGTTTGAAATAATTAAAAAAAAATACAATTAATAAACATACATAATTAAAATTAAATTTCTGTTTCACTTTTTTGTAAAATCGTTCTTGGTGTGACGATAATAAAAAATAAGGTTATGATATATTCATTTCCTTCGATTGGCAAATATTCGCAGTATTAACATGCATACGTATGTATGTATTTTCTCTCATTTTCTTCCACCTTTTATTACCAATAAGGTGTATTATTTTATTTCATTGGTATTATATCCGTCGATGTGATTCTGCATGTGTTAAAAGTCCTTCTTACATTATTTCACTTCCGTTTCCTTTACACATCTCTTCGTGAATTTATTGTACTGTCATCCGAATTATTTCTTGTAAAATTCAATAAATAAAAAAATAAATATTTTTTTGAAATTATTGAGGACAAGTGCTTCTTAATAAGTGTCAAACATGTGCTAGTGACTTTTTTTTTTTTTTTGCAATATTTTGCTTGACAGTTTATTTTTTTTTTTTATTTCTTTAAAGTGCAAAAACGATACTCATATTTTCTTATTGACACAATACTTCTTGGAAAATTTATTTTTTTGCTTAATTTTTTTTTTTTTTTTTGAATGTTAAGCCCATATAATATTTTTGTATTTTTTACTTCTACTCTTCATCGTTTCACTTTCTTATCTATATTTGTGAGTTTCGGTAGTCTGTCCGTTTTCCATTAGCTGTTTTTTTTTTCTATACATTTAAAGCAATTATAATTTGATTTTATTTCAAAATATAAAATATGCTTGTTTAGAGCGCACGTTTTGTTCTATAAAGATGATATAATACACGGGCTGTTAGATTTTATTATATATAATCAGCAGAATATACTTATATGGTACATATGATACATGTGTACGAGTATGTGTGGTAAGAAGAAGGAAATATTTAAGTTAGAGGAAATTATGTTCCTTTGATAAATGTATGGGTCGTATATTATTATGTATATGTACTTATACATATATATTTATTAATGTAAAATTATGTATATAAATGTGTAATGAATTATTATGTTATTTATGAGATATGTGATAAATTATTCTTTTCCAAGAAATACTCAATAAATCAAAGTTGAAGAACTGTTTGTTTGTTTGTTTGTTTGTTTCGCTTGACTTGTGATGTCCTGAAACTTTTATGTTTTTCAGATTTATTGCGGGCGATTTTAATTTATTTTATTACTCTTGCTAACTTGAATATTTTTTATCATTGGGACACGAGTCAAATTGATCTCAGCTTTGCGGTATCAGTCGAAAGAAAATACGATATAATTTTAAATTTAAAACCATATTTTTTAATACGAGTATATGTATGTATGTATGTACATTTGTAATAAAATAACATTTCTTGAGCTTAAAATAAAAGTTAAAATTAAAGCTTTTAAAATCATAATTGCTTCAAAAATAATCGATATTAATCAAATGCCTTTGAAATCTTTGTTTAAGGTAAATTTTAGTAATTCTTGTTCTCTCATGAACCGAACCACATCATTGTCACCAGCGTAATTTTGCATTTTGCTGTTTATTTTTTTTTTTTATCAAATTAAAATCATTATACATGTTCAATATCTAATCATGATTTTGTCATCTGTCATTTTGCACAGATACGGTAGATGGGTTACAAGACGTGTTGCCGTTACCACAATTGCTGCCATTTGGCTATTAGCCGCCTTTGTGTCATTTGTGCCGATATCGTTGGGATTGCATCGACCTGATCAGCCGTTAATTGTGGAAGATAATGGCAAAAAATATCCAACCTGTGCATTGGATTTAACGCCAACGTATGCAGTTGTATCGAGTTGTATCAGCTTTTATTTTCCATGCCTTGTGATGATTGGCATTTATTGTCGGTAAGTGCGAAAAACGAATTAAGATATAATTTCAAAGCAAAAAGTTTTAGCCTTAATTGAACAATTTTAAAAATATTTTTGGCATTTTACGCAATATTTTATTTTCCGTTTAATTTTAAATATTTAAATACAAGTATTTTTAATTGCTAGACCTTTATTTAGTGGTTGTTTGTACATGATTTTTTTTTTTTTGGCCTAAACAAATATTAGTAAATGCGCTTTTTTAAATTTAACTTTATTTAGTTTTCTTTTCAAGTACTAACTAGATTTATATTAATAAATATATACAAATTTCTAGATTAAAGCATATAATTTCAGTTTTAAATGTCAATGTCAAAACAGAAAGTATATCTATTAATTTAAACTCAAGGAATAGCAAAGTTACTTGCTACTAAAACAAATAAAATAAATTATTAATCCTTTATCAGCCCATATAGGCGATATGTTAGAAAGAGCACTGACTTTCCAACTTTGTGACATTTGTTTTTCAATTTCGTAGGGTATAATGTGTGCGAACACGACATAGATTCAACTATTTCGCGTTGTACACGTTTTGCTATCGACTGGTGAAGTTTTCTTTAGCATTTCAATAGACAATACATGTCGTAAAAAACCAAGCAAAATTGATAACGAGTAGATTTGTAACCGTTAGTATACCCCACTATAAAATTACGGAGTTATAGAATAATCGATTACTTCTACATCCTCTTTTTATTGTCTGTCGAAAATTTTTACTAATAAAAAATATTCTTAATAAGAACCTTCATGGTGGAACTATGCGATAAAAGTGAAAAAAATTATAGATTAATTAAGAACCTGCTTCTTGGAGGTCAAATGCCAATTAATCGAATAATTCTCGTCCTAATAATTTATATAACATTTTTGGTTTTAGTTTTCCGAGGAAGTTGTTAAGAACTAATAGTCATATATAAATAAAATATTTGAGTACCAGATCCAGCAAAGGCGAAAAATAGTTTCACTAAAAGTTTAAAATACCAAGTTTTGTTTTTATAATCCGACTAACTCGATTAATTCCTAAGAGTAAAAACAACTCGAATAACTTGAACGAATAAAATAATCTTTATCAGATTGCTTGAAGAATTAAAAAATTTAAATTTTCATTTTTTTCTTAATCGAATAAATGCAAAGTTGATTAAAATGAGTACCCCACTATGCGTACAACATGACCTACAATTTTATAGATTTAAAAATATTTAAAGATCCCAAATAAAGATTCGTGATTTAAATTGATGTGTCGTCTTCATAATATCCTTTAAACGATGAAGATATTTTTTTTTTTCGTAGTTAGGCCCTTTTCTATTTTGTTTCATATTGTTTCTTATAATTTCCCCTCATCATATGAAGTGAAGTTTTATAGAATAAATGTAGTTTTTCTTTGGGGATTTTAAATAAAGTTGACCTGGTGATATGCATCTCCTTATCAATATAATCAATTGAAAAATCCATTACTTAGACTTACTGTCGGTCTCTGAAAGTTGAAAGTATTCGCGCTTTCTAACAATTTAACATATGTATATATATTTGCTCTACGGCACCACTGTTCCCGTCAAGAGTTTAAAATGCAATTATATTACATGCGCCAAAAAAAGTTAATCAACTTTCTTCTACTTGCTGCCCGATACCAAATACGATTATTTGCACAGTTCTACAAACCTGCAGGGAATAATGTAAGATAAAACTTTTCTTACTCTTTTATATTACTTGTAATTTTCATTTTCATTCAACTGCAAAGTATTAAAGTTTGTTTTTTGTTTGACAACCAACCTAAACATAAGAGAATACTTACTCGGTCATATATTATTAGATTACAGTGGTAATTTAAACGATGATTATTTCTATCATCATTCATTTTGTAAATTAATCCCTCTTAAACAAAAAACAAATAGAAAGGATAATAAAATATGAAAAAATACAACAATTTGGAAACTGTCATGTGCACGTAGTAAGTCTGCTATTTAAGCCTCTTATAACAAAAAACTTTTATTGGTCATTTAGAAAATGTTTCAAATCTATAATTTATTGTGTAATTTTTTTATGATATATTTTACTGCTTGAGAGAATTTATTAAAAATACCTCTAGACACTAATCAATCGTGTTGCTTATGTCAAACGAGACAATTCATTTTTAATAACAAAAATATACCACTGAGTAAGAATTTGTATACTCGAACATACGTATTCACTTGGTAGTGGACAATAAATCGATTAGATATCATTGACTTGGAATCAGATTTAGTATCGCAAATAGTTCAATACACACTTCAAAAAGCACAATTTTCATATTTTAATAATCGTGAAAATTGTTTAGCAAATTTAGTAATTTAATAGCGACAAAGTAATAGTTTTTGTAACGCTGTTATCTGACAGATATAACCTGTTTACTATTCTATTTAAGAAAATCTATCACTACTCTAAACTAGAGACGTTATTTCAAAAAGTACACTACTATTTATCGCAATCGCTCTAAAACATACAACAAAATCTAAAGAACCTCCTGAGTTTGCTAAACCTTTAGCTAATGGCAAAAGTGTTATCTATATTATATAAATTAATAGCTCAGACTATATTTTGTGATGGGAATTATAGTCACATAAACAAACGCCGCGATACGGGTCTGATAATTTAGCCTCTATTTTCACCACTCACTTTCAGAATCGACCTAACTTTTGCTAACCCTAATTTGTTCCACAGTTTAATTGGGGTTGTGGTTGTTCTATGACTTTTTTTACGCGATTTGAACATTTCAAAAACATTTTTTACATCTAATACACCGTCGATTGTGTCGGTCGTTGGTTATACTACTAAGAATTAATTTACGGAAAATATTTATAACTCAGTTGGAATAGTGAAAAAATAATTTATGTGAAATTTTTATAATAAAATTAAACAAGTGGTAATCAGCAATTGAAATTATTTTGTATGTTTTAGCAGGCCAAATCGAAGCCTATGTTTATAGGCTCAGAATAACAGAAAAATGCTACTCTCGATCTCTAATTAATATGAAATAACTTTATTTATGCTTAGAAACAAAATGCATAAATATAAGCAAAGAAATATAAGCCCGTTGTAAAATTCATAATAATGCCTGAACATTCGTTTTCATACGTTTAATATCAAAATATATTCCTTCTTATCATTAAAGTTTATTTCACTCTGCTGTTAAACTTGACATAACTTTATAGCTTTGTGTTTTATAAACGACTCTATTTCACTTAATCCTGCCACAATTGAATTAACTTTTTCTGTCTTGGAAAAATAATCTCAATAGTTGTAGATTTTATTTTTGTTATTAAATATTTTTTATTATCTTAATGCCAACATCGCATGCTTTTACTCCATGTAATTCTACTTAAATATTAAATTTACAAATAGTTCACAAATAGTCCCGAGAGTATTATTTGAATAAAAATGAAATGTTTAGGTCATTTCATGTGAAAACCTTTTTTTTTTTGGTTTGTAATTTTATTTCATTTTAGTTTTGTTTATTTGTATCTTTTACTAACAATATTTATCTGGTCAACATGTGAATGGATGTATTCGTACTTGTATGTATCTGTGGACTATAATATTATTTGCTTTACTTGACTCCTCTTAATAATTGTGTTTCTCATTCTATGATGTAAAAAATATGTCAAGGTAATTGCAAATGTATGTTTCTACAATGAGGAATTGCCCCGCAGCTATAAAAGCGACAACTACTAGAGCTGCCTGCTTTTATCTTAATTTATAAGACGTTGTTAGTTAGTTACTGCTACAAATTTGTAATCTATCACTTATATTTCCCCAAAATTATTTGAAATATTGAAGAACAATTTTTTGGGATCTCTGTGTAAAACTGATACTTATTCCATAACTGCGGGGCTCAATCTTTAGTACTTGTGGTAAATATATGAAAAAAGATACATATAATTTCGATTTCAAAAGGCTAAGAAAATCTGTCCAGTATGTGGTGGTATGCAAACATGAAATGTTTATAATTTAAATGTGTGTATATTTCTTGTTCTATAAAGTTGTCTTTATAGTCGATAGACTGGTTGGTAGTTAAGAATTAAATTTCGTTTGAGATTTTTTATAAAAAAAAGACGAAATAATTACTCTGTTACTGATTGCTAGTGATGCTGGCCTCTCAGTCCAGAGGTATATCGATGCCCGCTATTACCCTGGGTAATTTTCACTTTTAACTCATACAACAGATTAAAAACAGAACCATTTGGTCCTTTTAGTCGAAGTATATTTCAAAATTGCTGATTTATTCCATATTAAAGAAATGCCCAATTTTTTGGGTATTATTCCATACATTTATCGGCGAATTATTTTCTAGGGTGCTATTGCCTGTCGCCAATTGGTGTAGGAGTTGGAACCAAATTTATAATATTCTAAAAACTTTGAGCCTACCACTACCGTGACAAACTGAACCTATTCGGTTCGATAAATTTTGAGAAGAAGTGTATAACTTAAATTAAATTTTATGCAATTGGACCGATCAATTTCAAAATCTAATCAACCTGTTGAACTGCAAAAAGTTTTATTAAAACCCATTGATTCGTTCAACACATATGAATGTCGAAAAATTTCGATTAAAGCGCTTTATACTCATAACTTCAAGAGTGTTTGTCAAAATTTAAAATGGTTTTCAAAATTTATTTATATTTATGGGTGCCGCCAAGGCTAATAGGTAGCAATGCTATTAGTCCGGAGGTCGTCGGTTCGACTCCAGCCAGAGATCCTGGGTAATTTTTGCAGACAAGCTAATCGCTTTGTGGTTTATGTTTGATAAAAAAACTGCAATAAATGCTGGAAGTTTGATAAAAATTCATGAAACGGTTTAAGTGATATTAATGTCGAAAATTGTAGAAAAAAAATTATTCATCTGCGTAAATGGGAAATTCCCGGTATGACTCACCAAATCAATTGCATTCCTAATTTTTTGTTTCATAAAAAAAGTTCTCTACATATTAAGAAAGAGAGATGAGCGTAATCGGAAGCTTTAAGAATCTTCTGAAATTTTCTTACGATTATTAAATTATGACATAAAATGATACACCGTATGGACACAATTTATTTTTTTCTATCTTTAAATACAAAAAATGTATATTTACCAATTCTTTTTCTAAAAAATTCAACAAAATGTACTATAATTTGTTTATTTTTATTTCTATATTCAACAACACGTACTGGCAATTTCTCCCATAAACCATCATGATTAAATTGTATGAAACCAAACATATTTGGTTTTTCACCCACGTACAAACACCATGAATTCGAATCTATTTTTGTAGATTTTGTTTTGCATCTTTTTGCAACCGCACAAGCACTTTAGAGTATTTAAACAGCGGAAATATACGTCATACCCTGCATTTACCTGCAATCTAAGGAAAATGCAGTTTCTTTAGAACAGCGAGCATGCATCTTTTTTTTGTCATTAATAATGCTTGTTAGATATTCTTGGTAGTGCTTTGCTGTAACATTAAACATTATTTATTAGCAAGAACTAAAAAAATAGTAATTTATTTTTTTGGTAATTTTTTTCACAAAATTTTTTTTGTATATTTTTTTTTTTTTATTTTCTTTTTGCAGACTTTACTGTTATGCTCAAAAACACGTCAAATCTATCAAGGCTGTAACAAAACCAGGTGAGGTGGCGGAAAAACAACGTTACAAAAGTATACGAAGGACAAAACCGCCGGAGAAGAAAAAGTTTAAAGTACGTAACCTGCATCATAGTTCACCGTACCATGTGTCCGATCATAAAGCAGCCGTAACGGTGGGTGTTATAATGGGTGTTTTTCTTATCTGTTGGGTTCCCTTTTTTTGTGTGAACATTGTGGCTGCCTTCTGTAAGACGTGCATAGGCGGACAAACATTTAAAATACTCTCGTGGTTGGGCTACTCAAATTCTGCCTTTAATCCAATTATTTATTCTATATTCAATAAAGAATTTCGTGATGCTTTCAAACGGATTCTGACAACACGTAATCCCTGGTGTTGTAAACAAGATATTGGCAATATACATCCACGTAACAGTGATCGTTTTGTTACAGATTATGCCTCAAAGCATGTGGTGGCAATGAATTCAGGTCGCTCGTCAGCTGAATTGGAACAGGTATCTGCAATTTGACCAACAAAAAGAACTGGCGATTATGCTTCAACTTTGGTATGCTGTGTTTCCGGCTCAGCAGATGCCACTTCATTGACAATTACACCGTATGGTCCCTGAGATTCGGTAACAGCTGCTTCTGCGACAATTGTCGTAGAAACACTGGACACATCAACTAGAACCAGCGATTGCAAACAAATGGAGACAGTATTAGTTTAGAATAATTACAACAACAAGGACAGCAACAAATATGAAAACTAAAAGCAAATAACAACAACAACAACAATGAGAACACTAACTTTTTTTAAATCTGTAAAGAAAAACTACTACGTACTAACAAAATGTAAATACTAGTTTAAATAACAGCCGCCATTTTCAATCACCACAACAACAACAACTACTATTACAACTATAAGTTATCACAGCATCAAGTATACATATGTAAGCAGTCAAACATGCATGGATATACACACAGTCACGTATATATATTATATAAATATGAGCAACTGGATTACAGGGTGAGCGTTAAACAAATCATTCTTTTTATTTAAAGTAAATTTCTAATAATTAAGTAGTTAAATTAACTAAAACCAAAGAAAGAAATATTATTGAACACTAATTTTAAAAATAACTAAGCTTAAGAGAAAGTGAAACAACAAATATTAAATACCTTAAAACCCAATCATATCCTTAACAATGAATTTATTTACTTAATTATTGGTTTAACTTTTAATCTTGTGTTTCAAACAATTAATTTCTCACAGAAAACGTGTTATTTGAAAATGAGAAGTATGAAAAAATTTATTGTAAAACTTGTTGCAATATTTTTAGCAAAAAAAATGAAAAAAAAAACACAAAAATAGAAAGAAAAACCAAAATAGTTAAAGCCTTATTTATAATCAATATGTTTGCTCTTTATAAAAGGCTTATCAAACTGATTTTGTGTGGAAATTTTTTTCCACCTTTTTATATATATAAGTTGTTATGAATAAGGCAATCCACTATTTAAATTTAAAGCATTATTTCAGCAGCACACAACAATGTTGCAATAACGTACAAAATTTTAAATGTTAGGATTCATGTGTGTATGTAAAATCCATTTGTACATTTCTTTTCTTATTTCTTATAGAAATTACTGCTTTCACAAAATATTTTGGAAAAATTTTACTGAATTAAATATTAGTTTTATTTTATTTCGAATTTAAATACCCAAATCGTTTCTTAGTGGAAAGTTGAATTTAAACGATTGATTAAGTTAAACTACACGTTCAAATTTTAGTTTTCCCATATAAAATTGTTACATTGGGCACACGTTCAGCAGAAACAGCTGCTACTAAAGAGTTTAGGTGTAGCATATTTTTATTTGATAATTTTTTTCTGAACGATGTGCTCAATTTTTTAACAAAAATATGAAAAATTGAATATTAATTTTATTTTGAAAAAAAAATATCATTATTTTTATTTATTAATTAAAATTTAGAAATATATTATGAAATTTGATTCAAAGTCCAACTGAACTAAAATATCGTAATTTAATAAAATGTATCGTACTTTTTCGCAGCAACCAAAAATTGTGAAGTCTCATCACTCAGTAATTAAAGCTTTTATGTGATTGTTGAGCAACAGTTGTGTAGCAAACTGTGTCTCGTGAATGCACCCATTAAAGCAAAATTAACTTTAACATTTGTTTATAAATAATGTTGTCAAATTATTTGTAATTCTATTTGTGTTCAAGCTCAAGGTCTTTTTCATATGAAAGTTTTCTCTATTCGATATTTCGCTTTACTTTTTTTGCTGCATCATTTGTTTTAAAATTTTTAGCAATATTTCGATTTTCCTTTATTTTTTTTTTTTTTTTTTTTCTTAAAAATGGCAAATAAAATTTTATAATCATTAAATATTAAATTAAATAAATTAAATAGTCCGGCAACAACTTTATTTTTATGTTGTTGGCTGTTACGTGGTGCACATTGGATGAGGATATGACCTTTATTGTTTACGGTGTTTAGATTAAATCTCTTAAAATCCCAAATTAACACACAACTAATGTATTCGTACTGTCTTCTTTTGTAGTCGCGTTTTAGTTTTTTTTTCAATCTTGTTTTTATTATAAATTTTTCTAAACAGTAAAGTCTTTCATTGGAATAGTCCTAGTATTTTACAAAAATTTATCGAAAATTTCAATTACCGAAAATTGTCAAGACTACAAGATTTTACTCGGTCGGTGCCACCAAAATTTAAGAATTAGTTTGTTTCTACTCATATTTTATGTTACATTGTTATATTTCATAGAAAGGACATACGGAACTAAAAAGAGTCCTTTAAGAGATTAATAAAAAAACTTGTAATACAGTTTAACAGCTTCATAAATTGCAATTCTTACAGCATACTGGTTACAATCCGTAGCCTAAATTAATAAGTTTTTAGCATTAAGGAAGTGTGATATCCTGCATCGATTTTAAGGAAAACTCTCTTCTCTTCTTACTAATTTACTAAATAATTATATTAAAATAAGAGGCACTAACGAATACCATAAACACAATTGTTAAATCTCAAAGATAATTAAATGTTCTAAATAACTGATTATTTGAATTCTTGGACTTTATTTAAATTGTTAAAACATGTTTGCTTGATTTAAGGAACGTAGCATCCTTAATTTGTATTATGAATACATGAAAAGAAATCCAAAAAAAGAAATGTTATACCACCTGTTCAAGGTATGAGTGCTTTATCCATTATTTATTTGTGTTTTATATTGGATTTAAAGTAAATTATTTTGTTAAATGTTTAATTAAACTTTTGCTTTTCGCTGTGTGCGTACGTGTGTACTCTTTCTGTAATGTGATTGGCAATCCAATTTATACAGCGTGGGCTCAGTTATTTATTCAGTGATATAAACATGTGAAAGGGATATGAAGATAAATGGCATTTTAAAAGTTTCCCTTTCTGGTATTTAAAGCAAAACGATATTTTAGGTAAAAGAGTCCACCGAAATTTATACAGATAATTTGGCATTATTTTTGAAAAAATATTCTAATTTGATGGCGTAACAATCAATTCACATGAAGTCAATTTAATTAAACTTTCGCAATTGTCACGTTGTACAAATAAATGAAATAAATTTTTTAAATAAACAAATTTGGAAGTTTTAATACGAAACGTCAGAGTTTGAAATCTTAGCCAAACGTAAGAGTAATTAAGGTGCTGTTTCCACAGGCAGGACGAATGGTTTGAGTGTAAAAGTTATTGCTTACAAATATTACACTCAAATCCTTCGTCCGTGTTGTGGAAAAAGCACTTAATTTCCCATAAGCAAATAAAAAAAGGTTTTTCATATTGATGTGCTGAATCTTATGAGCTGTAATTTTAAAGTTTTTTTTTTTGTTGTGAAAATGAGAATAGAACTTATTGTTGGCTTTTAAATTAAATTATTATTTTTTACTTTAAATGATTTTAGGCAAGACTCCGTGATATTTTCTTACACACTGCAACTAGATGTTGTGATTGCAAATTGAAGATATTCCTTGGAGGCCCAATTTGATATCTTCAAATATTGATGCGTTTTTTTAATTTAAGTCAAACAAAATTTATTTTCGATATGGTCACAGAGTGTGCAATTTCATGCAATTCCTTGAATTTTTGCTCACTGCACTTGCAACCTGCAACATCCGTATTCGTGTTTTTATTTCAATAAGCAATAAAGCAACGACTCGGAATCATTAAATATTTAATTTACAATTAAAGAGCGCTGGCTATGCAGCGATTTCCTAAATTTAATATTTAAATTTGTAAAATTAACGTATGCACGTTAATTACAAGTGAATATTAAAAATATCCTTTGTGATTAATGCTAGCAACATAATTTATGTTAAAATCAGCAGGATGGAAAAACATTATTCATGGCATGAATTCTATACGAAAGTAAAAGCCAGTAAAAATCCGTCAAAAACAATTTAATAACATGTTTATGACGTTTATTTGTATGCATGAAGTGAACGCAAACAAAAAGAGGACAGGGTTTAAAATAAATGCTCTAAATTAAAATATATACTAAAACAAATGACTAAAATACAAATAAAAACTAAAATTAGATTTATTTCCATTTAAAATCTCTGTTAATTGTCTATGAAATAAAGGGTGTTTTTTATAGAGTGTCACAACTTTGAGTTGGCATCACTGCTTTATTTGAACATCCATTTAACAGCTGATAGTTGATTTTTGTTTAGTTTGCTTTGAATCGCCTTACACCAGAGCAACGCGTGAAAATTGTTGAAATTTTTAATCAAATTAATTGTTCTATTCGTCAAACTCATCGTGCAATTGATTTACTCAAAAAAACTTTTGATGAAAAAATAATTTCTATAATTGGCCTCCAAGAAAGATCGTGTGATTTCACCCCATTAGATTATTTACTTTGGGGTTATGTTAAGTCATTTGTCTACGTCAACAAACCACAAACAATTGAACACCTGGAAATCAACATTCGAAGAATTATCGGCGAAATACGGCCGCAAATGCTGCGAAAAGTTGTTGAAAATCGGTGTGTTGGCGGCCACATGGTAGAAATCATATTTAACCATTAATTTCATAAAATTTTCTGTCCAATAAAGCCCGTTTCATTGATATTAAAAATATATTTCCTAGTTTTATTATGATTTAACTTTGTGTCAGTTTATAAAAAACACCCTTTATAATAGAAACTTTTTAATTAACTGAGGCAGTAGTCATTTAAAAAAACTATATTTTGTTTATTAAAGAATTTTGTATGAAAATTCGCCACATTATTCTTTTATATATCAAAAATATTTTTTATAAGCAAATTCGTAAATATACATATATAATTATAGAAATGGGATTATTGTGCTTCCAGTTCAAGGATATTCGGGTACCACTATCGTGCTAAAATAAAAATTTTACAGCATATTATTTTTTTTAGACTCTGGATAGAAGAAGGTGAGATAGCAGAATGGGTGTGAATGCGTAGCATTAGGCTTTAAATAACGGCCCCATCCGATACTAGAAATTTCTAAGGACACCGTCATGAGAATGGAAAGCCCCAGCAAAAAATTATGTTTCTGGAAGCAGGTAAAAAATTTCATGCTTTCGAGATGCGCAGTTTTGAAGCGCTTCCGAGGCTGCACAAAAAGAAGGTAGAGAGATCGCTCAACTTCTTGTTGAAGTTGGTCGGCTATTTACATTTAGTTGACACGAATAAAAAAGAAAACAGGGAATGGAAGATAAAATTTAATTAAGAGGCTCTGCCTTCCTCTCTCTCACTCTTATTTATTTACAGTTGATTATTTGCCTACAGATGAATTATGTATGTATGTTAGTAGATGACACAGTAAAACGAAGGCATAATTCAAACATGATTTTAGCCCATTTTGAATGATTAGAAAAAATCGCTCTTTTATGTAAAAAACAAGAGCTCCAAAGTGGGACATCGCGAACAAAAATCATGCATGATCGAAGCGCTTTTTGCAGCAGGAGGCACAACAACACTACGCATCTCTCCGTTACAAACCTGCTTCGGCCGAAGCAGTAGTTTTTGCTGGCTCGATAACTTCTAGTCTATTGCTAGAAATCGCTAGTCTAGAGCAGCCGCTCAACACATTCAGTGACGTTCGTAATAATTTTAAGAGTTTTGCGAGATGGCAGAGTATGGAACTACAGAAAAATTTTCGAAGTTCTGAATCAAACGAATTTTTTAAGTAGCAACTTTTTTAAACAAACAAAATTTTTAAAAATTTTGATTTATAATGAAAAGCTTTCTAACCCTGAAGGGAAGAGAACCAGTCCGAACACAATTTACATGACTGGAGCCCAAGGACTAGCAACCGGAAACCTTATAAGAGATGTGCCTGTCTTTTTTATATTACATTGTCAGTGAAGGCAAGCAACCTATTGACATAATTAAGATAATAATTGATAGTCCTTGATTTAGGTTTCTTTACTACTAGTTAAATAACTGCCTTTCTAGCATAAAGTTTTGGTTTAAAAAAAATTTGCATAATATCTGTGGCACAAGGGAAAAAGTGCTTAAGTCTAGATAAGCTCATTTAGAGTTAACATCACCATCGTATTCTCCATATTCAAAAGTATCTCTAGGCAAAGTTTCATTCATATTGAATAATTTTTAACGAAGTTCTAGCACAATTACTTGCTACGTTTCTTTTTCTAACTAATTTTCTAATATGAAATAACGGCTTAATTTGACTTATAAGATATTTCATTTCAAATTGAATAACTTTCTTATGGAGAGCAGAACCATGTGTTAAAAAATTAATAGAATCGAAAAACGAACGATCAACTTGTAGTACAACGCGATTACATTTATCAAACCACTTTAACATTTAAAACTGCTTTTCTAGATAACTTTAAAATATGACTTATGCACTTTTTCCTTATTGCCAAAGATACATTTAAGGGATTTTGTTAAATTATTGTTCTAGCTTTCATTTCTCGCGATTGGAAAAATAACTAATACTCTCGATTTGATCAGGCACAGGACAAAAAAGCAAAACTCTCTACTGAGTTGCTCTTGTTCTTCACATGGAAAATTAATTTCCTTCACTTCTTCCTAATGTTTTTTTCAAACTCTGAAGATATTTTATTGAGTGCTCTAATAACAGTTTAAAAATTACAAATCGTAGCAAGCACAACTCTATTACCGATATAAAATTTTATATAAAATTTAAAAGGAATATATTTAAACTGGACGTAATTAACTTTGCAACGATATATGGAGGGCTCAGAGCTGAAGCGAACCAAGTCACAAAAAGACAATTCGAAGATATTTTGAGGTTTAGTAAACTAACTGCCATTAATTCCTGGAATGAAAATTTCAGTTATACTAAAAACAGTTTTAAAGTTTATTCTCAAAATTGTTTAATGATTTAAATTTTACAAACTGCATTTGAAAACTTTTCCAACAAATTAAAAAAAAAAAAAAAAAATGACTTGGTTCATTTTTACTCCGAATAATAGTTATTATTGACAACTATTATAATTTTTAAGTAAAATAAAAGTCGGTACAACTTTTGAGAAAAGTAATAAAAAAAATTAATTCATTTATTTAAAATTAATTAAAAATATATGGAAAGAATTATTGAAATTTAACGTTAAAAAAAATGCTTACACATAAAAAAATTCGTCATTTTCATCTTCATCATTTTGGGGCTGGTCCTGATGTTGTCTCGTTGTTATCTCTTGTTTGACTGGTAGATTTTTATAGAAACTGTGGTACACGGGTGGAATAAATTTTAGCAAATCAATCATATCTCGTTTTTTTTCTGACGTAACTGCACGACGAGTTGGGTACAGGATAGTTTGTTGTAAATTTTGAAGAGATTGTAGGTTTTTTCCTTTCTTGGTTTTTCCTAAATAAACTTCATCAAATTGGACTTCTTTATCGAGTGTTTCCTTAAATTTAAACGAAAAAGGTAGGTTGCGTTCAAATCGAAGCCACTTGATATTGAGCCATGAAAAATTGTGACCATCAACTGTCTTTTTTCGGTTTGTAATATTTGTTTCTAAAATATTAGTTGATAGAAATTCATTTCTTTCCATTTCTATCACTTCATATTGTGGGCGTTTTAGCACTTTTGACAATTTCAATCCAGTCATTATAAGAATAAATAAATTGTTGTTTCTTGCTTCGGTTTTCAATTACACCAAAATCAGCATCGTTTGGCAAAAAAGAGTGACCAGACCCCATAAACTTTAGATCTATTATTTCGAATTTTAAGTCAGTTGACCCAACTAGTTTAAGCAAGGAGAGGCTTAACTTGATATTTCTGTTTTGTCCTCCACAAGCATCACTGTACATAGTTATGTACTTATACTCCGAGGCATGAGTCAGTAAATGTTTATTTAGGCATGCAGCGATTTCTTGTGATCCCCTTCCTCCTTCGGTCTCATTCCACATGTGCATATAAGCAGTTTTAGTGTTCATGGAATGAACTCCAAAATTATAAACGTACATGTTCCGTTTGTAATAAGCAACTGATGTTGATAGCTTTGGAAAAGGCAATGCTTTTTGAAGGTCGAAAGTACAGATATAGTGCTGTTCAGATGGCAATTCCGTTTTCAGTGAGTTTCGTGCTTGCTGTGCTTTTTCTAAATGAAGCTTCTTCTCCAAATTTAAATTAGAGTCTCCGCCGTCACCGAACTTAATTTTCATCTCAAGCTCATCACAAATTCGGCAGGTATCCTTATTCGGAGGCTTAAAATGTAAGTTAAATTTCGTGCTGAATACTTTATAAAAGAATTTTTGCTTAACAGGTGGCAACTTATCGGCAATAGACTTTTCCACATACAAGTCGTACATTTTACGAATGTTCAAATGCGAGTCCAGATATTTCCGTTCCGGATTATCCTTTCTGCTATAATGGCTCTGATAAGCTGGGAATGATTTAATATGTGCGATAACGGCACTATCGTCTATTTTATTTTTTTCATTTTTACCACGGCCATCAACCACAGCAAATATCTTCTCCCGTTTAAGGCATCGATATACTCTTCCCCAACCAATTTGTAATGTTTTTAAAAACAACACTTTACATACCTGGACATTTCGTCCGTTTACTAATATGGAGTAAGTAAAACTTTTATTTTTTGAGCCGCGACTTCCATCCCGAATGCGCTGAACTTTTGGTTTTGATGATTTAATAAGACCTCTTAAAAATTTTGTTTTGCATAATCTGCCACTTTCCAAAATGAGGTAAAAAATAGTTCTCTGTCGGACTCATTCACCTGGCTGCTACATTTTTTTTTTGCATCCACAATCAAAATTGCGAATAAATGTTTTTGCAGAAATCGTAACACCTTTTTGATTTGTGTATTCTTTTCCACTGTTGCAGCGAAGCTTACGCACATTCTTTTTCCACTTTGGCAGCTGCTTTTGTTTTTTCCTTCCCAGTTCTGCAGATGCAGATGATGGCCCAGCCACCGGCTCTATAGACACATTTTCTATAATAATAAATAAAAAACTAAATATAATAAAAAAAATTTAATTTAATAAGCAAATGTTTAATTACCTAATAGATTAACAAAACTATTACTGTCCGATGATTCCGAGCCTGGACAATATTCCTCATCCTCATTAGTGGAAAAATCACTAGCACTACTATTACAACTTTCCATTTTTTATTAACACTGATTTCTTAAAATATTTATGAAAACTCAATAACTGTTGGGGGAAGTGCCCTCCAATTTATGTTATTTTTTTCTTGTCTGCATGCATGATCTTGTTCTTAAAAAATAAGTTAACATGATAAATTTAATAAATTTTGAATCAGTAGTTTCGAAGATACAGCCATATTTCCATTTTTTTTTTCAATTTTTGGCATAAATGCCAATGTAAAACGTTACTTTGTTGGCCCCCCCACCCTCTTTTTTTATTGCAAAAAATTTAATAAAATATTGTTTCGAAATAAAAAATGGGGCTTACACCGCCGTAGCTCTCAAAATTTCTGGATCCGCCCCTGGCCTCAGGTCAGCGAAGCTGATGCTAACTAAAGATAATGAAAAACAAATAGCAACAATAACAACAAGATTATCACGCATTGCTTCATTGCATATGCTGTTGTTGTTGCTATTATTATTGTGTCAAAAAATTGCAATAAAATCATAAGAAAAGAACTGAAATTAGAACCAGGGGTCTTGCATGCAAACTCAAAAGTATTAAATATTATTTTAGTACTAAAAATATTTTTTTAAAAAAAATTTAATTTAAATGAAATATAATTAAAAAAGTTTAAGATGAGTCGTAAACAGTAACAATTAACACGTGTTCACGAATAGTATTGATGAAAAGTAAATCAGAGAACAGAAAATAATCGTATGTGAACAACATGAACATCAGCAAAAAGCCGGTGATTTTATTGAATTATTATGAACATCTAAAATGTGCACGTGTGAAATTTGGAAGAAATTAGCAAAAATGCATGTATTTAGGATGTTGATTTTTGTTAATTCAATAAAAATTGAGTTTTACTGTTCTCTGAAGTGGATCACACTGACTTGGTTCGTTTCAGCTTCGAAAAAAATCGAAAATGAGAGTCATTGACTTGGGTTTTTTACCGCTACCTTAGGAACGAAACACTTTTTGACTTAGCAGGTTACAGAACTAAATAGAGCTAAATTTTGCGCAGAATTTGGCAGTAATTTTGACATTTTTTATATTTCATGACTTGGTTCGGTACAGCTTTGAGCCCTCCATATAATGTGTCGTACTCTGAATTTCATGGGGTCTAAAATGATAGAATTTTAATGATAAATTTCCATTAGTGCCTACAATGCGATTTTCAAAATTTCATTTAGTCGCTTATTTTATTTTCAAGCTCAATTTAATGTATGAAGGTGTGTATGCATATAATGGAACACTACAATTAAAAATAGAACAATAACCACTTGAATTAACAATAAACTCTTCTCAGCTTTTGAATAAAAATATCCTTTAAACTTGTAATATTTAATTATCGTAGTACTTAATAATATACACACAGAGAAGTTTTAAATTTAAAACTATTTTAATTTTAAACTACAAACAATGAACTGCAAAGAATCAATATTAAAGTAAAAATGTTGTACATTCTACACTCTGGTTAGTGTTATCACAAGACGACACACACACATCAAATAATAAAAATGACAGAAAATCAATATAAATGGTATTAAAAGAGAAAAAGACAAATTTTTATTTAACAAAATAAAATGTATTTCCACATGCATTCATTGAATGTCCTTCACTGTTAAACTGTAAACATAAAGTAATGCATGTTAAATAGTTAACAGCATAAAACTTTTTGCTCATATAACAGCAGTTTACACTGACTGCGAAAACAATTATTACGAGTATAATTTGTAGAATAAAAGGAATGCATTCGTTAACCGAATAAAATGTAGTTTAAAGGAAATATCGGGCAAAGACGGGTTGAATTTTTATTCGAGTTTTTCTATAAAGGAAAATATAGTTCCTTATTATCAAGTGAGTGATACCACTGTGTCTCTATTTCATACTTTAATTACTAAAAAATCAACTACTGTTATAAGTAGAACCTCCATTCTTGGAGGAATACAATTAAATCCTGGGAACATTTAAAAAAATGGACAAAACACCAAACCCCAAAAAGAACTCAATATTTGAATAAAAACGACTTGTTTTTTATGCACAAAATATTTGCTGTCTTAAACACGTTACGTACAAACTTTTTGCTACTTCACTTCATAACTACTTTTGGATTGATCATTTTTTTAACGGTTAACAATATTTAGTACATCTTTAGCTGTTGTAATTAAACATTTTTCAATCATCTTTTACCTGATAGACTTAAAATGTCATTTAAATACTTTCGTACTTTAGTGCTGCAGAAAAAATAGTGAAAATATTTAAATATTTTTACACAGTTTATTGCAAACATTATATTTTACTATTTAATAGTTGAAATGAAATAAATATTTTAACTACTACTCGAACCTTTATGAAACGAGCGAGCCTTGATGAAAGACGATAACAGAAAGAAGTATAAAAAATATATATTGACTTCAATTTTATTCCGGTCATTATTTGATATTTTTAACGGCTCATATGCCATAAAAGTTTTGCTTCATATGGATGGCCTTGTTATCTGTCAAAGTTCATTTTTAAAATTGTTCATAAAAATATACAATAAATGTTTGTAGTTATTCCTTTTTTTTTTGTAGTTGTTCTTGTTGCTGTTCTGTTGTATAAATGTTTAATATTATTGCCGAAATATTAAACAATATTTATTTAAAGTCCTCTTTCAGCTTAAAGGCTTTATATATATATTTTTTTTAGAAGTTAGTCAGCGCAATAACGAGGGATTTCTGCTTGCAGCAATATTAAATGATTGATTTGTTAGTGGAGCATATGTCAAAACAGTTTTAAGGACTTACTAATTTGGAAGGGAATTTATTTTTTATTATTAATCTTTATTTATAGCTGTAAAAGTTTGAGGTCAAAGTTATGTTTTGCGTTACATTTTTTATAACAAATTGCTTAAGTTTAGTTAACCTTAAAATAAGGTCACTTGCACACAAGTTATACAAGAAATTTTATGAGATCAAAAAGCAAAAAAAAAGATATTTGCTTTCTTAGCTTAGCTTCAATATTTTGCTTTAGCGGAGGACTAAAAATTTCGTTTTAAATATATCTTTAAAATTTGGTTAAAAAGCTTTTCAAAAAAAACAACAACAGCACGAAACATAAACAACACACAAAAGACGTGATAAATGTTGAATTTTTTTCTACTTAAACACGAAACAATGAGTTTAATAGGTTAGGAAGGGTACACAGAGAAAACAGCGCCTAATAAATACCTAATAAAATAGAACAAAATTAATAAGATATCTCTATGGTTTTTTTCAAGAAGGAAGTCTTATTATTATAATAAGGAAAACCTTATTGAAAAAATCAAGAAGGAAACTTATGGTTTTTATTAGGTATTCTTATTGTTTTTTTCAATAACGTTTTCTTCTTGATTTTATTAGGTATTCTTATTGATATTTTCAAAAAGGTTTTCCTTATTAAAATAATAAGACTTCCTTTTTGAATTTGTAGAGATATCTTATTAATTTTGTTTTATTTTATTAGGTATTTATTAGGCACTGTTTTCTCTGTTGTGATGTTAGGAAATACAAATTTGATGTCATCAGAACGTCATGGTACGTCCCGAATGCTTATTTACAACATGTATTTGTATTATCTGGATGGAGGGGTGATGAAAACATTTTTATAAAACTTACGTATTCAGGGAGTTGAACCAAGGAACTTCGGTTTAGTAGATTGTCACTCTAACCACCTCACTACTACAACTTACTATAGTATACATGTTAGCAGCCAGTTTAAGAAGATCATTTATTGTAGCACAAAAAAATTATGAAAAAATTGTTCCTTTGTTGATTTATATGTATGAAATAACAAGCAAGCTAATGAAATCAAGAAGATATTCTTATTAAAAAAATTAAGAAGATGATTTACACATTAATAAGAAAACCTTATTGAAAAAAACAATAAGGCGACCTAATGAAATCAAGAAGAAAACCTTATTGAAAAAAACAATAAGAACACCTAATAAAATCAAGAAGATATTCTTATTAAAAAAATTAAGAAGATGATTTATAGGCTTTTTACACTGACCTACATCTTACATCTTTCATCAATTTGCAAAGATGTTAACATCTTCCCATAAGAATTATACAGGGAAAAAAGTTTACATCTTTCTACATCTGCAGAAGATGATCCTTTCTCATTTTGTTCCATCTTACATCTTTCGTTATTTTAAGTGTCATCACTAAAAAAATGGCAAAAAATCGATTTACTTTGGGTCATCACTAGCAAAATGACATTGCAGAAAATAAACAAAACAAATTTATTCAACAGAAGAAAATGAGCGGCACATGTAAGTATTTCATAATTTTAATTTAATTATAAATGAATTCATGTATATTTTTAGTGAAAAATAAAGCTATTGCTACTCGCTTTTCTAAAGGTATACAGCTCCTTAAATTTGTGTCCTTTTTTCTTAAAACTTCAAGTTTTTGCACCAATAAGGAAAAATATTTTCGGTCCACCCGAAAGTTTTCTTTAAAAACTTCTCCTCCATTATTTGGGACATCTTTCTCCCAAAATGTTCCATAGCGATTCTAGAAATATATGTTCATATGTATATTTTGGTATTTGTTACATAAATATTCATTATTTGTAATATTTTTACTTACAAGCATCCAAACCTTTCGAGGAAGGGTCACTTCTACCAAAACTTCTTCTTCATCATCATCTTCCAGAATGGCGTTCAATATATGAATGCACTGCATTAAAATTTGGGTTTGTTCTTGCAAATTAACAACTAATCCAATGATTAATGCCTTCTCCATATCCATTTTTTGAAATATTTTTTATTTTTAACAAAAGTTATGCGTCTTTTCTTTTATTTTTTGACAGCTGAATAAATGAAAGATGAAAGATGTTGCCAATGTAAATTTATGTTTCACATTTTCAACATCTTCCATGCGTTTCACAAAGATGTAGGTCAGTGTAAAAAGCCTATTACACATGATCATACAGGAACCTAATAAAATCAAGAAGAAAATCTTATTGAAAAAAACAATAAGATGGCCTAATGAAATCAATAAGAAATCCCTTTTATTTACAATTCATATGAAAACCTAATAGAATCAAGAAGTTTTTCTCTGTGGATTATTTTTTTTGGTGCCAAAAATAACGGAAATTGGGTAAAAAAAATTGTAAATAACAAGTTTTCTTCTTGATTTTATGTGGTTTCCTTATTGAAAAAAATTATAAGATTTACCACATAAAAACAATAAGGAATCTCTTCGAAAAAATCTTCGCTTCTTTCTGCTGGGATACCCCTTAGCCAAAAAGCGTTTCATAGAGAAAATCTTATTGATTCTATTAGGCAGTTTTGGCTCTGTGTAGTGTGAAATACACATCCACTCGGAGAGCCAATTGGATCTATTGTGGTTCCCTTCATTTATAATTTATTGACTAATTAGTCTCCTTACTGCCCGAGGAGAAACAAAGAGCCGTTGACATCCAACATTCCGCCATTTAATTCCCATGATAACGCCTCTGATATCCTCAAGTTTGCACTTCGCGATATCAATAATGGAAACGTCTGCTCAGCCATCTTTGCGTTGCAGCCTTCGGCAATGACAGATGCTATGATCTCTAGTTTCTGGCTCCTCTTCATCCCCACAAATTCTAAAGAAATCCGGTGTGCCATTTTCCCATATGCTGGTCCTCGATCTAACCGAGCAATGGCGAGTCAAGGCGCCTACTAAGACTCTCAAAACCTTTCTATTCATACCCAGCAGTAGATCAGATTTACCTGAGTCTAGTTCTGTCCATATGGACCTCGAGTCTCTACAATCTTCTCTATTCCTCTAGGAATGGTTAGTTCTGCTAATTACCCAATTACTGAGTTCCCTATAGTTTTAACCGATTGGAGTTTTAACCGACCTGTCAATAACTGCCACATCTAATGCTGACCCTATTCTTGCCAGCTCATCAGCGATTTCGTTTTCCTCAATATTGCAATGTCCTGGTACCCAACATAGCCTCACGCTAAATTTGTCCATAAGCAAGTTGAGAGATAGCCTACACTTGCTGACCAGCTTCGATTTGACTATTGAAGGCGTTCTAATAAAATAACCTTGGAGTCCGTAAAACCAGGTCTGCTAAAACTAATCTTTTTCAAGAGTGATGTATGACCTGTAAATCCTGGCCTTATTATAGACATAAACAAATTGTAAAACAAAGCATTTCTTTAAGTGTAATGAATTTTATTATTGGTGCCCGTTAAATAAACATTGTTTTTACGACTCGTTTAACTCGCCGATGAAACGGTCATTTACTTTATTTTAACTTAACATATTTGTTTGATTTATATATATTTTTTTTTATTTGATTTTATATCCATGTGTTTTACTTTTGCTGTTTTATTTTTCAAAGCTAACAAGCGGAAACAAAAATTGAATCGATGAAAAAATTATTTCTTTTATTTTCTTAGTCCCTTTTCTAATAAGATTTTAAAGCGAAAATGTTTTATTATCCACTTGTTAGAGTCAAATGCTTAAATTGCTCAATTAGTGTATATCTTGTTTTTTTTTATAACCATCCTATTGATATTGGGAATGAGAGGGGAAACTGAAATTGCTCTCTTTCCATTATTTATTTTGTTTTCGTATTAGATTATATAGATCCATACATACATGCATGCAAACATAAGTTACATATACTCGGATATGTTGTGAGTTTAAAAATATCATTACTTTTATTTTTAAGAACCCCAAACCCTGCTGCCATCCCCATAGGTTTGTAGATATTCTTGTTGCATTTATGACCTTAAAACCTACAAACCGATTAGTTGAAGGAGTAGCAGCTTAATATATTCAGTGCTGTCCCTCCCTTTTACATTTGTTTTTTATGTTTTTTTTTTAATGTCGCTGAAGGGTTTAATGCATTTTAAGGCAATTTAATACAAAATCACAGTTGTGGACAAAATTATCATTGTGTCTCTCAATTAGAATTTTTATGCAGCTAAAATATTTATAAACTTCATTTTTTTCGCTCCAGTGTTTTTGCTCCAAAAAAAATAACTTGTTTATGTTTGCCTTGAAGCTTAAAATAAGTTTACTTTCAACTTGTTCTTTTTTTTTTTTTTTTTTTGATATTATCCCATTCTTATTTATTAAAAATCGCTAAAACCGTAAGCATTGTTGCAAAAAGAAGTTAAAGTTGTAATGGATTTTTTAAGATATATAGAAAAAAAAAAATACATTCTGTTATTGTGTTAAGTTGCACTGGCCTTTTTAAGGCACCATCTGGAGCCAAAGGCTAATTGGACTCAAATTTAAAAGTTGTTGGGAAATTTCCTAAAACTTACAATATTATCTTCTACTCAATCGTTTTTTATTAGATCCATGTAAATTTAGTATGCCTTCAGTCAAAATATAATTAGTTTATTTTAATCGAATCAGCCTTTAACTTTAAATGGCGATTTAAAGTGACATTTGCACATTTCCGATCTCTTGAAAAAAATTCATTGCAATTTTAAACATTCCAAAAATAAGAACTTCTCCAGAAGTCATTAAACATTAGCTTTGCCAATTTGACTGAAATTTTATAATGAGTCAAGATTTTCTGAATTAATCTGAAATAATTTTTGGAAGAACTTGCGTAATAAGTCGAGCTTGGATTATCCTTTCGAAATTCCTCTCCAGTTTTAACCGAAGCCACAGTAAAACAATAATTTACTTTTTCTTGTTTGTTTGTTTGTTTGTTGTCACAATAACTTATTTTCCCATAATATCTTTCTTAACAAAAACATCTTGAGTTAAATTTACAAAAAAAAAATATAAGAAAACTAACTTTAGTTAATTTTTTGCTTCTAGTATGAATGGCGTATAAGAAATTTAGATTTTATTTCACTATATATATTTATAATATTCAAATTTTTGTCAAGTTCTTTTTAAAACTTCATTTTCGATTGCAACAGCTTCTACTAACAATTTCATATTGCAGTTATACAGAAATCTAGTTAAAATATTTTTTTTCCTTTTTTTAACTTGAATATGCTTCTTATGTTAAAGTAACTAAAAAAAGTCTTTTTAAATAAAATTAAACTTTATTATAACATTTTGCAGTTACACATTTTGCAGTTTTAAGTTTTCTCTATTTAAACATTTCTCCCTTTTTTTCTGTTTTCTTTTTTGCGTACAATGGCTTGAAGTTTTTATTACTAACAACAGTATCAAGTGTTGAAAGAAAAGTTTAGTAAAATTTTGGTATATTTATTTTGTCTAAGCCGAATTGTAATAAACCCTATAATTATTTGCACAAATTTTGATGTTTACTATACTCGGGTAAAGGTTTTGAGAGTCTTAGTAGGCGCGTTACCTGGCCATTGCTCGGTTAGAGCAACGCCATAAGTAAAGATTGCTGAACAGACGTTTTCATGAGGGCATTAGCAATATCGCAAAGTGCTAACTTGAGGATATCAGGGGCTTTATCATGGGAATTAAGTGGCTTAATGATGGATGATAAGGGCTCTTTGTTTCTTCTTGGGCAGTAAGGAGACTATTTAGTAAATAAATTTAAAAAATTAAGGGAATCACAATGGATCCAATTGGGTCTAAGAGGCGCAAACAGTACCCTTCCTAACTTCCTCACCTACCCTAACCTTATACACGTGTAACAAGTGTTTTTGATCCGATTTGAAAATAATTAATCGCATCAATACAAAAATTATACGTTATTGTATACTTAATTCGAACAAATTTAAGCTTTTCTATGGTCCAACATGTGTGGACTAAAGGAGAACGCATAAAGTAACGGTCTTCATGTTATTTTTCCACTTCGATTTATATCACGTCATAAAGGAATTTTGGGGAAGTAGATTCAAAAACTTCAATTTGAATCCGCTGCACACGAAAGAAAATATCCAACGTTTTTTTACATACTTGCAACATCATTTTCGAGTACTTCATGCTTAAAGTAATTGTCGTAATTTTTTGTTATTCCCTAATTTAAAAAAGGATACTTTTAAAAAGAATTTGCCTATGTATGTATGTATGTGTTTATGTCTATATAAAAAGTTTGGGTATCAATTAGAGCTTACAAAAATATCGATTTCAAATCAATAGTGAAAAATTTTCTATCAGGTATATTTTGAGAAACCTTTTTTGTCGTTTTTCTCAATTACAACTGTATTTGGCATATGCGGCAAAACCTGGCGATAAAGAAATTATAAATTTTCATTTGCCCAAATTTTATTAAACCAAAAAAGTTCGAATTATAGGGTATGTATATTGAATAAGTCTAAATTAGATTTTAAAAACTGAAACAAGGCGAATTCATACAGGTTTTCTCGAGAGCACAGCTGATTATATTCGCTCACTTCCTGTGCTTGTATTTTTCATCTCCCTGAGATATTACAATATATATTTCAGTAGAATATTTGAGGCATTTTTAAAGGAAAATTTAGGTAAGATCAGCTTGTATGCACTCGCCTTTAACTGACACAGAACATATAAATAATTGTTATAAAATTTTGGAAAAACCTAAATTGCCAACTGACATTTTGCAAAGCAATTGGTTGGGTTTAACCAATTTCTTCACCCAAAACTTTTACTGTATTTATTTCCTTTGGCCACTTGTATCATTGTTAAACTTCTCAGCACTATACTCCATTATTATTTTGTGCATCACAGTAAAATTTCTCTCTTATGACCCAAACAACAAAAATTACAAAAAAAAACCAAACAAAACTTTTTTATGGGTATTTAATTAATATGTCTACAGGGTGTACAATTATGTTGCATTGTTTTATATTTGCATTTTTTTTTATTACCAGTTTTATATAGTTTCTAACTTTTTTTTATTCTTAAATCTCAAGGGAAGTTTTTGTATGCCATTCTTCTGTTGATTTTAAAAAAGATTAAGCATATAAAATGTTTAAAAATTAATAAATATTGCAAAATTATTTGGGCATGCAAAATGGCACAATTTAAAAAAAATTCTTATATGTTTATATCAGAATTAATAGGCCTTATCACGAGTGTCATAGTCGAACTTTAACGACTCCCATGTAAAACATATAGCGAATGTTGCCACATTTTACAGATTTCTTCACGACTACGACACTCGTGATAAGGCCTAATATTTATATTCTCAAACGTGCTCATTGAAGATCGTCATAAAAGTTTTGTATTGCATAAAAATTGATGAACTTCCCATAAAATATTCATTGAAAATGTTGGGATATTTTCAGAAATATTTTTCTTTTGGCATACTAAGTATACTAGGGCCCCGATTTGCGTTGTTAATGGGGACCGAAGAAATGTGACACAAAACGAAACGACTCTAATAGGATCACTTTTTTCTAAGTGCAAAAATTATATTTTTGATAAAAACCAAAGTGATATGGTAAAAAAAATGTACATAGAGAATAAACTGCCATTTCTACATGCTACTTGATAGATTCTTGACTTGTACTTATGACTTCAGTTATAAAGTACAATCATAAGTAGGTATGTTGCAACGCAAATCGGAATTAAAACGATGCAAAGCGGGTGCAACCAAATTTTAAAAAGCGATGCAAATCGAAACGACGCAAAAAGGATCGAGGCAAATTGGGGCTCCAGTGTATTTTGATTAAAAATCATTTATTAAGTAGCATACTTTGTGGCAAACATTTTGCTCATCTTAATGCACAGAAATAAAAATTGGGGGTTTCTTTTTTTGTTTACTAAAATTTCAAGCTGAAATTAAACTAAATAAATATTCCTTTCGCTTCTAGAATTATATTAAAGAACTCAATTTTATAATTGCAAAGCAGATCAATAATGGCAGATGGATATTTCTCCGTTTTGAAAAAACGTACAGCCTCGTTATACTCATTGGTCTCATGAAAAAAGGATCTATATTAAAATTTTTCCTAATTAACTTTTTAGCGATTTCAATAAATTTTACACAAATACACCTTGTCACGAAAATTTAAGTTTTAAACAAGTAAGAGTGCTATCCTTTTTTCAGTTTCAACTCTCGTAGTGAACAGACGCGTTTTTATAATCGTCGCAACTGAATATAAAAAAAAATATAAAAGAAAAAAAAATTTTCAAGTCACAAAAAATATAAAAAAAACAAAACATTTATTGAACAGTTATTTTACTGGTTTTATTTTATTTTTTGCTTGTGTGCAATACACATAAATATTTGCATACACAAACTAATATACATAAGTGAAAATACAAAAAAAAGAGAACTCTAAATGAGTTCACCTTCTAACAACAACAATAAACCTACAAGCAGTAGGAATGTACAATATATAACTTTGGTTGCTAACGACGACAAAAAAAATGAAGTAAACACAAACCTGAATACTACACAAAACACAAATACTCGTGCGCGATCATTATCTTTGAACATGTTAAATATCGATCAAGAAGCAACAACAATTGCACCTATTAGCAAACTTGTCAGCTTAGCTGTACAATCAAACAAACAAAAAATAAATACCCATGTGACCAATGTGCACAAAATTGTAAATGCAGTGAGTGAAAATAGTGATAATAAAATCCAAACTGGTATGGACAGATACATAACCGTGCTAAAAAGGGGAAGAAGTCCCAAATCAGCTGAAATAGCGTCAACGGCGAAAATGCCCAAAGATGGGAAAAAAAATATTAAACATTCTGAAAATCGGTTTGCGATTTTGAATGAACAAGTCGATGAAGACACAAGTACAACAAGGTCCACTAAACCACCGCCGATATATTTAAGAGAACAGAACTCCAACATTTTGGTAAAAAGCCTTATCTCATTAATTGGAGAAAATGAGTTCTATGTAACTCCAATTAAGCGCGGCAAAATCAACGAAACTAAAATTCAGGTAACACAAGAAAATAATTATAGAAAAATTGTCTCAGATTTTGAGACTAAAAACAAAAACTTTTATACATATCAACTGAAGAGTGCTAAAGCCCTAACAGTAGCTATAAAAGGAATAGATTCAAGCGTGGATCCGGAAGAGGTAAAGTCTGGCCTTGAAAATAGTGGCTTCAAAGTCAAAAATGTTTCAAACATTAAAAACAGGGAAAAAATCCCCCAACCTATTTTTAGAGTCGAGCTACAGCCAGGCGACTTGAAAATTAAAAAAAATGAATCGCACCCAATCTATAGCTTAAAATACTTGTTGCATCGAAGAGTTACCGTTGAGATGCCACATAAAAAAACTGGACCTATCCAATGCATGAACTGTCAAGAATTTGGCCATACCAAAACTTATTGCAAGTTGCCTACCGTTTGCGTTGTATGTGGCGAGTTACACAGTACCGCTAACTGTGACAAAATAAAAGGTGATACCAAAGCAAAAAAATGTAGTAATTGCGGCGGAAACCACACTGCCAACTATAGGGGCTGCCCTCTTTATTCTCTTTTTAAAAATTCGTCGAACAGAAAAACCAATGCTACTCCCGCTCAGCCCAACACTCATTTAAACTACCCACAGTTACCTCAACCGTCGTCTAGCCATAATCAATACTCAAATGTTTTAAAGTCTAACACGACTCTTACTCAACAAAAACCTAATAGTCAATCTTCATACGCTAATATTTTAAAGAGTAACCAGATTCCAGCGCAAAAAACTGTACCAGTAAATGAAGAATCAGGGCATAATTTTAGTCGTATTGAAGCCTCAATAGAGATCCTTATACAAACAGTAAATACATTCACTCTCAACATGTCCTGTATGATGCAGGAAATGTTGAAAATGCAGTCTACCTTGTTGCAGGCTGTATTGAACAAACCATGAACTTAAGAATCTGTTTTTGGAACGCAAACGGCATCTGCCAACACAAAAATGAAATTGAATATTTTCTTCTGGATAAACAAATCGATGTTATGCTTATCTCAGAAACTCACTTGACGTCCCGAAGCTATTTTCGAATTAGTGGATATAATTTCTACGACACCAAGGATCCTCAAGGTAGAGCTTGTGGTGGCTCTGGAATCCTAATAAAAACTCGAATAAAACACTACCTACTAAACGACCTTCGTGAAGAATATCTTCAAGCAACGAACATCTGCATTGAAAATTTTTATCAAAAGCTTGTGATATCATCTGTTTACTCTCCTCCCAGGTTTTCAATTTCAGAGAGTCAATATACCGCATTTTATACAACACTGGGGTCCCGTTTTCTAGCAGCTGGCGACTACAATGCTAAACACACTTTTTGGGGCTCACGTTTAATCAGTCCCAAGGGTCGTGTTTTGTTTGACACAATTTCAAAAATGGGTTTGAATGTAGTTTCAAGTGGTCAGCCAACATATTGGCCAACGGATCGTCAAAAAATTCCTGATGTTATCGACTTTGGGATTATGAAAGGCGTGCCCAGCGAAATGATTGAAGTAGAAGCATCTCTGGATTTGTCTTCAGATCACTCGCCTACTATTATCACTATTTACTCACACACAACTACAACACCAACATGTGATTTACCGCTGACACCTGCACGTATTAACTGGCTGAAATACAAAAAATATTTGAGTGCTCATTGCACGGAAAATATGCCATTGAGAACACCTGCTGACATAGAAAATTCTATTAGGTTGTTTGAAGCACATGCTAAACAAGCTGCTCTTAATGCTTCTTCAATTCAACCAAATCAACAAGCGAGATTTAACAATATTTTTTGTGCAGATGTAGAAAGGCTATTGAATGAAAAACGAAGAGCTCGACGAGAATGGCAACGTTACAGATCGCCTCAACTAAAATTAAGGTTTAAGGAGTGTACCAAACAGCTAAGAAAAGTTTTACAATCACAAAAAACAGCTTCGCTGCAAAAATTTCTGCAAGAACTCGATGCAACACCGTCAACAGATTATTCGCTGTGGCGTGCAGCCAGAGGACTTAAAAGGCCAGTGATTTGCAAACCACCATTACGAGCCTCTAATGGTGACTGGGCAAGAACTGATGCTGAAAAAGGTGATATATTTGTTAAGCACCTAGAAAAAGTATTTACCCCGAATATTTCTGCTGATATTGTTGAACTGCCACCAGTCGTCTCTTTACCAGAAATACCGATGAGATTTAACATGACGGAGATTGAAAATACTATTACTAGTCTTAACACCAGAAAAGCCCCAGGTGTCGACAAAATAAGCAACAAAATGCTTCAACAACTGCCTTATATTGCAAAAAGAGTTATACTCTTCATTTTTAATAGTATTCTACGGCTGCAATACTATCCTGCAGAATGGAAGGTTTCGATGATTATTATGATACCAAAGCCCGGCAAGGATCATACGAAGGTTGAATCCTATCGGCCTATTAGTTTATTGCCCAACATTTCAAAACTATTTGAAAAGCTGTATATGAGCAAGCTGATGCCTATAGTGACTAGAAGTGGATGCATTCCAGATCATCAATTCGGTTTTCGCAGACAACATAGCACTATTGAACAAACTCACAGACTTGTGAACGTAGTTAGAGACACCTTTGAAAAAAAGAAATTTTGCTCTGCGCTCTTTATAGATGTTTCTCAAGCTTTCGATAAAGTATGGCACGAAGGTCTTATCCACAAATTAACACCCAATCTCCCCGCAAACATCGTCAAGCTTTTAAAAAGCTATTTAGAGGAACGAAAATTTGTAGTTAGGGAAGGTAATTTTTTAAGCCCTCCGCAGTCGATCGAAGCCGGAGTTCCCCAAGGCAGCATCTTCGGTCCCTTACTTTATTTAATTTATGCCTCTGACTTACCGTTAAGCAATAACATTCATACATCAACATTTGCTGATGATACAGCTTTTTTAAGCGTCCATGAAAATCCAGTAGAAGCTTCCATCAACTTACAAGGGTATATATCCAAATTGGAAAAATGGCTTAAACAATGGCGTATAAAAGTTAACGAACAGAAATGTGTACACGTCACTTTTACGTTGCGAAGTGAAACATGCCCGCCTATACAAATCAACACTGAGACTATTCCGCAGCATACTGTAGTCAAATATCTAGGCGTTCACCTTGATCGCCGTTTAACATGGAAATCGCATATAGACGCAAAGTTGATGCAAATGAAATTAAAAACTGCCCAAATTAATTGGCTTATGGGAAGAAATTCTATACTGAGCCTAGACTGTAAACTTCTACTATACAACGCGATCCTGAAACCAATATGGTCCTATGGAATCCAGTTATGGGGCACTGCCTCAGCATCGAATGTCGAAAGAATTCAAAGGCGACAGAATAAAATTCTACGTACAATAACAGCAGCCCCCTGGTATGTCAGAAACCATCGAATTCATAAAGACCTAGACGTTCCGTTGGTGAAGACAGTATTTTCAAAACACGCGAAAAAATATATAAAAAAACTTGAGTTGCACCCAAATCCACTTGCGCGCAATGTTCTTCATTATAGAGGCCACACCCGGCTGAAAAGAAGGGATACTCTTTTTCTCAGCCGTTCACGAGAGATGTAAAACAACCAAAATTAACCGTTGAAATTAAAAATTTTGTTTAGCATTGGCTAAACTTACATTTAATATTTTTTAGATTTAAGATTTGAAAAACTTATTGATAATTTAATATAAATAATTAAAGATTCAATAAATAATAAAATTATCAAAAAAAAAAAAAAAAAAAAGTAACTGCCGATTTCACGATGTCGAAAGAATTTTGAATTTTATTTTCATTCGTACAAATACATTTGATACAAAAACAATATTTTAGAATTTGTTTTTGCTTCAAATGTAATAACACGAATGAAAACATATGGAAATTTTCTTTCGACATAGTGAAATAGGCCGTAAGAGTGCTATATTCGGCAGTACCGGATGTTATATACCCTGCACCAAGCCGTAAATGTACTAAACATACTTACATATAATTCGAATGAATTACATACACAGTTTTCGATAAATACATAAGAATGTACAAAACATACAGACTGTTTAAAATATTATACAATTTTCTATCAATCACTGAACAAAAAGGGGGTTTGTACGAAAAAATACATCAAGTTATGATTAAGGTAATATACACACTAACATGCCTCAGTAGCCCGATGTTTCATGCGTTGAATTATAATCGAAAGATTCCATATTCAATACTGGGACACCTCATGTATTTATAAATTTATCTTTGAAAGGGTTATTATATATCTTCATTTATTTGTATATATAATCCAATATCAGAACCGATATTTTATTTTTGTTGATTTTCAATACGAATCATCTTAAGAAAAATCCTTTCATTTCAGTCCAAGACCCAAGTTCTTCTAGTGTCTTCGGAAAATCGATTTCACATACAGACAGACGGACATGGCTCAGTCAACTTCCCTATCTATAAGGATTCAGAATATGTACACTATATGGAACTCATTTAAATATTGCGGCATTTACACACGTAATGACAAACCTATAAATACCCTTACTATTTTTGGTGAAGGTATAAAAAGTACGGTGTTACGGATTGGTATTATAATTGTTACCTTTTAATCATTCCAGTTTTAATTATGTTTTTACCATCTCCTGTAGAGTTATGTAACTTATGGCATTTCTAAATTAGACCAACGATTTACTGGAGATACGTGGGAGTATTTTCAAAAGCAATTTCATCTTACACACATACAAAAATAAGAATGGTGACATTCTAAAATTTTAATACATTCTCTGAATACATCATATTCCTTTTTAGAATAATTATTTGTTGTATGTTAATACAAAAGCACACATTTCTAAAGCTTTTAAAATTTTTAATTATAAAAATATATTTGACAAAAAAGTTTTTACAATACTCCCTTACGACCGTAAAGCTGCATGTAAAACCAAACTTATAAGTTCTCTTTACTACAGCTGCATCCTTAAAATATTTTGCTGTTTATCTGTAGTTTATTTTTCTTACTTTCTCATATTTAACATTCGCAATAGTGCAATAAGCTTGTTTGTTTGGTGGACCGTATTTAAAGACAAAAAATTAAATTAAAATTAATTTTTAATTAAAATTCATTATAATCATGATAAGAAAAAAAAACAAACTATTGAAACATTACAATGCATTCAACAACAAATAAAAAATAAAAACCAACATTCGAGTACATTTTCGTTCATTATCATTCCTTCTTATGGCGTTATTTCTTTACTGTAACAATTACTATTGATTTTCATTAATACAAATAAGTATGCTACATTTCTTGCAATAATAAATATAAAAGAAGATATTTAATATAAAAAATATCTTGTAGATAAAATTAAAGGAAATTGAAGTGCATTAAAATTGCAAAACAATAAAGTTTGATTACAACTCTGAAAGACACAGAAAAGAAAAAAGGAAACAACGCATTCTGGGCTTTTTTTCGAAATAAGTACAAAGATTTTTAGATTATCGTTAGGAAAGACCGGTTGACAAAATTTTTTCCAAATTTCAAATTTATATTCACAGAAGTGAACGAAGAATATTTTGTTAAAATCGATTCGGTACTTCGACAGCTTTACTCGTTTAAAGTTGCTACTAATGCTCACAAATTTCTCGTGTATGTACATACATATGTATGTAACATCGAATTCACACGAATGAATTTATAACGTCTAGTTTTCTTAATTTCGTTCTGAAGTTTCTACCAAAACTTATTTGCATTCATACGATGGTTTTTTTCTTCATAAATTTTTTTTTTTTTTTTTTTGGTTAACTAGAACCCACGTATGCCGGAACTAGGAAAATAGGTTTTAGGAAGGAGGATGAAGGGAGTAGTTTTAATTCTTCTTTGCAGCTAGGGGTGGTTTTTATTGTTTAAGCGAAAAAACAATTCCATAAACCGTAATAACAACAACAAAAATTAATGTTAAGAGGAATATGGGAAAAAAACATGAAAACATAATTCTTCTACTCCCATTTTTGCATCTAGAATACGAAGGATTATGTCATCCGTTGGCTACACTAATTCATATAAAAGCAAAACTGTCTATATTTCTCTGTAAAATGGGCGACTCAAAATGCATTTAATTTTTTTTTTTTTGAAGGATCAACACTTAAGTCTCTACCCTCAATTATTAAAGAGATATTGTAGAGAAGAAGAGATGTTGTGAAAATGTAGAAGAAAGATTAATTATTTAAAACTTTGCCAATGCGCGTTTCATTTTTAGTTTTACAGCAGTATGACAGTGCCTCTGGTGTCAAAAAAATCGTCGTTTCTGCTAATTGACGAAGAGAGGGCGCTGTGATGCACATTAACAATAAAGAACTATATCAATCGCTGCTTGAACAGGTAAATCGTGACCAGTGCTTTGCCTTCATTGAAAATTGATTTCGATATTTAATCTTGATTTCAAAATTTCTTACTAAATTTTAAAAATTCAAACTAAATGTCAAAATTTGAAAATTTATTTCGAAAATTTTAAAATTTATTTATGTTTGGTTTAAACTAAACTACACTAATGTAGGGGTATTGAAAGTTTAATTTTTAGAATTCACGACCCTCTGATTAAGATGTAAAGTTTTCAGTTTGGCTATTGTATCTAGAAATTAGATTTGGCAAAAGTAAAAAGGTAACAGTTTGTAGCATTCCTAGAAATCTTTAGTGGTGTGGCTCTTTCCTAATAATAGCCACCAACTCTAAAAGGCTTAAATGCTATCCTTCAAGGAAATTGATTGTTGGTTGAAAGTTCTTGTGAAATTTATTGAACTCCATTTGCATACCAGCACTAAGAACAAGGAAATAAATATATTTAGAAAATTTCATGAAATATTTCATACAATCCCGTAGTCTCTGCCATTTGCTTTGAAAACTCATTTAACTGTTTTAAGAATTAATTTAAATTCTTTACAATTTTGATTCTACAGAGTCAAAAAAAATTATTTAACAATTAAATTTTAGCGTAAAATTGTGTGTAATTGACAGCTGTCATTGTGTTTTTGTTTTTTTTTTCATTTTCGTGTTTTCTTTAACACTTTTCATTATGATATTGTGAGCGTTTTAATTCCGAAGAAAAAAAAACCAAGTAAAAGGACCGACTGAGTTACAGACTGGCTGACTGGCTGACTGACTGACTTTGTGTGTACGTGCTTTTAATAAATCCAAACACACACAAACATTCTTTATAAATATTTAAAACTTTTGTTATTGACATGATTATATTTATTTTACACTTGACGTCTGAAAATCTATTTTTTTTTAAGTTTTTATAATACTAATTTGTGAAATATCTTGTTAGAACTTAAAGCAAAGACATGTATGAATGTGTGAGCGAAAGTGTTTATTATTTGTTAAAGGAATGAATGGGAATAACGTTTTATGTTGATTAGTAGCAGAAAATAAGGTAATATTTTTTAGTAAATTTTCATAACAGATTTTCATGGCTAAATCAAGCTTTGGCTTCAGTTTTCTTTGGATCTCTGTAAAAAAAACTAAATATTATCTATTACTATAACGAATGCACTTAATTATTATTTGAAATGATTATTATTTTTAACATTAATTAATGAAAATTCAAATTAGCAAGATTTTTTAGGAATTGTAACAGCGTGACAGTCTAAAAGAATGACGTAAACCACCTTACTATAGAGTGAATCAACTGTAAGTTGCAAAAAAGACTACTTTAAAAATTTGAAAACGACGGACGATAAGTGTTAATTGGAATATTAGTATTGACCAATCAAAAGTGTATGAATTTCAGGCTAAGAAAAAATTTTCTCAGCATGTAAAAATAAATAAAAGAACAAAAAATCAGGAGATTGGGTATTGTAGGATAGAATTCATTGGCTAAAATAATAAGTCACCAGATAACATCAATTTAGTAGTTACAAGTCTCGTATTCTATTTGCATTCGAACTATGTATAAATAGGATATATAATCACGTTCAAGAGAGCTACCTAACAAGAAGTGAAAGCATTTACACAAGAATACTGACGAGGTTTAGTGGCTTTTACCGAAAACAACGTTTGTTCTATTCAGACGTGTAGTTGAAATCTTAAGTGATGTTTAGATATTAAATTTTTTCTTTGTTGCATGAAATATTTTAACAACGTCTAATATTTCTCTCTGAATATTAAATTACGAACTTAAGCCTGTATAAATATCTGCAAATAGAAATAAAATGAAATTGAAAAAAATTCTTGAATTCGGGGTCCTGAAAAATGGCGACAATGAAAAATGATCCCAAACTAAAAATTAAAAATGGTTCCAAAATAGGAAAAATACTCCTAAAATGAATTTTTTTTTTTGTTTTCAATTTTAAAATTATGGAACCATTTTTCATTAGGGCTTTTTTTAATGAAAAATTACCCCAAACGTAAAAATAGGAAAAATGTCCCTAAAGTTCGCGTTGCACTTTTCAATACAAAAATTTAGGGTAATTTTTCATTTGTGGTTTAGGTAATTTTCCATATGGACCATTTTTCATGGTGCCACCTGAATTGAGGGAATTTTAGAGTCATCAAAAATTATTTCTACATGTAAAAATGGAATAAAATCAATTTACAAAAAAATAACGTTTTTCTATTCTATTTATGTTGCAAAATCGGTTCAATAGTTCATATACTTTCCCAATTACTATCTACCTTCAAAAATTGTAATAACGATCAAAGGGACGCTCATAAGAAGTGACGCAGTCTTGTAATCGGTATCTAAACGGATATTCTGATGTTCCACAAAAACTCTTAGTAATTTGACTTTTCATTAATTAAAAAAAAAGCAAGCTCAAGCCTAAATAATATTTATTTCTTAAAAAAAAAGACAAAGGTGGTAAAAGTTAGTCTCTGCTCGCAGGATGAATTAAAATTAGTTTCGAATTAATTTTGTACTCGAAAGTTATATTTTCTAATTGCCTGTTCCACGATATCGAAAAAGTTCTTTCTTTCGTACAATTTCATTTAAACATATACTAAATTTTTTGAATTTATTTTTCTTTTAAATTTTACAATACGAAAGAAACAACTCTGTCGACACAATAGAACGAGCAGTAGGATTTTTAAAAATTCTCAATATTTAATTGTTGTCGTAAGTTGAACTTTTGTAAAAAATTAATTAATTATAGAATAAAAAATCAGTAATTTTTTTAAAATTCCAATCTTCATTTGCATAACATTCATTTGTACTTCACCCAGAGATCTTTCAAAATACCCATGTTCAAATTGATTGTTCACAAACTTCCTCTATCGTCTCTCTTATAGCATATTCTCATTAGTTCCGACACGAAACTTTGCAGAAGTAGAGGTCATCTCCTGAGTGCTGGTCCCAAAAAAAAAACAAAATTTTTTTATCAGTATTGGTAGTTTGTACCGATGAATTGTATACGTCAAAAATACGTTGTTTACTTTTATGGAAAATTTAAAAAAGGCGCAAAAAAGACATTTAATGAAATTTTTAACTAAACTTTTTCGTATAACCTGGAGTTAAATACGAAATATATTTTACAATTTACTGCCTTCACTTTTAACCGCAAACTTTTCCAAACTCCATTTATTTTTTTGTATATTTTCACAACTATGTATTCTGATTTCACTCTTCCAACAAAAAAAAAACACTAACATTAAACCTAAACCCACAAAATGCAGAGACAAATTAAAATTTCTAAAGTGTTCTTTTACTAGTTTTCATTTGTTGGTGTACAAATAAAAATGTTTCAGTCTTACTTGAAATGCCCGCAGGACAGAATATTTGTAATGATGATAAAATGACACAAAAAAAAGTAAATAATCATTATTTTAATAAAAATTTTGTTGTTGCCTTGTTGCAAAATCTGAGCATGAAATTTCCACTCAAATATAGTATGAACCCCTTTATACTTTTGACTTTTCTTTCTTTGTTTAAAGATTCTTCTTCTTCATCTCAGATAAGACAAAAATAAGTTTAAACATTACAAAACCATTTTTAAGAATGTACTTTTATACATGTATGTATGTATGTATGTATGTATGTATATTTGCGATTACCGTAAGGGATGTTAAGTAGAAAGTGTTCTTTTGTCATGTTTAACTTTATAATAAAGTTTACGAAGAAGGACATAAAAAACACTTGTCTACTCCTCTACTTTCGCACAAATCGGTCGATGAGTATAAATATTTTAGCAGTTAATCTTTTAAATGAGTTGGCAGGGATATCATCGGAGCGCATAATTTAATCAGGTAAATGTTTTCGCACCAGCCTTTAATGTTTGGAAATTAATTAGTTTGTTTTTTTTAGTTTGGTGTTCTGCCATTTCCATTAATTGCTGGTTACAAGCGTGTACAAATATTTTCATTAAATGGCAGTGGCAGTGGCAGCTGTTTAAATTAAGTTGTAAAATTTACTTTATATTGTTTAAAAATTACTTACATTGATTTTGATCCTTCTTTTACACAAAAGGAACTTTGTTTGAAGTTTGTGTTGTTTTCCAACTTTTAATGAAAAATGATTTAGAACATCTTCTAGTATTTTAATAACCTAAAAATATAAAAAGTTTAAATTTATTTTTAGAGTTTTTTGATTCAACTTATTTTTAAATAAACTCAAAGAATTTATTTTAAAATATTCCAAAAATAGACTGTTTTTGGTGTTAAATTACGGTATTAGATTCCATATTTAAGAGGATGAATGAATAATTGTTGTGTAGATTTAATTTGCATACATTAGTTATTTCTTTGATGTACGTACCAGTTAATTCTTTTGAAGTCACAAAAAGTTTTGGGTTTAAGTCAGCAATTACCACACAGTCGATCGCCTTCAGATTTCACAGTTTTGTAGAACAAGAACTTTACTAGATTGAAATATCGGTACAACCAAGAGAAATTTAGAGATAAGAGTACAGGAACATAAAGCTGACATAAACAGAAATAAAGAAAGTACCGCACTGTCACAACACATATTAAAAACAAATCACAAACCAGATTTTGACAACATAAAAATTTTAGACAAAGTGAGCAATGTAAGAAAGAGATACACAACAGAAAGCTTGAGAATACAACAAAAAATTAATAAAACAATGAATATAAAAGAAGACACTGACAATTTAAGCGCTAACTATAGATTAGCAATATTATAAACATTGAAAACTACTGTGATATTTTTTACGTATAAATATGTGTTTTTTTAAAAATTTAAAAATATAAAACTTACATAAAAAACTGTTTTACATTTCTTAACGTACTGTATAAACACAATGTAATATATAATACATACATATATACATATATTAAAATTGTTAATTATTGTTAAATTAATTGTGTTGAAAATCTTTTTTCTTTTTAATAAAAATAGACGAATCCCTTGAAGAATTGAACATAAAATTCACGAAACGTCGGGAAAATATGCAATAAAAACTACGCATTTTTATTAACATAAGGAATTTTAGGCCTCATTAGCTAACATCAAATTAACAAACTCTATCTACAAAAATTGACTTAGCCAATAATAATAAAAAAACATTAAAAAAACGAAATATTTTAAATGTGCTGGGTAGGAATTACAGGGAATAGATGTAATCATGCCTCACATAAAAAATGTTTATTTTTCCTTACGGAAACAGCAATTAATATTAAGTGGAATAGAAAACTTTCCCTGAAATCATATATCATTAATGGTTCTTGATTTCTTTTTAGCAAAAGTCTTGTTTCAAATTATAATAAGGAATACCTCCAATTACAAGATTTCTTTAAAGATCAATCCCGGAAATGTTAACTGAAGTACGAAAAGTTTGAGGTTATTTTATGTCATTCCATAATTGTTCTATTTATAAATATATATGTATGTATGTATGTATAAGTATACAATTCTAATGCTCTGTATGTGTGTGATTGTATCACCAAAAGAAAACTTCCGGCCATACTCTTATACATACATTTTTACATGTAATGAAGATGAAATAATACAAAAATCACCCTAAAGACAGTAAAACAACACTGAAAACAAGTGTACGTACATCCATAGAAAATGTTGTTGAAATTGTGGCAGCACAATACATATATACACGTGCATTTGTACATCTGTTTTTACAAGAAAGTTGTCACCATTATTGTCATCATTATTGTACACCATGTTCACAGCTCCCCAACAAACATATTTTTAAATTTTCTTCTCTGAATTTAAATATTATTCTCAAATTACTGATTGCTAAACCTTTCAGTAATTTCTGTGCATATTATTTGTGACAGCATTTACTTTGAAGCAAGCAATTTGATCAAAAATATCAATTTAGATTTTTTTTTTGTCAGTTTCCGTATCAGCTGACGAAGTATATGCGTCAAGGTGATCAAAATTATTTGTTTTGATAAAATTATTCTTAAAAAAGATATAATTCGTAATGAAATTTCAAACCATACCCAAATGCTTGCCGGGCTATATTAAAAGTAATTCCTTATTATGATTTTGATATTCCTGTTTTGTGTGTGTTACAAAAAGGAAATTTTATTTTTCAAGAAACAATTTTTACACTGGAGTGATTTTGAAATCGAGCACACATATACAATCTCAAAGGCTACTAATACATACAATAAGAAAACTAAAGACGGCAGTCAATGTAGAGTACAATGGTTCTATATTAACTTTGATAACTTTTGGACACTATAAATCACACAATTACAGCAATAAATATTTTCAGCTCAGAACTGGCTATTAAAGGATTATTTATTATATCATAACTTTTTAATCTTATCATATAAATATTGATATTAATCCCACCATTTCTGCTATTCGGATGGTAATTCAGAACTTTAAGTAATCGAGGTAAATTTTCATTTAGTTCGGAAATATAAAGCGAACAAAGAAGATTGATTTTTAGTAAAAGTAGTTGTGGTTAAGTGAAATTATTATTATTATTATTATTATTATTATTATTATTATTATTATTATTATTATTATTACTTTTAAACAAGAAACAAATATGCACGATATCATACAATGAAAGCATACAAGTAATTGCTTACAAATAGATTGATATTGTGGTTATTCTCGGCGTATACGTTATATATGATTATAATAAATTCAATGTAACATATACGTACATACAGATTACTAACATTTTGTCTAAGCAATTACGTCCAAAAAATATCTGTAAGTTAAGCAAAATGCCAAAACAATTTATTTGGAAAATACTGGTGTTATTTTAATTAAAAATATTTTTAAATTTTGTATTTTTAAGAGAATATCCATCATTGCTTGCGTCTTATATAAAATTCAAACAAAATTAACTGAAAATAATTTTTTTTTAAAAACGGTTGATTTGAAAATATATTCGTAATAATATTTTCTCTGTTTATGTATGTATAGTATTTCTATCACGCTCGCTCTGGCATCAAAGATAGGGGGAAAATGTCTCCTTAAAAACGAATAAAACATACCCCATTATTATAGAATACATATTTTCTTTTCGAGTTCCCCTTCCAAAATCTTATAGTAGTTCCACGACTGAATATGATACTGGTCATGTCTAATATTATGAAATCTAATGAAGCAAAAAGAACATTGCAATTGTTTCTTGTTACACTACCATATTATAACTTTTGTTAATATACCAATCGAAAATATTCTATACAAAAATACCACAAAATACACAAAAATGTATGAAAATAATAAATACTTAAAAAAAACTTTTTTGTCTTACAACCAAACGTAACAGCTAACTTGAGTTTTTGTAAGAACGTAATACAAGAAAAGCTTCAAATAATTGTAATATAAGTGTGCGCGTGTAGTATGAAGATCTCTCATAAGGAGCAATAATATTCCCAAGTGGCTTAAAGACTTAACACAAAAATACTTTCCCTAAGAGAAAAACGTAAATTAATTTTTCCCATTCTTTAGTTATTTTCTCGTAATGTTGTTAATTGTATAAGGGCGATGATACCTGAGGGAAAACGTCATATTCTTCTTTCATAAAAACAAAATATACTCGTACATATACTTGTACATAATTGTGCAAAAAAACACACACAAATCTCAGTTGTGTATGCCTAAAGGAATGCCACACAACAATTTCAATATACAACAATAATAATCTCTCTCAGCTACAAGAGTATCATAACACTTTAACAACAATACAAATTCTATACTATTCCAAATGGTTTTAAATTATTTCCAACAAATTCAAATGCAAAATTGTTATATAATAACAGATTTCACATGAAAAAGACATGATAAATTACGACTAATTTAAAATTAAAATAATATTGTTTATTTATGTATCAGCTTAGCTTTGTTTTGTGTTAAGCTGTTGTATTTATGTTTTTAATAGTTGTGATTATCAAATTGTCTCTCATTTTAATGTTGTTGACTTGTGTTTGTATTTTTGTTTCTGCTAATAAATCATTACATACGTATAAATTGATATTTAATGTAAAGAATATATGTGGGCTATTAATCTTTATTTCTGTAAGTAGACACTTAAAGATATTGTTGAAATTTATATGTATATTTTTTTTTTCTTCTTGTTGGTAAGTAAACACCCACAAAATATAAACAACATTTGCATTTCAGTACGAGGGTAGCCATTATTTCTGTTGGCTTACATGGACAACTGGTGTTAAGTGATAAACTCAGCAAATTGAAAAACTTAACGTCTGCACAGAGCCAAAACTGCCTAATAGAATCAATAAGATTTTCTCTATGAAACTCTTTTAGGCTAAGGGGTATCCCAGCAGAAAGAAGCGAAGATTTTTTCGAAGAGATTCCTTATTGTTTTATGTGGTAAATCTTATTAATTTTTTCAATAAGGAAACCACATAAAATCAAGAAGAAAACTTGTTATTTACAATTTTTTTTACCCAATTTCCGTTATTTTTGGCACCAAAAAAAACAATCCATAGAGAAAAACTTCTTGATTCTATTAGGTTTTCATATGAATTGTAAATAAAAGGGATTTCTTATTGATTTCATTAGGCCATCTTATTGTTTTTTTCAATAAGATTTTCTTCTTGATTTTATTGGGTTCCTGTATGATCATGTGTAAATCATCTTCTTAATTTTTTTAATAAGAATATCTTCTTGATTTTATTAGGTATCCTTATTGTTTTTTTCAATAAGGTTTTCTTCTTGATTTCATTAGGTCGTCTTACTGTTTTTTTCAATAAGGTTTTCTTATTAATTTCATTAGGTTCCCGTATGATCATGTGTAAATCATCTTCTTAATTTTTTTAATAAGAATATCTTCTTGATTTCATTAGCTTGCTTGTTATTTCATACATATAAATCAACAAAGGAACAATTTTTTCATAATTTTTTTGTGCTACAATAAATCATCTTCTTAAACTGGCTGCTAACATGTATACTATAGTAAGTTGTAGTAGTGAGGTGGTTAGAGTGACAATCTACTAAACCGAAGTTCCTTGGTTCAACTCCCTGAATACGTAAGTTTTATAAAAATGTTTTCATCACCCCTCCATCCAGATAATACAAATACATGTTGTAAATAAGCATTCGGGACGTACCATGACGTTCTGATGACATCAAATTTGCATTTCCTAATATCATAGCAGAGAAAACAGTGCCTAATAAATACCTAATAAAATAGAACAAAATTAATAAGATATCTCTACGAATTTTTTTTCAAAAAGGAAGTCTTATTATTTTAATAAGGAAAACCTTTTTGAAAAAATCAATAAGAATACCTAATAAAATCAAGAAGAAAACCTTATTGAAAAAAACAATAAGAATACCTAATAAAATCAAGAAGAAAACCTTATTGAAAAAAACAATAAGAATACCTTATAAAAACCATAAGATTCCTTATTGATTTTTTCAATAAGGTTTTCCTTATTAAAATAATAAGACTTCCTTCTTGAAAAAAAACCATAGAGATATGTTATTAATTTTGTTCTATTTTATTAGGTATTTACTAGGCACTGTTTTCTCTGTGTGTGTAATTTCTTTTATGTATATATAGGGGAAAACTATTGTGAATGATATAAAACTCGTATTTCAAGTTAGCTGTATCAAAATTAGGCCTTTGGATTTCTTACCTACAACACAGTGGGGAAGCATTGAAATTTTTTAAGCTATTGCATAGCTTTTATCGCGCACTTTGAGGCGACCGAATCAAAAAAATTTTAAACGTTTGTTTCTTAAGTCTTTTGTTTTTGAAACGAAAAAACCTGACGACGAAAAAACCTAACACTAAGTATGTTTCTTAAGTCTTTTGTTTTCTTAAGTATTTAAATCGCCCAATGTATGTTAACCCCTAAAGTATGCTATTGATTTTGATTTCATTAACATACAGTACTGCCAGAATAACAACGGAGTTATTAAACAAAACGTAATAATATAATTCCCTAAGTTGATAAAAAAATGCTATGCTATGGATTAGCTTTACCGCGGTAGTCCCCGAGTGTCACATGTCTTTTTTTAATTGATCACATATTAAATGAGAAAAGAAAATCGGCATTAAATTTGACATGGACGTGGCAGAAGCGTATTTGTGTTTAATTTAAGACTTTGTAATATTCGGTCGGGTCGTACCTTCCAATCTGATTGGTTTCAATTCCGTATTGATGTTGCAGCGATAAAGTTTTTTATACTCATCGGCGTGTTTATTTACATTTTCTTCACTATCAAAGATCAGATTAAGCTTTTTTAGTAACATACAAAGCTTATGAAACAATATTTCACTGCTGCTCCTAAAAGTACGTATAAAGTTATTAGAAAAATTCATTTGAAATTCTATTTTGATATTTTCAAGTGATTGGACTACAAATAAAATTTTCGAGTTTCGTTTTCTAAAGACACAACTTTCGGAATTGAAGCCACTTTCATTCGGAATTAAGTTGTGCGTGATGGCTCGTTAAGTAAACGTATGAAAAGCAATTAAACTAATTTCAGTACAAGTTTTCACTTATAAGATCAGTTAACTTCAATTTTTAGGAGCAAAACTTACAATAAAAAAATTCTAAGGCCCGCAATGATTTGAAAGAAAATCAAGTACTCGTATATTTCATGTTCTCGAACTTGAGCACAACAATTTTTTCTGTGCAAAATCAACTGAAATGTTCAGCAGCCATGTTTACGAGATGAAAAAAATGAAAGAATTGTAACATAAAGTTGCTGAAATTAAAAAGAGGATACTTGTTGTTAATATTTTCTAAATACAAGTTATCCTCGTATTTATCCTTTGCAACTTTGTCGTAAATAAATCTTTATTTTATTGTCAAAAAAGCAAAATGTATTATGTTAAATAAATGGATTTGAAAGATTTAGGTAAATGTTTCAAATTTTGAAACAAGCATAAAAATCGTATTTCTTTCAATGTTTTTTAAAAAAAAAGTGGTAGAAAATCTATTAGATTTCAAAAAAAAAAAAAAAAAAAAACAAAAGACTTAAAAGAAAGAAAAAGCAAAAACTTACTGCGTAGTATGCAAGACCACTCTTATAAGTTTCTTACAAGAATCTGTGTGTCAAAACATCGATGTTGTTGCCTCTGGTGAAGATTGCTATGATTATCTACAATGAATCTAACGCAATCGATTTTGCCAAAGAAAAACTGAAATACGATTTTGTTAATATTTAATTCTAAAGCAGATTTGTGGAAATTATTTCAACGATTTTTAAATCATTTAATTTTAACTATTTTAAAAATAAATCGGATATATTTCAATCTGATCTCAAATACGAAAACACATTCATAAATTAACATTTTAAATTAAGCCTTTATTTTTACTCGTTAATTCATTAAAAGAGTAATTGAACCATCTACGAAATGAATTAAAAGCAAATCTCAAGTTCCGGAAAAAGGATTCTATTGAATACTTTACAGAATAATTATTTTTGTGCACACAAAATAATTTATTTTAAACTTTCATTTTTATTTCCTCTTTTCTTTTTTTTTTGTTGAATTTTACTATCCACTTGTTTTTGCAGGCCGGTCCTGTAATAACACAAGTGAGTGCTGTTTGATTCTCGTAATTTCTTGTTTATATTTTCGTTAAGATTCTTCTGTCCGTTTTACGTATGCAACAAAAAAAAATTCAGTTTAGTCGAAAAAAAGAATTATTTTGTCATTACATTTACATTTTATATTCCTTCGTTATTATCTATGTTTTTCGTTTTTATAATTATTTCTATAAAACTTTGTACATAATAGAGAGACAAAGTTTTATGCAGGCAGCTGCTGGCCGGCTCCTCTGCGTTTAATATTCTGTTTTCGTATTTTGATTTTTCTTTCTTTTTTTTCGTTTACTTAACCTTGGGATAAAATTTAGGGCTTACCAAATCCTTAATATATGCAAATATATTGCGTTATTTTTCTATCGCTCTGTAAAGTATGCTTAAGGTTTAAATATGTGTACATATATAATAGAATTGTTCCATGAAATTGTTTACATGTAATAGACAAAAAAAAATTACTTTTGTAATCAAATGTTCGTTAAGACTAAAGCCATAATTCATATTTATTTTAAAATTATATTTCAATTTTCCAGCAATTCCAGCTTAAAGTGTATTGCAAAATATTAGGACTTCATAGAATCAAAATATTATGAAATCCTCTTTGTGTCTAAGAAGGGAGAACAAAAGTATGTTGCAGGTATTTTCAAGTACACATGCATGATATTATTTATGGTAGTATTCATAAAATATAAAGTAAAGGATATTTGTTTCATTAAGCGCTTCTTTTCTTTAAATTTAAATAAAACAAAGTGTGTGTAAGATATCGGTAAAATTTTTGATTCGTTTGAAAGGGTTATAGATGCCATTATGTATGGAATATAACATCGTTTAACGTCACGGCTTCTCTGGCCTCTCCATGATTCTGGCACATAAATCAGGCTGAATTTGACCGATTGCATGGGTTATGTTGACTTTGAGGAACGGTGTGGTTTGGTGCTTATTCGCTTATACGGGCGACTCAAGAAAAGCCCAAGTACGATTTCGGTGACTAGTTCGCATCACCTCTACGTGAGATGACCATGCCCTCAAGTCGCTCGTGCAAAATATCCAATGTGGCATGAGTTTTTGTAGGTGCATCGTCCCAAATCATCAAGATATTGGACTCATCGAAGAAGATTATTTTTCGATGAAAATTTTATTATTTGCACGTGTTGCTTGAATCTATAACCATCCATGGTGATTTGGCAAAACATACTGAATAAATGATAACTAATTTGGCAGATGTGCCTCCCACAAGATGGCCGCTATCAACGGTCAAATTTCGGAACTGCCAGTTGGAAGACCCCTCAAATTCCAAACATATTTTAGTATGAAATTTCGTTACAAATTTTTGTAAAAATAAGCTTCAAATAAATTTCAAATTTTTATAACTCGCAGTCTACATTAGCTAATTATTTGTTATAACATTTATCGGGAGAAAAATTTGGGTAGTATAGACAACTAATATGACTGTTTTGTTGCTCTTATAACATCGTTATCAGAACAATTATCAGAACAACGATATCAGACATCAAATGTCATTTTCCAATATGAAAAAACGAGATAAGAAACAAAAGCTATTTGCTGTCTCTGCCACTCAACCTTAAAATTGTGGTAAAACAGCACATGAACATTTACTAATATTCCCCACATAGAAAAAAATGAGCAAATTTGGTACTGTTATTCTGCTGGTGCTATGTTAATGTTATAACAAATAATAAGCTAATGTAGACTGCGAGTAAATAATGGGGGTTCGAATTTATCAAATCGATCCTTTGCTGCAAGAGGGTAATACATAACTCAAAAATAAAGTAGTTTTGCAGAAAACAAGTTTAAAGTTTTAAGCTCGCTAACAACTTTATGGTAAAATAAAATTGTATTTTTCTCTCAAAAGTTTAGTACATAAAAATATTTGGATAAAATTTTTACACATTATAAGAAACGATCTGACAATTACTGCTGAATTATTTTACTCAAAACAAGTCATATATTTTGACTTAAGACTCTGTTGCTGCAAAGGCTCGATATATTCGTTTTTGTGTTTAATGCTTTTATTTTTCTTTATAATCATACTATTGAAGAAATTCTGTCGTTACGAATTATTTTGAAAAACAATTGATATCCTTGTTTATCAAATTAAAAAATTTTACAATTTGTAAAGTATCTATAACCAAATTTAATTCGGTTTTTGCATAATTTTTTTAACCACTAAAACTCTTTTGTAAACATAAACCAAGAAAACGTCCTTGATTGACTAACTCAATTTTCTCAGCTTATCACAGTGTTGAAGGGCTGGATTTTATTGCCACAGAAAAATTTTTAAATTTCTTTTAATCCGCATATAAAATGACAAATAAAAAGCTTACAACAACTGGCAATAACTTTTCTTTTCAAATTAAAATCAACAAATCCTCGTATACAGCATGTCAGTGAACAGGCAGGCCTATAAAACGTTTTCGCCATAAAATTAAAAGCCTTTAATGTTGAAGTATGTTTTCGTTCTTTAAAAATTTATGTTTAAATTACAGCTCAATTGTTGTTTTACGATCGATTTTGTTTACATTTATGATTCATGTTTTTAATGATAGGAAAAAACCCGCACAGGCTTTAAAAGTTTTATTATTTTTTTTCTCCTCATTCACAAAAATATGTGACTTAATCTTTTCAACGTTTTTCGATTGCAAAAGTATAAATTTAAATTATTTACGCTTCAAATGCGATTGCCACTAAATTATAAAGAAAAAAATATATAAAAATCAGAGTTTTATGGTATAAATTTTAAAATCGAAGGGCCTTAATAAAGAAAATTGGCTTAAAAACATCTGTGTATAATAAAAACAGATCAAATTTGTGTTTAACAAATGTTAAATTGGAAGCAGTTGAGCAACAACCTGCTTAAAAATTTATGCCGGCGTCTAAGTAACAATAAAACTTCGAATCGATCGGGTTGTTTATTTGTTTGTGACACACAGACAACAATACACTAACAAAATGTCTGTTGGTTTTATGATGTTGTAATTGTTGTAAGGACATTTTACCTATGCCAAAAAAAATGTTTAATTAAAAATCAATTATTAACACTGGATACATGCGAGAGGTTTCAAAACATCACATGAATTTTTAACATTTTTGCGAATATTTGTAAAATTGTATTTTCGAGATATCTGCCAAATAAATTTCTAATGCTGTTCTGAACAAATCCTTTCATAAATTTTTAAAAATTAACTAATAAATTAAATGGTGGGCAAATTTGTGGCTAGGAAGTAAATTGGCTAACAAATGATGAAATGTCAAGAATTGCGTTGTCATACCTTGACATTTATTTTGAAAAAAGTTGAGAAATTTTAATGATGGAACTCTACACTCTTAAACAAAGAATTTTAATTGTGAAAACTTACTGTAATGAAAAACTTCCCGGTCGCGTAATTCCTCAATTTGGCTATGTCGATTGCCCGCCTCGTTCTTGTGATTTAACGCCGCTGAAATATTTTCCATGGGGCCATTTCAAAGACCGGGCTTACCTGAACAAAACACAAACAACTGACGCTCTGAAAGATGAAATTTGGGGCTGTATTGGCGAGATACGCGAAGCTTTGTTGTAAAATTTGGTTCAAATTTTTGTGAAAAGGGCGCACGTCGTGCTAGAGGTGGACATTTGCACGACATCATATTCCATTATTAGTTTCTCCTTCACATTGGTATCAATAAAACTGAGTTTGTCAAAAAAAAAAGTGAGTTTTTAAGCCAATTTACTTCCTAACCTTAAATTGGCTCACCCTTTATATTTTTATGTGGTTAAAATGAATAATTTAAAGAAATTCGTTAAAATTTATTATTGATTTGATGGGGTTTTCTTTGAAATGCTGACAAGATAGGGTGGTGTTGGCTGAAGTGGTGGACTACTAAGCAAACAACGACTTGGGGCCTGGGTTTCAACCCTGGCCAGACCAAATCAATCAACATCATTAATTTCATTTCATTAGTGAGACATTGTATTAATTGTTGTCGGACTATTTAGTGATGAAGGCATAGCACTGGTCACTAAAAAACTGTTCCGACAGTGATTGATGCTGTTCAAAGCTACAGTACACAACATCGCCCTCCTTCGTCGGTTAGCAGAAACATCGGCGAACTAAAACAATTAATAAAATGTCTGCTAATACAAATTAACAAAGTTAATACTTAACACCGGAGGCGCCTCAACACTGCTATAAAAATTAACATAACGCGCAAAGCAGAGTTGGGAAAGAGTTAAGTCTTCTAAATTTTCAACATCTATTTCTCTACACTATCCCTCTACCTGAGTTCCGGCACAATGCACTGCATACGTAGGGGTCATCCCCTGAGTGCTGGTCCTAATTAAAAAAAAAAAAAAATTGCTTCCAACCAGAAGTCTTTCTTCGCCATATACTGATAAATCTGCCACCTAATTTTTATTGTATATTTTAAGTTTTAATTTAAATCAGATGTTAAATTTTTATAATGAATATTTTCCAGTTCCTTCCCAGCTCAATGGCGTAGACTTTCGCTTAGAAATTTAAAAAAAAAATTGTTGTGTCACGTGAAAGTTTTATGAAAACTACCACATCCTGCACCTTAATACAAATTGATAAAAAATTGTTGTTGGTTTGTTTATTTTGTTTTTAACTAATAAAATTCAAATTCTCTATGGGAGTGATGTTATATTTTTATATTGCTTTTGAACAACAGTGTCTTTTAGATTCATATGCATAAAAACATGAAGACTGTAGTACACATTTTCACAAAAAAAAAAAATAGAAAAATATTATTAAAATTTCAATCTATTCAAAAAACAATATTCAGCAAATGCATACACTTATAGAATGCGTGCTTGAGCATTAACTTTTGTATGTGTACAAATTTACATGTAATTTTTCTACACAAGATGTCTCACAAAAACCTGAACTCATGCATACAAATGCTGAAATGAAAATAGAAAATATAACCTTTGAACTCTAGCTGTGAAGAGAAATACAAGAGCTAAGTTTCTTCGTAAAACGAAATCTGCAGCACTGCGCTTGAATTTTTTTTCTACCACCGTAAAAATGTCAAACACTCGTAGCAAAAATATTCAAGCAAAAATAAAACTTCGAGAAGCAATTGAATGGCTTGAACAAAATACAAAAAATAATAATGACTGAAATAAAAATATGACACATGTTAGTGAACCTCGTTTCTTATTGTACTCGTTCTATGGCTTGGTTGTTTAAACTTATTTAAAGTGATAGGAAAACTTTTTAGGCAACTATCAACGTTTTCTATTTTCTAATAACTAGAGAGTGTATTTGCAAGGAAAATATAAACATTTCATAAGAAAAATTTCTTATGAAAATGCAGAATAATAAAGAAAGTAGCAAATATTAAACGCCATATGTGTGTGCTGCAGCAGTGAATTATTTTAATGAAAATTTAAAGAAAACTTGGCATTTTCACAATTTCAATACTAAAATGCATTTGAAAATAAAAAACGACTGAGCTGAGAATTGAACTCGTGATAGTGGATGTCATTGTTGTGAGTAAAATACTTGTCGATGTTTTACTAAACCGTGTAGCGCACTATTTCATTATAATTTTTAAATTTATTTTTACATACAACATGATTTAAAAAAACTCTACTTTGTTTCACTACATCTTAAACTGCTGATCATTTGCAGGATACGTGCGGAAAGTAATGCCATGCCATCAAGATAATAAATGGATTCTTTGTTTACTAATAGAGTTATTTATTCCAGTCATTATTGTTTTTAATGTTAATAATCGATTAATTTTGGATTAGAGGTTAATTCAAATGCGATATTTCAAAACGATTATCTCGGTGCTCCGTAAATTTCAAATGCTTTTAAAATTTCAAACTTTTTCTAAAGAAATTAAATCTTTGTGCTATAACAGCCCGATATGTTGCTTTGAAAAGAAAAGTTTCTAATATTCAAAACTCAGTTCCAAATTTCGATTTTTCGTGGATATGATAAAAAATGTGAAAATTTGTCTTGAAATTCTTAAATTATCGAACCGAATTTCCGCAATTGATTTAACACATTTTGTAATTACTTCAGTTTATCGAAATAAATAAACTGTAAAAAAAGTCAAATAACTTTGATTTTTGATGTGAATTATGCGTTTTAATTGGGAGCAATAGGAAACATTTTTTTTTAATATTTCTAATCTCCTGTATTGTGAATTGATGTTAACGACGGTAAAGCTTAGTTCATACCAAATTTCACAGTTCTGCGCTATTTTTTAGAGCTGCCATACGAGGGTTAAAGTTTCGAGTTTTCGAAATTAAGTTCCTACTTTCGAAATATAGTTAAAATTTTCGAAATTAAGTTTATATCGAAAATAAAATCAAAGTTTTTTAAATATATTTAAAAAAAAACTTTGTGCTTTGAACTTTGAACTTTACCGTTCTTTCTTAAATGCACTGCATTTTCGTTAAAAAAAAAAAACTTTGCTGATGTGAACAGCCACAGAAGAGACTCGCATCGGGATGAAAATTTGAAACGCGTTATAAAGGACTTTAGCAAAGATAAACTACATTTTTACTACAGGGACATCAATTAAAGACACGGGAAAAAATTTTGCTTGTCATTTTGATGAAAAGACACAAAAACAAACAACATAGAAAAATTCATTCAAAAAATTTTCTCTCTCTCTCTGCTTACCATTAACTCAATAAATCATCAATGTTGTTATTTGTTACATTATTTCTTAATTTTTTTTTTTTTTTTTTGTTTCCAATGGAGAGTTTTTATCTGTTAGTAGATTTTGTTCACAATTTTTCTTTTAGCAAAGTTTTCCTTCAAGCCACTGTCAATTAAGAAAAGTATTTTATACATCTTCTGAAGAACGTTTTATTGGATAAAATAAAAAAGTAAGTTACTAAACATTGAATAAAAGTTTCGATTTCATTTTGTATTTATTTAATTTATTTTTATAGTTTTTATTATTTGTCATCATTAAGAATTAGAAAGACACAGAGTTTGTTAGAATACAAATCCATTAAGAGATTATGTCTGGATTTATATCATTCATGTGTTGCTTAAAATTTTTAAAAGCTTTTAGAAACTACTAGAATTAGAGAAATTTTAAATGCTATTAATGCAACTGAACTGAATTAATGTCAGCATGTAACCGATAAGGGGGGGGAGATTTATAAATATTCGAAAATGCCATTTAAACAATTTATTTAAAAACATATGTAAATGGTAAATTAAAAATTTTTTTAAAGTAATTTTTCAGCAGCAAAATAATTAAACTGACACAATCTTATGCTGCTCTCTTTGTATTGTGAATAGGTGGATACACATACATACATACATGGTTGTAAATATTATTATTACATACATGTGTATGTACATTCATCCATATACAAGTTAGCACAAAATCATTCATTCACCTCTGGGAACCCGCACCTGGAAAATTCTTTTACAAACTCTGGCATGCGAAACTTGTTAAATTTTTGGAAAACTTGGTGAAGCAAATATTAAAGAACTTACGAATGCAACAGTTTCCTTTTTTTTTTGGCTCCGATATAAAAGATATAAAAATACTTTTGCCAAATGTTGAGTTGGATCTCTAAAAACCCGTTATGTATTTTCATCGTTTTGTTAAAAGTCCTTTGATATGATCAGTTCCGATTTTCTGTAACTCTCACATTAGTTCCTTGCATCGAGAAGTTTAGTGTGACCCTGTGAAAAACGGTATGATTGAGAAGCACAATTTAAACTTTACGTACTCTTATTAGCCATGGTGGCTCATATAAAAATCCAACTAATATTCTACGAATCATCCAATAAAATATCGGGTGACAAGTGTAATTATTAATTTTTTCTCAATGTAAGAACTTCTCACAAGTTACAAAGGCGAGACACAGGATCTCATTAAAATTCGAGATTTTTACACTCGTGTCTTGAGTCTTTTGTTTTTACAATTTAATATTTTCGTTAGTATGCGATGTAGATCAAAGACTTCCGACACAAACCGTAATTTTTGAAAAAGAGGAAGAGTGTTGTATGCTGTCAATACAGATGCATGTTTCTGTGAAGAAACTAGCAACAACAAGATAATTACGAGAAGTAAAAATAAAGTGCTTAGCAGTGATGCCAACTATTTATAATCGAAATGCGCACAGGAGTGTAACAAAAAGCGCCAAAATGCGCTAAATATTAATAAAACAAAAGGCGCTAAAAAGCGCTAAAAATATTAATATAAATATAAGCTTTTTTATTAATTAAAAAAAAAGTTAGAGCTAATTTGTACCTTTGAGATCGGTTGTTATTATTATACTATTTTTGTAAACGTAAAGTAAAATAAAAAAATCGATTTAAAATTGTTCGTTTTCGAATAATATATTATCATTTTCATTTTCATCTTCAGCCCATAAAACTGTTTTCATATAAAATTTCGACTTTCTGTATGTTTAATTTGAAATTATTTTTGCGCTAACATTTGCAGGTATTTTGTAATCCGAACAACAAGATTTTTTTAATTTTTAGACCATATTTTATATGGATTAGTGAGTTAACTGTATTAAGACACACTGTTTCTTACATTAATTACGCTAATTTAGCGCTTTAAAAAAAAAACGCGCTGATGGTGAAAAATGCGACTTCTGGGTAGTTGAAAAGCGCTAAATATAGCGCGAAATACGCTAAATTGGCATCGCTGCTGCTTAGTGTATTATTAAACTATATTGTTGTTGTTTTTCGTCTCTTGTATCATTAATTGGTAACATTATTGTATGTGACTGTTGTTTTGTCACATTCTACGACATATGGAATTATAAGATAAATCAAATCAGTTGAATTTCGTAGAGAAGCTTCACAAATTCGACATATTGACGCAGATTCTTAATATTTTTAAAACATCTCTTATAAAAAATTAATTAGTGCAATTATAATCATTTTAAAAAGATTTAAAAAAATTAGTAAAGTATCGTTATTATTTACGATTATTATTATTTCAAAAAATAAATTCATTTGTTTTGTGCTAAGCGTGTTTTTGTACACACTAATTGGCGCTTATAAGAAATCATCAGTAGACTTCAAAAATATTTTAATAAGATAGAAAACCTCCTTATGTAATTCTACAATGATTTCTGGAAGTCGCTACAACAGCTAAATAAATTGGTAATATTTTTAAAGCGTGTTTAAAGTCTACTGAAGATGTTCCATAAGTGCCAATGACATTCTCATCAATAAAATTATTTAATTCTTGAAAAAAAACCGCAAGATGGTTTTGCAAACGCTTTCACATTATTCAACTAAAAGCATAAACTTTGTTGGACTTTCTTCTTAAAGCTTTGTTTAAAGTAAGAAAAAAAAAAAGAGAAAACATATAAAGAAATGAAACTCGATATATTTCAAATGTAAAAGTAAATATTTAAGCAAAATATCTTGGAAATGTAAAAAATTAGAAATCATTAAATGTGCTAAAAATTTAAAATTGTTAAATATGAAAAGCAATTTCGATTAAATTTATATATTAAATAATAAGCAAAGTTCTTGTACCTTCCATAGCAACATCTAAACTAAAAGAAAGCGTCTACAAATCGAATTTTCCTGAAAAGAATTAATTAGAAAATAATAAAAAAAATTAGTAATTGTTCGAAAATCCAAAAAATACCAAAAACCAAAAGAAACAAAAAGAAAAAACAATGTTTAAAATGATGTACAGTAACATTTAAGATATCAAATAAAAAAAAACCTCTGTAAAATATAGAAAAAACGTGACCTAATATAATTATATTTGAACAGAAAAAAAAATTAACTATTAATTGAATACATAAAAGTGTAAAAAAGTAGTCCAAAAAACACAAGTCAATGTCATTTCTGTTGAGAGATTATTCCTAAAGCTAAAGAAAAAATACTTAGGAAAACTTCAAAAAATATTCTTGTAAAAATACACTTGCAGCCCATAAGAAATATAATTTAAATGTAAAAAGAATATGAAAATAAAACTTCTATTAGCTGAATGTTTGTAAACATGTTATTCAATAAGTAAATTATATAAAATATGATTTTAGCTTTAAGTATACGTCTCTTAAATGTGATTAAGTTTTTTTACTTCAACAAAAAATAAACCAAAGAAAATCCAATCCAATGCAAAAGAAAAGAATAGTACTTCCTCTAAATGTGTAGTTTTTAGATGAAAAAATAAAAATACATCTCGTTGTAAAAGTTTGTTTAAAATTTGATTTAATTTAATTTAGTACCGAATTTACACGACCCCAACTTTGTTGCATGTAACTCCCCTCTTTCCAGTATAAAGGACAGAAAAGAAATATAAAATGAGTGAGAGTTTAAAATGAAAATTACATGCAACAAAGTTACCATCAATACATATTGATCGAAGCAAATAAGTATGTTATTTGTTATCAGTTCTACAAATTTATCAAAATAAGTTGAAAAACTAAAATCGGAAAAAACTAAACCAAAGATTAAGAAAAAACATAAAATACTGAGAAAAAAAATTAATTAGGAGCTAAAAAATTAAAATGATACTCAATAAAAATAATTAAGAAAAAATAAACAATTACAAAAAAAATCCATTTATATTTTATTCTCAGACGGACATTTAAAAAGGAAAGGAGTAACAGGTAAGTTTTTGTAGGTAAAATGTTAATTATATCAAATTAAGAATTTTACATTTCATTCCAATCGTTAATTAAAGGAAGATAGTGATATTTTTCTGTTATTTAAGAAAAGAAGGAACAGTTGATTTTTAAAATATTTATTTTTCTTTTCGGAAAATATTTATAAATGCGTGAATTATTTATCTCTGGTAACTATGTACACTTTTTACTAATATCCTGGTCCTCCTTTTGTGTCCCTACAGCTCAAATTTTTGGGAGCTTTTGTTCATTTTGTAGGTATTTTTTTATCAAAGAAATAAAACCACTAATACTCGTTCTCAATGACTTTCATTAGTTTTCCCAGATTTTATAACCTTAAATATCAGTTTAATGAGAATTAGACTGCGTGTTTATTTAAAAATTTCCAATGCTTACACTTAATCACTTTATTGATGATTTTAGAATTTTACGTAAATTTATTTTTCGAGTTAATAAATAATACTATCAAAGAAAATACTAAATATCAAATGACAGATAATAAATCTAATTTGCTAAAAGTAGCAATTTCTGTTGGCAATTTGAGCAAATAATCATTTACAAAATACATCAACGATTGCAAATGTTGAAAAAACACCCCTAAACACAAGTAAAGAAAAGTAAACAAAAATAAAAACAAAATTTGAAACGAGATTTCAGTTGCACAACCAAAACGTAAGAGAGTTTTTGTTAATTCAAGTCAATTTATTCTGTCATCAGACATACGCATTTTTAATAGTCACAGCAATCATTTTTCATTGTTGAAATAGAACCAAAAGTATGCAACAACAACACCAACAACAAATATAAGCAAGTCAAAAAGTTGCTAAATGGAATCGAATCATGTAGTTTTGCACTTAACTGCTGATACTGAATGTGTCAGTCAGTCAGCATTTTGTCAGTTTTCATTAGATAAGAAAGACAAAAAAAATCAATATCTTTGCAATGCACTCGTACATACAAACATATATTCAACTGCAGATGACAAAAAGTCTCTATTCAATGCAGCGAAGAGAAAATATGGTCTTTGAAATTTTAAAACTTTGTAAATTTTAATATGAAAGTTCTATTTATAGTCTAATGTTGTGCGCTGCCAATTAAGATATAAACGAAATAGTTTCTCAGTATCTACTTTACAATTAATGCCGATATAATTTCTGTGTCAATAGTTTTTTGAACTTGCTCCGTCTATGGCTGATGAAAATTAGAATTATGTAAAAAGTTATTTATTTTTTATTTGCACAAAATAATCAAGAAGATAAACATTTAAACGCAATTAAATTAAACAAAATTTCATTTATTCTACTCTATTCCTTTCCCTAAGTTCTGACACAATGAATTCCATAAGTAGGGGTTATCCCCTGGTGATGGCCCTACAAAAAAACATTTTGTTCACTTGAAGTATCTCCCATGACCCAAAAAAAGATTGATTATTAAAATAATTAATTTTTAATTAAATAATTTTCTATTAGGAAGGATACACCAAATAATTTAATTTAATTAATTTATAGTATACGGACTTTAGCTTAAATAATTAAAATTTTGGATTATTTCATTATTTTAATGAATTTATTTCATTATTTTAATGATATAATTTCATTAAAATAAATTTAAGTGAAAATATTTACTGATCTTCATAAATTATTTACTATTTTTAACAAATTATTTCATTATTTTAGTGGAATTTTTTCATTATTTATTCTGATGAAAATATATAGTGACTGTTCGCCGATATCGAAGGATTTCTTTCTTTCGAACAATTACATTTGAAACAAAAACAAATTCAAATATTTTGTTTATGTTTTAAATGTAATTGTTCGAAAGAAAGAACTTATTCGATATCGGCGAACAGGCAGATAATTATTTTAATGAAATTATTATTTACTAATTTTAATGAATTTATTTCATTATTCTAAAGGAATTATTTCACTATTTATAAAGGAACTATTTCACGATTCTGATGAAAATATTTAATTATTTTAGTGAAATTATTTATTATTTTTAATGAATTATTTCCTAATTTTAATGAATTTATTTCACTTTGCTACGTCGAAAACTTAATTTCAACTAAAACATTGAAACAAACAGTACATAAATGAATACTTGTCGATACAAGTTGATTTACATAATTTTTTAGTACGTGTGTATATTTTTTATTTATTTATTGCGATCCATATCGCAGATTACGCTAAAATGTGAAATCCATCAAATTTGCATGCTCCACCTTCAATAAATATCGCGATACTGGATCGCGATCAATATATATTTATATTGAATGTGTAGAATTGCCCTTAAACTACTCGCAAACATTCCTCTGCTTCTGTCTATTTGTTGTTGTAACATTTGATATTTTCATCAAATGAAATTTTTCAAATGTTCATGCTGTCTACACGAGTATTTTCCTTTTATTTTATAAAAATATAACAAGTCATCATCTACGAACTTTGAAGGGCATATTTAACCAAACGACAAACTATATTTATGTGATAATGTGAATGTATGATACACATTAGGGGTATAACCAATTTTTTGGCATAGTACCATGAGGTCAACCATGTCCTAGTAACCACGAAAATCATAATCTTTTGTGATTTTTATGAAAAAGTTCACGCAACAATTGGTTTTTCTAAACTAAATGCAATGTTGAATATTCATAATTTTATATGGTGTTTTTTATTCATTTTTAATTTTTGTTTTTCGTTAAAAAAGATTAAAGATACGTTTGCGGAAAAATCTGTTACCATCTCTAAATATTAATGAAATTTTATACTTGAGCTATTTTTTGGATTAAATAAACATTTTCTAAACCAAGAAGAAAATTAAAAATTTTCAAAACTTCATCGCGGTCGGTGCGTGAACTTTTTTCACGTGAGCAAAAAAATAAATATACGTTCCCTTATAGATTTTTATGCTCTATCGGACTGTGCTATGCCAATTTTGATATTTTAAAAAAATGTTAAAAGGTTATATCCCTAATACACATGTTTAAGATTTTACTAATTCAAATGACATAGAAAATAAAAATAAGTTCTAAGAAAACAATCTGTTCTTTTATGTCGTCCTGTAGAAATATTAAATGTAAAAGTACACAAAAAAAATAATAAATTTTTGCAATTTATAGCAAGAGGAGAAAATGAACATCTGTAGGCTAAATAAAATAAAAGGCACAATTTTTTGTTTCAAGTCAACACGTGTAGTTAGCTTGCTTAGAAAGCTTTTACTATCTGAAATAAAGGATTTTTTCTTCATGACAAGAAATTAATTCCTTTTAGACATTCAAATATGAACATCTGTCTGTCATTTGCTGGGATTAGAGGTCACGTTCGAATCATTTAATTCAAGACAGCATAAAGAGAAAGCAAGTTTGTTGGTTTAATTTCATGTAAAAAAATCTTAGCTTTAATTTCGAAAGGCCCTATCTAATTTTTTTTTTTCAAATCGCGTTTTCTTTCTCTAGAGGTTTATCTAGAGAAATATAATAAATATGTGGTTTGAAAATAATAATAAGTTAGGGGGTTTCTATATTAAGGTAACGATATATTTAAGAATTGAAATGTAATTCAAGAGGACTCCTTAAACTCCTGAATTATTGCCTTTTTGCTTAAAAATTATATTCGTTAACCAAACAACAACTAGTCTAATACTCAAAGACTTTCTTCTGGACGTTGAGAGACTACTTGAATAAAATAAAATTTTCTCTCAAAATGTTGTAGTTTTAAGACTACAAACTTCACCTTTCAAAAGTTATAAGAAAAATCTCTTACAAGAAGTGGATATGACAAACGAAGGTCTCATGATTAATTCATTTACACCCTCATTGGCAATAATTAGAGTTTAATAAATCATTATTATAATAGTAATCCACATTTAATGAGAAAGGTGAGGAAATATTCCTGTTCTTAAATAAATTCACAATACAGTTAAATAATAAATATTTATTAAAAACAACAGCTTTCAATAATTTGCGGAATACTGTGGCAGTTAATCATGTGTTCAAAGCCATAGGGGTGTTCACAGGAGTCTAGTTATCAGGTTATGAGTTTATCTGATTGTATCAGCAACATTAAAATACAGTGGCGGTATTCAGTGTTTGCTGCAAACGGTCTTACGAAAGAGTAAATGCAAAATATTGTAGCTTTTTTATTAACTCTAATCTTTAAAGAAGGCCATTTTCAACAAACGCTGAATACCATCAATATGGAAATAAGCAACTTGAGTCGTATAAGGCTGTTAACACCTTAAATTTTAAATAAACACTTGGCGTTTCGGATCAAAACATGTTGTAATAAAATATTTTGAAAAGAATTATATTTAACAAACTTGAAACAGGTCTGATGACATTTAAATGGGTTTGCGTGAATAAATTATGTGTTCTTAAGCATTTTCACAATTCCACTACAATATAATTTGTGTGTTAGATACACACAATGATGGTGTTTGCATGAAGTACGAGTATATACAGTAAAAGCTGCTATTAGTGGTCACTTATTCTCTACGAAGGTTTTCCTCTTTTCTTTGGAATATAGAAAATTTTTAATTTTTTCTGAGTATAAAATAACGAATCTCAGTCACTGTAATCATTTTCAATAAAAAAAAGTCCGGTTTTATTATGCTGTAATAAATAAAAAAAAAAACACACATTTTACTGTCAGTTCAAATAATTGACAACCAAATGACCTGATTTTTGCCACCTATTCTCCAACATAAAATTGTATAAAAAAATAAAAATAAAAATGAAAATAAATGTGGTCAACAAACTCTGTGCTTTGAAATTGTTACAGGAAACATTTTGTAGATAACATAAAAAATAGTGTGGATATGTTTTAAGAAGGTGTCTCTCTAATGATGATGTTATTTTATATAGAAAAATTTTCACAAATTTAAAACTGAAAGTTTTTTTTTAAATCATGTGAGAAAAAGTATATTTTATGGAATTTTTTATATTTGTTTCAAAAGATTTGAATGTAAAGTGACAATAACTCCATACAACAGGCTTTTTCTAGTATTGGTGTTGTGAAAAATTACATTTTACATTTATGAAATTACATTTATGCCGACCCAAGGTCCAAAATTTGGGGCAAACTTTATTGGCATTAAAATAAATATCAGTTGTACGAGTATTACTTTCACATATATTCGACATATATATATACATATATTTTATTTACCCTACAAGGTTTGGAAAAGTAGCACAAGACTTCTAGTAACAGTACTCACAGGGACCCATGCCGGAAGATTATTTATATGCAATGATGAGAAGGAAGAAAAAACAGTTATTCATTATCTATGTTCCAGCACTCTACCAGACTGTCTATGTATATGACATTTAGGAGTATATAATACATACGAATTACAGAAAAAAATATGTTTTTCCTTTTTCTAAATATTCCGTATAGGTAATCGATGTACCTACAAAATAGGATTGTTCGTACCAAATATTAAAGCCATTGGACGATTTTTCAGTAGAAAGGCTTTTGCTCAAAGTTACAGTCAAAAATATTTTTCTTTTTTTTTTTTATCTTCTGTATTGGTAATCGATGTTCAATTTTTCCTGGACTTTTTTCATCACAAAATAGACAAAATAAGACTTTTTTAAATCTTTTTTCTTTTTTAAATCTCCTGTATTCCTATTCGACTTTTTGCTAATTTTCTTCTTATTTATTTATAGAATACTATTGAGAATGAAGGCCGTAGAATCATCTGAACATTATAAGGAGCAAGCAAATGTTCTTCAAAATATCTAATGAAACCAAAGGTACAGGTCGGTCAGTATCTAGCAAACATTTCTGCTACATAAGAAAATTAAATCTAAAATATCGGTAGTTGTTAATAGATTTCTAATTTGATAAGGGGCATTTGTAAAAATATCTGGATACCGCTTGATCTACACAACGTTGTACGAGAACTTTTTGAAAAAAAGAAACAGGGGCATTTCTGGTCATGTAAATTGTACAATTTTAAACTGTTGTTCTACGATTGGTTAATAGTAGTAAATCCCTTAAAAATTATTTATGTATTTAAATAATAATTAATTAAATTCACAAATGTACATAAAACATTGCAAATAAAGAAAATATACTACTAAAAATTCATTAGCTTTTTTTATTTATTTTCTAGTTATTTCGGTTAATTTTCCTAGTCAATTTGTTTTTTTTTCCAGATTTAGTAATTAATTATTCCCTCCCATTTTTTTCAAACGAAATCGCTTTAATTTGGCTGATATTTTTTTTTTTTTTGGAAAACACCAGGCACGCAGAATGTCGAAAAACGTAGTAGGTGCGTTATATTTCGTTACAGTTTGAGAGTCAATATAAGCAAAACCGACTTGAGAGTTACTGCTTACTTACACTTGGGAAAAACTGCTGAATTTTCTTTAGCATACTTTTAGGCATACCGAATATACCTACTACCTTTTTGGACATTCTGGGTGCCAGGTGTTTTACAAAAAAAAATTCCAGTTAAAAATTGAAGCAAATTAAGAGGAAAATTTTTAAAACATGTGAATGAATGAATGGAATTAAATAAAATTAATTAATTGATACGAGAGGGAAATTTGGCTACATGGTAGGGACTTAATAGTTATTTATGGCATTTTCTACATGATTCAATGTAGAATAAGACTGCAACGCATTCATGTATTAATTAAATAAAAACAAAATACTAGCTTTTTTTATAAAATGTATTTCTTTTATTTATAAAAGATCGTTAGAATAAACTGCAAAATCCAAATTTTATTGATTTTATGCTGAAAAACGTCCTGAGGTCTAATATTTGGTGTGGACTAATGTTTTCTGTATTAACATCGATTCCTATTACAAGGGAATAGAAAAACTAAAAACATTTATTTTGGCCTTATTTTGAACAAAGGCTATTATTATAGCAAGGTGACAATTTTAAAAAATTGCAAAACCCCTATTTTTTCGATTTCCTACTGAAAAAACGTCCAATGGCTTTAATATTTGGTATGAACAATCCTTTTTCTGTAGGTACATCGATTACCAATACAGAAGTTTTAGAAAACCGAAAAAATTTTTTTTGTAATCTTGAACAAAGAAAAAAGTTCAATGGCTTTAGCTTCAGCTTCAGAGGTTTAGTAAGTTTTCAAAATGCGATTGAAGTCTATTGATGATTTGGAAAAACAGCTAATAAAATGCTTAACACAATACAAACGAAAAAATTATTTTTATCGTAAGCTATAAGTTTTTTTCAATAAGAACTTGAAAATATTTTATACACTAAATCCGTTTAATTCACTAACTTGTATTCTAGTTTCTTTGGGTTTTATGTTATCAAGAGTCGTCTGTCTATATTTGAAAGTATTTAAAATCATAATTTTTTGAACCTTCCTATAATTTCAATCCTTAATAAAATTGTAAAAAAATCTATTACAAATACCAGCTGTTGTGTGTAACATATTTTGATACAACTCTCTCTCTCTCTTTCTCTTTCTCTTTCTCTTTCTCTCTCTTTGTATTTCATTGTGCCTTACTTACACAATTTTACTTCCACAGTTAGTCATTTCAGTTTCCTTTTATTATTTCCTTGTTGCTTTTGATTGTATTTTTTTGCATTAACTTCATAATTTAGTTTCCAATCTTTCTCATCATCGTCATCATCATCAACAGTTTTTTATGTGAGCATTCAAGTACAGTCCTGTAAAAATTATGGTTATGAAAAAATTTACCATTTATTTGATTTTATGGTTAACATTTCTTTATTTCTTATTTAACCATTAAAATACTAAAAGTTTATTTTGGTCTGATTTTTTCCAAAATCTTCTTTAGAAATTTTACATCAGAAATACAATTTTGTAAATGCTTGATCACAACTGCAAAATGTTTCTATTTTACACTTGAATAAATTTTCAGTTAAAAATAATAATTTTATGTAATTCAAGTAATTGAAGTATCAATGGGTTTTTTTTTTCTTTGGTTCATTGGTTATTTCAAGGACCAATTTTTTATTAGTGGTTATTGAAGGGAATTATTCAAAGAGCTCTTCTTTATGTCACTCTTTATTTATTTTTAAGTAAACTTCTTACCATTAAAATTCATCACAACCTATAGCCTGGACAAAACAGACGAAATATAAAGATAATTTTACATTTCTCGTAAGGTAAAAAGAAAATACATACAACAATATTTCGCAGACAAACATTTGTTGACTAGTTCACGAAAATACTTACTGATTTTTGTTTTAAAATATATATATGTATATGTACGTACGTATGTATATAAATTGATAATTGCCGTTTAGTACACTTGAATGAATGCATCAACATGTTGTACTAAAATTGTCTTAATTTCTTCAGTCTGCCGCACGTACTAAAGTTTTAGGCAATAAAAGATTCAACAACATAAATTTAAATTAAATTAATTTACCACAACTTCAAAACATTTACGCTTAAATGAATGTTGTCATTTTAAGTTTGCGACCATGTTTCTGTCAGAGTGTCATGGAATAATTAACTTTTTTCATTAAATTTTCATTTCATATTTGCATCTATCTGGATGCTACACAATAATATTTTGTAAACTACACTGTACAACAAATTCAAATTTAAAAAGAAAACAAAGTTCTAGGTACAGATATTACAAAAAAAAACACTTATTATTGTTTGAAAATTTGCATCTGAAATTTATTTACAGGGATCTGAAATTCACTTGTCACACCTTCATTTGCAATATTTAAGTGCTGATTGTTAACTAGTACAAGACAAATAATATATATATATATATATATATATATATATATATATATATATATATATATATGTATATATATATATGTTCCCGTCGATCCTATAAGGAGCATAGGGCCTTAAAATTTTCTATAAAGGTGTCGGTAATCATTTGGTTTTAAGATGGCCAGCAGATAGGCTAACGCATCCGATCCTGGTACTGGGGCTGCCAGCATGCCTCCAGGCCGACACAGAAAGGTTATACCGCCTTTGGCCGGTCGACAGTGCCTCGTTAGTACCTAACAGGGAAAACCAAGTCCGGGTGGACAGAGGGTGAGGTTGTCATTTGAAAAGGATTGGCTGTGTGTACGAATGGGAAACCATTCGTATTCGCTTCACTTTCCCATTAGTTCCCCACAAATAATAGAAGCCTAATACACTTACTTTGGCCTATAGAGTCGCCATAGATTAAAAAATTCAACATTTTACATTGTTTTTTTTTTAAATTAAGCCTACTTATATTATAAATGTGAAAGTTGGTGGTACATAGCGTCACTAAAAATCCAAAAGGTCTCAACTTTACTTTTTAATATTCTACTCAAGAAACAAAATACTTTATAAATTTAATACAACACATTAAAATTTTGTTAATAAAATCGTTATTTCTGAAAAAATATTGGAATAAATTTAAATAAAGGATGTATTGTTGTTAACTAAATTATTTATTACCTCTCAATACAAAAATATTGAGTTTTATTCCAGTTGCGGTCTTTTGGATTTTAGCTGACGATATGTACATTTAGTTGTTTGTTAAACTATGTTTTACGTTAACATACAGTATACTTTCGGGGGTGGATAAAATAAAAAAAAACCTGGTACTTTTAATATTTTCTTTTGCTTTTGGAACTTTTTTTTCGATTAATTTGGAACTATTAAAATAAATTTAAAAACTTCTTCCTCTTAACCATGACTCAAGCTTTACTACTAACTAACTCAAGCATTATTTTTTATATTTTTTTTAAATTTTTCTCGAAATTATTTTAAATATTTACAGCCGAATTATAAAAATATATAAAGCTAAAAACTTGTTTAATATTTGCAGTCAAATTTAAATGTTTATATCACTTGAAAATTAAATAAAAACAATATACATATATAAATTTTTAGGTCAAGTGGACCACAATGAGAAAATAATTTCATTTCGCGTTAAGTGCGCGTGTAAACTTATTATATTAACTCTTATTTAAATCAAGTATCTTTTATTATATTTTGCCTTTGCGTTATTACTACATATTCTATTTGCTATACACTGGCTGCTATAATAGCCCTGTTCACAATCTTTAATATTCCGAATGGTCTGCATAGTCCCAGGCTTTGAGTATTATTTGAAGGAATTATTTTTTTTTTTTCAATAATTCTGTCGTTAAATTTTATTTCTTTCATTTTTGGAGAAAACAAACACCGTTACAACAATTATCAAAAACATAATGACAAAACCAATAACAAAAATATTACTGTAAAAAAATATAGTGAGATATGCTTCAACAAGTTACAACATCCTGATGTTAAATATGATTTTACCACAAACACGCACGCTCACATACTCCGGAGAATATACAAATGTTTTTAGATACGACTCCATACAGTGACGAGCAAAAGTTTATTCAACATAATTAATGGGATATTAACGTTATTAATAAGAAAATAAATAGAATTCAAAAATTGTACTACTTTTAACTGTTGTACAGCGTAAATATATTTCAAAAATGTTTTGCTATTTTATACACTACCATAAGTATGAGATGACATACTTGTAAGAATTTTATGAAACTTACAACATAAAATCAATACAAGAGTTTTAGTTTAAAAAGGAACTTTTAAGTTTTTAAGTATTCAAATTTTAATGAACTATTCAGCAGTAAGTCATTTCTTAAATCATTTTTTTACAAATAATTTAATTTGTATGAGAAAATGTCCTCGAAATTGGAAAAAACATTCTTACTTTCTGAAAATGCACAATCAAATAAAATATAAATATCCTTGAAGTAGAAGTTTGAAGTGACATTATGAACATTTAATTTTTTTTTTTTATTATAAGAAAATTTTGTTTGATTTAAAAACAAATTCTACATATTAATACAAATATAATTAAATATTAACTATTTTCAAGGAAATTTTTTACTAAAATTTAGAACATGTCTTTGTTTTCTTGAGTGTAGATTTTATTTTCTGTTAAATAAAAACATGATGGATTATAAATTACAGCCGCAAAATAAATTTAAAAACACTTCTAACATATCACTTTTACTCGTCACTGTTCGTAGAAAAGCCTGTGAACATAAAATACAAGAAACATCAATCTAAAAAGTATTTATGTATGTTTGTGGTTTGTAGATGTGTTTTAGTGAGTATATTTTTACCTTCACATACATACAAGTGTAGCTATCGACCGCATTAGTGCAAAATGATCTCTAGCGCCTTATTTTACAAAGTTGCCTTCGAAAACATATCCAGAAAGATTAAATGAGTCGTAATATCATATTTTTTCTAAAAAAAAAATACAAGAAAAAATCAATTCGAGTGCCAAATCAACCATTCATATAGTAAAATTTTTAAAAATTATTTCGAACCAGCCGGCAACCGTTATCTTGCTCTCAAATGTGAGTCTCTCTCTATTCGTATCACTATCTCGTTGACACATCTACAGTTGATGTTGCAGATTTGAATACTGATTTCTATTTAATTTAACAATAAAAAAAATTCAATATACAAAACAGAGAATAATTGAAATTTTGCCGCTTATGATAGTTTAGCAGCAACAGGTCGTTATTACTCACAATCCACTGCCATTGTCTTTAATACAGTCAAGTGGCTCTTTTTTTCAAGTGGCATTCCAACAGCCAAAATCAGATTAAAATGTTGTACGTGAAAAAATGTGCCTTGCTATAGTACAAGATGATTAACTGAATACTAAAAAAAAATACTGAGAGAAAATTATTTTCTTCAATATGAACGAGTATGTATATTTGGACGCAGGACAAATAAAGAGATTTTAATTTTCTGAGCTAAATTAAAAATAACAATCATTCAACAAGATGAACAAATTGTTTAATAACACCATTAATCTTGGTGGCTGGACATCAAAACCACTAACAAAACTTTCAAAAAAGGGAACCAATTAGGGAGCATGTACTTTTAAAGGAACGAAAATTTTTTCGCATCACTTTATTACATTTAATAAAGCAGTTTCAAAGAAACATATATTAAAAATATGTACAGCAGAATCGAAAAATTGCCCCAAATCAAACGGTTTCCTTACTAGAAACGTGAACATCCAGTAACATGAACTACCCAAAAACATTAACATTTTTTTTTACATTGACTATTTTAAACGTGAACAAAGGTTAATTAAATGCTCTAAAAGGTGAACTTAATTTAATTTAATTTTGCAAGCCTATTTAAAAATTTTGGTGTTCCCTTTGAATGAAATAATTTTAACAGACCCTTTATTTATTTTTTAAAAACATTATTAATTTTTCTTACAAAAAGTAGAATCGAAAAATGTTTCATAGGTAAAAAAAACCACATCCTTTATTTTAATATAAAACAAACGACAAGTGATAAAAAATGGAATCTAAAAAGTGAACAAAATCGAAAACGTGAACACCCACGCTAAAAATGAGTTCACGTTTCTGCGAGTTCACTGTACTTATATCTTCACAGCAAATAAATGCTTATTATTCTTATTCAACTTTAAAAACTCCAACGTATCCTTAGTAGTATTCCTTTCAGTTGCTCCCTACCAGAGGAAACATCCGTTAAGAACTTGTCATTTGATTTGTTTGAAAATGTTATTTGGGTTTTTAATAAATTCTCTTGGTCGATAATAGATTTTTCTAACAGAAAAAAAATCTGCTTATTTTTTCCAATTAAATTTATTTGCATAATTCTTTAGAGTTCCACTTCAAGACAAAAAATATTTGCTAATTCCTTAGACTACCTACAATGGAACAAATTTTGTTTATATTTAGAATATTTGCCACAACACAGCTAATTAACGAAAATATTTTTGTTATAGAAATACTTTGATATTGGTTGCATTAAGAAAATCATTTACTTTTGTTATGCTTTATTATTTTTTTTTGCGGTTTGTAAAAGCCACTCTGGTAGCCATGGCTCACTGTAACTTCATATAATTGGTATTTTTATTATGATTTCAATTTTCTTAACAAGAAATTTAGTTTATTTACAAACATACATACTTGTTTTTATTTGCTTTTTGCTTTGGCCAGCGACAATTGTGTTCAATAACTTTAACTGAGTGTTATAAGAAATATTCAATAACATGCTACAAAAACAAATATCGAATTTAGAGTTATTCTATAAAATTTATTTAAAAAAAATTTAATTTCTCAATAAATTTTTCTCTGCCTCTCCAAAGTTTCAAAAAAAAAAAAAAAAAAAAAAAAAAAAAATAAGACTTTATTCACAGTTTCCTACACGTGCACTCATCTGCTGCTGCCTTCTCCTGGGAAGTCATATATGATTATTGACCTCATCACCCTTGATTCAAGCACCCTGACTGTCTACAGCATATGGCCTTAAGAGGTTTTTAATATTCTTCACTTCTTCTTCTTTGGTGGTAATACAAGACTGCTGGAGCAAAATCTACATCAATGAAAAAAGAACTAAATTCAGCCAGGACTTGACACTAAACTTAGAAACTTCTTGCGCCAGAAAATATATAACAAATTTCACAGTGTAGGTAATGTATGAATTCGCGTGAATTCGCCACTTCATCCACCTTATAATTAATTCGCCTTGAATGAAAATATGTGTTTGTGTAAGTGATCTGCCTGGCAGCTTGTGAACGTTTTTCCACTTGCCGCCGTCCAAAAAATAGTTAAGCTCATGTTACCGGCAACAGCTGCTTTTGATTATATTTATTTCAGCAAGTTCGTAAAGCTAAAAAAAACTTTTAAATTTTAATTGATAATGGATATTTTAGAAAATTTACAGGAAATTTATTGTTTTCTATATTAACAATTAAAAAACATTTACATTTAAGCCAAAATGCTAACGTATGCGCAATAATCCGACTAAAAATGGAGTGTTGTTAAATGTTTATCAGCTGGCACAATTATGACATAGCACACTTATTTCACACTTGTCATATTTTGGTGTGATATTATTTTATGACATATGACTTATGACTACAGTGTGAATACCCCAAATATTCTCAAAAATGTTTTAGCATTTGGAATAAACCATTAATCAACTGTTTAAATAATACTTTTGACATCAAATGAATTTATATACAAAATTATTATATATAAGATTAAATAAATTATAATAACAGTAAAACTTCGATATAAAGAAACCCTCCAATATTACGAATTTTTTCTGAGTCGCGTGAAAGAACCTGCCGCGTTATTGCAAAGTTTTTTATACAAAAACACACTACATATAACGAAGAAAGCTTGAGGTATAAAATTTTCATATCACAAAGTATTCATTCAAAAGTTTCTATACAACGAATTCAAAACAAAGCAAATTAAATTAAAAGTTTAATTATGTTTGCAAATGTGTCGCATTAAAGTGTTTAATATTTTTATTTATCTTTAGAAAAGTTAATTTTATTATTAGTATTTTTACATAAAATAGAATTTAGATAAAAAAACTATAATTCTGTACAACATAACAAAATCTATAACGAATTATATCGACGTTCCACTGTGGTTATAAGTTTGAGCAAAAAATTTATTTTGCTTTTTTCTTAACGACTTTTTGTGGCTCGTTTTTTTTTTCCAAGAAATTTCTCTTTTATTAACTTTAATTTTTAACACAAGAAATATGAAAAATATTGTAAACATAAACGAAATCTTTTTAAAGTTTTTCAACAAATTTTCTTTACGGGAAAAAAAGACACATTAAAACCAACAACAACAGCAACATAATCTAGAAACTTTATTCATTCGTATTGAGCGCTTTTCGTCTTATTTTCATACTAAAATAACAGCAAATCAAAATAATGAAAATAATAAAATCACACTTTTCTTGTTAGAAAAACCTAAAAATTTTTTAAATAAGATTAAAGTGAAAATTTTGTTTACAAAATTATTTTAAGACACATAAATTAGCACTCTTCTGCAAGATTCACAACGAAATTAGCAAATGATTCTTTATTGTTTGCAGTCTCTCTGATGGGGTTTTTGTCAGTTTTGCAACGCCGATTTAAACAATGAAATTCTTTAAAGAATTTATTATTATTTCGTCATTGAGCTTAAAATATATTTGAAATTAATGTATTTATATTAATATTATGTGATGATTTTGCTTTTAACATACAGTAATTTCTTAATGCCAATGTTGTGGTTGAATGATTTTACTTTCCTTTTTGCTAACGATTTATCAAAATCTAAATTCTACTAATTCTCTTCCATTGTTTTCTTGCGGCTCTTGTGGTGGAAGGCAGTTATTAATGGCATCAAATAAAGACATTTATCTAAAGTTTATTCGATGACACAACTGATGATAGTGATGAAAGTTCGGTACGTATGAGTAATATCAAATCTAAATACTGAAATCAGCTACGTATGAGTAATATTAATTCGAAATTTTTATATACTCTATTTTATTACTACAGCGATGATTAACCAAAAATCATGCAAAAAATCTCCTCACAGAGTCGGTACTGATGAGATGTAGCGCAGCTTCTGCCATTTCAATTACGACAGCAACCAGGTTGACTGGCTTTTAAAAATTGTTTGTGATTCAATGAATAGCCATAAAACAGTAAAATTAAATAAATAAGACACCCACCACCAATGCAATCAAACCTTCTAAATTGATTAAGACTTACACGCGCAAAATTCAAAACATTTATAGTGTGATTTTTTTCACTTTAAACTTTTCTTGAAAACTTTCTGTCAAAAACCAGCACGAAAACTTTTTTTTTATATTTATATATTTTATAAAGTTTTTTTTTTTGGTATTTTTGCCATTTTAGTACTTCTTATTTATCTTAAGCTTAAGGCCACTGCACGAAATGTGGAAAATATTTTATGATGACAAAAATTAAGCAAAAAAAGAAAATAAGGAAAGAAATATCACTTGACTTTTCATAAAGTTCTTGCAGGTAGAAAAACGTGTGAAAGTTGTTTTTGAAAAGTAAAAGATATAAAAACTTTTAGAAAATTTTAGGAACAATGCTTAGAAATTAAGACAAAATACAGTGGGGTTGAATCATATTGCGATCAGAATGTCAATTTTTTATTCACTAGTTAAGGTTGTTTGAAAATTGGCACAGTATAAAAGGCACAGCGATGACTGAACATGTTGAGTGAGCGCTCAGTATTTTTGGTAGCAAAGAAAAAGTACGATACATATCATCAAATTACGTTATTTCAGCTCAGTTTTACTTTTGAATCAAAATTTATAATACAATATTTTTAAATTTTAATTCATTTAAATTCATAAATATGTATGTAAATATTATAAAATCTTTTTATAAAACAAAATTCAATAATTTTAATTGAAAAGTTAAATTTCAAAATCAAATCAAAGACTGCTACATCTAAACTGTTTAGTAGCAGGTTTTTCTGCTGAACGTGCCCATTTTCTAAATTTAAAAATAGTTTTGTTATGAATATTTTCTTTCCAATTAAATTGATTGTGATTCGATAGTGACTAATTTTTAATTTAACATTCGTAACAGTTTTAGTGAAAAAGAGTTTGACCAAAGAAAACATAAAAAAAAAAATCAACGCCGATTTATTTCGAACTGAACTTAAGAACAATTGTAAAGAATTTATAATTATTTAATTAAACTCACAATGTATTCCTTTTTACTTTTTAGGCCAGAATTCGGATGGCTTTTTATGGCAATTTAATATTTGAATCGATCGCTTAGATTATAGAAACCGCTCTGAACAACTAATATTGTTTTATTTAAATGGAGAATATTAAAGCAAACTGTTCAATTTTTGACACCGCACACTTAGAGAAAGAATTTGTTTGTGGCTTGGATGCGTGATAATTGATCCTCGATCCTTGATTAGTTTATGATAAACATATTATTTTTATAAATCTGACTACAAAGAAACTTTACTTAAAAATTGAACTTTGTATGATTCTATTGATTTTATAAGTTTAAAATAAATGAAAGAAACAATTACTGTAAGCTTGTGTTCTCTAGTCGGTTCCACGGTGCAATGTAAGTTATTAGAGATACCAAATTTAGAAATAAACTTTAAGATGTCTGCTGTTACTTATAAAATTTTTATTTTATTTTGTGGCTTTGCAAAGATAAATTTGTTCAAGATTGTTTTTAAAGTAAAACTTTTACTTCAAAATATAACGAATATAGTAATTTTTTTTTTGTTGCAGAAAAAAATTAACAAAGCATTTTTCTCTAACTTATAAGTGTTTTTTAATTGACATACAAGATCCTTATGTATTTATTAACTTAGCATCATTATAATCGATTACTGACCATTATGGCTAAGCTCTCATCCGTCCTACTAATATTATGTGTCAATAAAAGGTGGATAAAAGGCAAAAAGTCTTATATTAAAAATGTTCAGTCAGTTTTGGTCTCAAATGTATTTGGTTTATAAGTGGCCTAAAACTTTATTTAAGTAAAAGGAGTTTTGTATGTATGTTGGTTGTCAATAACAATATCAAAATATTCAAGAAGAAAAATTTTTTCTGCAAATAAACGAACTCATTAATTAACTTAACTCCCAACTGTGTTCATAAGCATCTACACCATTTATCGATAAGTAAGTGCCATTACATTGCCCGGCAGAGCAATTTTATGTTTCAAAGTTACAATTTACCCATATATTAGTTATTATTGTTACAGATCAATTATAATTTTTAATATCACACAAAGGATTACTAAACAATGTCCGTTTAAAAGTAGCGCGTTGTCAGGGCCTGTGTTACATCTCTAAATGAACTTGGTGCCATAAATAAACTAACGTTATGATGATTGCGCTGGCTACGAGGGTCATGCGAAGGGGCTGACTGTCTTGCCAAAGAGGACCGGAACCCTCTTTGGCATATCACGCGAATATGTCCAAGATAAGCCCTCCAAGGGCTAAGACAAGCAAAACGATTTATTATGTTATGCCAAAGTTACTACTAATGAACAAAAATAAACTTAGATTACTGACGAGTTGGTTTACCGGACCCTGCGGTCTCAGAAGACACCAATTTATCACTTGAAACTCTGAGACCGATATATTAAGATCATGCGAAACGCAAAAGGAGATGCTGTAGCACAGTTACACACAAAATTGTAGAGAACACATTTTTCTAACATATTTTTCACATATTTCGTAGATCATTAAGGATCACTTAACGTATTTTATAAATTGTTTCTTTCCCTTGTAAAACATAAAAAGGTGTAGTTAAGGAATTCTATATTTAAGTTGTTGCTATAACGATAACAAAATATCTATTATGTATGTATGTATTGTGCAAAAGTAAACATATACATGCTTATGTATAAGTGTGCTCAATATAAATGTGGGCTGACATTATTGGCCATTAGATAAAATCATAACAATTAGTATAAAGCCAAATAATTGCTGCTGTTATTGCAAGAAAATCAATTAACTTTGATACATATTGATTGAGAAGTATGAGGACGAGGACCAGCAGCAAATGTATTGAGGCAATTAGTGCTTAACATTCACTAATTTGTATCGAATGTCTTAAATTTTCCTAGAAATGTATTTTTATTTTCAAAGAAAGATTTTGTAGCGTAATAATGAATTAAAACTAAATAAATTATAGCAATTAACGAAAGGTGGGAGGTGAATACAAATTAGTTTTCTCTTAAAACGAATGAAGGTGTTACAATATAATCACATACTTATGCAGTTGTCCTTAATTATTAAAGCACAATAGAGTAAAAATAAAATTTTTGTAAAAATAAGCTCAAGCAATGTGGTTTTTAGTTAAGTTCTTTGATTTATTTGTTTTACATAAAATCTTAAACTAAATTGCTTCCATTAATTATAATTGAAATTTATTTTAGTTTTATTTCTCGCCCCTACACGCAAAGAAAAAACATGGTTGATGAAATATAATCGCAAAATATCATTTCATGTTCAGATAAATGATTGAGTCTACTATAGTTTGCAGCTTTCATCCAAGGAACATAATATGGTCCTAATAAATGTCCTATGACAATACCATTGTATGAATATAGTATGCTCTGCAAATGCTGAGAAATTTGAGCGCATTATAGTAACTATAAAAATGTGTTTTCGTTTTGACATTTTGCTTAGATAAAAGAAAAATGCACACACAAATATGTACATACATATTAAATTAAATTAAATAAAATTGTATTTTTGATAAATATTTATATTTGAAAAAATTTATCGATTAAACTTTTCTGGACAAATTAAATTTAATCAAATTCAAAATAATTAACTTATTTATCGGCATATTTATGTAAAATCCAATTGACATCTTTTGCAGTTCCGTAGTATTTTTTTCGTCATGCTGCAAAGAAGCATACATTCGTATATTTTATTAACTCCATATATTAGTATGTACCCGTTTATGTACCTTAAACCACTGATGTTGAAGATTTCAGGTGCACTTTTATTTTGTTGTAAAATTAAATAATTTTCATAATATTATTATAATTTTAACATTAATTTTTTCACTTCACATCTCCTCGTCTTATTAAATTCTATGAACGACTGAAGTTACATACGATTGAGAGCTATTTTGTTTCTTTTCAGAACACAAACAATGTATGGTCACAAAAAACTCTTATAATTTTCATTTGCAAAAGATACTCTTGTAGCAGCGAAAATACTTTTTTTGATACATTAAATTTTTATGGGATGAAACCCAGAATGATTATTTTATTTTTGCATCCAATATTTTCATAATGGAAGAATGTTTGATGCAACCATATTTGCTTCAAAGAATAATTATTTGGTTGTGGCAGATATACATACGTAGTTAACATGGACATTTTTCATTCATGTCTTTTCTCTGCGTGTAAAGGCATGAGTTGCATAGCTTGCGGATGTGTATCCCTTCAAAATCTGCTTATCAATCTTCAGCATAAACTAAAAAGTTACACAACAAAATGTACGCATCGTAGACTGGGACTTACGAGACACCCTCTATGGAATTTAGAAAATATAATATAAACAATATTTTCTATATGGGCATTTCCATAAAAAAGTTCACTTTTTATATCGTAACCCATATTGCTAAAATGTTTGCCCTTCTTCATTGAATCTAGAGGTACTTGTGCGGTACACCAAACACACATAAAAGTAAATAATATATATAACTATTACCATGAGCAACAATTGTAATTGCTTGCTGGCGTGACGTATCAAAAATATGAAATTTTCTGCAGAAATATCCATACATCAAATTAATGCAGGGAACACAATTGGGACGAACGACGAATTGTTCGTTGCGAATATGTAAAATTTGTTTTAATGGTTTTTTTAATGTTTAATTTTATAAAAGAATTATTTTCTTTGTGCAGTAAGGGGCTGTGCACATATTACGTAACGCTGTTTTCAGAGATTTTAAACCAACCCCCCCCCCCCCCCCGCACTTTTTTATATATTTTTCAGTGCAAAATTTCTAATCCATAACAAATCTTTAACCACAGCCCCTAAAACTATTGCTTTTATGGTTGTACACTAGAGCCCCGACTTGCGTCGTTAATGGGGATCGGAGAAATGCGACGCAAAACGAAACGATTCAAATTTGATCAATTTTTTTTAGAGCAAAAATTATATTTTTAATGAAAAAAAGTGATATGGTATAATAATGTACATACATAGAGAATAAACGAGAAACTGCCATTCTTACATGCTACTTGATGAATTCTTCAGTTGTAATTATGACTTATGAATTTGTAATAAGAAATACACACAACTTTTTTTAATAATTCTTATGACAGCTGTTATTTGTTCGTCCCAATTGTGCGCCACACGACAAACTTTTACTAACAAATTCGTCGTACTAGACAAAATTCGTCGTTGGTCTCAATTGTGTTCCCAGCATAACAAAGAAAAAACTGAAGGAGACAAAAAAAATTATGAATTTAATAACCATCTAAAAAAAACCTGGAGAAATAATCAGGTTGCCTCAGTCGAGTTGATTAAAGTAAAACGATATTTAACAATACGTTTGAAGCTATTGTGATTGGCCTTTAGGTCTAACACTTTAAATTTTTTTTCAGATTAACTGCAAAGTGGTTGGATTAATTCAATCCCAAAAAAGGATTCGTTTAAAAAAAATCTCGACTCGTTTTAAGGCGAAAACTAACGGCTTTAAATTAGAGGCATGATAATGTGGGTCGGGTCCATAGATTCAATCTAAAGCCGTTAAGTTTTCCCTACATTGAGTAAAACTCTCTCTGAAAGCCGCATATATCAACCTAAGCCCCATCCCATTGTACGCTTGAATCAATCTGTAAACAGGATTACTTTTGCTCATTTTTATCATGCAATAGAATTGAATTCATATTTTTAAAAACTTAATTGTATTAAACTTTTTTACTTACTCATTTTATTTTCAAATTTATTTTACCCATAGTTGGTATTGAACATAGTGTCACAAGAACATTATAATCGACATTTATTTTTGTTGATTTCTGGTATTAAACAGATGCAGCTAAAAAAGTGTTGAATCCCGTTTAGGATTGATTCAAGAACATGTTAGGGATATTTAACTATAACTCGTTTTCAAATTAATTATGAATAAAGAACTTGAAATTATTACGATTTTTTCTGTGTATTGGGGAACCGGATTTTCTTTAAGCCACCTTTGGTACTGAGATGTATGGTTCCGAAATATCATGATTTCACTTCTACTTTCATTCAATAAAAGAATTTTTATTTGTCTCCTCAATTAGTGCACTTCATACAAATAACTTTCTACTAAAAATTTATTTTAAGAGAAAATTTTAAGTTAAACAAACTTAAGACACAAATAACAATAAAATACTTATCTAAAAATTCACATCTTAATTAAATTCATAACCTAATTGGTCCAAAATTAATTGGAAGACAAATTGTCATCTTATCGTATACAGAAGATACACACTTTTCAATATGATTTTGACAAATTAATTTAGAAATTTCCCAAGAACTTTTGTTTAATTAGAATAGAAACAAAAGTATTAAAATTATTTGCATACAACGGATCATAATAAAATTTGATTCTATTTAAAAGCCCACAAACCCACAAACAAAGACTCAGATGTAAATTTACAAATATATTTGTGTACATATGTATGTGTGTGCGTATGTCAAGAAAAATATTTTCAAGTTAATTTTCATATACATTTATGCGATTTCAAGCAGTTGAACATTAATTCAACATTGGAAATTGTTCCATATTTCAAATGTAAATAATAATTGATAAAACAAAGCAACAATAATAAACTAAATTATTACTATGTTTGTGTTGTAGGAACTATTTGGCCAATGATGCAATCCTTTTTAATTGAACATTTGTATTATTGTAAGTAAATAATGTACGGTGAAAAAACTTTTCAAAATATACATAAAATGTTTTTTAAAAATTTTAAATAGACGAAACTCCTGAAGAAATCAACAAACAATTGCCGAAACGTTGGGTAAAAAAATGTAATAAAGCGGTTTTATTAACATTAACTACGTTAGGCCTTATTAGCTTAAAGAATAAAAACATCATTATCAACATTAGTATTTTTGTTTATTATAATGCCTATAACTGTGAGCTGTTATACTATGTATGTATGTATATATTTTTTAATATAATATTAAAGTTATTAGTTGTCCTCTTCAACATAAACATCAGTGAAATCTAAAATTAAAAGGCATGTAATTTACTCCAGCCACTTGAAAATTGTTTATTCGTTTATTTTTGTTAAATTTCAAAAAGTGTAGTTACGTGATTTTTTTTTTCATTTCAGTCGTAATAAAGGCAGTTGAAGACGTGTACTAACAAAACTTGGCATGAATTTAGGGATGAAATTTAACTGAATCCTATGAGTTCTGCTTGAGTCCAGCACACGATTTCGATTCTTTCTTTTTAGAAACAGAAGCAATGTTCAGGCAATTATTAGCTACTATACAATGAACTATTTTATTTGGGTAAGGAATAGTCTAGTCCAGGGGTTACCAACTGGCGGACCGCGGTCCGGATCCGGACCGTAGACCTATTTTATGCGGACCTTGTGTTAACAATAGAAAATATTTTACATTATGTAACAACAAATTCAGGAGAAATATTTTCGACCCGACATCAGCCTTTGGTAATGATCCGTCAACTAACAAGTAATTGGGAAACATATGCAAAAAAAAAAGATAATTTGGGAGCGATAACACAAACAATTTCATTAGTAATATTGTCGTCATCAGCGAGATGCAACAATATCTCACACATACACTCGTCGGACAGGCTCATCAAATCATTCAAAACTGTCAACACAGCCTGTTCGAAAAAGCCAATTTTAAAATACCAAAAACAGGAAGTTTCTTGTCAAGAGTTTTGGATAAAATTGGTTTGTGCTAATAAATATCCAGAAAAAATTAGCCTTGAAACTTCGCACTTTGTTTGGGTCAACATATGTTTGTGAAGCAGCATTTTCTAAGATGAACTTCATTAAAAATAAATTTCGGAGCCGACTTGCCGATGAACATCTTCAAGATTCAATGAGAATAGCCTGCACAAGCTTTACTTCAAACTTCAGACGGATAGTCCAAGACCAAAAATGTAATTTTTGTCATTAATATTGTAAAAACCCCTAGTACTTACATCTGTTTATTCCAAGCATTTGTTCATTATTAAATAAAATAATGCACCGAAACCCATTCGTTTTATTTGTCCATTGATACAGTATCTAAACATATTATTTAAATAGTTCAGTTTGGCTGACTTCCAAAACGTTCGTATACAAACTTTGTATACAGTGTTGCTACTGTATTTAAATCTCATACATATGCAAAGTTCTGAAACAATGAATCAACTATAAAACCGATGCCTTGTTTGCTTTCTTACTGCGTTAAAAATACTTGGCGGCGGCGTTTTGAAATTGTATACATTGTATAATTATTGTACTGCGGCGTTATGAAATGTGATGCTTTGTTCAAACACAAAGCAATTGACGTTTTGAAAGTCAGCCTTTATTACCTTCCGGACCGTGACGGTCGTGATGTTTTAAAAAACGAACCCCAAATGAAAGTAGTTGGTGACCGCTGGTCTAGTCTGTAACACACCCAAAACGAAAACAATGTACCAAATATAATTAGTTCTTATTAAGTTCTTATTAAGTTCTTATCAGTTTATGTTAAAAAACAAAATAAACTAGGCCGAATAAATAATTTTAGTTTGTCAGGCTTAAGTTCGTTTTCTCTGAATTTATTCTTTTATAAATTATTATAAAATTATTATTTTTATTAGAAAGAAAAATCTAGAAGCTCGTAAAAATTGACAAATAAAAATTAGACTGCGCGGAGGGTTGAACTGACATCATGATGTTTCAAGTCTAAGACACTGTGGTTAGTCTCTAAACATCTTGATGTTAGTTCAACCCTCGGCGCAGTCCTAACTTTTTTTCTTTGTCTGTTCAATTATTACGAGCTTCTAGATTTTTCTTTCTAGTAAAAATAATAATTTAATTTATGAAAAATTAAATTTAGAGAAAATGAACTTAAGCCTGACAAATTAAAATTTCTTTAATTAAAAATTGCCTACTTTTCGGAGCGTCCGTAAAATAAACTTTGTATGTTAAGAAAAAAGTTTAATGTGAGCATTACTAGTATAAACAATTTATATAAAAAAATCAAACCGAATCTGAAGACTGTAAAAATCAAAAAAAGATCAGAATACAATTACGGAAATAAGACCACTTCATTCGGAATGTGTGACTTGCCCCAATATTTTAAATTTAATTAAAATAAATTATTATAGCGTTCGAGCATTAAAAAGTATTTTATCTGTTTAAACACATTTCCACTGCAGTGAGTTTATTGGCACGAAAAACATAACGAAATATAAATTTTTATAGGAATATCCCAGTTGGCCATGTCTTGAAGACATCCTCGACGACGCGTAAACGACAGTAGAAAATCCTCGACGACGCGTAGGCGACATCCAAAGCAAATCGTTAACGACTTTTTCACACAAAGGGCCGGAAAATCGTTCACGACAATGTGAGCGACATTGTCGCTCAGAATGTCGTTGACGACAATATGGGCAACAATATCGCTTATTATGTCGTTCATATGGGGGAAAATGTCGCCCATATTGTTGTTGGCGATTTATCAATTGGCACATTGGCGCCATAGATATCAAAAATTTTATTTCCCATTTAAAATAAGAGTTAAACGTACGTATAATAAAGTTAAAAACGTTTAATGGCGCAGTTATCAAAATTACATTTATAAACAAAAATAGCATTTAATAAAAATAACTACCTTTAACCCGCACTTTTAAGATTCAAAGGAATAATTTTACATGTTTTCATATTTGTTGTTTTTTTGTCGTTATTGTCCCGTTATTTTTATTTTTCTCAACATCAAGCATAAACGAGAACTTGGAAAATAGTTCACGCAAATTTTAGATATTGTCTCTCATCTATTGTTTTCTTCTCTCTCTCTGAAAAAGTAAACCAATTGTCACTCATCTTGTCTTGAATAAGACTTTATTGAGGACAACATAAGCAACAATTGCATGCATTTTGTCGTATTTCAAACCAATTTGACGACAAAATGCATGCAATGGTCGCTTATGTTGTCCTCAATGAGTCTAATTCATGACAAATTTAAGATATTGTCGTAAATACGGTTTTAAACACGACAAAATACACGTTTTTGTTACTTAAGTTGTCTTCATCAATAATTTATAGGCGACAAATTCTAAAATGTCCTGAGGACATCGTTGACGACATTTGCGTCTATGACCAATTGGCCAACTGGGATGAATTAGACTACACTTATAAGTACATATATAGTATATATGAATGCAAGTACATGTGTATAAGTATGTATATCCATATTACGTCGTACATTAGGGACGTGACATGTTTTAACTCCATAACAACAAATTTTAATACATCAATTTTAATAAACTCGTATCCCTTATAACTTTTTGTAACTGATATTAGACTCAGACTATTAGTGCCACCTGCGTTGTGTCTTACTTCCTTTGGAGAAAATGTCGATGAAAGCGCTTTTTGTCATTTTCAGACCAGTATTACAGCAACTCTGGTGCTACTTTACACCTTTTTATTAATAACTCTACTACGACGACAATTCTGGTAACATTATCGACGAAGAATGGCGCTGTGATGAAATACTATGGCTTAAGATTTCCTAAGCCGAAAATACTTTTGCAACGAAAACACACAAGGGAACGAGGCTTAGTTACTGGGTAATATATTTTAAATTCAAGAGATGACTTAAGAGTTAAGTTAAGTTGCTATATAATTTTAAAACTTATTTAGATGCATATCGTTGACCTAGAAACACGACAAGGCTTCAATACACACTTCCAGAGCGGTAAGAGTGATTTCTTAAGCAAAATGTAGAGCTATTTGGTTGTTTTCAAATGGACGGAAGAAAAAGGAACGTCGCAACTTATTTCTATTAAAGGTTATTTTGTTAATTAAAATTTTTGTGTTGTATAGTGTAATTAGCGATTTGAATATATCTCTCCTTTATTGCAATGTAGTCATATCTCCAAAAAAACTCAAACGTGGCAATACTTGTCATTGTTTGTTTGCATTTTTATTAATTTATTAGTGCATACTTCAAAATCGTATGAAAAACCGCACCGCAATAAATTATCGTTACATTGTGTTCAGACTCAATGTTGTGAACATCGCCAATTATTCAAAAACTATGGCAACTTCAGAAAGAGAAAGAGTGTCAAAAATTTACAGAATAAGAAATTCGGCAATGAAAATAAAATAGTTTTTAATTGTATGCCGTTCCGCACTGCGGTTTTTTATTTAAAAATCGTATGAAAAACCTCATCGCAATAAAATATCGCTAAATTGTGTTCAGACTCTAAAGAAGGTATTGAGAAACTCTTTTTCATCAGAAACTGAAAAAATTTGTTTTTTGAGATACGACTACATATGTTGCAATAAAAGAGCGATATAAATACATATATGCGGTTTTTCATTTTATAGGCTACACTAAATTTTGCACATTCAGTTTTTATTTCATTTTAAAAATTTGTTGGCAGTATTTCATTTTATTTTTGGAGTCTTATTTCCGGGCATCAAGGGGTTTTCACAAATTATAAAAAGTTATATCCCTACTGGTGAATATATTCGAATAGGAATTCAAATAAAAATAAATAAACAAGTGGCCAAATACTCCTAATAGCACATGACTTGAAAAAAGCACAAGCAGAGACAGTAAAGGTCGTTTTGTTGGTTAAATAAATTCTTGGGCATTGCACCCTACAGCTATAAAACTAATAATTTTGTTTTGTTTTTTGCTTTAGGCGAGGAAAATAATATTTAATACGTGACAACCCAAAGAATAAGTTTTTAACCTCATTCCACACATGAATAAAAGATACAAGATATTTATAAAAAAAATCTGTAAATAAATAAAATTATCGAAATGAAAAACAAATGCCGATGATTTTGAAGTGCTCTTTAAATGCTGCACAAACTGTTCTCTTAGAATATTCTATTTGAACACAATAATGTCTGGCCTAAAACCTTAGAAAAATTGAAACACCAAATGTCAAGTTCAAGTTAAAATGATTTGTATGCCAAAAAAAACACAAAGAAATGGATTAGGAGCTTTGCAATATCCCAACACAACAACAAATGCGTAGAACATTCAAATGTTTGAATTGTAATAGACCTTGACTTTTGTTGTATTGCATTTAAAATTGATTTTAAGCCAAACATTTTTTGTATACAATTTATTAATATTTTCATGAAATTATTTTAGATTGCGTGTGAATGACGTGTACGAGTATATGTCAAATAATAATTGATAAAATTACTGTGCTGAGATTTCTATTGTAATAACGAATTTAAGGAGAACATAAACTTTTCCTTAAGTGTGCATAAATGTAAAACAAAAATCTACTACAAAATTTCTTTTCCTAAAATTGCAACAAAAAAAAATATTCTAATAAAATATTTCTTATAAATTTTGATATTTTGATTTAAATTAATTTAACACTTGCATTCTGATTTAAATGAAAATTAAATAAAATCTTAACTTGTAAAAGGATCGAATTATAAAATCTTTTTAAATTTATTTTTTGTTTAAAAACTTACTTAAATAGTAAGTAAAATCATATTTGTATTTATTTTCAACTCCTATTTTAATTCACATAAAAATTTTGTAAGTTTATTTACATCTCTTAATATGTATGTGGGTATGTGTGTTTGTACGTTAAATGTATTCATTTACTTTTTCTACTAATTTCATGTAAATATCTTCTTCTTCTTCTTCTATATATATAACAATGAATGTTTGTCTGTATGTCATCGATGAACTCAAAAACTACTGGTTTGTATAATATGCTCATTTATGACACTCGCCACCAGGTGGCGCTGCAGAGTATCAACTTCTGCCCCGTTCTTCCGATTGTGATGCAATTTTCAGGGAATCTTCAGAATATTAAGGCGGGTGTCATAGGCTTTATAAAGTTTTGATTGGACAAAGAGGCGTGGCACCGCCCATATAACCCAAAAATTTAAATAGCCATTTTTTGGGCATTTTTTGACCTACGTCGATGATATTTGGTACATATGGTATTGGCATAATTTGGAATACGTACCAGGAGAAAAGTGGGTGGGACCACGCCCCTTTTTAGGAAAATTAAAAATCGTAATATAGTCTTAACTACTTAACTACGTCATTAAATTTTCACAATAGGAATTTTATTTAAAACGAGGGGGTAGCGAAGCGCACCAGGTATATTTAGTTTGTTATAAAATACAACATCTTTAAATCTTGCAAATGCTTCGCTTTTATTTCAGGATATTTGAAGATTATTTAATTACATGTGCTCAATGGGAGATTTTGCAAAGAAAAAGAATAATAAATAAACTATTTTCAATTTCAAAATATGCAATATACGAAAATTTCCACTATATTTCGGACAATTGCGAAAATATAAATTAGATTTCGAAAATTCTAAGCTTCACTCCTCTTGCTTGAGACAACCGACATCTTAGAAATCAAACGCAAAGCAGTGTGTTCGACTTACTGTGCCATAACATTGGTTGCAGAAAATGCAAGATATGTGCGCGTGAGTAAATTTACGCTCACGATCAGGCACGATCACGAACCATAAATATTTCTTACGCACGCTCACGCACGGCATGATTTAAAACTTTCACGATCACGCACGCTCACGAACGCAATATGTTTAATTACGTACTTTCACGCACGACGGGAATAATTTTGCACGCACGCTGTAGATGAAATACAAATTTTGCAATAGAAGATTTAGCATGTGGTAAAAAAATTTATTTTGTAATTAATTTCTTTATTTACTTCACGATCATTAATTAAATAAAAAAAAATTCAGGAAATGCACGAAAAATTAGCAATACAAAGTATAAACTTAATATAAAAAATCTAGCACTGCCTGCCAAGGCAGATTATTTAATTTCATTACTTATATCTAAAGGAATTGAAAAGGGATACTAGCGTTGTTAGCTTTAGGTTAACGCAAGATTTCCAAAGGTGTATGTATGTATGTTGATTAATGTCTGCATTTGTAACGGGGATTTTAATGTATGAAGCCACAATCATACATACATATTTACATATGTACGTAATTATATACATATGTATGTATGAATGGATATAATTTTAGCAAAGATCAAAAAATTCAAAAGAAGAAAAAGCTTAACATAGAGAACTATTTTGAGTGCGTGAAAATTGTATTAAAAAATCACGCACTATCACGCACGGTATTATATTTTTGAATCACGATCACGCATGCACGCGTGATTTTATCAATTTGTAATCATGAATAACGTGATTCACGCGCGACACGAAAAATTCACGAAATTTGCACATCTCTAGAAAATGCATCTGGTTTGATACAACATAACTAGACAAAGTAATAGAAAACAGACTGAAGCGTACCTAGTTGCACATAATTACATACTTTCTTATAATGTAACCCACACCAATTAAGACAAGTTGAAAAAACGACAAAATACAAAAAAGTATTCTAGCATTGCTGCCTGATTGCCGGCTGTCTTTTAAGATAAAAACTTCATGTCTGATAAAACGTTTTTGTGTTGGTTAGTATCAAACAAGTCTGTTTGTCTTAAAATACAGAAACGTTTTGTCTTTCTTTGGTGTGGCCTTAAAATACAAAAGCATTTTGTCCACTTTTGGTGTGGGTTAAGCACTAGTGTCGTTCAAAATATTTGAAAAACTGTTTCACTGTAAAAAAAGCTCTTCCTTACTTACTTTTTAAGTTTATTAAAATTAAATGGAAATATTGAACAATTTTAACTTAAAACTGCTTTTACTTCGAAAAAAAACGTAATAAGTGTTGACGTTAGTTACAAAATTTCTCTTAAAGCTACCAAAAGTAAAGAAACCATTGTCAACCAGACCCCAACAAAGTATAACTTCCTTCTTTACATCATGTTGTTAAAAGTTATAGTTGAAATAATGGTTAGAACATGATACTGACACAGGACACATAACGAGACTCATAAAAACGCAAGGATAAGTATATAACAACAAGGAAGATGTTGATAATGATGACAATGATGGCAATGATTATATCAATAGCGACAATGATGCGAAGTACTTAAAATTCTTTTTATTTAAATATATTTTTAATAACTTCATTTTAAATAAAAATACTCGTTGTCAAGAAAGCCTTCACAATAGCAACAATAACAGATGTAACTAAATGTAGCCAAAAGAAGCAATAATATGTACATACTTAAACATACATACACCTGCATATACATACATATGTATGTATGTAAGTGTATGTCAAATCAATAACAGAATCATACGAATAACAAAAGCAAATAAGACTGCCACCAGCAGGAAATAAAAAAAACGAAATTTCCCATTGAAAAGAAAAATTATGGTAGAACTTAAATCCCGTTTAGAAGAAAAATATATTCATATTTAAATGAAATACCACGAAAAATTGGAATTTTTTTCAAATAAAATGTAAAATAAATGTATTAAAAAAAACAAGTGCTAACGTGATTATAGCAACAATAGAATAAATAGTTTAAAAAAAATTGTGTTTGATATTTTCTCCATATAAAAGAATTTAAAAAGAATATCAAGCAGAAAATTAAGAAGTTAAGACACCAGCTGCTGTCTTGAATTCAATTCAATTCATATTTCAAAAATAGAGTGGAAATTGTTCATATATGTCCCATATACATTTCATATCTTCATACATCCTGTATGCAAATAAAAGGATTTCCAATAAGAGTGATATGATTTCTTAAAAAAAACACACTTATAGATAAGGAAATTCAAACTTTTTTTATTTAATGTGAAGTACAATCGATACAATTAGGTTTTAAATAAAACGTCATTTAAATGACCTCCACGACTTCTTCTGCAGAAACGAATTCGATGAACCCAATTTTCGAGCACTTTTCCCACTAAATTAAGTCGTAGTCTGGTTTATTTCGAAAGACCAATGACTTCAAATAACCCCACAAGAAATAGTCTAAAGGTGTTAAATCACAACTTCTTGGAGGCCATTCAATGTCACAATTTCTTGAAATAATCGAATCTCCAAACTTTTCTCGCAATAATTCAATTGTTGCATTTGCTGTGTGGCACGTAGCCCCGTCTTGTTGGAACCAAATGTTGTCAATATCAACTTCTTCCAATTTCGGCCATACAAAGTTGATTATCATCGATCTATACCGCTCTCCATTGACGGTAACGGTGTTACCAGCTTCATTTCGAAAGAAGTACGGACCGATGATTTCAGCAGACCAAAAAGTACACCAAACTGTCAATTTAGGTGAATGTAATTAATGGTTTTTCATGAATAATTTGTGGATTTTCTTAAAAAAAAAAATAACAAAAAAAATTAATAAAACTGAATAATTTGTAAACGTTGTTCTTGCGTATATCTCTCCATGATGAAATTGTAAACACAACTGAATACAATGAACAACAAATGACACATCATGACATATTACAAATGGCCGAAACGTCACTTCAAAATCATATCATCCCTATTGGAAAACCTTAAGAACATACATACATACATATTTTCAATTTTATAAATTTTGTTTTTTAGATTTTCCATTTACATATTTTTTTCTTCTGGTCCCCTGTTACATATTTTATTGCGTAGATTTTCTATGGGAAACCTGATAAATAAAAAACTTTAAGGATACAAAATATATATAGAAAGGCGTTTTAAAGATTTTGCAAATAAATATGAGAGAAAGCTTTCTAAGCTTCCATCTGGTGATGCGTATTAAAAAACAATTATTGTGTAACTTAATTTTCAATCTTTCAAATCCAATCAAAATCCGTCAAGTCGAGAATTAGAAATGGCATCAGCAATCCTGACATATATTTCGTTCTTAGCAAATAAGTAAATATATACACACATATCATATACATACATATATAAATTGTTTTCCTTTTACTTGAGACACTCATATATGCGTATGTGTATGTGTATGTGTAAAGGTTAAGAATATTTCCTTCCGTTCCTTTTATCAACAAACTCATTCAATTTACACATTGTAATCGAAAAATTTTCAACCTTCAAAATTGCAGAAACCAAACATTTTCGTAATAAAATTGAAAATCCTTAAAATTGGTTTTTCTTTTTATTATGTGCCTCTGCCGTCCTCTGTTCATTTTTCATAGTTTTTTTCTTTTTCATTCACTGTGATAAGGATTTACATATATTATGCCTTTGAATGACTTATGAAAAGCAAATGCAGTAGAAATGGATAAAAGAAAAGGAAATGCCTTTGTAAAAATAAAAACAACAACGACAATTTAAGAACAAATGAAATGAAAAATAAGAAGCAGCATTGAAAAACATTTGATATGGAAATCGCTGCGGAAAAACAACATTTTGGCTTAACAGTTGACGACCATAAGGACATGGATTTATTATTTGTAGTTTTTTTTTTTTTTTGTTGTATGTTTTAAAAGGGCTTACTAACTAAACAACAATTTCGAAAACATAATCACAGATGTCCTAAACATGTTAAAGCACACATATTGCGACAAATATGTAAACTTTTACGTTGACAGGGACTTTAGAAGAACTACATACATATCGTTATCATTGAATCTATAAAGGCCCTAACTTATTATATTTTTTAAATTTCGTATATATCATATTTCGACAGTTAACCGTTTTAAGTTCGATATAAGCCATAAACGCGATTTGAAACAAAAATTAGTTAGGTCCTTTCTTTATTAATGTAACGATATGGGTACATTAATCACATAATCATGCATACATACTACTCACATATAATGTATGTCTACACAATTACTAAAGGGTTTTATGTGTTTTATAAAATATTTACTTAAGTAGATGTTCACTTCAATAGAAACACCTTTATTTTCTTGATGGAGAAAAAAGGACTTTCTTCACTTTGAAAATAATTTTCGTAAAATTGCTTTCTTTTCGCGGTGCAAGACAGAAATAGCAACACTAAATAAAAAAGGGAAATATAATTTCGAAATCGGTCAGATTATCAACCAAATTTAATGAGGGCTGATGAAAAATCGTTTCAATCATTGATGAACTATAAAAAAATTTCTTTCAGCTGTGAGTGTAAAATTCCAGACTTAGAAAAACACCTTAATATATTTTTAAATATTTTGCTCATGTGCAAAGAGTAGAGAAGAATATGATAAAAATTGCGTTACTCCTTGCGCTACACTGAAAAAACAGTTTTACATAAATTCAACAACCTACCGTTCTTTGACTTAAATTCTTTGAAATGCAACGTATTATACATTATTCAGTAAAGTATTCCTTGAAATTAAAAGTAAAATTTTATGTATTTATGAGCTCAACGTTGAAGCCATTATTTGATTTTATTCGTTGAATTAAATAATGAACTAGTTTTTTTGATTTAACGTATAAATACGTTGAATTTAAGACACTTGTTCATTTATTTAAACACAATGAACAAATACTTTGATTCAAAGGACCTGTTTGTTGATTTTAAGTAATATATGAGTACGTTGATTTTGTTGTATGAACATGTTGGATCAGGGAATAAATTCTTAAAAATCAATGTACGGTTTCAACGTATGGAATCTTAACTTTCACGAACTGGTACGTTGAATTCAACAAGCCAATGATTGCCATACGTTGAATTCAAAGAATCTGTTCCTTGGGTCAAAAATGAGCAATAAATTCGTTGAATCAACGAATTTTTTCCTTGAAATTCATTGCTCTTTTTGTTGAGTGTATTTTACTTCTTGGGCATATTTTGCGGCATATTGCACACGCTCATCTTAATACCCATAGTATTTAGGGACTGCCTGTTGAGGTATTAGATGGCGTTCTCATGTATTTATCATTCAACTACTTGAACCAGAAAAAGAAATAAATTAACCGAATGCAGATTCGATTTGACCACTCCAAATTACACAAAGAAACAATTTTTAATTGTTCTAGGTCTAAAGTAGACCTAAACATGTGAACTTCTGTTATTATTAAGGAAGAGAGAATTAATCATTACAAAATATCGCAAATATTAAAGGAAAAATTAAAGTTAATAAATTTCACACCTTTCACGACAGAACATAATGTCGTTTTGTACTTGTTTCTTTATCCGAAAGCTAATGACAAAAGCTCTTTTATAATGTTTCTAAGGAATTTCAGTTCAAAAGGAAATTCAATTTTCCAATTTCGTACGTGTAAATAAAAATATTTTGTCAAACATATCATATACAACTGCGATGAACTATGATATAATATGAGAGAGAACGTCGGCAGAATAAGAAAAATTAAATGTCGATTTTTCTCTTCATATTATATATGGGGCAGGAAATCTTATAAGATTTCATTTTAAGCAAGTTCTCATTAAGAAACTATCACAAAATATCTGTGCCACCATTTTTATAACATTAATAGAATTTTCTTTAAAAATATATAATTTTATTGAGGAGTAATCGAAAAACGCATATTGCACAACTGAAGAATCGTAAATACTTACCTGCCGCTGGGTATGATATCGTTCATTTATTATACCATACAAACATATCATTGTCAGAACATTTATTTTATAAAATATTGATTAACAAAGAAAATAGTAGTATAACAGAATTTTAAGAACAAAACAAGCTTAGTTCCGACTTCTACAATGAAAAACAGAAATTATATTTGAATTTTATAGTCACATTTACTTGAGCAGAAAATTTACTGAATTTCATACAAATTTACTAGTTAATTTCGTTATTTAGATTCCAGAAAATTTGTATGCATCTCTCGAAAGCACAGCTTTTCATAAAAATTTTTTGCTCAAGTTAACACTTTAACAATTCTAGTTACTGTGTGGTTTGAAACGAAAAAAATTCTTTTGAAGTTTAATGTAAATAAAATGCAAATTTCAAAAAATCGATTTAAACCGTTTCTTATTTGCCTTTGCTGAAAAGCTTAACTTAAATAAGTAGTTAACAATTTTTCTCGCGTGATAACTTGGATAAATTTGGAATAAAGGTTGAAAAAGTAAAAATTATGTACGAGTATGTATGTATGTATGTAATTCAATTTGCGGTAAATATATTTTTTTAATTTTAAATAATAATTGTATAGACGAGTTTTAATCTATAGTACGAATCGATAGAAACCTCGTACGAAATGTAGATATAAAATTAGAACAGTATCTTATCGAATCGAACATAGATGTTACTGAAATCATTTCGTGAGAAAATGAATCGTATTTTGCTCTTCTCAACTCAACTTTAAAATATTTAGAAAAGTGCAAGTCCCAGAAATATTTAACATTTTATTAATTAAACATTGGGGTGGCAAACTATTTGTACTTTCTCACACAATCTGGTACAGACTTATTAATCAAAGCAATGGCCCGTTCAATACACTCTTTGCAAAATACATGCCCACAAATTGTTGAAGTGGGTTGATTCTGTAGACAAGATCCATGCAAACTGGACACCTAAATATTGGATTATTCGCATCACCTGTTGTTGATGTTTGTTCAGTATTTGAGGTTTTGTTTGGTTCCGTTTGTGTAAAAAAGCCCAGGACGATATCTTCTTGGTGGTGAGGGTCCTTCGCAACTATTGTCATCCCTATCTACACATTGACTCAAGCGATGTCGACTATTTAATTGTATTTGATGTGGTACTACGATTGGGGGAAGATCAGTAAATACCAAAATAACGTCATCATCGTCACCATCATTATGATTATTAAGGTGAAGTGGTTGTACAGATATTTCTTGCCTATCAGTTTGTGAATCTAATGAATCGATCACTCTCGTAGCAGCTGAATATGCCTCAGCAGATATACGTCTTCGGGTATTATTGTTTAATGAATCGATTACTCTCGTAGCAGCTGAATATGGCTCAGCAGATATACGTCTTCGGGTATTATTGTTTAATGAATCGATCACTCTCGTAGCAGCTGAATATGCCTCAACAGATATACGTCTTCGGGTATTATTGTTTAATGAATCGATCACTCTCGTAGCAGCTGAATATGCCTCAGCAGATATACGTCTTCGGGTATAATTGTTTAATGAATCGATCACTCTCGTAGCAGCTGAATATGCCTCAGCAGATATACGTCTTCGGGTATTATTGTTTAATGAATCGATCACTCTCGTAGCAGCTGAATATGCCTCAGCAGATATACGTCTTCGGGTATTATTGTTTAATGAATCGATCACTCTCGTAGCAGCTGAATATGCCTCAGCAGATATACGTCTTCGGGTATTATTGTTTAATGAATCGATCACTCTCGTAGCAGCTGAATATGCCTCAGCAGATATACGTCTTCGGGTATTATTGTTTAATGAATCGATCACTCTCGTAGCAGCTGAATATGCCTCAGCAGATATACGTCTTCGGGTATTATTGTTTAATGAATCGATTACTCTCGTAGCAGCTGAATATGCCTCAGCAGATATACGTCTTCGGGTATTATTGTTTAATGAATCGATCACTCTCGTAGCAGCTGAATATGCCTCAGCAGATATACGTCTTCGGGTATTATTGTTTAATGAATCGATCACTCTCGTAGCAGCTGAATATGCCTCAGCAGATATACGTCTTCGGGTATTATTGTTTAATGAATCGATCACTCTCGTAGCAGCTGAATATGCCTCAGCAGATATACGTCTTCGGGTATTATTGTTTAATGAATCGATTACTCTCGTAGCAGCTGAATATGCCTCAGCAGATATACGTCTTCGGGTATTATTGTTTAATGAATCGATCACTCTCGTAGCAGCTGAATATGCCTCAGCAGATATACGTCTTCGGGTATTATTGTTTAATGAATCGATCACTCTCGTAGCAGCTGAATATGCCTCAGCAGATATACGTCTTCGGGTATTATTGTTTAATGAATCGATCACTCTCGTAGCAGCTGAATATGCCTCAGCAGATATACGTCTTCGGGTATTATTGTTTAATGAATCGATCACTCTCGTAGCAGCTGAATATGCCTCAACAGATATACGTCTTCGGGTATTATTGTTTAATGAATCGATCACTCTCGTAGCAGCTAAATATCCATCAGCAGATATACGTATTCGGGTATTATTGTTTAATGAATGGATCACTTTCATAGCAACTGAATATTCAAGTGCAGATATACGTCTTCGGGTATTTAATGAATCGATCACTCTGGTAGCAACTGAATTTGCATGAGCAAATATATTATTGAATAGAAAGAAAGAGATTAAAAATAATTTATTACTTTTTTGAAAAATTGTTTATTTTTTATTATTATTGGCTTACTTGTACTTGAGGCTTCTGCTGAATTACTACTGGAAGAGTTATTCATAAATAAACCTGTAGACCGCAAATTCTGATCGACATTTTCACAAATCTGATGAACTGGAATATATGTATGTATATTGAAAGAAGCAAAAACATAATGAGTTAAATTCTCGTATTAAAAACCTTAATTTAGACCTACTTCCTTTAATTTCCTCGTCCATGTTACGTATTGAGAGTGGGGAAACAAAGGATGTACTTTCCCTCGATCTTGTACCAGACAATGAGGAAGCCCCAAGTGGAGAATTGATTTCTAATGACGCATCATCATGAATCAGGAGGCCTACTTTTACGTGATGTCGTATTAATATTTTATTTAAAAAAAAGTATACATATTTATGCAATGAAAATATGTATTAAAAAAACACGGCCAGCTGTGCTCTTGCACATACTTCGATTTAAATTGTTCTTCTACATTCAACTGTACAGTTAGGATTTTGAAATAAATGCAAAAAGGACACTTATTATGAAATCACCACATTTCGTATTATAATAAACACCAAATTACATACTCGTATATATAATTTTTTAAAAAGTTTTCCATAATCAATTATGTATTAGAAAACACTGTGTATTTACCGAAAGCCAATGTTAGACTAAACATTTCTTAAATAAAGTCGCTAAATAACGCAACTAAAATTCAATACTTTCATACATTTAAATGAGCTTCTAATAGTCGTAAAAAGCAACAGTTTTACAAAGTCGTAAAATTATGCACACATACACACAAACATATATAAATTACACACAACCTCAGCTATTGAGTGTAGTTTTATTAATGACTTTATTAAAATTCAAATCTTAAAATGTACTTAAAACTGTAGAAATGCAAGGTTTGCATAAAAACTTAAAAATAATGTTTATAAAGAGTGTCGCATAGCAACGGCAACAAATGAAGTTGCAGACCCCAAGTCAGCATTAAATGCATGCGCTACTCATTCACAACGGTATGTTATGTATGTCACTTATATATATATATATATATATATATATATATATATAAGGTTTAGTGAGAGTAAATGAGTTAGAAATGAAAGTCCGCAATGCAAAAACCAAAAACAACTAAGTAGTAGTTTTTTTTCCAGTAGTTTGAATTAAAGATACAAACATCATTACTACACCGTTATCACAGACTGAAATTTCAATTGCTACGAACATATATGTACGTATGCACATACATATGTTTGTACATGTATGCCTTTATAATTTTCTTTTATTCACAATTTTGCTGACGAATTTTAGGACGAACGTATAAGCACTATTCATTATTATAAAAATAATATTAATCATACGCACGAGTACAGAACAGTTGAATCACTGAATCACTTTGAATGATTGATGTCTTCGTTGTTCTTCTTTTTATTTGTGCTGCTCGTTAATGAGTTCGGATAATTTAGTCAAACCACTAAGTAGTGTTGCCGATTTGGTATTATTCAAAAATTCTAAAAAGTATTGTTGGATCAACTGAAAAAAATACGAAAAATTTAAATTTAAATAAAACGAGAATTTATTCGGACTTTTGATACGAAAAATTAAAATTTAAATCAAACGAGAATTTATTCGAACAACTGGCCATGGTCTAATAATATAAGGTCTGCTTATCAATACAACAATAAAAAACGACATGCATTTTGTTTGTGTAAAAAAGGCCAATATTGTCAAAAAAAAACTGTATACAAAAAAAACAAAATGTGGTTTATATGTATTTAGTGGTTATGAAAAAACCAAAGGCATAACGTAAACAAAAATATTCATGATGGCGGCCAAAAATGTAAACAACTTTTGACAAGAGCGTGAGACGTACCATTTTTTTTGCAGATTATTTAACGGTAAAAACGCAACCCTACAAAAAACCATATCGCGTGTTGCGCAAACCGGATTATTATATCATGAAAATGCCTGTTGTTTGTTTTGATGTTGAATTGTTGTAGTCGTACATATACTTGGTAATGAATTTGCCTTGTTTAATATAAATGCACTTTTGCCGTATATGAAGTATGTTTTAAAACAGTCTTGGCCAAAAAGAGAATAAAAGCGAATCTATACATAAGAACACGAATGATTTGGCCCTCGCGGCTTTAAAAGTTCTAAAGATATGTTTTGTTTAAAACACACTTTCGCTATACTATAAACATTGAAAAATTTGGTTTTAACGTAAAAGTCTATTTTATAAATAAAAATGGCGGAAGTTGATTTTTAAGTTTAAAAGCAATTATTTTTGCTGCTGTAGAATACAATACAATAGAGTCATTGACAATATATTAATACTATTTGTTCGTGTTTGTATAATCCGATATCTTTTAAACTATACTTCTTTCTTCACTTTAGACTCAGGGTCTATCTGGCCGTTTTCACGTCTGTCCACCTCTTGACTTTGCATTATAAATAGAATAAAGAAGTCGTGTTTTATTTCCAAGTTCTTATTTTAAATTCGACTTTTTGCGCATTTCCTTCTCTTTGATTTTAATCTAATTCTAATCCTTATAACATTTTCATTTATAACTTTTTATGTAACACTTTTTTAGTAATTTGAAGCATTATTACCTAAAAAATCAATCATAAAATCCATCAAGTCAGGACAAAAAAAAATTGTTTGTTTTTCAAGAACAACATAACGGTTAAACTTACTCTTAAAATGATAAAAAGCTTTTGCTTAATAAAGAGAGTTCAGCCATTCTCTTCTAATGCTTTAACAATGGACACTTTCAGATAGTCAGTAGACTCGTATGTACCAGTATTAAAATAAAAAAAACAAATAAAAATACATGTTTAGGAATGTTTTTTTTTTGTTTTGAACTCGAAATCTTTTTTATAGTTATCATCTTACACATACTTAAATTGACCTTGTTATTGCTCATTTCAACCAAAATGTTGTAAAATCTTGTAAATGTACTAAACTAAAAATATCTTGTCTTAACAACAAAATGTAATTGTGGTTTATCAGACAATACTGATGATGATGATGTTAAAGGATATTTTAAGCATCAGTTGAACACACACATTACACAAGGGAACAAAAGGGATTTATTTTTCTCAATAGAAACTAGTTGTGATAAAACAATTAAAGTGCATAACATTTTCAAAACTATATTTTACTATTAGCCAATTGTTTTTGCGCTATGGTGCTCGTCCGTCTGTCTGCGAGTCTGTCACAAATGACTATATCACAACACAAAAACTAAAACTTTTATGAAAGTTAAAAATTAAAAGGTACTTAAGGCAACGGTTCTCAAATGGTGGTCCGTGGACCCCTGGTGGTCCGTAGCAACCATCCAAGGGGTCCGCGTGAAGAGCCTAAAAATAGTGTTTTAATTTTTATTTTAGATTTATTATTATTTTTTTTTATACGTATATACTCGTACATATGTATGTATTTAGGTTTTAAAATCTTCAAACACAAACAAAAAAAATATTAGTGCAATCGCTTACTCTTCACTTTTTAATATACAGTACCACATACTCTACACTGACTGTTATTGCCATCACTATCAAATAACAGCTGATATTATTTTTATTTAATTTAGTTTGAAAGAAAAGAAAATATTGTGAAGATTATTTAAATTTTAGCTTTACATATTTAAATAAAAACTGTGAAGTCTACAGTACGTTATATGCCACAAAACTATTTCGAACGATGCAAAGAAACCATCAAAATGGAGAGGCATCTTTTAGCAAATCATCCGGTTTTGAAAATAATATCTATTTTTTTGTTCTCTACTTTTTTGCGTTTTTAATTCAACCTAAAAAAAATGGGCTTCGAAGGGGGTCCGTGAAAAAAAATTTTCTGCAAGGGGTCCGTGACCAGGAATTTGGTGAGAACCCCTGCTCTAAGTTGAGCAACGTATCATACGGAAACTTTAATTTTTATATAATGTACCGTAATAATTAGGCACCTGCATAAGTGCCTTATATCGAAAGGGTATCCATTTAAGAAATGTTATGTACAAAACGAACGGAAAATCGCAAAAAACGAAGAAAAAACATCATATTTAAATAAATTACCTTAAAGAAAAAAATCGTCAAAAATGAAAGAGATCGATCCTCAAACGTAAAATTACTAAAATTACAAAATATCGCAAAACATAAACTAAAAAACTCTTGAAAAAATGTCAAAAACGAAATAAGTGCTAAAAACGAAAAATACCTTTTAAAAGAAAAATAACCGTTCAAACTAAGAAAAATCGGTAAAACTAAAATATATGTCAGAAAACAAACAAAACGGCATGAATTAAAAATACTTTTTAGATGACACTTCAGCTTGGGCACGAGCTATATACCCTAATAACAAGGGTCACAGTAATGTAGAAATTACCCAAGTATAGAGTGAAAACAACAAAAAGTTAAATTACAAAGTAGAATAATTTGAAGATAAGGGACTTAGAGTTTCTGTTGATTATTAGTAATTTCCCACCAGTGTTTCAACATTTAAAATTAGGATAAAAATTTATTGAATTAATTCTCGTATTCTATTTCTGTTGAAAACTTGGTTAAATAGTTGACAATCTTTCCCAATTAGTATCGACTTTACGAAAATTTAAAAAAATGGACAAAAGAACGCTGATGAGAGGTGTAGCAGGCTTGAAATCGGTATACTGATACGTTCTGCTAAACTGATTGGATATACTAATGTTTTTCAACATAAAAAACTCTTAATAATTTAAATTTTCATTAATTCAATAAAACTGAACTTAAGCCTGATAATATTAATTTTCATATTTAAAACTTTATTGGATTACCCACATTCTGTACTGCGTATATATATATAAAAGTAATCTTTACATGACTCATGTAAAACATCGCCCTCCTTTGCCATGCGATTGGTTCAAGGGTTAACTTCTGTTGGTTTTTTATTCGCACAACTCATATCTGTTTCAAGCTTATGTATTTGTTTGAGCAGAGTAAACTGGTATCTTTTTCTGTTTTACATTTAAGTTGAGTTAAATGTACATATTTATTTTCTGTTTTATATTTATTGCATTTTAGGCTGTCTTGTTGAATGCGTATTAAAAGTTGAACAAACATTTATTTTCGTTAAAATAAATCATTAGACTCATCAATTATGTTCCTTTTTAACAAGGATTCACACAAAACAAAATAAAATAACAAAGAGTTTTTGAAAACTCTGCAACAATTTCATTACAATTTTGGTTGTTTTGTGGCAAAATTTACACTTATTTGCGATGATTAATGTTAATGGCAAAGTTGATAATAAATTTCGACAAACTAAACATATTATGATATTGATAAAGACAAACAACTTGTTTAAGAACACTGTACAACATAAACAAAAATTGAAAAGATTCCAATAATTGACCAGGAAAAATTATACCACCTTTTTCACATTGATACATTGAATCTGTAAAGGAAATCTTTTAATCACAAACCAACATTTTAACCCTCTAACTTCCTGCCCGTATGGGTATTTTTATTTCTTTTTTAAAAAAAGCCAAACAACTTTCCTGAAACAGCGACATACTGATGTAAAATGTATTACAGAATTATTTAAAATCAGATTTTGTGGAGTACTTTTACACTACTCATGAATAAGGACGAAATTAGCACCATGAACTCAATTTAAATTTTAACTTTATGACTTTCAAGTTAAATTTGGTGAACTTTGGTGTCTATAAAGGCTTCTTCATATATTGCCTTTTAAAGCAAATTTGTCGTCCCTTTTATAATGTTTCACAAAAAATCTTTTCTTTCAAATCTTTCAAATAAAGGATAACAAAATTTCATGTGCCGACTCCCAGAGCATAAAATTATGGAAACTTTAAGTTCCATTACAATGAATCCCCCGTGTAAGCATTCAAAACACCGCAACATTTGTAATTGCTTTTTCTTGGTCTTCTGTTTTGAAAAACAATTTTTTTAGAAGTTCCGCATTTATGACCACTTGTTGTATATCAGAATATGTGTGTTGTCACGTGCCAACATAAACTGGAATTATTGCTGTTGTTATTTCAGTTGTTAAATTTCATGTTGTCAATTATTAATCAAAGTTTGTTAGGGCTTTAACACCTGTGTCAGGCTAAAATGTGCGTAAATAAAAGTTTTTTTTTTCAATGATGAAAGTCACACCGGATAAATGTATAGCTGATTGGCATTGAAATGAGAAAATAAGCTTCCTAACATTTCTTGGCGACTTAGTTGGTTTTTCTTCAAAACATTTTTCAGTTGGCACTTCAATATTTTAAAGAACCAGAGGTTTTATTGAGTGTTTTTTTCATGCTATTGAATTGTTATTGATTCAATTTTAAAAATAAATACAAACAAATAGCCGTTTTCTAAGAGAATAAATGTGTTTTGAGATAAAAAAAAATGTGATCTTAATATTAAACAAATTACACCATGCAGCAAAATCAAATGTTCGACAATAAATACATTTAAAGCTTTCTTTTGACAGATGATTACAGCGCAATCTTAATTGATACCCGTTTTTAGTATACATTTTTCTCATGCAAAAAAAATTTTGATCAGAAATGTATAAAACCATTTCAAAATAATTTTTTCACATGCTGTTGAATATATTTAATTAATTTATCAATAAAAACAGCACTTATTTAATATAAGAAATTCGTACAGAGAAAAAAGTTTTTACATAAATTGTATGAATCTAACATGATATTTGTTTGATGTCCATTTTATAAAACTTGCCAAGAAGCTAAAAAGTATATTTTTATAAACTATTATTGATTATTAGTGTATTTTGATAATAAAATCAAGAAAAATTTTGTTTTTAAGAAAAAGAATATATGGGAGGTAGTCATGTCTTTGCTCCGAATAAAGCGAAATTTACATCAGCTTTCATACGGAAAATTCAAAAATACTTATTATTTTTTAATGCATTGCAATGAGAAATGTAGCTAAAGCTTAGATTTTGAGAAAAATGATATATGGGAGGTAGCTATGTCCTTGCTACAACTGAAACAAAATTGGCAACAGAACTAAAACTCATAGTTTTAGAAATATTTAGAAGTTGAAAATGCAGTTCAAATATAGTTTTTAAGAAAAGTTATATTTGGGTGGTAGCTGCTATGTCCTTGCATCGCATGATTCAAAATTTATATAATATCTAAAATTTAGGATTTTAAAAAAAATTATTCACTTTAAATATTCGAATGCAAAAATTTAGCTAAAATTATATTTTTGAGAAAAAGGATATGGATATGGGAAGCAGATATGTTTTTGCACCAAACGAACTAAATTTGATAACAGAGGTCAAAAGGATAATATTAGAAATATTTACAGCCGTATTCATAAAAAGTTATTGAAGGTTAGTGAAGCATTTTTAAGGAAAAATGCTTAAAATTGTATTAATAAGCGTTTAATAGCCTACTATACGTTTAATAAACCAAAAATAAAATTGAAAATTTTATTGATAGATTTACTCTTCTATAAACCAAAAATAAGCTGACCGTTCTGCATTTAAACGGCTGCTCTATTTTTGTTTACAATTTAGAAATTATATTTATTTTTACAATATGTGAAAAATAATTTATATAAATATATAGAAATAAGTAAAAATATGGACACTTTAAACACAATTCGTAGAAAAAATAAGTAAAATTTAAAATTCTAAAATTTGTAACTTTTACAGAGACTTTGGCATACATTTCAAACTGTAGACAAAGGAAAATGTAAAATTTTTAAATTGTTCTGCTGCTACCACGGTTACATCCATTTTGACTATTCTTTAGTTATTATTTAAATAATTTAGAAATTATTGCTTCAACAAAGCTAATTCTAAACAAAATTTTGCAAAGAGTTTAATGCCCCTATTACGGTTTACAACTCAACTGTAATTCAGTTGAAATTTTTCAAATCGCTATTATCGATTACAACTCAGCCTGTCAAAAATGTAAAAGTTGAAATTATTTCATATTACAACTTTTTTGTGGTATTATCGATTACAACTCAGTGTTAGTGGGGCTGACAAAAATGCCATGAAATTACAACTGCTCAGCAGCATATTTTTATTTGAATGCATACTTTTTTAGCATAGAAATAATGGCAATACTGAGTTACTCACGTGAAAGTCGATTTCAATGTCACTATGAAAAAAATACCAATCAAAAACAAACAGAGTTGTCACACATAAACATGAATGACCTTAAAACGGTTAATAACTATTAATCTCATATTAAGCTCGTATGAATACGAATCTCTTATAATGGTTTATAAGAATAAAAACCTTTAATAACTATTATGAGTTTTAAACATGAAATTAGACTTTTTATGAATGCGGCTATTAGACATTATAAGTGCAATTTAATCATAAATTCTGTCAAAAGTTCTTTTTTAAGAAAAAGTACATATCGGTGGTAGCCATATCTTTGAACCAAACTAATCAAAATTAACCACAGAGCTGAAATGCATAATTTTTGATACATGTATTTGTAAGTTCTTTGTAAGTGCATTATTATTATAAATGCTGCCAAAATTTAGTTTTTGCGAAAAATCATATAGGACTTGTCCTTGGATCGCATAAAATAAAATTTATAACTGAGCTAAAATCTATTCTAGTCATAAGTTCAGATACAAATTTTCCTAGGATGTAAATTTTTAAAGTGCCAGCGAATGCATACAATTTTTGTGTACTGTACCAAAATCAGTCCTTAGAACTTTTGTAGTTGTACTTTGTGTTAAACCGTGTTATTACTTTTCTTTAAAACAAATTACAAAAGAAGGTCCAGTTATTTCATATAGTTGTACATACACTGCTTTATTCATATCAAAAATATCAGCGAAAGTATTATTTTCATTAAGGAGCTTTTAAGATAAATTTAACATGCAGCATCATGTAATTCTCGCGAGCTTTTTTATGTTCTGTCCCAATAAGCGTCTGAATAAACATTTTTGGCTTTCATTATACATATTAGGTGGAATTAAAAATATCGAAAGTAGCAATTATGCGAATTAACACAGGAAATACGAGTAAGTTAAACAATTGCTTAATTAATTTGGACAATGAATCGACTTATTGGCTACTCCAGATGCCTGGCTGTCATATTAAAGTAAATAAATTGCCAAAACCACGGCAATTTCAACTATAAATGAACTTTCCTCTTACTTTTGTATAAATGATTTACAAAAAAAAAGAAGGGAAAACTGTATGCATTTATGTATTCATGAATGCATGTCTTTTATACAAATGCTTGTTTCAATGAATTTCTAGTTTCCATTCCCCGTATTATTTTACTATCAGTATTCAAATTTTGTATATTGTATTCTCCATATGTCAATATTACAATTTCAATACTGTAGAAGAAAATTGGAAGAAAAAAATCCTTAAACTCAAATTGCGATTGTTTAATGGGAAAGTGAAATAAAAAATTGAGCCTGCTGATGAAAATATTTAAAATATGCAGTGTAGCTGATAAAATCGAAAATACACTAAAAAAAATATTAATAAGAAATAGAAAGTTCTCTGGTCTGATGCTAAAAGCTTAAAGTAAGAAATAACATTTGCCAGTTTGCTTATCATGCGGTGTGCTTTCAAAGTTTGATATAGCGAAAGTAGTAGAAACTAATAAAACTGAAAATAAATAAAAGCTTTTAAGTTCAACAATAATTTATTAGTAAGTGAAAAATATTTTTGTTTTTGGTAAGTCCTACTCCTTACTTTGTAATAAGCTATACACACTACCCAAAAGTTAAACAAAAATTTATGCAAAATACATTGAATGAATAAAAATTGTTGCCATTTACAAATCAACTAAAATTTTTCTCACTGCAGCGTACAAAGAAAAACTGTTGCATTGAAAAAATCCGACAAGTCCATCATCATCATTTCAATGCAATCTGCCAGTGTGTGGTGTGTCTTTCCCAACACATTCTGGCAAAAAATAACAACAGCAAATAATATAAAAACCAATTAAAATAAAAAAAAACTTTAAGCTTAAAATGAGATTTTAAAAGATTTTGAAATGGAGCTAAAAACTTGATTAAACTTTTCAGAAGTAAATTTAACGTCAATTTTTATCAAGAAGATCACAATTTAATAATTCGATTTAAAAGAGAAAAATTTAATAAAATCTTATTAACAAAAATTAGAACAAAATTAGGAAAATAACATGATACTAACAACTGATTGTGGAGGAGAACAACGAAAAACTAGACGTACGCAGCCATTTTAAAAGTTAGTTTGGAAGGAATTAAAGCTCCAACAAACTGATCCCCCACCCCTTTACATATTCTTTAGGCGGAAGGGCGTTCTTGTAATACTTAACTCTAATGTTTACGATATATTTGGCCACTTTATAGAAAACACTGTAGGAGTTTAGCTTCTTTTAGACCTTTTCTTAAAAAAACTCCACCTTCAAAAGCATTTTAGTGGGCAGAAATACATTGAAAAATATGTGTAACCAAATTTTAATATTACTTTTCAAATATCTCAAAGCTTCCTAAGCTAAGCTTAATTGCCGAAAATCATTTAAAGCTTGAATTATATAAAACGTTAAATTCGTACTTATTCACAGTTTAATTAAGATGGGCTTAATGAATTTTTAAAATAAAACTAGGCTGTTCATAGTAACATGGTACATCTTTAAAAAGTGCAGCTTTCTGCAGAAAACTCCCTTTGCATTTGGCCGGAATAGAATCAGCAATCTCCGGCCTAATAGAATACCGGTGCTACATGTCAGCCACGTGACACCTAAAAATAAAGAGTGCTTTCGTAGAGAAATAATATTTTGCCCTGTACATAAATTTGGCAGCTTAATAAAAACTAAAACATTAGTTAATATCTTCTCATGGGAAAATTACATTGTTTTAATGAATGGTGCATTAGTTTCAAACTGAATTATCAGTTAATTAATCAATGAAAGTTTACATTCATTTCGCTTAAGAATAGTAACGATGCGTGCTTTCAATATTTGCTAATGAATATTTTCATAAATAGAAAGACCGAATACGTACATGGAAATATTTGCACTATTAGCTCCTTCACTTTTGGAATCATTTAAAAAAAAAATTATACAAACGCCCAGCCTAATAATTACTTGTAACATAACAGAAATTAACCAAAAGTAAACTTTCACAGAATTCAATATATTTAATTGTATTTAATAAAAGATGATCACATGCAAAATTAAGAAATACAAATTCGTGTTTTATATTCTTATCGTATTCCGTGTTACATTAATATGAACATATTTAAGTTGAAATTATGGAGCCATGAACGAACAAGAATACTAACAAAAACAAAAACAACAACTTAAATATATTAATGTGTAATTAAATTGTATAAATTACTGACACCACCGTTTGTCTGACTGTATGCGAAAGCACATGTACTACACACGAGCATACGTATGTATGTATTTACATCTGTGTATGCCTGAATGGAGAAAAATTACGAAAATGGAACAATATAAAAAGAAAAGAAGGGTCAGGGCAGTCTATAATACCTTAAGTACTTAACCATCAACGTACGATAACAAAACAATGGAAAAAAGCTATACATTCTCGTACATATATAGTCAGTCATACACTCAGATATATTTCACATGTATGTATATATGTATGTATGTGAAAATGCATGTTATTATGGGAATTTCCGTTATATGTGATCTGTGTGTGCATATGTGAGATAAAGTCTGCTCTATAGTTGTGTACAATCTTGTAGTTAACGTAAAGAGAATTTATTTGGCCACTTTTTAAAGCCAACTTTTTAATTATTGTAATTAATGCGAACAAAGTGTGTTTGAACTAGAGATGTGCAAATGTCGCGAATTTTCCGTGTCACGCGTGACTCACGCGTGAATCACGTGATTCTTGCGTGATCGGGCGCGATTTTTTAATAAAATTTTTATTTAAGACTATATTACGATTTTTAATTTTCCTAAAAAGGGGCGTGTTCCCACCCACTTTTCTCCTGGTACGTATTCCTAATTATGCCAATACCATATGTACCAAATATCATCGACGTAAGTAGATAAAAAAATGCACAAAATATTGCGATTTAAATTTTTGGGTTGTATGGGCGGTGCCACGCCTCTTTGTCCAATCAAAACTTCATATAGCCTATTATTCCTTCCAGAGTCACAGTAACATGCTGTGAAAATTTCAGGAAGATCGGTCCAAGGGTTTGGTTTTCCTAAAAAAGAGGCATGGTCCCACCCACTTTTCTCCTGGTACGTATTCCAAATTATGCCAATACCATATGTACCAAATATCATCGACGTAAGTAGATCAAAAAATGCCCAAAATATGGCGATTTAAGTTTTTGGGTTACATGGGCAGTGCCACGCCTATTTGTCCAAATTTTTTTGTCTACAAACCATTCGGGGTCAACAGTGAACAAAATTAAAAACGAATCAGCCAAATCCGTCACTACGTTCTTTAGTTATGCTGTCACAAACACACGCCAACTCATTTTTATTTATATTAGATGTAAATATAAAATGTACATACTCGTATATCGACAGCTAAAACGCAAATGGCCCTAACTAACAAAAAACCAAAATCGGGTTTTTGGTTGATTCTGATGCATTGCATCAAAATACACAACCACAAAAATATTTAGACTTGTCTACCCAATATTAGCGATTTTATTAACGAAAAATAAACGGCCCTATCTACAAAAGCGTTTATTTGATAAACGCAAAAAGACTTAAGTGATCGTTTGTATGGGCAACACTGAAAAATGAAAAAAAACTGATAGATTTGACCGTTGAAGAAATTGTTTCTTAAAGGAAAATGAAATTAGCTACAGCTTAAGACATTTTATTAAAAAATTTTATTCTTTTAATATACTTTTTGTGATGCAATATTAAAATAAATTAATATATAATAAAAGGCTGACTTCCAAAACGTCAATTGCTTTGTGTTTGAACAAAGCATCACATTTCATAACGCCGCAGTACAATAATTATACAATGTATACCATTTCAAAACTACGCCGCCAAGTATTTTTAACGCAGTAAGAAAACAAGCAAGGCATCGGTTTTATAGTTGTTACATTGTTTGCGAACTTTGCATATGTATGTGATTTAAATACAGTAGCAATACTGTATACAAACTTTGTATACGAACGTTTTGGAAGTCAGCCAAAATGTGTATAATTAAAATAAATAATTAAACTATTTTGCATTAAAGTGTAGATAGGGCCTTTGGTTTCAGAAAATTAAGGTACAAAATAACTAACATAGCCATTCAAATATCACAAAATTTGATTTTATTCTGCCAGAAATTAATTTGTCACATCTTTTTTAATTATACTGGTGAAAATCATGCTGATTGAAACTTTAATTTTTGTTTAAAACAGTATTTTGCTTCTCCTGTAAAATTTCAAAAATGTTAGATAGGGCCGTTTGCGTTTTAGCAAAAATTTGGTGAAAATCGATTTTGTTTTCTGTATGTTTAAACAGATAATGAAAATATGTAATGTGATATTTTATCTCATTTATCATAATACACTATCTAGAACCATAGAGCCATATAAAATGTAAATATGAAAAGTTATTCAAATGTATGTATGTAGTATCTACACCTACACATCTACACCTTTGGAAATCTTGCGTTAACCTAAACCTCAGAACACTAGTACTCATTTTTAATTCCTTTAGATATTAGTAATAAATTTAAATAACCTGCCATGGCAGACAGTGCTAGATTTTTTATATTAAGTTTATCCTTTGTATTGCTAATTTTTCGAGCTTTTCATGATTTTTTTTTTAATTTAATTGATGATCTTGAAGTAAATAAAGAAATTAATTACAAAATAAAATTTCTTAGCATATGCTAAATCTTTTATTGTAAAATTTGTATTTCGCCGTGAGCGTGAGTGCAAAATTATTCCCGTCGTGGCTGCAAGTATGTAATTAAACATATTACTCGTACGTTCGTGAGCGTGCGTGATCGTGAAAGTTTTAAATCAAGCCGTGCGTGAAAAATATTTATGTTTCGTGATCGTGCGTGATCATGAGCGTAATTTTACTCACGCGCACATCTCTAGTTTGAACAACACCAACGTTTACTAAAGTATTGTTTAATGTGTATATTCTATTATATTCTTTTTCTTAAATATTTCTACGATACTGATTTTATAGAAACTATTTTAATGGAAGATGCATAGTTTGTTTTGTTTTTAAATACACTCATGTCTGGGTATTTAACAATTGAATTTAAATGAAAACGATTACGTATTTTTTAAGTTAAATTACAAATATTTACAGACTTGGCCGCAACCATTTGCTCATCTCATTTAGTTTCAGCACAAAAGAAAACCTTAAATACATTTTAATTTACTTAAACCAAACGAAAGCATGCTTAAAATAAAAGTAAAATATATATTATTGCTTGTTTACACATACATTTGTATATAATTATATTTATTCTATGCCGAAAAATATTAAAGAGTTTTTGCAAAAGGGCCTATTGCTATATCTAACAAAAAAATTCGATGCTAAAAGTTTTATAATAAAGCAACATGATTACAATAAATGAAAAACCAGGAAACAAATTTATACTTTCCATATATTGTTGCATGTGTGTACCTACAAACGTATTAGTAATATTCATATCCATATATAGAATCGTGTATATATAAAGTATACTCTTATTAGAACACATGGAAAATGTGTTTTAAGGTGTTATTTTCAATTACACCTTAAAATATGGTACACAATCAAAACAACAAGCTGGCAAAGGCATTCACTTATTTTCGTACAAAAGCAAGAGTGAGGTTTATCTATTTATTGTATAACTGAAATTCATAACTTATTTTGTAGCTTAAGGTAACAGGGTATTTTAATAGAGACGGGTAGACGTCCGGATGAATAACAAGCTACTTATAAGGTATTTTATTATTTAGGTTTTTTCCACTTTTATGTGTTAGCAACATTGACAACATTTCAATAAACCAAAAGTTTGTGATGTAACAACTCCGATAGCACACGCAAAATCACCGCATACGATATCGATCAACTTTTATCGAAATTTTTCATTTTGGTATTATCGCATACGATATCGAATGAATTGTATCGTAATTCGACGCATCGTATGCCATAATTTGCTTATTAGACATGTATCGTAATGTTATTCGATACGATATTTATTTCGATATCGTAAGCGGTGATTAGACCCCACGCTTTATTATTCATTATAAATTGATGTTGCTGTTAACTGAAATACCACGAAATATTAATAAAAAGTACCATTTTGTTTAAAAAAAAGTACTTTCTTCGTTTAAATTCAGTACCATATGAAAATTTCAATTTTCCATCACGGATAGGAAGTATGTACATATACATGTCAAACATATATATTGCGTACATGATACAATGACTATAAGATAGTCTTTCTACAAGCCCAGCTGACAATTGTTGTAAACGACTTGTTTTTTATTTCAGATGTCAAATTTTGATTTGTATTTGTTTATTAAATTTAAATTAAAAAATTTTCGTTTATGAAGATAATTGTAAAATTTTTGAAAATAAATACGAAATAAATATGAGTTTGCATTTGTGCATAATTATAATTTGGACTTCCGAAATCAAATTTTCTACCAACAAAATACATACAGTTGGTTGTTTTTGTACTTCTGCATATACCTTAAAAAAAACACATCAACGTTCTAAGTGTGTGCGTGTAGTCGGGCTTTTTCGGGTACACGTATACGTTGTCGGCTCTGATTGATGAAAATCAAAAACTTTTGGTATTTTATTTTGACATAATTATTTTGATAGTCTCCTATTGTGATTGACGATAACAAATGTCAGTTGTTTTGTAATCGAAGTGTAATGAGTAGAAAGATTGCAGCACATGGAGGATACTTGTTAATTTTTCTCTCTGGTATTTTTGTGTATAAACAGTGTCAACGCATGTATTGTTTTTTTTTTTTTTTTTTGACAAATTTGCATAAGACGCCATTAATAGTAATTCATCATCCGATGATTTGTTCACAAACGAACGCCGCGAAGTCACAATAAAAATGATGATTGACGATTTTATTTGTACGTCTCCTTATAAACGACAAAAACACGACACTCACACATATGCACTGATTGACGTGTTTTTTTGATCGTCTCCAGGGCACTTTATATTCATTGTATCATGTATTGCGTAGAAGCTTCAAAAAGTCAACAGATATACTTTGCCGTAAACATTATCATCATTTTGGACTCTTTTTTATTACCTTCTCCAAAATTGGAAATGATATGCATACGAGTATATTCCGTATGACATTCCGATTGTAGTTTTCCCAATATTTATTTGCAATCCTAAAATATAGAAGGATGCAAAAAATCCTAGATTCAAAAAATCGGTGAAACGAAAAACACGAAAGAACGGAATAAATATCAGAGGCGACAAAAACAAAAAAAACATACAAAACGAACCAAAACTGGCTAAACTGAAAAAATTGCCAAAACAGATTCAATGTGGGAAAATAATCGGTAAAACTGCTAACGTAAAAAAGTCGCAACATCGGGGAAATATTGCCAGAACGGAAAAACCATGAAAACTGCCAAGACTTGGAAATCACTAAAGAAAAAAAAATTACCAAAGCGATTAAAATTGCTGAACCGGAAAAAAGCCAAATCCGGAAAAATTTGCAAAAATGGGAAAGCCGCTAAAACCAAAATAAATCACCAAAACGAAAAGACAGCTGAACCTCGAATATTTAAAAAACTATAAAACCATGCAAGAAAAGAACAAGAAAAGAAAAAATGATCGAAATTGGAGATTTCGCTGAAGCAAAAAGCGCTTGAAACTAAAAAAAAAACTAAAAAGCTAAGAAAATCAGCAAAACGGGGAAAAACTAAAATAAATTATTAAAACAATATATGTACATATAATCATTTACATACAAATTTTTTTTTTTTTGAAAACAGAAAATAAAAGCATATAAAATACGAGTAGCTTGTAACTATTTCAATTTTATTTTATAAAACTTAATTCAAATGCTCAAAAGTTTTTAAAAATATTCCCAATTAAAGTTTCGAATATGCATGTACGAGTACATATATGAAATACAAAATATTTTCATTTTCTACAAACAAAAAGGTTACTTTTAATAAAATGATACATTTAGTTTTTTTGTCTTGATGAGGGCTACAAAAGGTGCGGCATAGCACCCTCACTTATTAATTCTCTAGTTGTCCACGCAACATAGCGACTCGTTTTTTATATCTAAGTAACTACTACCGCTAATTCTATTGTCTTTCTTTCATTTTTTGCCATTTTAATATTCTACCTGCCAACATATCCGCCATGATTTGTTAAAATCTTCTCAGCTTTATAGGAAACCCCAATAGAAGAGCTAACAAATGAGCGACGTTCTTGTGATTTAATATGTGTATGGAATGCACGCATACATATATACATACCTACATATGTAAATACGTGTAACATTTCTATTTAAAATATTTTGTTTGGGTGCAATCACTATGGGCCTTATTCGACATTTATCTGCTGTTCATTTATGCATATTATAATATAATTTTCGATTTACGATTTTTTAATAATTAAGAGGTAAATAAAAAAAAATGATATGAAAAGTCTTTTATAATATTAACCCTTTCTTTACCTATTTATTTTTGTAATTTTTTGTTTTTTTTTTCTTCTTCTTTCAAGTAACTATAACAGATCCACAAACTGTATTTATTTATTGTTCATTATTTCTGTGGACTTTAGACAAGAAAAATCAAGTCGAATTAAGAAAATATTTATTATTAGCTCTTTAGCAATATTTATGCATTCTAAAAAATTTCGAAAATCATGTTTTGTGGAAACTAATTGCCCACCCCACTGTATTGCTTCGAAATACTAAATGCACGTGAACAACACAACTACTCCTCGAATATAAGTAAGTATGTATTTGTTTGTGTGTAGCTCATTGTGTGAGACCTTTCTAGAATGTTTGCTTGCATGGCGTAGTTAGTCTTACAGCAATTTTCAATTAATCGAGTTTACTTCCTTTTAGCAAACATTTTTTTTATTATTATTTTTCCAGCTTTCTATAGAATATTTTCCAGAAGTTATTATTAAATTCGTACCCAAGTAGTTGTAGTGAGGCTTTTCGGTGTGTGTTGTAAATGTGTGTGTGTATGTACGAGTATGTATGCCACTGTGTTTTTGCATGTGAAAGAAGGAATCATTTATACATGAGTATATTTTACTTGGCGGTTATTAACCCGTATTTTTTCCAATACTAACGTAATCTACTTCTAGGCTTTTACAACGATGTGAATGTGTTTCAACAAAATAGACTATCACCAGAGTACATAGAATGTTAGAAAGTAGGAAAAAAAAAATATAAAATATAAAAGGACAAGGTGTTTGCACAAATACTGAATGGCAAGCAAAAGTATTTTGGAAAAAATCCTCTATGTAGCTGAAGCCACCGAAATGTGTACTAGCTAATGTTAGTTTATTTTATATGGGTGTGTACGTACGAGCGGAAGTCGTTAATCATTTTTCTGCAAACAAATTTTTAAAAAATAATATGGATATAAATTAAATTAATTTTTTAGAAACAGTGGTTTCGCGTACGTTTTGTATTTTTTCATTTTATTTTTATTATAACTCATCGAAAGCTTAATTGCAAAAGTTTTCCCCAGGATCAATACCAGAAATTGATCAATAGTTTTTTTAACCAAAGTCAAAAAAAGAAGGATATTATCTATACGGCTGTATTTTAATGTTTTAATCTCCATAATTTTTCCATTTTTGCACAGATTTTGAAAATTAATTTTTTGTTTAAAACGGCTTGAGCACATATCGCACATTTTTGATGGAAAATCAGAGGCACGTTAGGTTAGGTTAGGTTAGGAAGGGTAGTGTGAAATACACATCCACTCGGAGACCCAATTGGATCCATTGTGAATCCCTTCATTTATAATTTATTGACCAATTAGTCTCCTTACGGCCTAAGGAGAAACAAAGAGCCGTTAACATCCATCGTTCAGCCATTTAATTCCCATGATATCCTCAAGTTTGCACTTCGCGATATCACTAATACCCTCATGGAAACGTCTGCTCATCCATCTTTGCCTATGGCGTTGCAGCCTACAGAAATCCGGAGTGCCATTTTCCCACATACTGGTCCTCGCTCTAACCGAGCAATGGCCAGTCAAGGCGCCTACTAAGACTCTCAAAACCTTTCTATTCATACCCAGCAGTAGATCAGATTTACCTGGACCTCGAGACTCTACAATCTTCTCTATTCCTACAGGAATGGTTAGTTCTGCTAATTACCCAATTACTGAGTTCCCTATAGTAGTAACCGATCATCAGCGATTTCGTTTCCCTCAATATTGCAATGTCCTGGTACCCAACATAGCCTCACACTAAATTTGTCCATAAGAAAGTTGAGAGATAGCCTACACTTGCTGACCAGCTTCGATTTGACACTATGCCCCTTCAAAGCTTTCAGCGCCGCCTGACTGTCAACGTAGAATGTTACCTACACGCCTTCAGTTACGTGTTCTCTCACTAGTTCCGTGGCCCTGAGGATCGCTAGGATCTCAGCCTGGAAGATACTACATTCGTTCGGTAGCCTAAAAGACCTACGAATGTCTGTTTCTAAAAAATAGACGCCTCTGTAAAGACCGCGCAGCCCTCGTACAGTCTATCAGATTTGACCAAAGATCCCTATCCGGAATGACTAGTGAAGGCGTTCTAATAAAATTGGTATCAAGAGTCCGTAAAAAAATGGGGATATGGTCTCCCGTCTGCTAAAAATAATCTTTTTCAAGAGGCAAGTTGCTACCATAACTCTTCTATTTATGGCACGATTTTCCTTATGATATTTTTGATTGCAGTTTTATCGACAAAAAATTTTTTGAAAATTTAGGCAAGTTTATTGTCCCATAACTCCTCTAATTCTGCACCCATTTTTAAAAAAGAAAAATTCTGTTTGAAAAGATTTACTTCCAGCTTGACAAGTTGTGAGCAAAATATTCATTATCGCATAACTCCTCCGTTTACGGACTGATTCTAAATTTTTTCAATCAATGCATTTTTGAACTTTATCTTTCAGAAAATCACTTGCCTGTGAAATTCACCAAAAATTTAACTTAAGTAGGAAAAACAACAACAGTCAGTTTTAGATGTTAAACAAGGTTTTAGGTTAAAAGTATAATTTTACTTGACTATAGTAATCCAGAAGTATATTTTTAACAAAAGTATGTTTTAGAACGTAATGCATCTTATGACCCTTTAAAATCCAGTTCAATTAACCTTTTGACATTTATTCATATAAAACTTAAAGTATACTTTACGGATAAATATGACTATGGTACAATATGAATACAGAGCTTTAATGTAGGCTTAATATAAGAATTTATAAATACGAAAAATTTAAATAGTTTAATTTTTTTAGAAGTATTTTTCCAAATAAATTTTATTTTACACAAATTCTTGTATAAAAATATTTTTGTTAAATTTTTTACTGTGTAAAACTCTTAAATTAATGTATATCGGTAACCAAATCGAAACACTGTATCCAAAAATAACATTAAGGCTGGTATGCAAAAAAAAAAAGAACGTAAAGTAAACAAGAATTTAACAGATTATGATGGCGAACAAGTAATTTATTTATTATTACATTGTTTTCCAGTTCAATGACTTTATATTTTATATAAAACTCTAGCAGTGCTTTACAGAATTATTTTGTATTTAAATGAAATTATCAAATTTAAAATTAAACTATTCAGCCAGCAAATATTCTTGCGTTTGCCTCCATTGGATTCTTGTCACGTTTACTGTTTTTGTAAATCTTCAAATTATGACACTTTTTTTTCAAATAAAATCGAATAACTTGTAGAGATTTCTGTAGTTTTTGGGGAACTATTGAAATTTACTTCGAATTAAAGATGATGCTGCATGCTACTTTGCATATTAAGTGTGTGCAATTATGCATATTTTTTTCTATTTGCAATTTTTATTTATGGCTTTATATATTTGTGAGTTGGCTCTGTAGATAAATTTTACATATGTTCGAATATGTATATATGTACATATGGTTACGTTAATATAGAAATATAGAAAGGCCTTAACTCATTTTGGCTATAGAGTTTTCATATCATTTATATTTTTAATCTATACACACACATGTATAGAAAATTTTGTTTGAAAAATCTTTAAATTTGCTCTATCAATAAACACGTCTTTTTTTCTACTATCGACAAATATTCATTTGTTGTTTAAATTGTCTTTAGTTTAAACATAAATCAAGGCACAAAGAACTGGAATCTCAGATAAAACTTTGGTAAATAAATGAAAAAAAAACTCAATCAAATATGCAAATATTTTTTTTTTTTTTTGTTTAATTTATAAAAATTTTTTTCAAAAATTTTATAATTGAGAAAAGTACTTAAGAAAAGTAAATAAAGTAAAAAAAAAAAATACTGGCAAGAAGTAATAACAACAATAAAATAATAATTTTAAAAATTAATACGTACAAATACAGAAGCACATAAACACATGTACATTAGGGGTATAACCAATTTTTTTGGCATAGTACAATAAGGTTGACCATGTCCTAGTAACCACGAATATCATAATATTTTGTAATTTTTCTCAAGTTCACGCACGAATTGCTTTTTCTAAACAGTTATTGTATTGAATATTCATAATTTTATACGGTGTTTTTTATTCATTTTGAATTTTTTTTCGTTAAAAAAGGCTAAAGATACGTTTTGGTTTGCGGAAAAATCTCTTACCATCTCTAAATATTAATGAAATTTCATACTTGAGCTATTTTTTGTTTTAAATAAACATATTATTAATTTTTCTAAACCAAAAAGAAAATTGAAAATTTTCGAAACTTCATCGCGGTTAGTGTGTGAACTTTTTTGACCTTAACGAAAAAATATGCTCTATCGGACTGTGCTATGCCAATTTTGATATCTTAAAAAATTGTTAAAAACTTATGTCCCTAATGTACATGCGTACATATATGTTTGTATGTTTCTAGATTTGTCAAATGTAAATACATATATCTGTGGCTATAAGGAAAAAATGCTTAAGTCTTATTTTATAGTTATCTAGAAAAGCAAATTTAAATGTTTAAGCGGTTTCATAAAAATGTAATCGCGTTGTACTAAAAGTTGATCATTCGATTTTCGATTCTTTTGATTTTTAACACATGGTTCTGTGCACTGTAACATATAAATATATTCAATTTGATATTTAATGTTATAAGATAAAATAAGATGTTCTTCCATATGGGATAATTATTTATAAAAAGAAAAGCTGCAAGTAATTGTGACAGAACTTCGTTAATAATCGTTCAATATAAAGAAAAATGTGCCCAGAGATACTTTTGGATATGGAGAATACGATGGTGATACTAACTCAAAATGAGCTTATCTCGACTTAAGTACTTTTTTCTTTTTGCCACAGATATAATCATAAATATGTAAATTCGTATAAAGATTATTAAAACTACTGAAGAGTGCGAAAAAAAATATTGAGGTATGCCCATTCTACGTATAATATTAACATTAAGTATATATAAATGGGATCTATAAAGTAATTACTCGTATATACTAGATCCTTATAGTTAGGGAATTTGAATGAGCTATGCCTGCCTGTCTGTACGTGAAAACCTGGTTCTTGGTCTGCTGGATTTTGTTTTAAGACGATTTGTACTGAAAATCATCAAAAATAAATTATTATATTATATGTTTTATATATTGTACCGAATCTTATATACCCTTCACCAAGTCGTATATGATTTTTTTTATGCATATCAAGCCCTAACCGCGAAAAACACGTAACTAACATTTTTATCGAAATATACTTTTTTTTTATATAGAACTACACAGATATTATATGATGTGAAACTTATGTATATATAACTTGAATAAGATCATTCCTAGGCAGTAGTTAAATTTTCATTAAAAAATTGTTAAGGAATTGGAAATAAACTAAAAAAAGGTGGGGTGTCATAAAGCCATGGGACATAAAGCCATTATGGCTACATCCTGCATCGTGTTTTTAAGCATCGATGTTTTTCATGGAAACATCGAAATTTTAAAATGTTTTTAAGAGCGATGTTGCATCCCTAGTTAGGGGTCGATATGCATACAAAAAATAATACTCGCATATGACTTAGTCAAGGGTATATAAAATTCGGTACAGCCAAATGTAGTGCTCTTATATATTTTTTAAGCCCAATTTGAATGCTTTCAATTACACTGTATAACAAAATAAAAATTGTTTTCTTCTTTTTTTCGGACCAGCACTCAGGGGATGACCCCTACTTATGCAATGCATTGTGCCAGAACTTAGGGAAAGGGATAGGAAAGAAAAGCTAGGCTAATTTTTTTTTTGTTTGATGAAAACCAACCTCATTAAGTTCTTCTCTTTTCTATATTTTTGCATGAACTGCATATAAATACAAAATGAACCCTTGAACAATTTTGAGGCTTGGAATGATTTCTGTCATTTTTTTGAATCGGAATTTTGAAACATTAACTGACATACATACAATGGTATACATATGTATGTACATTTATTAAAAAGTAATTAATTTATATTAATACTGGTCCGGCTATTTCCTTGACAATAGCCAATGTCACAAATAAATTATGTCACGTAGGAAACCGAAATGAAACTTTTGGAAAAAAAAAATTCGCTTTGGGTGTAGAAAAATTTGAAGACACCGGTCACGTAAATATTATTAAGATGATGCTTATCAGGTCGTTGTATTATTTAGAATTTTAGGCACGAACGATTGATTTAATGTGTTTAGAGCTCAATAATCTAAACAATACAAACAACAACAATAAATTGTTAAGAATTCTTTTCTTTTCCGCATTTGCTCTATTTCTGTTAATTTTGAGACTTTCTGCATTTTTGTTTTGAACATTAAAAAAAAACTAAAATATTTGGCATTAATTTTGAGGTCAATTAATTCAAAAAATTGTATGAAATAAAATATATTTAAATATTTCTTTAAGTGTATAAATAAGTATTCTACTAGATTTTTTTTTTTGTCTTAAATCAATATGCATTCCATTACATTCAATTATTAACGTAAATAAAAAATATTTCTCTTTACAAAATTCATTAGTCTTTTTGCAAGAATTACAAAATTTATAGAATTATGACATCATATTTGAAATTTTAAAAAATTGATAGTGATTTTATAAGAGCTGAAAACTTTTGCTGCAATAAAGTCTTAAGTCAAAATATGTGATTTTTGAGTTAAATAATGCCGCATTAATTCTCACATACATAGTTTTTCATAATGTGTGAAAATTTAATCCAAATATTTTATACATATTTTGTTAAGGCCGTGCCGCACTATCCTACACAGTAAAAAAATGTATGGTAGTGTGGACTAAAAATGCAATTGTGTGACAGATTTTTTGGCAAGTCGTACGATTTGTAAAATTTTATGAAAATTTTCATAAAATGATAGTTTACATGCGATCAGAGGAGTATTTATTGTCAACAAGATGTTTTGGCATCAGATTTGTATGATAGTGTGGCACCTACAACACCATTTTGAAACGATTTTTTAAAGTCGGTCATATTTTTGCAAGATTTTCCTGTGAATGAATCGTACTATTGTGTAGGATAGTGAAGCACGGCCTTTAATGGACACTTGTGTTGAAGATTAAGGAAATTTATAGAAAAACCAATTAAACATTTACACAGGATGCACAGCCCCAAGGTGCTTAGCCGTGCCCCCGCGTGGACATTCTGCTACTTTTAGGGACTTTCTGCAAGCCAGCCTTTGAACGGACTTAATAGTATTTTTTTCGCCAGGCTTCCCTGGATATTATTCATTATTTTAAAATCCAAAATACAACACATACATACATACATAAGTATATCATCTTGATAAATTTTAATTGGCCTTAATAATATTAAGTTAATGCACATACACATACAAAAAAAAAATATTTATATGTAACTTTTTTTATTGATTTCAGTTTCATTTCTTTTGTTTTTAATTTTAAGTTGGTATTTCCATTCTCTTACAGCTTATTAGCAATTTATTTAAAAATTTACAACTTACTGTCACCCTCTTGGCCAAAGATTCGAAATAAACGAATGCTAGCTAAAACAAAGATTTTTCCAATAAAAATTGTTTTCAATTTCGAATATTTTCAATAATTTTTCGAATAAATATGTATCTTGAATGTGCAAATTAACACAATAATAGAAGAGAAGATAAACAATCTGACGTGGAAGACTAGTAGAACCGTGTTCGTCAGTGGGCCTTTAGGTGTGTTAATAAAATTGAATTAATATTGCAAATATTTTTGTGCTATATTATTATTTACCGAAATTGATAGTTTGTGTCGATATCAGTTCAGTTTTAATATTGATCACGATTTGCTTTTGATATTAAAAGCGAACTTTCACAATACTTTGGTTTTTTTAAATAAATTTTTCGATTCGGTTTTTATTGCCGATATCGAATGTTTTATGGGGGAAATGTTCGAGATATTTTCATAAGGGAAAAAATCTACACAGAAGTCTTTGGTCAAGTGGGATTTTAGCGCTTTTAATTTTGTGTGTGTGTTTCTGACAGTGTTTGGTTAACTTATAGCTTGATTATGGTCAAAATATGAACGTTGCATGAAATTATCTTGTGAGTCTTTACGCAGAATCAGTTGTTTTATAGCCATTGAATGAGTGGCTCGTTCGTTTGTTACTTGTTTAAAATAAAGAAATAGCAAAAAATGGTAATTAAAAATAATCGGAAACTTTAAATAGCTCTTAGATATTTCGAAGATTGTTGTTAAACAATAGTTAAAACTTTTACAAAAAAATTGTAATATGAATAAATATTTTCAAAAAATATGACATAGTTTCAACGTATGCGCATCATTTGTACAGTGCGCCAATAAGACAATTTTAGTTTTCCAATACATATGAAAATAAAACTATTCGTTACAACATCCATTCCATTAAATGTGAAACGTAAAAATACTATTTTCAGAACTTGAAATATTATGTAAATATATAGTATATACTTCGTTATAAAGGCTTGTTACGGAGTGCAAATTTTGTAAAAAGCGTTACAAAAAGGGGTGGGGTATGAAATTTTCGAAAACTGCGTTATTTAATGGTTGAATAGACCCAAAAAGAGTGTTACTGAATTATGCCGCATTCAAAAACTTACAGAATTTTGTTCTCTAATCTCTAAATCTTACAAAATACTGGCTTTGAAAAAATTATTTTTTGAAAACTTTTTAAGCATGGTAGTAAAAATCTACCGATTAGTTGCTATTTATAAACCAATGAAATGCAGCATATAAATTACCTAACCAACCCATAACAAAAAAAATATTTTCTTTTGAGTAATTTTAAATAAAATTAAAAATGCACACCTCTTTTATGATCATAAGAATAAGAATCAATTAAATATGCAAACATTTTGCTTAAAGATGAAATCATAATAATTGCGTTTTCCAGGGTCATTTTTGCACATCAACTTTGTTTTTAATTAAAAAATAATTTAACTATTTGTTCATAATTTAGTCACTGCCGACAGAGTTGAAATACAGTGTACTCGCAGAAACGTGAACATCCAGTACCATGAACTACCCAAAAACATGAACATTTTTTTTACATTGACTACTTTAAAACGTGAACAAAGGTTAAATAAAGGCTGTAAAACGTGAACTTTTTTTCAAACGTTTAAATTTAATTTTGTAAAAATTTTGGGGTTCCCACTGAAGAATTTTTAAAGTGAATATCCATTCACTAAAGTCATTTTTATTATGTTATATAAAGCCTTTGAATGAAATATGTAGTTTTAACGGACCCTTTTTTATTTAAAAAAATTATTTATTTTTCTTACAAAGAGTAGAATCGAAAACAGTTTCATAGGTAAAAAACCACCTACTTTATTTTAATATACAAAACAAACAACAAATGAGACTGAAAAAAATGCTAAAAATGCAATCTAAAACATGAACAAAATCGAAAACGTGAACACCCTCGGTAAAAAATAGTTCACGTTTCTGCGAGTTCACTGTATGTTAAATTAACTTTAGGCATTTCTTTTAAATTGCGATTTTTTTTTAATTAAACAAAAATACTTGTGTAAATGATCATGCATCTTAAGACTTGAAAATTTGCATAGTTGTATATTGTTACAATTTTTAATAGGTCCAATGTAATTTATGAAAAAAAAACTAATTTTGATGAAAAACTAACTTTTAATTGAAAACTTACTTTGATTTCCAGATTTTACATTTCATCATTTTATTTACTAGTGTACATATCGCTTCAGCCGCTGTACTGCCGACAACCTCCACGACATCTATGGGACTACAAGATGACAAGACAATGTATTCGCCGAAACCAACGGAAATATTGCCAATACAACCAATTTTAATATATCCTTCAGAGCAAAAGAAACTTTATCAAGGCAGAGCCCTTTTCAAAGATAATGAAATAATTTACATAAAATTGTTGAAGCGTAAAAGTTATCGTCCGAAAAAAGTAATTAAACAAATCGATAAAAAACTTTATCCTTATGAAATTCAAATGAAGAATATTTTCTATGTCAAAGCCATGGCAAATGGACAGTTTAGTCATAATCGCCTTAAATTGTACCGGCTACCAGAGTTTTATGCAATAACTGTCTATAAAAACCAACAATTTAATCAATAGTTTTTCCGTTTCAAGTAATTTTAGGATATTATTAATTTGTTTTTAATTTATAAGTACGTACATATGTACATATCTAATTAGTTATTAAACAGATATTATTATTGATTTTTAAACAACTATGAAATAAATGACAAATCTAACGATAAAAGCTTTAAACATTTTATTAACCCTGAATTTTAGGATGCTATAAGAAATACGTGTAAAAAACAAACTGAAATTTATATATTAAAAATTTTCAGATATATTTCCGTTTGATAGGTACGCACCTGAAATGAAAATCGGCGGAATTTTTGTTCAATACAGAGGTATTAATAGCGATTTTTTCCGCCAATTGAAACCAAAATGAATATTCAGAAAATTGTTTGTACAAAGAGTTGTTAACATTTTATTTAAGTTTAAATAATTTTTTCATAACGTTAATTTCTTACGGTCCCACGCTGGGGTGCCAAACGATTTTACGTCATTTTGACGATTTTTTAGAGCAAATTTCACAAAATGACGATTGACGATTTTTGTTTAGGCCCCTTATACTGTAAAGGTTTAGTGAATGTATAGTATTTTTATTGTATTGGAAGTTTGCCGGCGCTAATAAACGCCACTGGCAAATATAAATATATGGCAGATGAATGCCAATATTAACATGCCGATTTAAGGCAAGGATAAAAATTGATGTTTTTGAAATAAGTAATGCCGATGGAAGGCGAAGTATTAATTAATTTTATTTTCAAAAATTTGTTCCTTATATTCTAAACTAACTGTATTCTAAAACTTCAAAATTTCTTATTCACTAAATAAAATTGTAGTTTGAGAAAAAAATATAAAATACATTAAACATAATTGTTGTATAGCAATAACAAACATTTCAGTATTGAAGAATACAATTGTTGTAATATAAAAGAGAACAATTGTATTAAAGGTATAAATGTTTGTTGTAAAAATGGTAGTAATATTAATAGGGTGCCGTGTGCAAAAGTAATAATAAGAACAGTATGTGTAACAAATATAATAATAGATTAATAGAGTGCCGTGTGCAAAAGTTATAATAAGAACAGTATGTGTAATAAGTTTACTTATATATAAAATAATAATAAATATAATAATAGATTATTTAGGATGCACTACAATACTTTGACGATTTTTTTACTTCACTACTCAACATAACCTCTACACGTGGTAAAATGTCAATTTCGATAAAAAAAATATTTTAAAACTGGTTTTTTATGCATATATAGTTCGATGTACATATATTATAACATGAATTTTTAACGTGCAGACGCTATGTGCAAATATAAACGGCGGTATCACTTTTTTAAAAAAATTTAAATCTGGTAAGTAAAGGGTTTACTTATGTATGATACTATGGAAAAAATATGATTATACAAAATACTTAAAATCGAATGATATAAAAAAAAAATATTTATAATTAATAACACATGAATTGCAAGTTTATGAAAAACTATATAATAGCATATTTTATTGAAATGTCTGTTAAAATAAAATATAAAACATATCAAATAAAAAATTATCGTTTATTTTAAAAATATATTAACTGTTTCGACACAAAATCTGTTCAAATATTGCTTTGAATTTAACAAAAAATGTTTAGGACATTGTTGATTTTTCCATTATTTTGTGTTTAAAGTTTTTGTTGTTTTTGATAAATCCGCTGAATTGTTAATTTTTAAATGAAAGATTGTTTTATTTATATAAAATATTATTGGTTGTTGTATAAAACAGAAGATGTTTGTGTGACGATTTTTTTTTTATATAGTGACGATTTTGACGATTTTATTTCCAAAATTTGACGATTTTTTCGGAAAATATTACTGGCAGCCTTGATCCCACGGAGTAAATTAAGTAACTGTTTCACTTTTATAAGCAAACCGTTAAAATGAGTGACACTCAAAAAATTCCAATTTATTAAGAGTATATTAAAATTTTGTTGTTTTAAACACTGCAAATCTTGCAAAACTGTGTAACTAGGTTTATATTTTATTTTTTCTTATTGTGTATTTATTCTATTAAGCCGTTTTTACACGACATTGTTCAATAGACTTGGCACCTTTTTTTTATTAGATGGTCCTGTTAAACACCAATATGATTTTCTTCTGTCAAAGTTCCTGCATAAATCAGCGTTGCTACTTTTTCATACATAAATTAACAGTTCAAAATTCTAATTGGATAATGAGCTGCTATTACAAGCTTACCTTGCTAATTATATTAATATACCACTTTTGACATTTACAAATAGGCCGCTGTCATATGTTAAATTTTCTTTTCTTACTTGCGTATGGTTTGTGAAATTATAATATTAATTAAAATTTGTATTGTAAAGCAGAAAAGTATTTACATTTTGCTAAATATATTGTTTAGCAAACTGTCCACAAAATGATGTACGACAATGAGGAAGGTAAATAAGAATAGAACTAACTTGTTTCTACAAATAAAAAGATGGCGCTGCCGATGCTTTAGGGATACCTTTAAACAACAAAATTAATGGTTTTATTTTCCAGAACTTTATGAAGAGGAGAATGCCGAGGAAATCTCTCATGAGTTGTGGCAGGAAGCTTGCTGGATTGTTATTAACGCTTATTTCGACGAAAAAGGTTTGGTACGTCAACAGTTGGACAGTTTTGATGAATTCATTCAAATGTCTGTACAGCGTATAGTGGAAGACTCACCTGCAATAGATTTACAGGCTGAGGCACAACACACTTCGGGTGAGATCGAAACGCCGGTAAGAATTTTAAATGAGATTTTCGTGTGGCAACGATGTTCTTATTTATTCTTTTCCAGCCTCGTTTTCTTTTGAAATTTGAACAAATTTATTTGTCAAAACCAACACATTGGGAAAAAGATGGTTCGCCAAGTCCCATGATGCCCAATGAAGCTCGTTTGCGTAACTTAACATATTCCGCACCTCTCTACGTTGACATAACAAAAACCAAAATTGTGGAAGGCCAGGCACCGGTCGAGACACAACATCAAAAGACTTTCATTGGCAAAATTCCCATTATGTTACGTTCTACTTATTGTTTACTGTCACAACTAACAGATCGTGATTTGACTGAGTTAAATGAGTGTCCCTTGGATCCAGGTGGCTATTTTATTATCAACGGCTCTGAAAAAGTGTTAATTGCCCAGGAGAAAATGGCCACTAACACTGTTTATGTGTTCAGCATGAAGGATGGAAAATACGCTTACAAATCAGAAATAAGATCTTGCTTGGAGCACAGCTCTCGACCCACTTCGACACTTTGGGTCAATATGATGGCCAGAGGTTCACAGAATATTAAGAAATCAGCTATTGGACAGCGCATCATAGCTATTTTACCCTATATCAAACAGGAAATTCCCATTATGATTGTATTTCGTGCTTTGGGTTTTGTCGCTGATCGTGATATTTTAGAGCACATTATATACGACTTTGATGATCCCGAAATGATGGAAATGGTTAAACCTTCGTTAGATGAAGCTTTCGTAGTGCAAGAGCAAAATGTGGCTTTAAATTTTATTGGTACTCGTGGTGCCAGACCTGGTGTCACCAAGGACAAACGTATCAAATATGCGAAGGAAATCTTACAAAAGGAAATGTTGCCACATGTTGGAGTATCTGATTTTTGTGAAACCAAAAAAGCTTACTTTTTGGGTTATATGGTACATAGGTTGCTATTAGCTTCATTAGGTCGCCGTGAACTGGACGATCGGGATCATTACGGTAAAAAATCAGATTTATGTTTTCGTAAATAAGTTGTAAATTTAACTTTCTGCTATTAATTTTTAAGGTAATAAACGTTTAGATTTGGCCGGTCCTTTATTGGCCTTTTTATTCCGCGGTCTATTTAAAAATCTAATGAAAGAAGTTAGAATGTATACACAAAAGTTCATTGATCGTGGAAAGGATTTTAATTTGGAATTGGCTATTAAAACTAATATAATCACGGATGGTTTACGATACTCTTTGGCTACTGGCAACTGGGGTGATCAGAAAAAGGCTCATCAAGCCAGAGCCGGGGTATCACAGGTAAGAATTTTATAGAGGTAAAAATATAAAGTTCTAAAAGTTTAATTCTTTCAGGTATTAAATCGCTTGACTTTTGCCTCAACTTTATCCCATTTGAGACGTGTAAACTCGCCCATTGGTCGTGATGGTAAACTGGCTAAACCTCGTCAATTGCACAATACTCTGTGGGGTATGTTGTGTCCAGCCGAAACCCCCGAAGGAGCCGCTGTAGGTTTGGTAAAGAACTTGGCTTTAATGGCTTATATTTCTGTTGGTTCCCAACCTTCCCCAATTTTGGAGTTTTTGGAAGAGTGGTCTATGGAAAACTTGGAAGAAATAGCTCCTTCAGCTATTGCTGATGCAACAAAGATATTTGTTAACGGTTGTTGGGTTGGAATACATCGCGATCCTGAGCAACTGATGGCCACTTTACGTAAATTGAGAAGACAGATGGATATTATTGTTTCCGAAGTGTCAATGATTCGTGATATTCGTGACCGTGAAATTCGTATTTACACAGACGCTGGCCGCATTTGCCGCCCTCTGTTGATTGTTGAGAACGGTTCCTTGCTTTTGAAAAAAACTCACGTAGAAATGTTAAAAGAGCGCGATTACAACAACTACAGTTGGCAAGTTCTGGTTGCTTCAGGTGTAGTAGAATACATTGATACACTTGAAGAAGAAACTGTAATGATTGCTATGTCACCATATGATTTGAAACAAGACAAAGATTATGCCTACTGTACAACTTACACACATTGTGAAATTCATCCTGCTATGATATTGGGTGTATGCGCCTCCATTATTCCCTTTCCTGATCACAATCAATCTCCTCGTAATACCTATCAAAGTGCTATGGGTAAGTTTCCATTAGATCTTATATAAAAATGAACATTCATTCATAAGACTCATTTAAATTGATCACAGGTAAGCAAGCTATGGGAGTTTATATAACCAATTTTCATGTGCGAATGGACACTTTAGCCCATGTTCTGTACTATCCTATGAAACCTTTAGTTACTACAAGATCTATGGAGTATTTACGTTTCAGAGAACTGCCAGCCGGTATTAATTCGATTGTTGCTATTCTCTGTTACACTGGTTACAATCAAGAAGATTCTGTTATTTTAAATGCTTCTGCTGTAGAAAGAGGTTATTTCCGTTCGGTGTTTTACCGTTCCTACAAGGATTCGGAAAATAAACGCATCGGCGATCAAGAGGAGAATTTTGAAAAGCCAGTTAGACAAACTTGTCAAGGTATGCGTAATGCACATTATGACAAATTAGATGACGATGGTATTATTGCACCCGGTATTCGTGTGTCTGGTGATGATGTAGTTATTGGTAAAACTATTACTCTACCCGAAAATGACGATGAATTGGAAGGCACAACTAAACGTTTTACAAAGAGAGATGCTTCAACATTTTTGCGCAATTCAGAAACTGGTATTGTCGATCAAGTCATGTTGACGCTTAACAGTGAAGGCTACAAATTTTGCAAAATTCGTGTAAGATCCGTTCGTATACCGCAAATTGGCGACAAATTTGCTTCGCGTCACGGCCAAAAGGGTACTTGCGGTATTCAATATCGCCAGGAAGATATGGCATTTACTTGTGAAGGTTTAGCTCCTGATATTATCATTAATCCTCACGCTATTCCATCGCGTATGACAATTGGCCATTTAATTGAATGTCTACAGGGAAAACTCGGCTCCAACAAGGGAGAAATTGGCGATGCCACGCCATTCAATGATGCTGTTAACGTGCAGAAGATTTCAACTTTCCTCCAAGAATATGGCTATCATTTGCGTGGCAATGAAGTTATGTATAATGGGCATACCGGACGTAAAATTAATGCCCAGGTATTCTTAGGACCAACTTATTATCAGCGTCTTAAGCATATGGTGGATGACAAAATTCACAGCAGAGCTCGTGGTCCAGTACAGATATTAGTGCGACAACCTATGGAAGGTAGGGCTCGTGATGGTGGCTTGCGTTTTGGTGAAATGGAACGCGATTGTCAGATATCCCATGGTGCTGCACAATTTCTACGTGAACGTCTCTTTGAAGTGTCTGATCCCTACCGTATACATGTTTGTAATTTCTGTGGTTTGATTGCGATTGCTAACCTGCGCAATAATACATTTGAATGTAAAGGATGCAAGAATAAGACACAAATCTCTCAAGTTCGTTTACCATATGCAGCAAAGTTATTGTTTCAGGAACTTATGTCGATGAATATTGCGCCACGTTTAATGGTGGTGTAAAATTTATCCCGAATTATAAAATATGAGCTCATTTCATCGTAATCATTTTATAATACTAAAAATAAGGTTTTTTTATTTAAAAGAAAATGTATGACTAAAGTCGCAATAAAATTTTATTAAATAAATAAATGTCGTTTGTTGTTCATTTAATTTTTCGTTATAATCGAAATAAATAACTTTGATATATTTTTGATGTCAGAAGCTGAATCGAAAAGTCATCGAAGTTTGAAATTCAATTAAAATAGGAAATATTCCATTTTTTAAATTTAATTATTTGGACGAATTAGTTCATATTAGCGCAAAATGCCTTTGAATTGTTATTAATTTTGTTTCGAACATCTCAAATGTATGTATGTATACACATACACTCATTACAAAAACAGCCAGACCTCAAAATAAAATAAAACATTTGTCCAAGGATTAAACATTTATGTTCTAATGTGAATAAAACATCACTAAAAATCGATGAAATAGAAAAAGTTTAAGACACAAAACAAATGGTATAAAGCAATGAAATCGCAACTTCCTTATAAACTTGTTTTTAATTATGGTCTTAACAAGCAACTGTATAAAGATCAAATTGGAAAATTTCACTTGAAAATTTTCAATTAAAATATTAGCTATAAATGCACATCCATATGTACGTACACTTGTATATGTACATATGTATGAATCTATCATTCGTCAAATATTTAGAATTTTCTATTGTTAAAAATCTTGATTAAAACAATTCGAAACAAAACGTTAAGATAAAAACAAATTCAATTGAACTTCTCTGATGACCAAAATGGCATGGGAAGGTCAACGTCAAGTAAAACTTCTTTTACACACATTTGGGCATAATTTTCTCGCTTTTAATTAGTGTTTAAATTAATTGAAAAATCGAAACATAATCACATTTATATTTAATTTTTTTTATTGAAATTGAATAGGTAAATACATTATTTTGATTAAAATATATACTAGCGAAAATGTTAAAAACATATAAAATATTTTAGTTTAGTTTGCGTTCTGATAAATATAAAACTCTAAATTAAAATTTGTGTTTATAAAAAATCCTATTAAAGATAAGGGAGCAACTGAAAATATTTATCAGACGTGCGATTTAAAAAAACGATATCAAAAAATAAATTATAAGCAATATTTAATGTATTTCGAAAAGATAATCTTGAAATAGAAATTAAAATTTGTTTCGAAATACATAAATATTTAAATTTGATCACATCGTACTGGTGCTTCTAAAGATGCCCAGCTCAAAACTTTGCAAATTTCACTTTTTGCCACTTTGTGATATAAGCATACATATCAAAAACGGTTATTAAAAGCGCACAATTTTTATTTTTGTTTCGTTTCCAAATCAATGTACATCAGACGTCTAAATATATTTTTTACTTAAGAAGTACTAATTGTTGAGTAATTGCAATCACCCATATCGGGAATAAGAGGCGAACATTTTGTTGAGATGAAATATTTCCCATGACAACAATTTACACTAACATTTATTTCCGATAAGGGTGAATATGGCAGTGTTTTAATATATTTTTTGTTAACTTTTGTTATAGTAGAGTTTATATATTGTATGCATTTATCAATTTCTAAATTGATTATCTCCAATAAACATTTAAGACATTTTAAATAACAATACGAATATATTTTCGTAAAGATGTATTTTGATTATCTCCAATAAACATTTAAGACATTTTAAATAACAATACGAATATATTTTCGTAAAGATGTATTAAGTATTGTATGGTGAATACGACAATTGTCGTAGTTCGAGTTTTTGTTTTGATATAATAGTTACTGTAATATCGGTTATTATTTTTTGAAACCACTGAGTAAATGCAACTTGTAAATTTTATTATAGAGTTTTCAAAGTTATGAGAATTTACATATACATAATATGTTAAAAGCGTTTTATACGTAATCCTCTTTCTAAACTATGCAGAAATTATAATTAATTTCAGAATGAATTCTAGATGTGTTTGTCTTATTGGATGTGATATCTACTAATACTACTTTCATCTTAAATTATTTAAATCTTGAAAATGTAAAAAGTTAAAGTCTGAAAATTCTTATAAAAATTGTATTTTTTTCCAAATTTATAAGATATTCTTAAATCTTCCTTGGCTAGTGGAGAAAATTAGTTTTTAGATATTTTTAATTTACAAAAACCTCATGAGAAGTGTAAGCATGTACTAAATTAATCGAGTTGGATTTACTTAAGCTTATTTCTATAACATATAATTTTGCCTCAATTTTATTCGATGTAGATTTGATAACTTATCACATTCTTTTATTGCTCCCCTATTCTTAAACTTACCCTGGAAAAATATGTAGAAAAAGATTTTTTTAATTTTTATACTCTACCAGCTGGAACTATTGGATTTTTATCATGAAAGCGCAAAATACGTGTTAACATGGTAGTAATGCAAGGTATTTGCTTTTGTTGATGCATTTCTGGAGTGTCAGGAGTACAAGATTCAAAATCAACAGCAACACGTTGACAAACGAATGTCAATAAAGTTAATATATCATAACGTTTGCCATTTGCTGCTAATTCAGCACATAAGGACTGCATAAACCAAGAACCGCGAGTGGTATTTCGCCATGAATAAAACCCAGGAATTGTGGAATAGGCAATTAAAAAATCAGCATGAACTGGTATTTTGTAACTCATGGATGAGTCACCATCAGTCTGGGTTACCATGCGTTTCATTGTTACACCAGGATCCAGACGGTCACCTTGACAAGCCTGAATAAAGAATAACTTTGGTTTACCAGCCAGAGAGCGACAATGCTGGGCAGTAAAATAGTTCCATATACTATCCAATTTATATTGCGTATCCTTGGCATAAATAAAGCCCATTTCACCATGCGATAATATAGCTACCAATATGCAATCATTATTGGTATGATCTTGACTAGCGGCCCATTCTAATTGGCGTTTAATTTCACCATATGTGTAATCCTTGAATATCTTCACCTCAAATTCAAGCTGCTTAAGGCAGCGCGCTAAATTATCACAGTCGACATTAGTGCCCGATCGTGATTTTAATGTTGGTACCATAAAATGTTCATGATTAAAAACTAATGCCAATCCACGATTTTTATGACGCATATTATATTCTACAGCATGACGGTCAGTTGTCATTATCGCAGTATAATTGTTTGATGATGGATTGTATGATTTGTTTGCCAGCTGGGCTATTGCTCCTTGCTGTTGATAATGGGTAGATGTAGAGCTACTAGAATAGTAGGTACTTGAACCACTATTTGAAGATCCCAAGGATCCAAATGCATCAGTAATATCATCGGTGTTAGTAGAACGTTCAACAAAGGTTCCAACTTGATCTTCGGATGCCGCGGCCATTTTTAATTAAAAACTTTTTGGAGTAATGTCTTTGTTTATTATCAAATTATTCACTTTTTTGAGATGATTGATTTGTTTTATATCACTTTTTCCGATTTTTGAGTTTTTGTTGTTGTCTATAGAGATGCTTTTGTTCGTTTGATACGCGTCTGTTTATAAAATGCAATTACTTGTTGTTTGGTTTTGCTTTGTTAAGCTTTTGTTTTTGCATTTACTTTATATTCCTTTTTTTTCCAGTGCTGCCAGCTCTATTAAATTTACGAACGGGTAGTTAGTTAAGAATTCATATATGCATCAGTATATATTTCCCTATATTTTGCAAGTTCAGCTAAAATAAGCTAGCAAGACTTTAAAATTTTTAGCTTAATTGCCTTTTGAATAAAATACTTTTTATAAATATGAATCAAAATTTATAAAACGAAAAAAACTACCATCAATTAATTTTAAATAGGAGGCTGCCAGATCAAACTGTTAGACAATCGTATGGTCAGCTTTTAAAAATCCGATAACCGATAATATATTTAAGGTTTTTCTTATCTATATTTCAATCAAACTATATATACCCACCATCGAACTGCGAACGTCTTAGGGGCAGTGCACATATTACGTAACGCTGTTTTCAGAGATTTTATACCCCCCCCCGTAACGCTTTTTAAAAATTTTTTCAGTGCAAAATTCCCAATTCGTAACAAATCTTTAACCCCCACCCCCCTTGGAGCGTTACGTAATATGTGCACAGCCCCTTAATCACAAGCATAAGAATTATAATGTAATAAAGCTTTCGTTTATTTTGTTCCCAATCGTGTTTCATTCACGAACCAAAATACGGGTAGCACTCCGGGAGTGCCGACAGAAGTGAAAACGTTTTGTGATTACAACAATACACGTGCTATTGCCAAAAAAATTATGCGTAGATATAAACAATTATATAAATACATGCAACAAATTTAACCACTTACTAGCACAGCTGACTGAGCTCGCTTTATAGCAAATTTTCATACAAACTGATATAGTTTAAAGAGAGTACATACAAAATGGTTACAGTTTGATACTCATACGTATTAAAATGCTTTTAATTTGTTTGTGTGTTTTGATATGAAGCGAGTGTTTTATACCAACAAAATACATGTTGTTTTTGGATTGTTGTACTTGTTGTTGCATACCTGCTAGTTTTGCCATGCCACTTATTGTAAACGCAAATGCAACTGCGCCCGAGAAGTTAACAACCAAAATTTTTTTCGGTCAAAATGAATAGAGCGCCAGCTTTGTGTACTCTTCTTAATCAGTTTCACTCAAATTGACGAGTGCGCCCTCTTTGGTGCACCAAAAAATGAGTGTTATTCTCATATATGGCAACATCACGCTCGCTTCATTTTGAGCGAAAAAATTTAGGTGTTGGGCCTTACTACGGTTCTCGATTCGACTTCGACTGCTAGAAATATGTTGTGTGTTCCTTTAATCTAGTACAACAGTCGAAGTCGATTCGAGAACCGTAGTAAAGCCCAACACCTAAATTTTTTCGCCCAAAATTAAGCGAGCGTGATGTCAAAAACTATGACGGTGTCACGAAATCAGAGATTTTAGCCCACCCAAAACCTCCGTACCGCGCCAATAGAAGTTTTCACGTCAAAAAAATCAGTAACAATCATTGCTTGTTGTTGAACAAAAACTTTTGGATCACAAAAACTCAAAGTAAATGATCGAATACACTCTAAGTTTTATGCCCGTTGACGGTCTCTTATCCACGAACATTGATTTATAGTTTATGTATGTATAACGTTTTTTTTTTAATTTTAATATTAGTTATAAACAATAACAATAATAGTTCTGAACAAAACAAACTAAGTATATACATACATATGTATGTAAGAAATTAAAAAAAAACTAATTTATATTATGTATATGTTTTATTAGATAAAAAAATGCTCAAGTTCAATACATGCATTCGCTTTTGATTACCTCTGTACTTCAATAATTAAATGAAAAAAAAAACAATTAGAATTTCTTTATAAAATATATCTAAGACGTTTGTACATCCCAAGGTGAAAGAAAATATAGCTTTAAATTTTTAAAGTTCATTTTTTAAATAAAATAGCGTTACATATTGTATACATAAGGTATGTATGTGAATTTTGACCACTCCTATAACACGCTTGCTTATATTATATTTAAATATTTATATCCACAAGTTCATTCATAATCAAAATTTAGGCCACTGCCTCTGGAATTCTTTACAATCCATTCATCAAAACGTGCCGACATTTCAGCTGATATATAATTTTTCCAGTCCCCTATTTGTCCTTTTCGTATAAATTTTGTTTCTGCTTTACCACTGACTTCCTCCTTATTACCGTTTGCATCAATTTGGTTCAATATTGGTTCCAAATTGACAGCTGGATTCGATTGCATCTTATCGAATTTTAAATGATCACAAATTCGATTCATATCTTCTTCGTTAATCTGATAGTTAAGTTTTAAAAATTTAAAACATTTACGAATAACAGCTGGCAAATCCCGTTTCATATCTTCATATTTTAGAAAAAGCACATTAGGATCAGTTGAATGTTTCCAGAAAGGTAAAACATGTTTCCAATATGATCCAATTGGGGTTTCTTCGTTGATAAATAAATCTAGAAATTCCTCAAATGAACCTTGAAGTCCGTGCATTAGTTTACAATAGTGGTAAAATGAAACACATAAATCTTTTGGATTGCGCGCGGTGTAAATTATCTGAAATTAATTAGCATATAAATACATAAGAGTTTTTTTTTAAGTGTTTTAAAATAAAATTTTGTTGTACCTTTGCTTTGGATGTTTCAATATCCCTGGGTAATAAATGCCATGGTAAATGAGATCGTGCAAAACGTGGTCGTGGCATATTTTTAACAGTTTCAACTGTATTTCCCAATGAATTTCTTAGTAGAAAAATAAAATTAGAAAATATTTAAATTATTATTATTGTAGGTATAAAACTTTAACGTTTTCCTAATTCTCATTAAAATAAAATTCTATAAAGTTTAAGTGATAAAATTAAAAGCTGAGCTCAGAAATACAGACCTTATAGTATACATATGTATGGAACTAAAATTTTTTAATTTTTTAATAAATCTATTGCAACTAGAATTTTTATAGCTTTTCTTTTGTATTTCGAAAAATTTGGTTATATGAACTCCATGTAATTCAAAAAATATTCGTTTTATTAAAGGATCTCGATGTTCCGTTGCTTAAGACAGTATTTTCTAAACACGCGAAAAAATAGATTAAAAACTTGAGTTGCACCCAAATCCACTTGCGCGCAATATTCTAGAGTATAGTGGCCACACCCGGCTTAGGAGGAGGGATACTCTTTCTATCAGCCGTACACGAGAGATGTAAAAACAACAAAAATCAACCGTTGAAACTAAAAATTTTGTTTAGCATTGGCTAAACTTATATTTAATATTTTTAGATTTAAGATTTGAAAAACTTATTGATGTTTCAATATGTATATAATTGAAGATTCAATAAATAATAATAAAATTAAAAACAAAAAAAAAAAATTTTCCTTTTTAAACTTTTAATTAAGTAATGCTGTTACGTAATATATGTATATATGTTTGTATGTAAATCATAATCGTTTTTTAGCACTTACGCTACCCATTCGTGATGATCTTCACTAAACAAGGCGGACAGCTCAATAAGAGGCGATCTCAATTGTTGCATTTGCTTGGCACCTTCAAAATCCATTTGATTACCCAACAACCATATCATTTCCTGAGCCCATGTGGAACCAGTTCTGGGATATGATACTAGCCACACATCATCCGCATAAGTTTCTAAATCTCTAATGGATTCTCCGATTTCCATAAATTTGCGTGGCAATATAACATTCCCGGGTAAAACTTCAACAAAACAATCCTTTTTGGGAAATAATGCATCGATTCTTTTAGAAATCTCCTTGTCCAGCTCCTTGAAAGTTAACTCCATAATGTATATCTGTGTACTTTAAATAACTCGCTCCAGTTCACAATCTTTTATATTTAATGGCTGATGTACGTTGGAAAAATTTTAGTAAAAAGGCAAACTAACCATCCGTTCTACTGAACGTTTGTTGGAAGACTACAAGAAAATGTATGCAATTTTAATAATAATCACGTTGATTGCATTGCTCTCTCTTGTCTGTGGTCTAAATGTATGGTGAAAATTACAGTCAAATGTAGTGAAAGTAAAATTGTTTTTCCGTTATTGACAAAAAATAAAACTTGTATTTTCACTAACACCAGTGCGATCTTGGCATTAGAGTAGTTCAGCATTATAATGAAATGCTGGAAGTAGTGATCATAATGATATCCAGTATAATCATTTATCTAATGACAGCTTCCTTTAAAATTTCTCGCACAAACATTTTTTTATGTGAATAGAGATGAGCACAACTCACGTTATGATTACGTAATTATGGTGATTATACTGTCATTTGATCAGCATCCTTCAAAATATATCACACAAGCTTTTATGCGCGCCTAGAGAGATGAATATACCGTGAATTACGCGTATTAGCACACACACACACACACAAATGTATGTAAGTTTTATGTGGATCTCTGGAAATTTCAGTTTGTATTAAAGAATCATCGTAACTTAATTATGAAAAAATCAAAACATTCATATTTATTTTAATGAATTTAATTGGATTCATTAATTTGGATTCATGAAAAATGGCCCCAAACTGAAAAATTAAAAATGCGCCTAAAGTTTTGTTTTGAAAACAACAACACGAACTTCATTTTTTTTTTATTTTTAATTTTGTAGCCATTCTTCTCAAATTTTATAGGCAATTTTTAAGATTGTACGTTTAAAAGTTTGTTCTACTACAACTCGAATAGCCCTCAATGGATTCGGATGAAATTATTAAAATTTAGGGTACTTTTTTAAGGGATAAAATCGGAAAAATCGGTACTATATTTTCTTAATAATTTTTTTAAATTAACTTGCGTACAATATCATGGGGATAAAATGAGGAAAAGATGGTATTTTTTTAGATAAATTTGGATACAGACAGGTTATGCCTTTATTACTCATGTAGCGTGAACGAAGACACTCGTAAAAGCAAGTATTAAATAAAATAAAAGAAAGAAGATATTTTTATATTATTATTATTACGAATAAACGTAATTATTATTCGAACTTATGTTGATGTACATATTAGTGATGTTACGAATACTCGTATTCGTATTCGACTATTCGCCTGTTTTAAGATATTCGTATTCGTATTCGTATTCGCCAAATTCAAGCGAATATTTTTCGAATAATTTTCCCATACATTTTCCAAAAAAATATCATACAAAAGTTTCAAAAATGTACATAAAATGTAAAAAAATATATTAATTTTTATTAAAAAAACCCATTGTATTTCACGCAAAGTAATAACCTTCTTAAAAAAGAAACAAAAATATATATGTATTTTGCAACTAGTATTCAAAAATTAAAGTTTTATATCATGTTAAATTAGTAATCAAACCTCAGTAGAGGAATATTGAATTTCAAAAATAGAAGTTTTGAAGCCTTTTCTCCATCAAGCCTATTACGATGCGGTGTATAAATAAGCCCCGCACCACTAAACATTCGCTCGCTTGGAACACTCGTTGGTGGTGTCACTAAATATTGCCTGACTATAGGTAAAAGAAGCTCGTATTTTTCCTTATTTACTTTCCACCATATCAGTGGGTTAACGTCATTTGCCGCCCGTTTTTCCGATATATATTCCGCGATAGTTTTTCTAAGTAAATGATGAATGGAATCTGGGAAACTAAGTTGAGAAATTTCATCTCCATTTTCACAGTCACTGTCACTTGTATCCATGAATAAAGTCATCATGTCTCTCATTTATAGTTACTAACGCAAAGGCAGGGATTTTTTCCAATTAAATTTGAAATATAAACCTCAAAAGAAATATTCGTATTCGTATTCGGCGAATACTGTTTTAAATATTCGTATTCGTATTCGCGAATACTAAAAATTGATATTCGTAACATCACTAGTACATATGAAAAGTAATATTATCAGGCTCAAGTTCAGTTTTATTGAATTAATGAAAATTAAAAATTACTAATTTTTATTCATTGTAGAATAAAAATTGAATTAAAAAATTAATTCTCATATTCTATTTCTGTTGAAAACTGGTTAAATAGTTGATATTCTTCTCAAGTAGTATCCACTTTATGAAAATTGTAAAGATGGACAATTGAAAGCTGATGAGAGGTGTAGCGGCCTTGAAATCAGTACTGATACGTTCTGCTAAAAACTGATTGGATATAAATAATAATATTTTTCAACATAAAAAAATTATTAGTAATTTTGAATTTTCATTAATTCAATAAAACTGAACTTGAGCCTGATAATATTACTTTTCATATGTATAAAAGAAAGAAGTATTAATTCAACAGTTCGTGTGAAACAAATTAATTAATTATAGAAAAAAAACTTTTATTCGAAATGGCACTAATTTTTGTCTTGTCTCCCATTCTTTATCTTTTCGATTAACAATCTTCTACAATTGTTTTTGTTCCACATTGTTAGATTTCAAAAATTCCAAATAAATTTATTATTTAAAATAACAATGGAGAAGTTTATGTAAATACGACTTTTCAAAATCCATTTTTATGCAGCAAATTCCTTGTTTAAAACAATTTTCTTACTCATTTACTCAAAAACAAGTGCTTGAAAATTTAGCGAACGCAGTTTTAATTAAGAACTCTGAAAAAAGAAAGTTGGTAGATTACGGAGGTATGGATATGTATCTAAATGAGGGAGGTATACATACATATGTATGTGTATGTAGGTTTGTAAATTTATTGTCGTTAAACCAATCTTTTCGTGTAAAGCCCATGCGCAACAGCTGTTGATATTACCTTGGTATTGTAGTAGTACACGTCAAGCTAAAATGATTCATGCAACATGTTTGTTAATACATACTAACAATAACATTATGCACAGGTAAAAAAGATCAAACCCGGTTTGAGCCAAGAAATAGAATAGTAAAGAAATGTGTGTGTACAATTATAAGCATGATCTAAGCTAAAGAAGAGCTACAATATTTTTAAGTCATGCAGATGAAAGAAAGTATTCATTGAAGTTGGATGTAGAGAACGGTGCTTCCTTTATCTTAAAGCGTATTTTCAACGGCAAAAAATTCAAGAAAAATCTAGAGCACATACTTAAAAAAATTCGCCATATTAACGGATACAGCTACAGTGAAACAAAGAAATTTAATTGTGCAAAAATAATTTTAAAAGAAAAAAAAAAATACAAGTCATAACCGTAAAATTTTTAAAGTGATTGTGAAAGTTCCTTAATATTTTAAATTTATTCAATTGGTAAGAAATGTTAGTGAAAAAAAGTTTATTTGTGTTGGCATTATTATGTGCCAATATATCATTTGGGCATTCCACGCTACGCCCCACACGGTCAAGTAGTGACGATGATGACGCGAATCCTTTATTGGATATGGCTTCAATGTTTATACAGGAAGCTTTAAATAACCAAAATAATAATGGTGGGCGTGGAGGCAGTGGAGGTGGGGCAGCAAGCTTAGCGGGGATAGCTTCGATTGTAGGCTCTTTCATGCAGGCCAATAACGGAGGACAGGCAAAAGGCTCTGGTGGCTCCGGTGCCATGCAAATCCTTTCAGGCATTGGCAGCTTATTAGCTACTTCTGGAAGCAATAATGGAGCTCGTGGCAGTGGTTTTGATCCTTCCATTATTGGAAATGTTCTTGAAATGTTTACACAAACTGAAGACAGCGAAGACGATGATAGTACTAACGGCCAACATAATAAAAATAAGCGAGAATCTGATTCCGGCATCGATTTAGGATCTATATTACAAATTGCTTCAGCTTTTATGGGTCCAAATAATGAAGCAGATTCTCATCACCACCAGCAAAAGCGCTCGGTAAACGCCGATTCAGCTACACCACAACCTCAAGAAGATAATGGTCTAATGAGTCTTTTGCCATTGTTGATGCAAGCCGTCAGTTCATTTGCTGGTCCTGAAGGTAAACATACACAAGAGAAACACAAAGATCATGCGTGGGTCTTGCCACCGTTTTTGGAACACTTGCACATTTTATGGGATCACTTTTCCAATTCCGATTTAGCTGATGCTCTTTATGAAAAATCGGGCGTAAATAAAATTATGAAGGTGTGTACAAAATTTGTAATTAAAATTTCGATTGTACCATCTACTAAAATATAAATCTATTTTTCAGGGTTTCAAGGCTCGCGATGGTAAATTGGATTATGACAAATTGTTTGAGTCCTTAAATAATCAATCGTTCCGTAGGCGTTGGATTAAATCTGCTACTCTCTACTTGGCCGATTGGACAAGTTATTTGGCTAATCCAGAAGTGTATACCAAGTAAGTAGTATTTATGCTGAATATAGTATTTGTGTTACTAATATAAATTTAATAAAATGTCTTGTGGTTTAATATAAAGAACAATAATTTTTTCAAAACTGCTTGATGTACAGAACGTGCGTATGTTCGTATGTCTTCATATTGTATTTATTTAAAAATAGACTTGCACTAAATTTTATTTCAAATGATTTTTCATAATTATTTTTAATTGAAACTATTAAATTTTTAACATGCATACACGAATACGAGTATATACATATACATATGTATGTGTTTACATATATACGAATTTAAAGATTAGAGAGGGAGAGCCAGCAGCACAGACTACGATTTACTATAAAAACTTTCTTTTGTCTGTCGTCGTTGTACGCCTGAGTAACAAGCAACTGACTGTAATATTTTAAAAATATATAGTCATACATTTGTAAAACCGGTATCAATTTAAAAATATCAAAAACAAATAAAAGAAAGAAGAAGGAACTTCCGTGACACACTTTTTATTATTTTACCTTGCGCTACAACAAAATAAGAAATGTTAACTAAAATTGAGACCAGGCTTGGAAATGTTGACACTATCGTAAATCTTCCTGCCTTTTATTGGGGTTCACGGGATCGCTATCATATTTCAAAATTTATGTAATTAATTTACATTAATTAACTGAAGGTCGAGCGACATAGAATCCGTCGATGGCTAAGTTGAGATAGACGTTTTCTTATGAGCGTTATACCTAAGTACATTCGTTATGTATCCGTTAGCGAAGCTTACTAAAATTGCGCAACTTTTAACGTGTGTTAAGTACTTCGAGGTTTTTTTATTTTGTGTCCTGTGGAAAAAGAATAAACATTTTTTATTTTTTGTTTTAAAAAAAAATCAATTTTTTTAAGAAAAAACAGCTGATTTAATATCCGTCAACAAAGTACTTATAGCGACATTCTTTGCCGTCGTTAAGTGATGTAAGTTAAAAAAGGCAGCTATAACGCATGTCGGCTTTTGGGCGGTTCTAAAAAATTACAAAAGACATGGAATAAGTTGGAATTAAGAATTTAAAAAATTCTCTATTTCTTTATAAAATAACCAAGTTTCCATCTCTGATTCTCACACACGTTCACCTGTACGATTTATTTAATGCTTACAGTTACAAACATTGAAAATGTCTCACTTCTAATGCATATATCATTTTAAAGACTGATTTTTTCTTAATAGGCTTTTGTATACAATATGCTTAAGATATTTTATTAGAAATCTAATTTTGAAGACACTATTTCGTCCGATTGAACTAAAAAGACTTTTCGCACCAAAATGATTCATTTTGTTTTAGGAAATCGAACGATTTGGGATTTCTCGAATAACAATTTCGTTTAACATGTTTCTTATTAATTAAAAAAAATAGAAAACTTAATTGTTTATAGAGTTTTGTTTTAGTTTTGATTAGTCGCCGGAAAATTAAACTGAAATCATGATGTAATTTTTAACAAGAGAAAAGTAACTACTAAATTGTATTTAATAACTGGTGATTCACAAATAGCTTTAACGTTTCTATTCAATTGATATGATCATTGATTATAATCTATTTGGGAGTAAATGAAATAAAATGTATACTAAATTCCTTACATTTTTTTTTAATACTCTATAAGTCGCTCTATAAAGACGGTTTGCAAAAATTAAGATTCAGTAATTAATTCATCAAGCAAATTTTTCACAGTTCTCGAAACGTGTGGCTGAATATTTAAATAAATTGTTTCTTGATCTGAACTTACTTTCAACATATTTGAATGTGCTTAAAGGCCAGGCCAACTTCAAAATAGAAGGACGAACAACAAGTTCAAATTATATAGTCTTAGGCCATGAGACCGATCGAGTAAAATGAAGATGTTGTAAGTCGATCGGTCTATAAATAACAAAGTTCCCAGTGAACAAACGTCAATCAATATATATTATGAAAACTTTCAAGAAGAGCCATTTTCTTTTTGAGCAACTGTGCATAAATATTAAAATGTTAAGTGAAGTTGCTGGTCGCCTTTAAGTATGATCGCAAGTCGATCGCAACTTGTTTGTGTTCAGGTGTTGTGAACGGTTTAATTTTTAGCCGGTTGTCTTCTTAACTGAATATGTATGTATCTACTTACTAAAATGAGTGCGAATATAAAAATTTCGTATAGCAAAACAAAATATTACCAATTTTGTTTTTTTCTTTTTTTGTTGTTAATAAAACATTGTGTGCATGTTATGTATGGGAGCTAAGTATATAGTATGTATCTACATACATATGTACATGGTTATGTACATGTTTATACCTGCGAGTTTATAAAAATTGCTATCTATGTATTTGGTTCGTGCGTGTTAAAATTTCATTTTCATGTTTTTCAGCATATATTTTTTTAGCATTCTTAATAAAATACTTATAGCGAAGGTCCACAAACTGTGTGCGATTTTTTTTCTAAGTACGTATGCATGCATGTACGTATATGCATCTGTGTGTAACTATAACTTTTTAAAACCCTACAACTCAGAAATCTTAAATATTATATCGAGTAAATCATTTCCAAAGATTGGACAAAAATATTCATTACGGTTGACTATTAAGGATTTTTTTCTCCCACGATTCATGTGCTGGGTATTCCGGAAAAAATTTTAAGAATAAATTTCAAAGGTAGTAAATAGCTAAGCCTGCAATAAACAAAAACCATTTTGTGACATTGTTCAAACTGTTCGAACAATCCTATGCAATGTTCCTAGAAAAACATAAAAACATTTAACAACAAATTTACAAATTTATTTTTAAGCTATTGCATAGCTTCTATCGCGAGCTTTGAGGCGACCGAATCAAGAAATTTTGAAACGTTTGTTTCTTAAGTCTTTTGTTTTTGAAACGAAACAACCTGACACTAAGTTCGTTTCTTAAGTCTTTTGTTTTTGAAAAGAAACAACCTGACACTAAGTTCGTTTCTTAAGTCTTTTGTTTTTGAAACGAAACAACCTGACACTAAGTTTGTTTCTTAAGTCTTTTATTTTTTTAAGTATTTAAATCGCCCAATGTACATATGACAACGGAGTTATTAAACAAGACGTAATAATATAATTGATAGTTGATAAAAAAAAAGCTATGCAAGTGCGAGTGCCACATGTCTTTTTTTTTTTATTATATGTAGGTTGGTGGTATAACAATTACCAATAAATTTACTATTTCGAACAATTATATTTTACATATATCGCAAATATTTAATGAAAAGAGCAACAACTGAATGGAATTTTTTTTTGTAGTAAATAAAATTTTATAAGACAATCCGGTAAAGTTTTCGGAATTTTCACTTATTTACATATATGCATAATTAATTCGGCAAAAATGTTCGCTGGGTATGCACTTTCCATCATATATTACATGATGGTATTTTTATAAAGTATGTAGATGTATTCAAACTGAAAGTATCACCTTCGAAAGTTAATGCGGTATTATTTATTAATGCCTATTTGTTGAAAAATTAGGTCAATCATAAATTAATAAAATCTCATCGTTTTGGAATATTATTTAAAGAATTTTTGTTGAATTTTTTTAATTGTTTTTGGTTTTTGTTCATGATGTTTTGGCTGGAGTTTTACCATCTATGTCCATATTCGTTTTCACTTTTAAAATTTCACTTTACTAATAATGGTAGCGGTGATTAATATTGATGTGGTTTTTTATTTTTTTTTTTATAAATTCTATATGTGTAGAAAAATGTTAATCAATCATTAGCCGGACAATATTTGTCAAATTCATTCAACACAAAAATAAGAAATCTAAAAAAACAGTTTATGAATTTGCTTAACATACTGGCCTAATTTGTATTTCTTTTATTCTTGGCGGAGTTTAATTTTTATTGTCTTGACTATTTACATACACCGATCGAGTAAAATCCCAATCAGTTTTTAAAAGAAGAACGTCGATTAAGTCACCTTTTTGTAACAAACTGGACTTAATTCTACAAATTTGTAGAATTAAGTCGTTGACTAAAATTTTTTAAGCATGTGTTCATTTATAATTACTTGCAAAATCTATTATTTATCGCTAACTAATCTCAAAATCAGCATTCCATATGTATCCCAAATACAGAAATTTAAAAATGATTGTCACCATGGCTGCATGTGTCCCAAACGTCAAACAAGAAATTCTTTAAAAGTTTTTCAAAATTTACAGCGCACTTAGTTTTTATATTAAAACTAAATTTCATATAAAAAGTCGAAATTTAAATGTGGATGGATCGATCGGTTTAACCAAAGTATATTTATACAAAACATGCAAGAGCCCAGCTGGTCGGGTTTTTTTATACATATTTTCATTGTCAAAATTTTTTAATTTTTCTTTCTTCACAATTTTCTTTAAGAATGATTAAAACTTGGTTTTTAATTCAAAATGATTTACAAAATGTTTAATTGATTAATTTTACACAAAATGTGAATTTAATTAAAACACGAATGCATTCCTCATAAATTAAAAATTCTCGCATGCATTCACATCACTAAAAAGATTAATTGAATTAAATTTTAAGTGAATTTATTGGTGATTTAAAGAAAAGCAATTTTTTAATTCACTGTTTTCGCAAGGATTAGGATCATTATTAAAAAATGCAATGTTTTAAAAAAACTTCAAGAGTTTATGATTCGTAGATTATTTCAAAAAGAAATCATTCCTTTACAGTTCTGCTACTGAGCTATTTTTGAAAATTCAAAATTTATTTTACACAAACAAAAAGCCTGTTGTTTTTTTTTTATTTTTTATGTTGTTGCCGAGATGCATGTACAATGTACATCTATATATATATAAATGAATTTCTGTCTGTCTGTTTGTTGGTTTGTGCTTTATAGGAGTCAAACCCTTGAACCGATGTTCCTAAAATTTTCACATCATGTTACTGTGACTCTGGAGGGAATAATAGTCTATATTAAGAGGCGTGGCACCGCCCATATAACCCAAAAATTTAAATCGCCATATTTTGGGAATTTTTTGACCTACGTCGATGATATTTGGTACATATGGTATTGGCATAATTTGGAATACATACCAGGGAAAAAGTGGGTGGGACCACTCCCTTTTTTAGGAAAATAAAAAATCGTAATATAGTCTTAACTATTGGACCGATCATCATTAAATTTTCACAATAGGAATTTTATTTTATAACGAGGGGGTAGCGAAGCACACCGGGATCAGCTAGTACTTGTATAAATATACTTTGGGTTTAACTTAATACATTTCGAACTAAATATCCGAAAATTTTCGAAATATTGATTTTGTTACTTATTTACAAACAAAATGACTTTTCGACCTTTATAATGTTGTTTTTATTAAAATACATATTCAGGCTTTCAAATTCATTTTTATTAGTCCAAAAATTTTGGTTTTCTTTCTACATTCAGCGACATTATGGAAATTGGAAAATTGTATCGAATGCCCAAAATGGAATCACTGTATGAATTAAGCAGTGCCAAAAATATCATTCAAACTACTTCCAAAAAAAAAATATTTTTTGTTATTCCAAAAACTATATAGATTTAGAAACATCTAAAGATTTTTGTCAATTGGCACCAAACTATTATTCAATACTTCAATATTTATTTCAGCATCGAATAAAACTTCAATTAAAAATTTAACTAAGTACACATCCTTTTCATCTGTGCTAAAGAGGATATAAAAATTTGTATTAAAAATATTTTATCTCTTATGATTTTCTTCTTTTTTTTTTAGATACTTTCAAACGGCCCATTTGATGTTCAACGGGTTCCTTAAATCGCAAGGTTATCCTAAGACTACTTTCTTCGACCCCAGCCGTCCCAGCGAAACAATTTCCAGTTTATTGGATCACATTGCCAAACATCATCTCAATGTTAAAATAGATTCACGTCAATATGTAAAACCAGCTGTAAGTTATGCAAAGGATCTTATGAAATTGGGTCAAGCACGTGGGGTTTTACAATTTAATGCCACCGATATAAGTGATAAACTGACAGACACATTGAATTTGGAGGCAAGTATGATCGACTGGGGTCGCTTAATCATACATATTCATTTTGCCATTGTATATTTTTACCTTAATATAGAAAGGCCCTAACTCATCTTGTTTTCAATTCGTGTTATTTCGATAATTTAGAAACTTACCTACATATGTAAAAATGGTATACATATTTATATGTGATGTGAAAAATATATGTATGAGTTAGGACCGTTCTATTTTAAGGTAACGATACATATGTATTATTAAACGTTTAATTTAATAAACGTTTTAATTAATTGCTATTTTCATAGAACAAAAAAATAAAATCAAGCTATTTTATGTTGTACCTTATTGTAATCAGCGATTTAAATTCCATTTCTTATTACATTTTATACTTTGCAGGTTATTGAGCCCGTTTTAAAAGTTCATCGTGCTTATAGATTTGCAGCGAAACAACCACACTGTGATCGTTATGTCTTGTGTCAATTAAATGATCCCGAGCAGTATTCAGCTGAAGAATCTCGTGGTCTAATTTCAGGTGTGAGCCCAAAAATAGTTAAAGTTGGCAGTATGGGTGCTGCTTTCTTCATTAGCACTGAAACTGGCACACCGTTCTGGACATTGTTTAATGTCATTGCTACAGCATCGAATTGTGCGGTAAGTAAACTATAACTGTACTTCGAACCAAATGTGTACATAAACGTGTTTTTTATTTATTTATTTGTGCATCTGTTAAATTAGAGCAAATTAACAAGTTTCTAATGTAAGCAGATGGTCGCTGCTGACCACTTGAGTTGTTAGATTCGTTCTGATCGAATCTCACTTCAATAAGAAATTTCGATTAAAATTAAATTAAACCAAACACTTTATTGTACATAATTACATATGTACATAGATGTACATATATGCATGCATATGTATACATACATACATATCAATATTTATACTTGATTTCTTTATAAAAATTTTCTAGGTTAAATATCCTGTTGATTGTAGCGGCTTCCATGAAGGTGAAGCTAAAGTGACTACGGAATATATACACAATGAATTGTAATTGCCTGAGAATGTGTGCAAAGAGGATTTTTGTAACTTTTAATGGTACTATATTCGCAGCCAATTTTAAACATTGATTAATAATTGATCTTAAATAGGTAGTATTTTTTTATTAAATAAGATTAAATCGAACTAAACTGCAATTATCACAAAATTATAAGTGTTAAACATTTTTGTTTAGATTTTTTATGTTCAAATACATACCTACATACATATGTACATATTTTATGTATGTATGTATTGTATGTATTTTAGTTAAATGATTGTATTCTATTTTTATGTTGCCTTTTTTAATTTTAATTTCTTTTTAGCAAATGTAAATATCTTTAGTTTTATTTTATAATTTGAAAAGATTTTAATCTAAATAAAAATACATGTATGTATTTAAGTAAAACTTATATGTTTTTGACGTGATTTCTTTTTTTTAACTTAAGTTGGTCGTTACATTTATAGAACCAAAGGTTGTACATGAAACACTAAAATCTGAATTATTTTAACCGGCACGTTACAAACTTTATCCTAATGTAGCTTATCTTTTTTTTTTAATTTTCTATTACGAGTTACTACCCCATTGAACCATTATTGACCCTTTTCATTAATAAACTCCAAAAAAATATCTTCGTATGTATCTCGCATACAGTTTAACATTTAAATTATTAAATAAATATTAATTTAATGATCATGTTCATATTAAAAACAAACGGAAAATAGTCACAAGAATAACGTATTTGATAAAAATCTGAAATCACTTCTTCATATTTTTGCATACCCAGTCCATACCCTCCTGAAATAAATCAAGGCATCAAAATTAGTCAGATTTTAATCTTAAAAGAGCAGTTTAATTAAAAACAATTTATTGCAGAAAATTTTACTCACTTTAATACCAGTACCCTCAACAGCAGAGCAAGCCTTAATTTGCCAAGTTCGCTCTTCTAAGCGCACTAAGCCAATGGCTTCAGCAACTTCAGATGATGTCATTGCATTTGGTAAATCTTGTTTATTGGCAAATATTAAAAGAGGAACTTGTTTAAGCCGATTATCCATCAACATTTCAAACAGTTCATTGCCAGTTTCAGCTAAACGCTGACGATCTGTACAGTCAATTACATAAATCTGGAAAAACCATAAAATTTCATTTAACATCCGAAACAACAACATAAATAATTAATTTTATTTATCATGCAACAATACCAAAATTAACATGAAAATATTTATGAAATTGTTACCAAAACATCCGTGTTTGCAAAGTAGTTTTTCCAGTATGGGCGAATTTTCCATTGTCCACCAATATCCCAAACATTCAATTTAAAACCATCAGCTGCAACAGATTTTATGTTGAAACCTGCTGTCGGCGTTACCTATAAATAAATGATTATTATTATTTTATTTACGTTTGACATGAGTGGATCTAAGAAAGAAAATCTTATTTTGTACCGTTGTTATTTCTTCATTTGCTAGCTGTTTCAATATTGTTGTTTTTCCAGCATTATCTAAGCCAAGTAATAATATCCTTGCCTCCTTTTCTGGATTTGGTCTTAACTTGCGCAGCAATGATAACAAACCCTTTGAAAAAACAAAATTAAATTTAAAAACATTAAGCGCCAACGGTTAGTCACGTGGGTTCTTGTCTTTGCTTATATTGTGAATATTATGCAAGTTTGCAGTACACAACCTGTAGTGCTAATTTTTTATATTTTCTATTTTTTTTTATTAATTCATAGAAGTAATATAAAGCCTATAGGCCAAATAACATATTACTTAGCATAAAAATAATACCTTACTGTAACAGCTTGTAAGAATAATTTTAATATTCTTAATATCGTTACGGACTTTTACTTTAGAAATTATTTGTACGTTTGAAAACGTAAGCAGTGAAGATTTTTTATGTATTTATTTAATGGCTGGCATTTAATTTTTCATTGCAGACTGAAAAAGGTGCTTTGGTTGTATTCTGTGCTTTGGTATGTATGGGCTAGTGCAGGATTGTAAAAATTATGTGTGTAGTAGTGAAAATAATAGTATACTACTAAATTCTCCATCACTGATTTACGTTGCCATGGTAAATATTCATAAAATAAACAAAGAAGATATCCATAAAAAGTGTAATAAGTAAATAATATTTTACTTAAATTAATAATTTCTTACCATAGTTTCAATCTTTATGATTTAAATTAAAAAAAACTTTTCGTATAACAACGTTTTTAAATTCTTTCGCTAGTCCAAATAATCGACAAATAGAATTGTTTTCTTCCAGTTAAATTCTTCGAAACAGTATGGATACTAGTAAAGTTTAATACGCACTGAGAGTTGACAAACTATGAAATTGTGCTTTTAGTTACATTCTTGGGTTAATTTATCTATAAGTATCTATTATGGAAGAGGGTGGCGAAAAAGGGCAATGTTACAACGAATATAATAAAGATCACTTAGCAACCGCTGCAGTGTCGTCGACTCTAAGAGCGGAAACTAGTAAACAATGGTTAGCGTGTGGCTACAATGGATTTCATCAATTAAAATTTGAAAATAAACGGAAATTGCTACAGTTTGAGGGTAACTGGATCTTTTTTTTTTTATTTACTATCCTTTTTTAATTCACATACTGTGAGACACAAAATAAATTAAACACCTATCATACTTCTATTCTCATGTGCTTAAATAAATAATTCTAAATGAAAATTTTGTTCACTATTTACGTTTACCGTATTTACATAATGCAACTTTGTTGCATGCAATTTTCATTTTAAGTGAGAGTGTTAATATAGAAGTGTACCTATTTTATATTTCATATGTCTTTTTCACTGAAAAAAGGGAATTGCATGCTATAAAGTTGCCTAGTGTAAATACTACCGGTATTTTTCGCATTCCAACTATAATAAAATTAAATAAATATTTTTTTTTAGAAATTCATATTCCATCAAATTTCCACAACGCCAATGTGTTAGTGGCCTGTTCCTGGAACTGTTTAGCTATCGCTTACGGGTGCTCCGTGTATTTACAAGGATTTATATCAAATAGCCCAAAAGCTTTCAGATCAATACAGACAAAAGTTTCCATTAAAAGTTTAGATATATGTGATAAATTTTGTTTACTTTTAACAGAAGATGGTAAAGTCTATAAAATATCATTAGGATATGAAGACGAATTAAAAGAAATTATGTTTCAAACCAATATCGATTTAATAGTACCGCAAAAACGAAACATATTTGGAAATAAAACGCCAACTGATTTGAGAATTGCTCATCTTGCTTGCGGCAATAACATATCGGTAGCTGTTAGTACGGCAAATTCTGTATTTACTGGGACCATTCAGATCCATCAATTTCCTAAACATCAACGTACGAAACAATTAAATTGTGGTTTTGAACACGTTTTGTTATTAACATCAAACGGAGATATTTATGCTTGGGGCAATGGTTTGTATGTTATATTATGCAACATATATTAATATGTACTTAGGTCTGTATCTCTATTAATAATTTTATAAAAATTTTGTTTAAGGAGAGGCCAATTGGGTCTGGAAGTATTGCGGATAGAGGAAACTCCAACTTTGATAGAAGCTTTGGCTGGAATAAAAGTAATCATTTCCATACACTGCATAAAAACTAACTACCCATTATCGAAACTAAAAATAATTTTAACTTTTATACAATATTGAGCTTGTTTTATTAATCTTAAAGATCAATTATTGTTTCAGATTACCTATATAGCGGCTGGTGGGTGGCACAGCGCAGCAATATCAGCATTTGGAGATATATATACTTGGGGATTCAATTCGAATGGTCAGCTTGGCTTGCGTCTTTACAGAAATCTTACGGAACCCATTAAAGAACCATCCGTATACCCACTACCACAGTTAATCGATATAGCAATATGTCAATATTCTGATAATTCGAATGATACAACAGACTCTTGCTGCCCTACGAAAGTTGTGGCAGGTGGACGTCATACAATATTGCAAATGAATTGTGGCTCAATAAATGCTTGCGGTTGGAACGCATATGGCCAACTGGGCTTGCCAAACTCTCGACAATGCTGCGATAATTTCGAATTTGTGCACAAAATGGAAAAAGTCAACAATAAAGAAATTATATGTGGTAATTGGTGTACCCTAATAATCTAATACACAAAAAAATCTTTTGGAGACAGACGCACCGAAAAGTTCAAAACAACAGCAACAAATAAATAAAATAATACAAAATTAATAAAAAAAAAATTATATTCCACTTAATAAAAAACCAAATTTTAAGAGACCAAAAAGAATAAAAACAATAATAATCTTTTATATTAACGAATGCCAATGGTTATACAATTTTACATGAGATAATTTTCTATAGGCCTTTTTTTATTAAAAGATTAATTTTAATAGTTAGTTAATATTTATAGTATGTATTTACATTACCAATTTAGTGCCCGTTTGATATATAGAAAACTTTAAAATCAAGGACAAAATTTTTATTATGTATATTCTAGATTATCCATACAGAATATAAATAAGTTGTACATGGGCATAAATACATACATACATGCAAATATACTTACAAATGGAAATACAAACAACTAGCGCTAAATACATATTTTTTGAATATTTCTACGTACACCATTGTAATAAAATGAATATCAAATTCTTAGAAAAATTAATAGATCTCGATAAAGTAAACTATTAAACTTTTTTTTTAATTTGCAAAAAAATAAATAAATTAGATAAAGTTAAACTTTAGTTACACAATTAATTTAATAATAACAAAGAGCAGGTAAAAGACCTTTCTCCCCCCAAAGGAATAATAGGCAATCTTAATTAAATTTTGAAACTTTACAAGTTATAATAAGTATACTCATAGACAAGTAATTGTTCTAAATCTCTATGAATATACATTCATATGTACATGTCATGGAATGAATTTCTTAAAAATTAAAAAGGAAATTAACTACAAAAAATACATACTAATAAATCCATAAAATGTTAAATCATTTAGTGTTAAAAGCTTTGTTCGTACATTTCTTTAATTGCAAAAAAGTTAGCAATAGAACTACATATACAGATTTTAAGCAGATACAATGCAAAATAAAAATTAGAAATTGACATACATATATAATGAATTACTGATTTAAAGCACTTAAAATTGGAACATTGTCTGTTGAAGTGGAACTACAATCATGGACACTTTGTTCAAAACTGTTTTCCCCGCTAGTATTTGTAACACTGGTAAGACTCGATTCGTTGTTTGAGCTACGATTGTCTAAGAAACTTAAATTCGGTATAGAGTCTTCATCATCCTCTAGTTCGTCGTTATGGCGCTCATGTTCAATTCCATTATAATCTTCTTCAATTGACTCTAGTTGAGCATGCATCGATGGGTTTTGGTTATTCTTCATATGTGCCACCGAACATAGCAAATTCAAATCATCATCACTTACTGTGGACTCATCAGAGCTACATATTTGTTCGGAGGTACAATTAATAGAATCAGATGGAATATTTTCAGGGATACCACTTTGCTGGTTCTGCTGCAAATGTTCCAAAGCATCATCTATTTCTCCATTTACATTTAAATGAGTTATAACTGGCAAATCATGTTCCTGTGCATCATTGTTAGAGTTAAGCTTATACTTAGGATCGGCATTTAAAAATTTACTTAAAACTACCACAGGTATACTATTCATATCTGGATGTTGCTGCTCCTGGGCATCGTTTATGTCGGATTTTGTATAAATCAATGACGGTGTACTATTTAAACTATCATCTTCGTCTTCTTCATATGCATTAGACAAGTTATCCGATATATTATTGAGAGGGGAAGATTTTGGCACTACGTTTACACTTGCAGTACTCATTAAAAGTGAGAATTTTGGCAAATTTTGTGTTGAGGATAAAGACAATTCTAATATCGTTTCATTATTCAGCTGCGTATTCAACTGTTGTTGTTGTTTTGTACATTCCACAACATTGTTCATGTGCATGTCGTTTTTATTGCCAGTTTGATTTAAATTTTGCTTCCTCTGCTGTTTTAATAATCTCGCTGATTTGAGTAACCTTGGCGGTGGTTTTGGAGCGGTTGTCGTTATTGGTTCCTCAGTATTATCATTTACTGTTTGGAATTTTTTATCAAAATTTGTATGATATTTTGTATAATAATCTCTATTAATATCAATATTAACATTTTCTATCAAGTCTTCAGTGTTTGGATAAAAACGAGTATCATTCACTGTCTCCTGAATATCATTAAATATATCTACATCAAATTCAAAATCCGCAGCGGGTCCATTACTAGGACGGGACGGTTTAGGTTCTAAAATAATTTATCAAAACTAATAAATAGATACATTCATACAAACATATGTATATACAATATGTGTACCCCAAATTCATTTTAGGTACATATCTAAATTTCATACTTGATTATAGTACACTTGCTTATCCAAAAATTACCTAATGGACTTACCATTTAAAAGCTCAGCGACGAAGTCTGCAGCACGATAAAGCTTTGATTGAACCAACAAATGTAAGAGTACACCTAAAGTGGGTCTTTCATGTTTACGTCCAGACGAACCCCATTCGTCGAATAAAATTTGTGAACATAATCTTGATTCGCCAGGTCGACGTAAAGCGTTTTCTATAAGGCGAATATGATCATTACTGTATTTACGTTCATATGCAGCTCCTGATGAAATTTTTTCTAAATCTTCTTTAGAGCCAAACGTTTGATTATTAATTTCCTGGGGAATTACTTCCATCAATGTCTGCCAATAATTGTCGTCGTCAAGGATAACAGCCAAGTTATACAAATCCTTAGTACGAACATTTCGCAATTCTGTATTACGGTTATAATACGAAGACATTACTTTAAAACAAACTATTTTGCACAATAACTACAGAGCGTTATCGACTACAAATGGATTTTTTTTTTAATATTTATAAAAAAATCAACAAGTTTTTTTATACAATTACTACACCCAAAACGAGCGGCTAATTGTCAATACATATGCCCTTACAGTGATGGAAAACTCAGCACTATGTTTAATCAAGGGGTGTTTATTTACCAGGTGGTGTTAACTCTACAACAAAGCTCAAGATATCAAACTTACTGCATATATAGGATTTTGTTTGGAACTTTTTTTTATATGAAGATTGACATTTATACCATTTTTTAACTGTCAACACACAACCCTACATAAAATCATCCGACGATTTGCTCAGGCCTTACCAAGGCAAATTCATTACCAGGTATATGCACGACTACAACAATTCAAAAAGAAAACAAACAACAGGCATTTTGTTTGTGTGAACGGCGAATTCATATCCTACGCTTTCAAAGTTCTCCATTCATAAAAAATTACATAAAAATGGCGCCAGAAAATATGTACCAAATTTGACAGTGTGGGAAAGGGATAAATTCGCCCGAAATCGGCACTGCATCCACCTGGTAATGAATTCGCCTTGGGCCTTACCTGGTACTTTGAGCTGGCAAGGAAAATTCATAATAGGTAGTAACGAAAGCCCAGGTGATTATTTTCCCCTTATTTCGCCCCTTTTATATATGCGCCAGTTACATTGTCAAGGTTTTTCAAAGCGAATTATTAATTTGCCTTGTTTAGCTACAATAAAATCTATTGTAATCGGCACGCCAACTCTGAGAACCTGTATTGCAGCAGGAAACCATGGTCTAATTATAAGGTTTGTGCAAACTGCCAGAAGTTTTTTTACCAATCTTAAGGATGTCAAACATCATATAAACCTGTATCAACTTGATTCTATCAAGTCAAATGTATAACAGGTAAAGCTGAATACACAGCTGATCGACTTTTTTCTTGCATAATGGAAGCTCGCTTGTCTAAATTTGTACATGCAAGCATAGGGGCTCAGATGTCAAATGTTGTACTTGTTGTAGTATTAGGTTTACCTGTTATGAATTTGCCTTATTTGTTAGGGCTTCTCTTTTATATATTGGGTGATCTGGCAACAGAGCAATTAACTCATATAATTTAATTACTCGCTACTAGTTAGTTTATTTCATTCCTATTCTGATTGGAAGCGTTTGCTTTAAAATTTTGTTGTGTTGAAGGAAATCAATTTTAGTAGTTAATTTCTTAAAAAAAAATAAATAAACTGGTAATTCCGATAAAATATCATCTTAGCTAATAAAATAAAATATAATAAATATATGAAAAATATATAATTGTGATGGCAAAGTGTTAATTTTAATTAAGGTGTGGTTTGAGACAAGCTTACTAATAGACATTTTATGAAAAGACTGCGTTAGCAGCGAAGCCGGCTGACGCATCGTACATTTGTTTACGTTTTGTAAGTAATGACTGCGCCAGGTGACAATTCAATTCTGTTTACTATATATTAAGCTAAGGCGACCAAAAGGAAATAATTATGATAACTTTAAATTAAAAGTGAACAATTTGTCGCAATCTATTCTACCAATTATTTATATATGTATGTACATATGTATATTAACTGACCACACCTCCCTTGTTTGTAGTTTTTAAAATCAATTTTTCGTTTGAAATAATTACTAAGTATGTACATATGTATGTAATCACTACTTATTATATTTTATTTAATTTTAGAGCATTTATTGGAACTGAAACAAACGAATTTAACATTAATAATGTGCCTTTAAATAACAATACTATACTATACTTTTATAAAAAATAAATAAGTGAAACAAAATGTTTAAGAAAATATCAGCAGCAAGAACTTACTGTTGCATTTTATTGTTAAAAATATTAATTATTGATCATGTAATAAGAGCACAATTACAAAATGAACCCCAAACATATCAACCGCGTTATAATCCCCAATATACAAACACACAACAAAATCCTCAAATCGGGACTACGCAATATGACAACCCATTATTAACAAACACACAAGATCAGCAACAACTGTCAGGAAGTACAAACGGTCTTAGCGGCGGTGGGTCCTTAGGACAGCAAAATTATAACAATTATTATGATACACAATCGAATATAAATCGACAGCAGCAGTCAAGTGGTGTTGGTAATACATTAGGTGGCCAAAGTCCTGCTTATGATCCATTCAGTCGCAATTTAAATACAAATAATTTTAACTCAATCGGTAAAGGTTACTTGGATACATATACTGATGAATTGAATTACTGTCCAGAACATTGGATATCATTTCGTCAATCTTGTTTTCGTTTTATACGTTCTCCTAAACGCAATTGGATTGAAGCAAAAAAGATTTGTAAAGCCTACAATGCTGAATTACTCAACGTTGATAATGTCGAAAAGCATTCGTTTATTTTAAAACAATTAATATTACAAAATCAGCGACAAAATCGCTTTTGGACATCAGCCCATCAAACGGGTCCAAATAGTTGGAGCAACGATGATGGTTCGCCATTCTTAACGATTGAAGATTCTTTTTCGTTTGATGAACAACAAGCTATTGAAAATGAAGACTTGCATGACAATCGCTTCTTAGTGCACAATAGCATCAATGAGTACAGTAATCGTAATAATCCAAATCAATACTACAATGCCATAGGTGGTTCCGCAAATATTAATAAAAATCAAAATAGTCTACGTGGTTTTATTGGTAAGTATACTCATATGTATATTCATATATATGTATGTACGTACATATGTGTGTACTATTAAAAATACTTAACCAAAACGTTATTTATTAGGTCCAGGTCAATATAATGATAACGGTTACATACGTGATAGGCTAGTATATTCCTTCTCAAAGAAACACGATCGTTGGATGTTTATGCCGGCATATGACATTGAATTGAATTTATTCATATGCGAATCGAAGCAGCTATATAGTCCTGATAATATAAATATTAAGTTGGAAAGTAGACGTCCTTTCCATTATGGGTTTGATATACGTGATTATGAAAAAATACCCCGCGGTCCTTTCTTTGTAAAACAGCCCAATGACACCACTTTTGATACAAGTAAAAATCGGTTAATCAATGATGTAACCCTAAGTTGCCTAGCTGGCGGCTATCCAACACCTACATACAGTTGGTATCGTGAAGTCTATGAAAATGATACTCTAGAATACAAAGCTATCAATCCTCTGAAACAGGATCGTTACACTGTGTCCGGGGGTAATCTTATTATTTACGATCCCAAACAATCTTTAGATCAGGGAGCATATCATTGTGTAGCTGAGAATAAATTTGGTCGTATACGTTCAGAAAGTGCTCACTTAAATTTTGGTTTTATAATGGAATTCAATTTAAAACGTTCAGCTGAAACAGGCGAAATGAATTGGGGGAAATCAATATTTTGTGATCCACCACAACATTACCCGGAGGTGAAATATTATTGGTCTAGGGATTATTTTCCTAATTTTGTTGAAGAAGATCAACGAGTTTTTGTGTCTCATGATGGAGCATTATATTTCTCATTTATTGAAACTGTAGACAGAGCCAATTATTCATGTACCGTTCAAACGTTGGTGTCTGACACCGGACGAAATGGTCCATTCTTTCCTTTACGCGTAAAGCCAAACAGTAACTATCAAGCTCTTATATTCTCCAACTCGTTTCCAAAGGTATATATATTGTGTTGAAAAAAATAATACATATTTCATTCGTATGTTATTTGACTTCTTAAAGGTGTTTCCAGAAGCTCCAAAAGCTGGCGATGAAATTCGTTTAGAATGCATGGCTTTTGGTTATCCCATACCATCATATAATTGGACTAGACAAGGGCATCCTTTACAACGTAATGCTTATACTACAAACTACAATCGTGTATTAATCATACAGAATGCTACCATTAACGATAACGGAGAATACACTTGTACCATATCGAATCCACAGAAAACGTTGGAGAAAAAAGTATACATTAACATCCAAATGAAACCGCAATTCACTATACCCTTGAAGGATCAAATAAAAGACCACAACAGTGATGTAACATTTATGTGTGAAGCTTTTGCTATACCGGACGTTAATTATACTTGGTACAAAAATGCGGAACGTTTAGATCCCGAAAGCATCAATAAAGATCGTTTTATAATACAAGATAATGTTTTAACCGTAAAATATCTAGATCCTGATCGTGATAATGGAATGTATCAGTGTGGTGCTTCAAATCAATTAAAAGCCGCATTCTCTTCAGCACAATTACGGGTATTATCAATGAAGCCTTCCTTCAAAAAACATCCACTAGAATCCGAAATTTATGCTGTTATTAATGGAAACACAACAATAGTATGTGATCCTGAGGCGGCACCACGTCCCAAATTTCAGTGGAAAAAAGATAGTCTAGTTATTGGAGCTGGAGGCCATCGACGTATACTGCCTAGTGGTACTTTAATAATATCGCCCACTTCACGAGATGATGAAGGCTTTTATACATGCGTTGCTTCCAATATAGCTGGAGCTGATGAATCTCGATCTCGTGTTATTGTTTTGCGTATGTATTATTATCAAATGTAATCACGTCGTTTTCTATTATATTTGTGTATATCTATTTAAAAAAATTTTTAGAGGAACTACGTTTTATTCAAACGCCGCCCAATCGCATAACAACACAAATTAATGACTTAATTTTCTTACAATGTGAGGCTAGTTACGATGAACTCTTGGATATTGCTTACGTATGGAAACACAATGGAGAAGTGCTTCGTAATAATCATGATGGAACTGAAAGAATTGTGAGTAGAATAAAAAAAAGCAAACATAAACTCTTAAATTCCTCATTCATACAATTTATTTAAGGAATATAAAAGTTTTTATGTTGAAAAAGTTATAAACGCAATTAACAGCAAAATAAACATTTCCCTGAAACTTCCTGCCAATTTAAAGATCCAAAAGCTGAAAAATTCATACTCTTTTTAAAGTAGTAATTTTTTTTTAATTTTGTTTTTTTTAACCACTTAATGAACTTAAGTAGAAAAATAGTATTGAGAAAAATCAATCTGACAAGAATTTTACCAATAATTAAAAATCAAACATTTACAAAGTTTATCGATAACGACATACAGCAAACGTATCAATAGACTTTAAAGCAATTTGGCCGAAACGGAGAAATTTATTTTTTACATCAGACTTGAAATTGGATTTGATTAATATTTCGAGAAAATTTGTTTCGAAAATTCTCAAAATCGACTAGATCGAACTGTATACCAAGAATGAAAAGCACACATACAGAAGTATATCGAATAAAGCCTAGATTTTGGAAAATTGGAGAAAAGCAATTACATCAAATTTTTAATAGAGAAACATATATTTTATTTTTAATTTCATATATTTTTACTTTTAGATTATCGACCATAATCGCCTAACCGTTCATAATGTAACCCTATTAGATGGCGGGGATTACGAATGTGTGGTCAAGTCTTCTGTACATGAAATTTCCACAAAATCCAATGTAATTATTGAAGGAAAACCTGGTGCTCCAGGCGGAGTTCAGGTTAATGAGATTGGAAAAATAAAAGCGATTATTGAATGGGTAGATGGTGCTACAAATGGACGGCCAATAAGGTATTATAATATATTGGGTCGTACCAACTGGAATCGTACATGGGTAAATGTATCAACACATGTGCAGGCACGTGAGGTCGATCGTTACACAGGAAGACAGCAAGCTGAAGTAACAAACTTGACGCCATGGTCTTCGTATGAATTTAGTGTAGCGGCCGTTAATGATTTAGGTATTGGCATACCTTCAGCACCCTCTCCTATATACAGCACACATGAGGACAGACCTTATATAGCACCACATAATGTTGGTGGTGGTGGTGGAAAAATAGGCGATCTTACCATAACATGGGACCCCTTATTGCCAGAGGAACAGCACAGTCATGGTATACATTACAAAATTTTCTATAGGTTGAAAGGTAAATTTGAATGGGCTACTGATATTGTAAAAAGACCCGATCATATTGGTATGGCTGTGGTAAATGTGCCTATAAATAACTATTACACGGAATATGAAGTCAAGGTGCAGGCCATAAATAACGTTGGAAAAGGACCAGAAAGTGAACCGGTTGTTATTTATTCTGCTGAAGATATGCCGCAAGTAGCACCTCAAAAACCAATAGCCTACGCATTTAATTCAACGGCTTTCAATGTCACTTGGCAACCAATTGATTTGACTAGAGAAAATATTAGAGGGAAGCTTATCGGTCACAGAGTAAGTTATTTACAAAAGTATTCTATATTATTTGCTAAATGAAAACTTTTAAACAGATTAAATATTGGAAGACAACACATCAGGAAGAAGATTCTGTTTTTTATCTCTCACGTACAGTACGAAATTGGGCCTTAATTGTAGGTCTTCAACCTGATACCTACTACTTTGTTAAAGTAATGGCTTACAATGCTGCTGGCGAGGGACCAGAAAGCGAACGTTCCGAAGGTAAACTAATGTTAAAAATATCTAATTAAATTTTAGAAATAAAATGTTAAATAATTATTTCTTGCAAAATTTCAGAACGTACTTATCGTAAAGCGCCACAGAAACCGCCATCTTCGGTACACATATTCGGTGTTAATCCATCCACAATACGTGCCGTTTGGCGATATGTTTCACCAGCACAAGACGAAGAACCCATCCTAGGATACAAAGTGCGTGTCTGGGAATCAGATCAAAATATGATAACTGCTAATGATACAATAATACCAGTCGGTCAGAAACTTGAAGTATATATTACAAATTTGACGCCTGGTAAAATGTATAACATGCGTATATTGGCCTTCAGTAATGGCGGTGATGGACGCATGTCTAGTCCTACAGTTCATTTCCAAATGGGTAAATATTTGATTCGATCAACAAAACTCAAATACAATGTTAACATTTTTATTATTTTAAAGGTAAAACAACAAGAAATAGTGCTGACCGACGTTATAACTTTAGTGTGAATACTTTATTAATTGTTACAATTTTAACATTCATATCTGCCTCATTATTTAACAATTAATCAATTGTCATTTATTTAGAGGCTAGAGGGGAAACCGCGCACAATTAAGAAAAACGATAACATTTTTCATAAAAATTAATTAGAATAATACCTGCTAACATTCCGTCCGCATAATGCAGTCTTAAACTTCGAATATATAATAGTACATATATACCACAAAATAGATTTTAAGCAACAACAATTTTATAAATTACATTTTTTTTATTATTTTGAAGGTATTGCCCGTTATATGTAATAGTTTTATGACTAAATATAACGCTCTTAAAGTGCCCTTATTATATAAATAACTTTATATACTAGTTAAATAAGATATTTTATATATAAAAGATAAAAGCATTCTATGTTGTTCATACTGTATGTGTATTGCGTGATCATACTTAAATACATGTATGTATGTACATACATATGTATGTTCATTTAGTACACTATATGAAACTGTGTCGTTTTAAGTATATTTTTATTAACAATTTACACAAATCGATCCTTTAATGCAACATAGTCATGTCTCTAAAGTTAGCTTTTATATACAGCCATAAAATGATACACGTTAAATTTTTAAATATTTATGTACCAACAGTATTCATTTACATATATGAAATTCTCTTTCAAAATTTAGATTTGCGTTTGAGATCTCTTATGAAGGCTCGGATATGGCTGATTATAGCAGATAAAATTCTTACTGAATAAACATGTTAAAAAATACATCTACTTCAAAAAATACAGAATTAATTTCTTTAGATATGACTGTGTTGAATTGAACGATTGAAACATAAATTTTTAATTGAATACTTGTATTTCGTCCTTATTAATGTTCTATATTTCGTCCGATTTCTGTATACATCTTCATAAATATATTTTTTTTAGTGAATAAATAATATGTAAAAAAGACAGATTTAATTGCGTTTTATTAAAAATAAAACGATTCATTAATTCAAAAACTGGTACAAAACGTTATAAGAATGGTAAAAATTTGGTAAATATTTCAAAAGCGCCTAAAATGAGAAATTGAAAACGAAAAAGTTGTTCCGTATTAAACAGTGATCAGCAGTTTTTATTATTCATCCCCAAAAGTGAACGAATAACTATTATAGGAAAAATATGCACCCGCCTAATATTTAAATATTATATTTTAAACTTCGATAAGATAATTTTAACAAAAAAAAAAACAATATTTTCTTCTTATATCAACTATGACGTGCTGTGGACCGAAGCCTACTCCTGGCGAAATTAAATTCAGTGCAGATCATCACACAAAACCATTTGCACATAAGTTTTGGTCTAAACATGAGAGTTTTTCAACAATTGATAATACGAAAGTCTTAATTTTTGAGAAAGAAATTGAAAAAAGAAGAAAGTACGATGCTCGTTGTCATTCCAAAATGCCACGATATACCAATCAAATATATGGTTGGTTACCTGGATATAAAATAAATTTTCTGCAAAAATGTGATTCGCGTGTACGTCAAATTGCTGCAAATCAAAAAGTGGCTAAAGATTTTATGCAACAACTTTTAAAGGATGAAAAACCATCATCTGATTATTGCGCTTGCGAAAAGTTATTGAAGGCTATAGGCCATTGGAAAATAGTTTAAATTACGTGGATTTAAATCTGGGTTCTTACTCTGGTGTATTTCGAATCGAATGCAAATGTTTTCTAATTGCAATGTAAATAAGATGCAAACTCGAACACTTTTACTTTCGAATCGATTTACAAAATAACCCCACTGGTCAAAAAATCTTTGTTAAATTTCATTAGTATTCGAGTGATATATTTAATTTTTTTCTTCCTAAAATTAATAAAATGATAAAATTACATTAAAAAAGAGCGAATAACACACTTTACGACTGATTCAAAGGCGTGACAAAATTTATTTATTATACATATAATTCGTTAAAATTGTTAATTTATAGTTATAGTAATTGTGAAAAAGAATTAAGTCCATATATTTGATCCCTTAATAGGTTGATCCTTAAAACCTCGTACAACAGTTTCTGCTTCCCACCAAGCTGATGCTAAATTTATTATATCGTGGACGTTTTTCTCTTCCGTACTATTCCTTTGTCTTTCGTTACTGCAACTTAAATTCAAACTAATTAGATCTTCAAAAACCTGAAGCTCTTTACAACAAGATAGCTCTTCATGGTTGAATGTATCGCACTCTTTGTGAAGTAAATAAATGTGAATGTCTTTACAGCTGGGTGGTAACGATGACATGTCTTTAGGAAAAATTTCAGAATTTTGAATTGGACCCTTGTACATTGTTTCCAAGTTCTCATTCTCTAATAATTCTAGCTCCAGATAAATATTAGTTGGACTTAAATTATGGGAAAATATCCCATACAGATCTTCACTCGTTAATAAGGACCTGAAAAGAGTATTAAGCAGCTGCTATGCTATTTTTGATGCTGTAACATTCCTGAGAGTTAACTTACAATAAAGTCTGATTTAATTTTCCCGATGATATCTTGTGGTGATCATGAGAATGATTTACTGCAATGTTTTTAGTTGGTATATGTATAGTGTAAGACTCCTTGGCGGTATATATTGTTGAGCCAAACAAAAATCGTAAAGATTTTACAGATTTCTTCTCAAAGATATTTTTAATAGTCTAAGAGTTTATAATACATTTACATGATTCTTATATAAAAATATATTATAATCTAAAATGTCGTACCTGTCTCATTGAACTTATTGCTTTTTTGGTAGAAGTTGCTTGTTGTTTTTTTCTTTTCACCTGAAAGCATTGCATATCAAAGATTTCACCACCTGCGCTTGATAGATTATCTTCTTGTTCCTGCCACTTGTCGACATAATACCGATAGGTTGTATAAACAAATGGTATTTGATTCCTTTGATAGAGGAGTGTCTCTAATATTGCATTGACAATTTCGGCAGTTGTTCCTCCGGTTAGTACATCAATTTCTACACAAAGGTCAAGTTGTGTTTTAGGCGCCATTCTCTTTTTCTCATTAAATAATTATTTTATGGTTTAGGATTCTATTTTAAGATAAACGATCATAAATGAAGCCATCAACAAAACAATTTCAATGATTACCATACACATTTCACTTGCAATATTTTCATATGCTTTATTTTTTAAATCGTTCCGCCTATGTATATGATTTATTGTTCATATCCCATAATATTGGGTATGACCGGTATAAATTAATTAATTTTATAGTATTTTGTAAACTTAATTTTTCCTCCATTTTGATCGTTTTGTGTACTACATAAAAAGAGTTGCCAATATACATACACATAGACATCAATAGGGCAATAGTTGGAAATAATTACAATTGATAATTTTTTAATGAATTTATTATTACAAAACAAATGAAATGGCTTAGTTTTGTATATATAAAGAAAAATACTGTAATTATATTCATATATATGTACAAAATAACTAAAATGTTGAATTATCCGTTTAACACAATCCTGTAACTGTGTACAAGTCTGTTTAGTGGGCAACACTGTTTCCCGTTCTGTCATTTTACTTTCAGAAAGTGTCAGAAAATTACTGTCTTGAAAAATTCGTTGAAAGCTGAGTGGAAAGTAGAAAACGTTTAAGTGTGTTAGTGAAAAAGTGTGAGTGTATTGCGACTTTCTTGCAATTACTTTCATGTGTAAACGCTATGTTACATACATAGTGGTTATGCAAAACCAAAAAGCATAACGTAAACAAAAATATTCATGATGGCGGCCAAAAATGTAAGCAACTTTTGACAATACCGAAGTAAAACACAACCCTACAAAAAACCATGTTCCTTCTTGCGCACATCTTATATTATTCCAACGCGTGAGAAGAAAACAAGATTGGGTAATGCCAAGGTATATTAATTATAAGGTAGTCGCATTAGCTAAAATTGGCATCAGCTGATTGATTTTTTGTTGTCAAAACTTTGTTATGTTTTTATAAAAATATTGTGACATTTTTTTTTATTTAATTAAAATTTAAAAAAGTGAAAAAACAAGCGTGAAAAATTTTTAATATTTAATTAAAATTAAAAATATCGGTTAAAATGCGTGTATGTAGCTGTCTGCAAAAAAAATTTGCAAAGCGGGAAGGAAAGTTGTTCCAAGTACCCAAATAAAAGACACATCCTGATTTTATACATACTTCTATCAATACCTTTTTGTTTTCTGTATTGTAAATAATTTTAACTTATATTTTTATTTTATGCAAATGATTTTTTTTTTAATTTAATTTTTGTTTTGTTTACACATCACATTTTGACAACAGCCAAGTTTTTACACTAACAAAATGCCTGTTGTTGTTGTGACGTTGTATTTGTTTTAGGGACAAGACTACCTTATTTATTATAACATGGGTAATGCAGTACTTGGCAAGTTTTTGGCAAGATTTTTTTTTGTTTTGTGCATGGTGGAATAATAAGGTGCGCGTAAGAATACAACAATAAAAAACGACATGCATTTTGTTTGTGTAAAATTAATTCTATGTTGTCAAAAAAAAGCTGTATACATAACATACATAATCTCCGTGAAGAAAACAAGATCTGCATTACCATTAAATTGGCAAGATTTTTTTTGTTTTGTGTACGTGTGAGCACGCTAGTTTTATGAGTGTATGTGTAACAAGATTTTTAATGTTTACAAATATTTCCAAGAACATGTGCGCAGTATGTATATACTTATGTATATATTTTTATATATACGGAGCTATATTTTTAGCTCCAATAGCACATATTTATTAATAACTCCAAAACTAGGAGGGGTCCCGCCATGGCACTAGGCTCATTCGAAAGGTAATAAAATTTCCAATATTCCAGGATCAATTTTATATTTCGGGAGACTTTCAGAAAAAAGTTTATAAGCTGGCAAGTTTTAAAAAAATATTTTTATATATGCCTAAAGGCACTAAATTTAGTAATGGGCTATTATCTCCAAAACTAGGAGGGGTCCCGCCATGGCACTAGGCTCATTCGAAAGGTAATAAAATTTCCAATATTCCAGGATCAATTTTATATTTCGGGAGACTTTCAGAAAAAAGTTTATAAGCTGGCAAGTTTTAAAAAAAATTTTAAAATTTTTTATATTTGCCTAAAGGCACTAAATTTAGTAATGCGCTATTATCTCCAAAACTAGGAGGGGTCCCGCCATGGCACTAGGCTCATTTGAAAGGCAATAAAATTTCCAATATTCCAGGATCAATTTTATATTTCGGGAGACTTTCAGAAAAAAGTTTATAAGCTGGCAACTTTTAAAAAAAATTTTAAAATTTTTTACATTTGCCTAAAAGCACTAAATTTAGTAATGAGCTATTATCTCCAAAACTAGGAGGGGTCCCGCCATGGCACTAGGCTCATTCGAAAGGTCATAAAATTTCCAATATTCCAGGATCAATTTTATATTTCGGGAGACTTTCAGAAAAAAGTTTATAAGCTGGGAAGTTTTAAAAAAAATTTTACAATTTTTTATATTTGCCTAAAGGCACTAAATTTAGAAATGCGCAATTATCTCCAAAACTAGGAGGGGTCCCGCCATGGCACTAGGCTCATTCGAAAGGTAATAAAATTTCCAATATTCCAGGATCAATTTTATATTTCGGGAGACTTTCAGAAAAAAGTTTATAAGCTGGCAAGTTTTAAAAAAAATTTTAAAATTTTTTATATTTGCCTAAAGGCACTAAATTTAGTAATGCGCTATTATCTCCAAAACTAGGAGGGGTCCCGCCATGGCACTAGGCTCATTCGAAAGGTAATAAAATTTCCAATATTCCAGGATAAATTTTATATTTCGGGAGACTTTCAGAAAAAAGTTTATAAGCTGGCAAGTTTTAAAAAAAATTTTAAAATTTTTTATATTTGCCTAAAGGCACTAAATTTAGTAATGCGTTATTATCTCTAAAACTAGGAGGGGTCCCGCCATGGCACTAGGCTCATTTGAAAGGCAATAAAATTTCCAATATTCCAGGATCAATTTTATATTTCGGGAGACTTTCAGAAAAAAGTTTATAAGCTGGCAAGTTTTAAAAAAAATTTTAAAATTTTTTATATTTGCCTAAAGGCACTAAATTTAGTACTGCGCTATTATCTCCAAAACTAGAAGGGGTCTCGCCATGGCACTAGGCTCATTCGAAAGGTCATAAAATTTCCAATATTCCAGGATCAATTTTATATTTCGGGAGACTTTCAGAAAAAAGTTTATAAGCTGGCAACTTTTAAAAAAAGTTTACAATTTTTTATATTTGCCTAAAGGCACTAAATTTAGTAATGCGCTATTATCTCCAAAACTAGGAGGGGTCCCGCCATGGAACTAGGCTCATTTGAAAGGTAATAAAATTTTCAATATTCCAGGATCAATTTTATATTTCGGGAGACTTTCAGAAAAAAGTTTATAAGCTGGGAAGTTTTAAAAAAAATTTTACAATTTTTTATATTTGCCTAAAGGCACTAAATTTAGAAATGTGCAATTATCTCCAAAACTAGGAGGGGTCCCGCCATGGCACTAGGCTCATTTGAAAGGCAATAAAATTTCCAATATTCCAGGATCAATTTTATATTTCGGGAGACTTTCAGAAAAAAGTTTATAAGCTGGCAACTTTTAAAAAAAATTTTAAAATTTTTTACATTTGCCTAAAAGCACTAAATTTAGTAATGCGCTATTATCTCCAAAACTAGGAGGGGTCCCGCCATGCAACTAGGCTCATTTGAAAGGTAATAAAATTTTCAATATTCCAGGATCAATTTTATATTTCAAGAGACTTTCAGAAAAAAGTTTATGAGCTGGCAAGTTTTAAAAAAATTTAAAAATATTCCTATATTTGCCTAAAAGCACTTAATTTAGTAATGCGCTATTATCTCCAAAACTAGGAGGGGTCCCGCCATGCAACTAGGCTCATTTGAAAGGTAATAAAATTTCCAATATTCCAGGATCAATTTTATATTTCAAGAGACTTTCAGAAAAAAGTTTATAAGCTGGAAAGTTTTAAAAAAAATTTTAAATTTTCCTAAATTTGTATATACATATAACGTCGCATGGCATCACAAAATAACACAAATATACACATATGGTAGCATGCTAATTTAATTCATGATGGCGGCTTTTCAATACTGTCATTGTAGCGTTTAAAATAAGCATATACTCATGTTATGCGTTTTATTTATAGGAAAACTGAATCGAACATTGACGAATTTTCTTTGGAGTGAAGCAAAGCAAAACATTCGAAAAGCAATTAAATTTAACAGTTAATGTTTGTCATATCTGGAAAAACTTTATAAAAACAACAAAATGTGAGACTGCGGCGAATTACGATATATTGTGAGTTTGCAAGCCAAATTCATGACGGGTATTCTTGACAGCACAGGTTATTATTTTCGCCTTTATTAGTCCTTTGTATATGTGCGACAGTACTTTGGTCCACCGCAAATTCATTACTAGGTATATGCATGACTACAACAATTCAACAACAAAACAAACTACAGGCACTTTTTATGTACACGGCGAATTTATATCGTACAATGTCAAAATTCTCCATGCATAAAAAATTACATAAAAATGGCGCCAGAAAATATGTACCAAATTTGGCAGTGTGGGATATGGATAAATTCTGCCGAATTCGCCAATTCATCCACCTGGTAATGAATTCGCCTTGCACCAAATTTTATAGTGTGGGTCAAAGGGCTATTAGACACGCATACTTGTCTGCAGACATGTACGATGGCATACCAAAACTGACTGTGAAATAGCATGTATGTAGAGTACGTCAGACATATAAGTTGGATTTCAAAAATTTTTGATTTTCTGCTGTCTGTCGAACACCAACATACACACAACATATATGTGTACTGAAGTATGCCGTCAGCGTTCGATAGTGTAATAGCAAAACGCAAAGTATGCCATTGTACATGTCTGCAGACAAGTATGCGTGTCTAATAGCCCTTTGACCCACACTATAAAATTTGGTGCAAGGCGAATTCATTACCAGGTGGATGAATTGGCGAATTCGGCAGAATTTATCCATATCCCACACTGCCAAATTTGGTACATATTTTCTGGCGCCATTTTTATGTAATTTTTTATGCATGGAGAATTTTGACATTGTACGATATAAATTCGCCGTGTACATAAAAAGTGCCTGTAGTTTGTTTTGTTGTTGAATTGTTGTAGTCATGCATATACCTAGTAATGAATTTGCGGTGGACCAAAGTACTGTCGCACATATACAAAGGACTAATAAAGGCGAAAATAATAACCTGTGCTGTCAAGAATACCCGTCATGAATTTGGCTTGCAAACTCACAATATATCGTAATTCGCCGCAGTCTCACATTTTGTTGTTTTTATAAAGTTTTTCCAGATATGACAAACATTAACTGTTAAATTTAATTGCTTTTCGAATGTTTTGCTTTGCTTCACTCCAAAGAAAATTCGTCAATGTTCGATTCAGTTTTCCTATAAATAAAACGCATAACATGAGTATATGCTTATTTTAAACGCTACAATGACAGTATTGAAAAGCCGCCATCATGAATTAAATTAGCATGCTACCATATGTGTATATTTGTGTTATTTTGTGATGCCATGCGACGTTATATGTATATACAAATTTAGGAAAATTTAAAATTTTTTTTAAAACTTTCCAGCTTATAAACTTTTTTCTGAAAGTCTCTTGAAATATAAAATTGATCCTGGAATATTGGAAATTTTATTACCTTTCAAATGAGCCTAGTTGCATGGCGGGACCCCTCCTAGTTTTGGAGATAATAGCGCATTACTAAATTAAGTGCTTTTAGGCAAATATAGGAATATTTTTAAATTTTTTTAAAACTTGCCAGCTCATAAACTTTTTTCTGAAAGTCTCTTGAAATATAAAATTGATCCTGGAATATTGAAAATTTTATTACCTTTCAAATGAGCCTAGTTGCATGGCGGGACCCCTCCTAGTTTTGGAGATAATAGCGCATTACTAAATTTAGTGCTTTTAGGCAAATGTAAAAAATTTTAAAATTTTTTTTAAAAGTTGCCAGCTTATAAACTTTTTTCTGAAAGTCTCCCGAAATATAAAATTGATCCTGGAATATTGGAAATTTTATTGCCTTTCAAATGAGCCTAGTGCCATGGCGGGACCCCTCCTAGTTTTGGAGATAATTGCACATTTCTAAATTTAGTGCCTTTAGGCAAATATAAAAAATTGTAAAATTTTTTTTAAAACTTCCCAGCTTATAAACTTTTTTCTGAAAGTCTCCCGAAATATAAAATTGATCCTGGAATATTGAAAATTTTATTACCTTTCAAATGAGCCTAGTTCCATGGCGGGACCCCTCCTAGTTTTGGAGATAATAGCGCATTACTAAATTTAGTGCCTTTAGGCAAATATAAAAAATTGTAAACTTTTTTTAAAAGTTGCCAGCTTATAAACTTTTTTCTGAAAGTCTCCCGAAATATAAAATTGATCCTGGAATATTGGAAATTTTATGACCTTTCGAATGAGCCTAGTGCCATGGCGAGACCCCTTCTAGTTTTGGAGATAATAGCGCAGTACTAAATTTAGTGCCTTTAGGCAAATATAAAAAATTTTAAAATTTTTTTTAAAACTTGCCAGCTTATAAACTTTTTTCTGAAAGTCTCCCGAAATATAAAATTGATCCTGGAATATTGGAAATTTTATTGCCTTTCAAATGAGCCTAGTGCCATGGCGGGACCCCTCCTAGTTTTGGAGATAATAGCGCATTACTAAATTTAGTGCTTTTAGACAAATATAGGAAAGTTTTAAAATTTTTTTAAAACTTGCCAGCTTATAAACTTTTTTCTGAAAGTCTCTTGAAATATAAAATTTATCCTGGAATATTGGAAATTTTATTACCTTTCGAATGAGTCTAGTGCCATGGCGGGACCCCTCCTAGTTTTGGAGATAATAGCGCATTACTAAATTTAGTGCTTTTAGACAAATATAGGAAAATTTTTTTAAAACTTGCCAGCTTATAAACTTTTTTCTGAAGTCTCTTGAAATATAAAATTTATCCTGGAATATTGGAAATTTTATTACCTTTCAAATGAGCCTAGTGCCATGGCGGGACCCCTCCTAGTTTTGGAGATAATAGCGCATTACTAAATTTAGTGCTTTTAGACAAATATAGGAAAATTTTAAAATTTTTTTAAAACTTGCCAGCTTATAAACTTTTTTCTGAAAGTCTCTTGAAATTTAAAGTAAATCGTGATATATTGGAAATTTTATTACCTTTCAAATGAGCCTAGTGCCATGGCGGGACCCCTCCTAGTTTTGGAGATAATAGCGCATTACTAAATTTAGTGCCTTTAGGCAAATATAAAAATATTTTTTTAAAACTTGCCAGCTTATAAACTTTTTTCTGAAAGTCTCCCGAAATATAAAATTGATCCTGGAATATTGGAAATTTTATTACCTTTCGAATGAGCCTAGTGCCATGGCGGGACCCCTCCTAGTTTTGGAGTTATTAATAAATATGTGCTATTGGAGCTAAAAATATAGCTCCGTATATATAAAAATATATACATAAGTATATACATACTGCGCACATGTTCTTCGAAATATTTGTAAACATTACAAATTGTGTTATACATACACAAAACAAAAAAAATCTTGCCAAAAACTTGCCAAGTACTGCATTACCCAATCTTGTTTTCTTCTCACGCGTACATACATAGTGGTTATGCAAAAACAAAAAGCATAACGTAAACAAAAATATTCATGATGGCGGCCAAAAATGTAAACAACTTTTGACAAGACCGAATTAACTTACCATATTTTTGCAGATTATTTTATATGACAGTGTGGGAAATGGATAAATTCTGCCGAATTCACCTAGCTGGGTAAAAGGGCTATTAGTCACGCATACTTGTCTGCAGACATGTACAATGGCATACTTTGCGTATCGAACGCTACATACAAGGATAGAAAGTTATTTATTGTTGGAGTTTTAAATTTACAAAATAGCAAACAGAAGAGAAAAAGAGAAGAGAAAAAGAAAAGAGAAAAAAAGAGAAGAGAAAAAAGAGAAGAGAAGAGAAAAAAGAAAGGGAAGAGAAAAAGAAAGAGAAAAAGAAAAGAGAAAAAAGAAAGAGAAAAAAGAGAAAAAAGAAAGAGAAAAAGAGAAGAGAAAAAAGAAGAGAAAAAAGAGAAGGGAAGAGAAAAAGAAAGAGAAAAAGAAAAGAGAAAAAAGAAAGAGAAAAAAGAAAAAAAAGAAAGAGAAAAAGAGAAGAGAAAAAGAGAAGAGAAAAAAAGAGGAAAAAGAAGAGAAAAAAGAGAAGGGAAGAGAAAAAGAAAGAGAAAAAAGAGAAGGGAAGAGAAAAAGAAAGAGAAAAAGAAAAGAGAAAAAAGAAAGAGAAAAAAAGAGAAAAAAGAAAGAGAAAAAAGAAAGAGAAAAAAGAGAAAAAAAGAGAAAAAAAGAGAAAAAAGAAGAGAAAAAGAAAGAGAAGAAAGAGAAAAAGAAAAGAGAAAAAAGAAAGAGAAAAGGGAGAAAGAAAGAGAAAAAAAGAGAAAAAGAAAAGAGAAAAAAGAAAGAGAAAAAAGAGAAGGGAAGAGAAAAAGAAAGAGAAAGAGAAAAAGAAAGAGAAAAAGAAAAGAGAAACAGAAAAGAAGAAGAGAAAAAAAGAGAAAAAGAAAGAGAAAAAGAAAAGAGAAAAAAGAAGAGAAAAAGAAAGAGAAGAAAGAGAAAAAGAAAGAGAAGAGAAAAAAGAGAAAAAAGAAAGAGAAAAAGAGAAGAGAAGAAGAAAAGAGAAAAAAGAAAGAGAAAAAGAGAAGAGAAAGAAAGAGAAAAAAGAAAAGAGAAAAAAGAAAAAAGAAAAAGAAAAAAAGAGAAAAAGATCTTTCTTTCTTTCTTTTTTTCTCTTTTCTTTTTCTCTTTCTTTTTTCTCTTTTCTCTTTCTCTTTTTTTTTTTCCCTTCTCTTTTTTCTCTTTCTTTTTTCTCTTTTTTCTCTTTTCTCTTTCTCTTCTCTTTTTTCTCTTCCCTTCTCTTTTTTTCTCTTCTCTTTTTCTCTTTCTTTTTTCTCTTTTTTCTCTTTCTTTTTTCTCTTTTCTTTTTCTCTTTCTTTTTCTCTTTCTTCTCTTTTTTTTCTCTTCTCTTTTTCTCTTTCTTTTTTCTCTTTTTTCTCTTTCTTTTTTCTCTTTCTTTTTTCTCTTTTCTTTTTCTTTTTTCTCTTCTTTTCTCTTCTCTTTTTCTCTTCTCTTTTTCTCTTTTTTTCTCTTTTTTCCCTTCTCTTTTTTCTCTTTCTTTTTTCTCTTTTCTTTTTCTCTTCTCATTTTCTCTTTCTTTTTTCTCTTCTCTTTCTTTTTTCTCTTCTCTTTTTTCTCTTCTCTTTTTTCCCTTCTTTTTTCTCTTTCTTTTTTTCTCTTCTCTTTTTCTCTTCTCTTTTTCTCTTTTCTCTTTCTTTCTTTTTTCTCTTTTTTCTCTTTCTTTTTTCTCTTTTCTTTTTTTCTCTTCTCTTCTCTTTTTCTCTTTTCTTTTTTTCTCTTCTCTTTTTCTCTTTCTTTTTTCTCTTTTTTTCTCTTTTTTCTTTCTTTTTTCTCTTTTCTTTTTCTCTTCTCTTTTTTCTCTTCTCTTTTTCTCTTTCTTTTTTTCTCTTTTCTTTTTCTCTTTCTTTTTTCTCTTCCCTTCTCTTTTTTCTCTTTCTTTTTTCTCTTTTTTCTCTTTCTTTCTTCTCTTTTTTCCCTTCTCTTTTTTCTCTTCTTTTTTCTCTTTTTTTCTCTTCCCTTTTTCTCTTCTCTTTTTCTCTTCTCTTTTTCTCTTTCTTTTTTCTCTTCTCTTTTTTCTCTTCTCTTTTTTCCCTTCTTTTTTCTCTTTCTTTTTTTCTCTTCTCTTTTTCTCTTCTCTTTTTCTCTTTTCTCTTTCTTTCTTTTTTCTCTTCTCTTTTTTTCTCTTTTCTTTTTCTCTTTCTTTTTTCTCTTTTTTCTCTTCTCTTTTTTCTCTTCCCTTCTCTTTTTTCTCTTTCTTTTTTCTCTTTTTTCTCTTTCTTTTTTCTCTTTTCTTTTTCTCTTTCTTTTTCTCTTTTCTTTTTCTCTTTCTTTTTTCTCTTTTTTCTCTGCCTGGCCCACGATTTCTAATGAATTTTTCTTTCGTACAAATTGCATTTACCACTAAATTTTTAAAAGTGTTTTTGTTTTTAATGTAATTTGTGCGAAAGAAATATTCGTTCGACAACGTGGGCCAGGCAGTAAAATAATATCAGATTTTTATTATTATATCAATATATATATATGTACTTTTTTCATTCATCATGACCGAAAACTTTCAGGTGTTTTTTAAATGTTTTCAATCATGCATGATACTAGCTATTTGACATGCATACGAACTTTTGCAACTCTGTACGTCGGCGTTTTACTATTATCTTTACTGATTTAAATTCGCATCATTTCTTTTGTATTCTGTGATTTCTTTGGAGCATTTGTAAAAGATTGATTTAGCATTGCTAATTAAACAGGAAAATATATTTCAATAATATTCCCAATCTCCACTAAATATAAAAATAGCGCTGGAATAAATATCGTAGAAAGGTGGTGCCTTTGTAAATAAAAACAATACTATGTCGGAAAAACCAACTGTTTTATTATTGGGAGGTATGTACATATGTATGTAATGTGGCTTCCACAATAATGACAAATAGTACAAATGAGTAATTAAAAAAACCACCAGTTGTTATATATGTACATAAATACATATGTATAAATGGAAGTGCTACATATTTCTATATATACAGATGGCTATAAATAAGTACGTATACATATATACATGAACATCCATACATATATGTATATGAACCTTGAATAAGTGTAAATATGTACATACATACATACATATACGCACATGTAAGGACAAATTTGTACGAATAAGTGCATGTATGTATGTATGTTTACTGTAGCTCTATTTACTCCAGATGGAGTAACTACATATTTAAGCAATTCCATGCATTCAGTGCATAATTGCATTGCTAATAAATATAATTTCCTCTTTATAGGTTGCGGATTTATTGGACGCAATTTGTTAGCATATTTGGTTGAGAATGAATTGACACAGGAAATACGTGTTGTTGATAAAACGCCTCCCCAGATGGCCTGGTTGAATGAAAAACATTCAAAAGCCTTTGAGAACGGAAAAGTGGAATTTTGCAGCGCAAATCTGATAAATCCAAGTAAGTAGGCTTCCATTTTCTTAATTTATTTTTTTTTTTCTTTGTCACCAACCACAATGTGGGTTGTTTTATAAATAAGTACCTACATAATCTTTGCATAAACAAGAAAAATGTTTTTTATTTTAATTCATTTCTTATCTTTCATTTTATTGCTAGATTCATGTAAGAATGCTTTTGTACCACACCCAATAACTGGCAGATCGTGGGATTTGATATTTAATTGTGCTGCTGAAACTCGTCCTAATCAAACTGAGGCAGTTTACAAGGAGGGCATACTAAATTTGAGCATGAACTGCGCAAATGAAGCGTTGGCGATTAAGGCACAGCGTTACATCGAATTTAGTTCCGGATGTGTTAACAGCTCTGAAAAGCATCCTTTAAAAGAAGATTGCAAAAATGATCCCTGGACAGCAGTTGCTAAACACAAATTAAAAGTTGAAAAAGAATTGCAGGCAATGGAGAACTTTAACTACACTGTTGTGCGCTTGCCGGTAGTATATGGTTATGGTGACAAACGATATTTGAGTAAGTCTGAATTTATGGGTCGATTATGGATAGCAACCGAACTTCAGTTGCGTTTCCAGCCGGCAACTGAAAATTTGTGGTTGCCAGAGACGCACTAAATAGCAACTGCAACTGGAACCTATAAGTTGGCAGTTGCCATCCGTAATACAATTTTCAGCAACTGACAACGCAACTGGAGTTCGGTTGCCATCCATAATCTACCCATTAATTTGCCAGCAAAATGTGCAAAAACACAAAACATTAAAATCTATTTCCAATTAAAAAATCTTAATACTCCATTAATCTTGTTAGAATTCAATGAAGAAGTAAATTTAAAATTATGTAGGTAATGACAAACCTTATGACAAAGAATTCAGCATTTACATATAAACTGTTTTTTAACTTTTGAATCAAATGTTTTTTTTGTTTTACTAAACTTTTCTGCAAAAAATTTCCGCAGTTAAATATTTGTACATTCGGTTAAGAACTGTCACTTTATGCTATCAATGTGTGTTCTCATTTACTGTATTTTGTGCAATCTTACGCAATTTAGTAAATTGCACGAAAAATTAGTAAAAATTAATAAAAACTTTAGTGTACTCGAAACGTTTTAAGTTTTACAAATTTTTTTTTTAATTTTTTTCTAAATATGTAGTAAATTTACCTTAAATTTTCGTAAAAAAATATTATTGAAAAATTTTGATAGCGAAAAATTGTTATTTTATCAAATTCAAACCTAACTATGTTAGGAAGAGTGTACACATCCACTCGGAGGTCCAATAGGATGAATTGTGATTTCCTTCAACCAATATTTTGTAAATTCGAATTAAATTAAAAAAAAAAGTTTAATTTAGCTAAATATAAAAAAGGTCGAAATTAATAATCAATAAAACTTAAGTTTAATTTTGAAACTTAATTTAAAAATTTTGGAGATTCATTTCGGAAATTCGATACTTCAGTTTTCGCGCCGTGCGTCAGCTCTAAAAAATATTCGAAGAGCTGTAATACTTTTTATAAACTTAACACGTTACAGGAGATTTAAACAGGATATATTTTTTTATATTTTTAATGCTGGTATAAAAAAACGAAAAAACTACTCTTTTTTTACTGCCTGTTTGCAGAAGCCGATTAAAAATTTTCAAAAGCCCATTTGTGTTGAAAACAAAAACAAATGTTTGTATTTTCTTTTTGAACTGTAGCGTTCAATAGAGAAAACATCGAACTTAATTTGACAAAGTCGAACTTAATTTCGGAAATTCAAACACTTACATTTTGCAAAATCAGATTTAATTCTAAAAGATTTTTTAAAGTGCCAGAAAAAAATATTTTTTTAAAAGTTCTTCAATTTCGTTAAATAAAATAGATGGAAAGTATTTCAATTCAAATTATATATGTACATATTTCCATTAGTGCCCCGCATAGTTATTGCTGCCATTTACAAACATTTAAATGAAACTATGAAACTTTTGTGGAACGATTCTATGAGATTAGCAACAGTACATGTTGATGATGTTTGTGCTGCCACATGGGAATTATCCATTAGCCCAAAGGCTAATCGGGAAATATATAATGTAGTTGACGATGCCGAATCGACTCAAGGAACAATAAGCGATATCTTAGCTGAAATATTTGGCATAAACATTGACTACTTTGGCATTGTAATGTCAAATCTTACCAAGGTATTTTACACTTTATTTAATTTGCTAAATTTATAATTCAATACTTAACATATGTTCTAAAGTCCTAAAGAACAAATAAATACGTTGAAAGAAATTGTGCTATACTTAAGTTATAGATACCAGACTTAAGAGAAGTTAACTCAAAACTGTTATTTTGACTTATGACTTTTTTGTCTAAGGCCAAACGTATAAATATAAATGTTTAAATTTTCCAGATTAGTCTTTCCGATACCGTAAGCGAAATCAATGATAAACATTTGTCACCATGGGCAGAAATATGTCAACAAAATGGTTTAAGCAATACACCACTGACTCCCTATTTGGATGAAGAGCAATTGTATCATAAACACTTAAATTTGGATAACACTAAACTCAAAGAATTTGGCTATCAGTTAAAACGTCCTAAGGTAACAACAGATCTTGTAAAGGCAATGGTAGATGATTACACTGAACAAAAACTATTTCCTAAATCGTTGGTCGTTTAAAGACGTGAAACGCAAATATTATTGATAAATTAGTAAGGAATTTATTACATATTATTATTATTATTAAGAGTGCTGTGCTAAAATCTATATAGACTGCACCTCATATGATGTGGGTTAAAATTACTTTTTATAACTATTTTTTGAAAGACATTTTTATATATTTAGTGCATCCAAACATTTAAAAAAATGTGTTCTACTAAATTAACTCAATTTATTTTAAATACTTGTAAACACTATATATAAATATTTTTGTAGTCTGTATTACCTTCTCTAATACTTCCCCGAACAATTTCTCCCTAAAGTGTACTTATAGTATTATTATTGTATTAATATGTATTTGATATTCATTGATAATTCTATCTTATATGTATTGCTACGAAAGCAAATGCCGCCAGTCAATTGATATTAGAAATTATTTTTGTATCATTAACGTTTTACTTGCTGAATAAAATAATTCAAATTATTATTTTTATTATTTAATAAGAAACTTTTATAGCACATAAAAAACACAAGAAAGAGCCAATATATATTTGAAAAACTGTCATATTTGTGTGCCAAAATAAAATAAATTTAACACGTATATAAATTAGTATTTTTATTTAGTTAATTGCTTTGCTTGCTAAGTAAGTAAAGATGTTGTTTAACGGAAAAACAAAATACGAACTTTTGGGGTTTTTGCCCAACTACGTTATTGATTTTAAAAAAGGTCCTTTGAATGATGGTAAACCAACTATAACCACGATATAAATAATTAAAACCAGACTAATCAATTTTTTTTTTTTTTTTACTTTTATTTTTTTATACTTTCATAGTTATGAATATTTTTTAAGTTTAAAATGCATTTATTTGCTTATTGGACTGACTTTAAAAAACTTAAATTCAAAAAAAAAAAAAAAAATATATATTAAACAGCAACAATTACGAGTAATAATTAAGAATAACTTAAGAAAAACAAAAGGAAACAAATTAAACAAATTAAACAGTATTGTTATATAATAATACAATGATTGAAATACAAAAAACAGGAAAATCGATAAGTCGCTGCAGTGCAAGTTGGCAATAAAATTGATTTCTTAAGAGCTGTTTTACTCACGTCAAGTTTTAATACAGAGTTTCTCTCAGCTGAATTAAAACAGATAAATTTATATTGCTTTCTTTGTTTTCCTCCCAGCTGAATTAAAACTTGATCAAGGAAACTTGACGTGTGTAAAACAGCACTAATTATTTCAACATTGTTTTTTTTTTGTATGTATTATTTTTTGTGACAATTGGCAGGACTAACTAATATATTCTTTTTATTACATATTGCTTGAAGAGAATGTTTGTTTTAACTACTTGATTTGTAAACATTTACGAATACATTTTTTTTTTGCTTAAAAGTTATTTTGTTTAAGTCGTGTTTCCACATTAAACATTATTATTTCTGTTCAGGCTTAAAAGTTATTTAAAATATGTATACGTTGCAAGTATCTGTGTAAGTATGCACCATCATAGAGGAGGATTGACATAATTAAATTTTAATTTAAGCAGTTTAGAAAGCCAAACCAGCATCACGATAAGTAGTGAAGATCTTTTCAATAGAGTTAACGTAGGCAGCGGTTCTCAAGTCAAGACCCAAATTATATTTCATGGCTGTCTTCATGATAGCGCGAGCTGAACGTTCCATTGTATAATCCAAACCGGAATGTACAATGTCCTTTTCAGAAGCACCTGAGATACGTTTCTGGAAAGCTTCAGAGGGCGTTACAGGAATATGGCCACCAACACGACCAAAACGACGTTCCAAAGATTCTTGAACAGATTCTAAAGACATACATTTTTAAGAACAAAAAAAAGTAAAAATTGTTAATTATAATAAATATTGAAAAATAAAAAAAAACATTAAACAAAGTACATATCGCTCCGCATTCTCTAAAGAGCTCTAATTCAGTATTTAGCGGCAAAGTGTTTTTTTTTTAATTTACTCTTAAGTATATCACAAGGAAAGATGTTCCAGAGTAAGAGTATTTTTTTGCGTAAAAGAGCACTGCATACATATCGCGCTCTTGCAAAAAAAAAGTGAAAATCGTAAAAGTGTTAGTTGGCTCCCTTTGGAGAAACCGGTGCGACATGTGTACAAAAAATTATATCAAAATTTATAAATCATTAATAAAAATAAAGAAAACATAATAATCGTTCTAGATGTTGCGTTAAAATTACAAAAATTAGTTTAAAAAATGCAGTTATGATATCAATTACTTTTTAATTACTGCAATAACAAGCATACATATATATATTAAGTAACTATTTTTTTTTCATATAGAGTTATTAAAATTAAAGGATTTGAAGCAAAATAATTCGGTAAAAATCGTTTTAAAGTTAAGGTTTAATGTACTGCACTACGCACATAAATAGACTTCGGTAGTTTTTTCTTGCATAATAACTTTAATAATTCATTTCGATAAAACTTCTTAAAAATATTTGATTATATTGATATTTCAATCCCAAACCTAGCATCCGTTAATTTTTTCTATCGACTTTCATAAAATTTTGAAGTTTCGAAATTACTTTTTTATTAAAAGCCAACACTTAGGAATTACTCCCTATCAGTTAAGTAATAATGTGTTGTCTCCTCCTTGGAAAAGGAATAATTTTAGAAAGGACAGATAATGAATTTGTTTCAGCAGTATTGCAGCGCCTCTGGTTTTAAGTTGACACATTAATTTTTTGAGCTGACACTTTCGTGAGTGAAGTTTTTCCAGCACGGAATATAAGATATTCACCCCTATCGTGAATAATTTTCCACATGAATTTTTTCACATTCCACATTTCACATCGTGAAACAATTCCCCGTGAATAATTTCACGCTAAAATAAAATTCCCCTAATCGTGAATGATTTTTTCCCGCGAGTTTTTTCACTTTTAACATAATAGAACAAGTACGTTTTTCTTCTTCTTATAATTCGAATATTAAAGCTTAGGAAGTTTATTTTAATGAAAAGATCTGATAATAAGGCACATACTGATGTATTGTTCAACAAAATGCAAAACAACAGGCCGATTGGCTGCAGAAATTTAATTTGTTCCAATTTTTTCGTTTAGTTGGGTTTCCAAAAAGTACCGAATTATTTTACAAAATAAAAGTTAGAATGCAATAAACAAACAAACGGAGCAGCCAAACTAAAGAATATTTAGCTTTGATTTTTTAAGTTTTCTGTAAAATAAATATGTCTCGTGTATATTTTGGAACAAAAATTTCTATGATTTCTTAATTTTTTAATCTAATTTTCTTTTCTACATTCACTGACAACTGATAGCGGGAATAATTTTTCACGAGAGATTCGCGATACCATTTTTCCCTTCGAGGGGAATAAATATTTCACGTGAACAAAAATTTCACTTCTTATTCCAAGCTTCTTAAGCTTTGGGATTTTTTTAGTTTTATATATTTTTATCCATTTTTAAAGGTTTCTCCGATTTTCTAACTTTTTTCTGCCTAGTTTCGGTAATTCGTGTGGTGTACAAAGTGTCAATTATGGATTACAAGCAAACTTTACTTGCGGCAACCTAAATTTCGTAGTACCCAGAAAAATATTAAATAACACCTGATATTGACAGCTCTAACTTACTACCTGTAATGTCATTTTCAGCACCCGCTAAACCAACTGAGGTTCGGTTGCTTTTCTAATCGACAAAGAACTGATTTTCATTCATACCACTTAAAATTGCATTACTTTGTTAATGGTCAACATTAAATACAAATTCACATTCAAGAAAAGATTTAAACTCTTAATATACGACTCATTTCTTTTAGTACGTTCGAAATCGATATAAACTCTATTCATAATTAGCATAAAAACTAAAACAAAAATAATCTAAACTAAACATTTATACAAAAACTACATACAAAAATGGAAGAAAGGATACACTAAAAACTAGTTAATGACAGCATTTAAAATTTTTGTTTGAGAAGTTATAAAAACAAAAATATAAATAGACATAAATAAAACAATGAACTTAAAATTAAAAACTGTACCGTCAAAAACAAATCTTTCGATAGACTGTTGTACTGAGGCTAAATGGATTTAAGAAGAAATAGAAAACGAAAAGGTACAAATTACTATAGCGAAAATGCCATCAATCACATACATATTAACATTTACATATATGTATGTGCGCAATACAAAGCTAATGTGTGTATGTATGTACGTATATATGTATGTTTTCCGAAATTTTGATAATTTAACAAAAATGTTTTTTAGGAAATGAGAAAAATCAACTTAAAAAAAATATCAATATAATAAAAATAGTATACCAAATAAAAGACAGTGTTAAAAGCCAAACTAAATTAAATGCTTAAAAAAACAAAGCATAGAATAAAAAGATTTTAGTTTGAGTTTAGCAAAATTTTGAAAAATTAAGCTAAATAAATCTTTTGAAAGTAAATAAAACAATAAAATAATATCAGCTTTGTTTAATAAATTATTTGTGTTTATAAACAAACAAAAAACAGACTTACCCAATAAGTGGTAGTTGGATTCACGTTCATATTTAAAAGTAAGACGTCCATAAGATACATGATTCAAGTTCTTCAACCATTCGAAGAAGGAAACCGTTACACCACCGGCGTTAATATACAAATCGGGAATAACCAATATGTTGCGATCAATTAAAATTTTGTCAGCAGCAGGTGTAGTTGGACCATTGGCAGCTTCAGCAATAATCTATTCATTGAAGTGTTAACAATATGAATGCATCTTTAAAATAACAACATTAATCTTACCTTGGCTTGGATTTTATGAGCATTTTCACTGTTAATAACCTTCTCAACAGCTGCAGGGATGAAGATATCACATGGTTCGAACATTAAATTTTCACCTTCATAAGGTTTGGCATGGGGATATCCAACAATGGTACCATGTTCGTTTTTGTAGTCTTCCAATGCCTAAAAAGAAAAATTGTTAGTAGAAATACCAGTACATATCCATGCATACATATAGAAAATTACATATTTACTTTATTTTAAAATACATATTTAATTAAAGGCAGGCATTTTATTATATTAAATTATTAAAATAAATAAGAAAATTCAGTTTTTTTTTTTTAAACAAACTTTTTCTTTTGCTTGTTTTTTGCACCGTATTTTTAAATATTTAAAATTTTGTTTCTGTTCGTCACACAATAAATTTTGTTGTTTCATGACGTGGTTATACAATTAAAGCCGCAATAAATTTTGTGAGGTCAACGCACTAGTATAGTGATTTGCTGCACAACCACTTTGAATTGCAACATTTTTTTTTGTTTTTCAAGTAAAATTCAAATATTGCTAAAACTATATTTTTGTCTAGTCTTTAGGCTAAAGGGTCAACAACTTTAGTTATTTTAGTTTATTAGTTGTTTCACCAGAAAACATCTAATCGAAATGGAATTGACAAAGACTTTTTCTACTTAAGTCATTTGCAGAATAAACAGAAAACTTACATACAACTAACTTGCAACAGCAGCATAAGAATAAAAATATTTTAAACAGAATACAACGTGTCAAAAACAGAGAAAAAAGCAGATCGTTTCGAAGCCGGCCTTCACCGCCACTTTTGCAAATTCGAGCCGCTACCAATCACATCGGCTGTGAAAAATTTTAAGTTTTTTAACGTGATATTCAATTTTTCTTTACAGCAAAAATTTTTATTTTTTACATAAAATTTTCAAATAAAATTTTATACTTCACCGGCGGGTTTGAAATAATTTTTTGCAAATTTTTAATCAGCTTCTTGCTCTGCTGCATGTAATTTGACATTTGTAAAACAAAAATACCCGTCTACAGCAGGCAGGACGATTTTATATGTTTTTATTATACCATGGTTTTAATTTTTAAAAAGCTATAATTTCGTTTTCGAACGAAATTTTTCAAACATGATAAACGCAGGCAGTCACCCAATTGAGTTGGGATAGTTCATTAAAAAAATACACAAATTAAAAATGAATTCGAAACAAACTCTTTACCTTGGGATCAATACCCTCTGGGTTGAAAATAGTACCATCGTGTTCAATAACACCAATGCAGGCGGCACCAGCACGTGTTAAATAGCGGGTAGAGTGAAGTCCGACATTACCAAAACCTTGAACAATGAAAGTTTTGCCTCCCCAACCGGGGGTAGTACCAATCATGCTCATATAGTTAGCTTCATTGATAAAGTTTTCCAGACCATGGAAAACACCACGACCTGTAGCAGAAACACGACCGTGAATACCACCTTGATTGATTGGTTTGCCAGTTACGCAAGCGTGAGCATTAATATCCAAGTGACCAATGGTCTTGGCATAAGTATCGGCAATCCATGACATTTCACGTTCACCAGTACCCATATCAGGGGCAGGTACATCAACGCCAGGTCCAATGAATCCCTTCTTGGCCAACTCAAGAGTAAAACGGCGAGTGATTTTTTCCAATTCATGTTCCGAGTATTCTTTTGGATTGATTTTTAAGCCAGCCTTAGCACCACCAAAGGGTACATCAACACAAGCACATTTGAATGTCATCAAAGCTGACAGGGCCTTAACTTCATCACGGCACACATCCATAGAAAAACGGATACCTGCAAAGGGGTTACAATAGAATAAGCATTAGTCATTTGTAAATGAAAGCAATTTATATGTACTCGTATAAATAAATTAAATAAATAAATTCGACAAAAATGCATTTATGCAATTGTGTTTGTGACCTTCTGGCCAAACGCCAGCAAAATTCATTTTCGTTTGGTTTATAAACTTAGATATATTTAATTTTAGTCATCATCTGCTTTTAGTTTCGAGTGTTTTTATTTATTAAAACAATGAGAACATTTTTAGGCGCTGATGAGTCTGTTGCATTAATCGACCGACCCCATTTGTGAAATGTGTTTTTAACACCTGATTTTTTTTGGCAAGAAATGGATTGCAACATTTCAATGCACTTGTAATACAAAAACGTTTGAAACATGTGATACATAGATATTTATAAAACGTGGTACACATTTGATTTCAAGAATTCATTTTAATTTGTTTTTTTGTTCTCTTTTTAATTCAAGAATTTAAATATGTAAATAGGTATTATGCTATATTTCGGAACACGTCTATCCTCATTCCCTCAATTAAGATAATATTCGTTTTTACAATATTTAATTTTTTATATGCTTGTTTTTCTTTGATAAGATAAAACATTTTTAATATTATTATCTGAGCTAACGCAAGGTTCCTGTACGAATCAACATTGTATGCTGCCGCATTTAAGTAGAACAAATTTAAATACGTACATATGTATACTGGTAGGCCAGCAGGTACAGTAGGAGTTAATAAAACGTTACTACTTGATAGATGTTCGAAATATTTTAAAGTTAATGGTTGTAAGCCTTAAAAATGGACTTAAATTAATATTTTTGTTTTTAAACAATTGCGATACCTGGACCCGAATTATGGCATTCGATATCGA